>OW052111.1:11678354-13099506 GCA_932526535.1 Caradrina clavipalpis
GTAGCAACTGGATAAGAGTTGCCGAGAATCGAGCTAAGTGGTGTGCTATTGGAGAGGCTTATGTCCAGTAGTGAGCTGTTGCAGCTCGAAGTTAGGATTTGTACCCGGTGAATGGCAATAGGCTCGCCTCCCATTACATGGGACCTAAACATACGGACGACCTGTGGGTGTACATTGGTACTCCTCTGCCTAACCCTTCGGGGAATACAGGCGTGATGGTGTTTTTTACTCGTAGGTACTTTTGTACCCTAAAAGTTGCTGTTTGTAGACATTGTAGAAAAACCAAAGAAACGTGAGAACAAGAATAGTTCCACAATTTGCGGTTTATAACCAATCCAATTTGAACGAGTCTTGCAATCAAAGAAATTCAGAGTACATTGTAGCAAACTGCAGGTATAGAACAATGTATTGTTGCAGAGACAATGAAATGTACCTGGTTTAGTATTGTTTTATGTATTTTCACAATACAATCTATACTTTAATATAATAATGATAGAAGTGTTTTTTGTTTGTGTGTTTGTTTGTTTAAATGCGCTAATCTCTGCAATTGACAGGGATTGGATTGAAATAATTATCTGTATAGGTGATATCCAGATTTATAAGGAATAGTATAGGCTATATGGCATCAGACTACGACCAATGGGAGCGGAGCAGTCACCCAAGACGTAACTCAACATATGCAACTTGTTCCGGCTAGTCTTCAAAACGGCGGATTTTGACGGGACTTTCATTGGCAAATAGATGAAGGTATAAGAAGTAACTAAGGCTACTTTCATCCTTTCTAATATTATAAATGCGAATGTAACTCTGTCTGTCTGTCTGTCTGTCCTGTCTTCACGCCTAAACCACTGAACCGATTTCAATGAAATTTGGTACAGATATAGTCTGGGACCCGAGAAAGGACATAGGATAGTTTTCATCCCGGAAATCATCCGGGAACGGGAACTATTAATACACGCGGACGAAGTCGCGGGCAAAAGTTATTAAAAAATAAATAATGAACTCCTGTAATGTAAAGTATGTTCTACACCATTCTTTGATCCAGCGTAATATTCCATACATGATCTTGCAAACCCTATAGTACAATAATACACCTTGTTACCTAAGACATAAGCTCTAAACGTCAACTGCTACAACATGATACGTCCCTACAGACGTAAAACGATTAACAATCTTGACGCCAATCAACCAATCACGCTTAGTTTACGATACCCAAAGGAAACTAGATCCCACTGAATACTAGTGTTTGGCATTCGGTGGCATCATCGTACGCCAATCATGGTACAGCAAAATGAGGCGGTAGCTTGTTGTGATTGGCCAGTTTTTTCGTGACCCTTTTTTGGATCGCTGTATTTTTTTCTTTAAGATTACTTTATCTACCGAACCTGGAGAAATTTAAAAAAAATATATATTTTTTACAAAAAAAGTCAACCTCTTTCAAAAACTACATTCATATAATACTATCATGCCTGTATTCCCTGAAGAGTTAGGCAAAGATGATCTAAATGTTCACCTCTAGCTCGCCGGTATGTTTAGGTCCCATATAATAGGTCGCCACAGGATATCTATGGTCCCGACCCTATTGCCATTAACCGGGCACAAATCCTAACTCCAAGCTGCTACTGAGAATTTTATATAAAAACCCAATAACACTTTGCTCGACCTGGGAATCGAACCCAAGACCTCTGAAACAGTCGTGCAAGAACACTAGGCTAACGAGGTAGTCACTCACAATTTGGACTAGCAATCACAGTCCAATATTCGGTACAGTTGTAGGTCACTGATAAAAAGGGCCAACAAAAAAATCTGGTATGAATTCTGCTTACCCCACAAAGAGTAACAGGCGTGTCGATGTCCTCAATGCCGGCCAGCCATAATGTTCAGTATTTAAGCGTCATTCCCTAGCTATGTCTAGTTTCTAGGTCTTAACGGCGCGTAGAGCCGGTGCAGTAATTATTGAAACGACAGACAAGAACAGGGAGGCGTGGAGTCGAATTGGTGCTAAAGATTTTTTTTGTGTTTTCTGAAGGTTTTTTTATGCTCTGTGTGATTTGATTCAAAAGGGTATGCTTAGATGGTTCGGTCATGTTGAGAGGATGAGAGAAAGGCGACTAAGAAAAGGGATTTATGTAGCAGAAGTGAGTGGCCTGCTGGGGCTGCGGGTTGTTCGAAAGAGATACCGCGCCCCCGGAACGCAAAGGGCACATGAAAGAACATACGGGTTTTAGTCAGTAAAAGTCTGACACTCCCTTCCGACCCGCCCAGGGCGAGGGAAGTTATTTGATGATTTCCCGTCTATAAAAAAAAAAGAAGTGAGTGTCAACGCCGGGAGGGGATGGCCTAAACACCTACCCTGACCATATTGGTGAGGTTCTTCAGAAAGGTCAGGTGCGCAGTACTCGTAACACACAAGGTGTATGAACGACCTGATTAAGACCGCAGGAAGACGCTAGATACAGGCCGCTTCCAACGGATCTTATTGGAAATTTATGGGGGAGGCCCATGTCCAGCATAGCTGATATGATGATGATCCATTAACTTTTCGGTTCAATGTTTTAGTTCATTCTCAAACGCAACATACCATTCGTCGTTCAATAATGTTAGAACGAACACTTCATTCCATTCAAATTTCGCTCTTCAATACAAACTACAATTTCGCTGAAAGATTCATGAAACAAAGACTTGGGGGGGGGGGGGGAAGGAGTTAAATCAATACCCTCACGCCTGTATTCCCCGAAGGGTTAAGCAGAGGTGTACCAATGTACACTCATAGGTCGCTGGTATATTTTAGGTCCCATGTAATAGGGGGCGAGCCTATTGCCATTAGCCGGGCACAAATCCAAACTCCGAGCTGCTACTGAAAATTTCTTAGAAAAACCCAATAACACTTTTTGCTCGACCTGGGAATCGAACCCAGGACCTCTAGCGTAGCAGTCGTGCTTAGGTCCACTAGGCTAATGAGGCAGCTGTAATTTTATGTAATAAATTGTTCATTTTCGGTTCAATGCTTTAGTTCATTCTCAAACACAACATACCCATACAACATGTTAGAACGAACACCTAATTCCATTCAAATTTCGCTCTTCAATACAAACCACAATTTCGCTGAAAGATTCATGAAACAAAGACTGTTGAGGGGGGGGGAGAAGGAGGTAAATCAATCGAATCTAATAAATTACAGCCAATGTCTGTCTCACCTAATGAATTGAAGACATTCATTATTATGGAAATCCAATTTCAGTGGTCTGATTATTTTATTTTGAAATTGCTAGTCTGTTGAAGGTGCTTTGTCAAAGTCAAAGTTAGAGCTTTATTTTATTTTTATCGTAGCAGGTGGCGTTCTGCGGTTTCTGCCTACATACATGGGAAAAAGGCGTGAGTTTATGTATGTATTTTATTTTTGGTTGTCTCGTTAGCCTAGTAGTCTTAAGTGCGACTGCTAGAGGTTTGGATTCGATTTCCAGGTCGAGTAAAAGTGTTATTGGTTTTTTCCATGAAATTCTCGAAGTTAGAATTTGTGAACGGTTAATGGCAATAGGCTCGCCCCCTATTACATGGGATCTAAACATACCGGCGAACTGTGTGTGTACATCGGTACTGCCTAACCCTTCTGGAAATACAGGCGTGATGGTATGAGGGCAAGAATTGAAATCCTACATAAAAAAAACGGTAATTTAAAAAACTAAAAAACCCCGACTGCTTTTCTGAGCATTAATGAAAAAGCCCTGAAACAAGAAAGTCGTTGTACCCGATTGCACTTAAAATTGTAGCAGGCGGCACCCATTCGGAACTATCTGCATGTAATATACGTATGTCCTCTCAATTCACTAAGCCTCCATTTCTAGAATGGGTCCCGACTAGACAAATAAACAAATTACTTTATGCAATAAATACCTTTTTTAAAGGATGGTAAATCATCAAATGACTTCTTCCGCTCTGTATGGAGCGGGAGGGAGTGTCAGACTCTTACTGACTGAAACCTATCCGTGTTCCTCCTAACACCCTTTGCGTTCCAAGGCGTAACTCTTCCAAATAAATTCCACAACCCTAGATTCAATAAATACCAACCAAACCATTAATTCGTTCAAAGTAATTAACCGCGCCGCGATACTTAACTACAGAATCACTTCAATATTAACTTTTGGCCACAATTACAATTTAGAGTTAAATCTCAAAGCAAGCCGAATCAAATCAAGAATTTATAGCAATTTAAGATCTTCAGTGGGAGCGACCAATTGAAAGTGATGCTTTGAGACTGTTACCAAAGTTAGAAAACGAGTTTGTGTTGTTTGATTATTGTGAAAATTATGTCTGCTGGTTTGTGTTTACAACAAGACAACTTTTAAGTAATAATTAAATAATTATTATATTGGTATGGTTGTTCGTACTATATTGTGCTTAGATGGTTCGGTCATGTTGAGAGGATGAGTGAAAGACGACTAACAAAAGGGATTTATATGGCAGATGTGAGTGGCAAAGCCGGGAGGGGACGCCCTAAAAAACCTACCATGACCTTATTGGTGAGGTTCTTCAGAAAGGTCGGGTGTGCAGTACTCGTAACCGGTGTGCTTGTATGACCAGCCCCTCTAGCCAAGTCGCAAACGATAAACGCAAACGCTTTTAGGTTTTAATAGATCTTCAACTTTACGTGCATGGTTTTAAGTTGAAGATCTAATGAAGATTTCATAGCGTTTTCGTTCGTTCCAGTCGCTAACGCTTAGAAATCTTTAATAGATTTTTAACTTAAGGCTCTGGGGTATAAAGTTTAAAATCTATTGGTACCTACCGAGCGTTTACGATTATCGTTTACGACTTGGCTAGAGGGGCTGATGTGTGAACGACGATTGTAGCAGGTGGCGTTCTATGGTTTCTGTTTACCCTCATGAGCCGGCCTTTGCCGGTCTTATTGAAATTAATGATTTGACTTTGACAGCCCTTTAATAGGCGGACAGACAGCGGAATCTTAGGCAAGGCGCAAACGTGGACACTTTTGTGTCTTGTGTCAGATACAAGCTACCGATGAATATTTGATTACTATAGAACCAGTATGAAATCATCGACTCCCAGCGCATACGTAAACATTTTTTTGTGTCCAGTTGCTTCCACTTAACACATACAAAAAGTGTTCTGTGTCGGTAACTGGAAACTAAAAGTGTCTGCGTTTGCGCAGCGCCTTAGTAACAGTGGCCCGTTGGCACCATTTTGATACGAATCCTTGAAAACAAAAGCAAGTCTATCAAAAGACTTTAGTTCATACTGCTAGGTAATTATTCAAATCAACGCTAGTTTTAGTCCGAAGTCCCATTACTTACTCCTAATTCTTGGAAGGCAATTACGGGAAACAAAAGATTAGGCGTCTGTACCACTAATCGGTATATTAGTCCAGTGATGAATGTTAGCAACCTGTGCTTAATTTATAGTGTGGATGTAATTCGGATTGTTAAGACCATTTACGTCTCTCGGTATTTCATTCATACAAACTTTCTGGGGTACCTTAGAAATAACCAATCGATTTTTATTCTGCATGTTACTTACTAAAATTCTCCAGATTGGCTTTGGTCACGCCGGCCAATGTCAATGGAGACTATTTACTTGAATAGTCTGTACGCGGGTGATGTTATACAAACAGCAACATTCAAAGTTGGTAGTGTCAGTGATGTGAGACCCTCGTATCTCGGGAAGCACGTGAAGCCGTTGGTCTTGCGCCTGATCTCTCCCCGGTTGTTGCAGTTTGCCGACCTATAGGACCTATGAGAGTGAGAAAAGAGGGTCACATGTGTTTGCGCACGCTCTTGTGCACTAAAATCTCCTGCGTACTTGACTAGTCTCCATTGAGTTTTATTTTTTTAAGTTCGTTGAATGGCAAACGGAGGGTTAAGTGAATGCCTATAGACATCAGCAATACTAGAGGCCTTACAAATGTGTTGCCATCCCAGAGGCAAAGTTGAAATGTCTCATGTACCTGTAATTTCACCGGTTCCCATACCAAAATCTCCGCTGACCAAAATAGTTGTCTAGAATATTATTAGTATTATTTGTGTGTATTAATATTTTTTCATAAATTAATTTGTATTTTTAACTGACAAATGGTAACAAAAGATGTATTACAAAGGCTATTTTTACCCATACCAAGGTTAAATGTCAACAATAACCTACCATCCAACGAAAATTGACCCGATAAATTGATCGACCCGACAAATTGGATGACAGTAACAAATCTTAATGGATGTAAGTCTATTTTCAGCGGCTGATTTACGGGTCTACATTTAATCACTTCCTTCACTGGCAACAGTTTATTTTACGAGATTCGTATTTCGTAAATTAATGCCTTTTCCAAAATTTGGGTCAATTTTTTCGGTAAATTGGGGAATTTGGGGACGAATAACAATGGTGTTGAGTTAGCGTGTTTAAAGGTTTTCTTTGTGGAATTTATTGCTGCATTATTCCATTGTAGCTGTTAATACAATATAACATTAAAAAAAACAACAATGACAATATAAAAGAAACTAAAACTATATGGCATCAAAAAAATCCTCTCCATCGCTCCATCGGAAATGTGCCCTAAAGACTGGTGGCATTGCCACGTTGGATGGCAATGGCTTCTGGCCGCGATCAAAGCCAGAGCTTGAGTCACAGGAAGTGTCAATTAACTTTGGGTAATTCCTTAAAAAAGCTAATTGACTTTATATTTATTACCGATATTTTAAAGGGCGAAGGTACTTATTACTAGAACAACTTATATGTACTATGAAGCTAACTTTGAAATATGAATTAGCTATATACCTCGCGCTGTCACCTGAGTTTATTTAGATCTTTGGTTGCTGCTTGGCTACCATTGGTCATAGCGTGATGTGCTATACGTATGAATCTTCCTCTTGAATCACTCTAACTATTGATGAAAACATTAAACGTAAAATCCGTTGCGCAATTCAAAAGACTTCAGCTTGCAGACGGCGGGGAGCGATTTTGTTTTATACTATGTGGAGAAGAACTGAATTTTAGAAGTTGGTGGTGTGACACCCCCGTGTCTCGGAAAGCACATAAAGCTGTTAGTCCCGGCTGTCATTTGTAAATCTTTGAGAGGCAGTTGTTACCGATAGTCAGAATCAGGAAGACTGACTACCTGTTTTACCAAGAGGTATCGTGTTGCCCAGTAACTGGGTTGTGCAGGTCAGATAGGCAGTCGCTCCATGTAAAACACAGGTATTCAGCTGCAGCCGGGTAGACTGGAAGTCGACTCCAACACAGTTGGGAATAGGCTTAGCAGATGATGATGACACAGTGCCCACTTTCTTCTCCAAAATTGACTTTTCATCTTAACCCCAAAAAGACGACTAGCCCCCAGTTTTTTCGCCCCCCAAACGTAATGTATACCAGCGCTCATTAAGTAGGATTAAACTTAAGATCTCTAAAGGCGTTAAAATCCTTCGTACCAGGGGGTCTCATTAATAGAACCTCAACTGGACCACCGATAAAGCCTACCATGATTTATTTAGACCCGTCGAAAGCTGTGCGTTTGGACGATTTAATTAAATTGACCCCCATTTTTTGGGGCTACGAAATTAGAGGGTTAGGGTAACAATAGCGTTGTGTTGTTGGGATAATGGTAACATTTTTCGGTCGATATTCTGTTGTTAACTGCCTCGTTAGCCTAGTGGTCCTAAGCACGACTGCTACGCTAGAGGTCCTAGTTCAATACCCATGTCGAGCAAAAAGTGTTATTGGGTTTTGCTATGAAATTCTCAGTAGCAGCTCGGAGTTTGGATTTGTGCCTGGTTAATGGCAATAGGCTCGCCCCCTTATTACATGGGACTTAAAAAAACATACCGGCGAGCTGTGGGTGTACATTGATACACCTCTGTCTAACCCTTCGGGGAATACAGGCGTAATGGTATGTATGTATGTCCATTGACATATTGTTGACGGATTGTGTGGCCCACACAAATTGGATATTTGTTTTAGATTTGTTTAGTGTCCTTGTATTTGGTGTTTTCATGCATAAATCTAGGTTATATGAGTTGCCCTAGGCTCACTCAGGTGGAATTAGGTGCTTATCAATTATTTATTTACTTTAAAAGTTCTAGTGGTTGACCTACAATAATTATCATACTTGCTACTGATATATTAAAAATATGAAAGTTTGTGAGGATGGATAGATGTTTGTTACTCTTTCACGCTTAAACGGCTGGACAAATCTAGATGAAACCTGGCACTGAGATAGATTGTAGTGTGGAATGACACATAGGATACTTTTTATCCCGAAAAAATGTACGGTTCCCGTGGGATAATAAATCAAATTTGACGCGGAGGAAGTGGCGTTGTATCCAGACCGATTCCGGCCACGGCAGCTAATCTTATTGCAGACTAGCCAAGTACGCAGGAGATATTATAGTGCACAAGTGTGTGCGCAAACAAAGGTGCACTCTCTCTTCCCTCACTCTCATAATCCGATGGGGCGGCAATCCGACAGAACCGGGGCGAGATCAGGCGCAGGACCAACGGCTTTACGTGCTTTCCGAGGCACGGGTGTGTGTGTCAACACCACCAATTTGCAAACTCCGGGCTGCTTCTGAGAAATTCCTAATGGAAAAACTCAATAACACTTTTTGTCCGACCTGAGAATCAGCAAACCGCCAGCTTACGCTGAAAACCAGCGCTGTGGTTCCGTGTCTCGAGCACGGGCTATGGCTTTATGCTGAGCGTCAGCCTTTTCGCGCGGTAGAGGCGCATATTTCCGCAAACATATTTTTATTTTTTATTGCTTTTTTTGTATTTAAGTAGGTAGGTTAAGTAAGTTTCTTTATGTTATGTGCGTCACTTTCACACGAATAAACGGTTTTTCATTCTTTCTTTCTTTCAAACCCAGGACCCCTCGGTTGCAGTCGCGCTTGCGAACACGAGACCAACGGGACAGTCTATAATAATATAAAACTATCGTAGTACTATCACTACACATAGTTCATATAGGTCAGAAATTAATTAATACCTGAATGGGCTATTTAGCCACCATTAATTATAGCTGTACTGGGGTCAGAATATGGCTTGTCGACAGAAATTACACATTGTGCCGTTAATCTTCATCATTAATCACAAATAACAGGTAGGTATTGGAAATTAACAATTTATTTACCAAACACCAAAATAGTATGGAAAATTAGGAATTCGAATTGTGAATTCTGCTTGCTGCAGTATTCATTTTATGTGTGTGGATAGTGATTTCAATTTGACTATTCTGCTATTTTATGTTATGCATTTATTTATTTTGTTCATCACTTATTTTTTTGAATGTTGGTTGGCCAGTAATTTGATGACTATGTAAGTACAGGACTGTAGAAAACAATACCTAAGACATGTTATACATACCTTTTTTTTTTTTTTATTAGAAATATTTTTTTATTGCTAGAGGTTTTGGGTTCAATTTCCAGGTCCAGCAAAAAGTGTTATTGGGTTTTTCTATAAAATTCTCAGTATCAGCTCGGAGTTAGGATTTGTGCCCAGTTTAAGGCATCGCTGTCAATAAGGCAAGTGCCCAAAAGGCTGGCAGCATTACCACGTTGTATGGCAGTGCTGATTCTTTGGTCCAAGAAATTGCCAGCCCTCTGCCAGTCTTCTCGGCCAGTTGCATGGCGATGTCCTGAACATAAACAGTTATAAAAAAAAACAATAAAAACATCCCAAATATATATAATCCAAACGAAAAAATTACGTATTTTTTCATTTTTCCCCCGCCATCTTCGAAGCCCCATCCAATCAGTACCGCCAAATTTTTTCTCCAAACACAAGCGGCTGATAAGCAACTATTAGTTAACAAATCGAGTCTACCAAAGTCAATATTAATCCTAGATTGGTACAGATGTACATCAATTATGTAGATTTATAGCCGACATCAATTTTGGTATGGTTTCGAGGTTAGGACCACAGTGTAACAATTTCTGAGCAGCGTACCAACGACTGGGTTATAATGTTCAAATCTGTCAAAGTTATTGGTACACTGTATGAGGTTAGGAGTTACTCTATGTCTGATTGCTTACATCCTTATTATTATATGTTTTATATTCACTTTCATTGTCTTCCTTAACTGTAACTGCCTCGTTGGCCTAGTGGTCCTAAGCGCGACTGCTAAGCTAGAGGTGTTGGGTTCGATTCCCAGGTCGAGCAAATATATTTTAATTGTACCTTAATGTTTTCCTTATTCCTCTCATAAATTTTAAGTACTTTGTGTGTATTTTTTCTAAATTTGTCTTAATCGTTGTCACCGAAAGAAAAAAAAAATATTTTAACAATATTTTTTAGTGAACAAATGCCTAATTTGTCATGCCATCGTTACACTGCAAACATAACCTGATCTCTCCCTGGTCGTGTTAGATTGCCGTCCCATCGGACTATGAGAGTTAGGGAAGACGCAGTGCAGCTGTATACCTGCGCATACACTTGTACATAATAATATCTTCTGCGTACTTGGCTAGTCTCCATTAAGGTTAGGTGCCATGACCGAAATCGGTCTGGAGAGTAAAAAAACATATAATCTTGTGTCCATGATTTCGACCGCGTCAAATTTCATGTAATATTATCCCACGAGAACCGTACATTTTTCTGGGTTGAAATGTATCCATTGTATTTTTCTATACAACAAGCTATCTCAGCGCCAAATTTCATCCAGATCCGTTCAGTAGAAGTAGGATGAAAGCAAAAAAAGGAATTACATAAAAAAAAAAAAAAAAATTATATTATTTGAATGTTAAACACTTTCAATCTCAACCAATATGCAAAATCAAAACACACGATCAACCACTCCCATTCAAGCAATTATTCCTTCTCAATGGATGCGCCCTATCCGATCATTAGCAATTTTATATCGACTGAAAAGTGTCGCGTCGAACGCTCTTGACAGATTTATTCCGACAACCAATGAACTTAATTACATCGCTGCCAAATTTAGAGGCCGCCCGAACGAATAATAAAACGAATAAAATGGTGTTTTCTTTCCTCTTAGTGTAAATTTTTATAGCCATTTAAATACGAAGGAAAGACTTCGTTTGTTGTGTTATTAAACTCGTAAACTAATTTCAAAATGGCGACTGAAATGGTGTTGGGCTGTCAAATATTTAGGTTGTTTTTAGTGACGATTGGTTTGTGAAAATAACTACGGCTATTATAAATGGATTACAACCAACAACATACCATCACAGTGTTTAGGTGCCATGTAATAGGGGGCGAGCCTATTGCCATTAACCGGGGGCAAATCCAAACTCCGAACTACTACTGAGAATTTCACAGAAAAAACCCAGTAATACTTTGCTCGGCCTGGGAATCGAACCCAAGACCTCTAGTGTAGCACTCGCTCTTAGGACCACTAGGCTACCAAGGCAGTTAACCAATCATAACCAACTATGGATTTTAACTATTTAACTATTCGGTAACCATGTCCGATGCCCTTGAGGCGGTTTAGAAACTCTGACACTAGGGTGTGTCGGGTTGTTAGACCTTACTGCCCACACGATAAAGAAGAGGAAAAATGGATAATATACAAGGTGTAAATAGATACATCATATACCCGTTAACTAAGCATACTGCCAATTAATATAGAGCAAAAAAGACTCTTACTTTTGGTATGAAAAAGTATTATTTATGGTCACCACGATTGCACAAGGCGGGGTGGCGATTTCTTTAATATTAACGATGAGGCCAGGTTTCTCCGTTTCTAGGCTATTCTTTTTCGCCGATGTCAGTGATGTCCAAGATTAATGTAGAAATCACATTATACATTGAAATAGTCACATTGGTGGGTTGCCCGAAATCGAACCTACAACCTTATGCATGAAAGGCACCATCGTGCATAAAGAAATATTGTTAGGAAAGGAATTTTATGTTTGGTTTAAAAAAATAACTATTTATAGTAGCGCTTTTCACGCATGAAAAACAAATTATTTATTTTATTTAAAATTTGGTTGTTTGGTTTAATTGGCCCCTCAACCAAAGATGCTACTTATTGTCGTATATTTCAGAAAGTACGCTTTTTGAATTCTCTTTTAATCTGGTAAAAATGCCTCTGGTAAATATTAGACACTAGCTTTTGCCTGGACTTCTTCCGCGATGATATTTTCACCCGTCTTAAGTAACGTATTTATATACTGCTCAGCTCCCGTGTGTAATGTTAAGTAGCCTAATATTACATAGCTTATGACACTCACAAATAACGTGGCTTTCTATGGGTAAAAGAATTTTCAAAATCGGTTCATTAAATCCAGAGATTACCCCCTACAACCTCACAAACTGTACCCCTTTATAATATTAGTAAGAGTTGTAATCTGTGGTAAGAGTATATATTATGTTTGTCACCCAAATAAAATTGCGACTACATTTTGAACATGAATTCAGGTGTCCACACGCGTTAAAGCCACGTATATCTATGTCTTTACCTTCCCTCAAAAGTGCCGACTACACAGCCTATCAATATTGACGTATAAATGTTGACTTGGCTTGGCAGCGTGCCAAGAGTGTGAAGCGAAGCCGACGCAGTATATAGGCTTAAAACTTGGAGTCACGCGTTTGAACTATCATTCAAATATCGGTTGGAAGTTTAGGTATGATTCAAGGTGCAGTTTTGCATACATACATACCATAACGCTTGTATTCTCCGAAGGGTTAGGCAGAGGTGTACCAATTACACCCACAGTTCGCCGGCATATTTTTAGGTCCCATGTAATAGGGGGCTAGCCTATTGCCATTAACCGGACACAAATCCAAACACCGAGCTGCAACTGAGAATTCCACAGAAAAACCCAATAAACACTTTTTGCTCGACCTGGGAATCGAACCCAAGACCTTTAGAGTAGCAGTCGCGCTTAGGACTACTAGGCCAACGAAGCAGTTTTGCATTTTCGTCAAATTCTAGGAGGTAACTACGAGTATGCTAGAGATTTTCAGCACGAATCAATCTATACTAATATTTTCTAGAGGTAAGATTATTTGTTTGTTTGTACCGAAAATGCTCTGAAAGTAGAAGGCCGATTTTATCCATATTTCACCAATAGATAGCTACACTATTCTTGAATAACACAGGCTATATAACATCACGCTTCAATCCACAGGAGCGAAGCATTAACATAAGATTTAACTTAAATAAACGACGCGGATGAAGTCGCGGGCAGTTCGATAATAATAAAAAGGTAAAAAGTTCATAAAATAGTTTTTTGTGGGTTATTTTCGTGAGTTAAAATAAAAAAACGTTTTGTTTTGTTTGTTCACGAAACACATAACAGAAGTCGAATTGGAAAAAAATATCATGTAACATAGCCCGATTCATGATGAATAATATAGGCAAATAACATCACTCTCCTCATAACATCCTCTCCCAATGGAAAAACCCAAAAACACTTTTTACCCGACCTGCAAATCGAACCCAAGACCCGTCAAAAAGTCGGCAGCAAAACACAAGTCAATAAACCCAAACAAATTTTCAATAACCCAGCCAATTCCTGTCCACCAACCTATAAAATAAAATAAAACAAGCAAAAAAAAAGGATTTTCCTTAAACCGAAAAGGTAAGAACGTTCTGAAAACAACGCCGTGTGAAATGGCGAAAAAAATCTTATCAGCATACTTTTGTTCTTGACGCGTTACAGATGTGCCCGTATATTTAAGTACCTGGCGTAATGGGTGGGGAAGATATTCTGTCGATAAAACATTTAGGTTACATATTCAGTTTGTTCTCAAAAATGTTGGGGGTTGTATTTCGGTCTGGGTTGCTGGAGGTTCCATAGATATTACGTACGTACGTGTCTTTATTCGAAAACTAACTTGTGTGCTAATACTAATCGATTATTATAGGTTTGGTTTTTGCACGTAACGCTAACCCTAATTAAAAAAACGGTCCTGAGTTTGATTCCCTGGTCAGGTGAAGTAAAATTGAGATTTTCCATTAGGAATTTCACAGTAATAGCCCGGAGTTTGGAAGTTGGTAGTGTGACATCCCCGTGGCTCGGAAAGCACGTTAAACCGTTGGTACTGCGGCTAATCTCTCTCCAGTCGTATCGGATTGCCGTCCCATCGGGCTATGAGAGTTAGGGAAGAGAGAGTGCACCTGTGTTGTGCACTATATTATAATATCTCCTGTCTACTTGGCTAGTCACCATTAAGATTAGCCGCTGTGACCAAAACTGGTCTGGAAAATACATACATACACACAATCTAACGTTTAAGATTCAAAACTTTGGTTTGGGCTTTTTCCATGGGACCTTAATCGTCCCTTTTATCGATACTATCGATACTTTCCCACCCCTACACGGGTACCCCACCTGTCACGCCCGTATCGTTTACATTACGCCGACTTTGTTTCCCACAAAATGGGGATTAATCTTTCAAGATACTGATAATAACCAAGGGTTGGGAAGGCGGTGTTAGCTTTTTTTTATTATTTGCATTAAGATGAGTTTCTTTTTTAATTTTATTCGTTTTTGGTTCGTTGGGATTGGTTGCGCGTTTGATACCGGACAATTAACGATGTGGCTTTTTTTATTTTATGTGTTTTGTAAGTTTATCTTGGACATCACTGATATTGCTGAAGGAAAACATCTTGAGGAAGCTTGGACTAATATTTAATACTAGCCACTTCGTCGGCGGGTTTTATTTGCAAACGCGTTAAGTAACTAACGTCTTTGGTTACTGTTCCGCTCTTGTAAGTCGTAGCATTATATAACCTATACTACCCCTCATTAATCTGCTGCTGGCTATCGTATACAAAAATTAGTTTCCGATACAACTTTTCTTCAGAGATTAGCAAACAAACCGACAAACAGAAAATCTCTTCAGATTTAATTTATTAGTATAGGTAAGTCGGCCGATTCGCGGTCGTGGGAACCCTAAGATCGCCAAACTTGGTTGCTTTAGTCTTGCAGTGGGATAATAGGCTGGAATTACTACCGATCAGGACAATAATGTCAAACTATACAATATACTACAACTGACTACCTTACCCTTCGGGGAATACTCGCGTGATGGTATGTATGTATGATTGGCTCAGCCACTGTCTACTCTTATTTTCTTTAGTCTTTCTAACACTCATGGATATGAAAAAGTACGCCATTAAAAGGCCTATTCAGACCTAAGCGGTATTCGCTGCCGCCTGCGGCAGAGAAAACCCAGTGGGTATGCGGTAATATTACTGTTCACACCTAAGCGGTATTTGCTGCCGCCTGCGGCAGCGAATATCGCTCAGGTCGCTCTAGCCGCGGTATTTGATACTAAATACCTGAGCGAAACCCGCGCGGTATGTACCTCTACCCACAGCGGCAGCGAATATCGCTCAGGTCGCTCTAGCCGCGGTACTTGATACTAAATACCTGAGCGAAACCCGCGCGGTATGTACCTCTACCCACAGCGGCAGCGAATACCGCTTAGGTCTGAATAGGCCTTAACTCTGGCAATATTAAATAGGTAAGTAATCTAAGCAAGATCCTTTCAAAGGTTTTCGAGGCTTAAAAGAAGGTGATCAATAATCCTTAAAAACCTACATATATGCTTAATGAGTTACGTAACAACCAATCCATCATATTTGCGGGCGTCGGGAGCAAAATTAGAGTTTTGCACACTTAAGGGGAAGTGTTTCTCAAACTGCCTCGCTAGCCTAGTGGTCCTGAGCGCGACTGCTACGCTAGAGGTCTTGAGTTCGAGTAAAAAGTGCTATTTGGATTTTTGTATTAAACTCTCAGTAGCAGTTCGGAGTTAGGATTTGTGACCGGTTAATGGTAATAGGCTTGCGTATTACATGGGACCTAAACATACCGGCGAATTATGGCTGTACATTGTGTACAGGCAATTTGCAAAGTTTTGGTACTCCTACCGACCTTGCAATATGTTTGGCTTTTATAGTTATAATTAGGCTTAGTTTTACAATAACGATCTAACCCACAATGTCTATGATTAGCGTGGTGGCTGAGCGATTGGCTACTGTGTGTCGTGCGTTCGGTTCACGCACGGAACAAATATTTGTATAATGTTTTTGTATATGAGTTTATGTTTGTAAACGCCAGTAAACGCGCACACGATATGAAAAATTCTTTATATGAGGTAACTTTTTTTTTTAAACGCATCGGTAGGAAAGCTTAGCAACTTATTTACAAATCTCGTACAGTATTTATTTATTCAAACATTATGCATATCATGTAAAAAAATACACTGTACAAACGCAGACTTAATGCCTTGGGCATATTTGTGTACTCTTAAATTAACTTACAAAGCAAATAAAGACACTCGCATTGAAACAAAAGATTTGAGGAACAAATGACTATCTTACCACTCATTGTAACCCTCTTAACAACCACCCACACTAAGTTGTAGGCATTTACAGGTTAAATTACTAACCTGTTAACGCCTACAGTTTTGCGTGGGTGTTTCTTTAGGCTAAATTTGGTTATCATTTTGTAACGTCATCTTTATAGATGACATCACAAAATGGCGGTTTTAACCCTGAACTGCGCTCACCCGGTCCAAAAGACCGATCCACTGAATTAGAATAAATCAAAACAGTATCACAGACGCAGATAACTTCGATCGCTGTGCTTTTATACCACACGGTAGATAGTTGTTAGAAGGCCAGTTTTAAATAAGGAACGAAAATAGGCGCACACACACAGACACGTAGGTACTACAACTACACATGCAAGATAAAGGCTGTAAAAAAAACTTGACAAAGCGAAAATGGATAAAATAGCTTTGTACTTTTTCTGCGAATACAAGTTAAATGTAAACTCTAAATACTTTTGAATGCACCACAGTGTCTTGCATACGTAATATTAGGCGCTACTAATAGTGACTCTTCACACCAAAAAAAGTAATTTCAATCAATCATTTATGCTCAATATTACTTAAATTGTTGCTTATGCTATGTGATAGATAACGCCACGTATTCATATACATAACGGTCAAACTCAGAGAGGCAATTTTAGTAAATATTATTGATTTCGTGTTGGGAATCACCAGCATAGTTTTTATTTTTGAGGATGCTAAATCATCAATTGACTTTTTCCGCTCTAAGGAGAACAGAAGGTAGTGTCAGACTCTTACTGACTAAAACCCATCCGTGTTTCTCCGAATGCTTTTTGCATTCCAAGGCCGCGGTGGCTCTTTTAGACAAATTCCGCTATACTGGCAGTAGCATACTTACCTCCTTAAATTTGACGAGGATGCAAAACTACACCTCGTATGTGTGCGTGCGTTTTCATCGTTGTACAGAGTCAACCTTCTGTTTTTATCCATTTTATTATGTACCCCTGTAATGGCTAAAAGGCTAATTACTTTACTTTTTATCTGACACTCATAAATTGTCCAAATAAATTAGTTTTACGTGCTGAAATTTGCAGAGAATAGATTTCTGTATTGAATACGTTATCAGGTGAGTTAGGTATGTGTGTGTAATATTTATTGCGAAGGGATCGATATTTTGCTGTTTTATTGAGATTTATGACCCCCTTCCTCCATCTTTTTTTTGTAGGATTGGTAATCATTAAATGACTTCTTCCGCTCTGAGGGTAGCGGAAGGGAGTGTCAGACTCTTACTGACTAAAACAAGTTCCAGTGACGCGGTAACTCTTTCGAAAAAAACTCCGTATCCCTGGGCGGCGCTGGCCCCTATCTACTACGAGTATGCTGAAATCGCTTTGAGGCGCGCGTAGAACACAACGTCGTCGTCGTCGCGTGGCCGGGAATCGCCCAGCGACTCCCGACGCCCGGGGCGTTTCTTCCATCTAGAAAAACAATTGAAGTGTCTGTTTGTAATGTTTAAATAACAGGTTTTTACTAAATGTAAAATTATGAATGGTTGTACGGTATTTTTACAAAATAAAAAAACAAATTAGATATTTTTGTCTGTGTTTGATCTTGATAATCACAATGGCTGGGTCGATTTTGACAGGACTTTCACAGACAAATAGCTAATGTTATAATAAGTAACTCAGGCTACTTTTATTTGAGAAAAAGTATTAGAGATCCGTGCAGAAAAAAGAAACGCCGCAAATAGCAGACGTTTACTTACGTGTATGAAGTAATATCCAATTCAATCCAAAGTCAAAGTCAAATCATTTATTTTCATTAACCATTAAAATACACTTACGAACGTCTTTAAAAGATTTAAAAAGCATTGAATCTAGTTGCCCCTTTCAAAATGTACTTGTAGTTTCGAATGGAGAAGAATGGGTAAGAAAATCCTTCCTTAGTTGGTACATAGGTAACTTTCCAAGCAGAAAATCTAAGCTAAATGCTCAAACGACTTGGAAAATAACGTAAGAAACAGTTAAAAAACTCAAAGAAATACAAAATGAACTAACCTCGGTAGAAAAGGAGTGGAACTAAATCCTTTTCGCTCCACGAGATGCATTCCAAGACTTCTAAATAGAATGAACGAATGAAATAATCTTAAACGAAGAGCCGTTACCATTCAAACAAATCGTTTCGTTCTTTTTGTTCAATTGAATGAACTAAATTGTTCTGATGGCGTGTTTAATATTGAACTCTTTTGAGTTTTGTAATACTGGCTTCTGCCTTCGACTTCGACCGCGTGGAAATCAAGTCTTACTTATATTTACATAATATAAAACAAAGTTGCTCTCGCTGTATATACGCTTAGATCTTTTAAACTACGCAACGGATTTTAATGCAATTTCAGAAATAGATAGAGTGACTCAAGAGGAAGGTTAATACGTATAAGACATTACGCTAAGACCAACGGGAGCAGAGCAGTAACCAACGATGTAACTGAACGCGATTGACACCGCGTGGTATTTAGCTAGTAGGTAATATTATAAATGCAAAACTTTGAATGGATGTTTGTTACTCTTTCACGCTTAAACGGTTAAACGGATCTGGATGAAATTTGGCACTGAGGTAGATTATAGTCTTGAATAGCACATAGGATACATTTTATCCTGAAAAAATGGACGGTTCCCGTAGGAAAATATGTTAACTTTGAAAGTCAAAGTCAAAGTCAAAGTCAAGTCAAGTCTTGACGTGGATGAAGCCGCGGGCAGAAGCTAGTATACCATAAAACATACATTCTATGACTCCCTGAAATAGTGAAACTTTCAATCAATGAAATAATTTTTATAATCGGAATTATAGTTCTTGAGATTATCTTTTACAAATAATAAAAGTCAAAGTCAAAGCATTTATTTCAATTAGACCATTTACAGGCACTTTTGAATTGTCAAGAAGTTACAGTTTAAATTTGAAGCTAGTTGCTCGTTCCAAAACGTAGGTGTCTGTGGAGAAGAACGAGCAAGAAACTCCATGGACACTCTTTTCCTTCAATTTGTTTTTTACAAAATCTTGGTTACAATATTCTTGTTGCTTCTAATAAAACAAACAATTCACATTGATTGCAATAACAAACATTTACGAAGTCGCAGGTAAATAATTATGTTAACTACTGAATATGTTGCTGATATTAATACCACCACTGTTATCAATTATAAATAAGTAGCTTTTGCCCGCGACTTCGCCCGCGTGGATTAATAGTTCCCGTTCCCGGGGGATTTCCGGGATGAAAACTATCCTATGTCCTTTCTTGGGTTTCAGACTATATCTGTACTAAATTTCATTGAAATCGGTTCAGTGGTTCAGGCCTGAAGAAGAGACAGACAGACAGAGTTACTTTCGCATTTATAATATTAGTACGGATTGCTAGTATACAAATGTTGTAATTAATACCATTGATCTCAGGAATTATAATTATACATCCTAAAATACTATACTATTCTATGTCAATACTATAATAAACGGCTGAACGGAATTAGCTGTTTGGCACACATAAATATTAGATTTAAATCTATTTTAACTTACGTCTTTGGTAACACCACGCTACAACCAACGGGAGCGGAGTACGCTCCCGTTGGTTCTAGCGTGGTGTTATAGCCTATGAAACTCACAAATAACGTGGCATTCTATGCGTAACAGAATTTGTTCCAGAGATTACCCCCTAAGGGACGAGCCACAGTCTCTGGTGACGCTTCACGCTTTGCGACAGGAGTTGCGACAGCGACACGATTTGCAGTGGTATGCCACAGCTCAAGTAGTTGCGACAGCGACGGCAAGTGAGACAAATGTACTCGCTAGTACATTTGTCTCACTCGCACAGCGCGCATTCTGTAGCCGCTACATGTCGCGCTACTTGTCGCGCTTCGTGAAGCGCCCCGTGTAGCGTCGCATGTAGTGTCGCCGGTAGCTGTGGCATACTTCATACGTTGTCTACCATTTGTTTTTGTATCTCGAAGCTTGTCGCGCCTCATGTCGCATGAAGCGCTTGGCTGTGGCCGGCGGGTAAGCGCGACTGCTATGCTAGAGGCCTTAGGTTCGATTCCCCAGGGCGAGTAAAAAGTATTTTGGGTTTTTATATGAAATTCTCAGTAGCAGCTCGGAGTCAGGATTTGTGCCCGGTTGATGGCAATAGGCTCGCCCTCTATTACATGGGACCTAAACATACCAGCACACTGGTTTACATTGGAACACCTCTGTCTAACCCTTCGGGTAATACAGGCGTGATGGTACGTGTGTGTTAATATTTTTCGCAAAACTCCACACGCGAAAAGTCTAACCCTTAACAGCTCACGTGCACGCTTCATTACCCGTATCCGTTCGCGTTCAAAACAACGGACATTATGTTATTAACTTTTTGAATTAACTTTTTGCTTAAATTAACTGTGTACAAAGCGTTCGGGGTGTTTTGTACCCGCGTCTAAGTTTTACGGGTTAACTTCGCTTTTATTTTTTGCTTGCTATCGTTATTTGTTTGTTCTTTTTGTGGTGAGGATTAACGGGTTAAGTGTTAGAGTGTGCTTGTATTAAAGTTTTTTCATATAGGTACGATATTATCTCTAGAAAGGTCAGGTGCGCAATACTCGTAACCGGCGTGCTTGTATGACCAGATGTATGGACGTGCACGAGGCGAACGGAGTATGTAAGTATCGAAGCAGGTGGCGTTCTGTAGTTTCTGTCTACCCCCTATGGGAAAAAGGCGTGAGTTTATGTGTGTATGTAGGTACTAGATGGATGTTGAGATATTTTTTTTACCATTCGATGGTAAACAAGCCAACGGCCAACCTGATGTTAGGTGGTCACCTCTGCCTATAGACATCTGCAATACCAGAAGCTTTTCAAATGCGTTGCCATCCCAGAGACAAAGTTGGAATGTTTCATGTGTCTAATGACTATGTACCTGGTATAAATTTAATTTTAATTTTATTGTAAAGTAACATTTTAATTTGACTTATCATTTTATCAATATTAATTAATAAATATATAATTGTAACAATTCTAACTGTGACCTTAATTTGTAATTTAATTTTTTTTTTGTCAGCTTATGTAATTTTTTTATTTTTTATATATTTTGCGTGCCTACTTCCAGGCAGAATGTACACGGCTCACTCCTATCTAGTCCACCTGAATTTTTATGTAACCTACATTCCTTGCAAATAAATTATTGATTTGATTTGATTTAAAATTACACCGGCACCCATACCCTTCAAACTAGAAACTCAGTACCAGTAATAAAGACAAAACCGATGCGTTTTGCCTGAAAAATACTACTTGGTTAGTGAAAATCGTTTAACACTAAATAATGGCAGGTGGCGAGATGCTCCTCATGCAACATAAGAGGTAAAAACTGTTATCAAAACACACAGAGTTATAGTTGTAGCGTAAACGTTGTAGTTTAACTCAAATAGAGTTTGAGTAGGATATTAATCTTACCAATCTTTAAAAAGGGTCTGGTAAATCAGAATTTCATTGAAAACAATGTGTAAACTAAGGAAATGATTTGTTTTTGTTTTTAATATCAACACTAAAAAATTGAGAGTTTGTGAGTTTAATAACATATAAATTCATATACACAAACAGCCAGACACGGAGCAACTATCACTGTACAAACTACCTGTCAGTAGGCCATGATACTTAAATATTTATTTCGTGCAAAAATAGAACCCGTGACACGACGTGAAGCGACCAATTGCTGTGTCACTGCGCCTACTATAAGTATAATCTATTTGTATAATTTATACATTATGTTATGACAATCAACATTAAAGTCAAATTATGTATATCAAAAGCAATCTTGAATCGTTATTTACAAAGAAAAACATTTAATCTAGCTACTCTTTTAAAACTGTAACTTAGTTGTGGAGGCCAGATAGGCAGTCGCTCCATATAAAACATTTAGCTGTATCCAATTAGATTGGCATAGTTGGGAAAAGCTTAGGTATAATTTTAATATAAATTAACAAAACCAAAACCCATACACTCAAAGAGTCAATATAACTCAACCAGTACAAAACTCCATCTATCAATTTTCACAAAATAACATCAGCATTCCCGTCCCAAATAATCCCCCGTGGGCCCCCAACTAACTCCACCGCTGGGCATTAATTTTAGCAGCAATTAAAACTTTTAGCTGCCATCGTACGGTTTTTAACACCGAAAAATATTTCAGCACTCCACGTAAAGTGAAAAACTGAAGAGTTCCAGTGACTACGTTGTTTCAGAAAATTGTTATTAACATTCATGTTTGTAACAACTTTACTTCGCAGTTAAAAGTATGTATGTTGGGATTTTCCTCTTCGCTTTCAATTATATAAAGTGTGTTTTAGGTTTATAAATGGACATCGATAAATATCAGCCTATTGTCCCACTGTAGGGCAATAACAAGAAAAGATGGATGGATTGTGTGAAGAATGATATGAAAGAGAAAGGAGTGAGTGATAGCATGACGGCTGACAGGTTGGCATGGAAGAAGAAAACGTGTTGCGCCGACCCCAAGTAACATGGGATAAGGGCAG
This sequence comes from Caradrina clavipalpis, assembly GCA_932526535.1. Taxonomy (NCBI): domain Eukaryota; kingdom Metazoa; phylum Arthropoda; class Insecta; order Lepidoptera; family Noctuidae; genus Caradrina; species Caradrina clavipalpis. The sequence goes on from OW052111.1 coordinate 11,701,175, forward strand.
GAAGATGACGGGTTGACTGTTAGGGATACCGCGCCCCCGGAACGCAAAGGGCACAAGAAGGAACATGGATGGGTTTTAGTCAGAAAAAGTCTGACACTCCCTTCGGCCCTGCCCAGGGCGGGAAAAGTAATTTGATGATTTCCCATAGGTAAGAAAAGAGCAATGACCTCTTCTTATACAGAGAAGGCACGATCATTGATCACCACGTTAGCTCAAGGCGAATGGCGAGTTCAAAATAAAATTCATTACAAGTCCAGTTTTCCTCACGATGTTTTCCTTCAGAGATATCCACGATAATCTTAAAAAGTACATATTATGAATTGAAAAAGTCACATTAGTACTTGCCTAGTATTGAATGCATGAGAGGCGGGCGCCTTAACCACTCAGCCATCACGACATTAAATATTAATAATAAATTACAGCAACCTGACTGCCTGCTGACTGTCTCGATAGCCTAGTGATCCTTAGCGCGACTGCTATGCTACAGGTCTTGGGTTCAATTCCCAGGTCAAGCAGTGTTATTGGGTTTTTGTATGAAATTCTCAGTAGTAGCTCGGAATCAAGATTTATGCCAATAGCCTCACCCCCTATTACATGGGACCTAAACGTTCGGACTGTGGGTGTACATTGCTACACCTCTGCCGAACCCTTTGAGGAATACAGGCGTGATGATATGTGTAAACAATGTTAGAATTAGACCGGTCTCGCTTATTCTTTAATGAGTTTGGGATCGCTCGTGCCCAGCGGTCAAGGGTGATGTAATCTGTACAGCTATGTGTGATATATGTATATGTGTGTGTCATGGCTGGGGTTAAATGCGGTCCAGTAACATAAGTGAACGTAGTATTTAACATAAATAAGGAAGTTGTTTGAATAACCGGTCATTTTTAAGTCGGGCATGTGAATGAGTCTGTACAATGCAATCTTTATTATTTTTCTAACTAATATTATAAATGCGAAAGTAAGTTTGTTTGTTTGTTACCTTTTCATGCCTAAACCACTTAACCGATCGTCTTGAAATTTTGCATTTATGTTGTCCGGATTAAAGAAATGGACATAGGGTACATTTCATCCCGAAAAAATGAATTGTTCCCGAGGAAAACCACATAACGTTCAACTTATGACAGTAGATGTCGCCTCGTGGATTTGAATCATGATACAACTGACATTCACAGACATGAACTACTGAATAAATTTTATCAATTTTTCACCTATAGATAGCTGTACATTATTGCTGACTAATTTGGAATATATTATAACATCACGCTACGACTCAGGGGAGCGGAGCAGTAACAAAAGACGTAACTTAACGTTAGTAAAATAAGCCAAACGAAGTCGCGGGTTAGTTATTAGAAGCTAGTAATTAATACAAGTCTAAAATCACCATTTCGCCGTGAGCAACCCTGGTAATCAATGCTCATGCCTTCTCTGTATGAGAAGAGGTCTTTGCCTTTTGGACAAAGGCCGATATTTTCTTTTTTTTTCATTTGTGACCCCATAAGGCAAATGCAAATGAAGCTAAAAGGTTCACAATGGTTGCCCCCCCTTAAAATCTATGGCATTGGCCACTTATCATGCCTTTATGTTGAGGGTGGAGGGAAAATGGAACACTTAACGGTGTAGGTACATATGTAAGTAGGTCGTAATTTCCGTGACAACGTTGCATCTCGGGTGAGATTAAAGGTTTCAATTTATCGGGTGTCGATGGTATCGTGGGGTATGTATTTTCATTATTATAGATTGTGTATTCTCTAGACCGAGGCCACGGCGGCTAATCTTAATGCAGACTAGCCAAGTAAACAAGACATATTTTAGTGCACAAGTGTGTGCCCAAATACAGGTATATTCATATTCTCATTACAAAGACTGCCTTGATGTTGTTTAAATATTAGAAATTCCTTATTTAGTCTAAGCCCTGGGAAAACCTATCACGGGGTTTTATTTTCTTTGCTTGGAACCAAAACTCTTTTGCTAAATAAAAACCGCCTTTATAACTTCAGTTATCTGCTAGTGAATTTCGTCGAAATTGGTACAGCCGTTTCGAAGCTTTGCAATAAAAAACAGACACACAGTTAAAAATAATAAATAAAAATATTTGTAAACATTCTTATGCATTTAGTAAAATGCTGTCTATAACATTACAAAATCTTCCAACCAATCAGATCGCGCGTAGCGTTTGGTTACTGCTTACTTATTATTTTACGAGTGAGTTCAGTAAGTTTATCAATTTACGAAAATGTGGACGTAAAATATTACAATTTATCTCCCGTTTAGAATCTTACGAAAGTTTATAAACTTCCTAGTAAATTGATAAACTTACGGATCTTGTTATTTTCCGGTGACATATAGATATTTATTTGATGCAGTTGTCCCTAGATCCCTTTCCTCAAACACAAAAAAAACTTGATCTTACGCCATTCAAAAAGCAATCATAAACAATAATAATTAAGCTACATTGTCACCTAATTCAACAAGCTAATATAACATTAACGCTATCTTTTGACAAACAAAGTAAAGTCACTTACCCGTACTTAAGTTTTATAACGTCATAAAAATTACCGTAAAACGGAACGACACTTTTTATTTATGACTTCATAATCGCGAAGCTAAATTACCTCGTTAATAATTATCAGGAATTTAATGGCAATTTGCATACTTGAAGTTTGGTTGTCAGTTTGAAGATGGGGGGAGTGAAATAGGGATATGGAAGTCTAGTGCTATCTCTTTTAGTTTTCAAACATGGCTGTTTTCGAAAATAGTTATGGTACATACATACCATAACGCTTGTATTCACCGAAGGATTAGGCAGACATGTACCAATGTACTAACACAGTCCGTCGGTATGTTTAGGTCCCATGTAATAGGGGCGAGCTTATTGCCATTAACTGGGCACAAATCCTAACTCCGAGCTGCTACTGAGAATTTCGTAGAAAAACCTAATAACACTTTTTGACCTGGGAATCAAATCAAATATAAGTCTATTTTTACTATTAATTGAAATTGCAAATAATCAGGTTTTCAAATTAAATACAGCGCTTTTTTAAAGAAGTTGTGTCTTGAAATTATTTTTAAAAGTCTCAATTACCCAATTTCCCAATATGTTTACAAACAAGAAACTCACATACACAAACAACCAGACCCGGAACAACTTTCCGTAAGCCATACAAATATTCGTACTGTGCAGGAATCGATCTCAAAACACACAGCGCCCGAAAGGAAAAGGCACATGAAGGAACATAGATGGGTTTTAGTCAGTAAAAGTCTGACACTCTCTCTCGTCCCGCCCATAGCAGGGACTTCCCCTGCTATGGGCTGATTTGATGATTTCCCAGCTATAAAAAAGAAAGCAGCTAATCACTCAGTCACTGAGTCAACCGTGCCATCGTTAACCTATCACGGGTGGAGCTCTCTTTTAGCCGCAGATCAGTAATTATGAGAACTTAAGAGGCGGAAACCGCGCGGTTTTGTTTGAATGAATTTGAAGAGCCTCAGCATCGCGCGGAAGCCGCGTGTCTGTTGAACCGCGCTTTTAGGCTGAAGCTACATTAGGCCGCGACGCGACCTGCGACACGTGAGCGATAGAAATAACATTACTGTAATCACGGCATCGGCTACATTAACACATCGACGAAACTTTTACGAATACACACCGGATTCTCGCTTATAATGTAGCCATAGCATGTTTATCTCGTTTCGCTCTTCCAGTCGCATTGCAAATCGCTGCGTACTGTAGCCTCAGCCTTACTGCCGTGTCTGAACGGTACAAAATTATATTGACAAAAGATTAAATGGTAGGTAGGTTTAAGATAATGAGACTGAAGCTAAAAGAACAACCAAGTTGGTGTAGAAAAAGCACGCTATGAGTTCTGTACCAACGTATTTAATTTTTTTAATAGCTTTGCTTCAGTCCTTCAAATTTCTTCTGTATCGTTGGTGCGTTTACAAAGATTAAACTCACATACACGACCAGCCAGCGGTGTTATTCTGTAAAACCCTCCTTCCATGAAGTGAGCGTGTGGCGACCTGTCAATCCCTAGCATCGTATAGTGACAGCCCAGTTTTAGCTCACTTCACCTTAATTCACTAAGGGAGATTTCTTACAGAATAAGCCGGCAGGATCGCGCGGAAGCCGCGTGTTTATGGAACCGCGCTTCTGTCGTGTCTGAATGATACAAAGTTATATTGACAAAAGATTAAATAGTAGGTAGGCTTAATAAATTGGGATTGAAGCTAAAAGAACAACCAAGTTGATGTCGGTAAAGCACATTAAGAGTTTCGTGCCAATGTATATAATTTTTTAATAGCTTTGCTTCAGTCCTTTTCATTTCTTCTGTATCGTGGGTGCGTTTACAAAGATATAAACTCACATACACGACCAGCCAGATTAGGAATATATGTAGCCCAAACAACGATTTGTGTATTGGGAATCGAACCAACGACATGCAGCGTAGCAGCCAATTGCTCAGCTGCTATTTCTGTTGGTGAAATTACAGGCACATGAGACATTACAACTTTGTCTCCGAGGTGGCAACTTATTTGCAAGGTCTCTGATATTGCAGATGTCTATAGGCAGTGGTGACCACTTAACATCAGGTGGGCCGTTCGGCTTGTTTGCCATCCAATAATATTACAAAAAATAAACAAAATTATAGCCATGTCAAAATGATATAGGTCTTTCGAATCTTTGATCTCAGTACATTAGCCTACATTCCTAGTATTCTCCACACGATACCTTTCAATACAAACTGAATAAATGTTCCGAAGATTTTTTTGACGATAGGCCACAAAAAGTTGATCCCGTTTCTCGGAACGTGTCGAACTTGGAAGGTCATAAATCATATGAAATAAAATCTTGGGAAACGTAGGTAGGTATGTACGGTCGACAAAAGAGATAAATAACCAGGGTGTTAAATATAGTTGAGATTTCCGTCCAAACTGATGAACGTCGGCGAATTTAATTTAATTTAAAATAATGAACTGTCTGTTTTCTATTTATTAAATCATGTTTTATTGGAAAACATCCTTCAGGACTGCCCCGTTGGTCTCGTGGTCGCAAGTGCGACTGTTGTGCAAGGGGTCCCGGGTTCGATTCCCAGGTCGAGCAAAAAGTGTTATTGAGTTTTTCTATGAAATTCTCAGTAGCAGCTCGGAGTTTGGATTTGTGCTCGGTTAATGGCAATAGGCTCGCCCCCTATTACATGGGACCTAAATATACCGGCGAACTGTGGGTGTACATTGGTACACCTTTGCCTAACCTTTCGGGGAATACAGGCGTGATGGTATTTATTTATTTAACCAGGGTGTTAGATATAGTTGAGATTTCCGTCCAAACTGATGAATGTTTGCGAATTTAATTTAATTAAAAATAATGTTCTGTCTGTTTTCCATTCATTAAATTATGTTTTATTCCAAAACAGCCTTCAGAGTCTAAAAAATCTTGTATTATGTGGGACGGCATGGTTAGTTATCTCTTTTGTTAACTGTACCTGCACATAGGTACATTGTTATAAGAAAACTTTTTGCCCCGTCATGTATTATTACTTAGTTATCGTCAGTAGGAAGGTACAACTTTATAGAAGTTATAGGAAATAAGTAGTAGTAGAGCTCTTAGTGAAGAAGCTCGTCCAGGAAAGTACTACCACCATACAAACTGTCCCGTTGATCTCGTGATCGCAAGCACGACTCATGACCGTCGAGTCCTGGTTTCGAATCCCAGGTCGGGCAGAAAGTGTTATCGGGTTTTTCTATTAGGAGTTCCTCAGTAGCAGCCCGGAGTTTGGAAGTTGGTGGTATGAAACCCGTGAGCACGTAAATCTGTCCGGTTGTCATTCGTAGATTTTCGAATGTCGTTACAGATAATCATAAGCCAGGTAGTCTGACATGACAACCAGTTTAACAAAGAGATATTGTTTAGCCCCAGTAACTGGGTTGTGGAGATCAGATAGGCAGGCGCTCCATGTAAAACACTAGTATTCAACTGAATCCGTTTAGACTGGAAGCCGACCCCAACATAGTTGGGAAAAAGGCTAAGCAGATGATGACGATGCTTTGAAAGTTTGTATTTTCCAAAAAAAGGAAAAACGATTATTATAAAGGCAAAACTAAATTACATACATACATACATAAACTCACGCCTTTTTCCCATGAGGGTAGGCAGAAACCACAGAACGCCACCTGCTACGATCCTTACATACTACTTTCGCCTCGTTCACGTTCATACATCTGGTCATACAAGCACGCCGGTTACGAGTACTGCACACCCGACCTTTCTGAAGAACCTCACCAATACGGTCAGGGTAGGTCTTTCTAGGGCGTCCCCTCCCGGCGTTGCCACTCACATCTGCCACATAAATACCTTTTGTTAGTCGCCTTTCACTCATCCTCTCAATATGACCGAACCATCTAAGCATACCTTTTTGAACCTTTGTCACTACATCCTCTTTTAAGTCGCAACGTTCTCGTATAATCTTATTCCTCACTCAAAAAACTAAATTAATTGTCAAATTATAATAATATGCAAATGATTCCCGAAAAACTAATTCATATAACCTAAAGAATTAAACTATTTCAATATTCATTAGTTTGTAAACAAAATAGTTTCCAAATGAAACATCAACACATTAGAAAACAAAACAATACGTCGATTCGATCAAAAACTTTTACAAATTAAATTGAAACAATATATTACTTTCAATACTTAGTAGAATCAGCAAAAAAAAAACTAAACAACTGAATCTATACTAATATAATAAATCTTAAGAGTTTTTTGTTTGTATGTTTGTTTGAACGCGCTTATCTCTGGAACCAATAGTTGGATTGGAAAATTCTTTCTGGATATGTTAGCCAGGTTCATCCGTACTAATATTATAAATGCGAAAGTAACTCTGTCTGTCTGTCTGTCTCTTCTTCACGCCTAAACCACTGAACCGATTTCAATGAAATTTGATAGAGATATAGTCTGGGACCCGAGAAAGGACATAGGATAGTTTTTATCCCGGAAATCCCTCGGGAACGGGAACTATTAATCCACGCGGACGAAGTCGCGGGCAAAAGCTAGTAATAAATAATATGAGCTATATAACATCACGGTACTACACACGGGTGCGGAGCAGTAACCAAAGACGTAACTAAACGCGAGCGAATAAAACCACGTGCACGAAGCAGCTTGTTTATACGAGTATGAATACTATAAAGAGGTTTGTGAGTTGGTAAGGTTGTAGGGGATAATCTCTGGATCTACTGAACCATCATCATCTGCTTAACCTTTTCCCAACTATGTTGGGGTCGGCTTTCCAGTCTAACCGGATGCAGCTGAATACCAGTGTTTTACATGGAGCGACTGCCTATCTGACCTCCACAACCCAGTAACTAGGCAACACGATGACCAACGGCTTTACGTGTTTTCCGAGGCACGGAGGAAACTCGCTATAGTAAATGGTCACCCATCCACAGACCAACCCCGGCAAGCGTGGCTTAACCCGGAAGATCGGTCTATGCGGCTGTAATTATTTAGCCACGAGCTCCTGGATCCACTGAACCGATTTTGATAATTCTTTTACCCATAGAAAGCCGCGTTATTTGTTAGTGTCAAAAGCAACAACAACAACAACATTTATTAGTACAACATCGTTATGTTATATGTCGCTGCTACGACAGACGGAAGCGGAGCAGTAACCAAAGACCTAGTTTAAAGCAGGTGAAAAAATTACGCTGGTAAAGTCGCAGGCTAAAGTTGTACTAATATTATAAAGAGGTAAGATTTGTTTGTTTGTTTGTAACGAATAGGCTCCGAAACTACTGGACCGATTTAAACCATTTTTTCAACAATAGATAGCCACATTATTCCTGAGTAACATGGGCTGTAAAACATCACGCTATGACACACGGGAGCGTAGCAGTAATAAAAAACGATACTTAATACGGGTGAAATGAGCTATGCGGGCGGAGTTTCAGGCAAAAGCTTGTATCACATAAAACAATTTACAAAATAAAGTAGTTTTTTAACTTTGTAGCTAGTTTCTTTGAACATCTCTACGTGCGTAACAAAGGTTTTTTGTTGGCATTCTAGGTCTGTCTTTAGACCATTTTAGACCTTTGGCAATGAAAGCAAATAAATGAAAAATGTGAATAGCGATTTTACGCTTCATATTTTAGTAATTTTTTAAATTAAAAACACTTAAAAAAAAAGTTTGAAAAGAAAATTGAAGGCATGCTCAATACAAATATAATCTAGTCCTATTTAGGCAAAACTAAACTCTAAGCTAAGCTTGTACCTTGCTAACGATAAGTCAGAGGTACGCCAATAGGATTGCTTTATTTTCATTTATTCATTTACAGAACATATTATAGTAGTAGGTAGATAGTAGTAGTGTAGAAGAAGGTTTTCTTTTTTTTAAAAAAAAAAAATCCTTCTGTCCTATATTTAGCATATGTTGGAGCTCCTGCAGCCTGTGACACAGGATTATCCTAGTACAGGCATCTAACATTATTTTACCTACACTGTTATTTTTAGATTTATTGTGTATTTTATCTTTAAAATTTCTGAATAAAGATTTTATTATATATTTATTTTTTATATTAAATAAATTTAATAGTAATATTTTTATCAAATAAAAATAGTAGTCCACCGGCATTAATCGGGAACAGAGTCCAACTGCTGTTCAGGGTTCTTGAGAAAGGCATCTTGCTTTATTATTATTAGCTCGATTACTTTCTCTCCTCAGCCTCGTTCGTCACGTGGTCGCAAGCATAGCATGACTGTAGAGCGGGTGGGTTCGATTCCCAGATAGGGCTAAAGTGTTTTTGGGTTTTTCCATTGCGAATTTCTTAGTTACAGTCCGGAGTTTGAAAGTTGGTGGTGTGACTCGCCTATGTCTCGGAAGGTATGTAAAGCCGTTGGTCCTGCAGCTAATTTCTCTCCGGTTGAGTCAGATTGCTGTTGCCACGTGGCGACTCCGTGTTAGGGAGGCGGTCGGCCAGGGGAACTAATGACTGAAGATAAATAACACAGTGAATTAAGTAATTACTTTTAACTAATATTTTACAGTATTCAAGCTAAGCGCACTAGGCACTACCGTAGTTTAGGCTCAGTCGTTAGGACGGGCGTGGTTTCTTCGAAGCATGATCCGTGGGCGTTGCTGAGCTGCGGGTTGGTAAAAGGGGCAAGTCTGGGCTGCAGAGGCTATTTATTTCGGCCGTGCGCTCTGCTCGTACCGCGTCACCCTCCCCCCATTAGGATATCGGACTAGGACACTTAAAGAGGCACTATAGAGTGAGGATGCAATATAATATAGCCGCTAATCTCAATGAAGACTAATAAAAGTGGCTAGTCTACATTGAGATTAGCCGCTGGGACTGAAATCGGTCTGGCGAATAAATACATACATAAGGCATATTTTCGCCATGAAATCCACCCCTACTACTTCCAAGGTCATTTAGATAAGCTCGCTTCACCAAATAAAATTCCTGTCAATATTATCTAACACTATCTACATAACCCCTTCTTCCCCCCTTGCCCCTGTTTGCCCCTGTTTGCCCGGTTTACTCGCATGTGCCAAATTGCGACTGTAAAAACGGTGCTACGGTAAGGCTATTTGGCTGTATAGAATCGCCTTGGCTTATTAAATTTTTGTTTTTTTTTTTTCTATGCAGATTGGCCAAGAGTTTCTGTGTTAAGTGTCTTGGCTGTTTGTGAAGGTGTTTGAAAGCCAAGTGAAAGTGGTTTAAGAATAATATTTTGGGGAAGTTCCTGGTTACCTTTGGGTCTATTTTGGTCGTCAAATTATATATGTACCCGGTAGTTATGTTATGTAGGCTATTATACTATTCCAAACCGACTGGTAATTCTACATATTTGCGAGTTTAAAGAATAAACAAAAATACTCTTTCAATTTATTACATTCGGAATAGATATTGGTTATATTTAAAAAAATATATATTTTAGAAAAGATTACGTATGTATTTTTTATGCTACTTCTTTACAAAACAATTAACATCTAAAAATAATTATACAAAAAAATTAAAACATTTAAAAATCATATGCCGAATCCAAACTACCAGAAATCAGAGCTGCATACAAAAGATACCTAACCAACTCCCAACCACTTCAAAATCCATCCAAAATCCTTCCATCTCATCCACACCTCCCATCTTTCCCACAGCCTACCATCAAAGCTACACTCCAACATTAAAATTTGTTAAATTCAGTTTAAACACAAACATTATAATGACCTTATTACGCACTCCGACAGGAATCCTACTCATTTCTCGCTTAACAGACATTACAAAGAGGAACGTGCACCTTTCAAAAAGACTTCCGTGCCGTGAACCTAACAGACGGACTCCGGAAATATATTAAGTGGAGCCTCGAGGCGTCCGGCGGAATCTAATGCAGATGAAACGGCCTTTTTGATACGTAGATGTAGGAAGGCTGGATGGTGTACGAACAGAATTTTTGGTATAGTCAAAGATTTTTTTACATATGTACAGTGGCGAACAAAAGTGCATAAGCAATCTCAAAACGTATTACTTTGACGTTTAGTTTGACTTACGACCTTTTACTTTCAAGAATAGACACATGTATCATCGTTGTGAATGTAGTTCATAATTTCAACATGTTTACATGAGACAAGATGGCCGAGCGGTTAAGCGCGCCCAGTTAGTGGCGTTAATCAGCGTGCCGCGAGTTCGAACCTCACATTTTGTCTTTTTGTTTTTACTCAATTTGAAGAAATGGACAGAAATATAATATTCTTTATCTTGTTCGCTTTGTTCACACATTTTGTAAGCCTGATATTTGAAAGCCAAGTGAAAGTGGTTTAAGAATAATGTTTTGGGGAAGTTCCTGGTTACCTTTGGGTCTATTTTGGTCGTCAAATTATATATGTACCTGGTAGATAATAGGTGGTAGTGAAAAAGAAGAAGATTATAATCATCTCCTTTGTCAATTAAATATACTTACCTGATTTTAGTTAAGTCTTTGGTTACTGCTCTTTCTTTGTTTTTTTTCCTCGTGGGGTAATCCTTATGGACTGCCTCCGCCTGGGGCAAGGCGATTGTGTCGGACTCTTACCGACTAAAACCCCACGGTGTTCCTCCAGCTACCATTGGCCGGGGCATGGGTATCGCTCTGAGCATTCTTCCGCACCCCGGCAGTTGGTTACTGCTCTGCTCTCGAGTGTCGTAGTGTTATGTTATGTTATGTAGGCTATTATACTATTCCTCATACATAGGACTATCATATACAAAAGGAATTATTCCAAACCGACTGGTAATTCTACATATTTGCGAGTTTAAAGAATAAACAAAAATACTCTTTCAATTTATTACATTCGGAATAGATATTGGTTATATTTTGTATGCTACTTCTTTACAAAACAATTAACATCTAAAAATAAATATACAAAAAAATTAAAACATTTAAAAATCATATGCCACTGGTGTCGGCAACAGAATCCAAACTACCAGCAATCAGAGCTGCATACAAAAGAAACCTAACCAACTCCCAACCACTTCAAAATCCATCCAAAAAATCCTCCCAACTCATCCACACCCCCCATCCTTTTCCCACAGCCTACCATCAAAGCTACACTCCAACATTAAAATTTGTTAAATTCAGTTTAAACACAAACATTATAATGACCTTATTACGCACTCCGACAGGAATCCTACTCATTCCTCGCTTAACAGGCATTACAAAGAGGAACGTGCACCTTTCAAAAAGACTTCCGTGCCGTGAGCCTAACAGACGGACTCCGGAAATATATTAAGTGGAGCCTCGAGGCGTCCGGCGGAATCTAATGCAGATGAAACGGCCTTTTAGATACGCGGATGTAGTGAAGAAGGCTGGATGGTGTACGACCAGAATTTCTGGTATAGTCAAAGATTTTTTTACATATGTACAAACCAACATGCCTGTATTCCGCGAAGAATTAGGCAGAGGTACACCCACAATTCACCAATCTGTTTAGGTCACATGTAATATCGGGCGAGCCTATTGCCATTAACCGGGCACAAATCCTAACTCCGAGCTACTACTGAAAATTTCATAGAAAAACCCAATAACACTTTGCTTGACCTGGAACTCGAACCCAAAACCTCTAACGTAGCAGTCGCGCTTAGGATTAGGCTAAAGAGGCAGTTATAATGGTGGTTGTAGATAATGGTTATTCAGTGGCTAAGGCGCCCGCCTCTCATGCACGAGGTTGTGGGTTCGCAACCGGGCACGGGCAAGTAGGTACCAATGTGACTTTTTCTAATTTATATGTACTTTCTAAGTTTTTCTTGGACATCTCCGACATTGGTGAAGCAAAACATCGTGAGGAAATTTGGACTTGTAATTAATATAAGTCTAAAATCGCCATTCAGCCTTGAGCAAAGGTGGTGATCTATGCTTGTGCCTTCTCTGTATGAAAAGAGGCCTTTACCCTGCAGTGGGACAGTCATAGGCCTGGTATTATTATATATTTATTTATTAATTTTGCAAAACATGAATAAATAAGGTTATAAAAAAAATGAAATTAGCTACATGTTTCAGCTTTTAATTTGAGTTTACATGCAGTTTTGGATTTTCAAGGAGTCGCTTAGTTAGTGAGAAAGTCGAAGCGAATTGCTCGTTCCAAAACATAGGTAGCTCCCTATGGACACCTACTTATTCAAAGACGACACACGAGAGTAGACGGTAGCATACTGATCACGTGCTACTGTGCACAGTGAGGCTCAGGGGAGCTTCAGACTGTAAGGTGTGCCTTACACCAAAATCACTAAATAGATTTATTGCTTAAACGTATTTAGAACATCATTGTATCCCTGTCACATCGTTAAAAGGTGACAGAGATAGAATGATAATTTAAACACATTTAGCGCTAAATACATGCATGTGTTAAAAATAGATAGAGAAAGGGGTAAAATAATTAAAATAAATTTCAATCAAATATATTTATTTATTTAATATATGGCAATTATCCGATTTATTAAAGTTGCTCAATATTGAAACTAACCTTATGTATCAATGAAAGTATTTTATCATTATTACTCATTTCATTAATTACATCTTTATTAAACAATGATTCTATATCATCATGTATACACACCAACATTTATACAAAAATACTTTTACACATATACCTATGTACACAACATCATTACTCAATAGTAACATCATTTAGTTACTACATCAAGTATATAACCAACACTGCTATCAGCAGTACAAAGGTATATATATAGTAACACTTATAGAAAAGTACCTTTATACACATACTTATACGTATATATACATATTAATGTATATATACATACGTACATAGTATTTATACAACATCATTGCTTACTGGTAACATTATTTAGCTACCATGTCAGGTATATAACTAAATAAAGTAAATAACCAATATTGCCACCAGCAATACAAAAGTAGATAAGGAACATACAGGGTGGAAATTTATTATGCTACCTGGAGGGAAAGTACTCTAAATACTGAAGATAGCAAATTTTACTTAAAGGACACATTCCTTTATTTTTAAAAAGAAACTAAACTGCATTTAAATAATTTTGAAAATTCTGTTGCCTCACCTGGGAATCGAACCGACTAAAATCCGAAAAAATAGCATCCTGTACTTTTATGGCACTAATCGATAGAGTCAATCATAGGGATGAAATCTCTGCAAACATGGTAAATTAAATTAAACAAAAACCATGAAATTTTAACCTAAACTTATTTTATTCGGACGAAAAAAACGAACAAATTAACTAAGTAGTTGCTGGAAATGAGCTTCACTTTCATGGATACACAAATTTATTCCTTTAAAAAAACTCATTTTGAGTGAGTTTTGGTAGCAAACAATTTTCAATATTCACCAGAACACCCTACTAAAAGTTATTCACGATGAATTCCTTAAAAGAATAAATTTGTGCATCCAAGAAAATGGAGCTCATTTCGAGCATGCAATTAGTCAATTCTCGATTTTTTTCGTCCGAATAAAATAAGTTTTGTTAAAAATTTCATGGCTTTTTTAAAATTTAATTTATCATGTTTGCAGAGATTTCATCCTTATGATTGACCCTATCGATTAGTGCCATAAAAGTACAAGATGCTATTTTTTCGGATTTTAGTCGGTTCGATTCCCAGGTGAGGCAACGGAATTTTCAGAATTATTTAAATGCAGTTTAGTTTCTTTTTAAAAATAAAGGAATGTTTCCTTTAAGTAAAATTTGCTATCTTCAGTATTTAGAGTACTTTCCCTCCAGGTAGCATAATAAATTTCCACCCTGTATAATTATATTATCTAATAAAAGAGGAAATATACTTAACTAGCGATCTGCTCGGTCCGACAGCTCAGATAAGAATGACACTCAAAACGTTGGGCTCTCGCCTTTATAGACAGTGACAAACAAGTGAGTCATCGAGTCGTTAGTACAGAGACTTGTACAAATGTGTCTAGAAATTATATTTATGTGTATAAAAAGCTATAATTATGTAACGACATAAATAATAAAATATAAATAACGTAAAACTGGTTTTAGCTATGATTTTATGATTTGAATCATCACCGAACCAACTTTCGGTATCAACAAATCACAAAATACAACTTTAGCAATTAAAAATACAGTACATATATTATAACTTTTAATGATTATTATCATTCAAAGCCATAATATATAACACATGCAATACGTGCATGTTTAGTGACTTACGGTGAAAATGGCCCTAAGATTGAGCCCTTATGTGCCCTAACAAGCGTTACATAGGGAGGGAGTCTTTTAAGAGGAAACGGTACCCTCTCCATTATCTGATGGTGACCACCGGGATGGTTTTAATGAGATGAAAATCTCACACTTCCCGGTTTTATCCCCAAAGACCAGTAGCATTTTAAAGGTTCCTCGAAAAAAGAGGTCTTTATGAAGATCAGATTAATCGCAAAATGTAGTACGTCCACAGTTACAATCGCTTCCATTGAGCTGCGTATGCGTGATTGACCATCAACCATACCTATTCATAAACGTAACATTTATGTGTTATGTGATGAATTGTAAACATAATTTTGTATAGCCTCAAGTAACAGGACAAGGGCAGGCTAATTACGGCACAGATTGTATAAATGTCTTTTGTCAAAAAATATAAGAAAAATTTTATTCACTGTATTTTTCTTAAAAAATAAACATAAATTATTTATTTTTAATTAAAGTTATCTATGACAATGCTGTTAAATAGAGCAAGAAACCTTTCTGATATGTGCTTTTCCTTTCCCTTATTAATTAATACAGATATCAAAATATTGTAAAAGTATGTAAACAGAACTACAATTTCTAAATCTTCCAGTCAAACCGTCTAGATCGTTTTGGGAGACTATTTTTCTAATTTATAAGATATTAACTTTTGTATTGATAAATAAATAAATAATGAAGCTAAAAGTTACATGATGAACATTTTTTTTTAATTCTGCTTACTTCTTTTATATGTTTTTTTTTTGCCACAACAAACGTTTACGTACGTACGTTTGGTCGTTTGTGTATGTGAGTTTATGTGTTTGTAAACGCACCCACGTTACAGGAGAAATTCCTTGTCTGGGGCAACGTATTTCTTAAAAAAAAAAAAAAAATATTCTTAACTTTGAAATACATCCAACTTTATCCAAAAATTGTTTAAAGAAACAGTTGTTGCTTAAATACTTAGTTTAATGGACAGTATGCGTAGCTATTGTACACGTATAAAAATAAAATCATAATCAAACAATACCTACACAACAAAAACAAAACAAAAACCGCACAATCTCTAATCCAAATCCAAAAACCACAACCCAAACCCAGAAAACACTAAATAAAACAATACATCTATCATCATTCCCTCCCACAAATGCCTTATTTCCTTTATTTCAAATTAAAATGTCTAACGTTCATTTTCGGCTTCAGAATGGAAGCCTGGAAACCTCTCTAAACCTCATTAATTTGTTCTTTTTGATGTTTTAAAATAATATTTGGATTGTGTGAGAGGTCGTTAGTGTAAATGGTACTTGCTTTGTGGTGTGGATTTGGTAATTAAAAGCGTTATTCAAAGTTGAAAGCTGTATTCACAATTATATTTGCGGTATTTTGTGGGTGAAAGACGGGATATATTTAACTTGACACGTGTATTTTTGGTGCTAGATTATGAATGTGGTTTGGGCCGCGTGAAAGTTGGTTATCTGCGTGTTTTTTTTTCACCGATGGGAAATCATCAAATAACTTCCCCCGCCCTTGTCAGACTTTTACTGACTAAAACCCATCCATGTTCCTTCTTGTGCCCTTTGCGTTCCGGTGGCGCGGTATCTCTTTCGAACAACCCGCAGCCCTGAGTGGCCCCTTCGAATGTTTGCTGACATCTATTTCAGGCGCGCGTGGAACACGAACGCGCCTTCAACATGGTCTGTCGTTAGTTAACGTTTGGACGGTGGAGTACCCTTTGCTCACCGTCCACAGACCCGCGTCTACGGTGGCCGGGAGTCGTCTCGTGGCTCCCAACGCCCGGAGCGTCTACCGCGGACTAGGTTATGCCTGCGGTTTGGGCCGCGTGAATGTTGGTTATCTGTGAGGTTTTAAGTTATTAATTCCTTTTTTTTTAAATGACCGTGCCTCTGAAATTGCGGTAAGCCGTTGATCCCGGCTGTCAATCATAGATCTTTGACAATAGTTACGGATAGTCAGATGACCCCAAACATAGTTGGGAATAGGCTAGGCAGAGGAGAGCAGGAATTTTTGTTATGAAATAAAAATGATATGCTACATATTATAACACCAGTCTTTTATTGTCCTACTGCAGGGCAAAAGCATCTTCTCATACAAAGCAGGCACGAGTATTGATCACTACGCTTGCTAGGTGGCTTGGAGATTCAAGACCTATATTAATTATAAGTCCATGTTTCTTTCCTATGTTTTCCTTCACCGATGTCAGTGATGTCCAAGATAAACGTAGAAAGTACATAATATATGAATTGAAAAAGTCACATTGGTATTTGCTGCGCCCGATTATAAACCCACAACTGTTTGTATGAAGGCGAGTGCTTTCACGACATGTTTCCATGTCAAAACCATGCTGTTTGGAAAATTTACTGTTCGATTTACTTGCCCAACAGTGGACATATTAAGAGCAAAGTAACAAAGAGGAAAACTGCCCCGTTGGTCTCGTGGTCGCAAGTGCGACTGCTGTGCAAGGGGTCCCGGGTTCGATTCCCAGGTCGAGCAAAAAGTGTTATTGGGTTTTTCTATGAAATTCTCAGTACCTAGCAGCTCGGAGTTTGGATTTGTACCCGGTTAATGGCAATAGGCTCGCCTCCTATTACATGGGACCTAAATATACCGGCGAACTGTGGGTGTACATTGGTACACCTCTGCCTAACCCTTCGGGGATTACAGGCGTGATGGTAACAAAGAGGAAAAATCCTAAACAAACTAAAATTGTAATCTATTTCATTCCTTTGCGTACTCTATCTTGTTAATTACAAATTAACAAGAAGAAGGAGTACCGTCCATTATTACACAAAAGCGAGTTTCGGTAAATAATAATTTTATTATTACAAACAACGATTGAAGTTAGAAAATAATGTTTTAGGAAAAAAAAGGCTACGTTTTTATTTTTATTTTTTAACTAGCTACGAGTATATGCCTCGCGGCTGTTATCCGTTTCGTCTTTGGTTACTGCTTCGCTCCCGTTAATCGTAGCGTGATGTTTTATGCGTATAAATCTTCCTCTTGAATCACTTTATGTAATGACTAGCTTCTGCCCGCAACTTCGTCTGCGTAGCTTATTTCACCTGCATTCATACATCTTTGGTTACTGTTCGCGCTCCCGTGTGTCTTAGCGTGATGTTATATAGCCTGTGACACTCACAAATAAGGTGGCTATTTATGGATAAACGAATTTTCTAAATCAGTGCAGGCCCTCTAGCCAAGTCGCAAACGATAATCGTAAACGCTCGGTAGGTACCAATAGATTTTCAACTTTATACTCCAGAGCCTTAAGTTAAAAATCTATTAAAGATTTCTAAGCGTTAGCGACTGGAAAGAACGAAAACGCTACGCAATCTTCATTAGATCTTCAACTTAAAACCAAGCACATAAAGTTGAAGATCTATTAAAGCCTACTCAGCATTTGCGTTTATCGTTTGTTACATGGCTACAGGCCCAGTTGATCCAGAGATTACCCCCTACAACTTCACAAACTCACAAACTTTACCTCTATAATATATTATTAGTATAGATGAAAACTGAATTATTATAATTTTATTACTCTTTTTTTTTTACTTTCTTGGTTATAGTGCCCCATCACTGACATCGGTAACCATGTCAGAGGCCCTTGAGGTGGTTTAGAAACTCTGACACTAGGGTGTGTGGGGTCGTTAGACCTTACTGCCCACACGATAAAGAAGACTGTCCCATTGCTGTTCAATGACACCTCTTTAACCACTGAACCATAAAAAAAAGATTTTACTCTAAGATATACTGTCCCATAGCTGGACAAACAACTACCAAGACCTTCCAGAAAATTCTTTCCGAAAAATAAATAAATATCTTGGGACAACACGGCCACGGACACGGCTATCTGATCTCAAGCTAAGCAGAGCTTGTGTTATGGTAACCAGACAACTGATATACATACTTATATAATTTATAAATACATACATATTATAGATAAATCACACCCAGACACAGAACAAACAATCATGCTCATCACACAAAGTTTGTCCTGGGTGGGAATCGAACCCACGACCTCCGGCTTAGCAGTCAGGGCCACTAACCACTACACCAACAGGCCCGTCAAAAACAAACATTTAACCAAAATAAAATTAATACACAAAAGAAATAATAATTTAGACTTAACGCTAATCCCAAATTGTTGAAACGAAAGCTTACGAGAGAAGAAAATGTATTGTAAGACCGCTTCACGTATCAACGCCCAGGAGTTTTGTCTAAATGATAAATTATCGTTCAAGGATGGATCAAGCTGACCTTTTTTGGCACTCAAGACTAAATCTTTGGACTTCAGATGGTCAATTAGAGCTATTGTTTTCGAGGACTGAATGAGACAGTGAGAAAATTAATTATGGTATATTTTTTTTTGTTAAAAAATTTAAATGTATTGGACTGTGATTCTAAATATAATTAATCTATATACTATGACTGTCTTATTAGCCTAGTGGTCCTAAGCGTGACTGCTACGCTAGAGGTCTTGGGTTCGATTCCCGATTGGGTTTTTCTATGAAAGTCTTAGTAGCAGCTCGGAGTTAGACTTTGTGCCCGGTTAATGGCAATAGGCTCGCTCCCTATTACATGGGAACTAAACATACCGGCGAACTATGGGTGTACATTGTTACTCCTCTGCCTAACCCTAACCCTTCGCAGAATACAGGCGTGATGATATATTATATCTATGTCCATAGCTGCAACAACCCTTTCTTAATCTTTACAAAAACAACGAATAAAATATAAACGTCTGTCGTACAACAATCTTCAAAGGTACGAGTTCTGCCTCGGGCGCTACGGCCTACGAAAGCGTAGCAGGCGTAGCAAAGCGGCTACGGCGTGGCAACTGCGTCGCGGGCGGTGTACCGTTTACATTGAAGTTTTTGTTTGATTTTAGCAAACTTTATCACAGCGGTAGAATATCGCCATGGGATCTGGAGGCGCTGGTCCTCGCGCGCCTACACGAGTGGCGCGCGGAGGCACTGGGCCGGGGCGAAACTCCGCTGCCGCGGCAAATTGCCGCCCTGCGGACGGAACTCCGGCTCGATCTCATGGCGACATGGAGAGAACGACTGTCGCAACCTCGTGCAGGGCTCGCCTCGATTGAGGCGGTAAGACCCCTCTTTGAGGAGTGGCTGGAGCGGCGCCACGGCGCCCTCACCTACCGCCTGACGCAGGTCCTCACCGGACACGGATGTTTCGGGAGGTTCCTGCACCTCATCGGGCGGGAGGAATCGCCCGGGTGTCACCATTGTGAGGATCGCCCCGAGGACACGGTGGAGCATACTTTAGCGGTGTGCCCTGCTTGGGCTGAGCACCGCCGAGTCCTCGAGGCGGCCATCGGCGGCGGCGCCCTCTCGCGTCCGGCACTGGTTCAGGCCATGGTCCGGAGCGAGGGGGAATGGGAAGCAGTCGCCTCCTTCTGCGAAGCTGTAATGCTAGAGAAGGAGGCGGCGGGACGGGAGAGGGAAAGGAGGGTCCCCCGTCCCAGCGGCCGCCGCGGTAGACGATCCGGGCGTCGGGAGCCACGTGACGACTCCCGGCCACCGTAGACGCGGGTCTGTGGACGGTGAGCAATGGGTAGCTCACCGTCCGTACGTTCACTAGCGACAGATCGTGTCGACGGCGCGTTCGTGTTCCACGCGCGCCTCAAAGAGATGTCAGCAAAATTGGATGGGGCCACTGAGGGCCGATGCCTGCCGGGGCTGCGGGTTGTTCGAAAGAGATACCGCGCCCCCGGAACGCAAAGGGCACATGAAGGAACATAGACGGGTTTTAGTCAGTAAAAGTCTGACACTCCCTCCCGCCCCGCCCAGGGCGGGGGAAGTTATTTGATGATTTCCCGTCTATAAAAAAAAAAAAAAAAAAAGCGGTAGAATATGAGAACGCAAGTTTGATTCCCGGGTGAATCAAAATATTGTTTTAAACCGTTTGTTCAACCAAAACATAATTATTCATGTAACAATCAAAACATAATTATTTAACAGATCGCCACGTTAACGCGACATAAGCGCGACTGCTACATTAGAGACCATCTTGGCTTCGTTTCCAAGGTCGAACAAAGTGTTATTGGGTTTTTCTATGAAATTCTTAGTAGCAGCTCGGAGATAGGATTTGTACCCGGTTAATGGCAATAGGCTCGTCCCCTATTACATGGAACCTAAACATACCGGTGAACTGTGGGTGTACTTCGGCACACTACTGCCTTACCCTTTGGGTAACATGCGTGATAGTTTGCATGTGTGCTATCACTGACACTGAACTACCAAAAAAAAACTACACATATAACTTATCCTGTAAAAGTATGTAGATTACAAAATAAATCTGGGTTTTATAATAATGCCTCATAAATAGTAATAAAGACCGTAGAAGCAAGTTTCTCAGTAACTTCATTTACTTGATCATTCCTCAGCGACTGCTCGGTAATATATCATTAATGTTAATCCTCAAGTAAACACCTCTGTTTGTCTACATTTACATTCCTTATTCAGTTTATATGAATACTTAAGTTGTGTGTTACCACGTTATAAGATAAAAGTATTTTAAGAAAATGTTGAGGTGGGGGTTGATAACGATACTATTAAATAATAATAATAATAAATCATTTATTTCGGACAAAGTTTTTTTTTTCATTATTATTATTTTTTTATTATTATTATTATTTTTATTTTTTTTGTTTTTTTTTTTTATTTATTGCAGTTTTTTTTTTATTTTTTATTTCTATTATTAAATATTTACAGCTTTAAAATTAGATAACATAAAAACCGGCCAAGAGCGAGTCGAAGTGTTCGTGCAAGAGTCCGATCTTATACAGGGTGGAATTTTATAATGCTACCTGGAGGGAAAGTACTCTAAATACTGAAGATAGCAAATTTTACTCAAAGGAAACATTCCTTTATTTTTAAAAAGAAACAAAACTGCATTTAAATAATTTTGAAAATAAGCTTGCCACACCCAGGAATCGGACCGACTAAAATCCGAAAAAATGTATGACCAGACGTATGAACGTGAACGAGGCGCAAGTGGCATTCAGTGGTTTCTACCTACCTCATAGGAAAAAGCCGTAAGCTTATATAATGTGTGTAATTAGCCTTCTGTATTATACATTCAGACTTAAACGTCAATCCATTCCTCCCATCCATTACTACAACCAACCAATCCTATTTTGTAAAGCATTTCACAGCCGCTAACTCCCACACGTAATTTGCAAGGCCAAATATTTGTCGGCTAACTTAGATTTAGTTCTCGGTACTGTCGCTTGATTAAACCTCTTGATTACTTAACTTAGCTATTTGAATAATTCCTAAGTAATAAGGTTGAAATTCCCTTAATATTTGGCCATGATTTGACAGGTTGTGATTCTTCTTATAAAAAACCAATAAACATGCCAACCTTACAGACTAAGTAGGTGTACATTGATACACCTCTGCTTAACCTTTCAGGGAATAAAGGCGTGATGGTAAGTATGTAAAAACCCAACAACAAAAAGTAAGTAAAACTAAATAACATCAAAAAATTTCTACACATCTTCGTCAACTGGAAATGGGCCCAAAAGACTGGCGATTTTATACCCTCGGTAGATCACTTACCTGGCAAAAAATATGATGAAAGTACTGTAGGAAAGTAGAACATGACATACCATCACGCCTGTATTCCCCGAAGGGTGAGCCTATTGCCGGGCACCAATCCGAGCTGCTACTGAAAGATTCATAGAAAAACCCACTAACACTTTGCCCGATCTGTCAATCGAACCAAAGACCTCTAGCTTAGCAGTCGCGCTTAGGACCACTAGGCTAACGAGGCAGTTAGAATCACAGTTACATTCCCTTAAAAGCCTGTTGCAACACACTCATGAAAACGACTTGGTTGAACCTAAGGGTCAGTTTACACCGAGATGCGACGCAACGTGCCACTGCACGCACGTTTAAATAGAGTAATTAAAAATTTAACTTTATTTACTTTACAAAAAGATACACATTTCATTGTGAGAAGGTGTAACCACAGATTAAATAAGTACAGATAAGTAGTATATTATTGGGCATTCTACCCCACCTTCCGTTCCATCGGCTCACTCCGTTCGCCTCCGTCACTCACGGTGTGGTAGAATGCCCAATAATATCCGACGGAGTGGGCGCCGTTCAACAATTCCGTTTTATTACTTATCGTTCCTACGTCTCACTTCGTTTGAATTTGCGTTTGCGTTAATACTGGTTTGGCGCCTATTCCACACGAGAAAAAAAATACAGTTACGGTTAAAGGGGCTGAGCACATTATTATTACTTACCGATGGCTTACCTCGATCATGTACTGCAGATTCTCGAATTGAACACAAAATCACTACTTTAGTTAACAAGTTTCACATTTAACCACCACTTCACAGTCAGTGAGGTTGTTGTACGTTTGTTCAAGTTAGCGATAATGAGTTATAAATATGAATGTATTACATTAATTAAATCATTGTTAATGTAACCGTGTCAAGCAGTCGTCATGAAATTTGTAAAACAACCACAATCGTTACATGTAAACAAACTTTGTGTTCATTCTCAGGAGACTGGTTTTCGCCATGGAGAATTATTACCTAAATCGGTACGGTGCATCATTTGCGGACCGTCAAATTGTGGAAAAACTAATTTATTAATTGGTCTTCTTATACACGAGAATGGTTTAAGATTTCAAAATGTTTATGTTTATTCGAAAACCTTACAACAACCCAAGTACGTTTTTTTAGAAAAAGTC
The DNA here is from genome assembly GCA_932526535.1 of Caradrina clavipalpis. Classification (NCBI taxonomy): domain Eukaryota; kingdom Metazoa; phylum Arthropoda; class Insecta; order Lepidoptera; family Noctuidae; genus Caradrina; species Caradrina clavipalpis. The sequence goes on from OW052111.1 coordinate 11,724,620, forward strand.
TTGCAACGGGTACCAGGCATTTCATTTCAGAAATATCATGATAATGAGCAAGTATTGAGTGTTCAGACCGCAAAACCGAATTCTGTAATTATATTCGATGATGTTGCTTGTGAAAATCAAAGTGGTTTGCGTGATTATTTTGCTATGGGGAGACACAAGTTCATCGATTGTTTTTATCTAAATCAGACGTATAGTAAAATCCCTAAGCAGTTAGTAAGAGACAACGCAAACCTAATCGTACTTTTTAAACAAGATGAAAGAAATATGAGACATGTTTATGAAGAACATGTCAATACTGACATGACATGGATTGAATTTCGAGAAATGTGTTCAAAAATATGGAGTGAGCCCTTCAGTTATGTTGTAATTAATAAAGATTGTGCAAAAAATAAAGGATGTTATAGAAATAAATTTGACACCTTTGTAATTTTTGATTAAGAGCACGAGTATATAATAAGGTGTCATCGTTGCAATAATATTACTCTCCAAACAGAGCTTAACCGGTTACAATCTATTCATCAATTATGGAAAAATCTTTAAAGAGACAAATTGTTGATGCTGCAGCAGCTGTAAAGAAGAAGGTGCGAAAAATGCGAGATGTTGAGAATGAGCGTAAGCAAGCCTTGGAAACAGTTTTTAAACCTGTAACAGAGCCTCTCAACCAAATTGCTACAGCCAGTATGCAAACTCCTTTGCTGCATAGTAATGAAGATGAAGAATCTAAAGATCTGTTTATAGACGAAACTTTGCAAAAAGTCGCAACTGGTAGTGATGTAGATGAGTCTGATACCAGCAGTGAATCTTCGTATAAATCAGTTGAAAAAAGTGAAGGTCGCGATACATCATCCTGGTCAGTGTCTTCAGAAGCATTAACAGACATTCCATTTGGTGTTAGAGTAGAACGCGGAAAATTGATGTTAGGTTCTGCTCACATAACAATCGACGATCATTATATCATCGTAGCCGGTCATAAATACAGACATACGCCTGGTTTAAAACAACTACTGCTTAAGAAAGATATTGATTTAAGTCTGATTACTGAAGATGACTTGCAATATTATAAGAAAATGTTACTTGATACAAACGCACATCGTCGTGATAATGACCCAAGTAAACCAATAAAAAGTAATAAGGGACAAAAATATTTGCAAGTTATTAAACCTCTTTTTAAACTGCAAAGTACTGTTCAGGGTAATCATTCAAAAGGAAAAGGACTACCATTAACAAAAATCTGGAAAAAAAACATAGATTTGGTATATTGGGATGATCCTAATGAATTGGTGGAAAGGTTAAAGTTATTAATAGCATCTCGAGATGCTGGTAACACAGGATTAGATAATGAAATAATATCCATTATTGAAGAATTACGTGAAAGTAAACTTATAAATAAATAGGTGTAAAATTTACTATTGTTCAGTTGATCATCAGCCTTTACATATAGTACACCTGAAACATGAATATTGATAAATTTGGACATTTAATTCATAAAAGAATGCGATTGTCAGAACTGATTAATTTCAATGATAACGCGTTGTTAAAATCAGAAAATGGAGATTTTGATTTAAAGTCATCTAGATTGAGAGGAATTAAACCTCCATTAGAAGCAGACGATGCTGTGAACAAGGATTATGTAGATCAAATGAGTGCTGATACGATAAATCAATTTAATAAGCTGATTGCTTCATTGCGTGCTCAAATCATATTAGATGCACAAAAGACTGTTCAGTCTACTTTAAAAGCAAAGGAGCCTGAGGTTTTGATTCATTTGGAAGAGAAGTTTTACACCAAAGCAGATATAGATAAATTACTTAAAAATCTCAATAATGGCAAAACAACAAATAGTAAATGAAATACACAAAGCAGCACGAAGAAACTTTCTTCGACGTTCTGTTATTCTCAAAGGGATCGATGATTTATGGCAAGCAGATCTAATGGACATGCAAAACCTAAGAAAGTATAATAAAGGTTACAATTTCATTTTAGTGGTGATTGACTGCTTCTCAAAGTATGCCTGGGCAGAACCGTTAAAGTCTAAAAATAAATCTGAAGTAACTCGAGCGTTTGAACGAATACTACTAAGCAGCAATAAAAATCCTGTTAATTTACAAACAGATATGGGCACAGAGTTTTATAACAACACATTTCAAACGCTAATGAAGAAGTACAACATTAACCATTACTCATCGTTCTCTACTAAAAAAGCTTCAATTGTAGAACGACTAATTAAAACTGTTAAAAATAACTTGTATAAATATTTTAGTCTCATTGGAAATTATAAGTGGTTAGGTTATCCCTTAGAAGATTTATTTAATACGTATAACAACACAAAACATCGTACAATTAAAGTTAAACCTATTGATGTGAATAAATCTAATGAAGCAATCGTAAAAGAAAATATAAAAAATATATGTAATCATGTATCCCTCCAGTGGAAACCTAAATTTAAAAAAGGTGACTGTGTTCGTATCAGTAAATACAAACACAATTTCGAGAAAGGTTATACTCCTAACTGGTCAACTGAACTCTTCACAATAAAAAGGATTAATAAAACTATACCAGTAACATATCACATAGAAGATCAAAGAAAGCAAGATATATTAGGAACTTTTTACGAACAAGAACTTCAAAAATCGAACTATCCTGGTGTTTATTTAGTAGAAAAAATACTTAAAAAGAAAGGAAAGAAACTATTCGTTAAATGGTTAGGTCTCAGTAATGATGAAAACAGTTGGATTGATAAATCTGCATTAATAAATTGAGATATAAAAGAAGTACTTTGTTATATTTGTATCATTATAATTTAAGTAATGCAAGGTGGTGGACTAGTTAACAGTATAATTAATAACCTACCGTTCGAAGCTCATTTGCCTGGATACAATTATTGCGGACCAGGAACTAAACTTCATAAACGTTTGTTGCGAGGTGATCGAGGTGTGAATAAACTAGACGAAGCTTGTATGCACCACGATATAGCATATGAAAATCATACAGATTTACCTAATCGTCATAAAGCCGACTTACAGCTATTGAACATGGCTAAACATAGACTCAAATCAAAAGATGCAGGAAAAGGTGAAAAATTAAGCTCATGGTTAGTAAGCAAAGTCATGAAAGCCAAATTGAAATCTGGTTCTGGTGCCAAAACATTTAAGAGTTTAGTATCAAAAATAAAATCTAAAATAAAAAAGCTAAAACCCAAGGATAGTAAGTCTTTAATAAACTTCGCTTACTTAGCTGCAAAAAAGTTATGCCCCAAATTACATCAAATCAAAGTGCCGAGAGTGATCCCCATACCGAAGACTGGTGGAGTTCTACCTTTAATTCCAATTTTTGCTGGCTTATCAGCTTTAGGAGCTTTAGCTGGTGGTGCGGCTGGCATTGCAAAAACGGTAAATGATTACAAATCAGCTCAACAAAATTTGCGAGAGACAGAACGACACAATAGAACTATGGAGGGTTTAGCAGTGGGCAAGGGTTTATATATAAAGCCTTATAAAAACGGTAAAGGATTGTTTATAAAATCAACAAAAAACTGAACAAGAAGCTACCAAATCGCGCACTAACTAATGTAGACATCCAATACTATGCAAGAGACATCCCATATTTCCGAGGAGTATATATGAAAGATCAATTACCAAGGAAGCCGAAACGTATGGAATGTGGTATTGTTAACTTAGACGATTCTAAAAATGAAGGAACGCATTGGGTAGCTTATGTAAAAGTATATGACTATTGTGAATATTTTGATAGCTATGGAAATTTAAAACCTCCATTAGAACTGGTACGATATTTTAAGAATTGTAAAGTTTCATATAACTACACAAGATATCAAAAATTTAATACTGTAAACTGTGGTCATTTATGTTTAAAATATCTAAGAACTTTTTGGAATAAAAATATATAAAATGAATGCTTTTATTTTATTTCATTCATTTGCAAGATGTCACTCACTTTGTCAATAACTGGAAACTCATCAATTTTATCTACGTACTATCCTAATACGTTGCAACTCAATGGAGAATATGAGTGTGCTTTATTGCATTTTTCAACATTTAATTCTATACCAAATATTGATAAAAGTAATAACAAGTATTATTATGGCTCAAACGATGTTATTGAAATACCGGAAGGCACCTATGAATTGCAAGATATTTACGATTATTTAAAATCCGAAATAAAAGATGCCTCAATCAAATTACAATGTAATAACAATACTTTAAAAACTGCCCTATACTGTTCAAAAGACGTTAATTTTAAGAAAGAAAACTCTTTCAGTAGACTGTTAGGATTTGATAAGCAGGTTCTGAAAGCAAATAAATGGCATGTGTCACAACATCCAGTCAACATTTTACCGACGACCGTGGTAAGGATCGAATGTGACATTGTGAGCGGCTCTTACATAAACGGTGAACCAAGTCACATAATTCACGAATTCGCACTCAACGTATCACCTGGATACAGAATCGTAGAAATCCCGAAGAACGCAATATATTTTCCAATCAATCGAAACAGCATAAGCTGCATACATATCCGACTACTAGATATAAACAATCGTTTAATTAATTTGCGTGGTGAAGAAGTGCAGCTGTATTTACATCTTAGAAGAAAAAATGATTGACTACAATAAATATGTGTCTCATCAAATTAAAAATACCAGTTCTACTCAAGCTGCCTACCAAATAAGACGTCGTTCTAAGAGCAAAATAAAATTAACTAAAGACAATAAGATATTTCTCAGAGCGATCGGATTGATAAAATGAATATCTTAGACGTTTTATCCACTCCGACTTACGACAACAGTATAGAAGGAATCGAATTTCATTCGTACAAACCTTATGTAACGAGTTTCAACAGGAACGATGAAATACGCATACCTATCAACCAACAGGATCTGTACATATTACCATCAGCCAGCACTCTGTATTTGGAAGGAACCGTTATCGTTAGCAAAAAAGATTCAAAAGAGAAAGCTACTAGTGTCAATTTTACGAACAATGGACTACTCTTCTTGTTCCAAGATATTAGGTACGAATTAAACGGAGTGGAGATTGATAAAATAAAAAATGCAGGTATAACTACAACCATGAAATCATTAATATCAATGAATGAGAATGAATCAAAAATAGCTAGAGCTTGGGGTTGGAGTATCGATGGCATAAAAAATATTAATGGAGGAAGTTTTTCTGCGTCTATACCACTTCGGAATATCCTCGGTTTTGCAGAGGATTTTAAAAAAGTTGTAATAAATAGTAGACATGAACTAATATTATTACGAAGCAACACTAATTTGAACGCTGTAAAATTAAATACCGGCGAAATAGTGGAAGACATTCAAATCAATAAAATCATATGGCGCGTACCCCATGTTAAAGTATCGGACAAAGAAAAAATAAGTTTATTAAAACTATTGGAAAAAGATCGACCGCTTCAGATGGTTTTTAGAAACTGGGATCTATATGAATATCCCACTTTACCAAGAACTACAAAGCACACCTGGTCTATCAAAACTTCATCTCAAATAGAAAAACCGAGATATGTAATAATTGGTCTACAAACAAGTAGAAAAAATAATGCAAGTTCTGACATGTCGCAGTTTGATCACTGCTATGTTCGTGATGTTCGAGTGTACCTTAATTCGACATATTTCCCGTATGAAAACATCAATGTGAACTTCGCCAATAACAGAATTGCTTTATTATATGAGCAATACATCAGATTTCAACAGTCATATTATGGACGTTGTCCGGAGTCTTTATTAAGCGAGAAACAATTTAAAGAATTAGCTCCGTTGTTTGTTGTTGATTGCTCTAGACAGACCGATAATCTGAAGACTGGACCCGTTGTGGATGTAAGGGTAGAAATTGAGAGTGATTCAGAAATACCAGATCAAACTTCGGCATACTGTCTCATTCTCAACGATTGTATTGTTGAATACAAACCATTAAGCAACACAGTGAAGAAGTTATCATGAACGCGGATATTATCATTGTCGAACTCCAAGGATTCAAATATTTAAACAATAATTTTATTGTCAAAGAAGTGGCTATCGTAAGTAATGACCACACACAGACGTTCTTGGTTAAACCACCGCATTCGTTTTATTATTTAACTCAAGAAGAAAAGAAGCAGGTGCGATGGTTGGAAAGAAATCGTGGAATTTTCTGGAGTGAGGGCTTTATAGACTACAGAGAGTTTCAACACGTCATCGTACCGTATTTAGAAAATAAAAAAATTATTACAAAGGGTTTGGAAAAGATTAAGTGGATTAAAGAGTTATGTGCAAACTGTGAAGTGATTGACATAGGTGAAAAAGGGTGCCCTAATTTTGCGACATTAAAAAAGAAGTTCTGTAAAAATAAAACTGATTTTAATTGTGTGAACCATAAAATAAATTGTGCATTGAATAATGCGGTGTGTATTAGAAAATGGTATGTGGATAATAATATGTCTATATTTAATTTATTTTAATTATTATTGTGTTGAACAGTTAATAAAAATGTAATTATCTACTTATGAGTGTTTTATTTAATATAATCAGGGTAACCTACATACCAAACTTTAAATGAGCTGTAGCAAAATGATATTTATTAAACGAATTATTGTAAGAAAAAATCCTTAAAGCAATTAACCTATAATAATATCATTACACTAGAGCTAATTTAGAGTTCGAGTATAAATAAGTGATACAAAATAAAACATAATTTAAATTATAAATGAATATACTTTTATTTATTTTCTAAATTATTTAAAATTATTACAAACTAATTATATCTACCAACCCAATAATCATAATACTGTCCCCACATGTTTTCTACGCGTACCTACATACTTAACATAAAAACTTGTGATGTATGAGCACTACCCAACAAAATTAAACTAAGAGATTAATATTATCTATTTACATTAAAACAATCTAGATATTTTTTTTTTTTTTTTTTTTTTTTTTTTTTTTTTTTTTTTTTTTTCTCTCTTTATTATTTTTTGTTTTTGATATTTTTTAACTTCTTTTGTATACATAAAAATGTAAAAAGATTATTACAATAAAACTTACATATATGATATTCTAATAATTTATACATCCAGAACTTACACAACATAAAAACCGATTATTATACCCTAATAACTATTATATTACTCACATATATTTATTTTTTATAGTAACTTATAAAGTAGGTACTTACAAAATAAAACATAATTTAAATTATAAATGAATATACTTTTATTTATTTTCTAAATTATTTAAAATTATTACAAACTAATTATATCTACCAACCCAATAATCATAATACTGTCCCCACATGTTTTCTACGCGTACCTACATACTTAACATAAAAACTTGTGATGTATGAGCACTACCCAACAAAATTAAACTAAGAGATTAATATTATCTATTTACATTAAAACAATCTAGATATTTTATTAAATTTTTTTCTCTCTTTATTATTTTTTGTTTTTGATATTTTTTTAACTTCTTTTGTATACATTTTTTTTTTTTTTTTTTTTTTTTTTTTTTTTTTTTTTTTTTTTACTTACATATATGGTGTTGTAATAATTTATACATCCAGAACTTACACAACATAAAAACCTATTATTATACCCTAATAACTATTATATTACTCACATATATTACACTTATATTTTCTATAGTAACTTATAAAGTAGGTACTTACAAAATAATTACATCGCTTAATAATAACCACTGTCCCCACAAAGTTTTTTTGAAATTTTGTTAATTAACGATTGCGTCTCCTCCATAACATAGTCCACCGGTTCAGTCACTACATACTGCGCACTTAACATCACATTCTGATTGTCACTTGCAGGTTCTTGTTCACTGATATCCAACACTTGTACCTGGATCAGTCGTAATCCTTTTTTCTTCTCATTGTTTATGACATATGATTCACAATAATTAAGCAGAGATGACTTCTGTTTTATACACTCCCGTCTTGTTCTAGGCTTCTTGTTAGCAGGTCCGCAGTCTTGTCTTGCTCTAGGTTCCTTGTTGACAGGTATTTGTTGATCTTGGATATCTGGGATATGCCAGCTTAAACTCGGAGTCGGAAAACCATGACCGTATTGTGAGAAGTCAATAATATCTGGAGAATCGCACATTATTGATGATCTGAAACAAAGAATATTATAATTATTAATAATTATATCAAACACATAAATAAGACATAATTTTATAAGTACTTATACGCTTGTGCAATACTTACAATTTGTTTCGTTTTTAAGTGTGATGTGACCAGTCCGGCTGACTGCCTTGTGATGTATGTACTAATCATAATATATTATTATGAAATGCAAACTCCATAAAACCTTGCGATGTGAATCAATTTCATGTTTCAACAAGTTCAATCTGATGAGCACCTGATCGGTGTCAAATTCTACACCGCGCGAACCTCGACTCATGAGTGCTTTGTCATCAAAACTGGACATTAGGTACATATTTTATCAAGTTGGAACCTGTATCGACACACGGCGAGCCCTGTGTGCTTTGTCATCAGGAACAGAAATGAAACAGATGTACTTATGTAATGAATATACACAATTTTATTTATTCAACTTTATACTTTGTAGGCACATAATAGATAATTATATAAGTACCTACACTGTTTAGCTCTAACTAGTAAAAGGGACACCAAGAATACACACAATTTAGAATTGTATACATAATAAAACCAGGTTCAAAAGAAACTTCTATCGATACTATTTGAATTAAATTACACAGCAATACTACTTATTTCACATTTTAAAAAAGAGTAACAAACATCCATCGATCCACCCTACAGACTTTTTATAATAGTAAGTAAGACAGTAGGTAGGTTGAAAAATTATCTAACTTTCCATTTAGGACGTCATAAGTTTTACCATTCACAATCAATAAAAAACATGTTAAAAATATGTACTTATTACTTAAATATACTTGCGTTACCCCAGGCTAAAGTAGAAACTTTATCAAACGATAGCAATCGTTTATCATCATTGCTTGAAAGTGCTACTTTATTTAAGTCCTGAGTAAATATTTCGTGTTTTATTGATTTAAACAATACATTTTTTTTACGAATAACACTGCAATCATATAAAACATTTTTATAATCTAACATATTAAAATTTTTGGTAATACATTTTTTTGTACCTTTTGCCTTTTTAATTGTTTTGTTTAACGTTTTAATACAATAAAGCTTTGAGCGCAGTCCTACGAATTCTTTGATAATGTCACCACCCATTTCATCCTTAAACAGTCCTGGAACCTTCTTATTAATAATTGGTAAGTTATAGTCATTGTTACAGTCATAATTGCTGGTATCAAAATATTTTAGAAAGTGGAGCTTAAAGTCTTTATAAACATCATTACTCTGTACATCATATACTAGACTATCTGTGTCAGTATAGCATAATTCTATTCGGTTACCATAAAAAGGTTTAATGATGGAGTAGTGAAAGTTGTACATGTGAGCCTTAGATAATTCTAATACTGCAAACCCTATGTAAATTGGTTTATCAAGTATAATACGCACAGGTTTCATTTGGATTGCTACTAGATCATCAGAAAATACAGAGACGCTATGAAAATATGGGCTGGCTATCAATTTTTCAGCACAAGTAGTCTTTTTTGTTTTATTGTTCGAGTCACACCACTTGTTTACTAACTTAACGTCTATTCGGTGTTCATTATTTTCTAGGGTCTTTCCAAAAATACTATTATTCAATAATTTGAAAAAGTCTTGTTCAAACGTTGACTCTGCTTTTTGACGTAACTGGGTGTTAATATCAATATATTGCTTTAAAAAACTACTTTGTTTAAATATAATAGCGCGATGGATTCTTCTCAATACTAAACCGTGCTGTAAACATTTTTTTAAATGTACGTAATGAATAACATAGTAATATTTATCATACAAATTTGGTATTAGCTTTTTATTCTTACCACCCGGTGGTAAGCATTTTTCTGGACAAAAGGGAAAGTCATTGTGTTCCATGTGCAAATTCTCCGGATATATTAAATCAACTTCAAGGATGTAACCGTTTTCTGCAGTATCACTAATTTCTGCTAAGTTCAATTGTAAAAAATCTATTTCTTGTCTATTCATAAATCTAAAATCCGAATAGGGTAATGATTGACACATGCTATAACCGTATAAATTGTTACAATCTAAATAAATGATAAATGAATTAGGACGGGTTGGATCGTAAGTATCTAAATATTTATGATTGGCTTTGACATGTCTTTTGGAACACATACAAACACCTCCTCGAATACCTTTTTGTATCATTCTAAAAATTTCAACATCACTAATCAATTCTAATTGTACTCCTGTTTTTAAAAGCATTGCATCAAAAGATAGACTTGGTGCTGTAAGATAAAACGCGGGATCGAGATTGTAATGTAGTTTACAAGTTTTTCGAAAATTTTCAAATACATCTGTTAACAACAAAACATCTGTTTTGAGATACAAATCTGTGTACATACCCATGTTTTGAATATTAAATACTGACCAAACAGACCGAGCGTGTTCATAGTCCTCGTCGGTAATTGCATCATTTGTTAAATAGTTAAAAAAATATTTTTTTGAGGGTAAACACGTTTCTTCATAACGTTCCCATTGAGACATATAGTCATATGGATACACTCCTTTACGAGTGAGTAGGTTAAATTGTTTTTTATTAGGGAAATAAGATTTTAATTGTTTAAAGTCCTGTTTTTTCATTGTACTAACCAACTTTTCTAAGCTAGTTCCTAAAAACTTGAAAGAATCTACAAACCGAACTTGGATGCTTTCCCCGGTAGCAATCGGAATAAACTTAGTGAAAGAAATATAGTTTTCTTTTGTTTTAGGTATCACTTTTATAGATCCAGGAGCTTCACCTAATTCTTTTATGAAAAGATGGCAATCGTATCCAGACAAATTATGAAAAAATACTGGCAAAAATGATGGTAGTTTGTATTGTATGTTACAATAACTATGAGCTGCGCCGCGATATTTACCAGTCAAGTGACAATGATCGCGAACCCTATCGCCGAACAAGAAGTGTTCACAAATATGACATGTCAACGCGTTTTCAAAGTCGCGAGCATTTTCATTTGAATAAATCATAGGAACATTACTTTTTACAATATCGTAAATTTTTTGTGCATCTTTATAGATAGACTTCACAAAATTTGATACACAATCCGAACCGCGATAAGAAACGTAACGATTGTGGCTTTCGTCTAGCGTACACGTAATATGATAAGCGAAAGCTATAGGCACATGTCGCTGTCGCGTTACAGTACTCGCCTTAGTGGGGTCAGGGTCACAAGATTCATACCGTTCTAGCATTGTTTCAAAATCTGCGTATATAACAAATGGAACAATTTGCTTTCTATTATAATTTTTAAACTGTATGAAAGAACCCTTTGGAGGTAGTTCAGTGACAACACCTCCACAACTATGTGAACTAAGATCATCGCATGAATTAAAAAACATTAAACAAGCATCACAAAAGTACAGTTTACTGTGGTGTTTTGTTATTTGATTTTTAACAAGTCGCGGCAAGTCTTTAATGAGACAGTAATGTGACAAATTATCTCTTTCTAAATAAAGTAAATGAATCACCTTTCCGTTCAAGGCTTTTGGTTTGTAAAGCGGTCCTACGACGGTATTATTTTTTAAACCATAAATGTAAATGCAAATTTCGGGGTTATTCACTTCGAACCGCGCAATATCTGAGAAATTCACTGGAAATGACATATCCTTTACATTTAACACGTTACGAAAATCAGGGTAAGAAGATACTCTTTCAGGATGACTTTTAGCTGGATATAAAGCAGCAACAACAGACCACAAAAAACAATACTCGTCATTATTGTGGATATTAACACATGCTCTTTTCGATTTTATTGCAGAAGGCAATTCGATAAAGCCTGAACCATGCAACGGTTGATATTTGTTAACATTGACTTCCAAATGAGAACTGCTCAAGAACGTCCATCCACTGTCTCGGTCCTGAAATTCTTCTATCTTTTTTGATAAAATGTTTTTTACTTGAGTTAATAATGATTCAATTTCATAATTCTGATGCAGAGTAAAGTTTTTTGTGGCAAATGATTTCATCTCCTGAGAATCATTTTTAAACATTAAAAATAAAGCAAAAAATTCGAAATTAACTTTTAGACAAGTATGATCTTTAAGAGAAATATTAATTAACGTTTTAATTTTGTCCCAAATATTAATAAGAAATGGTTGTAGAGAACTATTCTCAGACGGATCGACAATTCTATAAGAAGCTATACGATTACGAAATGCAGAATGTATTATTTCAACACCTTCGCAAAAATGCGAAATAGTTTTGTTTTTATGATTAGTACTACGTAGGTGACCTGTCCAGTGACTGCGCTCAACAGATGTGTTACAAACAGTACAGAACGGCATTTTAAATTAAAATAGTTTTAAACTTACTATTAGATGTAGCAATGTACTATTTTTACGATTATGATTTACGATCGCAGAAATACAAAAACATCTGGTGCCCCAACAACTTAAATATTTATTTTAAACTAATATTATCACTATAAAAGACAGGCTCAGAGTTATCAAAAAACTCATGAGCCCGTCTCATAAAAACTTGTAACCCGTCCCACTGCGGCGTGTTCCGGTTAAGCTGCACTTTTAGTGCCACCGAGGCTTTCTTCCACCGCTCCTCTTTTGGGGTGGAGGCAACTTCAGCCTTATTGTAAACTTTAACCTCCACGTAGAAGTCCCCGGATACGTCTGCCGTTCGCCGCACTTTACCGTTGGCGACACGGCTGATGAGTGACGAACCGAAGTCCGCAACTGAGGTTTTGGTGGGAACGTAGTTCTCCAAACCAAAGAGGTCCGAGCTCAAGCTGCGCCTTTTACTGTAAACAATTTAACACATTATTTATTACATTTATTTTTTAATATTGACAAATTGATGGTGTATTACTCTTCTGTTGAACCCTACGGGGATAGAAAGCATGATGTTCTGTTATAATAATTTAAATACCTCATGAACTAACTGTAAACATTCCTACAAGGAATATAATTGGAAATTGATTTCAGAGCTCTCTTCGTTGCAGTTCTAAATCCACTAACCAACGTTTATCGGTGTATAACATTTTAATTGACATAACATATACAACAAGCACCTAAAGGTAAAAGCGGTAACACAAAATTACCTTGACTTCGGTACGGACGGTGTGGTGCTCTCGGAAGCTTTGCGCTTCGACACCTTCTTCTTTGGTAGCGGCTTCGGCTCGGCTACAGTTGCGGACTGTGACTGGTATTCTGAATCGGAGTCAGACCTGAAATGGAACACATAAAGATTAATTTTGTAACTAATAACTATGACTTAAGTTTCGGTAATTGACAATAACGCATCGCGGCAACAAATAAGGTTCATAATAGCGATACGTTTGATGTTAGTTGAATCGGATAACCACAAAATAACATTAATTTTGAAGTTTTCTTTAAATTGTGAGAAAAATACATGGCTCAGTGGAATAATTTATGGACATGTCTATAGTTCATGAAATTCCCTATAATGTCATTACATAAAATTATATGGTTTACGCTCAAAATTCTAACATCTATGCGATGAAATTAAGGCTAACCAATACACCAGCCGGCAGGCAGAAACCAGGTCCGTAGCTGGGTAGCGATTAGTACATTAGTAAATTCAGTAAAATTAGTAGTACTTACTTACATTTTATAGTTGAAGGTAACCGGTGGTTATCACTGGAAGATACTGCAGCGAATGTAATATTATGATCAAAATTGATTGATTTTATACATAAAAAAATACCATTTCAGCAATATTTATCCCATTACAAAATTAAACCTTAACTACATATCTTGACAGTTGTATGACTAATTTATGTTACTTACGTCTAATTAAACCGTAGTGATTGAAAATCACTTCCGTCTAATTGCAATTTTATCGTGAGAAATGAAATATAAAACCAGCTTTTTTCGCTCGCCGACAAAGACGATACATGACGCTTATGATTAATACATTAATATATAATAAAGTATTGTATGTTTGTTTAATAAAATGTGATGTAAAACTTCGCATGATGACATGTGAACTAAAAAATAAAAAATCATTTTTTGACGGAAGAGAGCTGAAAGAAAAATATCCTGAAAACATTTTTTGTGCAGAATAATCCATGTAAACAAACTCGCGGCAAAAAGTTAGTCACTTATATGCTACAGTAAAACTTGACATTAACGTAAATAAGTAATATCATCTAACGACTAAAACGAACTTTTTATTATCAATTCATGCATAAGTTCAGTAGGTAGGTACTAGTATTTAGATTCATCTTTCAAACAAACCCTAGATTGTTAAAGAACTATCAATGTATTTTGTAACATTTTATGTTTTCTTATATGATTTATGCTTGTTCAGTATGTATTAACCAAAAACTTGTATGTCTGGTGTAAACTGCAAGTATAGGTTGGTTATTTATAAATAAATATAGCAAATAAACAATATAAAATAATTAGCAAAGTTATCAAAGGAACATCCTCTATTTAAATGATTTGCATTGATTATGAAGTTCTATAAAATACCAATTTTAATCAGAGACTGCGACATGCACAGCGATCATCTTACAGCTAAATTGTTGAATACATGGGAATGACTCAATCATATACCTGGTACAACAAAGTTCGAACACTGCAAATTTACATAATGCAATTTTGCAGTCTTTGCGATTGTAAAGAATCACGTACACTTATACTGTGAAGCTTAACACGGTCGCCGATCCGACGCCGTCGTCCGGCGGTTTAAAAGGAGTATGGTACAATAGATGATCACGGGACGGCACACGAACCGTTTCGATGGCAATTGTATAAGTGTGCGATGATCTTAATCAAGCGCAACGCAGAGTATATAACAACAGAACATTTCAGAGCTACCAGTGGTAGTTGTTTGTTAACATGTGAGGTAGTGTTAGCTGTATGAATTAATTAAATTAAAATTCAGATGTCCTTGGTGCCCAATCTGGGGTCATAGAAATAGAATGTATGTGTGTCTGAAGATGCATAATATTTCTTGCTCTGTGAAGAGACATGAGACAATCTGTCCTGAATTTTAGGCTAATGGTTCTAACAGCGAGCACACTTATTTGTTAACATGTAAAACTGTATGAGTTAATTAAATTAAAATTTGGATGTCCTTGGTGCCCAATCTGGGTCATAGAAAAAGAATGTACGTGTGTCTGAAGATGCATAATATTTCTTGCTCTGTGAAGAGACATGAGACAATCTGTCCTGAATTTTAAGCTAATGGTTCTAACAGCGACCACACTTATTTGATAACATGTAAAACTGTATGAGTTAATTAAATTAAAATTTGGATGTCCTTGGTGCCCAATCTGGGTCATAGAAAAAGAATGTACGTGTGTCTGAAGATGCATAATATTTCTTGCTCTGTGAAGAGACATGAGACAATCTGTCCTGAATTTTAGGCTAATTGTTCTAACAGCGAGCACACTTATTTGTTAATATGTAAAACTGTATGAGTTAATTAAATTAAAATTCAGATGTCCTTGGTGCCCAATCTGGGGTCATAGAAATAGAATGTACGTGTGTCTGAAGATGCATAATATTTCTTGCTCTGTGAAGAGACATGAGACAATCTGTCCTGAATTTTAAGCTAATGGTTCTAACAGCGACCACACTTATTTGATAACATGTAAAACTGTATGAGTTAATTAAATTAAAATTTGGATGTCCTTGGTGCCCAATCTGGGTCATAGAAAAAGAATGTACGTGTGTCTGAAGATGCATAATATTTCTTGCTCTGTGAAGAGACATGAGACAATCTGTCCTGAATTTTAGGCTAATGGTTCTAACAGCGAGCACACTTATTTGTTAACATGTAAAACTGTATGATTAATTAAATTAAAATTTGGATGTCCTTGGTGCCCAATCTGGGGTCATAGAAATAGAATGTACGTGTGTCTGAAGATGCATAATATTTCTTGCTCTGTGAAGAGACATGAGACAATCTGTCCTGAATTTTAGGCTAATGGTTCTAACAGCGAGCACACTTATTTGTTAACATGTAAAACTGTATGAGTTAATTAAATAAAAATTTGGATGTCCTTGGTGCCCAATCTGGGTCATAGAAAAAGAATGTGTGTGTACCTGTAGGTGCATGCTATTTTTTACTCTGTGAAGAGACATGAGACAATCTGTCCCAAATTTTAGTTTATTTGTTAACATGTAAGCTAGTGTCAACTGTATGAGTTAATTAAATTAAAATTTGGATGTCCTTGGTGCCCAATCTGGGTCATAGAAAAAGAATGTGTGTGTACCTGTAGGTGCATGCTATTTTTTACTCTGTGAAGAGACATGAGACAATCTGTCCCAAAATTTTAGTTTACTATATTCGTAAAGTTCCATTAGTAAACGAAATATGTGTGAAACTGACTGTGAAGTGGTGTGGAATAGGCGCCAATCCAGTATTAACGCAAACGCAAATTCAAACGAAGTGAGACGTAGGAACGATAAGTAATAAAACGGAATTGTTGAACGGCGCCCACTCCGTCGGATATTATTGGGCATTCTACCACACCGTGAGTGACGGAGGCGAACGGAGTGAGCCGATGGAACGGAAGGTGGGGTAGAATGCCCAATAATATACTACTCAGATACTTCACTCCATAGAAAAAACCCAACAATTAACGCTTTAATTACCTACAAAACGGTCGAGCGCGGTAAATTGTACTTTACGCAGACGCCCGATAGTATGTACTTCGTCGTCTGTCGTGTTGTGCTAAAGAGAGAGAGCAATAACGCGCGTCACACAAGGGCTGTCTGATCCGACTGGATTCCGCGCCCGGGCGCAGGTGAGCCGTAGGCACTTAAGAGAGTAACCTTGAACGAGTGACGGAGGCCTGGTGTAACGCATTCTGAATTGTAACAGTGAAATGTGTATCTTATCGTATAGTAAATCGCGGGTCTGTCCGTACGTTAACTATCGTCAGACCGGACCGTGTCCACGGCGCGTTCGTGTTCCACGCGCGCCTCATTGAGGTGACAGCAAATATTTGGAGAGGCCATTCAGGGCCGATGCCTGCCGGGGCGGTTCGAAAGAGATACGGGGCCCCGGAACGCAAAGGGCACATGAAGGAACATGGATGGGTTTTTGTCAGTAAAAGTCTGACACTCCCTCCCGCCCCGCCCAGGCGGGAGAAGTCATTTGATGATTTCCTATCGGTAAAAAAAGTGTAGTAAATCCTTACTTCCGTACTAATATTATAAATGCGAAAGTAACTCTGTCTGTCTGTCTCTTCTTCACACGTAAACCACTGAACCAATTTCAATGAAATTTGGTACAGATATAGTCTGGGACCCGAGAAAGGACATAGGATAGTTTTCATCCCGGAAATCCCCCGGGAACGGGAACTATTAATCCACGCGAACGAAGTCGCGGGCAAAAGCCAGTAAAGTTATATTTTGAATCGCTCTTCGGTATAGTCGCGTCTCGGTGTGAACTGACCCTAAGCCAGGGACTTCACAACACTCGTATGTGAACTGTTATTGTAGCAATTAGCCAAGAGCCAAACGAGTGTAGATTGTTTTTGTAGTATAACTACAACCTGTTGTCTTAATAGCCTTTTAATGTTGTATATTGGATAGTAGACCCGTTGGTCTCGTGGGCACAAGCGACTGATGAACGTGGGGTCCTGGGTTTGATCCCTAGGTCAGGCAAAATTTTTTATTGGGTTTTTCCATTAAGGATTATTCCGTAGCAGCCCGGTTTGGAAGTTGGTGGTGTGACACCCTCGTGTCTCAGAAAGCACGTTAAGGCGTTGGTCGCGGCTTTCAGTTGTAGATCTTTGACAGTCGTTACGGAAAATCAGAAGTCGGGAGGTCTGACGACCAGTCTAACCTTACCCAGTAACTGGGTTGTGGAGGCCAGATAGACAGTCGCTCCACGTAATACACTATTTTTCAGCTGTATCCAGTTAGACTGGAAGCCAACCCCATCATAGTTGAGAAAAGGCTACGCAGATGACCTTGGGATGGTTTCCAAATCACCAGAAGGTCAAAACTGCCCTGTTGGTCTCGTGGTCGCAAGTGCGACTGCTGTGCAAGGGGTCCCAGGTTCGATTCCCAGGTCGAGCTAAAAGTGTTATTGGGTTCTTCTATGAAATTCTCAGTAGCAGCTCGGAGTTTGGATTTGTGCCCGGTTAATGGCAATAGGCTCGCCCCCTATTAGATGGGACCTAAATATACTGGCGAACTGTGGGTGTACATTGGTGCACCTCTGCCTAACCCTTCGGGGAATACAGCCGTGATGGTATATCAGAAGGTCAATAACTCTAAGGCACATAGTTGAAATAAAGTTTTCGATTTCTAATCCTAAATTCTTAGCTCCATTAAATATACAAATCTGTACTAATATTATAAATGCGAAAGTAACTCTGTCTGTCTGTCTCTTCTTCACGTCTAAACCACTGAACCGACTTCAATGAAATTTGGTACAGATATAGTCTGGGACCCGAGAAAGGACATAGGATAGTTTTCATCCCGGAAATCCCCCGGGAACGGGAACTATTAATCCACGCGGACGAAGTCTCGGGTAAAAGCTAGTCCTTTATAAAACAGAATGTTTGCATGCTGGATTACGGCCCACGCTCGGATAGAAGGCCTTATTTTTCGCAGTGGAAACATTATAAGCCAAGTTTTTTAGGGTTCTTCACCTCTTGAGGAAAAACGGAACTCTTAAGGGATCGCTTTTTGTCCGTCTGTTAAAAGGAAGATTTTCTCAAAATAAAAGCACACAGTTATTAATAAAACTAAAAAAAAACCTTCGAATTTATTTGACGGGTTTCATTATTTAGTAAAAATATAATTTTCGGATTTATTTAACTGGTTTAAAAATGGTTTGGCAGAATTTTTCTTTTTTATATTTGATTCAGAAGTATTAAAAATATAATTATATTATATCACATGACCGTTCCCCCGCCCCATCTTTTAGATATCTTATATTGTGTTTTATTTTAGTAGGGATAATAAATAAAGACATCAAATACAAAACATCATTCAGATCTTTTGACACTACCTTACAGATGTGCACTTGAGAACTATTCAGTGTATTTTGATTCAGAACCCTAATGGTGCAACCCCGACTTTCGCTTAGCCTTTTCTTCTGTATCAATGGAGAGCAAACAAGCGGACGGCCCGCCCACGACAGCTTAATACGAAGCAAGATAAAATTATAGATCTTGTTTGATGTTCACTGATAAAATTCATAACAAATTCAAGGTTACTTCCCACATAGATAAGGGGTATTGGTGTTTTGAACTCCTACAGTTAATCTCCAAGATATATATATTTCTGTAGTTATGCGCAGTATCATAAAAATAAAACATCATATTTACTTTTTTTCTTTCTATAGTTTTGCAAGTACATTCCAACAAGCTATTTGGTGTACATGCAAAAATAGTCAGCTTTATACTAAACAATTTTGATAATTTAAATATCAAATAATACCAGCCTCAATGTTAAGCAAAAGCCTCTTTTCATTCATAGATGGCACCATCATTGATCACCACGCTTTCTCAAGGTGGATTGGAGATTTCACACTCATATTAAGTCCAGGTTTCCTAACGATGCTTGCCTTCGCTGATGTCAGTGATGGCCAAGATAAAGTTGAAAGTACATATTAATGAGAAAACGTCACATTCGTACTTCCTCGTTTCTGGTTAAGGACCCCATAGCCTCATGCATGAGAGGCGAGCGCCTTAATCACTGGCCACTCTCACTCAAAAGTGGTTACAAGTTTATTTATTTATTTCCACAAAACGGCGTCATAAACATTAAAGGTATGCCTAAACCTACCGACCTACCACCTACTTGGGTGCCTAGGTACGCCTATGGTATACCTGAATGTGCCGTATTAAACGGAGACTCCATAGCTAGTCTGCCTTTTTTATATCAGTGGATGACAAAGATTCCGACGACTATATCTTGCCATCCCAGAGACAAAGTTGAAATGTGTCATGTGGCTGTAATTACACCGGCACCCATACCCATCAAACCGGAACACAGCACGCTGCTTTGTGGAATATCGGCCGCAATACCAAATAGTTTATTCGTGTGTACTTTTTTGGCGACAGCGGAATGTCACTCTTATGAAAGTAAATACCATCCCACATAATACAAACTGCGTATAATATGTATGGTAATGTAGTTCAATGTATAAAGAACTGAGATCGCACTGTTATTACATACCAAACGATGGCTCCTAAGTTTTACCCTATTCGTATTCATAGTCTTGACTTTTTAATCTCGTGGGAGATTTTGTGGCTTCTTAGGCGAATGAGTTTAGAACAAATGATTGGTTTTATTTATAGGGAGGAGTTTTTGCGTCTTTATTCGCAGATGGATGGGGTATTGGGATGGTTGTTATAAGTCAGTAATATTTATTTGCGTAGAAGCCTTTTATCTATAGGTACTTATTTATCTCTACGTATTATAAAACAAAGTCGCTTCCCGTCGTCTGTCCCTTTGTACACTTAGCTCTTTCAAAATACGCAACGGATTTTAATGCGTTTTCGTCAATAGATAGAGTGATTGAAGAGGAAGATTTAGACGTCTAGAATACTACGCTATGACCAACGGGAGCGGAGCAGTAACCAAAGACGTAATGTGTTATAAAAAGGTAAAATTATTGTTTGTTTAACATCAATTTTACCTTTTTATAATATATCAGCTTTTGCCTGCGACTTCGTCCGCGTGGATTAATAGTTCCCGTTCCCGGGGGATTTCTTGGATGAAAACTATCCTATGTCCTTTCTCGGGTCCCCGGCTATATCTGTACCAAATTTCATTGAAATTGGTTCAGTGGTTTAGGCGTGAAGAAGACACAGACAGACAGACAGACAGACAGAGTTACTTTCGCATTTATAATATTAGTAAGGAAGTAAGGATTAGTAAGGATTTCATGTCTAAGGCGATTTGCCTAGTTATAACCATTTCATGATGTCTACGGCTAACCATTACCCATTTCATATGTCTTAAAAAGAATGATAGTTGTAATCTGAATTTATTTAGATGATCATAATTCATGATGATAATCATTTTAATCTGTCTCAACCTGCCGTAAATATCTACTTTTTTAGCAAGTTTTTGACCTTGATTGGCGCTGAGATGAGATTGAGATTAAATTTTGAACGTTTTTTATTACAGAAATTGGCCCTCAGTTTGCCTATCAATCAGTTTCCTGCCATTAAAATATTTTCAGTCATGAAAATATTTTCAATAACCTATACAACCTATAAATATTTTCAATGCCTAACTAATATTATAAATTTAATTCGAAAGTTAGTTTGTTTGGTACCTTTTCACGCCTAAACCACTGAAAATATCATCCTGAAATTTTCCAAATACGTTGTCTGTTGTACCAAAACGGACATAGTGTACCGTCCTCGAAAAAGTACTGTTCCCAAGGAAAACAACAACAACGTTCTTATGATAATAGATGGCGCCACATGTCTTTCGAATCATGGTTCAATTTTAAATAATTATAACCGACATTTACGCGGACTAACTCTCTGGTAAAAGCAAGTACTCCATAATTCGAAGTCAATAATGTAGGTAATATATAAGCAATACCGCGTTCAATTACTAGTGCACCGCTTACTCACATCAATCTCTCAACGGCAATAAAAACGAAACATCCATCAACTGTTACTTAACGATTACTTTCACTTTTTAGGGTTCCGTAAGCAAAGGGTGCCAAACGGGGCCTTATTACTAAGTCTCTACCTATCTATATCTTTTGAACCGTAATAGGTAAACACTTACAATATAGGATAGGATTTTTTACAGAGTGTGTATTAATATGGCCGCCATAACAAAAAATAATAATCCAAATAAGATAAAGATTAGCATTAAAAAATTAAAAAATAAAATTAAAAAATCCCCAACACAAAATCCTAGGTAAAAAAAAGGTACTTTAAGATTGAGTTATTTTTATTATTTTTTTACTTTTTAAAGGGTAGGTGCCCTTTTAGGATTTTGTGTCGGGGGTTTTTAATTTTATTATTTATTTTATACTTTTTATAGGTACATTTTTATTGTAATGATGATTTTGTTAAGCTGTAAATACATAGGTTCCTAATAATTTAATAGGTATGTCGATTTAAAGTTTATTATTACCTAAATAATTATATTATCAAGCTATGTAGTTACTAAACCCAACAACGTAACAGTTTGCCTTTAAATAAACAAAAATAATAAAAGAAAAATAATTCCACACTATGAATTCTGCGCTCATAGTCATGCAAGGAATTCTACCAAGTGGGGCAAAGCATTTTTCATCGTAACATTCAAGAATAAAATTTCCCGTACACAGACTGAACGGTATTTATAAGTTTTTATTGAATTTGATCTCGATTTCGAAGTGAACAGACTTGGTATAATATATTCCATGATTGGAATGAAATACTTTTAAAGTCTGAAGAATAAATATGTGAATGTGATTGGAAATGTGGATAAGGTAAAGAATGAGTATATTAGAGGAAGTTTAAAAGTAGCGCCAGTGACAGAAAAGTTGAAAGGGAACCGTTTGTCTTGGTATGGGCATGTGAAAAGGAGGGATGACAAACATGTGAACAAAAGAGTAATGAATATAAATGTGGATGGATGGAGAGGAAGAGGGAGGCCAAAGAAAAGATGGATGGATTGTGTGAAGAATGATATGAAAGAGAAAGGAGTGAGTGATAGCATGACGGCTGACAGGATGGTATGGAGGAAGAAAACGTGTTGCGCCGACCCCAAGTAACATGGGATAAGGGCAGGTAGATGATGATTGGAAATGTGGGAGAAATCATTGTTCTTTATTACATGTGTGTACATTGGTACACCTTTTTTTTTAAGACGGGAAATCATCAAATAACTTCCCCCGCCCTGGGCGAGGCGGGAGGGAGTGTCAGACTTTTACTGACTAAAACCCGTCTATGCTCCTTCATGTGCCCTTTACGTTCCGGGGGCGTGGTATCTCTTTCGAACAACCCGCAGCCCCGGCAGGCATCGGCCCTCAGTGGCTCCTTCCAAGTTTGCTGACATCTCTTTGAGGCGCGCGTGGAACACGAACGCGCCGTCGACACGGTATTGGTACACCTCTGCCTTACCCATCAGAGAATACAAGCGTGATGGTGTCCGTGATCTGTGTTCTTTATATGTATGCTCAACTGCCTCATTGGTCTCATTTTTGCTAGTGCTACTGATAAACGTTGGGTCTTTTGTCCGAATCTCAGGTTGAAAAAATGTTATTGGGTTTTTCCATTAGGAATTTTTCAGTAGCAACCCCGAGTGTGGAAGTTTGTGGTGTGACACCCCGGTGCTTCAGAAAACAAATAAAGCCGTTGGTCCCAGCTGTCATTCGTAGATCTTTGACAATCGTTACGGTAGTCACAAGCCGGGAAGTCTGACAACGAGTCTTACCAAGAGGTATCGTGTTGGCAGGCAGATGCTCTATGCAAACAACTGGTATTTAGGGAAATCAAAACAAGAAATCAAAAGTCAAAGTCAAGTCAAAGTCAAATCATTTATTTCAATTAGTGAACGTCAAACAAATTAAAACTAATGAATCTAGTTGCCCATTCCAAAAGGTAGTTTCGTATGGAGAAGAACGGGCAAGAAACTCCATACATACTCTTTTAAAAAAACGTATTACATTATATTGTACAATTACATGCATTCCATAATAAAATATGCTGATGTCAAAACGATCTGTTAACAAAAAAAGTCACTCAAAGTACTACAACACGTACTAAGTGCCACGAATTGAGAAATGAAAGCTAAACCAATTGTAATATTTAACACCAATATTGTGATCGAAGATGATCACTTCTAACATTTTTGAAAGGCAACGAATCAGTCAGCCATAGTAATCACCAAATGTAGCATTATTGTCTAAGAAAAAAAAGAAATACTAATAATAGTCAAAAACAAATTACTTATAAAATATAATTTAATTAGCAACCAGTTTAGACTAAATTGTCCAGTGGAGCAGGACAAGCATGTTTCCAAGCATTTTTATCTTGAATAAAAATGCTTGTAATCCCAATTTAATGAAATCAAATATAACCATAAATTAGTTTGAAGCACCTCGCTCCCCCATAATAACCAAACTCCCTAGCTAGTGGAATTGTTAGCTTCCGTTAACACTTACCGCTCGATCAGACGAGGGGAAACCACGTGGTTACGTCGGAGGGAACGTGAAGATGCTCATATACATACGAACTGATAGGTAACTATGCGGTTACCGGCGCCGTCTCTTAAGGGGCTGATGAGGCCCAGATACTACAAACACGTGTTTTGGTAACAGACTAAATATATGAGAATTTTGAATAATACAAAAGATGACAGCATACGTTTCTAACCGACTTCATCGTGATGAGATTCTTTCATGATGGCCTAGTGGTTAAGACGCCTGCCTCTCATGTACGAGGTTGTCAGTCTGCAACCGGGCACGGGCAAGTACCAATGTGACTTTTTCTAATTCATATGTGCTTTCTAAGTTTATTTTGGACATCACTGACATTGGTAACCATGTCAGAGGCCCTTGAGGCGGTTTAGAAACTCATTAAGGTGTGTGGGGTCGTTAGACCTTACTTTACCACACGATAAAGAAGAAGAAGAACATATATTAAATAGTCTCCATTTTTATTGAGTAATATAAATAATTGCTTTATATTTTACCCAACTCTTTATTTTCTATACTTTTAAAAAGTGGCCGCTCTACAGCTATTGCCTGCATCTTAATGCCCTTTACTGTCCCATCTGCAGGGCAAAGGCCTCTTCTCATACAGAGAAGGCACGAGCATTGATCACCACGCTTGCTCAAGGAATTGGCAATTTCAGACTTTACAGAATTACATACACACAAGTCCAGGTTTCCTCACGGTGTTTTTCTTCACCGAATTCAATGACATCAAAGATAAACATAGAAAGTAAACATAAATTAAAATAGTCACATTGGTACTTGCCCGATTTCGAACCCGCACCTTATGCATGAGAGATGGATGCCTTAACATTGCGCCATCACGACATTAGACCGGTAACTTGCCGGGGCTGCGGGTTGTTCGAAAGAGATACCGCGCCCCCGGAACGCAAAGGGCACATGAAGGAACATAGATGGGTTTTAGTCAGTAAAAGTCTGACACTAAAGAGCAAGGGAAGCTATATGATGACTTCCCATCTACAAAAAAAGGACCGGTAACTTTCTAGAAACAAAAGCATATCGCAATAAATTCTAAATAACATACCATCTGTAAAAATATACTGCATCGAGCATTTGATAGATACGAATCATTTTTTACACTCAACGTCGGAAATGCCTTGGAAGTTCGACGCGTATTTATGGCTTAATACTCCGCATTCGAACACAGACAGCAGTTCATTTGATTGGCGTGTTATAATGGTTTTTATTTATGACTTTGGGAATGGGGGGAAAGAATTGCATGGGGGTAGTGGAGGGGCAAGGGTGTAAAGTTCTATTCGAGTGTTCTGGGGCATCTATTTTTGATCTATCAGTCAAGTATCATACCATCACGCCTGTTCCCGAAGGGTTATGCAGAGGTGTACCAATGTACACCCACAGTTCGCCGGTATGTTTTTAGGTGCCATGTAATAGGGAGCGAGCCTATTGCTCATAACCGGGCACAAATTCTTACTCCGAGCTGCTACTGAAAATTTTATAGAAAAACCCAATAACACTATTTGCTCTACCTGGGAATCGAAACTCTAGCGTAGCAGTCGCGCTTAGGACTACCAGGCTAACGAGGTAGTCTCTTATGGTGGGTCCACACGACACAGACTTCTAAAGAATTTTGTCTATACAACAAATCAGTACAGACAAAATGTCGGTGTATCAGAAAAGTCGGAAGTCTGCGTACATGTCTGTACGATTGTCGGAGCAAAACTCATGATTATTGAATTACTTAATTTACTCATTAAAATAGAAGTCTGAACTGATGAAAAGTCTGCACAGACATTTGGTAAAGACCTCTGAGTAAACATTTTTACTCAGACTTTATAGTCTGTGCAAATATCTGTACAGACAAAAGTCTGTATCGTGTGGACCCACCATTACTCTCGTTTCTCTTTTTTTGGAGTGTCAGACTCTTTGTGCTTAAATCCCATCCATGTTCCTCCTAATGCCCTTTACGTTCCAGAGCCGCGGTGACTCTTCCGAACGCAACCCTGGCATATGTACTACAACACATCCGTAATTCAACGACCCAAGTATTTTCCTCTTGAAGAAAAAAAAACTTCAAACTTCCCTTAACTTGAAATACTTCTTACCCAACACACTAGAACTGATTGAGTATATAAAAGAAAATACTGTTGTTTACCCTAGTTTACCCTTGTTTACCCCTTTACCCTACAAATGAGGGGGATCGGGCACTTAATGAGGCTTAAAAAGGTCTGCAATCTGTCACTATTCTGCTACAGTTGATATTCAAAGTTAAATACTGAAGTATAAGATTGAATTTCATTTGTATTTTTCTTATAAAAGTTGCCTCGTTGGCCTAGTGCTCCTAAACACGACTGCTACGCTAGAGGTCCTGGGTTCGATTCCCAGGTCGAGCAAAAAGCGTTATTGGGTTTTTCTATGATATTCTCAGTAGCAGCTCGGAGTTTGGATTTGTGCCCGATTAATGGCAATAGGCTCGCCCCCTATTACATAGGACCTAAATAAACCGGCGAACTGTGGGTGTACATTAGTACACCTCTGCCTTACCCTTCGGGGAATACAGGCGTGATGGCATATATAAGATTGAATTTCATTTGTGTTTTCCTGGTAAAATTTGAGTTCTGTTTTTGAACTCCCGAGTTATTTACTGACATGGATCTATGCTGACAGCACAGGTAAGGTCATTGTGGCTATCTTTAGGGGAAGCCTATGCCCAGCAGTGGACGTGACGTGGTTAGGCAGATAATAAATATGGCTGTGCCACACAATTTGGGATGAGCGCGTTGCAACTTGTGCAAAGTGCTTGTTTGGTCATTACTACTAATTAGTGTTCCAAACGGTATTTGTTCTGCGGGTTGTTCGAAAGAGATACCGCGCCCCCGGAACGCAAAGGGCACATGAAGGAACATAGACGGGTTTTAGTCAGTAAAAGTCTGACACTCCCTCCCGCCCCGCCCAGGGCGGGGGAAGTTATTTGATGATTTCCCGTCTATAAAAAAAAAAAAAAAAGGTATTTGTACTGCACTCAGAATAACTGTGTGTTTACTGGAAGTAAAGTAGGACTCGTGTCTCGTGGCTAAATAACTGCCACCTGAGTCAAATGGTCAAGGTTAAGGGGCTATCCGAACACAGGACATTGAAAACCCCCACTTTTGACGTGAAACGTCTTTCAAAGTGTAGGGGTCATTTGCTTAAACCGATGAGACAAAAACACATCGCCTCAACGAGGGCTATAGCTCCGTAACTACGTGTACGGCACTTCAATTCGACGACAGCAATCAATTTATATACCGTTGGATAGAGCATGCATATGCTCGGTGTTTCTCTACGTGATCGAATCCGAAATGAGGAGATCCGTAGACGAACTAAAGTCAACGACATAGCCCACCGGATTAGCAAGCTGAAGTGGCAATGGGCAGGCCATATTGCTCGCAGAGCAGATGGCCGATGGGGTCGAAAAGTGCTAGAGTGGAGACCACGGACTAGCAAGCGCAGCGTAGGACGTCCACCAACAAGATGGACAGACGACCTAATAAAGGTCGCCGGAAGACGCTGGATGCAGGTCGCTTCCGACCGGTATATGTGGACATCTAAAGGGGAGGCCTATGTTCAGCAGTGGACGTCCTATGGCTGAGATGATGATGATGGATAGAGCAAAGTAGCCACTACTCAGATCCAGTATATGATGATGGACTATAATGTACTGTCTTATCCGACCTGGAAATGTAATCCCACGCTTAGAAGACGCGCTTGCAACCATGTAATAAACGTTTTGTTTATAAATATAGGCCGACCACTTTCCACACAAACCAGTCCATGATTCTTTATGTTACCATTATATCATGACGCCGGTATTCCCCGAAGGGTTAGGCAGATGCGTACCAATGTACTCCCAAAGTCCGCGAGACGTTTAAGTCCCATGGCATAGGGGGCGACCCTATTACCGTTAACCGGACACAAATCCTAACACCTACTGAGAATTTTATAGAAAAACCCAATAACACTTTTGCTCAACCTGAGCGTCGAACCCAAGACCTACAGCGTAGCAGTCGCGCTTAAAACCACTAGGCTAACGAGGCTGTGTTTTATCTTTTTACACTCGTTATACCTTTCTGCAGCCAGAATGGTCTCCTCAAAGCGTTTTCCGTAGAAAAATCGAGAACTTCTGATGAACCAACAAATAGAGAAGGTGACTGTATAACACTCAATAGACTTGTCGGCAAACTGAGGTCACAGTTGATGGCAAAGTTTGGACACACTGAGAACTTTTCTTTTTAGTTGTTTGTACTTCATTATACTGTGGCTTAAAATAATTGTAACCAGACTACCTCGTTAGTTTAGTGGTTTTAAGTGGGACTGTTTCGCTAGAGGTCTTGGGTTGGATTCCTAGGTCGAGAAAAAGTGCTATTGGGGTTTTTCTACGAAATCCTCAGTAGCAGCTCGGAGTTAGAATTTGTGCCCGGTTAATGGCAATAGGCCGTTATTACATGGGACCTTAACATGCCGGTGGACTGTTGGCGTTTATTGATACACCTCTGCCTAACCCTTCGGGGAATATAGGCGTGATTGTACGCTTTTATATTCTGTTGCTTAAAATAATTTGTAATGTAACTAGACTGTGTAGGTGGTGAGTGGTAATTAGATTTCAGTATCAGTTTCTAAGTAGCACTTTGGTGTAAGTGAAAAAAAATATATATAATTGGTTTTGGCTTTTGATGTAAAAGAAAATCTATGAAAAATAGTTGATAGAGATATTTAATTACAATCATTTTAAATTGAGAACATATTCTATACTAGCTTCTGTTTACGACTTCGTGTGCATGTACAATCATACGGCTTTAATTTTTTGACCGATTTTTTACAGATTTCTGTGTCGGCGAGAATCAATCTTTCAGAAATCGGGCAAGAAACCATTTTTGGGCGGAGAGTCTAAAACATATCCTATTACACTTCTTTTCTTTATCGTGTGGGCAGTAAGGTCTAACGACCCCACAGACCCTAGTGTCATAGTTTCTAAACCGCGACAAGGGCCTCTGACATGGTTACCGATGTCAGAGATGTCCAAGATAAGCTTAGAAAGTACATATGAATTAGAAAAAGTCACATTGGTACTTGCCCGTGCCCGGTTGCGAACCCACAACCTTGTGCATGAGAGGCGGGCGCCTTAATCACTGGGCCATCACGACACCTCCTATTACACTCAATAATAGTGTAGATTTCTATAATACAATAATGTCTATTAATTTTTAAATTAATTAATTCCCATTCGCCTATATTTTTATTTAGTTTGAACTCTTCATTGTTTCAATGAGTGATAATATTTGTGTGTTGTCGAATAAAATTTTACTTAAATGCTACAGGATAGTCCTATTTCCAATTCAAAAAATTCAATTTAAAAAAAATCGAATACTATCATACTGGTAAAGAAAACCAGCTGAATCTGCTATCTTTACTTAAAATAATTATGTAAAGAGTTGATTTGTTTTTTTGTTTTCTACCAATCAATGTTATTACTAGTCTTTATATATATATGATACTTCTTTACATATATGATAGACACATTAATTTCCCCATGGTAAAAGGCGTGAGTTTATGTATGTATGTATTAATTTGCACCTACCATGTTATCTCTTCACCACCTTTGGTTGACTGGTAGAGAATGCCTAAGGCATTAAGTCCGCTTAACACTACTACGCGTACTTTTTGCTGCATCAAGTTTAAATGAATAAATAAATAGACACATTCATGAAGAAAAATATTGTAGTTTATATAACATCACGCTACGACCCACTAAAGCGAAGCAGAAACCAAAAACGATACTCTAAAATTCGCTTTGGTACATCATCAAATTATCAATCCAAAATCAAAGTCTTTAAAAGTCTTCCTCATTGCATCCCCGGCCTAACAACGCTGTCTGTCCACAGCCTTCCGTTTCAAAGTGGAATCGCTTTGATATCGTGACGAGCTCGTCTCGTTACCGTCACTCAAATACATTTACGTGTTAACGCGCTTAAAATACCTTTGAAGTTTGAACTCCATTTTATTTTTGACTTACCTTTAGTTGTGTTAGGGAAATATAGCCTTTATGATTAGGTAAATTGTTGCTTTGAATAAAAATGTTACTTGAATTTTGCTACTTTTATCCTACTAATATTGTAAATGCGAAAGTTTGTGTGGATGGATGGATATTGGTTACTCTTTCAAGCTTAAATGGCTGAACGGATCTGAATGAAATTTGGCACTGAGATAGATTGTAGTGTGGAATAACTCATGGAATACTTTTTATCCGGAAAAATGTACGGTCTCTGTGGGATAATATATCAAATTTGACGCGGACGAAGTCGCGGGCAGAAACTAATCTATACTAATATTTATACTATAAAGAGGAAAGATTTGTATTATTGTATGTAACGAATAAACTCAAAAACTACTGGACCGATATAAAAAAATCTTTTGCTGTTAGAAAGCTACATTATCACTGAGTAACGTGATGGCCCAGTGGTTTAGGCGCCCGCCTCCCATGCACAAGGTTGTGGGTTCGCAACCGGGCACGGGCAAGTACCAATGTGACTTTTCCTAATTCATATGTACTTTCTAAGTTTATCTTGGACATCACTGACATCGGTAACCATGTCAGAGGCCCTTGAGGCGGTTTAGAAACTCTGACACTAGGGTGTGTGGGGTCGTTAGACCTTTCTGCCCACACGATAAGAAGAAGACTGAGTAACTTAGGCTATCCGTTCGGTCCGTTTGTCGTACCGTGATTTTATATAGTCTGTGTAACTCAGGTATAATGTACCTATCTATTGGTGAAAAAATTGTTCAAATCGGCCTTCTACATTCGGAGCTTATTCGGTACAAACAAACAAAAAAAATCTGTACTCTTTATAGTATTAGTGTACACGAGGATTTAATTTTAATTTCTGTACAAAAAAAAAGTTTATTTCTGTACTTAAATAACAAACTGCCATAAAAAAAAACCGTTGTCATCTCATCCACACAACAAAAGGCTATCAAATTCATAAAGAACGAGCAAATAAACCATTTAGCGTCAACGTTACGACGGGTCGACGACAAGTTAACGACATCGGTACGTAATCGTTCGCGTCTCGCTGCCCTTTAGAAGTACCAAAGAGTGTTCTGAATGCGCGCTTCAGTACATTAGTGATGGGATTTCTGTGGTGGGCGTTGTCGATAGTTTTAATATTTGACTGTCCTGTTGGTCGAAAGCATGACTGCTGAAGGGTTCGATTTTTAGGTCAGACAAAAAGTTGTTTTTTTTTTTGTTTTTTCTAAAGGAATTTATTTTTTTATTAACTGTTTTGTCTATTTACACATCGCCTCTGGAAAGAATTGATTATTACTTTTAATTTTATTTTTTGCTGAAGTAGTTTATGTTTATATAACTCGCTGATCATAACGTACTACAACTATTGTGTGCCATCCTTTTACCAATGTTTCACAAAATAGTAAGTATTACACACATATATAAACTCACCCCTTTTTCCCATCGAGTTAGGCAGAAACCCCAGATCGCCACTTGCTACGATCCTTACATACTCTGGTCATACAAGCATGATGTTAACATGGTAACAGCATGCTTGCGTAACCTGTAAAAAAATAATGTAATTCTCCAGGCCGATTCCGGCCACGGCGGCTAACCTTAATACAGACTAGCCCCGTACGCAGGAGATATTATAGTGCACAAGTGTGTGCGCAAACACAGGTGCACTCCCTCTTTCCTAACTCTCATAGCCCGATGGGACGGCAATCCAACACGACCGGAGAGAGATCAGGCGCAGGACCAACGGCTTTACGTGCTTTTCCGAGGCACGGGGGTGTCACACCACCAACTTCCAAACTCCGGGCTGCTACTGAGGAATTCCTAATGGAAAAACCCAATAACACTTTTTGCCCGACCTGGGAATCGAACCCGGGACCCCTTGCTCAGCAGTCGCGCTTGCGACCACGAGACCAACGGGGCAGTCACCTAACCGCAACCTAAAACCGCGGACCGCGGACCGCGGGTTGCGTAACCTATAACTTGCACAAACCTCTGAGCCGTTTCTAGCACAACAACTTCTAACTGACTTACACAAGTATATAGTAACATGCAACCATTAATCACTCAATCTCTTACACGCCACTTAAAGCAACACAATGCGCCCTAAACTCCAGCCTGTTGAGCTCACACAACACATTATCGACAGTATTAATTCCCTAATCGATGTGACGT
Source organism: Caradrina clavipalpis (assembly GCA_932526535.1). NCBI lineage: Eukaryota > Metazoa > Arthropoda > Insecta > Lepidoptera > Noctuidae > Caradrina > Caradrina clavipalpis. The sequence goes on from OW052111.1 coordinate 11,757,090, forward strand.
AATTATAACGCCACATCACTACGCATACGGTCCGTGCATCGGTTCCCTCAAGCATATGATCGGCAGAGCTCTGTCAGGCTTGTTACTGACTCGGTATTCTTGTTATTTGGGTCTTTAAATTTTCTACATTTATAAACCATTACGCCTGTATTCCCCGAAGGGTTTGGCAGAGGTGGACTAATGTATAACTACAGTTCGTCGGTATGTTTAGGTCGACTGTCCTCATTTAATAGGAGGCGAGCTTATTGACATTAACCGGGCACAAATTAAAACTCCAAGCTGCTACGGTCGCCACGTGGGGAAGCACGTGGCATGTCGGTGCGCCTCGGAGGTGGACCGCAGCGCCCTGTGTTTCCGCTGCGGTCAGCCCGGTCACAAGGCCGCGGCTTGTGATGCCCCGCCGCACTGCGATGCATGTGCGGGGGCTAACAGGCCGGCCGATCACCGGGCTGGGGGCAAGGCCTGCGCCGTACCCGCTAGGACTGGGGGAAGGCCCCGCGCCACCGCCGCCGCCGCCGCTCCCGCGGCCGCCGCCGCCGCCGCACCCGCGGCCACCGCCGCCGCCGCAACCGCGGCCGCCGCTGACACCGCGTCCGCCGGCGCAATGGATTGCCAATAACGGCACCATTGCACCTCCCGCAGGCGGATACCGTAGGCACGGTCTGTGGACGGTGAGCAATGGGTAGCTCACCGTCCGTACGTTATTTAACGACAGACCGTGTCGACGGCGCGTTCATGTTCCGCGCAAAGAGGTGTCAGCACATGGAAGGGGCCACTAAGGGCCAAGGCCTGCCGGGGCTGCGGGTTGTTCGAAAGAGATACCGCGCCCCCGGAACGCAAAGGGCACATGAAGGAACATAGATGGTTTTTAGTCAGTAAAAGTCTGACACTCCCTCCCGCCCCGCCCAGGACGGGAGGGGTCATTTGATGATATTACCACCTTTAAAAAAAAAAAAAAAAAAGCTGCTACGGTACTGAGAATTTCATGGAAAAACCCAACACTTTTTGGTCGACCTGGAAATCGAATCCAAGACTTCTAGTGTAGCAGTCACGCTTAGGACCACTAGGCTAACGAGGCAGCTATAAATACATACCATCCATCACGCCTGTATTCCCCGAAGGGTTAGGCAGAGGCATAAAAGTGTACATCCACAGTTCGCCGGCATGTTTAGGTACCATGTAATAGGGGGCGAGCTTATTGCCAATAATACATACTTAAGAAAAAGTATGTAGTAAGTATGTATGTATGTAAATAAATACTTCACAATAATTACAAGTAATTTGAACTATAACTTAACCAACAAACTGTGACGTTCCTAATTACATCAGCTCGTCCATTACGGCGTTCAATATGAACTAAAACTTCAATATTGACTAACAAATTAAAGTTCATCTTGCGACACAAATTCTGATCATTCACTAAATTTGGTTCAAACTATATTCAGTCTAAGATTCTAGTGACTCCCAGTCAGAACTTTGGTGCTGGACAGTCTCTGCTGGACCCCAGAGGAATACAGTAATTCAGTTCTGGAGACGTATTTATGTAAATTTATTCTAAACTAGCCTTATGCCCAAGATTTTGCACGGCTTTCTCTTTTTGCAAAATAAAAGTCTAAGTTATTTCTTAAAACATCAGCAATCTGCCACTGAAAGTCTCGTCGAAATCGGTTCAGCCGTTTAGGTTAGCCTGAACAAAACAGACAAACATTTTTTTAAATTGTCATTTTGTTTAAGTTTCATGAAATATTCCTCTGCATTTAGTAAAAAGCTGTTATATTTACATTACAAAAGGACACCTGAATTTTATTAATTTGTATAGATTGTATAGACTAAGTTCGGTATAAGTTTGCAATGACCCCTAGTTAGAACATTGAAGCTGGACAGAGTGGACAGTCTCTGCTAGACCCCAGGGGAATATAGTAATTCAGTTCTGGAGACGTATTTATGTAAATTTATTCTAAACTAGCTTATTGTGTCATTAATTTCGGTTATCACGGGTGTTATTTGGGCGTTACCCTATTTTTTTTTTTCTAAAATAAAAGCGTAAGGTACTTCTAATAACATCATATGTCTGGTAGTGAAAGTCCCTTCAAAATCGGTCTAGGTGTTTCGGAAGATTAGCCGGAACAAGCACCTCTTGCCAAAATGTTTTACCATCGATTCAGAACATTATTATAGACCCCCAAGAGATTTTTGTTTATATCATTCTATGATAAACAAGCCGACGGTCCATATGATGTTAAGTGATAACCGCTGCCTAAAGACATCTGCAAAACCAGAGTACTTGCAAATGCTTTGCTATCTCAGAGACAAAGTTAAAATGTCTCATGTGCTTGTAATTACACCGGCACCCAAACACTGCTTTACGGCAGGAATAGCTATCACACAAAAAAATAACTGCAAAGGAACAATTAAATAAGTGTGTGTGTAAGTGTGTAATAAGTGTTCGCGAGCTTTCACATTTAAGGTGAAAGCTCGCGAACACTTACTTAAGGAGTTGGCAGACTCGTCCCACAATTAGTTTGTTTTCTATCTCCACTTTGTAATTTTATTTCTCTCTACTTTGTATATTTTGTTTGTATGTATGTATGTATGTATATTTGTATTTATTATTATATTTTATATTGTAAATTATCTGTTTCTGTTCCCTCTTTCTTGCACCTCCTATGTTTTGTCTCTGCATCACCCTAAGGTAGACTGGTAGAAAATGCCTAAGGCATTAAGTCCGCCTTTGTACGGTGTATTTTTTTACATTTGTGCATAAAGTTTTAATAAATAAATAAATAAATAAATAGTACCCTAACTTAACCTAAGGAAATTAACCATTAATATTATTTTGTCACACTAAAACACAAATAACCTTTAACCTTGACCTTCAAACGATCAATCTTGTAAGCCATTTGAGTGTGGAAAAAAACATTTTCCCATCGTCGTATTCATGCTTCAAAAGTGACAGCTACGAACCTTGATACTTCAATACGTCAAGGGCAACCATAGACACTGGCTTTATTTATTATTCGCCATAGAGGTATATCTTTGGAGCTTTTTATATCGTTGGCAAACTATCCGATGGCCCACCTGATGTTAAGTGGTCACCACTGCGTATAGACATCTGCAATATCAGATTCGTTGCAGATGCGTTGCCATCTCAAAGACTTAGTTGAAATGCCTCATGTGCCTGTAATTACACAGGCATCAATGCCCTTCATGCCAGAACACAGCAACGCCGCTTTGCGGCAGAAATAGGTATGGTGGTAGGTGGTAGGAGTGGTTCACCGGACGAGCTCTTTCACAAAAAGCTCTTACTACGACTATTTTATAGTAATGTGGCAAGCGAGACTATTGAGCGTGGGGACCTGGGTTCGATTCGCCGGTCGAACAAAAAGTGTTATTGAGTTTTCCATTAGGAATTTCTTAGTAACAGCCCGGAGTTTAGAGGTTAGTAGTGTGACACCCCCGTGCCTCGAAAAACACCTAAAGCCGTTGGTTCTGCGCCTGATCTCTCTCCGGTAGTATCGGATTGCCGTCTCATCGGACTATGAGAGTTAAGGAAGAGGGAGTGCACCTGTGTTTGCGCACACACTTGCGCTCTATAATATTTCCTGCGTACTTGACTAGGCCACCGCGCCGTGGCCGGAATCGGTCTGGAGACATTACACTATATGGCTTGTCTATAGATACAAGTCATTGTTATTTACGTATCGAAAGGGGTTTGTTTGTTTACGTGGTTTCAGGGTGACCTTGATTATGAATAACTGTCAGTGTCATGGTCGTTATGTTTCGTATCAATGGAAGTTTTTTAGAACATATTCCATGGTAAACAGATTAGCAAAACGAAATACAAATTTGAAAAAAGATTTTATGAAAGAAAGATTGACATGTTGGTGTAGCGGTTGCGAGTGTTACTGCTGAGCATAAGGGTTTGGGATCGATTCCCAGGTCAGGCAAATTTCTTAGTAGACAGAGTCTAGATTTGTGACTAGTTGGTGATGATAATACGCTTGTAATACGTTAATAGACTTTGTGTGAGTTCAAACTAAAGTAGTTTTGTCAGTCAGTTGCCTAATTTTCATTCAACAGAAACTTTTATAAAAAGAAATGCAGCGTAATTTGCGCTACTCACAGCTCGCAAAATGACGATACAGTCGGCGCAGTGGCCGAGCCATAGGATACTGCGCTGCGTGTCGCAGGTTCGATTCTTGCACGCAACAAATTTTTACAACGCAACGATTTTTTGTACATTATGTTTGGTTACAGTGGAGGCAAAGTTATAAAAAAAATTGTTTTGTTTTTTAATTTGGGCTCGCACTTAAGATAACTGACGAATCATAAAGTGTACGCATCTGTTTACCCCTTTAAGTTAAACAGTCGTGATGTTACGTTAACTTTAAATTGGCGGCATGATAGCATAGTAACTGGCGCAAACTTTAAAAGTCTTTTACTAAGTCTTTGAAGTTTAAAAGTTAAAACAAGTTACAATTTGGTTCGTCAAAGATACCTAGTAACAAGACAACTTTGGCTAGACTTAATACCAATTAGTCTTGTTTATTATACTACCTCTTGCCCGCGACTTCGTCAGTGTATGAATTTTCTTACGGAAATCAAATTTTAACACTTACACACATTAACTCACGCGTTTTTTCCATGAGGGTAGGCAGAAACCACAGAACGCCGCCTGCTTCGTAGCAAGTGGCGTTCTGTGGTATCTGTCTGAAAGGATCGTTCCTTACATACTCCTTTCGAAACGTCCATCCAAACGTTCGCATTTATACAGGAATTTTTTTTAACCAGTGCGTAAATTTTGCCATAATAAACTTCAACACGTTTTATTAAACACGTATATTTTATTTTGATATGTCTTAGTACTAAAAAAAAAGGTAACGCTTACGAAACATGTGTACTTAAAAACCATATTTTATTGTCACTCGGCGCTAGCGCATTCCCCACCCCCTCACCCCAGCCATGCGCCCGGGCGGCGGCCAAGAGTTGTCATTGATAGTATGGCGAATAGATTATGTCCATGTTTTGCTTATTTCAAGCTCGGATAAGGATGAAATTTTTTTTTAATTTTTTTTTTAACTAAACACGGAAATGTGTTCTATTACTGACACTGAACTACCAAAAAAAATTTACGCACTGGTTAAAAACTTATCCTGTATAGTAAGATATCAACGACGATTTCTACTACTAACTTTTAATTAGTTTATTTATTTATTTAAGTAACCAACGGCGATACATATAATATGTTACAGAATAATGTATTACAATATTTTCTGGCTAATAATGCGAACCGACTACTAACAAATACTTAAATTTGAAAATTACATTAAGTATCTGAAATTAATTTTAAAAAGTGATGTATCTATTTACTTAATTAGTAGCTATCTGTCTCTGTTTTATGGTTTTTATTATATGCGCTTTGAATGTAGGTTTAGAACAGTCAAAGACAAAGTCAAAATCAAAGCATTTATTTCAATTAGACCATTTACAGACCTTTTGAACAGTCAAGAAGTTATAATTAGTTGAAGCTAGTTGATGTTAACAGTTTAATATTATTCACTTTAGAGAAATCTGTATTATACAAAGTTTCAGAAAAATGTGAACGTAAAATCTCCCGAACTAGTAACACACCTACATAAGCTACTCATTCTCCGCTTGACCGCGCCGGATCAACAGCTAAAAATGGCCGCCAGCACAGACAGACGAGACGCTCCCGAGTTGGGAACATACCGCGCATGATAACATATAGTGGCGAGCCGTTTGAGCCGATTGGTGGAAAGGGAGGTAATGAGTTCACGTGTCGCTGCGTAGTTTTTAACCCCCGACGCAAAAAGAGGGGTGTTATAAGTTTGACGTGTCTGTCTGTCTGTCTGTCTGTCTGTCTGTGGCATCATAGCTGCCGAACGGATGAAGCGATTTCAATTTAGTTTTTTTTGTATTAAAGGTGACCTATCTGCGAGTGTTCTTAGACATGTTTGATGAAAATCGGTTGAGCCGTTTAAAAATTGTGGGGGTGAAAGTAGGGAAGAAAAACCGAATGTCTGTAAATATACTCGAGTGGGGTCTCAAACTTAGCAACATCGACATTATAATAAGTAGGTACCTATAAAGAGTATAAAATAAAAAATTAAATTAAAAATTTAAAAAACCCCCAACACAAAAACCTAGGTTCCCTTTAAAAAGTAAAAAAATAACAAAAAAAATACGTCACGTTGGGGGACCGATGTTGCATTTAGAATACGATCGTCCCGAGCGGTCCCCCAACGTGACGTATTTTTTTTGTTATTTTTTTACTTTTTAAAGGGAACCTAGGTTTTTGTGTTGGGGGTTTTTTAAATTTTTAATTTAATTTTTTTATTATGCGTTTTGTGTATGAAATAGTGTATCACTTATAAATGTTGCAGGTTCATGATAAAAGGTAACAGATAACAGGTTTTAAAAACGCATGGTTTGTGTAAAAATAGGAAGGGTAAATCCCTGTCAATCGAAGTCTTCCAGTTGATCGCTTAAATTTTATCATAAACCTTTCAAAGTTTAGATTTTTTATCAAAATCTGGATTTTCTCAGGTTTATGATAAAATAAAGTAACAATTTTGTAATCTTGATCAAAATCCTAGGTTTTTGATGAAAAACCTGGTTTTATCATAAATGTACATAACGTAATAACCTATATATTTACTTTTATTTCTTACTAGCTTAGGCAGCTACACGAAAATACCTTTTATTATGTTTGCCTGTCTGTCTGACTGTTTGTACCGGCAAATCTCTAAAACGGCTAGACCGATTTTGCCGCAACTTTCACTGACAGCTAGCTGATGTTATAAGGAACAACTTTGGTTACTTTTATTTTAGAAAAATAATTTACAAAGATTTACAGATACATTTAAAGAGCCTCTGAGAACCTACATTCACGCGAACAAAGTCACGAGCCTAACCTAGTCAGAAATAAACGAAAAACCTTTTGCTAAACATTTTGTGCCAGCAATTTAGATATTATACAAACCACTTAGATACTTGAAGAAGCCCTCAACATTTAATACTGTTACCAAAATAGAATTACTAGAATAGAGACCAAATTACTAAAGTACTAACATTTTACCCTTATAGGCTACTAGCGAACTGCGAGCGACTTCGGCCGCGTGACTTATTAAGTTACGTCTTTGGTTACTGCTCCTCTCCTGTAGGTTGTAGCGTGATATCATATAGTCTATTTCACTCACAAATAACGTGGCTTTCTATGGGTAAAAGAATTTTCAAAATCGGTTCACACATCCATCCATACATCCAGAGATTGCTCCCTACAGTCTCACAAACTTTATCTTTTTATAATGTTAGTATAGATTCTCAGATTCGCAAGACCTACTTAGGCTTCATCTTGAAGGAACATAGATGGGTTTTAGTCAGTAAAAGTCTGTCGCTAGGGCGGGGGAAATTATTTGATGTTTGCCCATCTATAAAAAAAAGACCTACTTCTAGGCTTCATGTTAACAAGGCTGAAATTTTTAACATAGACAAAGGAAAAAATTAAGCTAAAATCTATTCTATTTTTTTATTTTTCTATCTTAAAAATTTAGAAAAATAAACAAATTCATATAAACGCTCGTGTTCCAATTTTTTGCTCCAAAAATAAAATTGCGGTATTTTTTCGGGCGACCCGAATTTCGGCTATATAAGCAGATATGAAATTTTCCAGTTAGCACTATCAGCCTAATATTATCATACTGCAAGCCAAAAGCCTTTTCTCATACAGAGAAGGCAAGAGCATTACCAGACTTATATCCTACTAATATTATAAATGCGAAAGTTTGTGATGATGGATGGATGGATGTTTGTTACTCTTTCACGCTTAAATGGCTGAATGGATCTAGATGAAATTTAGCACTGAGATAGATTGTAGTGCAAAATAACACATAGGATACTTTTTCACCCGGAAAATGTACGGTTCGGGATAACCTATCAAATTTGACGCGGACGAAGTCGCGGGCAGTAGTTAGTTAATTTAAATCTAGATGTCCTCTCAAAGTTTTCCTATACCGATGTCAGTGATATCCAAGACAATCTTAGAAAGTACATATTGAATTGCATTGAAAAAGTCACATACTCAGATATCGAACCCACAACCTCATGTATGAAAGGCAGGCGCCTGAACCACTGGGTTATCACGATAATACCCAGTTAATTAAACAAAATGTTTAGGTATACAATTAAGCTTGGTGGATGGAGTTTCATGTTTATCAATGTTTAAATTTGATCTTTGTAGATTGGTTTTAAACTTGAGCCTACTAGAGTTAAAACAATTTTCAAGTATCAAGACTGTTGAGCAGGGGTGGCTATCTAGTCGGTCGCGGCGATTAGTCGTGTCGATGGCAAACGCAATGCTTACACTAAGTTTTTTGTCTTGTTTGTTTGTTTGTTGAATCGCGATAACCTCTAAAAGTATAGTCGGATTCGGAAAAATGTTATTGTATATAATGTTGTTGTTGTCCAGTTTCATGAGGAATAGTACGGCTGTATAACAGCACGCTACGATTCACAGGAGCAGAGCAGTAACGAAAAAACTGGTAAAAAAAAAAACCGGAAAAACGCGGACGAGTTCGCAGGCAGAAGCTACTCAGTATAAAAGCTGTTGATTTGCATTCTCGTCAAATTCAAGGAGTTAACTATGCTCGTGATTCTTAACACGAATCAATAATATTTTGTTTATTTTATATTTTTTGACCTGATTTTCCAATTCGAACTAGCCATCTCGCCAGAGGGTTTAGGCGCTATGCACGCATTGATACAGCCGCGCGACAACTCTGCCTACCGCATACGCAACTGGGCGATGCTGATTTTTGCAAAAGGAGTATTCTGGAATACTGTTTTTTGATAGTTGTAACTAAAAAAACTAAGCATTTATAAAATATTGGCTAGGTATCGTAATTATATTTGATTACTTCTTTTTTTCTATGACAAGCTCCCAAAATTTGACGAGGATGCAAATCAACAGCTTGTTTACAATATAATGTGAAATACGATTCGGAAGTACAGATTATATAATTGGTTTATCACACAGAGCATAGACAGTAATTAATAGTTCTTGTGTGCGCAGTACTCGTAACCGGCATGCTTGTATGACCAGATGTATGAATGTGGATGAGGCGAAAGGAGTATGTAAGGATCGTAGCAGGTGGCGTTCCGTGGTTTCTGCCTACCCCCATGAGAAAAGGCGGGAGTTAATGTATGTATGTATGTGTTTAATCAACTTGACCACCCCTGTTTTAGACACTTCAAACTATTCATGAGTGGTGTCCGATTTTACTCTGGGCTGATGACGATGTTAAGTATTTCCTGTGTAATAGAAGACGGGTTAATGACAAATCAATATAGTAAACATTCTGACCGAATTCCGGTCATAGAGACCAATGAGAGACTAAACAAGTTATCATCATCACAACAGCCGAACGACGTCCACTGCTGGACATAGGCCTCACCTAAAGATGGCCACAATGACCAGTTCTGCGCTGCCTGTATCCAGCGATTTTCCGCGATCTCTATCAGGTCATCGGTCCACCTCGTGGAGGGCCTTCACACACTGCGCTTCCCGCTGCATGGTCGAAACTCGAGCAACTTACGACCCCAACAGCCGTCCGCTCTCCGAGATATGTATGTGCTGCACGTTGGCACTAAAATTTTGCCATGTTACTAGCCAAATACGCAGGGGATATTATAGTGTACAAGCGTGTGCGCACATACAGGTACTCTCCCTTTTCTCACACTTTAATAGTCCGATGGCACGGCAATCCGACACGACCGGGAAGAGATCAAACGCAGGACCAACGGCTTTACTTACTTGCCAAGACAAGGTATCACACCACGAATTTCCAAACACCGGGTTACTACTGAGCATCGTCATGAAAAATCTCACTTTCACACAATCTCACTTTAACCGACCTGGGAATAGAACCTAGGACCACAAGGATCTAGGATCAAGAGCTTCGTTCAAAAGTCAATACTTCTTCTTCTTCTTTATTTTAAGTCAAAAATGGAAAGGCAGATTATTCTTATCTGGGACATAAACGTAAACCTACTTTTTCTTAATCTAATATATGAATACTTACATCAAAACTAGAGGTTTTTTTGTACCTAATTTTGTATTGGGATCTATATTACAGCGACCCTTGAAACTGCTAACTATGATAAGTAAACGTAGGGGCAAGGGCGAACAGAGTTTGTGAAACAAGGTTCTGTCGTTGAATAGGCAATTATTTTTCTGTTGGCAAGTGCTACGATATGCCAACAGAATGCGATGTAATACTTTTAATACGATATAAATAAAAAAAAAAATATTGACCCTTATAAACATTGATTAATAGGTAGCAAAATTTGTAGTTAAAAAAAAAAAGTATAATATAACTGTGTATACCTCTTTCGGTTTTCATTTTCTACTCAATTTCTACATAACTAGCCTTTGTCCGCGACTTCGCTCGCGTATTTTTTTTTCATCCACAAGAAATTTTTGATCGTTTAAACTCAGGCCTCAACACTCAGCAGTAAAGCTTGCACCCACGAGTAAAAAAAGGCAGTTACCGGCAGTAAGAATAATACATGACCGATATGTTTTATCTATTTTAAACATTGACCTCAATTCCTTTCTCAACAAAAGTTCACGGAACCCTAACTAAGAGACACAAGGAGGAGAAAATACAAAGATATTACGTGACCAAAATTCAATACTCTATACTCTAGGAGCCGTACGTGATGCGTGTGCGTGATGCGAGTCTGAATTGTAGTCTAGGAGTTAGGGAACTCGGGTTAATATTTATGTCAATTTTGTTAATATGGTTGAGAGACTAGCCATATATCCCGGTTTCAGGACACTTCTGCGAAAGACACTTGCGCGAAAGAACAATTACGCGAACGGGCGTTTGCGTGATTATACAGGATGTTTGGCAGAACGTTGCACATATGAAAATGATGGATAGGTGGGGTCATCTGCTACTTACTCAGCCCTAATTTATTTGGCTCTGCTCCGCTGGAGATTCCTTTTTTTTTTGCTTTCTAATTTCACCACTTTCTTAATTTTAAAATGTTTTTTTTTTCTTTTTATAAAAATTATGATAATATATTATGTTTCGTATGTTCAACGTTCTGCTTGTTTATAGTTTTTTTTTTTGGAAAGGACAATAGGCAATGAGAAATAAGATTTGATACAGACATAACATCACGCCTGATTCTTAGAAGGCTTGGTAAATACTGTACAAATTTAGTACATCTATTTACCTATTACTTTATCTACTAGCTAGCCATTATTTGAAAAATAATAAAGGTTAGTTGAAGTTGGTTAGAGTTGTGATAAACATCATGGGTGTCGTGTCCATAGTTTACGGGGATGCCGATGCCGAAAATGAGGTCAAAATCAAAATCCAAGATGGCGGCCGCGAAATCTTACAAAATATGCGTCAAGGGTGTCGCGTGCATGGTTTTGATAATTATTGATTAAACTCGTTAAAATTTTATGAGTCGAATAAGAGTACATCTTTCTTTCTTCTTTATAGCGTGGGGAGTAAGGTCTAACGACCCCACACACCCTAGTGTCAGAGTTTCTTAACCGCCATGTCAAAGGCCCTTACCTCTGACATGGTTACCACTGTCAGTGTCGTCTAAGATAAACTCAGACAGAACATATAAATTAGAAAAAGGTCACATTGGTACTTGCCCGTGCCTGGTTGCGAACCGTTACCACAATGCAGGAGAAGAAGAAAAAAGGTGTTTTTAAATATATTAGATGTAGTGTTATTATGAACGATGTCTCCTGGTCTGTATAAATAGTTTTAGCACCGGGATAACTTGCACTATCCCGAATGGTACCGATAATGACACTTGTTGTTTTAAGTCGTTAACAATTTGTTTCAGTTTCCTGAAAGCACTAAGCAGGACAATAAAATATATTATTAAGTACTTGATAGTTTCTTAATGTAACATCACACCTGTTTATCCCGAAGGGTTAGGCAGAGGTATACAAAGGTTTAAATTATAAACCAATTTTACAAAATATTGTAACTAATATCTTAAATGCGAAGGTAAGTTTGTTTGTAACCTCTTCACGCCTAAACCACTGAACCGATCATCCTGAAATTTTGCATAGACATTGCCAGGTGTACAGGAACGGACATAGGGTACCTTTCATCCCAAAAAAAGTACTATTCCTGAAGAAAAAAAAAACAATATTATGCTAATAGTAATAGATAGCGCCACGTGTCTTTCTTCTGAATTCTTGATTGAATTTTAAAAAAACAATATTTACGCGCATAAAGCCGCGGGTAAAAGCTAGTCTATACTAATAACGTATAGACTAGCATATTACTAGCACATTTGTAACGCATAGGCTCCGAAATTACTGAACCGATTTTAACCATTTTTTCACCAATAGATAGCTACATTTTTTCTGAGAAACATAGGCTATATATCATCACGCTACGACACACAGGAGCGAACCATTAAACAAAGACGTAACTAATGGCGGCTGAAAAGCCACGCGAACGAAGTCGCGGGCAGTTCGCTAGTCCGTACTTAATATTATAAATGCGAAAGTAACTCTGTCTGTCTGTCTGTCTCTTCTTCACGCCTAAACCACTGAACCGATTTCAATGAAATTTGGTACAGATATAGTCTGGGACCCGAGAAAGAACATAGGATAGTTTTCATCCCGGAAATCCCCCGGGAACGGGAACTATTAATCCACGCGGAGGACGTCACGGGCAAAAGCTAGTAGGTTATATTCACCAAGCTTAGCTAAGAAACAATATAACAATCCATTTCTTCAAACAAACCAATAACGAAGAATAACAATAATATAACAAACGTTATCCATTAACATAATGCAAAAGTCCATGTTTTATTAACACCTGCCAACATTAAGTAAGACAACTTTAGCTGCGACATTTTATTGTCGGGTACAAGTAGGAAGTTTGTTCACAAATAAGATACTATTGTTTGCAACAGAATTAAAACTTATTGTGACTAGTTGACACTGAGTAGATTATATAGAAGCTCTTGTTGGTGAAGTTCTTCAGAAAGGTCGGGTGCGCAGTACTTGTAACCGGCGTGCTGTATGACCTGTGCGTCGATTCTGTAAAATTCAGACATGAACTCGCATCTCACGTCACTTCGCTTAAGGTTTAAAATGACATTGATTTATTTGACACTTTGAAGTGCGCAGTGAGCGTCGAAGTGACGGAGGATCTCATACTTTATCTGTTAAAATTTCCGCGTCAATTTAGTTCAACTCGCTAACACGCTCGCAAGAGTGGCGCTAGTGTAAATTCGAATTATCAACCGAGTTGGCATTCTACGCCAATCAAGAAAGTCACAGCGGATTCAGATTTGAAGTTTAGAACGAGGTCTTACATAATCACACAGCTGTTCGCCGCCCGCATGTCGTCACCTTTTTATCTTATCAACACATCAATACCATGTAAATAGGTAGGTATTCATCTGCATCCGTCTAGACTGGAAGCCGACCTCAATATAATTAGGAAAAGGCTTGTCAAACGATGATGAAATCTATAAATATTTAACCTTCTGCAATTCTCTGTAGCACACTAATAAAGTACACAAGTATTACTTGTAGCCAACTTTCTCTTTCAGAAATGAGCAAGTTTCTGTCGATGTTGCCAGCTTAATCTCCGAAACAGGCGATAAAGCCGTTGTTTTGTAAAAAATAAAGTTGCTTTTATTTTTTCATCGTTCTCTTTGCCATATTGGTTTCGGCAAACTGGTTTGGTGTTGCGAAATTGGTTTTTCTGTGTGGTTTAAAAAAAGGAATCGTTCTGTGGTTATAGAGGGTGTAGAGAGGCACTTAACGAAGCTTCTATGTTCTTCCTATCATTGCAATTAGTTTTAGCTTTGGGAAACTTTTGGTTGCGGAGATATTGAAGGTCAAAGTTCCAACTATTTTTCCGAAGTCAAGTAAGGAAACGTAAAAACCACCAAGACTCCTATACTGTTGGATGCGTGTAAGCATAATGTTTTGCGTGCGTTATAAAAAAACAGTGATTTTTTACACCAAATAAAAGTCGTTCCCAAGCAAGACTTTTTGATCTATGTAACTTACTTTGATGGGCAGTATGCGTAGTTAACGTTTATGTATATAAGGAGTAATTCTTACACCTTATAAAAAAGTTCGGAGTCTGATTCTGAAAAAAGGAAAATGCATGCAATGCGGAAGTGCATTTTTTATATTTTGGAATGGTTAGGGAATAATTTTGCACAAATTGCTTTAATTATCAGTTACTATCATTTATGTGGTAGAATACAATATTTATTTACTGCGCTATCGTACACAAACATGACAATTCGCGTCAGGACACGTGACCTGATCGAGAATCTTACGAATTTTTGATCAGGTCAAGTGTCCTGACGCGAAATTATCATTTTTTACCCATTACAAAAAAAAGTGTACAACGCCGCTAAAGAATAGTAAAGAAGTTTTCACTTCAAAAAGTAACAACGACAATAACCAATATTTACGCAAACGAAGTCACCGACTTAAGCTAGTATTAGTAAATACATACGTATTGTATACGCAATACTTCATAATATGTTTGATCCGAACTAGTTCAGAAGAGCCAAAGTTCAAGGTTGAATCAAAACTAACGTTATCAAACTTTCGTCCAGTTCAAAAACACATTAGATACAAAAAAGAAAAACAAAAGAAAGGAAGGTGTCAATCTCATCAAATTCGAGAAGTTTCCAAACAAAAGAATAACGACCTAATACAATTTTCTGCCACAAGGGAATGGTCGCCACTTCTAACCAATGTCAAGTTGCAACTAAAAGAAAACTTTAACGTGTACAATTAAAACTTATAATCGGTAAAATCTCATTTTGTCAGCTTCCTGAATTTCTTTTATTTACTGGCTGTGTCATTTTGGTTTTGACAGTCGTTATAAATTGTCAGACGAAAACCAGACAACCAGTCATAAGTCGTTTAGAATAGGCCTGCCTCGAACTGCCTCGTTAGTCTAGTGGCCCCCCAGTGGTTTTGCTACGCTAAAGGTCTTGGGGTCGATTCCCAGGTCTAGCAAAGTGTTATTGAGTTTATCTATAAAATTCTTGGTAGCGGCTCGGACTTAAGTTAGTGCTCAGTTAAGGGTACAAATCCTATCACAGTCTCGCTTCCTATTACATGAGAACTAAAACATGCCGGTGAACTATAGGTATACATTGGTACACCTCTGCCTAACTCTTCGGGGAATACGGGCGTAATGCTATGCGTATGTTGTGTGTGTTTATGTAAGAGAAATTAAGCAAGTAAGTAGTTTAGAATAGGACCTACAGTCAGTCCGTCGCTCCAAGAGAGACAGACCCGAGAATGAGGCGAGCGTGATGTTCCCTGCGCGTCTTTATGGAGTTAGTGCACCCGGTAGACGATGGAACCCGCCTTGTGGTGGTGGCGGGTTAATACCTGCCGGGCTACGGAAGAATGCTCAAAGTGAACCCCGTGTCCCGGTTATAAGTAGTCAGCAAATGTCTGACAAATGCCTCCACCCTCCCCGAGTCCATGAGAAAAAAGGCAGGAAATTTCAGCTTAGAACGGATTTTGCGACAGACCCGAAATACATAGGTCTTTGACTTCCAAGCCTAATATAATATCTATCTTACGTAGGTACCAGAAAATATCCAATAAGCCATCTAAGTCCCCAAAACCTGGCTTTAAGTATAAACTAAGTTCTAATAATGGAACTTCACAAAATGGGTCCGTTGTCCTCGTGTTTATCCCAGACATATTTTTCTTTAGTCTTAATACTCGTAAATTTAACTTATAGGGTTCGTAAGCTGCCCAGCAAACAGATATCGGGAGTAAAGCTAGGCATTAGCGAGGCTTAGCGTAGGCGGAATTATAGGCAGAAGGTAAATCGATAAGTGTATTACACCCTACCGATTTTTGAGCTGGGGAATTTGTTCGAAAGAGTCACCACAGCCCTGTGGCCCGTTCCAGGGCGGCGGGCGGTGAATCTTATCTGTCGTGATGGCCCAGTGATTAAGGCCGGCCCGCATGCACGAGATTGTGGGTTCGCAACTGGGCACGGGCAAGTACCAATGTGACTTTTTCTAACTCATTTATACTTTTCTAAGTGTATCTTGGTAGACATGTCAGAGGCCCTTGAGGCAGTCTAGAAACTTTGACACTAGGGTGTGTGGGGTCGTTTGACCACGACGAAGAAGAAGATGGGCAGAAGAAGTCATTTGATGATGGCAAACAAGCCGACGGCACATCTGATGTTAAGTATTTACCGCTACCTATAGACATCTGCAATACTAGAGGCCTTGCAAATGCGTTGCCATCCTAAAGTAAATGTCTTATGTGTCTGTAATTACACTGGCATCTATACTTTTCAAACTGGAACACAGCAACGCTGCTTTGCGGCAGAAATAGGTATGGCGATAGTACTTCCCCCAACGAGCTCCTTCACAAAGAGCTATACTACTTCTTCTCACTACACTTTACTTGTACAAATTATTACCAAAACACGAATCAAACCTGGACTTCTGTCATCTCCCTGCTTTACAGCTTAAGTGTAAACTCCAAGTAGGGATGCAAACAAGACAGTCAGGAAGTATGTAGCAAATTATGTCGAACTTTCAAGCTTACTCCGCATTGGATACAAGCAGACAATAGGGTTATTAACATAGTCGGTGTCAACATCAACCGGCAGTTCTATATATATACCATCACGCCTTATTGATGAAGGGTTAGGCATTTTCATGAAGTGAGTTTGACGTTAGCTGTCAATTCTTAGCATCTAACATGACACACATCATCAGCTTATCGAAGTGTCATGATGGCCCAGAGGCGCCCGTCTCTCATGCACGAGGTTGTGGATTCGCAACCGGGCACGGACAAGTACCAATGTGACTTTTTCTAATTTATATGTACTTTCAAAGCTTATCTTGGACATCACTGACATCGGGAACCATGTCAGAGGCCCTTGAGGCGGTTTAGAAACTCTGACGCAAGGGTGTGTGGGGTCGTTAGACCTTACTGCCCACATGATAAAGGAAAAATGGATTCTTAGTGGTTCCGTTCACGGTCGGCTGCTATCAACAGAATTTTATTGATTAAGCGTGTATGATTGTAAACGCACTTACGATACAAGGGAAATACCTTGGATAGGGCAATTGTTTTATTTAAATAAATGCCAAGGTAATAATTTGGCATGGAATGTGCACTACAAAAAAAAATTTACATGGTAACATACACATACAAAATATGTACAGTCGTAACAAAAACATGATCTTAAGAAAAACGGTTCCAAAGAACGTAGAAAATCCTTCTTGCGAATGAAACAAAAGTAATATCAACCTTAACTCAATGATTTACGGAACAAATCTTGAACATCAGTAACTAATATATCTTCGTTCTATTGTTTGTTCATACAACGTGCAGTTTTGCATCCTCGTTTTTCAGGAGGTTGTTCCAAAAATACTTAGATAATAATCAATTCGACAAATCGTATCAAAATGACATGGTTAAGCGGTTGACTGCTGCGCTGCGTGTCGGGGCTTCGATTTCCGCATGAAACAAATTTATAGGTATATGGCCTGCAGATAATTGTTCCAGGTCTGGCTGTTTGTGTATGTCAGTTTATATGTTTGCACACGCACCCAGGAAATGCAGGAGAAAGATAGAATGAGGGATGTGGTTTAAAAAAAAAATACTGCACCTGGTGAATTTAATAAATGTTTGTTTTTTAATGTATGATAGTATTTCAGATACATCATAAAAATACAGAATCGCCTCTTTGCGTATGCGGTAGGCAATGTCTAAAATATTTGTGTATGCGTGCGGGTTCACCTCCCTGACTCTATAAACACAGCGGCAAGATGGCTAGTTCTATTTCGAAAATCTAGGTTTTGATTCGTGTTAAAAATCACTAGCATAGATACCTCCTAGGATTTGACGAGGATGGAAAACTGCACCTTATAGACACATACATACATACGTAATTGGATAATAATGGTAAACGTGAGATGAAGAGTGATTCCTATGCTGAACTGGGACAAACAAAAATGTTGGCAAACATTCAGTGGGTCAAAGAGCAAAGACAATATCGTGTAATGTAAGCGTTCTTTCTTAAATATTATTGTCTGCACTTGATTTGGAACTCTGTTCAATCAGTAATAATGTTGCAATTTGTAAAAATGTTTAACGAAGGCGTTAATTAGCTTTAGCTTATAATTATTAGGTTTTTATGGTTTTTGTTTAATTTAGTTCACCATGTTTGCAGAGATTTGATCCTGATGATTGACTCAATCTATTAGTGCCATAAAAGAACAGAATGCTAATCGATTCCCGGGTGTGGCCAGCGTATTTTTAAAATTACTTAAATGCAGTTTTGTTTCTTTTTAAAAATAAAAGAATATTTTCTTTGAGTTATATTTGCTTACTTAAGTCTTTAGAGTACTTTCCCTCCAGCACGTCGATTCTCTAAAATGCAAACTCGAAAACGAGTCTCACTAAAGTGATCGCGCTCACTTCGATAACGAACCAACTTGTCATTGGTTTAGAATTCGTTCGCCGTGGTGACGTCACCGGCGTGATCGTGTTTAACAGAATACCATTTTGTAATCTCACTGTGAATTCAGCTTTCGAATTTCGAAGTGAGGCTTAGAGAATCACACTGCAGGTAGCATTATAAAATTCCACCCTGTATAGTACAAAACAAAGTCGCTTCCCGCCGCCTGTATGCTGCTTAGATCTTTTATACTACGCAAAGTTTTAATGCGTTCTCATCAATAGATAGTGTGATCCAAGAGGAAGGTTTATACGTATAAAACATCACGCTACGAGCAACGGGAGCGGAGCAGTAACCAAAGACGTAACTGAAGGCTGTTTACACCGCGTGGTAAATAGTATATACCATCACGCCTGTATTCCCCGAAAGGATAGGCAGAGGTGTACCAATGTACACCCACAGTTTGCTGGTATATTTAGGTCCCATGTAATAGGGGGCGAATCTATTGCCATTAACCGGGCACAAATCCAAACTCCGAGCTGCTACTGAGAATTTCATAGAAAAACCCAATAACACTTTTTGCTCGACCTGGGAATCGAACCCGGGACCCCTTGCACAGCAGTCGCACTTGCGACCACGAGACCAACGGCGCAGTTAAATGATAACGTAAATAGCTTGTTTTCAAATAAACAAAACACAATCTTCTTCACTCTTTCCAACTAAAAATAAACGCAAAACATTTTTAACATTATTCCCAGTAAAGCAAAGACCACTTTAGCAAATTAAATGATGGCCCAACAAAATGAAAAATCATTGTAATAATAAAATGTTGAGCGTACAATAGCTCAAAGTACTGTTTTCCTACAACGTAACAAGATACGTTTGATGGTTGAGCTACTAAGGATTGCAAACTCACTTTCAAATAGAATTGGTTTTGGAAATTCGAGTTTAAAGTAAAATTCATTATTAACTTGCTGCTGCGCCGCGACTTTGACATAAAGATAGCTATTATGACAAAAAGATTTTTTTAATCCGATTGGTAGTTCTAGAGATTTGTGCGTTTAAAGAAGGAAATATCTTTTCAGCTTTTTTAAATAAAGATAAAGATTCACAGCCAAAAGTACCATTCTACGGCTAAAATCGCAGAAGATATTATAGTCCATGACAACTAATAACACTTTCATTATTATCATTTTCTTTCTTCTCGTCTGAAACCATTTTTAATTATAATAATTGATAAAAAATATGTAATATTGATGACTACAATCTTCAATCTTTTAAACTTTCACACCTATTATCGTTTTCTATATGTAACTATTGCCAACTGTTTTTTATGTTCCAAATAAATCTTTTATTTTTTAATTTATTTAAACGTTCCTACAAGTTTACCGAATTACCACCCCCTGGACTTTTAAATAAATGTAGCATAAACTACGCAACTCCAACTCACAAACAGACATTTATTTATGTATCCTCCCCTATAAACCTATAGTACAGCGTTAGTTCTGAAGTAGTGCCCCACGAGCGCGAGCTAACGATCACGCGCCTTTGTGACGAGCCGAGGTGACACTCGCCCTGTGTTTGATTTTTATAACAACAGCTAGAAATAAAATAATAAAGGTAGTTAGTTAGACAATGGGTAGACAGTGTTTTGTTGTTTTAGAAAAATTGTGAACTAAAGATATACATACATAAACTCACGCCTTTTTCCCATAAGGGTAGGCAGAAACCACAGGACGCCGCCTGCTACGATCCTTACATACTCTTTTCGCCTCTTCCACATTCATACATCTGGTCATACAGACACGCCGGTTAGTTACGAGTACTGCGACATCTATTCATACAAACACGCCGGATACGAGTACAGCGCACCCGACCTTTCTGAAAAACCTCACTAATAAGTAATAATAACAGCCTCGTTAGCCTAGTGGTCCTTAGCGCGACTGCTACGCTGGAGGTCTTGGTTCGATTCCCAGGTCGAGCAAGCGTATTGGGCTTTTCTATGTAATTCTCAATAGCAGCTCGGAGTTGGGATCAGCGCCCGGTTAATAGCAATAGGCTTGCCCCATTACATGGTAACTAAATATCGCAAACTGTGCTTGCACATTGGTACACCTCTGCTTAACCGTTCGGGGAATACACGCGTGATGGTATGTATGTAAAATCTTTTTCAACTTGTCAAACAACTCACAGCTTGCTTTTATAGTTCAGAAACAATGGTGAGACTCACAATATAATCAGAATGGCGGATAAAATCTGACGTAGAAGCTAGCATGTAGGTTTCACGTCAGAAGCACTCAACTGACTCTCATTTTTAAACCGACTTCAAAAAAAGGAAACGGTTAACAGTTTGGTTTTATTAATTTCTTTATTTTTTGCCATCATCACGCCTGTATTTCCTGAATGGTTATGCAGAGATTCGCCGGTATGTTAGAGTTTTGGTATTTATCTATCGATTTCGATTTCGGTAATTCTTTGTATGAGAATCTGAATATATACAAAAACTACAATATTTTGCCAACTGCCGTTTTATGGGACTGATCTCTAAACAGATTCTCTTCTTCTCTCTTCTTCTTTGATTAGATTCTCCAAATCGGTAGATAAATGACGGAATTCTAACATACCGGCGAACTGTGGGTGTCTATTGAAACACCTCTGCCTTACCCATCGGAGATTACAGGCGTGATGGTATGTGTGTTTAAAACTTTAACAGACTAAAGTTTAGAAACTCTTACGAAAATATAATATACAAACTGCCAGCGACTTCGTCCGCGTGGCTAATTTCACCCGCCTTATGTTACATCTTTAGTTACTGCTCTGCTCCCGTGTGTCACAGCGTGATGTTTTATAGCCTATGACACTTACAAATAACGTGGCTTTCTATGGGTAAAAGAATTTTCAAAATCGGTCCAGTAGATCCAGAGATTACCCCCTACATACAAACTTACAAACAAATGTTACCTCTTTATAACATTAATATAGACTAGTGTAGATAAATAAGCATTCAAATAAATATTTTATACTTTATGAAGCAGTAAATTCGAAGGAAAGCCCTTTAAACCCCTCGAACGATTTGTGACATTAAATAAAAAACATTGCTTTTTATTTTTATATTGCAAGTGACGGGACAGAAATACGATTTATTGTCGTATTTTTATTGGAAACTTGCTTTTGCCCCCGACTTCGTATAATTATTTTTACTGATCTTAATTTTTTCATAGTAAAATATAGCATAAAAAACGCAAGGATAACGGACCTTCCTCTTCAGCTTTTCAGAATTGGATGAGGAGTTCTGGAGTTTAGGGCGTTCAAATAACGCCCGAACCGAATTTTTAGCTTTAAAATGTAAATAATTGGTATTTTGGTTGACTGGCAAAGAATGCCTACCTTTTGTTGCATAAAGTTTAAATAAATAAAAAATAAAAATATTAAGCCAAAAAAATCGGTTTGTTATAAACAAGCTTTTACCCGCGACTTCATCCGCGTAAATTTTCATACAGATACAATTTTTTTTTACACTTATAGGCTATACTTATAACACTCAAAGTTCCAGGAAACCAGTAGTTCCGGACATCAGCGGGTTTAAACAATCAAACAAACAAACAAAAGTCTCTAGCTTTATAATATTGTAAATTAATTTCTGAAAAACGAAATAATCATGTTTTCTTCCTTCGTAGGTAATAATTATTATAAAATTGTTGTGTAATAATGCTTTATTCAAATAATTCTATAGATTTTTTAATGACTTGACTTGTTAGAGGATGGTAAAAAAATACCTACAAAAGCTATACAACTAAATAAAATTTAAGTGTCCGTTTGTTATGTCAAAATACGATACTTCCACGAAAAATTTATTAAAACTTTTGTCTGTCTGTGTGTTAAGGCTGATTTCTTCGAAACGGCTGGACCGATTTTGACGAAATTTCACTGGCAGACAGCTGATGTAATAAACAGTAACTTAGATACACTTTTATTTGAGAGTCATAATTAGGGTTCCACGTAAAATAAATAAAACCTCGTGATAACCGTGATTCACGTGGGCAAACAGTCTAGTAGTTAATATCTATATTATCCACTAAAGTTAACATTTTATTTTATATACGGAACTGAGCGTAAAACTATTCGAATAGTGTTCCCCATTTCAAAGTGCACGAAGTACAGTAAACCACACAAGTTTATGACCAGCTAACGCGGCGCTGTAACAATATTTCGGAAAAACTTTAGCGGTAGTATGTACGCCGGAGAAGTTTTCTAGGAGATATTGTTATATTACTGCCTCGTTGGCAGCGGTCCTTAGCGTGCTACGCTAGAGGTCTTGGGTTCGATTCTCGGGTCCAGTAAAAAATGTTTTTGGGTTTTTCTATGAAATTCTCAGTAGCAGCTCTGAGTTAGGATGATGTGCCTGGTTAATGGCAACAGGCCTAAACGTATTGGCGTACTATGGGTGTATACTGGTACACCTCTGCCTAACCCTTCGGGGATTACAGGCGTGGTTGTCTGTGGGGATGTATGTTGTGTAAATGTTTTGCCCCGAGCATAGCCCTATGATTTCTATACTCAGGGTCTCCTCACAAATGAGGAGATCAGCAGAAGAACTAAGGTAACTAAGGTTACCTCTTCACCACCTTTGGTTAACTGGTAGCGAATTCCTAAGGCATTAAGTCCGCCTTTGTACTTTTGATGTGCATAAAGTTTAAATAAATAATTAAATAAACCAACATAGCTCTCAAAATTGCAAAACTGCATTGCAGGACACATCGCTAACTTCGAGCTGCTACAGCTGAGGATTTCATAGAAAAACCCAAAAACACTTAGCTCGACCTTCGAATCGCACCCAAGACCTCTAGCATACCAGTCGCGCTTAGGACCACTAGGCTAACGAGGCAGCCACACAAAAACCTTTTATAATATCTAAATGTACAACATGTGTTATGAAACTATCATTAACAGCACACACGGTCAAACCACTTATATCCGGCATGCCCGAATGAAACTCATAGTATTAAGTTCCCTTCAAACTGTCATCAAAACTCCGGGACCCACAAACTAAACCCCCAAACATTCAGAGATGAGCAACAATACACCCTTTATAGTAAATACTGAGCGACCAGTACTGGAGATCTACCAGAATCTGATATAATCCATCAGAATCTGGTATTTTAAAAAGTAAAAATGGCTTTCCTATGGCAATTGTCTAATCAAAATTAGAGACATAATATGTTATCGCTGTAGAGATATTTACATACTTTTAGTTTATTCCTTTCAAAATAATTGAACCTTTTTATTTTATTAACCGACTTCAAAAAGGAGGAGGTTCTCAATTCGTCTGTATGTATAATATTTTTTTTTTTTTTTTTTTTTTTTTTTTTTTATGTATGTTCACCGATATTTTCGTCAATTATTGACGGATTTGAAATTTTTTTTTTTTTGTTGGATAGAGTTCACTTCCGAGGTGGTCCCATTTTCATCAGTCCAGGATCTGATGATGGAATCCAGGAGAAATCGAGGGCAACCATCGAAAATTGTATGCTCGTATGGTGTTTTTGTTACGTAATCATGTCTTACTCAGGTATATGCTTCATGGTGTCAACATCTGATGCTGCTGTCCTGATGATGATGCTACAGTACTCCTTAACGGTAGTAGTTTTTGAGATAGGGACTTTTTATTATATTATGTTTGTTCGCGGATAACTTCGTCGTTTATGAACCGATTTTGATTATTCTTTTTTTGTTGGAAAGGGTAAACTTCCCAAATGGTTCCATTTAAATTTCATATAGATCTGATGATGGATTACGGAGACAGACAACGGAACTCTTCAAAAAATTTCAGCAAATCAACCGCGATTGCTGCTATCGCATAAATATGCATTGTTTACGCAATTGCACAACATAACAACGCGCCTGTACACTCGAAAGAGTTACTCAGATGTATACTTACAGTAATATTTGAAAATTTCTCATCTAATAGTAAACGAAATCGCGTATTCTGCTTTCTTATGACTTTTTTTAGCGGTGTCATGTTAATTTACATGACATGACAGTTCCTTCATGGATTTGTATAAAAAAATTGATACTAAAAAGCGAGAAATAAAAACTTTTTTACAAAAAAAGACAACCGCCTTCAAAAACTAAAAAGAGAAAAATAACTTTAGCTTTGGAAGTCGGCGGCAATACAAAACAACAAACAGAAGCAAAGCCGCCGACTTCCAAAGCTAAAGTTATTTTTCTCTTTTTAGTTTTTGAAGGCGGTTGTCTTTTTTATTTACACAGAAACTTAAGCTACTTGTATTTTAGAAAAATAAATTAGGGTTCCATGCGAAAAGGTAAATCGCTAATACGCCTTTAGCAAGCGTGGTGATCAATGCCCTGCAGTGAGATAATAACAAGCAAATATTCTTATTTATTAATACTTCTATACGAATAATAAGAAGGTAAACCTTGTTTGTAAGAGAATCTCTTAAAGTCCTGCCCCTGTGCCATGTAACAAACGATAAACGCAAACGCTGAGTAGGCTTTAATAGATCTTCAACTTTATGTGCTTGGTTTTAAGTTGAAGATCTAATGAAGATTGCATAGCGTTTTCGTTCTTTCCGTTTCTAAGTAACGCTTAGAAATCTTTAATAGATTTTTAACTTAAGGCTCTGAGGTATTAAGTTAAAAATCTATTGGTACCTACCGAGCGTTTACGATTATCGTTTGCGACTTGGCTAGGGGGGCAGGTCTGATTACAAAAATTGTTTCACTGAAAAAACTACACTATTGCCGAGTGCCAGAGGCTATGTTTTATGATAATACTAGATTATTACGCAGACAAATACACGAGCAGAAATAGAAATATGCTAAAAGTTGATTAAGTTCGTTAAAGATTAATGGTCTATAACCAAACGTCACGAATCTAGGACCTTGTAGGTACCATTATTCCACTCCTCACAACTACAGTAAAACCGCAACAAACAAATAAACAACATGATACTTGCGTCCATACATTACCTCGTCTACGACCGTAACTATCAAGTATCAAGATACATTGGTCGCTGTAAACGTTTTTACACACATCAAGTTTCATTAAGTCCGTGAGGGTATCAGATTTGGGGCTGTTTAGCCCTTTTTGTCTTGTCACCACTGTGTAAGGGTGTTTCGTATTATGTTAGTAGGGGTCGTTTTTAGGATATTATGGGGGAAAAAATGAAATGATATAGAAAATGATGAATGAAATAGTGGGGGTAAATCTTTAAATAACAATAATAATAATTTATTCAAATAATAATGTTTACAAAAAGTGTACATAAAACCAAACAGATAAAAAGATTTTCCATAAAATTACAGTGCCTAAAAATTAACTATAACTAAATAATTATAGGAGCATGTATCGATAGTTCGGAATTGCAATGTTAGGTTAGGTTAGGCCTTTGGGCCTAGTATGAGTTAAAAGTATTAGCTTTGTATTAATTTTTAGACTGCCTCGTTAGCCTAGTGGTCTTTAAGGCGACAGTTACACCAGAGGTCTTGGGTTTAATTCAAAGGTCAAGCAAAGTGTTATTGAGTTTTTTTATGAAATTATCAGTAGCAGCGCGAAGTTAGGATTTGAGCCCCGTTAATGGCAAGAGGCTCGCTACCTATTACATAGGACTTAAATATACCGGCAAACTATGGGTGTACGTTGGTACACTTTTGCCTAACCGTTCGGGGAATACAGGCGTGGTGGTATATTTGTGTATGTAATTTTTGGAATCTGACTACTATTATAAATGCTAATGTTTGAATACATGAACGTTTGTTAGGTAATCACGCTAGAACAACTATATAAAATTTAGCACAGATATAGATTATACATAGTTTCGAATAACATATAAGAGCTTTACAGCTAGTCTATGTTATAAAAGTCTAACACAAAGCATTTATTTCAATTAAACCATTTACAGACATTTTAGAATTGTCAAAGGGTCGGTAAGTTAGTCACAATCTTGAAGCTAGCTGCTGTTTTCAAACCGTTTGGTAGGTCTTTTTGCAGAAAAACGAGCAAGATGCTCCACGGACACTCATTACCCGACTGCGACAGAAGGAGGGTTATGTTTTTTTTTAAATAAATAATAAATAAATAAATATCTTGGGACAACTCACACACGGCTATCTGATCCCAAGCTAAGCAGAGCTTGTGTTATGGTAACCAGACAACTGATATACATACTTATATAATTTATAAATACATACATATTATAGATAAATCACACCCAGACACAGAACTAACAATCATGCTCATCACATAAAGTTTGTCCTGGGTGGGAATCGAACCCACGACCTCCGGCTTAGCAGTCAGGGCCACCAACCACTAGACCAACAGGCCCGTCAATTTTTCGAGGGTATGTATGTATGTATGTAAGTTTGTATGTATAATTGTTTGGCACGCTCTGCAGGCTGAACGGCTCGATGGATTTTAGCTTAAGAGGTGTCGTTAGATTCGTATTTACTGTGAGAGTGACACTGGGTATATAAAAAAAAAAAAAAAAAATGGCGGATTTTTGGCGCCAAATTCAAATGTTTGGCTCGCTCTGCAGGCTGAACGGCTCGGTGGATTTTAGCTTGAGAGGTGTCGGTAGATTCGTATTTACTGTAAGAGTGATACTGGGTATATTAATTTCTTTTTTAAAACACTAAAAAAATAAAAAATAAAAAACGGTAATTTAAAAAACTAAATAACCCGACTGCTATTCTTTAAAAATCCCTAAAACAAGATAAATTGTAGCAGTCGGGACCCATTCGGGACCATCTGCAATGTAATATAGGTATGTGCTCTCAATTCACTAATCCTCCATTTCTAGAATGGGTCCCGACTGCTACAATTTATCTTGTTTTAGGGATTTTTAAAGAATAGCAGTCGGGTTTTTTAGTTTTTTAAATTACCGTTTTTTTTTATAAAGGTATTACAAAACCTAGGCTACATTGTTCGTTTTGTTATCGAGTTCATAAGTGAGTTTGTTTCTTTGTTTGAACGTGCTAATTACACCTCTGCCTAATCCTTCGGGGAATACAGTCGTGATGGTATGTAACGAGCTAATCTTTGAACTACTGGTCCGAATCCAAAAAATATTTCACTAATAGGAAGCTACATTATTCCTTAATGCAATCTGTCGAAGTCTTACACTGTATTTGGGCTAGCTCTCTTTTGGCAAGTGTCCTAAGTGTAACGCCATGTAATTATTACAGGAACTTAGTACCAATAATAATAGGACCGCGCGAATAACCAAGCATATATTATTATTTAGTTAACGGTGAATATTCAAATCATTCAAATTTGGAATCATAGAATTATCCAATCAAGGGAAGTTTCCTGGCACGATCAAAGTACAGTCACGCTCTACATGTTACCCATTTGAAGCCACACAAAATACAGAGGGCTTTACTTCAATCCCTTGTTTTGTGGCCACGGAGTAAGTATCGATTGAAGTGTTATGGCATTGAGAAAAAGGATGGTGGATTGAGTGCGTAAAATAAAGAACATTAATATTTTTTTAATGATTTTCGGTGAGAATGCCCAATCTTAAAGTCAATAAATAAACTAACTACGTAAGAGATATTATGCTGCTCAAGTGTGTGCGCAAACGATACAAACAATAACAATAACTATCTAACTTTGCATATGTTAAACAATCACAGACATGCATGTGCTAACTGAATTGGTACGATCAATTTTAAATATTTTTCTAGTTTTTATTTTAGTACCTATTTATTTGCAAATTAGTTTAATTATATCCAAATGATGGAATACATTTAAATAATTCATTACGCAAATAACGCCGACCTCATGTTATTTATTGCTTCATTAATGACTAATTAATTATTAATTTGATGTCAATGTTCTATATAGCATTTCCACTGTTTACTCACGCTCCTGAAATAACAAGGTTTTCCAAGATGGATGCAGAAACACAGCAGAACACTTACAACAACATCACAACACAACAGTATCACTCTCGATAACCACTCAAACACGATCACTCCATTTGTTCAATACTCTGTGTCCATACTACCCTTTAATTTCACAAGCCCATCAATTTAGGTAGCCGGTTGACAGAACCGTCAGCCATCTTGAAGAGGCAACGGATATTAATTGGAGGCAAAACACGTTACTTTGTGATGCTGACAGGTAATTACTGGTGGTGAAAAGTACGGTCGAACAAATTATTTGTTGAACAACGCGTAACATATTAAACGCATTTCCTGAAAGCAGTTTGTTCAGAATTGGATACTGAATCGATTTCAGGTATTTCTAAAATTGATTGTTTTTTCATCGTTTGTAGCTCGGATTACTTTTTGTAATTAAACCTTATACTTTTTTAGAGAAGGTTAATTTTTTACCGCGTTTTAAATAGTCTCATCGCCTCGGCTTAAGTTTAGCTTTCGTTTGACTGGTCAGCAAAAAGGTCACTGGTGTAAATATTTTAGGATGCAAAATTACCTATTTTATGAAAAGCTGAAATTGATTTAGTAGCCGATTCTGAGCAAACTACTTTTGTTGTTTAATATAAAAAATAAAACCTAATTGTTTCTTTCCCTATATTCGAATTCCAATGAGGAATATGACTGAGTGCTTAAAATATTTACCTATTACCTATTTTTATTATTATTACATGTGTGTAATATAATATAACGATAATGTGTAGTAGGAACATAATTGCCTGTATACCAAATACTTTGTTCGACTGTACTGTATAATAAAATTAGATTAAATGTTTTCTAAATGCGGAAGGAGTTCTGTAGAATTAAAAAGCCGGGTTGCTTTTAACAAACCCAAGCCCAATTCTCGACATTTCTCCGAAATCATAAGTAATTATATACCTCTCTCAAACATACCATCACGCCTGTATTCCCCGAAGGGTTAGGCAGACGTGTAGCAATGTAAACCCACAGAATACTGTATGTTTTTTTGGTCCCATGTAAGAGGGGGCGAGTCTATTGCCATTAACTGGACACAAAACCTAACTCGGAGCCTCGACAGAAAAATTTATTAAATAAACCCAATAACACTTAGCTTGACCCAGGAATCAAACCTAAGACCACTACGTCTTTCCTCATCAGGATTTAAAATAATAAACTTACAAACCCGAAAATAGAAACGAGAAATATGTAAATGAAATACAGTCACCCTTACCTTACATACATCAAACTGTGCTTACCCTTTGGAGCTAAATATATAGCGTGAATAAACAAAGGGTAGGGCTACATTCAAATGTAAATCAAGTGGAGTAAAGGGAATTTTCACTGTTGTGTAATATGCCTTAGTGGGGACCGCTTATGTACTGGTCAGTTTAGCATATTATTGTTTCATTGAGAGCTCTAGGATCAGTTCTTGAACGGAGAGTTATAACCAGAAATTTTAATTGAGTTTGGATTTAAATTAGGGAATCTTTTGCTTGATAATTTTTAATTCGTAGATCTTTGGCAGTCGTTACGGATCAGAAGCCAAGAAATCTGACAACCAGTCTAACTAAGAGGTATCATGTTGCCCAGTAACTGGGTTGTGGAGGTCAGATAGGCAGTCGCTCCATGTAAAACACTGGTATTTAGCTACATTCGGTTGGACTGGAAGCCGAGCCCAACGTACTTGGGAAAAGGCTAAGCAGATGATGATGATTGCTTGGTAATTTTGGGGGTGAAAACAGAATCTTTAAGCTGACTTTTAATTCCTGCATTTCTTTGTCAACGTCAAAGTTGGTTATTTATTTTGATTAGGCCATTTACAAGCAATTTTGAATTGTCAAGAAGTCGGTCAGTTAGTTACAATTCTTGTTCCTTTAGGATAATGAAGGTAAATATAAAATAACTAGCTTCTGCCCGCGACTTCGTCCGCGTATATATTTTTACCCGTGTTAAGTTACGTCTTTAGTTACTGCTCCGCTCCCTTGAGTCGTAGCGTAATGTTATGTAGCCTATGACACTCACAAATAACTTGGCTTCCTATTGGTAAAAGAATTTTCAAAATCAGTTATCTAGATCCAGAGATTACCCCCTACAACCTCACAAACTTTATAAGCTTTTTATTTCATAATATTAGTATAGATATATACATTATTGCAAAAAAAAAAACAAAAGAGCGACCCTTATTAACACATTTATAAAGTCAACAACACCGGCAAACCCTTTTATGTACCAGGTGCCTATAAGCTGTGCCAATTCCCATTAAATGGGCCCCTGTTTACGTACCCAAGAACAAAAAGAAACATTTTTTACCCTTAAAATTACAGTAGGTACCTCTCTCCAGTAACTGCCTCTTTGGCCTAGAGGTCCTAAGCACGACTGCTACGCTAGAGGTCCTGGGTTCGATTCCCAGGTCGAGCAAAAAGTGTTATTGGGTATTTCTATGAAATTCTCAGTAGCAGCTCGGAGTTTGGATTTGTGCCCGGTTAATGGCATTAGGCTCGCCCCCTATTACATGGGACCTAAATATACCGGCGAACTGTGGGTGTACATCGGTACACCTCTGCCTAACCCTTCGGGGAATACAGGCGTGATGGTATATTATATATTATTATTATTAAATTACAGTACGGTGTAACTCGGATCCCTTAAATTTCCCATACAATGTTAGACAAAAGGCTATTTTACTGGACAGAAATGTCAAGCTTATTGAAGTCAACAAGATAAGGGGGTTTCTACGCCCTAAATGGAAACCGATATCTTTACAAAATCTTTACAAATAAATAAATTTGAAGTGTCTTTTTGTAATGTTGAAATAATAGGTTTTTACTAAATGCATTTGAATGTTTACACGGTAGGTACTTACACCAAAAATATTTTTGTCTGCCTGTTTGTCGGTTTGTTTCGGCTAGTCTACGAAACGACTGGATCGATTTTAATAGGACTTGCATTAGCATACAGCTCATGTTGTTGACAACTCACACACGGCTATCTGATCCTAAGCTAAGCAGAGCTTGTATTATGGTAACCAGACAACTGATATACATACTTATATAATTTATAAATACATACATATTATAGATAAATCACACCCAGACACAGAACAAACAATCATGCTCATCACACAAAGTTTGTCCTGGGTGGGAATCGAACCCACGACCTCCGGCTTAACAGTCAGGGCCACTAACCACTAGACCAACAGGCCCGTCTATAAGGAGTAACTTAGGCTTTACATTTATTTTAGAAAAACCTAATTCAAGTACTGCGCAAAAAAAATCAAACTCCTCAGGTAACGATATTCAAGAAGAAAGTAGAAAGAACACATAATACATAAACTCACGCCTTTTTCCCATGGAGGTTTCCCATGGAGGCAGAAACCACGGAACGCCACGCCAAGTAGAACGAATTCGCGGTCATAAGCTAGTATCCCATTGTAATAACAGGTGAACTAAGTTTGAAGTGAGCTATATATACCACTTGGTACTAGGAATTCAATTTATCGATACGAACATTAATTATTTAGCTACAAGCACAGAAAGGGTCTATTATAAAAAAATATTGAATGGAAAATATGAAAAGTCAAACAACTTCTTTTCATTTTCACTTACCTATTCATAATTTATTTTGATAAACGATACACAACAAAATGTACCTTAACAATACCTTGAATAAAATTCAAAATCTTCTAAAGATATATTCTCGACAACGCGCTCTAAAAACGGGTAATGTAAACACATTTATTAGTAACTGCCTCGTTAGCCTAGTGGTTCTAAGCGCGACTGCTACGCTAGAGGTCTTGGTTTTATTTCCAAGATCGAGCAAATCGTTATTGGGTTTTTCTATGAAATTCTTAGTAGCAGTGGTAGCAGCTCGGAGTTAGGATTTGTGTCCGACTAATGGTAATAGGATCGCCCCCTATTATATGGGGAGTAGACGCCCTAGAAAAACCTATACCCTTCAAACTGGAACACGGCAACACTGCTTTGCGGCAGAAATAAGTATGGTGGTAATACTTTCCCGGATGAGCACACATACCATAACGCCTGAATTCCCCGAAGAGTTATGCAGAGGTGTATAATTGTACACCCACTGTTCGCCGGTATGTTTAGGTTCCAAGCCCATTGCCATTAACCGGCCACAAATCCTAACGCCGAGTTGCTACTATAAGATCTTCATAAAAAAGCCCAATAACACTTTTGAGACCTTAAAGATCTCTAGCGTAGCATTCGCTACTAAAAGTTGCTATCAATTGACTAAGTTACAGATACCATAATAATGATGATGATACACCAAGCACTTCGATAACTGCTCACCCCATAAGCTAAGTGTTTGAAGATAAACACAGCGCAAGAGTTTATGTCTAAATTAGCTCTCGTTAAGATACCGTCAGCGGGTTAGCTTAGTTTAAAGAGTAGACTTAGCTTACGTTACGTGATGACGTAACAGTGCATACATTCGAGATATCTGCCACGTTAGACTCGTGGTGGCAAGTACGACTGTAGAGCGTGGGGTCCTGGGTTCGAATGCCGGGTCGGGCAGAAAGTGTTATTGGGTTTTTCCATTTGGGAATTTCTTAGTAGCCCGGAGTCTGGAAGTTGGTGGTGTGACACCGCTGTGCCTCGGAAAGCATGTAAAGTCGTTGGTCTCGGCTGTCATTCGTAGATCTTTGACAGTCAGAAGCCAGGAAGTCTGACAACCAGTCTAACCAAAAGTATCGCGTTACCCAGTAACTGAGTTGTGAAGGTGACACAGGCAGTCGCTCCATGTAAAACACTGGTATTCAACTGCATTCAGTTAGACTGGAAACCGATCCCAAAATAGCTGGGAAAAGGCTAAGCAGATGATAATGATGATGATGATATTTTTTTGTACTTTTAAAACGTTCTTTAAACCAAGACATTATCTCTACCTAAAAGACCAAAAAAACGCCAAAATTCAGCTAAAATTGAGTGCTTCAAAAGTTACATAAAAGTGTACAATTACCTAAATCACGCAAGCTTCCTTATCAACGAAATAATAACTGTTGTAAATTAGCCTTACACTATATTTTTCTTTTCATGACCGGACGTGTAAATTATGCCGTGAACACTTATTTAATGCTATTAAAATTATACATCGCATAACACCTTTGAGTTAACATTATTTTAACCATCAAAAATACCATCACGCCTGTATTCCCCGAAGGGTTAGGCAGAGGTGTACCAATGTACACCCACAGTTCGCCGGTATATTTAGGTCCCATGTAATAGGGGGCGAGCCTATTGCCATTAACCGGGCACAAATCCAAACTCCGAGCTGCTACTGAGAATTTCATAGAAAAACCCTATAACATTATTTTCTGACACGAAAATTGAGAATAATTGGAGAAGTCTCACTTCTTTTTTGCGTTGTTAAACTAAGAAGGCGTAAAGCTCATGCTGTTTAACGTGGGGTGGGCAAGATAAGTCAACAAGACATGAGAATATTATTTGTTAGAGAATAGAGACATAAGACTTAATTAAAAATCTATATCGACAGTATAAAATATACCTACGCCGGTACCCATGAGGTGGACTGATGAGCTGGTAAAGGTCGCGGAAATCGCTGGATGCGCGCAGCGCAGGACCGGTCACTGTGGCTATCTCTAGGGCCTAGAACTATGTCCAGACTATGTCCTAGACCTATGCCCAGCAGTGGACGTCGTTTGGCTAGTATGATGATGATGACGGTATATATCGATATATCCCTTATAATTATCCCTTTTACTTGATACATGTAACGATTCAAAAAAAAAAAAGTCACATCATTTATTCCAATTAGACCATTTAAAGGCACTTTTGAACGTAAAAAATAAAACTGTTGAATCTAGTTGCCCAATAAAATAAAACAATCCTGCCCTGTTAACAACCCAGTATTTAATCACAGCACGAGCTAGCAACAGTTTTCTACGACACGGTCAAAGCATTAATCCTTACAAGTCTTTATACAAACAGCTAAATATTTCAACCCATTTTATCTTTGTTTACCCAAACATACAAAAACTGACTCGTTAGTCTCGTGGTTGCAAGCTTGAATTTTATGCGCGAAGGCCTGGGTTCGACTTCCAAAGTCAAAGTCAAAGCATTTATTTCAATTAGACACCCTAGAAAAGTACGTCAAGCTGTTGGTCCTTCACCAGATATATCGTAAGTAATGCTGCATTGCTGTCACATTGGACGATAACAGTAAGGTAAGCACCTATATTTGCGCACACACTTGTGTACTTATAATATCCGATACGTACTTAGCTAATCTCCACTAAGATTAGCCACTGTAACAAAAATTCTGCCAAGAAAATATAAACCAAACAAAAAATAATATAAACCTTCTACCCTTACCTCCTCTACACCAATAAAAAAAACTGAAACAAAGCAATAATATAACCGCTTAATACCGTCTAATAGCCGTTATTAATACAGCTAAATAACCGTTATTAATGCGGTAAGCGCTCTACACGCACTCGACGTCACTGTAGTGGCGTTAGCTAAATATATCGTGGGATTTAGCGTGGCTCATTAATATACCATTTCGCGAAATCCCTGTGCTACATACATTGGATAACCTTGAGTGTTTAACGTGAGTCGCCTTTTGTTTCGAGGGCTATTTTGAGAGGAATCTGTATTGATATAATAAAGTTGAAGAGGTTTTTTTGCCTGTTTGTTTAAGCGTGTTAATCTCTGGGAGTACCAGTCGAATTGGAGAAATGTTTTTGAAGTGAAAACTTCTTTAGCGGCGTTGTGCACTTTTTTTGGAATAGGTAAAAAAATTTAAACTCGCATCAGGACACGTCACCCTGATCGAAAATTCGTAAGCGGCGTTGTGCACTTGTTTTGGAATGGGTAAAAAATGTTAAACTCGCGTCAGGACACGTGACCTGATCGAAAATCTTACGAATTTATAGCGCAATAAAATGCACAATAAAATGCACAACGTTAATATTCAAGTTTTCACTTCTGCCGGCACTCCCGGAGTGCAACCAGTCGTTTTTTTTTTGTATATGATAGCCTATGTCCAGCAGTAGACTGCGATAGGCTGTTGATGAAGATATGATAGCCAGATTGATGAAAAATGGTATAGGCTATAGGTATAATACCTACAACCCATGGGAGCAGAGCAGTAATCGATGACGGTACATAACTCGGGTGACAGAAAGCATGCGGGCGAAGTCGCGTTCAGAAGCTAGTTGAGAGATAATCTCTGGATATTTCGTAACGTTGCTGCAAGTTGTGTAGGTTTATGGACTCGCTTCTTAAGGGGACTTTTCTGAAAACGCGTTGAATAGGTACCTACAAAAGTAGTTTATACCGATTTTGGAAAATTGGTTCATTCCATATAAAGGATATAAGTATCAAGTTTGGTTTAAATTTGTTCATTTCAACTTGATACATATAAATAAATATCTTGGGACAACTCACACACGGCTATCTGATCCCAAGCTAAGCAGAGCTTGTGTTATGGTGACCAGATAACTGATATACATACTTATATAATTTATAAATACATACATATTGTTACGAGCTGGGTATGGGATAAATTAATTACTACCACTCAGACATTTAAATAACTTTATTAAACACAAAAACACTTAAACTTAATCACAAATACAGTACTGGTCACTATTCGCTTAAATATCGCACTTCTAGTTCGCTTCGATTCGCTTCGTTGTATCGCCTGAATCAGACTGACTCTCGTTTGTCGGCGCTTGTGCTTTTATAGGTAGGTACCACCAATGTTCACGAACATTCCGGCAATGTCTACTTGTACCGAATAAAGAAATAGGTACCTTATGCCCTCGGCGTACGGTCGAAATTACAATGACAACTAACTTCCAACTAATAATAATAGTGGAATGCTTCTCGAAGCCTTTAGCCAAACATACTGTAATCACGTGCTTTCTAGAAAGATCTCGTACGTACGACGTAACACTGCCCCCTCCTTAGACATGCTCGTCCCGAGCATCATTAGCCCCGTAGTATCGGGCCAATCGGTCTACATGGACAATCTTAGGCGCACCTCGTAGACCCTTCTGTATTCGGTAGGTGACATCGTTGATCCTAGTCACGACTCGGTATGGTCCATCCCATTTTGCTTGCAATTTCGGAGACTTCCCCTTGCTCCGCACTGGGTTATGTAACCACACCAGTGAGCCCTCGTCGAAACCCCTACTGTTTGCCTTGCGGTCATAACGGGTCTTCATCTTCTCAGACATCTGTTGGCCGGATTGTCGGATATGCTCATAAACATCATTCAACTTGTTACGCAAATCATTTGCGTAATCTGTTACACTACATGGAGCATCAGGAGGAGTTCCAGTGATTAAATCTGCAGGCAACCGTAATTCCCTTCCAAAGTTCGCGAAGGCTGGCGTCACAGTCGTACTTTCGTGGACTGCGCTGCGGTAGGACAGTAGAAACGGCTGTATGTGCTTATCCCAATCCCTTTGCCTGCTTTCCACGACTTTTGCCAGATATCTCTCCAACGTTTGGTTGAATCGTTCCACCATTCCATCAGATTGTGGGTGGTAAGAGGTGGTTCTGGTTTTGTAGGTACCCATCAATCGACAAGTTTCCTGAAATACTTGCGATTCAAAATTCCTTCCTTGATCGCTGTGTATCTCTAAAGGTACTCCAAAACGACAGAATACTTCCTGTACTAATTTATCTGCGACAGTAGTAGCTTCTTGGTTAGGAATGGCGAAGACTTCTGGCCACTTTGTGAAGTAATCCATGACCACCAGGAAGTACTTGTTTCCGCTCTCACTTTCTGGAAATGGTCCCGCAACGTCTAGTGCTATCCGTTCCCAAGGGGCTCCAACGTTGTACACCTTTAATGCACCTCGGCTGCGTGTGTGGGGTCCTTTCACGGCCGCACAACTGGTACATTTGCGACACCAGTCCTCCACATCATCTCGACAGTGGATCCAGTAAAAGCGTTCTCGAATTTTAAGTAGGGTCCTTTTTACCCCCATATGTCCTCCTGAACATCCATCATGGTAGAGCCGTAGAACATCCGGTACCTTAGCTTTAGGGACAACCATTTGTAGATGACAGTTGTCCCCTCGAGCGTTTTCCCATTTACGGCACAAGACTCCATCCTGGATCACCAAGCTGTTCCATTGCGCCCAATAACTCTTCGTGATGGAACTCATCCCAGCCACATCACTCCATTTAGGTTTAGGAGCACCAGCTTTGACCCACTCGAAGATCGGTTTGATGTCAGAGTCATTTTGCTGAGCCTGCTGTAGGGTTTCCTTCCATTCATTGCTGAGATCTGTTCTAAGCATCCTCACGGGCACTACTTCCTTAGTCTCTTGCCTGGCACAGTGCTTACAGTCTTCAGGACAAGGTCTTCTTGACAAGGCGTCTGCGTTACCGTGAGTTCTCCCACTGCGATGTTCAGTTATGAAGTCAAACTCTTGTAGTAGTTCAATCCATCTCGCCACTTGCCCCTCTGGATTCTTAAACTGTAATAGCCACTTCAATGCAGCATGGTCAGTTCGTAATTGGAATTTACGTCCCAGCAAATATTTACTGAAGTGCTGCAATGTCTT
The DNA here is from genome assembly GCA_932526535.1 of Caradrina clavipalpis. Classification (NCBI taxonomy): domain Eukaryota; kingdom Metazoa; phylum Arthropoda; class Insecta; order Lepidoptera; family Noctuidae; genus Caradrina; species Caradrina clavipalpis. The sequence continues at coordinate 11,795,073 of OW052111.1, forward strand.
TACTACGGCGAGTAGCTCCCGTCTTGTAACGCAGTAATTTCTTTCTGGTTTGGATAAAGACTTGCTGAAGTAAGCTATCACAACCTCTTGGTCACCTTTCCGTTGAGACAGCACGCCCCCAATTCCAGTATTACTTGCATCGGTGTCAACTATGAAGTCATGTTCAGTGTCAGGATACCCTAAAATAGGTGTGTTGCACAGACGTTTCTTTAATTCCTGAAATGCGACGTCGCAGTTCTCGTCCCAACAGAATTGCCGCTTTTCCTCAGTGAGTTTGTGCAGAGGTTTCGCAATGTCGGCAAAATTCTTGACAAACCTTCGATAGTAGGAGCACAAACCCAGAAATGCTCTGACCTGTGTCTTGTCTTTCGGAACTGGCCAATCCTTGACGGCGATTACTTTTTCTGGGTCTGTTTGAACACCTTCCCCCGAAACTATGTGTCCTAAAAAGTTTACTTGCTGTCTGAAAAACGAGCACTTTTTCGGACTTAACTTGAGATTTGCTGTTTGGATTTTCGACAGCACTCGGTTGAGGTTTTTAAGGTGATCTTCAAATGTACGACCCACGATGATAATGTCGTCTAGATATACAAGACATGCGTCTCCAATCAATCCGGCGAGTACTTGCTCCATCAATCTTTCAAACGTCGCAGGAGCATTGCATAAACCGAATGGCATAACTTTAAACTGCCACAACCCTTTTCCTGTTGAAAATGCAGTTTTCTCCTTATCCTTGGGGTCTATTTCTACTTGCCAGTAGCCACTTTTCAGGTCAAGTGTGCTAAACCACTTCATACCAGTCAGCGTATCCAGTGTGTCATCGATCCTAGGCAGCGGGTAGCTGTCCTTCTTCGTGACGTCGTTCAATCGTCGATAATCTACACAGAAGCGCATACTGCCGTCCTTTTTCTTTACCAGGACCACAGGAGAACACCATGGACTCGATGAAGGTTCTATAACACCGTCCTTCACCATTCCCTCAATCATGGTTTCCACCTCTTTTTCTCGTGCAACTGGCAGTCTTCTTGGTCGCTGACGGATTGGTAACTCGTTGCCTGTATTAATCTTATGCTGAACAAGTCCAGTTCTCCCTATGTCAGCATCGTTTGAAGAGAAAGTGTCGGCGTACTGAAGTAACATCTTCTTAGCCTTGTCCATTTCTCCTTTAGTTAAATCGGTGTTCTCCAAAAGCGTTGACACGTCAAATTTTGCACTACGAATTTTATTTCCGGTAGGCGGATCCTGCAATTGACGCATCCAAGCTACTTCCTCGCAAGTACCGATCAAAGTGCCCTTCTTGATCACATGCTCCTTGTCACTTGGATTCAGTATGCGTACTGCTGAGACGTTGGTGGCCTTGACCAGAGTACGTGCCATCTTCCATGGGAAGTCATTGTTCACCCTTTCTATCAGAACACTTCGATCTTTGTGTCCAGAATTCTGTGGTAAACTAACTGGCACAATTGTTTCTGATCTGCGAGGAAGAACAATCTCTTTCAAGCAGTACACTTTTCCTGATGGTGCACCTTCCATGAAGATTTCATCTGAACCACATTTCAATACTCCTTGATCAACGTCGATCTCGCAACGATGTTTCCGCATGAAGTCCAAGCCCAAGATGCAATCGTCCACTATATCGGCCACGATGACATTGTGCTGGTAAGTTCTATCACCCAATTTTAACTCCACCTCCTTCTTGCCTCGGACGATTATGTGCTGACCGGTAGCTGTTAGTAATCGTATACGGTCGTGGTTATCGACGTAGTCCCCAAGAAACCGACTTGCTAGGTGAGAATTGACGACCGTGTGAGAAGCTCCAGTATCCAACGTCAGTTTGCATGGTGTTCCGTTGACTTCGCCTTTGATGGTCAGGCTGTTCCCATCATGTGCTTGCGAGATCAAGATTCTCGGGGCTCTTTCAATACCAGCCAGCACCCGCCCCCCAGTCCTGGCATTTACTCGTTTCCCTGCTGTGGCTGGGCAGTCACTTCAGCCGCCCTTCCCTGCTGATCTTTTCTCGGGCTGCTGCGCTTAGGACAGCTTGACCGAAGATGACCCCGTTCTCCGCACGTGTAGCACCTAGGACTGTACCCTTGCGGCCGGTCGCGTACAGGTGATGCTACAACCTCCCTGACGCGGTGCGTTCGGTGGTCCTGCCTCACTGCCTCTACTTCTAAGGCATGGGCCAAGGCGTCTTTCAGCGTCTCGTGATGCCCAAGTCTCACAGCGGCTCTAACTTCTAAGTCGCGTATTCCATCAACGAACGCTTGTACCAGATTCCCATCGATAAGTGCAGGGGCAGACTGGTATGCTTTCCGAACCAGCTTTTCAACTTCGAGGGCCCACTGCTGTAGGTTCTCGGCACTACGTTGAACACGATCCTTCAACTTAGCACGAAATACGTGCTCCAGGTGCGCGTCGCCGTATCTGGACTCTAACGCCTCGAGCAGCTGCTCGTAGGTAACATTCTTGCCGAGCGCCTCAAGAATGTTTAGGGCCTGGTCTCGAAGGCCCAAGGTGAGCGCGGTCATAGCTTGCGGTTCTGTCCATCCATTCGCCTTCATAACGGCCTCAAATTGAATCTTATAAGCCGACCACGAAGATGTGCCATCGAATGGAGGCACCTTAAAGCCCCGCGCTGAAGGTGCAGCAACTACTGAAGCTACAGTGACGTCTCCAGTCTTCAGTTCCCCCAAAGCCTTCTTCACCCCAGCGATCTGAACTTCGGCTTCTGAGAGGCGATTCTCGTGCTGCTGTACCTGATCCTTCATCACCTTTAGGTCTTTGCCAAAAGTTGCATGAAGATCCTTTATGAGGAGCATCTGCTCGTCTTGGCGGCGGACCTGCTCCTCTTGGTGGCGGACCTGCTCCTCTTTGTCTCGCTGCAACTGTTCTTCCAACCGGCGAGCCTGCTCCTCTTGACGGCGAGCCTGCTCCTCTTTGTCTCGCTGCAACTGCTCTTCCAACCGGCGAGCCTGCTCCTCTTGACGGCGAGCCTGCTCCTCTTGACGGCGAGCCTGCTCCTCTTGACGGCGAGCCTGCTCCTCTTTGTCTCGCTGCCACTGCTCTTCCAACCGCCGAGCCTGCTCCTCTTGACGGCGAGCCTGCTCCTCTTGACGGCGAGACTGCTCCTGTAGCAGCGCCATTAAAGCTGACAAGTCTGGCGCACTTGATGCTGTAGGAACTGCGGATGGGCCAGCGACTGGCACTAACGTAGGCTGGACACCACCCGGTCTCTGTGTTGGAGAATCTCCAAACCGCCTTTGGTCCATGTCCTGCTGTCGCTGACTCCTGGTACGGATACCGTCCGTGTCGTCCTTCGGTAGAATCGGCATAATTTATCCCTCACTTCTGACACCAAATTGTTACGAGCTGGGTATGGGATAAATTAATTACTACCACTCAGACATTTAAATAACTTTATTAAACACAAAAACACTTAAACTTAATCACAAATACAGTACTGGTCACTATTCGCTTAAATATCGCACTTCTAGTTCGCTTCGATTCGCTTCGTTGTATCGCCTGAATCAGACTGACTCTCGTTTGTCGGCGCTTGTGCTTTTATAGGTAGGTACCACCAATGTTCACGAACATTCCGGCAATGTCTACTTGTACCGAATAAAGAAATAGGTACCTTATGCCCTCGGCGTACGGTCGAAATTACAATGACAACTAACTTCCAACTAATAATAATAGTGGAATGCTTCTCGAAGCCTTTAGCCAAACATACTGTAATCACGTGCTTTCTAGAAAGATCTCGTACGTACGACGTAACAATATTATAGATAAATCACACCCAGACACAGAACAAACAATCATGCTCATCACACGAAGAATGTCCTGGGTGGGAATCGAACCCACGACCTCCGGCTTAGCAGTCAGGGCCGCTAACTACTAGACCAACAGGCCCATATATACTGCTGGGCTCCCGAGTGTCGTAGCGTGATGTTATATAGCCTTTTGACAAACACATGAACTACTACTAACCAATACAAAAATATTTTTTCAATTAAAACCAGTAGTTCCTGAGACTAGCGCGTTCAACCAAACAAACAAACAAACTCTTTAACTTTATAATAGTAGATATAGAACTCAGAAGAGTTAATTCACGACTTCGGTCCTGAAAGTTCATATGAAACACGCTTAACGTCATTTTCTTTTGATACTTATTTAAATCAAATCCCAATAGCCATACAAAAATGGACCTTAAACACATTACGGTATGGTCTCGGACAAGTTTTCAAACACCATATTATTTTTTATTGTTCCCATTTCTTCAGACCCGAGTAACCGCATTTGCTTCCGTCACAACATCCGACCTTCACGCTAAGCCTTATTTTTAATGGCCCGCCACGGATCGAATTCCAAATACCACTGCGCTCTAAAATAAGGACGGCTGACGTCGCTCAAAAGGTTGTTCAACTTAAATGGGAGTTGGCAGGACATGTCTGCCGCATGCCGGATAAATTGTAGGCATAAATAGCAAAGATCTGGTGCCCTAAGAGAGTGAGACGGGGTCGCGGTAAGCCACGAAGAAGATGGATTCCTTCAAAACTGGAGAGATAAAGCATGGAATCATGAAAGATGGATGGAGTGCACGAAAGCCTTTACCCAGGACAGGAACGCCCTTCACATATACCCCAAACACTGCATCTCTGAAATAACAGTGGCGAGGGCAAGAGAAGCGCCGAGGCAATGAAGCTCGACGAGCCTTGAAGAAACGATTCATTTGTCTTGGATCTCGCTACGAAATAAATCAGAAAAAAACAGCGGAGGAGTAAGAAGGAATATACTTTTACTTCCCTCCTTATCATATCAATCAGAGGACAGAACAGCCTTTTTTTTTTTTTTTTTTTTTATAGACGGGAAATCATCAAATAACTTCCCCCGCCCTGGGCGGGGCGGGAGGGAGTGTCAGACTTTTACTGACTAAAACCCGTCTATGTTCCTTCATGTGCCCTTTGCGTTCCGGGGGCGCGGTATCTCTTTCGAACAACCCGCAGCCCCGGCAGGCATCGGCCCTCAGTGGCCCCATCCAATTTTGCTGACATCTCTTTGAGGCGCGCGTGGAACACGAACGCGCCGTCGACACGGGACAGAACAGCCTTAAACCAATAGACATAAAGTTACATTTGGATGCTTATAAACACAAGGATATACGTGAGTTATACATACATATACGTATAGCGCACTACCCTAAACAGTAATTTCTCACACCAAGAATAAAAGTCGTTTCCCCAGCAATAATTTTCGTTCAATAATCAACAAGATAATAATAAATAATAATAAATATCTTGGGACAACTCACACACGGCTATCTGATCCCAAGCTAAGCAGAGCTTGTGTTATGGTAACCAGACAACTGATATACATACTTATATGATTTATCTATAATATGTATGTATTTATAAATTATATAAGTATTTATATCAGTTGTCTGGTTACCATAACACAAGCTCTGCTTAGCTTGGGATCAGACAGCCGTGTGTGAGTTGTCCCAAGATATTTATTTATTTATATTTATTTATTTATAATTTATAAATACATACATATTATAGATAAAATCACACCCAGACACAGAACAAACAATCATGCTCATCACACAAAGTTTGTCCCGGGTGGGAATCGAACCCACGACCTCCGGCTTAGCAGTCAGGGCCGCAAACCACTAAACCAACAGGCCCGTCAAATTATGTGTAGTCACTTTGAACAAAGGTAACCGACATAGCTCTCAAAAATGCAATAGCCAGGGCACTGGTTCGAAGAGCGCTCGGCCGCTGAGGTTGTAAGGCTCCCAAGTCGGTGACCTGTGTGGTCGCCGATTTGGGAGCCTGAAGGCGCAATGTGGGAAGGTCACCCCACGAGGTGAACCGACAACATGGTAAAGGTCGCAGGAAATCGCTGGATACGGGTAGCGCAAGACTGGTCACTGTGGCTATCTTCAGGGCAGGCTTATGTCTAGCAGTGGACGAGATATGAAGACACATTGAACTAGATAAAAATAAAGTCATAGTCTCCTACACCATCACAAAACTTATTTTAATAACGATCCAAAACCACAGAAACATTTTGGTAGGTACGCGAAATATTATCTGAAAGTATATCTCTACAATTTATGGCGCCCTCCCTCCGGATAAAGCCTTAAATTTAAATTAAAACTTGTGAATAACGCCTTAATTTAGAAAAGGGTAGGCTGCTTGCAAGGCGGTGTTTGTTATAAAAATTAGGGTTCTCTGCCAACTTAGCGAGTTTCATTGTAATGAAAGTGGTCGGAAAGGAAAGAATAATTATAATACCACAGCCTGTTATTGTCCCATTGTGGGGTAAATATCACTCGTGCCTTCTCATACAAAGAAGGCACGAGTAATATCACCACCGTTGCTCAAAGCGGTTTGGTGATTTCAGTCATACATTTACTCAAATTGAAGTGGAATTTATGGTATTCTTACTCCTCCGCTAATATCTTCTGATTTATTTAGTGGCTCTTGGAATCCAAGACAGTTGAATCGTTTCTCCAGGACTCGTCGAGCTTCATAGCGGTCGCCACTGTTTATTTGATTCTGACAGGAGTTGCAGTGGATTGGGAATAGTGTGGCGGGCTTAGAATAATACAATTAACACAAGGTTGCGTCACGATATCAGTGTTGTTCGAGATAGAAAGTTCATATGAAATGAAATAAAAAAAGTCATATTGGTATTTGGCAGTGTCCGGTTGTGAACCAACTGCCTCTACATGAGAGAAAGGCGTTAACAACTGGGCCATCACGATATTGACAGAGCACACATCATCTGCTTAGCCCTTTCCCAACTTTGTTGGGGTCGGCTTCCAGTCTACCCGGATGCAGCTGAATACCAGTGTTCTATACAGAGCGTCTGCCTATCTGTCCTCTACAACCCAGTTACTGGGTAACACGAAACCTCTTGGAAAGACTGGTTGACAGAGTTTCTGGCTTCTGAAAATCCGTAACGACTGTCAAAGATCTACGAATGACAGCGGGGCTTTACCTGCTCAACAGAGCTCTATAATATTGAATTAGTGTACTTCTTTTTTATTTACATTCACCAATAATCTATCATTGAAAGAATATAGTTTTCCCTCTATGCGGAACATTCTAAGACAGAGTTATTTATTATTTTGATAAAAACAACAATACACAAAAAATATAAAACATTCTAAGCACACATCATAAAAACAACTTTCAAAAAATACTCCCTTTCACACATATTTTATTATCACGCATTAAACACCGACCACCATTTCTTGATCCACACAAAAATAACGAACTAAATTCAAAAAACGTTTTTGACGTTTCATTTGACAGTTCTCTGCGCTAGTGGCGCCACCCCGAAATGTCAAGATATTCTGGTAGCTGGTTAATGAAAGGAAACGAACTCATTAATCTCCCTTTGTGTTAGTGATTAATACACTTTTGTTTAGTCTGTGGTCGTAGGGTTGTTCGTGAAAGCGGCGTAAAATTCTAGGGTAGTCGGAAAATAATGGGGAGTGTTATTAACTTTGTATCGGGGTTATGTTATGTGGGGATTTGTGAAGATTAAGAGAGTCTTTTTCTTTCTGTGGGTCAAACGGAATCCTCTTTTACGTGTTCATCTGCCGAAGAATGTATAAACCCTTTGAAAATTTCTTTTTCTCCTTTATTTAATAAAGTGATCTTGTACACTTCTTCGTAGCGTATTGATGGCAAATACAGGTATTAAATAACATAATATTGTAAGTGGACTGTTTGGCTCTGAGAAGGGTCGATTAGACCCTGTAGTTATACACTGTAGATCTAATGTTTGACACAATAGATATTAATATTTAACCCGATATCCAGAAGGTTTCAAATCAAGTGTAGTGGTTTTTTGGACCAGCAACTCCTGATAGTGTAAAAAACTTTTACTATTCATATGTTCTTTCTAAGTTTATCTTGAACATCACTGACATCGGAGAAGGAAAACATCGTGATGAAACCTGGACTCATGCAGAATCGTCATCATAATCATGCAGAATATAAGTCTGAAATCTCATGCCTTCTTGCAGTGGGTGAATATCAGTACCACCTTTGGCTAAGTCCGCTCTGTGCTTGTTGTTTCACAAAATTTTAAAAAATAAATGACAGGATGTTATTATTATCGATACAAAGGAGACCCTGAACTAACACATGTAAAGAAAACAAGCGCACAGCCCTACCTAAAGAAACTTAACAAATGAATCCACCAATCAAATGTTCACCAGACAGAATTAGTTACCTGATGTCAGCAACAAGTATCTTGTTCATTCTTATTTTTGTTTAATTTTAATGAACCATCAAATCATTTCAAATATGCCATTTTTTAGGCCCACGGGTCCAAACGCTCATCATGTTTTTCGGGATATCGCAAAGCGATTGGTCAAATGTTCACGTGATCAGAGAGCTGGCCTTCCTTGGGCCAAAAAACGAGTATTGCCATACAAAGTGGCAGTTCTGCCAGCCTGTTGGGCACTTGTCCCATTGACAGCGATGCGGACGAGTTTTTTGATACTTGGTACTTTTATTATTATTTTTAAGTTTTGTGTCTAGGCTAATTATTATGGTAGGTATATAAGTAAACGGTTTTTAATTTTATAACTATTTTATTATTACTTTAATACTAACAAAAAGAAAGTGATAAACTTACAGTGAGCGATTTACGAATAATTATAAGAAATATGAAGGATCGTAGCCGGTGGCGTTATGTAGTTTCTGCCTACCCCCATGGGAAAAAGATGTAAGTTATATGTGTATATTTGAATTTACATGAACTTTTTATTTACTTAGGATTTAGCAAGATAGTGTTTTAAAGTGACCCTGCCTCTCAAACTAGGCCAAAATTCAGACTAAACATATTAAAGTTCTACACAAACCTTAACCAAAGAAAGATCGATCTATCATAACTGGAAGGCTAAGTAGACGCCACTTCTAGGAGACCAGATCGTTGCCAAATAGCAGAAGAAGTTGAATATCTTCGGCGAATCATCGCCAGACGGTTGTTATAAATCATAATCTATTGAAACGACATGGTATACTGATTCATGCGATTGGTGCAAGGTAGGAGAGAATAGCGGGTGATATAGCGGTTCCTTGTGAAGGATCTCGTCCGGGGAAATGCTACCACCATACACAGGACACTGGCAGTATGTTCCAAAAAGAAGCACTGATCATGTCCAAAGTATTGTTAATAGTAGAAGATAAGAACTCTTTGTGAATAAAGTCGATCGGGGAAGTACCTACTACCAGTATAGCTACTTATTTCTGCCGCAAAGCAGTTTTGCTGTGTTTCAGCTACAGGCACATAAGATGTTTCAACTTTGTCTCTGGGATAGCAACGCTTTAGTATTGCAGATGTCTATAGGTAGCGTTGACCACTTAACATCAGGTGGGCCGTCGGCTTGTTTGCCATCCAATAACGTAAGAACAGACCAAACAAGAAAATTACTTATTAATATAATTTTTACTAAAAAGACAATAGCAAGGTTCAAATTAAAGCATTTATTTTTATTTTTCATATTTTTTTCTAGCTTTATACCCGCAGACGAAAACACAGCCAAAAACTAGTCTCCAAAAAACGCTACCCGCCACCGCTTATCACTTACCCCACACGAATATTTTCTTCCAAGTTTAAAGGAAATTGGGTTACCGTCGTTAATCACCGGATGTGACGTCGTCCCCGTGTACTTCCGGCCGACCCTTACAGCGAACCGACTTTCAAAGTTTCTTTTGAGGCTTTCGGACTAGTCTGATAGGATCTTTATTACGGCTTATAGGCTATTAGAAGTGTTACTTAGGTCCTATAGGTTGGGTTAAGGCATTTTATTGGACGGGTTGCTATGGTAACCGTAAATTGTGTTTCTTTTGTTTTTTTTTGTGGTTTGCGGTGAAATTGGGGATGGTGGAGTGGGTTTGTATGTTTGTTTGTTGTAGGTGATTTTCGGTTAAACTTTTTGAGGTTATATCTATACCAATATTATAAACATGAAAAATTTGTTCGTTTGTTTATAGCGAATAGGCTCCGAAACTACTGGACCGATTCTATCCATTTTTTCACCAATAGACAGTTGTATTATCGCTGAATAACATAATCTATAATAACATCACGCTACTACCCAAGGGAGCGGAGCATTAACAGAAGACGTAACTTAACACGGGTGAAATTATCCACGCGGTCAAAGTCGCGGGCAGAAGCTGTTTAGTATAATTGTAATACGCCAGTATTCCTCGAAGGGTTAGGCAGAGATGTACCAATGTACACCCACAGTTCGCCGGTATATTTAGGTCCCATGTAATAGGGGGCGGGCCTATTGCCATTAATCGGGCACAAATCCAAACTCCGAGCTGCTACTGAGAATTTCATAGAAAAACCCAATATCACTTTTTGCTCGACCTGGGAATCGAACCCGGGACCCCTTGCACAGCAGTCGCACTTGCGACCACGAGACCAACGGGGCAGTTAATATAACTAAAGCAAATAAAATGCGATCCCATTTAGTTTAAAAAAAAATACGTTGAAAATGTATTATTTATAACGTATAAATCAAGAATAAAAAGCTCCTTTATAATATTAAAACGATTTTAAAGTTTTTTTGTTTGTAAGTAATGGATAAATTCTAAAACTATAGATTTAACAAATTCTATCATCTATAAAAAGCTACATAATTCCTGAGTAACATAGGCCATATAACATCACGCTACTACACACAGGACAGAGGCAGAAAATTCGCTAGTCTTTAATAAAAAAATGTACACTAATTTATACAAGCGTCAGAATCTTCACAGTGCCACTAGAATTGTATTGTTAGAAACAGTACAAATTTATTCGCTTCAAATAATTCCTGAAGACAGCACTAGAATACAATTTGTCTACATTAATTAAAACTTGTATATTTTAAGTTCGAAACGAGAGGAACTATAAAGTTCGGAGAAAACAATCCTCTTTTAAGAAAATTTCTGAAAACCCTGAGTAATGTTTTTCTGTTGTTAAAACCTTACGGCTTAGGTTTTAGAGTTCAATTTGGCTTGTTGGCAAACTGAATAATAGATGGCTTAGTTCAAGAGGAGTCTTGCAATTCGTGGTTTAAGTTGCGGTGGGGTGCGGTCAGACAGCAATTTGAATTTGGAATACAGACAGTATTCCAAATTCGAATTGAATAATAATTAGAAATAAATGGAATGCGGGGTTAATGACACATGGCAAATTCTAGAGACGTTTTCAAATAAATGTTTGCTGTTTTTAAATAAAACTTATGTAATAGTCGAATAGGATTCAAAATACTATATTCGCAACCCACCAACCATTTCAATAAACACGCGCGCGTTCGGGCGCTTTAACAAACATTATAAACTCTCAAATGCAAAGAGAATTTTTTCGTCGGTAAAAAAAAATGTGCTGTTGCACTGCATGTCCCGGGTTTGATCCCCGCACGGAGCAAATATTTATATGACTTACAGATAGTAGTTCCAGGTCTGACTGTTTGTTTATATGATTAATAACATCTTTTGCTTGACCCGGGAATTGAACCCAAGACCATAGCAATCGCGCTTAGGACCACTAGGCTAACGAGGCGGTTCTGTTCGAAGTATCTACTAAACCGCCTTGCCTTTGATCCCGTCTCTATTTTCCATAGTTTCATTTACGGCTATAAAATCGTTACAACCCAGACACCATGCCGTATGCTCCAAGAACTCAGAGCAACCGGATCTACGACATTTCAGCATGGCTGAAACCTCGAGAAAAGATTAAAAAGAATATAGGCCAACTTTAACTACCCCGTTGGTCACAAGCGCGATTTCCGGGATTAGGAATAACTCAGTAGCAGCCCGGAATTTGGAAATTGTTAGTGTGACACACCCCTGTGCCTCGGAAATTACGTAGAGCCATTGGTACTGCGTCTGATCACTTAACACTAGGTGGACCATCGGCTTTTAAGCCATCAGCCAAGCTAATATATGACGTAGTTCTGACGACTCTGGGATCTCAGACCAATACTAAAGCAATACAACTATATCTATATAATGTATTCGCTGTATACATACATATGTATGTGTGAAGAAAAACACCATTTTTCTTTTGTTTTGCTTGCCCTAGTTTCTTGAACAACTACTGCATTCTGGAGAAGCTCGTATAAATGACGGTCGGTTTGTACTTAGGTTACGTTATGTGACAGTTTTAGTTTTAGTCTTGTTATACTTATTGTGTTATAAGTAGGGTTATTGTATTGTGAAAAGCTACTTAAAAAAAATATACTGACCTCTGTCTGCGACTTTGCTTACGTGGAACTTAAGTATATCATAAAACATAATATCTTATGTTAAAAATAACTAGTGGTTTTGTTGTGTGGAACAAAATGTGTTATTGGATTTTTCTATGAAATTCTCAGTAGCAGCTCGGAGTTTGGATTTGTGCCCGGTTAATGGCAATAACCCATTACATGGGACTTAAAACATATCGGCGAACTGTAGGTGTATAATAGTACACCTCTGCCTAACCCTTCGGGGAATACAGGCGTGATGATATATTTAATAATATTGTCCAAGGGGATTGTTTTACATTTTATTCGACCGATGTCTTGTGCTTATATTTATATTTAAATAAATGAGAATAATTGGTACAAAAACAAAACTATAATTGTAAGTAGTTTCCCATCATAGTTTCTTACCTGACACTCCATTTCGTAAGAAAAATGCCACCAACACTTGTTTATTCTTTAACACATAACTCAATGTAACCTCAGTATGTCTATAAGAGCACCATGTAGGAACAACACAACAACTTACGTAGTTTTCTTTTATGGTGAATAAATCTATGGAACTTGAAAATTTTCAGCTTAGTTTTGCCATAACGAGCTAAGCTTGTGTTACTTTATTATACAGTAATAACAGTGTAATGTAGACAATATGTCCTTTTATACTCAGAATAGATGTAAATATCTAAAATCGTTGTGTAAAACTTCTAGTGAAACTTCATTTTTTTTTCGAAGCAGTTATACCTAATGATTTTGGATATTCAATAATAATTCTTAATTTGAAGATACTAAATTGTTTTTAATAATTTTATATGTAGTATGTAACTAGCTTTGCCCGCGACTTCGTCCGCGTAAATGTCTGTTATCGTAGACGCACACGAAGTCACGGAATAAAAAGTAGTCTAACAAATAATTGAATGGCCTACAGATAATTGTACATAAGCTTGTTATTTGCCTATTTAAGTTTATATATGAATAAACGCACCTACGATACAGAAGAAATTCTTAGAGCAGAGCAACGTTAAAAAAATAACAACTATCTTTAACCACAAACACAAAGTTACCAACAGTTAAAATATTCTACCGTCCAAGCAAAATTCTCCCGATACTAAAGGCAAGTTATTTCCCTACAACGGCTTTTAGTGTCTTACCACACTAGCGGTTTGCGAGCGGCTGCGAGGCGGGGCGGGTGCGTCGCGAACACGCCGCGGCTACACAACGAAGACGTTGCGTTCGCGTGGCAAATTCGCAACGGTTTTCTGTCGCGTATTTGTAGCAAATTAATATATATACCATCACGCCTGTATTCCCCGAAGGGTTAGGCAGAAGTGTACCTATGTACACCCACAGTTCGCCGGTATATTTAGGTCCCATGTAATAGGGGGCGAGCCTATTGCCATTAACCGGGCACAAATCCAAACTCCGAGCTGCTACTGAGTATTTCATAGAAAAACCCAATAACACTTTTTGCTCGACCTGGGAATCGAACCCCGGACCCCTTGCACAGCAGTCGCACTTGCGACCACGAGACCAACGGGGCAGTCTTACTTAATGGCGTCCACACTGATATTCTTGGCGATCTCGTTGCGCATCCGCAATGAATTCGCTGCGCATCCGCCGCGTGTTCGTTGCGCACCCGCTCCGCTTTGAAAACGCTTGCATTCCGCTAGTGTGATAAGGCCCTAAGAGGTAGACTGTATCGATAAATTCCTTTTTATCGTTTACTCCCATCACATAGATTCCATGGTTTATCCGTATCGGTGACCTTTCCTCTATCCGGATTGAAAAGTATCTTTACTTTACGCAAGGTATTTTTGCTAGGGTTGTGGAATTTGTTCTAAGGAGTCGCCGCGGTTTTGGAATGCAAAAGGCATTAGGAGAATTTTGGTCAGTAAGAGTCTGATACTACCTTCGCTCCGTGTAAAGCAGAGGAAGTCATTTGATGGTTTCCCATCATTAAAAATAGTAACGAACAGGCGTACTGCTTACTGTCGTATTGGCGAATTGGTACACCTCTGCTTAACCCTTCGGGGAATACAGGCGTGATGGTATATTTGTTTTTATATGAAAATAGTAGTTATGTATGGTATTCTAGCCATTCTTGCAAACTAATGACCGAATTTTGCCCGATTTTTTTTTTGCTGTGTGTGTTGTTGTATGCGGTGTATTCATATGTTCCATTCTCACCGACAAAAATATTTGTCAAAAAACGGTCGAAAATCGACCATTGAATCGGTAAAAAAATGAAGTCAAAATGGAGTAAAAAAATTCGGTTGTGGGCGGAAACCCAAACCAAATGGTACAACTTGGTGAACAATATTCACCCGTCAATCTATATTAATAAAAACAAAACTAAAGAGTGTTTTGTTTGTTTGTTTAAACTCACTAATCTCTAGAACTGCCAGTTGGATTAGAAACATTCTTGTTGTATATGATAGCCAGATTCATGAGGAATAGTATAGGCTATAACCGTATAACATCACGCTAGAACCTACAGGAGTAAAGCAGTAACCAGGGACATAATTTAACGCGGTTTGAAATAAAACAAGCCGGCAAAGTCGAGGGCAGAAGCAAGTAATTATTATATGACTATGAATATGGAAAGGAAATTAATACCAGCCTAATATTATCCTACTGCAGGGCAAAGGCTTCTTCTCATACAGAGAAGGCACGAGTATTGATCACCACGCTTGCTCAAGACCAATTGAAGATTTCAGACTTCAGATTCCTACACGATGTTATCCATTACCAATGTCAGTGATGTCTAAGATAAATTTAGAAAATACATCACGCCTGTATTCCCCGAAGGGTTAGGCAGAGGTGTACCAGTATACACCCAGAGTTCACCGGTATATTTAGGTCCCATGTAATAGGGGGCGAGCCTATTGCCATTAACCGGGCACAAATCCAAACTCCGAGCCGCTACTGAGAATTTTCATAGAAAAACCCAATAACACTTTTTGCTCGACCTGGGAATCGAACCCAGAACCTCTAACGTAGCAGTCGTTCTTACGACCACTTGGCTAACGAGGCAGTTAGAAAATACCTACATATGAATTGAAAAAGTCACATTTGTACTTGCCCAATATCGAATTCGCAACCTTATAAATAAGAAGCAGGCGCCTTAACCACTGGTCCATCACGACAATTAATGGTTGGTAATTAATAAAATATATCTCTTACGCTTCCATTATAGAATTAAAAATAAATCCTCTTTTAAGTTAATTAGCAAAAAATGGATCATAATAATTATAAGTCCAATCTCTCTTTGTGAATCAATTCGTTAATTAATGGGTAGATCGCATTAACTCAATTAATTGCGACTTCGCGACTTCAATTAAATTGACGCCTGATGTTGAATTCAATTACTGAGTAATCTTACGGACAATGGACTTCAGATATTTGTGTTTCATTAAATTTATTTGATTACAGTTCCGTCAAATATCTTGATTAAGGGTCACTATTCAAATGAAGGTTGAAAAGTACTGTTAAATAAATAATAAATAACCAGCTTATTATTGTGCAGAAGCATCTTCTCATAGAGAGAAGGCACGAGCATTGATCACCACGCTTGCTCAAGGTGGATTGGTGATTTCAGTCTTACATTACCTACAAGGTATTATTTCTTTATCGTGTGGGCAGCAAGGTCTTACTACCCCACACACCCTAGTGTCAGAGTTTCTAAACCGCCTCAAAGGCCTCTGACATGGTTACCGATGTCAATAATGTCCAAGATAAACTTAGAAAGTACATATGAATTAGAAAAAGTCACATTGGTTCTTGCCCGTGCCCGGTTGCGAACCCACAACATCGTGCATGAAAGGCGGGCACCTGAACCACTGGGCTATCACGACACAAGGTATTACTAATAGGTTATTAATAGATGAACAGTTTCTATTAGGTTAGTCTGACTCAGAAAGTCCACTCAAACTTGGTAATGCAAGCAAGTAGGAAGACGTACCTTTTTTTTTTTAAGACGGGATTTCATCAAATAACTTTCCCCGCCCTGGGCGGGGCGGGAGGGAGTGTCAGACTTTTACTGACTAAACTGTCTATGACTTTTACTGTCTATGTTCCTTCATGTGCCCTTTGCGTTCCAGGGGCGCGGTATCTCTTTCGAACAACCCGCAGCCCCGGCAGGCATCGGCCCTCAGTGGCCCCTTCCAAGTTTGCTGACATCTCTTTGAGGCGCGCGTGGAACACTCGTCGTTAGTAAACGTACGCACGGTGAGCTACCCATTGCTCACCGTCCACAGACCGAGGAAGATGTACCTAAGGCACGAATTCGCGAAACACGTAACACTTAAAAACATTTTAAAATCTTTTCATTATACTATAGAAACTTTATTAATATTATTCAAAATGTTAATGGTATACTAAAATATTATTAATATCCACAGTGAGCTGGCGAAACACAATTTATCAGACCCCCGGGGGATTTAAGGGATATCCTTCCGCAGAAATAGGGATGTGCCGCTTTTTATCGAAGTTTTTTTTTACGTTTAAATATCGATAAGAATTTTAGCAACACATCTAACTGTTAACACAACCATAACTTAACAGCAGATAACTACTTGGTATTTAAACATAGGTATATTTGGTAAATAAGTCAGGCACATAATATTTCTCTGAAGTTATAATACAAACAAAAGCAAGACCTCTTTTCAGCAAATTATTTGAATTTATTAAATGTATTTGTTACAGCAAGTTAAATAGCTTCCTCTTAATATAGTCATAAATACACTAGAATATAAAATTAATTTATTGAGAGTAGTTGTTCAAAACTATTTTTTAAACATTTACAAATACAAACTTACAAACAGAAAACTAATTTTTTTGTAATAAAACACAATAATCTAAATATATATAACTCAAAGGTGACTGACTGACTGACTGACTGACACAGTGATCTATCAACGCACAGCCCAAACCACTGGACAGATCGGGCTGAAATTTGGCATGCAGGTAGATGTTATGACGTAGGCATCCGCTAAGAAAGGATTTTGTTCAATTCTACCCCCAAGGGGATAAATAGGGCATGAAAGTTTGAATACTTCTTAACGCGAGCGAAGCCGCGGGCAAAAGCTAGTTGATTATTAAAATTATAATAATGTCCAAAATACGCCTTAATAAAGCATGTTGAGTTGTATGAGAAAAGGTATTTGCCCTGCAGTGACGACAGTAATTAGGCTGTAATATTTTTATCGACAAAAATTATCGACATCACGTTCCCATCCCTAAAAGTAGAAGGTGCAAAATACTTGTATATAGATAATATCTCCATTTTAAAAGTGCGGGGTATTTTCCGGACGGTTTTCTTCGCCAGGTTAACGGTTAAGTCCTGTAACCCCCACGATCTGCGTTAAAAGTTACGGTTTTTGTAATTTTTAAACGTTGAAAGTTTAAGAGGAACTTTAGCAAGATATTTTTAGTAATTTTTGTCTTGGAAATTTGTGGTTCTGCATTACATTTTTTTTTCCGCTTGGGTAGTAAAGTAGATAGTAGATAGCATTATTAAAGTGTAAAGTTATTACATTGTTTTTGTAATGGCTAAGGGCACTTCTCATGTTGCTGTGGGTTCGATGCCGGGCAAGTACGATTGTGAGAAGACACATCACATAGCTCGCCCCCTATGGGACCTGAATATACCGGCGAACAGTGGGTGTACATTGGTACACCTCTGCCTAACCCTTTGGGGAATACTGGCGTGATGGTATATAGGTTCAAACACTAAAACCCGACTACTGAAAATAACGCTCCTTTATGGTATCGGATAAAAATTAGCCGCAGCCTTTAACCCCCGAATTCTGAAACGACACGACAGTTCTTAAATGTGTCTCTGTCGCTACAACACACCTTAAAGTTAAAGAAATAACACCAGTCTTAATGGCAACTTAAAATTGAGCTGCGTTTGAGAATTTCGCCGTTAGTTGCAACAGTACTTTTTTCAATCAAGTTTTTACATAGTGCAACGACGGCGACGCGTTGAGTAGCTCTATTTAGCTCAACCATTTTGAATTTTAATACTTACTGTTACCCACTAAAATTTAATTATACTATTTGTTTTAACGGTAGTAACCTTTTAACCGTCGTAAACAAAAACAAATAATCAAACAAAACATTACTTCGACACAAAAAGCAAACGTTTGCGGGACAATCGAATCCTTCACCTCAATTATACCTGCCAAGATAATCCCTATAATACAGCTAAGACCCTTTAAAATCAGGAACACGGCACAATAATATATTAGACCGTTTACCGCGAACGTTAATAAATAGGAAGGCAGACAAACCTGAGCTTTCCGGCACACTGCGTCACCTGTAAACTCTTCAATAACTCAAGAGGTAAAACGCTGTTTAAGCTCATGTGGGGCTGATTGTTACACCGAAGCGTATCCGTGGATTAAACATATAAAAAAAATATACCATCACGCCTGTATTCCCCGAAGGGTTGGGCAGAGGTGTACTAATGTACACCCACAGTTCGCCGGTATATTTTTAGGTCCCATGTAATAAGGGGCGAGCCTATTGCCATTAACCGGGCACAAATCCAAACTCCGAGCTGCTACTGAGAAATTTATAGAAAAACCCAATAACACTTTTTGCTCGAGCTGGGAATCGAACCCAGGACCTCTAGCGTACCAGTCGTGCTTCCAACCACTAGGCTAACGAGGCAGTCGAGGACGAACGAGAACGAGGATTAAACATGTTCGTGAATAACACGCGTGCTCGGAGTGAACGAATATGTTACAACGTGTTGCATCGGCGACTTGTAAAACGGGGAGGCCTCCATGATGTTACACAATTGTTATTGTTACCTGATTTGCACCAAATTAATAAAGTTAAAACATAAATTTTATTTAGCCCTAAAAAAGGCACTTTTGAGCGACACATAAAATAAAAAAGATTTGAGTCTTGATGCCGCTTCCAAGCAAGAAACTACAAAAAGAAATTGTAGACTTACAGTATTATACATAATTGCGAAGTACCTTATTAAACAACTTATGTGCCTTTTGTCTGTCTTTCAAACTTTGCAACAAGAACAGGTAATGCAGTAGCACTTCCAGAAGGCCAATTCTACTAATTAAAAACCTTTAAATTTTCTTTAATCTAATCACAATCTCATATCAGCTACAATCAATAACAAAATGACGAATAGAAGACGATCTTGTCAATATGTTTGGAATATTGAGAGATAAGCGCGCGAATATATGTAAAATTAAATATCTTTAAATAATGTAATTGGCCAATGACCGTTTTGTGTTAAAGTAAAATAAATAACAGTCCTTAGTGGCAGATCGGAGTTAGGTTTTATGCCCGGTTAATGGCAATAGGCTCGCCCCCTATTACATGGGACCTAAACATACCAGCGATTTATAGGTGTACATTGGTACACCTCTGCCTAAGCCTTCGGAAAATACAAGCGGGAAAATATATGTATTTTCCGGACTTGAGGCTATCTTTAGAGGAGGTCTATGTCCAGCATTGTACGTTGTTCCGCTGATATGATAATGACTCTCCAGACCGATTTCAACGAGCGTGTGTGCAAACACACATTTTACACACATACATACATACCATCACGGTACGTATGCATAAAAAATAAATAATTAATGTAGATTACCTAGAAAGGTTTTTGACAGTTTAAGACTAAAATTAGATTGCGATCGTACTAAAATTACGCAGAATTGCATCCCAGATTCCAACCAACACTTATCAATTATGATAATGCAGTCCACTTCCAGTTGGCACCAACAGCATTCTCCCTTCTACAATCGCACGAATACTTGAAACTTTTAGTACGTTACTGAGTAATCTTGAAGTCTCTGAGGAACAAGTTGTAAGTGACGTAACTGCACACAAACTTACTAGAAGGACGAAGCTTGTGTGTGACTAACTAGACGGGGCTCTTGAGATACTGAGAGTTGTACGTACGCTTCTTAGGAATAAATGGTATGGAGATTTTTTACTTCTATCTAACATACCACCCTTTGGGCAAGGAACCTTAAAAATTATACCTATACTACCCTGCGTAATAGACAGATACTTAGAATATACCACAGAAAAGTCTTTTTTTTTTTGTAACATACCATCACGCCTGTTTTTCATGAAGGTTTAGGCAGAGGTGTACTAATGTACACAAACAGTTCGCTGATATGTCTAGGTCCAATGTATTACGGGCGAGCCAATTGCCATTTATCACTATCTATGCTAATATAATAAACCTGAAGTTTTTTTGTTGTTGTTTGTTTATACGCACAAATCTCTGGAACTGCCTCTCAGATCGGTAAAATTCACTTGGTATAATATGATAGCCAGATTTATGTGGAATAGTGTAGCTAAAGGCTATATAATTTCACGCTAGCCCAACGGGAGCGGAGCACCCAAACAAAGGCGCGGGCAAAAGCTAGTGTATTATAAACTCGAAAGCTAGTGCACACGTAACTATATAATAAAACGCCAAAATCGCTCAACGAAATTAGCTGAAATTTGGCACAAATACAGATATTAATATAGCATAATACATCGAATAATTTAATTCAGTTTTTTGTTCCCATGGGAAATTTTTCGGCATTTTCTCTAGGTAGACGAAGTCACGAGTAGAAGTTAACAACTATATAACATTGATGAAACTGATCATATAGAATACATCTGTTGTCATTCACATGTGGCTTCACAGATGTCGCCACATGCCCAATCATACTACATTAGATTCGAACACACTTCGGTGTAAGAGACCGCCAATTAATCCAAGTTTTACCGCTCACGCTAATCCGCGGTTGGTATTTCACTGACGTCAGATTTATTGGTTACCCAACCATGTACTGAATTATTCAATTAGACTTCCAACTATTAAAGTGAAGTCATTATGTTTGGAGATAAAAGGGGGGGTAGGGGGGAGGAAGATTTATAACGCTTTGTCTTCCGTTGCTCTTTCTGTATTGCTTTCGTTTTCCTGTAGTGTTGGGAGGCTTAGAGGGTCGGGAGGGCACTGCGGAAAAAACTAGGGATTTGAATTTTCTTTGGTTTTATTTTTTTACTAGCTTTTGCCCGCGACCTCGTCCGCGTGGATTAATAGTTCCCGTTCCCGGGGGATTTCCGGGATGAAAACTATCCTATGTCCTTTCTCGGGTCCCAGACTATATCTGTACCAAATTTCATTGAAATCGGTTCAGTGGTTTAGGCGTGAAGAAGAGACAGACAGACAGACAGACAGACAGAGTTACTTTCGAATTTATAATATTAGTAAGGATGTATAACTAGCTTTTGCTTGCGACTTCGACCGCGTCAAATTTGGTATATTATCTCACGGGAACCGTACATTTTTCTGAGATAAAAAGTATTTTATGTGTTATTCCTCAATACAATCTATCTCAGTGCCAAATTTCATCCAGATCCGTTCAGCCGTTTAAGCGTGAAAGAGTAACAAACATCCATTCCTCTATCATTCCATCCTCAGAAACTTTCGCATTCATACTATTAGTAGGATTAGTAGTTTACTTGTTTTTTTGGGACAAGCCCGCCACGCCATTGGCGTACCAATTAATTAAGGTTCGAACCGATAACCTCATGAATGAGAGGCAATACCTTAACAACTGGACTATCGCGATACTATGTAACTATAAACTGCCCCGTTGGTCTCGTGGTCGCAAGTGCGACTGCTGTGCAAGGGGTCCCGGGTTCGATTCCCAGGTCGAGCAAAAAAGTGTTATTGGGTTTTTCTATGAAATTCGCATTAGCAGCTCGGAGTTTGGATTTGTGCTCGGTTAATGGCAATAGGCTCGCCCCCTATTACATGGGACCTAAATATACCGGCGAACTGTGGGTGTACATTGGTACACCTCTGCCTAACCCTTCGGGGAATATAGGCGTGATGGTATATGTATTTTTTTTATTATGTAACTATAACGGGTGTAAAAATAAACTTAATGTTTCGCGAAAATATAAAAGGTCGTACAAAACAATAAGACTAATATTTATTATACAAAAGTGCCTGTATGAATGTCTATTCTAGCTATTGTAACCTAACCTAACCCGAGCATTGAACCTACGACTATCACACATAGAAACCTCCATATCACTTAACAAGACATAGTTGCTAAGACAAAGTAGATCTTAATACACTACTTACATTTCCAAGAAAAAAGCATTTTCTTTGTGAAAACTTCAATTACAACACCCCTTTCTTTCAGCAACACCATTTTATCCAAACACTTCCTGAACACCTTACTACCTTATCTTAAAGACTATAATCGCTTGTGTTGAAGTCAGTGATAAACTTGTCCAAAGCTGAAATGAGACGTCTGCACAAATTTAATTTTGCTGACGGAATAGTTCTTATGTGGATGTAATAAAGATGTTTTTAAGGCTTTGGAACTGTAAAATTATGTTGTTTATAGTGTGTTCTAGATTAGAACGATACTAGGAGTATACTAATTACTGTGTGACGTCACCAAGACATATGTACACTCAACAAAGCTATTTGGTATACAGGCAACTTATGATTACTCTTAAACAATGTTGTGAGTATGCTAAGCAGTCAATTCTTTTAATAACTCTCTTAAGTGTGTCGTAAGCAGGAAAAGTAATTACGCATATAATTAAAATGAATATCAACCCGACTGCCTAGTTGGCCTAGTGGTCCTGAGCGCGGCTGCTACGCTAAGGTCTTGGGTTCGATTCCCAGGTCGAGCAAAGTGTTATTAGGTTTTTCTATGAAATTCTCAGTAGCAGCTCGGAGTTAGGATTTGTGGCAATAGGCTCGCCCCCAATTACATTGGGACCTAAACATACCGGCGAAATGTGGGTGAACTTAGGTACACCTCTGCCTAACCCTGCGGGGTATACAGGCGTGAATGAAAAGATGAATCATTTTGCCTGTATACCTAATAGTTTTGTTGACTGTACCTATATAGAAGGTGGCCCATACTTTTCTCAGAACTAGACAAGTTCTGAGAAAAGTATGGGCCAACTCACCTAAAAGACTGTTCTTACTCATTCTTCTCCATATAAACCTACGAGCAACTATCTTCAACGTACTTTCTTTGACAATTCAAACGTTTTAATAGTAATAAAACCAGCTTATTACTGTCCAGGTTTTTCTATTACGAATTTCTAAGTAACAGCCCGGAGTTTCCGAGGGGCCACTCAGGGACGATACCTGCCGGGGCTGCGGGTTGTTCGCAAGACATACCGCGCCCCCGAAACGCAAAGGGCACAAGAAGGAACATGGATGGGTTTTAGTCAGTAAGAGACTGACACTAAGGGCGGGAGAAGTAATTTCATGATTTCCCATCTGAAAAAAAAGCCAGAGTTTGGAATTTGTTGGTGTGACACCCTCGTGCCTTGGAAAGCATGTAAAGCCGTAGGTCCTGCGCCTGATCTCTCCCCGGTTGTGTCCGATTGCCGCCCGCTGCCGGACTATGAGAGTTAGGGAAGAGGGAGTGCACCCGAACTTGTGCACACACTTATGCACTATAATATCTTCTATAGTGTCCTTATTGGTGAGGTTCTTCATAAAGATCAGGTGCGCAGTTCTCGTAACCGGCGTGCTTGTATGACCAGATGTATGAACGTGGACGAGGCGAACGGAGTATGTGAGGATCGTAGCAGGTGGCGCGGGCGTTCCGTGGTTTCTGCCTATCCCCATGGAAGAAAGGCGTGAGTTTATGTATGTACCTATATATTTATCTTTTATAGTCTCCATTAAGATTAGCCGCTATGCTCGAAAATGGCCAGGAGAATACATATTTAGCTTTTATTCATCCAAAGTGCTATAACCAAGATCATTCCATTTTTAGCTTGTACAAAAATAATACCAGTAGCTACTACAAAATCCAGTTCGCATTATAAGAAAACTAGCTTTTGCCCGCGACTTCATCCGCGTGGATTAATGATGATTAATGATTTTTTTCTCAACGTCCTTAATTTTTGGGTGTCAAATGAAAGGGCTTGAAGAGGAGAAAACGATAAAGTTATAACATTACATACACTAAATTCAAGATGGCCGCCGATGCAAGATGGTAGGTAACATTTTTTTTTTCAAAGTACTTAATATGAATGTAATAGGGAAGATGCATGTTTTTTTTTTTCAAAAAGTCAGTGCTTATTTATGTATGGAACAGTTTAGTAAAAGAACTTTTCGAATAAAATTTTAAAAGATATAAAGTCATCAAAGATTTGTTTATATCTGTTTCTAACAAAACAAAATTTAACACGGAGTTTATATGGCCGTTGTAACCAATGTCGTCATTGGTCATAATTATCGAATCTCTCTCTCATCTGTGCGTACCTAATTAATAGTTTCAAATGTTTATATCGGCCGTATTTCTGAACCAATTTTAATTTGAATTGCATATTTGTCATCTCTACTACGGTATTTTCATGTTTTATTGACAAAAGTGAATAAAAATATAATTCATATTCCCTTTTTTTTCATATTTTTATGAGTTTATGAAAGATGACAGGAGAACGAAACGTCACGCTGTATAATAGTATACGTCATTCCTTTACACGTGTGCCCCAACCACATGCACACAAATCTCACACACACACGCACACAAGTCTATCCCTTTAATATCCAGTAAATAAATAGGTTTTCGTTTACAGGTTATTATGAAACCGTACGCTGCGGGGTGCCGGCGTAAAATATGGGTGTTTCTAACAGTTTTCTAATATTTGCCCTACTTCTGACTAAAAGGAAGGGGTCGTGAACTCGTGGCGAGCTTTATTTAAAACGTCAGTTTCTGGAAGCTTTAATGGGATTGACAAGTAACTTGTGTAAATTTTTCACGGATTTTGTTTTTTGTTCCAGGGCAGAAAATCCTCATGTATGCTCCTCGCCCTGAAGAGGGGGGGGGGGTCTGTCAGACTCCTACTGACTAAAGACCACCCCGGTATTGTGTTCTCAAACTTACAAGTACAATGAAAAAATAACAGCTTTTTATGAAGGTCTCGTCCGGGTAAGTACTACAGCCATAGCTATTTCTGCCGCAAAGGAGCGTAACTGTGTTCCGGTTTAAAGGGTACCGGTGTAAATACAGGCATAATAATATGTTATATTTAAACTTTGTCTCTTAGCAACGCATTAGCAAAGCCTCAGGTATTGCAGATGTTTAGACAGTGACCACTACACATCAGGTGGGCCGGTGGCTTGTTCGCCATCCAACATAAAATATAACAAAAATATTATTGTAATCATCTCAAGCCAGAAAGTCTGACAACCAGTCTTACCAAGAGTATCGTATTACCCATTACTGGGTTGTGGAGGTCAGATAGGCAGTCGCTCCATGTAAAATACTGATATTCAGCTGCATCCGGTTCGACTGGAAGCCGACCCCAACATAGTTGGGAAAAGGCTAGGCAGATGATGATTATTGTAATCGTCACACCAACAACATTGCTATTACTTCAAATCAAATATCCGTTCCTACATTCAAAAAGATCAAGACACGTTTCTCTTTGAGATGAAGATTAACGAGCCAGCCTTTCTCCCGCTTCAGACACACAAACTTTGACGTGTAATGTCTTAATATGCGTGTTAGTTTGAGAACTTTGTGAAGTTCAAGACTCCAAGCAAGGCATAGTTTGGACTTAGTAGAATATTTTGGGTCAGCATTCAAGACGGAATAGTTTTAACAAGGTACCCGTGTAGGTGGGATTATTCTGTTGAAATGGTCCTTCGTTTATGGTGAAGTGAGTTGGACGTGAGTTGTTAATTCCTAGTTTCTGTTGGTCAGGTTTGTAAACACTGTCCTCAATGATAATGAATAGACTAAGTAGTTCTTTACTTAGGTACAAGTTACAGATAGTATGTTTAAAATGATCCAGATTACAACTTCCTAAACTAAGGCTTGCGAACTGTTTAAGGTATAATAATAATGACTAATTTAATATTACATAACTGTCTCTACAGCCTAGTGTTCCTAAGCGCGACTGCTACGCTAGAGGTCTTGGGCTCGATTCGAGCAAAAAATATTATTGGGTTTTTCAATTAAATTCTCAGTAGCAGCTCGGAGTTAAGACTTGTGCCCGGTTAATGGCAATAGGCTCGCCCCCTATTACATGGGACTTAAACATACCGGCGAACTGTGAGTGTACATTGATATCTCTGCCAAACCCTTCAGGGAATACAGGCGTGATGGTATGTAATGAGTTTGGTGAGATGATCAAGTATTTGTTTTAGTGGGTCTATTCTGTAAATATTTTTCGCATTGATAAAAAGTGAAGTCACAATCTTATCTTCTAGTCTATTCTAGAATAACCTTCTTCTATAAATTTGGGTGAAGTGAGTACCTAATCCTGTCAATCGTTCACAAGAATACGGCTCACTGAAATTCGCCGAAGGAGATTTTCACAGAATACGCCTTCAAAACAATATAACACCAGCCTGTTTTCCTCGAAAGGGTTGACAATAGGAGATTATTATTATTGACTAACTTTTGCCCCCGAATTCGACCACGTGGAAGTCAAGTACCTATACTATCACACTAATATTAGAAAGGCGAAAATTTGTGTGTGTATGTTTGTCTATTCTTTACGCTCAAACGGCTGAAAGAATCTGGATGAAATTTGGCACTGAGATATATTGTAGTGTGGAATAATACATAGGATACTTTTTATCCCGAAAAAAGTACGGTTCCCGTGGGATAATATAAATTTGACGGGCCTGTTGGTCTAGTGGTTAGCGGCCCTGACTGCTAAGCCGGAGGTCGTGGGTTCGATTCCCACCCAGGACAAACTTTGTGTGATGAGCATGATTGTTTGTTCTGTGTCTGGGTGTGATTTATCTATAATATGTATGTATTTATAAATTATATTTAGTATGTATATCAGTTGTCTGGTTACCATAACACAAGCTCTGCTTAGCTTGGGATCAGATAGCCGTGTGTGAGTTGTCCCAAGTTATTTAAAAAACAAAAAAAACTTTTGCGTTCCAGGACCGCGGTGACTCTTTCGAACAAATGTTGCAACACTGACAGTTAAACTCCCTATTCAGTCATTCTTTTTCCTGTAACATTAACATAACTAATTTGTTTAACAACACTAGTTTATCCGTTGTTTCTGCCCTCTCCACGATATAATATAAATCACGCGTCCTCCCGTGACGTCAGTGATATATGGGAGGGCGTTCTTCATCTGACGTGGAGGATATTGTCAATAATTAATTGTTTTTATTCCTCGCATCTCGTGAGAGAGGTTGTGGGTTCGCAACCGGTCACGGGTTAATAGTACTTTCTGTTTTTGATGTACTTTCTAGATCTTATTAATAAACGTGAAGTAAAGTTACACCAGTATTAACTTCGATTTAGCAATACATTTTTCGAGGGTTAAGTTTAGTGTAACTTTACTCCGAGTTTTAAGGGGGTCTAAGTTTATCTTGGACGTTGCTGACTTCGGTGAAGGAAAACATCGTGAGGAAACCTGAACTTATAGTTGATGTAAGTCTGAAATCGCCGATCCGTCTTGAAGCAAGTTGGTGATCAACACTCGTGCCTTCTCTTTATGAGAAGAATCTTTGGCTTATCATGGGACTATAATAGACTACTTTAATCTTTATCGTATGGGCAGTAAGGTCTAAAGACCGACACACTCTAGTGTCAGAGTTTCTAAACCGCTTCAAGAGCCTCTGACATGGTTACCGATGTCAGTAATGTCCAAGATAAACTTAGAAAATACATATATATACCACCACGCCTGTATTCCCGAAGGTTTAGGCAGAGGTGTACCAATGTACACCACTGCCTCTGCTGTACCTTTTAGTCTATTTCAAATAAATGTGTTTTTGTTCTTTCTTACCCTGAAATTAACTGAAAATAAGCTGTAAACTTATATCTCTTTTTTCACCAAAATTAAGTAGCTAAGCAATTAAAAATTCAAAGCCAGTATACACGAGGACATACAAAAAAAACCCACACCAATTTTATTCTCAAAGATAACCATTCAAATTTTACTTGAAATATCTTTTCTACATTACTTATAAAGATGTCAATTTACTTTCTCCGTTTTTCTCCGAAGCGGAACCCAATTCATCGCAGTTAAGGCTAATATTATTCCGACATTGAGATTTACATAAATTCGGGTAAAAAGAATCTGCTTGGCAACAATTTGAAATAATGAAGGCCAATAATTACCTACTTCTGAAAAAAAGGCCTCAAAAAACGGTAGCTGAGAATTCTCTGAAAAAAATGTTGTAAGTATGGTAAAATTACATGTTAGATAATTAATTTTACTTATTTAAAAGGTACGAATGACCTGATTAAGACTGCAGGAAGACGCTGGATGTAGACCGCATCTAACCGGTCCTTCTTGAAATCCATAGGGGACAGCAGTGGACGTCCTGAAGCTGATATGATGATGATGACTTATTTCAATAGTTGGGCTCTAAAAAGAATCACTCAAGTACAAGAAGAGTTTTGTACCACTGTAAAATATTTAATACACCGTAAAGAATACACACAAAAAAGAAAGTGGAGAAAACTCTAAGTGTATGCCTACTTATGACAGTATGGGCTTATTTTTAGGGTCCTATGCCCAAACAGGACCCTATTACTGAGACTCCGACGTCTGTTTGACGTCTGTGTCTGTGGTAGAACTGTATCTTTTGAACCGCAATAAATAGAAACTCACAGCAACAGCTTGCAGCGTGGACCGACGATTTAAAGAAGGTGGCGGGCAACGGATGGATGCTGTGTGCCCAGTACTGGGATGGTTGGCACTCTTTGGGGGAGGTTTATGTACATCGGTGGACGGCTATAGGGTGATATGATGATGCCTCTTTTTCTCCATCCATCCACACCACACCTTACCTTGCTAAATTACGATTACAGTTTAAAAAAAAACATAACATAAAAATTACCACTATCAAAACTCCTTTGACAGCAAAAACCTTCAACAAAATTTCCCATTCAATCTTTTCATCAAATTTTCATCGGAAAACGACACAAGGCTTCCTAGTATAATCCACAAAATTTATCAGATGCCTATGAAATTCCATGCCTATGTATCGGGGTCGATCGGGCCCAATTTGGGCTAAAATTGCATTCACCAAGCCGAGCGGGAGCATATGATCTTGATAAATGGTGCTACTAACTAGGCAAAAGCTGAGCTCAGACGGGTGTAGTACAGATTGGGGGATAGTGGATTTTCGGGTAGTAGTGTTTGAAAGCCTCGTTTACACCGCTCGTCATCTCATAGAAGTCCAACATTTTGGAATGTAATAGACCGGTTTTGTTCAAACTTTAAAGATTCAAACGCCAGATTTTAATATTTAAAAGTGTTTTTTTATATGGCTGATGTAGAAAAAATTTAAAGTTTCTATAAAGCCATCGTGATGGCTCTGTGGTTAAGATGCCCGCTTCACATGCATGAGGTTGCGGATTCGATATCGTTAGTTCATATTTCTGACATTTGTGCATAACCTGTATGTAATAAGACTTGACTGCCCCGTTGGTCTCGTGGTCGCAAGTGCGACTGCTGTGCAAGGGGTCCCGGGTTCGATTCCCAGGTCGAGCAAAAAGTGTTTATTGGGTTTTTCTATGAAATTCTCAGTAGCAGCTCGGAGTTTGGATTTGTGCCCGGTTAATGGCAATAGGCTCGCCCCCTATTACATGGGACCTAAATATGCCCGCGAACTGTGGGTGTACATTGGTACACCTCTGCCTAACCCTTCGGGGAATACAGGCGTGATGGTATATATATATTTTTATTTCTGTATGTAATAATAATATGTCTTGTCTTGTGAAAGTCAAATCATTTACTTCAATCTTCTTTATTCCTTATCATGTGGGTAGTAAGGTACAGTAAGCGCTCAGAAATGCATACCCACGCTAAGGTTCACTTTCCTATGAACACGGGCGCGATCCAGTCAGCGCGTGCGCATGTGTGTTTACGAGTGATGTCTCAACATTCCACAGATAACACACACTAATGAACCATCGTCGCACTACGCGAAATGGCATTATATTTCTGTTTACCGTACGAGTCCTACCCGACGCGCGACGTATTCTTACCATTGCATTGCTAAATTTCGCATAATTATAACATGGCCTGGCAGCTGGTTTGGATAAGAAAGGGTTTACGATCATTGAATTCCGAGTTCAAATCTTATACTATGTGTGGCTGTTTTTTGTTTCTTGAAACCATAATAATGTTAGGCAAAATCTTTTTAGGTTTATGTTGAATTATTACGTATTCATGCTTGTTATTTATTTTTTATAAGAAGCAAATATTAGTTATTGTATTGCGGCAGAAGGCCGACAGGTAGATAGTTAGGGGTCCAAATAAAGTACTCAATTTGGTAGGAATGACTACTTTATTTCCGCCAACACACGTTGCCCTAATCACGCCTAGGTCTCGAGGTAGAAGGTATGCTGGGAACACTGGCCTGAACCGTAGTGCAGCTCTGCCGGCGGTCCTGCCCCTTCCCAGGTTGCACTTCCAGGTCTTCAGCAGGACCTAGGTAATCCGGACTAAGGTCAGGTCCGATCTTCCACTCGCCGCCAGGTAGATGGTGCGAAGCGTGGTCAAATGTAGAATATAAATCCTGGAAGCGCAGACACAAGGCAAGCGTTAGCAAAGCTTGGACCACGTAGCCGGGTCCAAAGGTCACAGTGTCCCAGCAGACAAAGGAAAATAAGAGGGGCTGCTACTAGACAGAAATTTAGAAGGAAGAAACACCTTACAATAGAAACAAGCAATACATGGAAACTTACCCCAGCGGGATTTCCGAATAGGATTCGCGTTTAGATCTATACGTTTCTAGAATGTGGTCATCTGAGACCGTGTGACACAGCCGTCACCTTTGAAGCCAATAATCGTTCTCCCGGTTGAATTTTACGAATGAGCCCGTGATCTACCTGGCGGACGGTCGCGAGCGGCAAAACCAGTTTTATAACTCGTTTAGCGATGCGTAGGCGTAATAGATACGAGGACCTTTGTGAAAACAGTTAATGATGAGTTCCGTAGTACAATTTATAATATTATTATATATTTTATAATGTAGTTTAAATTGATAAGTAGTAAGTTGTGTTTCTATTAGTTTAATTAAAGGTGATTTATCAATAGTTTTAGAATAAATCTATTGTAATTATTTATAGTTTTATAATTTCTAACCTATTCTTAGAGTTAGCAAGGTACAACGTTACAGTACCCCGGCGCAAGGTGAAGGATTTTTCGTACTTAGAATAGAAAAAATCCGCTATCACTACCAACTGCAAACTTACTAATACGTTCAGGCTAACATTCATACTTCGCGCTTACATAAAAAATAAAATATCACACCGTCTGTAAGTCTTTTAGTTTATGACTTGAGACCCTAACAAACAGAGTAACAATTATATAGTATCAATTGTTCTCGTTAGTAAGTTTGTATGTATATAAAACTATTATAATATTTAATACATAAGTTACGTAGATAAGATGTTACTATTAGGACTAGGTTAGATATATTAGCTATTATAAATATTATTTTTTATAATTCGTGATCTTAATATCTTTGATATGCCAGGAACCTAGTGGTTTTCCAGACATATCGGCTAACTCGTAGACAAGAGGAGACTTTTTACCGATTATTTTACATTTTATAAATTTCGGTGCTAACTTTTTATTGAAATATTTGTCCTTGTCACTAAGGTAAAACGTCTTTCTCCACACCATGTCACCAACATTAAATTCAGCTGGTTTTCGGCGTAGATTATAATGTTGACAATTACGACTGTGAGCTTGTAGAAGCAGTGACTGAACTTTATTAAAGATAGAAGATAGGACACCTATGTTCTCCGCGTAGGAATCGCGAGGTTGAAAAGTTAAATCATCATCAGTATCAGTATCGATATAATGCGTGCCGCAAGTTACTAATTCACGTCCGTATACAAGAAATGAAGGGGTGTAGCCCGTAACTTCATTTACGGAACAATTCACAGCGAATTGTATTTTAGGTACTAGTAGATCCCAAATACGTTGATCGTTAGCGATGAACGTGGAGATGGCAGTCATTATCGTTTTATTATAACGTTCCACTGTGTTTACATGTGGTGAATATTTAGGCGTAAAATGCAACTTTGGAACTTTATATTTATCTAACATTTGTTTTAGCGTGGTACTTACAAATTGTTTACCATTATCCAAAATAACAGTGGAAGGAATGCCATGTATTAGGAATACATGTTCCTCCATTATTTTAGTAATAATTTCAGCGGTAGCGCGCTTGATTGGAAATAGTAAGCAATACTTACTAAAACAACAAGTGACAACTAGAATAAAGGTGTTTAGTTTCCTAGTAAGAGGTAGGGGTCCTACTAGGTCTACGCTAATAACTTGGAAAGGCCTAGTGCAATGTTTAGGTCTACAATAAAATTTGTAAAATTGCCTTAATTATTATTATTTTTTTTTTTTTTAATTTTTATTAATTTATTTATTATAATTATTTTTTCATTCTATTATTATTTATTTAGTCTTTTTTTATTTTTAGTTTTAGTTTTGTCGTTTATATTACAACAATCTTCAATAGTTAATTTTTTGAATTAGACTTTGTATGACACTTAGGGCAATCATTTTACATTATTAATTTTCATTAGTAGTGCTACACTAGTGCTTGGTTTTTATTCTACTTCTCCTTCTTATCGTGTGGGCAGTAAGGTCAACGACCCCACACACCCTAGTGTCAGAGTTTCTAAACCGCCTCAAGGGCCTCTGACATGGTTACCGATGTCAGTGATGTCCAAGATAAACTCAGAAAGTACATATGAATTAGAAAAAATCACATTGGTACTTGCCCGTGACCGGTTCCGGTTCCGTGGTTCCGGTTTTTATTTTATTTTATAGAAATGATATTCAGTACAGTGCAGTCTTCATATAACCAGTCTTAGATAGATAGATAGATAGATAGAAGAAATATTTGATAGTAGTGTCAGTGGTTTAGGCTTATTTAGGGAGTAACCAGCCGCTCCTGTAAAGGTAGAAGTAATCATGGGGTAGGGCCAAGATTGCCTTCATACTATCGCTGTAGAGGTGATAGCATATAGAACACAAGAATGAATGGGATAGTCCATCATCTTGTAAGACAGTTGGGGTAGACCAACTTTAGATAAATAAATAAACTTGGATATTATAGATACAAGTGTTAGTGGTTTAGGCTTATTTAGGGAGTAACCAGCCGCTCCTGTAAAGGTAGAAGACGTAATCATGGGGTAGGGCCAAGATTGCTTCCATACTATCGCTGTAGAGGTGATAGCATATAGAACACAAGAATGAATGGGATAGTCCATCATCTTGTAAGACAGTTGGGGTAGACCAACTTTAGATAAATAAATAAAATAGGCTATTATAATTAAAAGAACTGGTTATATGTACTGGTAGTGAGTAGGTACTTGTTTTAGTGTAGTAGTGTGTAGTTTTTTATTATTATATTTAGTATTTTAGATTGAACTAGTTTAAGTAAAATTTATAGTTAGATTTTGTTTACGGAGTTCAAGTTCCGTAGACGCAGGTTCCTCGCCTCTAATAAGCACCTCGTACACTAATTCGTTTTTGTTTAGCAAAAAGAATTTAATAGGGTAAGTTTCCATGACGCTTAAA
This sequence comes from Caradrina clavipalpis, assembly GCA_932526535.1. Taxonomy (NCBI): domain Eukaryota; kingdom Metazoa; phylum Arthropoda; class Insecta; order Lepidoptera; family Noctuidae; genus Caradrina; species Caradrina clavipalpis. Next base: position 11,828,911 of record OW052111.1, read on the forward strand.
GTGCGGTTATTTAGGAAGTGCAAACAGAAAAAGATTACTAATAATTACTAGATAGCAAATGAAATGGTGTTCTTTACAATTAGAAGTAACTAGCTTTACTACGATGAGGTGATGAATATTATGAGTAAACCCAAAAAAAAAAAAAATATTATTGAGAGAAGAGAAAATAAAATTAAGTGGGTAGGTGAAAGAAAAAAAATTGAGCAGAAAAGTAAAGAAGAAAAAAAATATGTGCGAACTGTTACGTTTAACAATATTAATAGTATTAAACTGTTTAGAAGTAGTTAGAAAAGTAGCTTTAGTCGTAATTTACAATAATAGTTTACTGTTAACATTAAATTTAGTTCACAAGTTTAAAAAAAAAATGTAGGTAGATTTTTTCTTTAAATTAATAGTCGTTATAACGTATAAAACGCAACAGTTAGCAAGTACGTACCAGTTCGCTGAGTCACCGTCTCGTTTACAATATGTTGTAGGTAGATGACTATCTAGCAGCTGACCATGAATCTAGAAACTAGACGTGATTAGGCAACAGAAACCACGTTGAGGGCGCCACTGCGGCAGAAGGCCGACAGGTAGATAGTTAGGGGTCCAAATAAAGTACTCAATTTGGTAGGAATGACTACTTTATTTCCGCCAACACACGTTGCCCTAATCACGCCTAGGTCTCGAGGTAGAAGGTATGCTGGGAACACTGGCCTGAACCGTAGTGCAGCTCTGCCGGCGGTCCTGCCCCTTCCCAGGTTGCACTTCCAGGTCTTCAGCAGGACCTAGGTAATCCGGACTAAGGTCAGGTCCGATCTTCCACTCGCCGCCAGGTAGATGGTGCGAAGCGTGGTCAAATGTAGAATATAAATCCTGGAAGCGCAGACACAAGGCAAGCGTTAGCAAAGCTTGGACCACGTAGCCGGGTCCAAAGGTCACAGTGTCCCAGCAGACAAAGGAAAATAAGAGGGGCTGCTACTAGACAGAAATTTAGAAGGAAGAAACACCTTACAATAGAAACAAGCAATACATGGAAACTTACCCCAGCGGGATTTCCGAATAGGATTCGCGTTTAGATCTATACGTTTCTAGAATGTGGTCATCTGAGACCGTGTGACACAGCCGTCACCTTTGAAGCCAATAATCGTTCTCCCGGTTGAATTTTACGAATGAGCCCGTGATCTACCTGGCGGACGGTCGCGAGCGGCAAAACCAGTTTTATAACTCGTTTAGCGATGCGTAGGCGTAATAGATACGAGGACCTTTGTGAAAACAGTTAATGATGAGTTCCGTAGTACAATTTATAATATTATTATATATTTTATAATGTAGTTTAAATTGATAAGTAGTAAGTTGTGTTTCTATTAGTTTAATTAAAGGTGATTTATCAATAGTTTTAGAATAAATCTATTGTAATTATTTATAGTTTTATAATTTCTAACCTATTCTTAGAGTTAGCAAGGTACAACGTTACAGTATTATTTATTTAACTTTTTATGTGATTTTATTTTAAGTTTTTGTAATTGGAAGTAGGAAAAAAAGGCGTGCTGTGTGATAACAAAAATTTATTTTTAAAATTAACAAACTTATGAGAATTGTAACGTCACATTCCTACCGAAATAAAAGAAGTTCTCTTGTAACTGTTCATAAGATTTTTTGTTGAATACCCACTTAGTCAATAAAATTCATAATAACATAATAAGAGAAGGATATTTTAATAACACAAATAAATTTGGTGATGCTCACGTATTAAGTTTCTGAATTGGTATTCAGCAGAGTTAATTGAAAACTAAACTATAATTCAGACTTTATGAACAGGTTTTTTTTATGTAACTTCACAATAAACTTAGTGAGGTAATAGTTTAATAATTCGTTTTCTTGATGAAAAGAAGATTGAAACTAAACCTCAATTTAAGATCATTAAATAACTATCTACGAATATATAATATAATTATGACTAAATATTTAGTTACACTGTCTAATTATTAAAACTAAAACATCCAGGTTATTAAATGTTGCATAACACCGTCTAATACTTCTTCATAAGTAGCACTGTTGCACGCCATCCCCACATATTAAAAACGAAACGTATTTTTTCTGGTTTATGATGCATGCAGCTGTTGTTGTAAACATTATGTTATCCAGTGCGAAACCACCAAACTTAATCCACTTCGCTGTTGAGTAGGTAGGATAGGCTATCTATCCTCTTCCTCGTATTTCTTGCTCCGGAGACTAATAATAGTATTCCTCTAAAACAACAAAAAAAGTAATATTAGGCATTTATAACAAAATACTAAAGTGACTTAATTTTTTATATAATTTAATAATATTTATTTAATATAACAAATTTTAATATATTCAAACTATTTATTTATAAATTCCATAATAAACACATTTTTTTTGGCGTCATTATATATTTAAAAAACAATAATAAGTATTAATCGAAATGCCACCAAATAATTTTAGGTATCTTAGGTATAAATTTCAAATAAAAGTTTAATTTACAATTCGTTAATATAATACTCACATTCAGTCAGGTTTCATAAGATATTAATTGGGACCACTTTTATGCAGCCCAATAATAGTCGCCCTCGCCTCAGTAATATTATTTGCCTGCGTTTCGAGAATACTTACAATACCACTACGAGTATCTATTAAATCACTCGTTACTAACCAACAACCACAACCAAACGACAACGCTCATTCCAATCAAGTTAAATATGCACAAAACTCATGTCTACCTCACAGAAATCTAAATTCTTTATTAGTTTTCTATGACTACCCTTTTAAATTTACGAAATGTGTGAACAAAGCGAACAAGCTAAAGAATATTATATTTCTGTTCATTTCTTCAAATTGAGTAAAAACAAAAAGACAAAAATAATGTGAGATTCGAACTCGCGGCTCATTGATTAACGCCGTCAACTGGGCGCGCTTAACCGCTAGACCATCTTGTCTCATGGAGAAATGTTGAAATTATGAACTACATTCACAACGATGATACATGTGTCTATTCTTGAAAGTAAAAGGTCGTAAGTCAAACTAAACGTCAACCTAATACGTTTTGAGATTGGGTATGGACTTTTGGTCGCCACTGTACAACGGACCCCACACACCCTACTGACCCCTACCACCCTAGTGAGGTGAGTATTTACTTCAATTAGACTATTAAAAGGCACTTTTAAACGTCTATAAGAAGTAATAATTGAATCTAGTTACCCATTCCAAAAGATAGTTTCGTAGGATAACTGGATACTTAGGTACTCTTTTAAAATAATCTACCTACACAACCAACTTATATCGTCTGAACTCAACTTTATTTTACTGTACTTAAAACTCTCTTCCTCTGAGCCCGCCCTGTATCGTTACAAGGAAATGACACCCTTGTTTGTTAACAATCGCTGTTAGGCGATTGCTCAGTGTCGGTTGCCATGGCAACGCTTGCCAATAACGAGACGAATTCGCGGCGGTGTTGTGTGGCTTACGTTAGAGATGAGAGGCGGTAGAAACGTATTTGGACTGTCTTTTAGTTCGTATTTGCTGGGACTTTATACTTGTAATATACTAGCCAACTGCCTCGTTGGTCGCGTAGTCACAAGCGCCACTGCTAAGCGAGGGGTCCTAGGTTCGATTCTCAGGTCGGGCAAAAAGTATTATTGGGTTTTTTAATTAGGAATTTCGTAGTAGCAGCCCGGAGTTTGGAAGTTGGTGGTGTGACACCCCCGTGCCTCGGAAAGCACGTAAAGCCGTTGGTCCTGCGCCTGATCTCTCTCCGGTCGTGTCGGATTGCCGTCCCACCGGGCTATGAGAGTTATGGAAGAGGGAGTGCACCTGTGTTTGCGCACACACTTGTGCACTATAATATCTCCTGCGTACGAGGTGTGGTGTGGTATTAGCCGCCGTGGCCGGAATCCGTCTGGAGAATTACATTTTTTTTTTTTTTACATTTACATTTGCTGGGACTTTATACTTGTAATAAACTAGCTACTTACTCGCAAAACAAATATACCGGCATACTGTGGGTGTACATTGGTACACCTCTGCCTAACCCTTCGGGGAATACAGAAGTGATGGTATATATATACTTGCTCGCCTCACCTCTACCCCGTTAGCCTAGAAGCGCGACTGCTACGCTAGAGGTCTTGGGTTCGATTCGAGCAAAAAGTGTTATTGGGTTTTTCTATGAAATTCTCAGTAGCAGCTCGGAGTTTGGATTTAATAGCAATACTGCAATAGATTCGCTATCGCCGAAATATAAATGTGGATGGATGGAGAGGAAGAGGGAGGCCAAAGAAAAGATGGATGGATTGTGTGAAGAATGATATGAAAGAGAAAGGAGTGAGTGATAGCATGACGGCTGACAGGATGGTATGGAAGAAGAAAACGTGTTGCGCCGACCCCAAGTAACATGGGATAAGGGCAAGAAGATGATGACGGCAATAGATTCGCTCTCTATTACATGGGCCCGAAACATACTGCCGAACTGTGGGTGTACATTGGTACACCTCTGCTTAACTCTTCGGGGAATACAGGCGTGATGGTACGTCAGTCATTAATTTATCAAAATTTGCTTAAACCCATATTATGTAACATTTTTAATACACATTATAGTATGAATATGAATATGTCAATTATTAGCGGGGTTTTAATTTGTGTTGCACAGAACCTTAATCCTTTATATTAATAAAAACATTTTAAATTAAAGCCGAGAAATTACCGAGAAATTCACAATGGACAAATCCAATAACACTTTTTACTCGACCTGGGAATCGAACCCCGACGCTTGCGACCGCGAATCATCATGTCTAGGAAAACGGGGAGGGGGACAGAAAGCTATTATAGTAACCATAGCAACATCCAATAAAGAGTAATCTCATTTCGTCGCATCTCTACACAACGGATTTATTTATAATACGGCAATTTGAGTACCTTTTTCAGAAGTAATAAACGAGGGGGAAGCTTCTAATAGCAATATATACGTGGCGTGAAGATGGCTGTTATTGAGCTTAAGGGTGTGAGCAGACTATCGAGGAGCGGTGTCGGTTTTTGGAGTTCCGTAAGCAACTGGGGAAACTAAAGAAAGAAAAAAGTTTATTGACACAAACCATGTGCACACAGATATACTAAAAAAAAGGTTATTCAATATAAAACAAAGAAAAAACAACATAACTGTGTGCCTCACGGCTTGGCAACTGGGGTGCCAACTGTTCGTCCGTCTGTCTGTCAGCGGGCTGTATCTCGTGAACCGTAGTAGATGAAGAATTGAGGTTTTCACAGAGGGTGTGCCTACCATGGCCGCTAAAAAATCAAATAACATAAATAAAATAAAGAACAAATGGGGCTCTAAAGGGAGTCCCCATACAAGAAAACTGTTGTTTTCTATATAATGTTTAATATTGTATGATGGTACGGAACCTTTCAGGCCACTCAACAAAAAAAAAAGAAAGGAAAAAAAAATAGGTTCTGTACCACACTGACACTGACTAGCAATTGGCTGATATCTTTTTATATTTTACAACATAACATACCATCACGCCTGTATTCCCCGAAGGGTTAGGCAGAGGTGTACTAATGCACACCCACAGTTCGCCGGTATGTTTTAGGTTCCATGTAATAGGGTAGGGTAGGGGGGGTAAAAGGGTTTTTATATTTTGTGAAAATAATTTTACAAATCGGTTTATAAGTGGCGGAATTTTGAGGTAACAAATACAAAAAAAATATAACCGAATTAGGAATCTCCTTTTTTGAAGTCAGATATAAACAAAAAGATACTTTATACTACTACTAGCTTCTGTAAAATTTCATTGGTTATCCCACGGGAACCGTACGTTTTTCCGGGATAAAAAGTATCCTATATGTTATTCCACACTACAATCTATCTCAGTGCCAAATTTCATCCAGATCCGTTCAGCCGTTTAAGAGTGAAAGAGTAACAAACATCCATCCATCTATCCATTCTAACAAAATTTCGAATGTCATAATATTAGTAGGATTTTCGAATTTGAAAAACAACGCCACAACGTGAATAAAACATTTTTTATTCCTCCTTTGTCAATTCAAAAATCAGAATGAACTCAAATACAATATTTTTAAAATCCTCCTTTGTCATTGAAAAAATCAGAGCGATAAAATAAATCTGTGATCCCAATTTATTTCAATTTCATTGAATACGCAAATACGTATTTCTATTCAATCCACGATTGGGCAATAAAAATGTATTTCGAAAATTCTAGAAGCAAAGTTCAAAGAATCATTTGGAACTTGACTAATTGAAAAGTTTTTGATAAATTATTTGCAAAAAATCCATAATATTCTCTTAATATTATAAATGCGAAAGTAACCCTGTTTATCTGTCTGTTTTACGCTTTCGCGACTTTTTCATTCGGATAGGAAATCATCAAATGACTTTTCCCGGCCTGGGCGAAGCGGAAGGAATTGTCAGACTTTTACTGACTAAAACACATCCATGTTCCTTCTTGTACCCTTTGCGTTCCGGCGCAGTATCTCTTTCGAACAACCCGCAGTAATTAAATAATATTAGCAATCCCCTTGGATTAATAACATACGAGTATATAGGATTAGGTACATCAGCCATGCTGAAAGTGACGAAATTACCTATTTTGAAATAGCTAAAATGGATTCAGTAGTCAATTCTGATTAATATGGTATATATAATATCCATTTAATATGTTACACGTTGATATCAATTTCTAAGAAAAGTACCTGTTTCATAGTCAGTGTGTACAGTCACGAACAAAAACATATATACACTTGGCAAAATTTAAAAGCGAATTTCTAGTGAATGCATGATTGCAATGTGGAGATAAGAGCGATTTCATACTAACATGGGATCCAGAAGTTGATATTCGTAACACCACTAAATTTTAATCAATTATTTTGAAAGAAATTGCTTTAGAATGATGCGAAGTGTATACATGTTGATGCTCGTGACTGTACATACATACACATACATAAACTCTTCACGCCTTTTTCCCACGGGGGTAGGCAGAAACCACAAAACGCCGCCTGCAACGATCCTTACACACTCCTTTCGCCTCGTTCACATTCATACATCAGTTAGTGAGAAGTTCAATATTAAATTAACTTGTATCAAAAATAAATATCAAATATCTCTACATGCCATTAAAGTATATCGTATTTTTTACCATCACATCACATACCATCACGCCGGTATTCTTCAAAGGGTGAGGCTGAGGTGTACCAATGTACACCCACAGTTCGGTCCCATGTAATAGGGGGCGAGCCTAATGCCATTAACCGGGCACAAATCCTAACTCCGAGCTGCTGCTAAAAACTTCACAGAAAAACCCAATAACACTTTGCTCGACTTGCGAATCAAACGCAAGACCTCTAGCGTAGCAGTCGCGCTTAGGACCACTAGGCTAACGAGGCAGTAACGAGTGTTTTTTTAACAAAATGTTTATTTCATACGTCCCGAGTCGTAGATGTAAGAGAGGTCGGCACTGGACCAAATGTTCACTTAAAGCTGCCAGAACGCTTGTAGGGAGGGGAGGAGGGAGTTGTCGATAGATTTTATTTCTAAGATTTGAGGGAAATTTGAAAGCTGACGGGAGTGAAAAGTATTGGGTTAACCGGGGGGATTGTTCTGCTAACTTTTATGTATTAATAAAAAATATAAGCTTACAGTGTTTCACCAAATCGCTCACATACATTCATTATATTATTAAAATTCTGACAAATAAATTTTGTTTTTTTTTTTTGGAAATGATCACATTCTGACCTCAGTCTCACTCTTTAAAAAAAATCCATAATCAACCAATATTTTCTTGACATTGATTTTCGCTGAGATGAGACTGCAACTAGGTCGAATGTTTATAATTACAGGATTTTGCTGTCTGGTCACTCATTTTGCAATTACCAAGAAACGTAATCCATTTTGGGGTCTAGCAGAAAATGGCAGCTTAGATAAAAAGAACAGACGGTCTAAAACTAAAAATCTTCCTCGCTGATTACACTAGCACTGCTGGACAGGGTCCTCCGCCAACCGTAACAAACGTTATACTGCACATGCTGTATATTCCCCATTTGGAGTTACAAATATCAGGAGTGAAATTCCTCCAGTAGGCACTTAATGTTTTTAACGAAGATGATTTTTTTACACTTCGTCACCAGATACCTGACCAATCACCATCTAAAGTTTTGACCATTCCGCTACCAAAAATCCTCATCGAAAAAACCTCAAAAAAACATCGACACGTAATCCCACCACTACTACCCACCGGAGCGCGTAATCAGGTGACTGCGCCGCCCGTCCCGAATAACGAACGCAGCTCAATTGTTCCTCTTTTGCCCACAAGTGGAGTCCCACTCGACGCGACAAACGAGCACCTTTGATGCATCAGGGGTAACGAATCTGTGGGCGAACGTAGTCGGGGTTCTTTATTTGTGATGGAGTTTCGGGAAACGGGTAAATCGTAGATGCAGGTCTGAAAGGTTTGTGACCCAAAATGTTGGGCAATTAAGTAAGCTTTTGGTAGGTAGGAGCAATGGCCTAAGGATATGGATATGCGAACTCATTGGCTTGCTAAATAAATAAATAAATCATTTTTAACCCCCGACGCAAAAAGAGGGGTGTTATAAGTTTGACGTGTCTGTCTGTCTGTCTGTCTGTCTGTGGCATCAGAGCTGCCGAACGGGTGAAGCGATTTCAATTTAGTTTTTTTTGTATTAAAGGTGACCTATGTGCGAGTGTTCTTAGACATGTTTGATGAAAATCGGTTGAGCCGTTCAAAAGTTGTGGGGGTGAAAGCAGGGAAGAAAAACCGAATGTCTGTAAATATACTCGAGTGGGGTCTCAAACTTAACAAAATCGACATTATAATAAGTAGGTACCTATAAAAAGTATAAAATAAAAAATTAAATTAAAAATTTAAAAAACCTCCAACACAAAAACCTAAGTTCCCTTTAAAAAGTAAAAAAATAACAAAAAAAATACGTCACGTTGGGGGACCGCTCGGGACGATCGTATCCTAAATGCATCATCGGTCCCCCAACGTGACGAATTTTTTTTGTTATTTTTTTACTTTTTAAAGGGAACTTAGGTTTTTGTGTTGGGGGTTTTTTAAATTTTTAATTTAATTTTTATTGTCAGGCAACTGAGGCCCATAGATAAAATATACAAAATAATCTTATACATTAATAAACTAACACATAACAAAAACATAATTAAAAACTAATTCACACGTAAAGTCGGCGTCGTGTGTCGCGCGGTGTCGGGTATCCGGCCTCGGAATCGCCGAAACACTACACCTCTCGGCCAAAATTCCTCCTTCATGACAGTCGACAGATGTGCAGTTGGCACCCTCACCACGAAGGAATTGAAACTCACGCCGTGGTGAGATTCCAACCGCTCGACGCTCAAAGCTAAAACCAGAATCATACCAATATTATAAAGGCAAAAGTTTGTGAATGTTTGTCTCTTCTTCATGCTTAAACGGCTGAACGGAGCTGGACGAAATTTGGCACTGAGATAGATTATAATGTGGAATAACACATGGGGTACTTTTAATCCTGGAAAATGTACTTGAGATAATATATCAAATGTCGCGGACGAAGTCGCGGGCAGAAGCTAGTGATATCCGTACTAATATTATAAATGCGAAAGTAACTCTGTCTGTCTGTCTGTCTCTTCTTCACGCCTAAACCACTGAACCGATTACAATGAAATTTGGTACAGATATAGTCTGGGACCCGAGAAAGGACATAGGAACGGGAACGGGAACTATTAATCCACGCGCACGAAGTCGCGGGCAAAAGCTAGTATAAAAATAATATAGTAAAAGAGTAGTAGAGCTCCTTGTGAAGAAGCTTATCCGGGGCAGTACTACCACTATACCTATTTCTGCCGCAAAGCAGGGTTGCTGTGCTCCGGATTGAAGGTTATGGGTGCCGGCGTAATTATAGGCACATGTGACATTTCAACTTCGTCTCTGTGATGGCAACGCAGTTGCAAGGCCTCTGGTGTTGCAGATGTCTATAGGTAGCGGTGACCACTTAAGTTTGTGCAGAATACAACAACTGCGACGGTACTTTCCAGTTCTTTATTTGCCCACAAAGAGGGGTCCACTACCAGCGACAAACGAGGCCCTTTGACGTATCAGGGGTAACGAAGCTGTGGATACGTAGATTGTCGCTGTGTTAGCATAGTTTTTGTGTATACATACCATCACGCCTGTAATCCCCGAAGGGTTAGGCAGGGGTGTACCAATGTACACCCACAGTTTGCCAATATATTTAGGTCCCATGTAATAGCCAGGGCGCGAGCCTATTGCCATCAGCCGAGCACAAATCCTAACTCCGGGCTGCTACTGAGAATTTCACAGAAAAACCCAATATAGCTTTTCCTTTTTTTTTTCTTTCTTTCTAGCCAATAAATTTTCCAGATTTTCAAGTAAATCTTCTATCCCCGCTTCTACCTCTGCCCCACCCTATTATCCCTTCTGCTTGTCCCCTTTTTCAGTCGCCGCGCTCCGCCGCTCACAGCACAGATGACCTCCTAAGTCAAACATCTCGACTTCTTTTAAAATCTTTTGGGATTGGACTCGAGTGCATTATGATTTTTGAAGTCTCTTTGAGATGTAATCGTGGTTGATTTTTAAAGAGTAAGGATTAATGCAGAAAGTGGCTTGTGCTCAAGCAGTTCTCGTTGGTAATTAATTAATTTTTTGTATAAATAGAGTTGATTTTTGTGTGCAAGGTATTATTCCACGCAGTACGTGTTTTCTTACTGCCTTATTGACCGACTGCGAATCACGGTTTTGTTTCTACTTCTCCATACTATAATCTATACATATAATAAAATTGTAGCGATGTCAAAACTGTACATTTAATATTTTTGAGAAAGAGTGATTGCTACGAGGCCGGGGAATGATTCTAATGCCGAAAATACAATTTTTAGAATTTTTGTCTGTTTGTCTGTTTGTCTGTTTGTTTGTTAGAGCATCACGCAAATACTGCCGGACAGATTCTGTTCAATTTTTGTATATATATTTCACATAGGCCAAATTTGACCGTAGGCTATAAATTATCACGCTATCTGCTTTGGGGGCTGAGCAATATTGCATTATGTTTTGTTCTCCTGCAGATTACATTGCGATTATAAAAATACGAGACTAAATATAAGAATACTTTATACTAGAAAGGTTTAGGTAGTTAACTAAATGTAAACAAAACAAACCACGTGACTCATGGATGCTAAACCTTTCACTTCAAATTTTAAAATCGTATTATTTAAAGTCGTATAATAACAGGCTCTAGACTATATCAGAATTTGAGGAACTATCTGCCACGTTAATAATAAAACGTTCAGTGGTATTATCAATCATTTTATCTAATTTAAACATTTTCTGTTCTTGTTTTATTACATGACCCTCGCAATTTTCAAAGGCGCCTGGTTAATCGACTAAATGTAATATCTGCAATTTTAGTTGCCATACTACATCACGGGCGTACTCTTCAATTTAGCGACGTTATCTAATTCATCGTATCTTCTAAAAGGTTTTGGGAACCTGTCTTTTTAGGCTCTTTACAATAGACAGATTACAAAATATTACACTATTTTATAAAACTATCAAAAAAGTGGTGTCCAAACAATGACATCTATGAAGAGTAGTTTACGAATAAATGATAAAGTTTAACATAAATAAAAGAGAAAAGTATCGCATAAATCGAAATTAGAATTGATTTTGTTGTAACGTATTTTTAAACAAGGAAGTGTCAACTATAAAAAACCTTTTCGACGATTTGTTTACCTTTAGTTAACTACCTAAACCTTTCTAGTATAGGTAGCTGGGGCTTAAACTACTGAAATAATTATCATAACGCTATACCCTCAAGGAGCTAAGCAGTTAATCGTGACAGACTAGAACGGCTATTTTAGAGTATTTCCTATCGAAGCATGTGGTCTAATGGTTCGATGACCGCCTTACAAGTCGCTGGGTTTGAGTTCGAACCCCAAAAACTGTTTTACTTTTTGTGATTTTTTAAATACATTTTTAACGCTAGAACATTTCCAAACTTTAATAAAATTGAAGTATGCATTCTTCCGCCATAACATTTTGCTTTCTTATTTTTTAAATATTTTATTATTTCTGCAAAAAATAATGTCTATAGGTACAATCATAGTTTCATATAAACAATATTGAAGTCAAAATTATTCATTTATCGAAATCAAAAAATATAAACAAACTGATAGGTGTGGGAACGATAGTAGAGCGGAAAATATACGTAAAAAAAATCTGTCTGTTTGACTCTTTAAATTAAATTTTGACAAAATAGTCTTTAAATGTCAGGCAACACAGGGCTGTATTATATAACGCGATTGAATTATTTTCGCATCGATGATCTCCCTAACAATAATTTACACCAGTTGAGACATGTACAGTACCTTCTAGATACATCACTGAGTTTACTACCGGGAAACAGGTACTCTGGCAGCTTCAAGTAGTCATGAGGTGGTGGCTGTCTTCCTTCCCACAATCTACTTCTCTCTTTGGGTGGTGGGTTTTGTAATAAATAGTGAGGCTATTTGGGTATTTGTAACAAATAATGGAGTTAGGTAGGTAAGCATTATTGCATTATGTTTATTGTCCGTAAAGATTTTACCACGGAACTGTTATAAAATACATAAAATATTGAAGATTATTAAACATAAAATTTATCCTATGAAATGAAAATCATGAAGTCATAGCCACAAGGAATTAAGCAGTTAATTCTGTAATAGAATTCAATTCAAGACCGATTCTGGCCACGACGGCTAATCTTAAAGCAGACTAGCCAATACAGGAGATATTAAAATGCACAAGTGTGTGAGCAAACGCTCCCTCTTTTCTAACTCTTATAGTTCGACGTGTCGGCAATCCGACACAATCGGGGAGAGATCAGGCGCAGCACCAACGGCTTTACGTGCTTTCCGAGACACGTGAGTGTCACACCACCAAGGTCCGTACTCCGGGCTGTTCCTGAGAAATTCGTAATGGAAAAACCCATTACCCCATGATCAACAGTTTTGCTTGCCACCACGAGACCAACGGGGCAGTTCAAATATGACATATATAGGAATAGTTATTCTTAGTTAATTGTTACGTAAATAAAGTGAATAGTTTCGCTGTTTAATGAAAACCATGTAAAATATTTTGTGTGGGTTCAATTCCAATCAATTGTTACTTTTTGTTATTATGATTTCAATATTATAATAAAACACACAAGTTCTAGCTACGCTAAGAATATTTTTCGTAAGTAAAAAACGGCGCCTCAGACTATTTAAAGAGTTACCAAGTTATATCGATAGTAGGATCGCCGCAACACCATGATGCTCTGACGCAGGTATTCTCCGGACATGTTGACATGAGACATGAGGACACGCCAGAGTGATATCATTGTGAGGATCACCCGGTTTTTTTTTTTTTTTTTTTTCATAGACGGGAAATCATCAATTAACTTCCCCCGCCCTTAGTGTCAGACTTTTACTGACTAAATCCCGTCTATGTTCCTTCATGTGCCCTTTGCGTTCCGGGGGCGCGGTATCTCTTTTGAACAACCCGCAGCCCCGGCAGGCATCGGCCCTCAGTGGCCCCATCCAAGTTTGCTGACATCTCTTTGAGGCGCGTGGAACACGAACGCGCCGTCGACACGGTCTGTCGTTAGTGAACGTACGGACGGTGAGCTACCCATTGCTCACCGTCCACAGACACGCGTCTACGGTGGCCGCGGAGTCGTCTCGCGGCTCCCGACGCCCGGAGCGTCTACCGCGGCGGCCGCTGGGACGGGGGATCCTCCTTTCCCTCTCCCGTCCCGCCGCCTCCTTCTCTAGCATTACAGCTTCGCAGAAGGAGGCGACTGCTTCCCATTCCCCCTCGCTCCGGACCATGGCCTGAACCAGTGCCGGACGCGAGAGGGCGCCGCCGCCGATGGCCGCCTCGAGGACTCGGCGGTGCTCAGCCCAAGCAGGGCACACCGCCAAAGTATGCTCCACCGTGTCCTCGGGGCGATCCTCACAATGGTGACACCCGGGCGTTTCCTCCCGCCCGATGAGGTGCAGGAACCTCCCGAAACATCCGTGTCCGGTGAGGACCTGCGTCAGGCGGTAGGTGAGGGCGCCGTGGCGCCGCTCTAGCCACTCCTCAAAGAGGGGAACGGTGAAGCATAAGGAGGAGGAGGAGGTCTGCCCTGCTTTGGCGGAACACCGCCGTGTCGTCATAGAGGCGATCGACAGCAACGGGCCTGCGGTCGGCGAGCGTTGGGTGGCTCGCCGTCCGATCAGAACCATACCCGTGCCGACGCCGCGTTGTGTTTCACACACGTCTCAAAGAGATATCAGCACAGAAGACGGGGCCCGCTAGGGCCAGTGCCTGCGCCGGTTGCGGAATTTGTTTGAAAGACTCACCGCGGCCCTGGAACGCGATGGGCATTAGGAGAAAACGGATGGATTTTAGTCAGTAAGAGTCTGACACTCCCTTCCGCCAGAACGGAAAAACTCATATGACCTCACCGCACCGTGGGCCTACCAACCTCGACACTTCATAAAAGTGTCGTACGATTTATCTGCAAACGTTATGTGTGCAATACTATACTGTCTGCTCGCTACCAAAAAAGCATACTTCTATTCCAATAGCTAAACAGAAATAAATTAGCTACAACAGGACCAAAATTAATTAAACCTATACGTACCTATATAAAAAATATCTCTCAGAGTTCAAGCTTTCACGATACATGTAGAATCATGCATCAATCATTAATCATGCATCGCATGCAGAATTTCTTCTAATAGGTAGGTACTGTCAACAGACCATATTCTGCATGCTTAAAAATGAACTTCAAAATGAAAATGAAGGTTACCTATTACCGTCATTCTGCAATAGATGAAAGGTAATTTGAGAAGTAAAACTTTACTTAGCCTTTTAATAAGTCATAATTATGCTTACTGTTTTTGGCCCATACTTTTTCCCAACAACATAATTATATTAACTTGGTTGTAACACGAAGTTCAGATTTGGTTGGCAGTTGCTCTGATTACAAGATTCATTTCTACGGTTTTGATACTAGACAGATCGAAGCTACGATGTAAGTGTTAAAGCAGAACCCATTAAAAATGCTTTTCAACGGTTAGAGAAAATTAAAATATGTAAATAAGTAAATTTTAACACCACATCACAGTATTTTCGAAAGGAATAGTAAAGCCATATCATATACCCTCCGCATAAATATGTTTTAATCCCAGGTATGGCGCAAGTTCATTACCAACCGGACAAAAAATCAGACTCCGGGCGTCTACTGATTAATTTCTAAAACCCACAGTCGTAACTATTATTGACCTTAGAAACCATTTGACAGTTGGAAGACTATGAAGACATAATATTCAATCCTTAATTGGTTAAGTAACACTAAGGCTAACGTGAGCGAAGCCGCGGGCAACAGCTAGTTTTATAAATGCGAAAGTAACTCTGTCTGTCTGTTACCCTTTCACGACTAAACTACTGAACCGATTTTGATGAAATTTGGTAAGGGGTAACTTTTAACCCCAAGATAGGACATAAGGTACTTTTTATTGCGCGACTTGGTCTGCATCCACGATGACCAACATTTTAGTGGAAGAAGACGCGGGCAAAAGTCTGACTCATAATTGTTTGTTAATAGTTTTTATAACATAGGTAACGGCTGACATATACAAGCTGTTGATTTGCATTCTCGTCAAATTCAAGGAGTTAACTATGCTCGTGATTCTTAACACGAATCAATAATAAAAAAAAATTGTTTTAAAATTTATATTTTTTTGACGTGATTTTCCAATTCGAACTAGCCATCTCGCCAGAGGGTTTAGGCGCTATGCACGCATTGATATAGCCGCACGACAACTCTGCCTACCGCATACGCAACGGGGGGATCCTGATTTTTGCAAGAGGAGTATTCTGGAATACTGTTTTTTGATAGTTGCAACTAAAAAAGCATTTATTAAATATTGGCCGGGTATTGACTTGTGATAAAATTGATAATGTATTTGACATTCATAATTTAATATTTCATAAGAGTGCTGTTGAAGAACTGCAATTTTTATAGATGAAAATTTGTTAATGTTAATCTTCTTTTTTTTTTCTTTTTATTGTGTTTTGATTATTGATTTATTGTTGCTAAAATGTTATGGTGTATGTTTAATTTCATTTATTTCGTGTGTAAAAAATCCATTCAGATACAAATTATTGTTATTGAATAAATAAATAAATAAATATCGTAATTATATTTGATTACTTCTTTTTGTCTATGACAAGCTCCTAAAATTTGACGAGGATGCAAATCAACAGCTTGTATGTACAGACTGGCAAATAGACAAACAGTGAAGCATTAGTAATAGGGTCCCATTAACACTCTTTTGATACAGAACCCTATAAATAATAACAATGATAGGAAGAGCATGTAACTATCGACTTCGTTATGTGTGTTTTTACACCCGTTATTTCACTACTCACCTTACTGTTACTATGTTTCCCGGCACTAAAGTAAAACATATTTTATTTGTTCTCAGACTACAAACTAATAAGGCACTTGTCCTACTAACAGCGATGAGCGAGAAGCGAGTAGAGCTAGAAACTAGAAACGAGTTGGCGAGGGGCGTGTTGGTGGGTCTTTGGTTCGATTTCCAGTTCGCCATATTTAGGTCCCATGTAATAGGGGGCGAGCCTATTGCCATTAACCGGGCACAAATCCAAACTCCGAGCTGCTACTGAGAATTCCATAGAAAAATCCAATAACACTTTTTGCTCGACCTGGGAATCGAACCCAGGACCTCTAGCGTAGCAGTCGTGCCTAGGACCACTAGGCCAACGAGACAATTAATCGGTCTGGAGAATACATCTATTGTACGTTTCTTGAGCGAAAAAATAGGCGATAGTTACTCGCTTCCTCGCCGTCTGTGAGACAACAGCGTAAACCACAATAAAATAGCCAACAAAGTAATAAATATTGAAGATATAAAACAGTAGAGGATTTTTATTGGCCGAGCCATAACTTTAAACAAGAATTGCCACCGTTTGTGATAATTTATGGTTATTATCGTACTCTTGAGGCAAACAGGCCTGAACTAGGATCTTGTGGTATAGGACCATGAAGCTATAAAATAATGAGTTTTTATAAAGATTTTGTTGCCTGTTGGTCCCGTGGTCGCAAGCGCGACTGCTGAGCAAGGGGTCCCGGGTTCGATTCCCAGGTCGAGCAAAAAGTGTTATTGGGTTTTTCTATGAAATTTTCAGTAGCAGCTCAGAGTTTGGATTTGTGCCTGGTTAATGGCAATAGGCTCGCCCCCTATTACATGGGACCTAAAAAAAACATATCGGCGAACTGTGAGTGTTATTGGTACACCTCTGCCTAACCCTTCGGGGAATACAGGCGTGATGGTATGTACAATAGTATATAAATATGTTGAGCGTGGGGTATGGTTCTCACGTCGGATATTTTCTTTTTTTATGGACAAGTCCGCTGCATTATTTCCATTGCAACTTCTGAAAGTCAAAATCAACAATGGAGACCGCCAGCAAAGTGTCGAGGTAATGAAGCTCGACGAGTCCCGGAGAAACGATTCAACTGTCTTGGATCCCGCAACGGAATGAATCAAAAAGATTAACAGAAAAGTACCTACCTAAGAGTTACTGTGTTATTTAATTAGGATTTATTAATTACCTACTAGTTTCTGCCCGCGTCTTCGTCCGCGTAAAATGTTATTGTTTATCCCACGGGAACCATACATTTTTCCGGGATAAAAAGTATCCTATGTGTTATTCCAGACTACAATCTATCTCAATACCAAATTTCATCCAGATCCGTTCAGCTGTTTGAGCGTGAAGAAGGAACAAACATACAAACTTTATAATATTAGTTAGTAGCCTTTATACACTCAGCGGCACGGAATGTAGCCCAAACTTAAAGAAACCGATAATAAGTGATTTTGATATCGCATATGAGAATTTCGAATGGTAGATTGTTAGGGCATTTGTTTCTGTTAATTTAAGAGAGTGAGCACAAAAAAAAGATAATTTGTTTAATTTCTGTGACCCTTAACGTTAGTTCGTTACCGGAACGCACCTAACATGGGCGAGTTAAAACTCGATATTCAAATGGTCGTGCATTTAATCTTTATTGTTTTATTTTTTAATTAATCTGTAGTCATTTATGCATCCAGAATTGGATCACAGTGCCTCTAACTTCAGGTCAAGTTGCTCAGGCTGTGTTGCTTCGAAGTAAGGGGCAAACGCAGCTAGAGATTGCCGAAACTTTAAATGTACCTCTTCCAACTCTCAGGTACGCCTTAACAAGGTACGACCAGACTGGCCTTTACACAAGGAGACCAGAAAGTGGTGGTATTAGGTGGACATCAGCGCGAGATGACCGATTCATCGCTCTCGTAATTTTGAGAAATCGGTTTCTTATTGCGGTTTAAATACAGCAGCGGCCACAAACGGCAAGTGGGATCAACGTAAGTGAGCGAACAATAAGAAGAAGAATGGAGGAACGGGATCTGCGTGCTCGAAGACCAATTCGAGGTTCAGAGCTGCCCAGGCACCATCGCGTAGCTCAACTTTGGTTCGATCGCGAACACGTAAATTGGACTCACGAGCAATGCAGTAAAGTTCTGTGGACCGATGAATGCTAAGTGGCCTTAAGAGGTCCAGATGGCCGCGAACGTGGATAGAGAAGGCATAGAGAGAGGTTTCTGCCTATCACTACCAGGGAAATCGTCAGTTTTCATGGTGGATTAGTTATGATTTGCGGAGGAATCTGTTCAGACGCACGCACAGAGTTGGTAGCAGTTGCAGGTCGTCTAACGGCAGTGCAATACATTGAAGAGATCTTCCGAGAACATGTTAAACCATTCGTGGGATTCATCGATGGTAAGATTTCATCTTAATGCAAGATAATGTCCGACCTCACACAGTTCGTTGCGTGGATTATTAACTATTGGAGGCGAGAATTACAAAATTGGAGTGGCTGGCACGAAGCGCAGGCATGAATCCGAGAGAACATGCCTAGGACATGCTTTAAAGACACATCCGATCCAATTCCAACCCTCCAGAGACTATCAGTCAAATGAAACCCGTTCAGTTGGCCGCCTGAGAAGAAATACCCTATGTGGACATTAAAAACATAATCCACAGCATGCCTGATCACATGCATGGGGTCATCAGAGCCAGAAGTGCAAATACCCGCTATTAATTTTAAGTACCATACCGTTATTTTGTAAATTTCATTCATAAACATTGTTTTTAAACTTGAACTGAATGTCGTTTTTGGTAATTTTGTTAAATTTTAAATGTTAACCCTTTTTTTTGTTAAACAATCATTCGCATTAAGGATGCGAATAAACATTTAAGATATATAACAAAAAAAAAATGCTGTTTTGAGTTTAATTTTGATGATAAGCTACATAACACGCTTGGGCCACATTCCATGCCGCTGAGTGTAGTATTAGTGTGATTTTTCAGTAGCAACCCAGAATTTGGAAATTGGTGGTTTTTGATCCCTAAAATATACTATGCTTGCATTTTTAGGTACAATGCATTTTTATACCGGAATTAACCGATAAATCAAAATACATAGTTTCTATTGTAAATAATTTCAATGCAGCATTGTTTCCGAATTTCAGCTAAAATGTATGTATTTATCTAAACCATGGTGGGTTATTTGTTATGATTATCATTTTGATGCAGGAAATCAGGTATTAATAGTTTTGTGCGGGTTAGCTATTATTTAGTACTAGCTGTTGCCCGCGATTTCATCTGCGTGAGTTTTTTTTACACGCGTTAAATTACGTCTTTGGCTGCTGCTCCGCTCCCGTTTGTTGTAGCGTGATGTTATAAAGACTAAACTATTCCTCATTTTCTTATTTTAACTCCGTCCAGAGTTTGAATCCCACGTCAGGCAAAGAAAAAAAAGTAAATTAAAAAAAAAATGTTTTTTCCATTAGGAATTTCTCAGCAGCACCTTGGACTTTGGAGGTTGATGGTGTGACACCCCCGTGCCTCGGATAGCACGTGAAGCCGTTGGTCCGGCGCCTGATCTCGGCCGGTCGTGTCTATTGCCGCCCCACCGGACTATAAGAGTCAGGGAAGAAGGAGTGCACCGTGCAGCACTATAATATCTGCTGCGTACTTGGCTTATCTCCATTGCAGCACTAGCAACTAGCTTTCCACCGTAGGACGACGAGCGATGGGTAGCTCGCCGTTTGATCAGCAGTGCCATTCTAAAAGTTAATTTGCAAAATCACTTCTGAATCCGAGGTGAGATTTTAGTTTCGTATTCTTAAAATGAGTGAGTCCAACACTCTAGAGCCACCACATGATGACGTAAGCGAGAAGTAATAATTATATTGAGTGAATATTTTGACGTTTTTCAATAGGATTTGATATTCTGCGAAACAAGCGTGATTCGATAATGACTTTCGAAGTGATCTGCCTATTTCACTTAACTAGGCCCGGGTCGACGCGACGGCGCGTTGTGTTCCACGCGCGTATCAAGGATATGTCAGCACAATAGACGGGGCCCGCTAGAGTCTGTGCCTTCCAGGGTTGCGGAATTTGTTCGAAACAGTCACTGAAGCCTTGGAACGCAATGGGCATTGGAAGGAACACGGATGGATTTTTGTCAGTAAGAGTCTGACACTTCCTTCCGCTTCACCCAGAGCGGAGAAGTCATTTGATGATTTCCCATACTTAAAAAAAAACAACTACCTTCAACTTTCTGTGTAACTTCTTGACAATTCAACAGTGCCTGTAAATAGTCTATGACTTTCAAAATCGACCGCTATAACCGAAATCGGTCTGCAGAAAATATTATAATAGTTACCAAATACTACTTTATATATTCCATTCTCCACACACACTTACAAACACCAACCGGAACTCGCCATCCACAGACAACCAAGTACAATATTAACGGAGAACTTCGCGGACGAATGAGCGCCATATTTATTAGAGAACCACTTCCGGTTCCGATGGCGGCCATGATTTAAACACGCATTTCCGGTGTATCACTTGACTGTGTTCCGTTGGGAGTTCTATTACGTTAAATTATTTGTTCATCGGATTTGAGGGCGGGGTAGGAAATAGGGAGGTTAAGTTATTACTGAGGTTGAGAATTGGATGGGTGTGTTTTTGTATAAGTTTGACTTTGTTTTTTTTTGTCTTTGGATGGTGCTGTAATACAAGGT
Source organism: Caradrina clavipalpis (assembly GCA_932526535.1). NCBI lineage: Eukaryota > Metazoa > Arthropoda > Insecta > Lepidoptera > Noctuidae > Caradrina > Caradrina clavipalpis. Next base: position 11,850,128 of record OW052111.1, read on the forward strand.
GTTGATTTGCATCTTTGCCAAATTTTAGGAGATTGTCATAAAAAAATAAAAGTAATCAAATATAATTACGATACCTGGCCAATATTTAATAAATGCTTGTTTTTTTAGTTGCAACTATCAAAAAACAGTATTCCAGAATACTCCCTCTTGCAAAAATCAGCATCGCCCAGTTGCGTATGCGGTAGGCAGAGTTGTCGCGCGGCTATATTAATGTGTACATAGCGCCTAAACTCTCTGGCGACATGGCAACCTCGAATTTGGAAATCACGTAAAAAAAAAGATATCAAAACCAATATATTTTTTTATTGATTCGTGTTAAGAATCACGAGCATAGTTAATTCCTTGAATTTGACGAGGATGCAAATCAACGCCTTGTATAATAAAGCTGAAGAGGTTTTTTGTTTGTTTAAGCCTCCTTTCTCTGGAATTATCCAGTCGGATTAGAAAAATATGTTTATGTGTGACAGCTTAATTTATAAGGAATAATAAAGAGTGTATAGCATCACGCTACGAGACACGGGACCGGAGCAGTAACTAATGAAGTAATTTATAAGAAAATAGTGTTACATGGTTTCATGTCTAGCTGAATACCAAGGTTTGACATGAAGTGACTACCTATCTGACCTCCACAACCCAGTTACTAGGCAACACGATACCTCTTGGTAAGACTGGTTGTCAGACTTCCTGGCTTCTGACCATCCGTAATGACTTTCAAAGATCTACGAATGACAGCCGAGGCCAACGGCTTAACGTGCTTTCCGAGACACGGGGGTGTCACACCACCAACTTCCAAACTCCGGTCTGCTACTGAGAAATTCTTGATGGAAAAATTCAATAACACTTTTTGCTCGACCTGGGAATCGAACCCAGGACCCCTCGCTCAGCAGTCGCGCTTGCGACCACGAGACCAACAGGGCAGTCAAGTCGGCTCACCCCCCATTTACATACCTAAACATACTAACAGAGGTGTACAATGGTTCACCTCTGCCTAACCCTTCGGGGAATACAGGCGTGTTGGTATGTTAGTATGAATTTCCTACACTACGATAGCATAAAGCGATTAGTAGTGACGCAGCATTTTACTTGCATTACAAAATCTCTACTACAAAAAAATCGGATTTTTTGTTAGTACCTAACATTTAAATCTTGCCCACAAAACGGAATAAAACAACAAGCATTCGTATAGAAATAGCCCGGGGGAATAAAAACGGCTTGTACTCTCTCGGAGCCGGGGTAAACGCTATTTATTAAAGTTTATTCTGATGTTGAGCGATGTCCGACATTTTGCATGTGGCCCTGGTATGTTTTGTTAGAAATATAAGAGTTTGGTATGTTATTTTACCCGATTATTATTATATAATATACCATCACGCCTGTATTCCCCGAAGGGCTAGGCAGAGGTGTACTATGCACACCCACAGTTCGCCGGTATATTTAGGTCCCATATAATAGGGGGCGAGCCTATTTCCATTAACCGGGCACAAATCCAAACTCCGAGCTGCTACTGAGAATTTTATAGAAAAACCCAATAACACTTTTTGCTCGACCTGGGAATCGAACCCAAGAGAGAGTTTGTTATGTTATGGAGAATGACCCGATTATTATTTCCATTTATTCATTTACAATACATATTTGATACATTTTTAAATATGAGTCTAAAAAAAAACATTAAAAAATATAAAAAATAGTAGCCCTCCGGCGTCGGGAACAGGGTCCAAGCCACCGGTGGTCAGGGAAAGAAAATGAGAAAGAAATCTCCTTACAATACGCGCCGTGTCTAGGAGTACCGCTTTCTGAACCAAGCCCTTGACCCAACCGCCCAACGAGAGCCTCCTTAGGTGTTGGGAATCTGCGGGTTGTTCGAAAGGGATACCGCGCCCCCGGAACGCAAAGGGCACACGAAGGAACATAGATGGTTTTTAGTCAGTAAAAGTCTGACCTCCCGTCCCGCCCAGGGCGGGGGGTCATTTGATGATTTCCCATCGTTAAAAAAAAAAAGGTGTTGGGAATGAACCGATTATTATTATGTAAAGTAATCCTAAGTAATATTATAATAATAAATGCGAAATATAATATAATATAATATATTATATAATATAATATATATAATATAATATAATAAATGCGAAAGTAATTTTGCTGGGATGACAACTAACAAAAGGAATTTATAGCAAATGTGAGTGGCAACGCCGGGACGGAACGCCCTTAAAAGACCTACCCTGACCTTATTGGTGAGGTTCTTCAGAAACGCCAGGTGCTCAGTACTCGTAACCGGCGTGCTTGTATGACCACATGTATGAACGTGGAGGAAGCGAAAGGAGTATGTATAGATCGTAGCAGGAGGCGTTCTGTGGTTTCTGCCTACCCCCATGGGAAAAAAGGCGTAATTTTATGTATGTATTTTATCTTGATGTTGAGCGATGTCCGACATTTTGCATGTGGCTTGCTTTGGTATGTTTTGTTAGAAATACGCGAGTTTGTTATGTTATGGAGTATGACCCGATTATTATAATGTAAGTAATATAAATAATATTCTACAGACTGACTGCCTCGGGAGCCTAGTGGTCCTAAACGCGATTGCGATACTAGAGGTCTTGGCTGTGATTCCCAGGTCGAGCAAAAGTGTTATTGGGTTTCTCTATGAAATTCTCAATAGCAGCTCGGAGTTAGAATTTGTGCCTGGTTAATGGCAATAGGCTCGCCCCCTATTACATGGGACTTAAACATATCGGCGAACTCTGAGTGTACATTGGTACCCCTCTGCCTAACCCATCGAGGAATACAGGCGTGTTGGTATGTTTTAATTTTAACATCTTTAACGAACTTAAGTTTTCAATAATGGTCGTACCCCCACCGAAAAATGCAAAATGAGGTTTATAAAAATAATAACAAACAAATTGATAATCAAGTATTTTTATTTACAAAAATACTACAACTAAATATTGATAAATATACACATAAGTAGGCTTAATTCTGCCAAAATGAACCAGGTGAATGAATTGCCTTAAACTGATTTAATTTAATATACCAGATGTATTACATTACTATCCAGCAATATCAATTTAATATAACATCTCAAACTTACCCTTACCCCAAAGGGCTTCTGCGGGTTGTTCGAAAGACATATCGCGCCCCCGGAACGCAAAGGGCACATGAAGGAACATAGACGGGTTTTAGTCAGTAAAAGTCTGACACTCCCTCCCGCCCTGCCCAGGGCGGGGGAAGTTATTTGATGATTTCCGGTCTTAAAAAAAAAAAAAAAACCTAAAGGGCTTCACACATGGCAGCTATAATATGTATATTATAGCACTATACATCGTAATACATCTTTCCATAGAAAACAGATAATTTAAAGCTATACACCCCATTATATTATGCACTTTAATATACATTTATAGCTTCCGTGTATAAAGCCCTTTATAGATTTTAAACACATCCAATTTTTTTCGAAAAAAAGGTTTTTTTTTGGTGGGTTGGTTCATTTTGACGAAACTAACTCCATGAAATTATAAAATAAAGATCCACAGTATGTAGAGTTTGGAGATCAAGAAATAACAATTATCACATAAAAAATCCTGTATAATTATTTTGTGTATTACATACATACTCTATTGATATATACAATCTATTAAGTTGCTACAATAAATAACAAAATAATAAATACACATTTTAAATTCTATACAAAGTACAAATTTGCACAGGAGGTTAAATTATTATAAATCAAATAAAATTACAACATCCAATACAATAAATTATTGTAATTTTTTTATTTATATTTGTCAGTTTTCAGAATGGTGATTTCAGACTTAATAATGATTAAAATTAAATGACTATAATGGACTAGTATCAAACTTTTTTTTTCAAATTTTCTTTTTTTTTATAAAACCCCAGTATTGAGGCGAACAAAACAAAAATTAATTATTCAAATTGGTCAAACCATTTTCGAGTATTTGCGAAACTAACTATGTGTGGTAATTGATTTTTACATATCTACACAATTATTTTAAACTAGCTGTTCCCCGCGGTTTCACCCTCGCTGCTCAGCACCTGTTGGTCGTAGCGTGATGTTACATAGCCTATAGCCTTCCTCAAGAAATGGACTATCCAACACTAAAAGAATTTTCCAATTCCAACCAGTAGTCCCTGAGATTAGCGCGTTCAAACAAACAAACTCTTTAGCTTTATAATATTAGTATAGATAGATACTAACTACGACTAGATTTTCTCACAAAGTTTTCCTTCACCGATATCAGTGATGTCCAAGATAAACTTAAAAAAGTACAAGTGAATTGAAAAAATCACAGTTTAGAGGAACAATCAGCAACAAAAGCAGATTAACATTTCAGATTTTTTAATCCTTTTTATTGAGCACAATATCAAAGGAAATACGAAATAGATCTAATATTAAGATAAAATTAACTCTTGTATTTATCTTCCTAAAATTCTGAAAAGCAGTGAATTGTGTTATTTCGTGTCTATTTAAATGATATGTAAAAAGTAACATTGTTAATCGACTTTTGTTGCTGAACGTCAAGTGAATTGAAAAAATCACATTTTGTAGTTACACACCCGGTATCGAACCTTCAAGCATCGACACCAAGAACAATGGAAAATGCAGTTTAAATCCTTGACCCCTAAGACTTAAATTACTTTACAAACTATATTTCTCCGCACACATTTCTCGTAGCGTTAAAACGGTCCAGACATATAAATGGCTCCTATTCGAGGAATAAACTAGAAAAATAGTAAAGTTTACAGTTGCCCACTAAATGAATAGGTTCATAAATTTCAAAAAAGCTATTTTGCTCCCCAGTTTGTAACTCGAGTGGCCATTAATTCTGGCAGCTTACAAAATAAAACAATTGGTAGATAAATGATGCGTGAAAGGGAACGGGATTCTGAGATATAAAATAAGGAATTCGGTAGATGAAAACACTAATCAATTGACGTACTTTTTATGAGCTGTCAAAACGTGATGGCCCCATAGATTTTGTATGACAATACTAAACTATGACGTCACTTTTTTGGCATCTTAATTTACAATTTATTTATTGATTTCATTACAACTAAAAATCAAATTTAAGAGTTGGGTCATGTTAGGGTTATGCCGCTACAGAATCTTGGATGGAAAAACGTGATATTTTTTATTCAAAACTAGCGAGCCGATTTTGGAAGTTTCTGGCGAATTTTCATAATAAAATCTATCGTATAAATCTTGTCCATGAAATTACGAATACGACAAAAAAAATATCATCCAAATCGGTCCAGCATTTCTCGAGTTTTGCGCTTAGCAACATTTTGCCGTTCATTTTAATTTTTAATATTTATATAGATAGCCCTGTCCTGTCCTAATAATTCTGTTTTCAACACACTAGTTCGTAATATGACTCTTATCACACCGCTTTAAGGGTTTTCTAGTTGTATTACACATGCATACAATTTACATTACATTACCGCACTAGTCTATTACGCTGTCACCTTTGGCTTGGCTGCAATTCAGCCTCGATCATAATGAAAAACTTATCAAACTAGTGTTACAATACTTTTGTAAAAACAAAATTAAATATACCACGCTAATTTTCTTTTGTTTACATAATGGCAGAGTAGCACTCTCTAAAATTAAATTAACATATTATTATAACTATCTAAAACGAAAATAATGTAAATAATACGATCACAGAAAATGACTAGAAAAGATTAAATAATACAGAATAACTAAAAAGCCAATTTTTGCAAAACGGATTATCTATCTCTCCCCGGTTGTGTCGGATTGCCGTCCCGTCGGACTATGAGAATTTGTCAAGAGTGCACTAGTGCACTATAATATCTCTTGCGTACTTGTCTTGCCTCTTCTTATAAAAGTTTGACGTGTCTGTGTGTATGTGTCTGTCAATGGCACGGGTGAACTGATTTGAATACTGATTTTTTTATTTGAAAGCAGGTTTTATAGGGATGGTTCTCAGATATATTTTATAAAAATCAGTTCAGCCGTTTCAAAGTTATCAGCTTTTTTGTTAGCTGCGGTAGGGAAATTAATTTAATAATTCGGGGTTACTTAAATTTTTTTTTTTTTTGAGATTAGCCGCCATGATCGAAATATGTTGGAGAATACTCGTATTAGTATTATATCAGTCGTCCCGCAGTCGGTTACTAGATGTCTAAGATCGATGCCTAAGAAAATGTGTAAACATTTTGGGTATAGCATTTTGGACGGGCCTGTTGGTCTAGTGGTTAGCGGCCCTGACTGCTAAGCCGGAGGTCGTGGGTTCGATTCCCACCCAGAACAAACTTTGTGTGATGAGCATGATTGTTTGTTCTGTGTCTGGGTGTGATTTATCTATAATATGTATGTATTTATAAATTATATAAGTATGTATATCAGTTGTCTGGTTACCATAACACAAGCTCTGCTTAGCTTGGGATCAGATAGCCGTGTTTGAGTTGTCCCAAGATATTTATTTAGATATTTTATTTTTATTCACAACTTGTTTTGGCTTTATCGTGGTCTCCCCTAAAATCTTAATGTATGTGTTCTATCCTAGCGAACAGCCCACGAATTCCACCCGCTTTCGTCTTTGGTTCCTGCTCCGCTCCTATGGGTCGGAGCGTGATGTTATATAGCTTAATTTATTTGGGAATAATGAAGCTACCTATTGGCGAAGCAATGGTTAAAATCGGTCGTGTAGTTTCGGAGCCTTTTCGGCACAAAAACGAACTAAAAATCTTTCGCCTTCATAGTTTTAAGTGTAGAGTATTATTACCTATCAGCTTGATTCTGTCTGATACAAGATAAAGGAGTATCACTATCTTCACTATCTTCACTTTCTTCCTCGCTTTTGATTTCAATACAAAGAACATTCATTTCATCAGTTGTCGACGGCTTATACAATGGTTTAGTAGATACAATTCTTCGTTTCCTACGACCGCCATTGACATTTGTATTACTGTTATTCTTCATACGATGTTGCAAATTTGTTAATATTTCAACTTCTGCTTCAAGCCGTTCAGTTATAGGTATAGCGTTTAACATTGGAATTAATGATAGAACAAAATTTGTACTATCTGGATATAGATTTGGATTATTTGTAATTGGATCTGAATTTATTGGAGGATCAGTATTAGGATCGTGTACTATTGTGTTTTCTATGTTTGTGTCTTTAGTAATACCTTTTTCTGTTGTGTATTGTGTGTTTGTATGTCCAATAGTAACGTTTTCTGTTGTGTATTGTGTGTTTGTATGTCCAGTGGGAACGTTTTGTGTTGTGTATTGTATGTTTTTATGTCCAATAGTACCGGTTTTAGTAGTGTATTGTTTGTTTTTATGTCCAATAGTAACGTTTTTTGTTGTGTATTGTGTGTTTGTCTGTTCAGTGGGAACGTTTTGTGTTGTGTATTGTATGTTTTTACGTCCAATAGTACCGGTTTTAGTAGTGTATTGTATGTTTGTATATCCAGTAGTAACGCCTTCGGTTATGTATTGTGTATTTGTATGTCCATCAGTAACATCTTTATTTGTGTATTGTGTGTTGGGATATTCAGTAATACCGTTTTCAGTTGTGTATTGTGTGTTTGTATGTTCATTGGGAACGTTTTCAGTTGTGTATTGTGTATTTGGATATTCAGTAGTACCGTTTTCAGTTGTATATTGTATGTTTGTATGTTCAGTGGGAACATCTTCAGTTGTGTATTGTGTGTTTGGATATTCAGTAATACCGTCTTTAGTTATGTACTGTGTGTTTATATGTTCAGTGGGAACGTTTTCAGTTGTGTATTGCGCGTTTGAATATTCAGTAACACTGTTTTCAGTTGTGTATTCTGTGTTAGAATATTCTATAATACCGTTTTCAGTTGTGTATTGTGTGTTTACGTTTTCAGTGGTACTGTTTTGTGCTGTGTATTGTGTGTTTGGATATTCAATAATACCGTTTTCAGATGTGTATTGTGTGTTTATATGTTCAGTAGGAACGTTTTGTGTTGTGTACCGTGTATTTGGATATTCCGTAATACCGTTTTCAGTTGTGTATTGTGTGTTTGAATATTCAATAGTGCCGTTTTCAGTTGTGTATTGTGTGTTTATATGTGCAGTGGGAACGTTTTGTGTTGTGTACTGTGTATTTGGATATTCAGCAATACCGTTTTCAGTTGCGTATTGTGTGTTTGTATCTCCAGTAGTAACGTCTTGTGTTGTGTATTCTGTATTTGTATATCCAGTAGAAACGTCTCCTGTTATATATTGTGTGTTTGGATATTCAGTTATACCGTTTTCAGTTGTGTATTGTGTGTTTGTATATGCAATAGTACCGTTTTCAGTTGTGTATTGTGCGTTTATATGTTCAGTAGGAACGTCTTGCGTTGTGTATTGTGTGTTTGTATCTCCAGTACTTATGTCTTCTGTTGTGTATTGTTCATTTATATATTCAATAATAATATCATCAGTTCTGTCTTGCATGTTTGCATGTTCATTAGTAACATTTTCTGTTGTAAATTGTGTATTTATAGGTCCAATAGTAACGTCTTGTGTTGTGTATTGTGCGTCTATATATTCAATAATAACGTCATCCGTTTTGTCTTGCATGTTTGCATGTCCATTAGTAACATTTTCTGCTGTGTATTGTGTGTTTGCAAGTCCATTAGTAACGTTTTCTGTTGTGTATTGTGTGTCTGTATGTCCAGTATTACTACTCAATACACTACCCAAGACGTTACCGTTTTGTGTTGCGTAATGTGTGTTTGTATGTCCAGTTGTAACCTCCTCTATTCTGCATGGCGTATATGCATGTCCATTATCACTGCACATTACACATCCCGAGATATTGCATTCTTGTGTTGAGAATGGTGTGTTTACACTATATTCAGTAATGAGGTCTTCCGTTCTGTCTGGCATTTTTGTAGGTCCATTTACTTTTTCTATTGTGTATTGTGTATTCGTAAGTGCCGAAGTAACGGTTTCCATTTTCTTTGTACGTTTAGAACTGCCTATCTTAATTATAGATGTTGCTGGCATCTCTGCAGGAGCTGGAATGTCTTGATTGTTAGGGTCTACTTTTAAAATGGTGTCTTCGGCATTAGTCTTCGCTGGAAGATCGATTTCTTTTGTCGTGGTTCTTGTACCAAAATCAGTATAATTTTTCAGGAATTCTAGTGACTCGTAACGCACGTATTGTCGTTTTCCGTGGTTGGTTGAGTTTCCGTTGACCCAGTTCGGGTCCTTTTGACGTCTTTGATCTCTGACAAAGCAAGATCGCAGGTTTTTCCATTTTTTTTGAACCTGATCCACTGAAAAAGAAAATATATGTTACTAGCGAACTGCATCCGCATTAAGTTACGTCTTTGGTTACTGCTCTGCTCCCGTGAGTTGTAACGTAATGTTATAGCCTATGTCACTCAGGAATAACGTAGTTATCTATTAGTATAAAAATTGTTAAAATCGGTCCAGTAGTTTTGGAGCCTATTCGACAATCAAACAAACTGACAAAAAAAACTTTTCCCTTTATAATATTTTTTGTATATTATTATAGATTAAATAGATTGGGGTTCGTTGTAATGGCGCAGTGGTTAAGGCTACCTCCCATTCATGATGTTGCGGGTTCAATATAGAACAAGTACCAATATGAGAAAATCCTTTTGCCTCTCAGCGGGACAAAAATTATTATTATGTAAAGTAATCCTAACTAATATTAATTAATTTACTAATATTATTAATTTATTAATTATTTGTTATACTAACCCTATGGACTCTTGTCTGAATTAAATGATTTGAATTTGAATTTGAATTAAAAATAAAAATATACCATCACGCCTGTATTTCCCGAAGGGTTAGGCAGAGGTGTACCAATGTACAGCCACAGTTCGCCGGTATATTTAGGTCCCATGTAATAGGGGGCGAGCCTATTGCCATTAACCGGGCACAAATCCAAACTCCGAGCTGCTACACTGAGAATTTCATAGAAAAACCCATTTTTTTAATAATCTTATCTAGTATCATGGTTTCATTGGTCATCTCTTAACTGCCATGGCTTAATTTTTATTGTACTATATTCACTTTCATTGTTTTCACATAGAGAAGCAACAAGTACATTGTAACAAATATCTTGTAAAAACCAAATTGAAAGACAAGAGTGTCCTTGGAGTTTCTTGCTCGTTCTTTTCCATAGAGACCTACGTTTTGAAACGAGCAACTATCTAAGACTATATTATTATATTGACAATTTGAAAGCGCCTGTAATAACTTTGAATCGATAATCGTATGACCGCCCAACACAGTAAATGTCACAGCTCAACTGTCAAACACATACAACAGAAAACAAACAAACAAAGAAAGAATATTAACTGACCTTTTTCAAGTTTTTCTTCGTCATCATATTTGGGCCATACTTTTGGGAATAATGCTTTCGTTATCCGTTCCCAAACATTATTTCTATAGTTCAAATCATTATGTTTTTTATGTTTTTTGTTGTACAAACTTGGATACTTTTTTACTTCTTTTATCAATAACTCGGTGTCCAGTTGAGCTACGGTATATTCCGACATTGCTCAATACAATATACACACAGTTCGTATTAAATTAATTACTGATTATTAAAAACATAAATCATTACGAGTGTTTGAAGCTTTATACGCGAGCCGTGACTAAAAGTACGCAACCGTTCGATAACTCACCGCGCAGTTGCCAACTCGCTGTTTAGACATGGAACGCAAATCATGCCGTCTCATTCACACGTTCAAAACAGGTATAGTGGGGAGTGAGACGGCGCTATCACCGCCGCCATTTTACAATTTGTTCCTTTATGTTTCGAGCAACTTAGAGTGATGCGGTCGCGGAATCTAAATTCGATTGTATTTCGATTGAGTGAAGGGTGTTTTTTCTTTGGCACCGGTGCGGCACTGGACCGGTGTCTGCTTGAGGAAAATAATATTGCGAATTTTCACAGTTTTCCTAACTACAGGCTTGTGATTGAAGCAAAATAATCGCCATGTTTGTTATAACCTGTTTACAAGAATATAAGCTTCGTTTAATTCTCAGTATTATTTTATTTAAACACATTTATGAAGTGAATAAGTACTTCTTTAGCGGCGTTGTGCGATTTTCAGAAGGGGCAACACTTATGGTTCGCATCAGTTACTAAAAAGTGTTCAGTTTTCATTATTTTTCAGACGCATTAATTTTTAATACAAATAAATAATGAATAATATAATGTAACTATACAACTTATTGTAATACATTTTTTTAAAGTATGTATGGAATTTCTTGCCCACTCTTCTTCATACGAAACTACCTTTTGAAATGGGTAACTAGATTTTTTTTATCGTGTAATTGACGTTCAGAAGTGTTCTATAATGGTTAAATTGAAATGAATGAAATAAATTTGACTTTGACTTTGAATAAAATTACATTATTTATCAAGCAAAAAATTTTCAAACGCCTGACAAAAACTTGCTAGCAACATGTTGAGCAACGAAATATTTTTTGCATTGAATAATAATTATGTAACAGGGGTTTTTTTTAATCATTGCCCCACACTAGGAATTTCTCCTGTATCGTGGGTGTATTTGAGCACCGCTGAAATATTTCTTTTATTTTAATTTAACTATTTTACGGCTTTCACACTGCGCTGCGGCGCCAACACCATCCTGAACGTACTCAGCCAGAAGTTGGACAGCCCCCTTCTGCGGCACTGGGTTCAAGCACAAGCGCGTGTGCCTGGGGCCCCAGGGGGCGTCAAATACCTTAATTATTTTTTAAAGAATGTAACTAACATAGTTTTTAAGTTGTATACTAACAATATTATGGGTATATTGCCTGAAATAAATAGATTTTATTTTATTTATTTTTTATTTTATTTATATTGGAATTAAATTGTGTAACTTAACATTCTGCGAATATTTCCAGAGTCTACCGGTTGCCGTTATCAATATCAAGCAAAAAAAAAACACGTTTGTTGTATGGGAGCCCCCTTAAATATTTATTTTATTCTGTTTTTGATTATTTGTTGTTATAGCGGCAACAGCAATACATCATCTGTAAAATTTTCAATTGCCTAACTATCACGATTCATGAGATACAGCCTGGTGACAGACGGACGAAAAGCGGAGTCTTAGTAATAGGGTCCCGTTTTACCATTTGGGTACGGAACTATAAAAAATAGGCCAAGTGCGAGTCGGACTCGTACACGAAGGGTTCAGTACCATTATCGAAAAAAACGGCAAAAAAAAAACCGGCCAAGTGCGAGTCGGACTCGCGCACGAAGGGTTCCGTACCAATATCTATAATGACGTGTAAAAAAAACTACTTACTAGATCAGACAGACGGACGGACAAACAAACAGCAAAGTCTTAGTAATCACGTTTTACCATTTAGGTACCCTACCCCAAAAAAGCCGTATTAATATTTGTTCCGTACGGGAATCAACCACGCTACAAACAGTATGCGAGGCGAGTGGCTTAACCACTATGCCACCACGAGATCCTATTAAGGAATATTATTATTCATCTATTTCTCCACGTACCGTGACCGTGGTTGATGGAAATGGATTAGAATTCTGCCACCGCACTAAGGGGGGGTGAATGAGGGATGGGAGCTATTTTTAATCTAAATGCTAAAGACATCCTGCCTTAGGATTGCGACGGTGCGGGTAGTGGGGGGTGATGTTATTCTAAATAGGGGATTTTTTTAAGTAACAGTAAGTTGCAGATTTGAAATGTGTTGCAGAAAAATGTAGGCACTCTTGGGAAGTGATAGAAGTGAAAATTTAACTTCACATTAGCATGTCGGTGATAGGAATCTCTGAAATGGCTGGATGAATTTAGATGGGACGTTTACTTACAGACAGCTGATGTTATAAAAAGTAACTTTTTTTTATCTAGGCTATACCCACTGCACAACACACTCAACACACACAATAATTATGGCTTTATATTTATTAATAGACCGCCGTGATCTCCTATAGAAGGTACCTATTAGGATTTCCTGTGAGTAGCATAAGTAATAATATTAAATCTCCTTTCTATATCAACACTATATAGGTACAGCTGCGAGCATAAATGTACAGTAACTCAGCAAAATTCAAAAGTGATTTACCTATTCGAAAAGTTACGATTGCAACATTGAGAAAAGATCTATGTCATATTGTTATGGTTTTAAAATACGATGCTCGTATCACCACAACATTTCAATCAATACTTTAGGAGAAATAGCTTTAGAATGTTGCTAAGTATATAGGTATATACTTGGCAACATTCTAAAGCTGAAAAATGTAGGTCCATTTTTACACTTCAGGATAATTAAGGAAGTGATAATTATTGAACACACAACACTGACAAGTGCTCGCCCAAGTCCTTTCAAATATTCTTTTCTTGCGTCACCACGAGCCAGTCCTCTCGATGCGAGTGTAAATTAACTCGCCACCTCTTTCCGTGCTGGCAATGCGGGAGCAAAAAAAAAATACCATCACGCCTGTATTCCCCGAAGGGTTAGGCAGTGGTGTACCAATGTACACCCACAACTTTCGGAAGTAACTTCTGCTTATTTTCTTTTAGACTAGCGAACCACTTCTTGGGCTTTGTCCACGTGGCTTACTCACCCGCGTTAATTTAAGTCTTTGGTTACTGTTCAGCGGTGTTAATCTGTAAAACTGTCCTTCCGTGAAGTGAGTGTGTGGCGACCTGTCAATCCCTAGCATCGCATAGTGGCATGACAGCCCAGTTTTAGCTCACTTCACCTTAATTCACTGAGAGAGATTTTTTACACAATAAGCCGGCTGCATGATGTTTTATAGCCTAAGACACTCACAAATAACGAGACTTTCTATGAGTATGAGTAAAAGAATTTTCAAAATCGATTCAGAAGATCTGGAGATTACCCCCTACGACCTCACAAACTTTGCCTCTACTAATATTAATGAAGAAAATCAATTAGTAAAAAAAAAACACAGTAGGTAATTTGAATTCCATTTCCTCAGTAATTATCCTATGTAAGTCACGTAATAACACGCTAATTGCTTGACGATACCCTCTAAGCACTAGTTTGACCTAATTCTAGTAATCTAGTATTTATTGTCGGCCAAGCTGTGGCCAGCATGAATGGTAATGTGAATTTGATTAACTTGGTGTAGGCGCCTGATATCTTTGTTTGAAGTTTGCTTTAAAATGATTAAAATGAAATAATACGAATGAACTGCCCCGTTGGTCTCGTGGTCGCAAGTGCGACTGCTGTGCAAGGGGTACCGGGTTCGATTCCCAGGTCGAGCAAAAAGTGTTATTGAGTTTTTCTATGAAATTCGCAATAGCAGCTCGGAGTTTGGATTTGTGCCCGTTTAATGGCAATAGGCTCGCCCCCTATTACATGGGACCTACATATACCGGCGAACTGTGGGTTTACATTGGTACACCTCTGCCTTACCCTTCGGGGAATACAGGCGTGATGATATATATATATATATATATATTTTTAATACGAATGAAAATGTATTTATTTGCCAGAATATAGGTACTTACATAATAAGATAGAATAATTTTAGTCTTACTATATTTGACTTTATTATAAATAAAAATTACATCAATGTTATTTGCTATACACATTATAGTCATAATAAAATTTGCAGTCTTGTTTCGGTAATTTTAATCGCACACAGTCATTACATTATAAAATATTATTAAATTAGTTTATTTAACTGCCTCGTTATCATATTGTTCCTAAGCGTGACTGCTACGCTAGAGGTTTTGGGTTCGATTCCCAGGTCGAGCAGTGTTATTGGGTTTTTATAGGAAATTCTCAGTAACAGCTAGGAGTTATGATTTGTGCCCGGTTAACTGCAATAGGCTCGCCCCCTATTACATGGGACCTAAACATACCGGCAAACTGTGGGTGTACATTGCACACCTCTACCTAACCCTTCGGGGCATACAGGTGAGATGTTGTGTGTTTGTTATGTTTTTTGGCCTGATACGGTCCTAGGACCGTCATGATATGATACGGTGTAGTGGGCAGACTTCTTTAAGCCGAAAAAGAAAAGACAGACTTTTACAGCCTGCAAAATGTAATTACGGCATACGGTTCGGAGATAATACGGATTCGAACGGTTAGTTGAAGAATTGGATAGGTCATAATACCTTTATAGTCACGAAAAAAATATTTTTCACTTTATAGTTTTTATAGGCGGTTGCCTTTTCTGTAAAATTGTTTTTTTTTCCTATCATTGAAATTCGTGAAAAAAAATATTGTACGAGAGTTCATAAATTGGAATGTACACAAGTATAAAATAATTTAAAAATACTTCATTGTCATTATCATTATAAATATATTAAATTTACCGTATGACGTCGGAAATTGATAAATTTACGAAAATGTGGACGAGGAGTTATATATGTCAACGGAAAATAACAAGATCCGTAAGTTTATCAATTTACTAGGAAGTTTATAAACTTTCGTAAGATTCTAAACGGGAGATAAATTGTAATATTTTTACAATTTTATTTTTCCGGTGACATATATAACTCAAAGGTGACTGACTGACATAGTGATCTATCAACGCACAGCCCAAACCACTGGACGGATCGGGCTGAAATTTGGCATGCAGGTTGATGTTATGACGTAGGCATCCGCTAAGAAAGGATTTTGATATATTCCACCCCTAAGGGGATAAAATAGGGGATGAAAGATAATACTTCTTGCGAGCGAAGCCGCTGGCAAAAGCTAGTAGTTTATAAAAATAAAAAATATGACATCCCAGTAAACAAAATTGTATATTCTGCTTTTTTGTGACGTTTAAGTGGTACCTTGAAAATTTATGTAGTATTACCGTTCCTTCGTGGATTTGGATGTCAGGAACTAGATACTTTACAAGTGAAAAATAAAAACTTTTTTCAAAAAACAATTGAAACAAACCAAAAAAGCTTTTTACAAAAAAAGACAAATAGCAAAATAACTTTAGTTTTGGAAGTCGGTGGCATTACAAAACAACAAACAGAAAAGCCACCGACTTCCAAAGCCAAAGTTATTTTTCTCTTTGTCTTTTTTGTAAAAAGTTTTTTGTGTTTGTTTCAATGAGGAGCCACAGGCAAAACGGATTATAGATGGCGCCAGGAGCAACCGTACCGTGTTTACTTGTCATGACAGGATTGTGATTGATTTTTCGTTAATATTCTAAGTTAAATTCATTTAAAATGTACTCTTTTCTGACTGTGCCTCAACTTAAAGATGAGTTACGTAAGAGGAATGCGACAACTGCTGGTAAAAAGGCCGATTTGATTGAAAGGTAAAGACTTAAAATGGTTGAGGTTATAATTGATTTGTAAGGTTTTTTTTGTTTCTATGGACTAACTATCCTATTTTATTTGTAGATTAGAATCATATGACCGGAATCAAAATTTTGGTGCCGATTGCGACATCCACGAGAACTCCGTGTACCAGTGTCCACCTACAAACACATTCAAAGATATATCAAAAGAGAGGACATACAGGATTATTTTGAAAAGTAGGTACCTATATTCAAATAATAAATCTTTAAGAAGCTGTTTTCTATATACATAAGATAGTAGATAATGTAAGAAATATATTTATTGAATTAAGAACTTAGGTTCATCAATTACTGACTGATAGTAGAATATTATAAGTAGAACCACTGCGATGACTCACCTGTATACTTGCTTTTCCCATGATAATCGTCTTCAGTAAAATGCTCAGCACACAAGCGTGCAGTATTACTTGCCTTAAAGTTTTTAATACGTAACGCCGATTCCCATTGTTTTCTGCGTTCATTATCCTTAGGAAACAAATGTACTCCTCTATTTTTACAATTTAACGCACTACTGTGAGGCATCTTTCTCAAGATTAGGGAAAAAATAAATAATAATATTTAGGTACTGAATGCAAAAAAAAACCATACGATTTGACAACTGTTATGTCAAAACAGGGTACAGTTGTATGCGCCCTCTGTCGTGATAAAAAGTTAGTGCTCCTCCCCATTGTATTACTTCCCTGCTATATTCACGCACGGTCATAATACGATACGGTATAATAAACAGGCCCCTTTAAACCTACTAACACAAGCCTACACATGCTCAGGGCTTAAGAAACGTACCAGCGACTCCTCTGGGGACTTCCTAGGGAGCCAATCTTTCTCAGACCTCGTTAAGTTCCGCCGATGTACCCCCAGCGGCATCCATATTGATTCTTATGTAATTTTAGCTGCCTTTGTTGGCTGTTTTATTTCTGTGGTTTCTTTAAGAAATAGGGCAATGAATGGCTGTGATTTTTATAACATTATTTATGGAAAATAAATTATTAGTGTATGCCTGGTTGTTCGTCTACATCAATGTCGGTTATCAGCGAAGTTTTCATTTTTTGCGCGGTATCCTAATTATTTTTGTTAAAATAAAAACAACCTCAATTATTCCTTATAACATCAGGTATCCGTCAGTGAAAGGCCTGTCAAAATTGGTCAAGCAGTTTCTGAGACTTCACTACGTCTTATTATGTTGTATGTTGTAGAATTTTTGTTAGGCCCCAAATGCCCTATTGTTCTCACAATCGCAAGCTCGACTGTTAAGCTTGGGGTCGATGGATACCCAAGACCGGGTAAAAAAAGAAATTTGGTTTTTCCATTAAGACTTTCACAGTACCAGTCCGGAGTTTGGAAGTTGGTGGCACGTAAAGCCGTTGGACCTGCGCCCCATCTCTCTCCGGTCTTGCCGGATTGTCGTCCCATCAGAGTATAAGAGTTAGAAAAGAAGGATTGCATCTGTGTTTGCACACACACTTATGCACTATAATATCTCCTGTGTACTTGTCAAGCCTCCATAAAGATTAGCCGCTATGACCGAAATCGGTCTGAAAAATATTACTAAGCTAATTCTGTACTAGGGGTCCCGGGTTTGATTCCCAGGTTGAGCAAAAAGTGTTATGGGGTTTTTCCATGAAATTCTCAGTAGCCGCTCGGAGTTCGGATTTGTGCCCGGTTAATGGCAATAGGCTCGCCCCCTATTACATGGGACCTAAATATACCGGCGAACTGTGGGTGTACATTGGTACACCTCTGCCTAACCCTTCGGGGAATACAGGTGTGCAGGAGGTGGTCATTCGTCGTGTTGAGGATGCGATGATGAAAAGACTTGATGATGATATAGGTACTTCGGTTTAGTTATCGTTCTACAATTTTGAGTTCTTAAATATAGACGTACTCGTTCGCCGTTAGTTTTTGGAATGAACCGTTGAACTTGGTTTTAAACTAAAATCGAGTGGAGCGCCCGGTGCGTCCCCCCGCGCGCGCTGGTCAACGCCGTCTTCGCCCGTGACGTTGTCTTTGTCCGCTAGATGGCGTTAGTTGTTTGTTAACATGCCCCCGGCCTTGGAAGCTCCTGGTTCCAAAGAAGCAGATGTCATTGTGTTGTCATCGTCAGGAAGCGGGAGTGGGCATATCTTTGAGAAGGAGCGCTTGATTATGCCCGTCGCCGTTCTTATGCTTGCGACGCGAGCTATGTCATCCTTCCCCGGAAATGTCTGCAGAACCCGGCCTAGACGCCACTTCAGAGGAGGCAGGTTGTCTTCTTTCACGAGCACAAGGGTGTCTGGAACAATAGAGTCTCCGCTGGTCTGCCATTTCGTTCTCTTCTGGAGTTCAGAAACATATTCCTTGGACCATCTATTCCAGAAGTTCTGGCGCATCTGCTCAACACGGTCGTAGCGACGGAGTCGCTGCGGAGCCGTTGCGGTAAAATCTTGACTGACGGGTGCGTTGAGCGGTCGGCCAATCAAGAAGTGAGCAGGTGTAAGGGGAAGGAGGTCGGAGGCGTGGGATGACAAAGGACACATGGGTCGGGAGTTGAGGACTGCCTCGATTTGTGCCAATACAGTACTTAATTCCTCGTAAGTCAAGTGTGCATTTCCTACGACACGAATTAAATGAAATTTACAGGACTTGATGCCTGCCTCCCACAAACCACCAAAATGAGGCGAATAAGGCGGAATAAATGTGAATTTAATTAGGTTATTAGCAGTATAATCCCTAATGTCACTCTCTTTATCTACTAAAAATTTTGCAAATTCTTTTAGCGCCCCTACAAATGTTGTACCGTTGTCTGAGTAGATTTGCAAAGGTTTACCTCGTCTGGAAATGAAGCGCTTTAGTGCTAACAAGTATGCTTCAGTTGTGAGGTTAGTAACCAGCTCTAAGTGTACAGCACGCGTTGCAAAACACACGAATAAACAGATGTAGCATTTTATTAACTTTGCCCCCCTTCCTGAACGGTTCAACATAAACAACGGTCCTCCGTAGTCGACACCGCAATACATGAAAGGGTACCCGGGTTGCAATCTTTCGGGTGGTAAATTACCCATCTGAATATTTAGAGGTTTAGCTTTCATGCGAACACATTTTACACAGGTATGCACTACATGTTTGGCCAAGTTCCGCCCTCTAAGTGGCCACCAAGTTTCTCTTATAGTTGCTAGTAACAGTTGGGGCCCCGCGTGTAATAATTCCTTGTGTTTATACTCAAATAAAAGACGAGTGAATCTATGTCGGCCGCATAACAACACAGGATGCTTTTTGTCATATGAAAATGATTCGGAGTTTTCTAATCTACCTCCTACTCGGATTATATTGTTCTCATCTAAAATTATGTTCAAGTTAGAAATATTACGAGGGAGTTTTGAAGGTTGTTTTTTCATTAAACTTTCATAAATTATTGGAAAAGATGCTTGTTGTGCGATACGCGTTAAAGTTATTGTTGAAGTATTCAATTCATCAACCGACAGATTATCTACGAGGCGCTGTGATTTTATTTTATGTCGGCTATTATTCGTAAAGCGTAGAATATAGGCCATGACTCGTATTATACGGTTGAAATTAGAAAAGTTTTCGAAAGGAAAGAAAAATGGTTTCGTTTGATTCACTAATGCGGATTTTGTGGGTTTTAATTCTGGTAATTCATCGTAGTTAATATTATAATTGTTAGTTTGCTTACCGTCCATTCCGTGAATGTGTAAGAATGGCGGTCCTTTCCACCACAGATCAGCCGATGTTAACATGTCCAGTTGCAAGCCGCGCGATAGCAAATCAGCTGGGTTTTGTTTACCACTAACATGAAGCCACGCTTTATCACCCGTTAGTTCGTTAACTTCTACTACACGGTTTTGTACGAACGGTTTCAGCTGGTTCGGTGGCATCTTAAGCCATCCTAGCACTACGGTAGAATCTGACCAGAAATACACATTATTAAACGTCAATCGTAACGAATCAATTATCTTTTTGTAAAGTCTCGCACCTACTACCGCACCGCATAATTCTAAGCGCGGAATGGAAACCGGTTTAACCGGTGCTACTTTACTCTTCGCACATAACAAACGCGCTGTTATAATTGTATCTGTATAACTACGTAAATACGCACATGCACCGTACGCGTCTTGCGACGCATCACAAAAAATGTGTAGTTCAACTGTGTGCGCGTTATCTCCTATTACGTAACGAGGAATGCGTAAATGTTGTAAACAATTTAATTGACTAATGAAATTCTGCCAATCTAATAGAATCGGCTTAGGCACTGGGTCATCCCATCCTATCTTAGCTAACCACAATTTCTGAAGTATGATTTTTGCAATCACTATTACAGGGGTGAGTAGACCTAAGGGATCATATATTTGAGCTATAGTGGAAAGGATACTGCGCTTACTAGCATCGGTAATGTTGTGTTCACAATGAGTAGTAAAATGCAATTCATCTGAAGTGTTGAACCATCCCAATCCTAAAGTTTTAGTGTGGCACGAGTCTCCTAGCGATAATTCTTTAAAACTAGACTCAATTTGGGTTGGAGAAGGTTTTGCATTAAAGATCCACTTCCTCAGCGGAAAACAGGCCGATTCTAGGACCTTAGAAACACCACTACATATCTCTAATAATTTTTGATAATCTTGATTTCCCGTGATTAAGTCGTCAACATAAAAATCATCACTAATGATTTGCGCGATGACGTCATCATCGCATTCCATTGCTAGTTGTTTAAGGCACCGTATACTCAAATAAGGCGCGGATGCCGTCCCGTAGGTGACGGTGTTGAGCTGATATATGCCAAGGGGGTCAGACGGCTTCTCCCTCCAAAGAATTAATTGTAATCGTCTTTGATCTGATTGCACTAATATCTGGCGATACATTTTCTCGATGTCGGCACATGCGACAAATTTAAATTGCCGAAAACGTAGTAATATTGCGAATATGTCATTCTGTAAGGTCGGACCAACAAGCTGTATGTCATTTAAAGACTTCCCGGACGCGGGCTTGGCACTTGCATCGAACACTACCCTAAGTTTTGTAGTCGAACTATGTTCTCTATAGACCCCGTGATGTGGTAAGAAATAGTACGGCGGTGAATATTCAGTAATACGGCTCATGTGTCCTAGACTTAAATATTCTTTCATAAAATTGCAGTACATCTGTTTATAACTAGGCGTGCTCCGGGTCAATTTACGTTCGAGTGCTAAAAACCTGTTTTCGGCCATCGTAAATGTGTCGCGCAGTTCGTCAGCTGATTCTTTTAAAGGAATTCGCACGGCAAAGCGACCTTTATCGTCACGTAAAGTGGTGTCTTTGAATAAATTTTCGCATGCGAGTTCTTCTCTTGTGAGACTTGGTTTATTACAATTAATTTCTTCAAGTTCCCAGAAACGTTTAAGTTCCACATCTAATGCTTGCGTGAAATTGCATTGTGTTTGAGTGGTTTTTAAATTAATTTGGTTTTGAACTGAACCTGAGATAATCCAACCAAGCTTTGTGTTCTGCAAATAAGGACCTTTAGGCAAACGTATTAGACCCTCATTTAGCAGATCCCAGAACTTGTCGGCACCTATTAATAAATTAATTTCATCACTCGAATGAAAGTCAGGATCAGCCAGTTGTATGTTATTGGGAATTTCTATATTATGATCGATGCCCAGTGATGGCAATTGTGCGGTGATTTGATACAAAACTAAGCAATTAATGTGTGTATTGTATGAGCTTATTTTGGATCGTATATTTACATTACATAATTGTGTGGATTGTGTCACGGAGTTCCCTACACCGATGACTTGAATAGTGGACTGTATCGTTGGAATGTTAAGGGTTTTGCAAAGTTTTTCGGAAATAAAACAGTGCTGGCTCCCGTTATCGAGAAGAGCGCGGGTAGTGTGATAATTATTTTTTGAATCCGCAATCTCCACTAAAGCAGTCGATAATAATACTTGATCATTAAAATAGCGCGTATCAATATTATTGACTTTGTAAGGCGTGTGAGACGTGTGAGATGCGGTGATTCCCTTAGTGGACTTTGGAACCACTATTTGTGCTGTGTGTGAAACAGTAGAGGATTCGTTAGCGTCAACGAACTCACTGTGTATCAATGAATTATGCTTTTTATTGCAGTGCCTGCACGGCCCGAACCAACAATCAGCTATTGCGTGGCCGTCACGTAAACAGTTACGGCAAAGATTCTTGTCTTCGATAAACTTCAACTTATCTTTGGGTGATAAAATAAGAAACTCATCGCACGCATACAGAGGGTGATTAGAGCTACACATAGTGCACTTATATCGCGGCGACTTTGTGTGATTAGCCGACTTCTTGCTATGTTTTTGAGCTGAAACATGACTATGTGTTTTTATTGACGGCGAACTTTTCGTGTGATTATTTTGAGTACTTTCCGTTTGTTTACTATGAGAAGGTTTTACCGTTTCTAGAAAATCTGCGCGATCCTTAAGAAAGTTCATTAAGTCGGACAACGACGTTTTTTTTGTAGGAGACGTATTTGTGAGGGTACCTTTGAAAAGTTCCCATTCGCGCTCGGTCGACGAATCTAATTTTGTTACGATAATGTAAATAATTAACGTATCCCATGTGTCAGTAGGTTCGTCTAACGTTTTTAATGCGCGAAGATTACGCCAAATAGAATCCATGAGCTTACGTATTTGAGTAGCTGACTCTTTATTTATTGCCTGAACATTAAATAACGCTTTAACGTGATTATGAATTAGCAAACGGTTGTTGTTGTATCTTTTTTCCAATAAATCCCAAGCAACGATGTAATTTTGTGCGGAAAATTCCAAAGCTTTAATAACCTGTAGTGCATTACCTGACAAAACTGAACGCAAATAGTGAAATTTCTGAATATTATCGAGAGTATTACTATTATGTACGAGCGATAAAAAGGTATCTCGGAATTCAAGCCATTGATCATAAGAACCGTCGAAGTTCGGTAAAGTGATTGTAGGTAGTTTGATACCTTGCGTGTGCGTTTTATAATTACTGTTATCGCTTTGAACTATCGAATTTTCTTTAAGAATACACTTAGACTTGGCCACAATAGCATAATATTGATTTTCAAAGCACTCCCTTTCTTGCAGCTCTTTATCTGTCTGACTACCTGTAACGTACGAGTCTATTTCATCTTGAGTGCTACAAAATTGATCAAACAACTGTTCCACCTTTTGCAAGCGCTCTTTTAATTCTAATTTCTGAATTTCCGTTGGGTTGGAACCGTCTAATAATTGAACGAATTTTGAAAATAACGTAAATTTGCCTTTCAAAGAACCGCGTTTTTTCACTAAATCACGAATAATGTCATCAATACTTTCTGTGTCTACAAGCGAATGCCTCTTTTTCGTCATTGTGGTGGTTGCGAGAAACAAAATCAAGTACTTACGGTTTTAATTCACCGATGTATGCACTGACCGCGACGTAGGTAGATACACACTTGCCACGAACACTGGAATTTAGACAAGTAAGAGAATATTAGCACAAACTCAGCACGGAATCGGGAAGGAAAACTTGAATGACCTGACCATTAACTGCAGATGGTGTATCTTCTCTCGAATCTTCTTTCCGTTGCTCGAATTTCGTAGAAGTTGACGGTCCGCTTCACTCCAGCTCGCTTTGATTGATCCGGCTCGAAGGACCAATGTTATGTGCAGGAGGTGGTCATTCGTCGTGTTGAGGATGCGATGATGAAAAGACTTGATGATGATATAGGTACTTCGGTTTAATTATCGTTCTACAATTTTGAGTTCTTAAATATAGACGTACTCGTTCGCCGTTAGTTTTTGGAATGAACCGTTGAACTTGGTTTTAAACTAAAATCGAGTGGAGCGCCCGGTGCGTCCCCCCGCGCGCGCTGGTCAACGCCGTCTTCGCCCGTGACGTTGTCTTTGTCCGCTAGATGGCGTTAGTTGTTTGTTAACAACAGGCGTGATGGTATATTTTTATTTTTAAAATATTTCTTATTATTATATTATTATTATTATTTCTAATTCTTCAAACCACAATTTCCCTTAAGACTAACTTGTCTACTATCATTTCCTTGGAAGTCGTCGGTACAGTTTAGCGCGTCGTTAAGTAGCCAATGGGGCGTAGAGGGCGCCACTAGACCGAGACTACGGAACCCGTTTGTCTGTGAGTACTAATTGTTTTCGTGAAGATCTCCTGGAATTCCTTTCGGGATTTAGAGCTAAAGTTTAGTAGGGAAGGGTTTAGGCTGTAGTTACATGAGCGGAAATTTTGACTCTCCTTAGAAACATTAGAATTTAATTTATTTACTTAAATCGTTTTATCTATACATCTATTATACTACAAATATTATACAGAGTAAAGATTTTTTTTTGTACCGAATAGGCCAAAGTGGGTATTTGTTTCGAAGCCTATTCGGTAAAAAAAACGGGCAAAAATGGTTGAAATCGGTCAAGTTGTTTCACTGGACCGATTTCAACCATCTATCACCGATATATAGCTACATTATTCCAAAGTAACATACGCTATGTAACATTACCTACAGTACGGCCGACGTATCTTGGCGAGTCTGAAGGTAGCCGATTAGCTGCGCAGTAGACAATTGTATTCGTAAAAGATCCACTGCGCAGCCAAACGGCTAACTTCAGACTCGCCAAGATACGTCGGCCGTACTGTACAACTTTTAAAGGAGGAAAGAGAGAGAGAGGGAGGCCGATGCCCTGGCCACACCCGCTGTCGCGCCAAAATAAACGCTCGTGTAAATGTACCCTTAGTTTAAAGTGTTTTTGTGGATTAACTACCTTCTAGGTCTATTATAGAATATTTCTGTAGTGTAAAAGCATTTCTTAATCTTCGCGAGAATTGGTTGTGTTAATGACTTTTTCTTTCACAATAATAATTAGTAGTTAATTATCGCCTTTCAGGATGCTTTTTGTTGTGTTGTGATTGTTGATTTCAGCAGTCTTATTCCAATCAAATCATATATTTTGTATATAAAATCGGTTCAGTGGTGTAATCGTAAAAGAGTAACAAACAAATAGTTACTTACTCATTTATAAATTATATTATTAATTATTGTCATTTATATATTAGTATGAATAATTTTACGTTTCATGTAATTTTTCCATTTCAAGCCAAAGTTTAGAAAACATCGTGAAGAAACCAGCCCCCCTAGATAAGTCACAAACGATAATCGTAAACGCTCGGTAGGTACCAATAGATTTTCAACTTAATACCCAAGATCCTTAAGTTGAAAATCTATGAAAGATTTCTAAGCGTTAGCGACTGGAACGAAAGAAAACGCTATGCAATCTTCATTAGATCTTCAACTTAAAACCAAGCAAGATCTATTAAAGCCTACTCAGCGTTTGCGTTGTTTAGAGGGGCTGGACTTATAATTAATATAAGTCTGAAATCACCAATCTACCTTGAGCAAGCGTGGTGATTAATGCTCATGCCTTCTCTGTATGAGAAGAGGCCTTTGCCCTGCGATGGGACAGTTATAGGCTGGTATTATTTATTTTTATTTTAAGCTAAAGTTTTTCTATATGTTAAATTAACCTGCATTGCCGGTACTCAATTACAGACAAACGGCTCCAGAATTAACATCAAGCTACTTCTAACCACGGAACATGAGTTAAATACATTTGTACTACCCTTCCCATTTTGCCTTCAAACAGCTGCCAACACAAATGTCATTAGAGACTGAGCATTGCAGTACGCCAGCACAATCATGTTCTTGTGTACTCATGTACAGTCACGAGCAGAAACATGTATACACTTGGCAAAAATGAAAAACAATTTTCTCGTGAATGAACAATTGCAACGTTGAGATAAGATCGATTTCAAATCAAATCAAATCAAATCAAATCATTTATTTCAATTAGGCCATTAAAAGGCACTTTTGAACGTCAAAAAAATTAAAACTAATGAATCTAGTTGCCCATTCCAAAAGGTAGTTTCGTATGGAGAAGAACGGGCAAGAAACTCCATACATACTCTTTTAAAAAAAAAAACGTATTACATTATATTGTACAATTACATGCATTCCATAATAAAATATGCTAATGTCAAAACGATCTGTTAACAATAAAAGTCACTCAAAGTACTACAATGCGTACTAAGTGCCACGAATTAAGAAATGAAAGCTAAACCAATTGTAATACTTAACACCAATATTGAGATCGAAGATGATCACTTCTAACATTTGAAAGGCAACGAATCAGTGTGTGAGCCATAGTAATCACCAAAAGTAACATTATTGTCTAAGAGAAAAAAAGAAATAGTAATAATAGTCAAAAATAAATTACTAATTTAATTAGCAACCAGTTGATTTCATAGTAATATAGGATCCAGAATATGATATTCGTAACACCACTATATTTTAATCGATCCTTTGGGCAGAAACTGCTTTAGAATGTCGCTAAGTGTATACATGTTGATGCTCGTGACTGTACTCATATACGTGTGTACTCGAGTACGTGGGAACATTATAGTGAGGGAGCTCAGAATAATTGAGTACAAAGTTAGCTTTAAGTGTTTAAAGAATAGTGTTGGTAACATTTAAAAGTTTGAATATGAATTGAAATACACCTCGTCTGCTATGCTAGAGGTCTTAGGTGAAATGCATATTGGTATTTTTTTAACTCTTTGGATGGCAAACTACTCGACGGTTCACCTGATGTTAAGTGGTGGACATTCGCAATACCAGAGGCCTTGCAAATGCGTTACCATCCCAGAGACAAAGTAAAAATATCTCTTGTTTCAAATCGTAACAAAGCAACGCTGTTTTGCTACAAAAAAATACTGTGGTGGTACTTCCCCGGACGAGCTCCTTCACAAAGAGTACTACTACTAATTGGTAGTGTAGTTGGAAGATATAGAATATTTTCGCCTGTGCACCAAGTGGTTTGCTCAAGTGTATGTACAGTCAACAAAGGTATTCGGTATACAGGCAGCTTATTTGCGATTACTCTTAAACAATGTTGTGAGTGTGCTGAGCAGTCAATCCTTTTTACCCGACTGCGACAGAAGGAGGGTTATGTTTTTCGAGGGTATGTTTGTATGTATGTTTGTATGTATAATTGTTTGGCACGCTCTGCAGGCTGAACGGCTCGATCGATTTTAGCTTAAGAGGTGTCGGTAGATACGTATTTACTGTAAGAGTGATACTGGGTATATTAATTTCTTTTTTAAAACACTAAAAAAATAAAAAATAAAAAACGGTAATTTAAAAACTAAAAAACCCGACTGCTATTCTTTAAAAATTCCTAAAACAAGATAAATTGTAGCAGTCGGGACCCATTCGGGACCATCTGCAATGTAATATAGGTATGTGCTCTCAATTCACTAATCCTCCATTTCTAGAATGGGTCCCGACTGCTACAATTTATCTTGTTTTAGGGATTTTTAAAGAATAGCAGTCGGGTTTTTTAGTTTTTTAAATTACCGTTTTTTTAAATAACTCTCTTAATTGTCTCATAAGCTTTTAAAGTAATTACGTATACAATAAAAATGAATTTTGGCCGTGTAGTAGAAAGGTGATTAATTTTGCCTGTATACACCAAATAATTTGTTCAAGAGTACATAATAAACACAGACGAGATTTGTTTTATAAAATTAATGAACCGGCAAAGACAAACATAAGACCTTCTACAGCTAACTCCTAGTAGTTGATGCTAAAGTTTTAATTGGTGCAAGTGCTACTGCAACTATATTGAGGCGCTGCTCTAACGTGGACACTTTTTGTTGCCGAGAATGGGTACGGGGAAAATGCTCAGAGCGACACCAATCGCCAACCACCAATCGTAGTTAATATATCTATTAAAACAGATTCACCTACAGCTTCTATATACCATCACGCCTGTATTCCCCGAAGGATTAGGCAAAGGTGTACCAATGTTCACCCACAGTTCGCCGGTATATTTAGGTCCCATGTAATAGGGGGCGAGCCTATTGCCATTAACCGGGCACAAATCCAAACTCCGAGCTGCTAATGAGAATTTCATAGAAAACCCCAATAACACTTTTTGCTCGACCTGGGATTCGAACCCGGGACCCCTTGCTCAGCAGTCGCACTTGCGACCACGAGACCAACGGGGCAGTTCTGCAGCTTTTGTGTACTAATTATCTTAAGTATAGGTTTTTACAGGTCACCTGACATTCACAAATAAGAAAAAATAAGTAGTTAAAGGAACATCAAGCGATTTTCGTCGGTAGGAATCCGACATACCCCTCTGCCTTTCCCGGTATAGGGGCAGTACATGAAGATTTCCAAAAAAAAACAGTAATTTAAAAAACTAAAAAACCCGACTGCTTTTCTGAGTATTTATGAAAAATCCCTAAAACAATAAAGTCGTTGTACTCGATTGCACTTAAAATTGTAGCAGTCGGGACCCATTCGGGACCATCTGCAATGTAATATAGGTATGTGCTCTCAATTCACTAAGCCTCCATTTCTAGAATTAGTTTTTTAAATTACTGTTTTTTATTTTTTTTAGTTTTTTATTTTTGTATACCCAGTGTCACTCTTGCAGTAAATACGAATCTAACGACACCTCTCAAGCTAAAATCCATCAAGCCGTTCAGGCTGCAGAGCGTGCCAAACAATTATACATACATTATACATACATACATACATACTCTCGAAAAACATAACCCTCCTGGCGCAGTCGGGTAAAAAAGGATACCCCTTGGATGCTATGGGAATTGAAGTCTTCCTGATCATTCCGTTAACTGGTGCGACACGGGCAACCAATATGTGCAACAACTTCTTTGCCCAGAAAAATTGTGTGTTTGGGGAAAAAGGCACATTGACACTTGCCCAGAATTAAACCCAAAAGCTCATGCTAATTTTATTATAATATGAGAAAAAAATATTCACTGCTGGTTGCCGATTGCTAGTGTCAAACACAAGACACTAAAAGTGTCCACGTTTGAGCAGCGCCTAATAGTCGTAAGTGCCGCCAAGTAAAGCATCAAGTTCATTTAAACTAAGTTCAAGTAAATTACACTGGTTTAAAATTTTTATTGAACAAACTGAATTTTGTGTTCGTAATTAAATTAATATTTACTTAGAAACTTATTGGTTTGTTAGTACATTTAGATGAAGTAAGTGCTTGCACCACTTGAAAGGTCAAAACCCTATAAAAAGCCATACCGTCACGCCTGTAGTCCCCGAAGGGTCAGGCAGAGGTGTAAAAATGTACACCCACAGTCCGCCGGTATGTTTAGGTCTTATGTAACAGGGGGCGAGACTATTGCCATTAACTGGGCACAAATCCTAACTCCGAGCTGCTACTGAGAATTTCATGGAAATGCCCAATAACACGATTGGATTCGATTCCCAGGTCGAGCAAAAACCTGGGAATCGAACCCAAGACCTCTTTTTTTTTTTTTTTTTAGAGATGGTAAAGTCATCAAATGACCCCTCCCGTCCTGGGCGGGGCGGGGGGGAGTGTCAGACTTTTACTGACTAAAAACCATCTATGTTCCTTCGTGTGCCCTTTGCGTTCCGGGGGCGCGGTATCTCTTTCGAACAACCCGCAGACCCAAGACCTCTAGCGTAGCAGTTGCGCTTAGGACCACTAGACTAACGAGGCAGTCAATAATAATAACCTAACAGTAGGGCTCTTTGTAAAGCAGCGTTGTGGTGTTCCAGTTTGAAGGGTATGGGTGACGGTGTAATTACAGACACATGAGTTATCTCAGTAGTCCAAAGCGCGACTGTTACGCTAGAGGTCTTGGGTTCGATTCCTAGTTCAAGCAAAGTGTTATTAAGTTTTTCTATTAAGAGTCTCAGTAGCAGCTTGGAGGTAGGATTTGTGCCCGGTTAATGGCAATAGGCTCGCCTCCTATTACATGGGACCTAAAAAAACATACCAACGAACTGTGGATGTACATTGATAAACCTCTGCCTAACCTTTCGGGGATACAGGCGTGATCGTACCTATGTATGTATGTATGTGAAAGATAATTCTAAAAGATTATTTTACCAAATGTGTTCATTAAAAATCGTGTTTATGATGAACCTATATTTTTTTACCGTTGCAAACTCTATAAACATCGATATTTAGAGTATTTAGGTCTTATCACCGTCTTAAGAGTTAACCCTTTCAATACCGCGTTGTTATCCCAAATAATGATGTGTACGGCAGTGGATGGGTTAACGACGGTTGTAATT
Source organism: Caradrina clavipalpis (assembly GCA_932526535.1). Classification (NCBI taxonomy): domain Eukaryota; kingdom Metazoa; phylum Arthropoda; class Insecta; order Lepidoptera; family Noctuidae; genus Caradrina; species Caradrina clavipalpis. The sequence goes on from OW052111.1 coordinate 11,880,557, forward strand.
ATAACGACTATAGCAAAACAATCATGGCTGACGCTGATTATGTTTGTTTAGTAATATTTGGTCTGCCCAAGGATACGTGAATGGTTTGTTGATTCTATCAAAACTAGATATCGTAATAGATTAATTATTCCTAGAATGAAAATGACTCGTTGGCCTAGTGGCCCTAAGCGAAACTGCTACGCTAGAGGTCTTGGGTCTGCGGGTTGTTCGAAAGAGATACCGCGCCCCCGGAACGCAAAGGGCACATGAAGGAACATAGACGGGTTTTAGTCAGTAAAAGTCTGACACTCCCTCCCGCCCCGCCCAGGGCGGGGGAAGTTATTTGATGATTTCCCGTCTATAAAAAAAAAAAAAGAGGTCTTGGGTTTGATTCCTAGGTCGAGCAAAAAGTGTAATTAGCTTTTTTGTGAAATTCTCAGTAGCAGCTCTGAGTTCGGGCTTGTGCTCCGTTAATGACAATCGCTCCCTATTACATGGGAACTAAACATACCGGCGAACTGTGGGTATACATTGGCACACCTCTACCTAACCCTTCGCGGAATACAGGCGTAATACTATCTTATGAACAACCCGACCGGCCCGAAAATCGAATCCAAAACCCCACGCTTCACAGTCCTACTTACAACCACAAGACCAGCGGAGCAGACAGAGTACATTCCTCTACATGACTCCGAGATAATAAAATTCATTCGCAAGTATTGTATGGTAGCCTGTGGAATGCCATCCACTCCGTACAACACAGTGGTATATTAAATTCCTATACATCGGCGGCGCGGCGTCGCTTGCTTATTCTGTACTTAAATAGGTCACGGAGACTCAGATTGCTTTCCACTTGAATCGTATTACAATTATGTTCTGTTTTCTAGCTGAATTTTCATTTTATCTATAATAAATTATTTCGAAAGACCGATTCCGGCCACGGCGGCTAATCTTAATGCAGACTAGCTACGTATGCAGGAGATATTATAGTGCACATGTGGGTGCGCAAACACAGGTGCACTCCCTCTCACCTAACTCTCATAGCCCGATGGGACGGCAATCCGACACGACCGGAGGGAGATCAGGCGCAAGACCAACGGCTTTACGTGCTTTCCGAGGCACGGGTGTGCCACACCAACAACTTCCAAACTCCGAGTGCTAATGGGAAATCCCTAATGGAAAACCCAATAACACTTTTTGCCCGATCTGGGAATCGAATCCGGGACTCCTTGCTCAGCAGTCGCGTATTTACATACATAGCTAATGACCTACCCTAACCTTATTGGTGAGGTTCTTCAGAAAGGTCGAGTGCGCTGGACTGGTAACCGGCGTGCTTGTAAGACTAGATGGATAAATGTGCACGAGGCGAAAGTAGTATAAAGATCGTAGTGGGTGGCATTCTGTGGTTTCTGCCTACCCCCTTGAGAAAAAGGTATGAGTTTATGTATGTATACATACCATCATGCCTTAATCACCGAAGGATTAGGCAGAGGTGTACCAATGGTACCAACCACAGCTCGCCTGTATATTTAGGTCCCATGTAGTAGGGGTCGAGCCTATTGCCATTAAAAAGGAACAAATCTTAACTCCTGGCTGCTACTGAGAATTTCATAGAAAAACCTAATAACATTTGCTCGACCTGGTAATCGAAACCAAGACCTCTAGCGTAGCAATCGCGCTTAAAACCACTAGGCTAACGAGGCAGTTTAACTCATTCATCATCACATGTTCATTTTATCTCTACATAGTATAAAACTAAGTCGCTTCGCGCGCTCTGTACCCCTAGATCTTTGTGAAGGAGCTAGTCCGAGGAAGTACTACCACTGTACCTATTAATGCAGCAAAGCAGCGTTTCTGTGTTCCATTAGGAATGCCATGGATAACGGTGTAATTACAGGCACATGAGACATTTTAACTTTGTCTCTGGGATGGCAACGCATTGGCAAAGCTTCTGGTATTGCACATGTATATGTTGCAGTCAAAACTCTTAACCAGTCAAAAGTACTATTGACTGGCAAAATCAGTCAAAATTACTTTTGACCATATGCTTTGGTCAATAATACTTTTGACTAAAATAACAGTTAAAAGTACTTTTGCCCAATGGAGCTGGTTAAAAGTACTTTTGACTAAGTGATTCCGTCAAAAGTGGTTTTGACTGCCCGAATCAGTCAAAACTCTTAAAAATCAGTCACTAAACTGCAATAATAATTAATAATATCTATTCTTTATAAAAGTAAATTATAGGATGAAAGAGCGAGCGAAGCGAGCTCGGGACTTGGGGCACCTCGACTCGGACAGGTTAGGTTAGAAGGGGATGGCGGGGTCTAGAGAGCGAGCGAAGCGAGCGAACAGGCCCCGCCATCCACTTCGTGGTTATTTTTTTTGTAAACCCTTGAGCCCCGCGAAGCGGGGCTCCTCGACCATGCTTTTTAAGCATTATTCACATCTCACAAGTTAATAGTGCTTTTGACTGATGCTTTATTGCAGTTAAAACTACTTTTGACGAAGAGCGTTAGTCAAAAGTACTTTTAACCGCAAATTTGCAGTCAAAAGTACTAATAACCAATATTTTTCAGTCAAAACCACTTTTGACCAACCTGTTCAGTCAAAAGTAGTTTTGACTGATTTTGCCAGTCAATAGTACTTTTGACTGGTTAAGAGTTTTGACTGCAACATATACACATATGTATAGGCAGCAGTGACTACTTAACCTCAGATGGCCCGACAGTTTGTTTGCGATCCAATGATATCAAAAATATAAAATAAAAATTTCGGCAAAACTACATGAAATTCACGGAAATACCTATGTATTTTTCTCGTAATAAATATTAATAACTATTTAAATAGGTAGGTACATCTGGTACATTGTCCCATTACTCTCGAATTCACCATAAAACAATATTAACATTCAAAAATTATCATCCATTCGGCGCATTATCGAAATTTCTGATAATATATTCGTAGGTATATAATCTGCTGTTTTATACCTTTTGAATAACAGTTGAAACATTTCAATGAATAAAAACAAAGTACTGCATTTAGTATTACGCTGTCCCGTTGGTCTCGTGGTCGCAAGCGGACGCCTGCTGAGTTCGATTCCCAGGCCAGGTAAAAAGTGTTATTAGGTTTTTCCATTAGGAATTTCTCAGTGACAGCCCGGATTTTTGAAGTTGGTGGTGTGACGCCCCCTTGTCTCGGAAAGCACGTAAAACCGTTGGTTCTGCGTCTGATCTCTCCCCGGTTGTGTCGGATTGCCGTCTTATTGGACAATAAGAGTTAGGTTAGGTTAGGTTAGAAGAAGAGGGAGTGCACCTGTGTTTGCACACACATTTGTGCACTATAATATCTCCTGCGTACTTGGCTAGTCTGCACTAAGATTAGCCGCCATGACTGGAATCGGTATGTGGAAAGCACATACCGATGCATCCGATCCGATCCGATGCATCGGTATGTGGTTTTTTTACATGGCTCCTGCTTATCACTTCGTGTACATGAACTTTAGAATTAAGCGAATGTCCTAATTTGTCACACGAGAACACAAAACTGGATGTAAATTATCTTATGTGTTTAGCTAGAACAATATCTATATAAATGTCGAATTTTAACTAATTCCGATCAGTAATATACACGAAAAAGTAACATACATCTATACATTCATCCATCCATCCTCACAAACTTTCGCATTTATAATATTAGTAGGAAGTAGGACTACTAGATATACGTATGTAAAACAATTCTATGAACACATGAATTGAAAACATATTTATAATCGGAAGCCATTTTAATCACGTAGTTCGATGTCGCTTCCTCCACATATCCGCGGGAAGGGGAATGTCTTCCCCGACATGGGAAATCGACTGGGAATGGAGGAACCCAATTATTCGAAGGAAAATGGCTAATGGTTTGCAAGATTCAGATTGCTTGTAGACAAATTGTTTCCTGATTTAAAGAGATGAGTAAGTACGGAACTGCCTCGCTACCGTAGTGGTCCGTAGCGCAATTGCAACGCTAGAGGTCTTGTATTCAATTTTGTTGTCAATCTGTCACTCACAAGGCAATAGCACAGATTAAATAAGTACAGATACTTCATTTCATAGAAAAAACTCAACACTTAACGCTATAATTACCTACAAAGCGTTCGTGCGTGAGAGAGAGAGATAGCAATAACGCGTGTCATACAACACAGCACTACTACAGAAATGATTACACAAAAGATAGGTGACTATAAAGTAATATTGTGTAGTATTATTGTATGTACTGAAATAATATATAATTTCTGTACACTACAAATTGCATTGCGAGGTTTAGACATTATTGAAGGCGCGAGTTTATTTTGTTGCTGGTAGATTGTACACTCAAGCGAGCGCGTGACAGCCTGGATTGGATGCGCCCGGGCGCATGCGAGCCGTAGGCACTTAAGAGAGTAACCTTGAAAGAGAGACGGAGGCCTGGCAATAGTCTCAACATCACGGCAGAGGACATCTTAAGGTGAACGGTGTGTACCACCGCTGTCAAAGAAGTATACTACTATTGCTACCAAAGAGCTATACTACTACCGCGGTCAAAGAAGTATACTACCTCGGCTGTCAAAGAGCTATACTACCACCGCTGTCAAAGAGGTATACTGCCTCCGCTGTCAAAGCTGCTTTCGCTGTCAGTGAGATATAATACCATCGCTGTCAAAGAGCTACACTACCACCGCTGTCAAAGAGCTACACTACCCCTGCTGTCAAAGAAGTACACCATTATAACTGTCAAAGAGCTGTCCTATTACCAGCTTCGCTTATTTAACTAACAACACAAAACATAACCCTAATTTAAGCAATGCCGTAGTCGGTTAAAAAGTAATTATAACAATCCATGCGACAAATGAAAACCAGTGTGCGTTTGATTAAAATCAGTGTCGCACTAACAAATAGTTCTATATTAGTAAAACAAAGCTCCAGCCAATCGGTGGCTATAATTATGGAGTTAAAATAAATATCGTGTCAGTGGCGTACTGAAATTAATTACACTATGAATATTAATAGCTGTGGTGTGTGGGCTAAGGATGAAGCGGCTAGCATTTTATTTTTGTAGGTTTTTAGGGTACCAATTGGCACCATAGTACTTAGACTTCGCTGGCTGGCTTGTCGTCTGTCATCTTTTGAACTGAAAGATACCCGAAAAACAGAGTATGTAATACTATAGCCTCAAAAAGGGCAACTAAAAACAATTTCACATAAGCCACGTGTTCGTATATCAAAACACTTGTGTAAGGAAGAAAGATTGTTATAAATTAATTGATACGAAAATAAATGACAACATAATTTATCATGAGTGACACTCACACCATATTTTCTCTGTCAAGGTGGTAACAAGTTACTTTAACAAGCGGCATATAGGTACCAAAATGGTGCAAATAAATGTTAATTTGTAAATGTAAATAAATAATTCACGCGTATGTCTACGAAAAACCACATGTGCGTAATACACTAAATTATGGCTTTAAGAGCGGTACAATAAAATACACTTTACAACCTAGTGAGTCCAAAAAAATCTTTTCGCTTCCGCTTATACCATAAACCCCTGACATTCCCGAATATTGATGTAATACGTAACGGGGTGAGCGGTTGACGCGTCGAAACGCGTGTTTCGTGGCCCCACGGTGCCGAGAGCGGCTTAATAGCGGTTATAAAGGATGTTCGTTAAACAGCAGCTGATAGATTACTTACATTAAGGATTTTTTTTTAAATAAGGGGTGTTGATATAATGAATGTAACATGAAAATGCTATAATTAACTTGTTGCCTTGTTGGATTTTGCTCGCGTTGCGGAATTTGTTTGAAGGAGTTACCGCGGCACTGGAATGCAAAGGGCCTTAGGAGGAACAGGGAGAGGTTTTAGCCAGTTAGAGTCTGACATTTCCTTCCGCCCAGAGCGGAAGAATTCAATTGATTATTTCCTATCATTAGAGAAGAAACATGTTGGTTTAGTAGTTGCAAGGTCGACTGCTCAGCGTTGGGTCTCGTGTTCAATCCTTGGGTTGAAAATTAGTGATATCATCATCATCATTATCATTACATAGTATAAAACAAAGTCGCCCTTTTCCCCTTGTACGCGTTAATCTTTAAAACTACGCAACGGATTTTGATGCGGTTTTTTTTAATAGATAGAGTGGTTAAAGAGGAAGGTTTATATGTATAATAACATCCATTAAATAGCGGAGAAATACTGTTATTTTTGAGGTTACTAATGTGATGTCGTAAATAATTTAAATTTTTTCCGCTTACATTGCAAACGCTGACTGAACCCTACGAGATTTATTTAAAATAATGTACTAAGTATTGTACACATTGAAAAGGTCTACAGAAAACTCCGCGCTGGTATTATGTCTATCTCTTATGGATATCCCACAATAACACTTTTTTGTCATTTACTTTTTAATTAATTTATTATTTTCGAAGCGATTTTAACCAATACAGCATTAATCCTTATCCAATTAAATACCTTAAATACATTGTTGATTTAATATAGATCTATATGGCTTTTTACAGCATATGATTTAAATGAATATTTTAGAAGATATTACAAATTAAAAATTGCGGGACGTAGCGTTTGCGGCGGAGCGGGCCGCTATGTTTTTGTATACAACGTTCACAGTTTTTCTGTAGTGTATTTAGGTATTTAGTATCAGCATTGCACCCGTGCGAAGCCGGGGCGGGTCGCTAGTAGTGTATATTTTAACATATAATATCTAACTCGATAGCTTAGTAGTCCTAAGCGCGACTGCGACGCTAGAGATCTTGGGTTCGATGCCCAGGTCTGGCAAAGTGTTTTAGAGTTTTCTTATGAAATCATCAGTAGCAGCTCGGATTTAGGATTTGTGCCGGGTTAATGGCAATAGGCTCGCCCCCTTTTCCATGAGACTTAAATATACCGGCTAACTGTGGGTGTACATTGGTACACCTCTGCCTAACCCTTCGGGGAATACAGGCGTGATGATATGTATGTAAAAGTTTATATCACGTTTGTAATTTATACTAGCTTTTACCCGCGACTTCCTCCGCGTCAAATTTAATATCCCACGGGAACCGTACGTTTTTTCGGGATAAAAAGTATCCTATATGTTATTCCACACTACAATCTATCTCAGTGTCAAATTTCATCCAGATCCATTCAGCCGTTTGAGCGTGAAGTAGAGACAAATATACAAACTTTCGCCTTAATGATAGTAGTGTGTTGTTGTGTGTTGTTGTGTGTATATTTAAGCCAACATCAAAATACCACAATACAGCTTATTTAATCTTTAATCTGCTGTATCCAGTGGTTTACAAGCTCGGTTAAACCCTGAATCAGTAGTAATTTCACGCGCCACGGCCTCTGATAGCTACTGTCGCATCAAAAGTTTTTGTTGTCAACTGTTTAATTTTAAGCGTTTAATTTACGTTGAGAGCTTTCAGTGACGAACGTAGGTCGGGTTGTCTGGGATGAAAGTTGTGTAGTAATGGTGAGGAGTTTGTAGAACTCGATTTCTATGTAGGTATGTATTATCTAAACGATTTCGGTGATGGCGGCTAATCTTAATGGGGACTTGTCTACGCTTGCGTGCGCAAACACAGGTGCATTCACTCATCCCTAACTTTTTTAGTCCGATGGTACGGCAATCCGGCAAAACCGGGGAGAGATCAGACTAGGGAGCAACGACTTTACGTGCTTTCCAAAACACGGGAAGGTGAACACCCCATTAATACTTTTTGCCCGATCTAGCAATCGAACTCAAAAGCCCACGTTCAACAGTCACTCTTGACACCACGTGACCAACGAATTCCTTCAGGCTTTCTATAGAAAGTATTGAAAGAACTCAAGAACAGCTTTTTTACTAAATACATATGAATTTTTACACTTTCAAATTCTTGTCTGTCCGTCTAACTGTTGTCCAACGGTTGGACCGAGTTTCACAATCACTGACAGATAGCTACTGTTGTAAGGAGTAACTTAGGCAACTATTTTCGCCGCGGTAGACGCTCCGGGCGTCGGGAGCCGCGAGACGACTCCCGGCCACCGTAGACGCGAGTCTGTGGACGGTGAGCAATGAGTAGCTCACCGTCCGTACGTTCACTAGCGACAGACCGTGTCGACGGCGCGTTCGTGTTCCAAAGAGATGTCAGCAAATTTGGATGGGGCCACTGAGGGCCGATGCCTGCCGGGGCTGCGGGTTCGAAAGAGATATCGCGCCCCCGGAACGCAAAGGGCACATGAAAGGAACATAGACGGGTTTTAGTCAGTAAAAGTCTGACACTCCCTCCCGCCCCGCCCAGGGCGGGGGAAGTTATTTGATGATTTCCCGTCTATAAAAAAAAAGGCAACTATTTTATTAAAGAAAGAAGTAGGGATCCGCAGAAAAGAAACTCCGCGCTTTCAAACGCATCCTTAATAATTCCTTTAACCCTGTCTCATCGCAAAAATACTCGTAGTTATATTTTTCGTCCCATTCCTGCATTTTATATGAAATAGGAAAAACGAACGCAATGAAGAAACTCAAACAGTTCCATTTCACGCTCGAATCGTTTCAGATTTTAATTGGAAATTGCATTAAAAAATGTACCAGTGTATTTCCAATTATAACTGTATTTACACTTCGAAAGGAAATACAATTTCTTTTACATTCTGTTTATTTACGTTGCTTCAACGATGCGTGCCAATTGACTGTCCTGTTGGTATTTCCATCGGTTTGCCAATTGGTCTCGACTGCTGAGTGTGGGGTTCTGGGTTCGATTCCCAGGTCAGGTAATGTTTTGTTGGTACAATACAATATACCATCACGCCTGTATTCCCCGAAGGATTAGGCAGAGGTGTACACCCACAGTTCGCCGGTATATTTAAGTCCCATGTAATAGGTTGCCCCCTATTACATGGGACCTAAATATACCCCTATTGCCATTAACCAGGCACAAATCCAAACTCCGAGCTGCTACTGAGAATTTCATAGAAAAACCCAATAACACTTTTTGCTCGACCTGGGAATCGAACCCAAGACCTTTAGCGTAGCAGTCGCGCTTAGAACCACTAGGCTAACGAGGCAGTTTTTTGTTTGTATCGTCAAATATTGTACCTACGGTGATACGAAACCCGTTATGTGCTAATGCAACTCGCACTTAGCCAGTTTTTAATCTATAAGCCTAAAGTTACGAAGCTGGTAATGAAACATTTACTACAAAAAAAAAAACTTTTTTACAAAAAAAGACAACCGCCTTCAAAAACTAAAAAGAGAAAAATAACTTTAGCTTTGGAAGTCGGCGGCTTTGGTTTTGTTTGTTGTTTTGTATTGCCGCCGACTCAAAAACTACTGATCCGATTTTGATGAAACTTGCAGTATTCCCTAAGTTGAACAATACCTAGTACAGTCGGTTGTCAACATTATCTGACCCACCCTAAACACAATCGAAATTGGACCTTCTGCCAATGAAAATAAGGTTTAATTTCAATTTATATGAGGTTATCAGTCAAGTGTTCGAGAACTGAGAACGAACAAATACAATAATAATACACACACGCAAATTTGATCTTTATCACGTTAGCATTGGGTTAAATCTTATAACAACTTGTTATAATATAATAAGTGTAATAGCTTATTTTAATGAGTTCGGTCAAGTAATTCTGGTCTCGTGGTCTGTGTATAAGACTGAGAGTGACAAGTTGCGAGATCAAATCCTGCGACGAAGATATTGTTTTGCTTTCAATTTAGAATTTATTCTAAAAGTATTTCTTGTATTATTGTAAAGAACTATATACGGATAATCTTCAAATATAAAGTTTCTAAAATGGCAATATTTTGGCATAACTTGTAAAAAGTGGGTAGTTGAAAAATAAATATTTGTATTCATTGTAAAACTGGTATTCAAATGCTACTAACTAAGGGTATGCAGTGACAACGCGCAAACATATTTTACCTTGCCTTACTAAATTGCAAAAACAACTTCTCTTTGCAATTTATTTTTTTCTATTTTATAGGTAGTTTTTTTTATCATGTCTTAATGGAGTGATTAAATAATGAAGGGATAAAATACAAAATTCTATTTGCACTAGGATAAGGTTGGCTGCTTGTGCTGTGCAAGAATAAACTTTATTAAAGTATACTATATGGTTTAAATTCTTTAGTCTTGTGGTCACTAATTGTTGTTTACGTTCGAAATCAAGTTTACCCTAAATATAGCTTCTGCTCAGGTGTCTTTTTTAATTATTTAATTATACTTTTTTTTACATTTCTTTAATGGATAACGCATAGAAATAAAACTAAACAATTGCAAATTTATAATGTTTATTATTTCATTAAAACACTTAGGTAAGATAAAGTAAGTAAATGCTCACATATTTCCAAATTAATAAACAATTTATATGAGTATACCATAATCAAATCTAACCATTTATAAACATTAAAAAAGGCATGTCTATGCTTGAAAGTTTGTTATCGAGAAAAAAATTAATTCATCTGTGAAATACTTTACAGATTTATAGCTGCCTATATGTAGTGAATAAACATGTCATTTAAATAGAAAAAATCTATTTATAACAATAACATCACCACGTAATTGGCAACATTTTAATGGTTTAACAATCTATCCATTGAGCATTTACTTACATGGTGTGTTTAAAAATATCCTAGATTAATTAGTAGCGGAGTGATGGCGCACCGTTCCTTGTTACGTTCATTTTTGTTCGATTTAAATGTTTTTTTTTCATCAGTGAAGATCACAATATTTTCTTCCCAATTAAAATTTAAATATTCCTGGGCAAAACGGACCCTTCTTCTTCAATTCTTTTTTCTGTGCCGGTTTATAATTCCTTATTCCAGCAGCGTGTAAATGCCTTCTCACTGTTTCCACTGAAATATCGTGTTTCATTGCGGTTACACTTATGGGCAATCGCATTCGGGACTATACTTGATGTTTTTTGCCCCTGGACGAATCCGCTGAATATTTACTTTGTCTCCATAACGTCTTAGCTACAGTCGTATTTCTCTAAAACAAAAAAAAAACATTTTTGGAACCGTTTATGTAACTTGAAAATGTAATAGTAAAATAGCCAACTACGCGTTCATTAATCACAATCAATTAAATAAAATAGGTATAAAAAAAACACTTACTGCTATATTAAGACGACGACCAATCTCTCTAATTCCAACATTCTGCTCATGTAAAAATATATTATGATTTTATGTTTGGTATAGTCATTAAGCTGCGACATGCTTTTTTACACCAAATTGCTTAAAAATACTTAACGAGTAATGCGAAACGATTTACAAATGTGTGTGCGCAGTCACTGCTAATAGGCGTAGTGTAACTTTTGTCACATAATGTAGACGAATTTATTATCTACCTCACGAAGCAAATATATGTGAACTTAAACTTTTTTAATTTACCCACCTGTTTACAAGATAAGTTATTAGGCGTAAAACATATTGGTCGTTCTTTAATAATGCAAACAATATTGTAGAAATGAAATCAAATTAAAAAAGAAACTGATAACTCTAAAGGAACTGATACTCCATGTTTTCGAACCCACATGTTGTTCCTCGGCAATCCAACATCAAACCGCTAAGCCACAAGAACTTGTTAAGACTCCACGAAATTAAAGATTGGGTTCTAATTATGTAGGGTGACTTAAAAGGTTTTAAACTTTAATGTCAACGAGATAATGATTAAAATAGCTTAACAAAATGATATAATGCCGGTGGCTCCGACAACGTTGGGTGGGTTTATGCGTGTCTGTATTCGTCGAGTTCTCGAGCACTTGACTGATAAGCTCATATAAATTGAATAAACCTTATTATCATAGGCAGAGGGTCCAATTTCGTTTGTGTTTAGGGTGGGTCAGATAATGTTGACAACCGACTGTACAACAAAAAAAAGAATTACTTAAATCGGACTTGTAGTTACGGAGATATGCGTGAACAAACATAAAAACATACATACATACACTGTTGAAATTTGGCACATTTGTTCAGACGCTTATATAGACTAACATATACGAAAACTGGACAATTCTGGCAATATTACATACATACGGGTCGAATTGATAACCTCCTTTTTTTTGAAGTCGGTTAAAAACCCTCATGAATATTCTCACACTTAAAAGTTAAAACGTTTTCAATTAAAAACTAATATTAATATTTTCTACGCTTTTGAAACAATTCAACTGAAACTACCAACAGACGCAGAGGGCACGGTTTTTAATTTCGTTTATATTTAAAATACTCTATTCTACGTTCCCGCCGCCATTTTGATTCATGCGGAAGTGACGAGTTACACAGACTTAGAGAAGAAATGGAAGGCGCAGACAGTTCAATCTTCTTCTTTATCGTGTGGGCTAGGTCTTACAACCCCACACACCCTAGTGTCAGGGTTTCTAAACCGCCTCAAGGGCCTCTGACATGGTTACTGATGTTAGTGATGTCCAAGATAAACTCAGAAAGTACAGTGGCGACCAAAAGTCCATACCCAATCTCAAAACGTATTAGGTTGACGTTTAGTTTGACTTACGACCTTTTACTTTCAAGAATAGACACATGTATCATCGTTGTGAATGTAGTTCATAATTTCAACATTTCTATATGAGACAAGATGGTCTAGCGGTTAAGCGCGCCCAGTTGACGGCGTTAATCAATGAGCCGCGAGTTCGAATCTCACATTATTTTTGTCTTTTTGTTTTTACTCAATTTGAAGAAATGAACAGAAATATAATATTCTTTAGCTTGTTCGCTTTGTTCACACATTTCGTAAATTTAAAAGGGTAGTCATAGAAAACTAATAAAGAAATTAGATTTCTGTGAGGTAGACATGAGTTTTGTGCATATTTAACTTGATTGGAATGAGCGTTGTCGTTTGGTTGTGGTTGTTGGTTAGTAACGAGTGATTTAATAGATACTCGTAGTGGTATTGTAAGTATTCTCGAAACGCAGGCAAATAATATTACTGAGGCGAGGGCGACTATTATTGGGCTGCATAAAAGTGGTCCCAATTAATATCTTATGAAACCTGACTGAATGTGAGTATTATATTAACGAATTGTAAATTAAACTTTTATTTGAAATTTATACCTAAGATACCTAAAATTATTTGGTGGCATTTCGATTAATACTTATTATTGATTTTTAAATATATAATGACGCCAAAAAAAATGTGTTTATTATGGAATTTATAAATAAATAGTTTTAAATATTAAAATTTGTTATATTAAATAAATATTATTAAATTATATAAAAAATTAAGTCACTTTAGTATTTTGTTATAAATGCCTAAAATTACTTTTTTTGTTGTTTTAGAGGAATACTATTATTAGTCTTCGGAGCAAGAAATACGAGGAAGAGGATAGATAGCCTATCCTACCTACTCAACAGCGAAGTGGATTAAGTTTGGTGGTTTCGCACTGGATAACATACTGTTTACAACAACAGCAGCATGCATCATAAACCAGAAAAAATACGTTTCGTTTTTAATATGTGGGGATGGCGTGCAACAGTGCTACTTATGAAGAAGTATTAGACGGTGTTATGCAACATTTAATAACCTGGATGTTTTAGTTTTAATAATTAGACGGTGTAACTAAATATTTAGTCATAATTATATTATATATTCGTAGATAGTTATTTAATGATCTTAAATTGAGGTTTAGTTTCAATCTTCTTTTCATCAAGAAAACGAATTATTAAACTATTACCTCACTAAGTTTATTGTGACGTTACATAAAAAAAACCTGTTCATAAAGTCTGAATTATAGTTTAGTTTTCAATTAACTCTGCTGAATACCAATTCAGAAACTTAATACGTGAGCATCACCAAATTTATTTGTGTTATTAAAATATCCTTCTCTTATTATGTTATTATGAATTTTATTGACTAAGTGGGTATTCAACAAAAAATCTTATGAACAGTTACAAGAGAACTTCTTTTATTTCGGTAGGAATGTGACGTTACAATTCTCATAAGTTTGTTAATTTTAAAAATAAATTTTTGTTATCACACAGCACGCCTTTTTTTCCTACTTCCAATTACAAAAAGTTAAAATAAAATCACATAAAAAGTTAAATAAATAATACAATAACTAATATTTGCTTCTTATAAAAAATAAATAACAAGCATGAATACGTAATAATTCAACATAAACCTAAAAAGATTTTGCCTAACATTATTATGGTTTCAAGAAACAAAAAACAGCCACACAAAGTATAAGATTTGAACTCGGAATTCAATGATTGTATACCCTTTCTTATCCAAACCAGCTGCCAGGACATGTTATAATTATGCGAAATTTAGCAATGCAATGGTAAGAATACGTCGCGCGTCGGGTAGGACTCGTACGGTAAACAGAAATATAATGCCATTTCGCGTAGTGCGACGATGGTTCATTAGTGTGTGTTATCTGTGGAATGTTGAGACATCACTCGTAAACACACATGCGCACGCGCTGACTGGATCGCGCCCGTGTTCATAGGAAAGTGAACCTTAGCGGGGGTATGGATTTCTGAGCGCTTACTGTACATATGAATTAGAAAAAAACACATTGGTACTTGCCTGTGCCCGGTTACGAACCCACAACCTCGTGCATGAGAGGTGGGTGCCTTAACTAGGAGCCATCAAAAATGACACATGACACAAAAATGGCAGTTTAGTTAATGCTAGCGAAGGAGGAAGCGGAACGCGTCAGGGAGAGTCACAGAAGAAGACGCCCCGGGCGTCGGGAGTCGTAGAGCGATTCCCGGCCACCGCAGACGTGGGCCCGCGGACGGCGAGTATTGGGTGGCTTGCTGTCCGATCAGAGCCAAGCCCGGGTTGACGGCGCGTTGTGTTCCACGCGCTTCTTAAAGAGATGTCAGCACAATAGACGGGGCCCGCCAGGTCCAGTGCCTGACAGGGTAGCAGAATCTGTTAGAAAGTGTCACCGCGACCCTGGAACGCAAAGGGCATTAAGAGAAACACGGATGGGTTTTAGTCAGTAAGAGTCTGATACTCTCTTCCACTCCTCCCAGTGTGGAAGAAGTCACCTGATGAAGTTCAGTAAAGCAATTGGGTACCTATTAGGCAACACCAATTAATTTTGTAGTAGTAGAGCTCTTTGTGAAGGAGCTTGTCCGGGGAAGTACCATACCTATTTCTGCCGCAAAGCAACGTTGCTGCGTTCCGGTTTGAAGGGTATGGGTGCCGGTGTAATTACAGGCATATGACACATATCAACTTTGTCCCTAGAATGACAACGCATTTGCAAGGCCTCTGGTATTGCAGATGTCTATAGACAGCGGTGACCACGTCGGCTTGTTTACCATCTCAAGTAATACTATAAATTACTATGCAAATTGAACTAACTGCACTTTTATGAGTATTATAATAAATCTGTTGTAATAATCTGTTGTTTAAACCTGAACTGTGATCTTTTAATTGATCTTAGACCCTGTTATTATGGTGGAACGTGTAAATAATTTACTTTTATTTTTTAATTATTTTATACTAACTTTGATCGCGACTGCGTCTACATAAACTTTTGAAACAATGAAAAGTGAGTGAATATCCCACAGGAACACCAAAAAGGAATAAAAATAGATGAATATAAAATGTAATAAGATAATGAAAAGTATAATGTAGGCATAAGTATAAGTATAATGTAATATGTTTGCTTGAACATCCGTACACCCATCATAATTTTACCCGGAACAAAAAGGAATGAAGAAAATACCTATCTCTATATTATATTTTGCGTTCACTTCACCGTCCAATTTAATGTAACGTCATTAATAGGAGCCTTTAACCAGCGGACAATTAAAACGCTTCCAACGATACCTCTATTGTCAAATTATGATAAGTAATTTAGAAGTTATGAGGGAACAGATGAACCAACATAAAAACATACTGTACCAGTTAAAATTATAACCCTCTTTTTTACTTCGGCGTAGTCGGGTAAAAAATAGAACAAAACATTAATGTGTAACCCACAGCTGCGCCAAACAGGCGCAGGAACATCAATATAACATAACATACCATCACGCCTGTATTTCCCGGAGGTGTAGGCAAAGGTGTACTAATGTACACCCACAGTTCACCGTATGTTTTAGGTCCCATGTAATAAAACGAGCTGCTACTGAGAATTTTATAGTAAAACCCAATAACTCTGCTCGACCTGGAAATCGAACCCAAGACCTCTATCGTAGCAGTCGCGCTTAGAACCACTAGGCTAACGAGGCAGTTCAAAATATCTTGTTCCTGTCTCTTTTAGTTCCCAAACATCTTTGTAAACAGCTGTACCTTTGTGGAACTAAAACTAGTATTTTCCGGAAAACAATGCGGTAGAAACCGGTTTAATCTGGTTTTAAGTGGATGTGGGGGCAGTCAGTCGTTAGTATAGGTCGTACTAATACCACTAATTGAGCTATAATCACTGCTTTTATGTATTACTAGACTATTATTGCTCGTAAATGCCTTCATACCCAAGTGGTTCTAAGCGCGACTGCTACGCTAAAGGTCGTGGGTTCGATACCCAGCTCACATAACATCACTCACGTAACATAACATAACATCACATCACGCCTGTATTCCCCGAAGGGTTAGGCAGAGGTGTACCAATGTACACCCACAGTTCGCCGGTATATTTAGGTCCCATGTAATAGGGGGCGAGCCTATTGCCATTAACCGGGCACAAATCCAAACTCCGAGCTGCTACTGAGAATTTCATAGAAAAACCCACTAACACTTTTTCCTCGACCTGGGAATCGAACTCAGGACCTCTAGCTTAGCAGTCGTGCTTAGGACTACGAGACCAACGGGGCAGTCACAACGTTATAAATTATAAATAATATAAATAAGTTTTTTTATTATTATTTATTTTATTCGTTACATACAAAAATAAAAATCTTTCCTCTTTATAATATAAGTGTAGATACAAATAGATTTTTATCTAACAATAAATCATTTACAAGTTATCGGCTATTGTTTATTTTTTATTTTATTTATTGGGACATAAAACTGTCACAAGTTGTTAAGTTGCATGTATATTACAAATTACTAGCTTCTGCCCGCGACTTTCTCCACGTCAAAGGTCCTGGGTTCGATTCCCAGGTCGAGCAAAGTGGTATTGGGTTTTTCTATGAAGTTTTCAGTAGCAGCTTGAAGTTAGGATTTGTGCCCGGTTAATGGCAATATCCCCGCCCCCTATTACATGGGACCTAAATATACCGGCGAACTGTGGGTGTACATTAGTACACCTCTGCCTAACCCTTTGGTTAATACAGGCTTGATGGTATGTTATAAAGAGGCAAAAGTGAGTTTTTGAAGTTGTAGGAGGAGGTAAAATTTGTGAGGGTTAATCTCTGGATCTACATACACACATACATAAACTCACGCCTTTTTCCCATGGGGGTAGGCAGAAACCACAGAACGCCACCTGCTACGATCCTTACATACTACTTTCGCCTCGTTCACGTTCATACACCTGGTCATACAAGCACGCCGGTTACGAGTACGACCTTTCTGAAGAACCGATATTGATAATTCTTTTACCCACAGAAAGCCACAATAATTGTGAATGTCATGAATATGTTTAACGTAACTTAACGCAAGTGCAGTAATAACATAAATAGGGTTTTTATTTTTACCCGACTACGGCGAAGCAAAAAGGAGGGTTATGAGGTTGACCGGTATGTATGTATGTATGTATGGATGTTCATCTGTTCCCTCATAACTTCTAAATTATCTAACGTAAATTGACAAATGAGGTGTCATTGGAAGCGTCTAAATTGTCCGCTGGTTATAGGCTATCTTATGTTTCAATAAATTGTATGTGGCGCCCTCTAGGGCTAATGAAGATGTGAAATAATATTTTTTTTCTTCCAAATATGGTCGTGTTACATATCAAATTAAAGGGTTTAATTAGCACATTTCAAATATATAAATATTTTATTAGTAAATTATACATACACCCGTACACACACCCTTTAGAACGCACCATAAACCTAGCCAACTAACCAATATTTTGTTTGGGAGACCTAATAGATTATTCCATATATTGTGTATATGTTGCGGTTCCAGTAATATTACATAATATATAAATGTCTAAATTTAAACCCCAAAATAATTTAAATAAAAAAGTAGTTTAAAAAACTAAAACCCGACTACAAAAATTCACGTTCTAAAAGTATGAAACAAGAAAACATTCTCATCTGAAAGCCGTGGTCGTATGCCACCTATTCCGGTAAAACAGTATGTGTATAGTAATAGAACATTAATCTTTAGCACTAAAGTTTAGGGCAAAGTGGCATACGACCACGGCTTTCAGATGAGAATGTTTTCTTGTTTCATACTTTTAGAACGTGAATTTTTGTAGTCGGGTTTTAGTTTTTTAAACTACTTTTTTTAACTTTATGTTAGAAATATTATTTTATTTATTTTAATTAAAAAACTTTTAAACAAAAAAAAACAACCGCCTTTAAAAACTAAAAAGTGAGAAATAACTTTAGCTTTAGAAGTCGGCGGCGTTGGTTCTATTTGTTGTTTTGTATTGCCTCCGACTTCAAAAGCTAAACTTATTTTACACAGAAAAACCCAATAACACTTTTACTCGACCTGGGAATCGAACCCAAGACCTCTAGCGTAGCAGTCGCGCTTAGGACCACTAGACCAACGAGGCAGTTTGATGATGTATGATTAACAAATTCTTAATTTTTTATTTACGGTAATTACGAAGGTCATCCTAATAACGACAGTCAACAATCTTACTAAAATTACATGTTAACAAACACTTTCAAGGTCACTCAATAATGACCCAGGAATTGATATTAACCTGCCTTAACAGAGGTTTTTTAAGTAACCGATTACATAAGAAGGCATTAATCTTGTTTCGTGAACTGGTTCTACGTGCCTACCTACATCTATACGTGTGTGTGTTGATTTGCATTCTCGTCAAATTCAATTAACTATGCACGTGATTCATATACACACGTTATACATACATTCACCTTCATTGTTTTCACATATAGAAGCAACAAGAATATTGTAACCAAGATTTTGTAAAAACCAAATTGAAAGAAAAGAGTGTCCATGGAGTTTCTTGCTCGTTCTTCTCCATAGAGACCTACGTATTGGAACGAGCAACTAGCTTCAATTCTAAACTGTAACTTCTTGACATTCAAAAGTGCCTGTAAATGGTCTAATTGAAATAAATGCTTTGACTTTGACTTTGATTCTTAACACGAATCAATAATAAAATAAATTGTTGTAGAATTTTTTTTTTTACGTGATTTTTAAATTTGAGGTAGCCATCTCGCCAGAGTGTTTAGGCGCTATGTACACATTGATATAGCCGCGCGACAACTCTGCCTACCGCATACGCAACTGGGCGATTCTGATTTTTGCGAGACGATTACTCTGGAATACTGTTATTTGATAGTTGCAACTAAAAAAACAAGCATTTATGAAATATTGGCCAGGTATCGTAATTATATTTGATTACTTCTATTTTTTTATGACAAGCTCCTAAAATTTGTCACGGATGCAAATCAACACTTTGTATGTGTATTTAACATATAAAATATGTTAAATACAAATATTCTAAACATCAATATAAAAAAATAAACATACACCCACATAAAATAAATAATTAAATACAGGATAAGTTTTTAACCAGTGCGTAAATTTTTTTTGGTAGTTCAGTGTCAGTAATAGAACACATTTCCGTGTTTAGCTAAAAAAAAAAAAAAAAAAAAAATTCATCCTTATCCGAGTTTGAAATAAGCAAAACATGGACATAATCTATTCACCATACTATCAATGACAACTCTTGGCCGCCGCCCGGGCGCATGGCTGGGGTGAGGGGCTGGGGAATGCGCTAGCGCCGAGTGACAATAAAATATAGTTTTTAAGTATACATGTTTCGTAAGCGATAACTTTTTTTTTTAGTACTAAGACATATCAAAATAAAATATACGTGTTTAATAAAACGTGTTGAAGTTTATTATGGCAAAATTTACGCACTGGTTAAAAATTTTTCCTGTATAAAACCTACATAATATATAGATAAAATATTAGAAATAAATAAATATATGACTGCCTCGTTAGCCTAGTGGTCCTAAGCGCGACTGCTACGCTAGAGGTCTTGGGTTCGATTTCTAGGTCAAGCAAAGTGTTATTGGATTTTTCTATTAAATTTTCAATGGCAGCTAAGAGTTAGGATTTGTGCCCGGTTAATGGCAATAGAAATATATAAATAGGCTTGCTATTACATGGGACCTAAAACATACCGGCGAACTGTGTAGGTACATTGGTATACCTCTGCCTAACCCTTCGGGGAATACAGGCGTGATGGTATGAATGGTGTTAACAACTGCCTTGGTGTTCACGCAGGTACCTATATTTAATTATTGTTGTTATTCTAGCAGAGTTTATTACGTTGACAATCGTCTCGCTGTCAGGGCGTTAGGACTTCGCTATTATGCCGTGGTATTTATTTTTATTTTTTATTAACTTTGGTAAGTAATTTTTTTTACTTTATTTTTCAAAACCGTTTTTTTTTTCTGGGGATTTAAAATAATTTATTGTATTGGTAAATTTAAAAAAGGACGTTTTTTTTGTAAAGATTTGAATTAATTTATTTTAATATTTAAATTCTCTTATTATTTATTTATTTAAGTCAAGCTGCAGTGATATTAATTCCATATTATAATGAGGTTAAAAGATTTTTTTTATAATTCACTTAAATAGGTATTCAATTTCTTTTGTTATTATTTTTTACGATAAGCTGCAGAGATATTAATTATAATAAAATTCTTTACAAAATATTTATAAAAAATTACAATAATTTATAATTATTTTTGTTTTTTTTTTTATTTAATCCTGCAGAGATATGGCTGTAATGTGCTTCCTATTTTTTTAATCAGCTTAAATAAATTATTTTATTACAGTGACAGCCTCCAACGATGTCTTCAATAAACAGCAAACACACACAGCAATAGATTCAATAATACAAAGGCTAGTACTTGAAAACTGGGAGAAGGAAGAAGCACCATGTTTGGAGAAAACCCTGACACTGCTGGAGAATGTGAAGAACTTCACGCTGTGGGCTACTTGGGGTAAGTAGTGTTGCGTAATGGTGGAAGTGACATTAAAAAAAAAAAAAAAATATTTTAGCACGGGACAAGATTCTATTACTTTTTTTTTCACTAGCTTTTGCCCGCGGCTTCCCTCGCGCTAAGAAGTATTCAAACTTTGATCCCCTACTTTATCCCCTTGGGGGTAGAATTGATCAAAATCCTTTCTTAGCGGATGCCTACGTCATAACATCTACCTGCATGCCAAATTTCGGCCCGATCCGTCCAGTGGTTTGAGCTGTGCGTTGATAGATCACTATGTCAGTCAGTCAGTCACCTTTGAGTTATATATATTTAGATAGAAGAAGAGGATTGAAGATTGCGCTCAAAAGTGCCTTAAAGCATTTGACTTTGACCCAGCATTAAAATGTTTCGTATCTGAATATAAAAATCATATCAAAAACAAGCATATAAAAATCACCTGTTTAAAACCAAAAGTGCAATACCTAAAAGATCAAAATTGTATGCAACAGCTGTTTTTTGAAGTGAAAACTTCTTTAGCGGCGTTGTGCACTTTTTTTGGAATGGGTAAAAAATGTTAAACTCGCGTCAGGACACGTGACCTGCTGTGCGATTCTCTAAAATGCAAGCTCGAAAACGAGTCCCACTTCGATAACGAACCAACTTGTCATTGGCTTAGTATTCGTTCGCCGTGGTGACGTCACCGCGGCGAACGAATATACACCAATGACAGGTGATCGAAAATCTTACGAATTTATCGTACAATAGCGCAATAAATAAATATTGTATTATACCACATAAATGAAAGTATTTTTATAAGAGTGCCAAAGCAATTTGTGCAAAATTATTCCCTAACCATTCCAAAATATCAAAAATGCACAACGTTAATATTCAAGTTTTCACTTCTGCCGGCACTCCCGGAGTGCAACCCGTCGTTTTTTTTTCCCACCATACAAAAATCCGTATCCGTTTCTGAGATAAGCCTAAACGAACACAAACTCGAGGCCGGCCTTTAATTTATAATATGTAGTGAGTACCGATGATATTGACAGTAATATTAAATACCCCGTTGATCGTCGCGTTGACTGCCCCGTTGGTCTCGTGGTCGCAAGTGCGACTGCTGTGCAAGGAGTCCCGGGTTCGATTCCCAGGTCGAGCAAAAAGTGTTATTGGGTGTTTCTATGAAATTCTCAGTAACAGCTCGGAGTTTGGATTTGTGCCCGGTTAATGGCAGTAGGCTCGCCCCCTATTACATGGGACCTAAATATACCGGCGAACTGTGGGTGTACATTGGTACACCTCTGCCTAACCCTTCGGGGAATACAGGCGTGATGGTATATTTATATTTATTTATCTATCTATACTAATATTAAAAAAACGGTAATTTAAAAAACTAAAAAACCCGACTGCTATTCTTTAAAAATCCCTAAAACAAGATAAATTGTAGCAGTCGGGACCCATTCTAGAAATGGAGGATTAGTGAATTGAGAGCACATACCTATATTACATTGCAGATGGTCCCGAATGGGTCCCGACTGCTACAATTTATCTTGTTTTAGGGATTTTTAAAGAATAGCAGTCGGGTTTTTTAGTTTTTTAAATTACCGTTTTTTATTTTTTATTTTTTTAGTGTTTTAAAAAAGAAATTAATATACCCAGTATCACTCTTACAGTAAATACGAATCTACCGACACCTCTCAAGCTAAAATCCATCGAGCCGTTCAGCCTGCAGAGCGAGCCAAACATTTGAATTTGGCGCCAAAAATCCGCCATTTTGTTTTTTTTATTTTGATATACCCAGTGTCACTCTCACAGTAAATACGAATCTAACGACACCTCTCAAGCTAAAATCCATCGAGGCGTTCAGCCTGCAGAGCGTGCCAAACAATTATACATACATACATACATACATACATACATACAAACATACCCTCGAAAAACATAACCCTCCTTCTGTCGCAGTCGGGTAATAAAGAGGTAAAATTTGTTTGTAAGTTTGTAAGTTTGTAAGTTTGTATGTTTGTAAGTTTGTATGTAGGGGGTAATCTCCGGAAGTAATGAACCAATTTTAAAAATTGTTTCACTGGTAGAAAGCTACATTATTCGTGAGTGCTATAGGCTATATAACATCACGCTACGACCAATTGGAGCGGAGCAGCAATGAAAAATGTGGCAAAAACGGGAAAAAATATTATTTTTGAGGGCTTTCGTTGCGTGCGCTGCGTGAACGGTTAAAGTTACGGAAAAATAATGTATGAGAGAATTGTTCCTCTTAAAATATACTAAAAAAATGCCCGAAGTAGTAAATGCCTAACTTTTAAGGTTGACTCACTATAGCCATCTTTATGGCCAGAAAATTTGTTTTAAAAT
This sequence comes from Caradrina clavipalpis, assembly GCA_932526535.1. Taxonomy (NCBI): domain Eukaryota; kingdom Metazoa; phylum Arthropoda; class Insecta; order Lepidoptera; family Noctuidae; genus Caradrina; species Caradrina clavipalpis. The sequence continues at coordinate 11,903,972 of OW052111.1, forward strand.
AATGCATTATTTGCGAAGGTGTTTTTATGGAAATAGTATTAATCCTTATCATCATAAATACTTTATTCATCACAAGTGTTTAATTTTGAATGAAATTGCCCTTTACATCATGTAACTTCAATGAATATCTTAGGAGATATCACAGTTTTAAAATAACTTGGCCGCAAAATAATGACTCTGCGAGACATTCCGTAGCTTATACATCAGAATAACATATTATAGACTACATAACATCGCGCTATGAGCCACGGAACGGATCAGTAACCAAAAACTTAAAGTAACGCGAGTGAAACCGCGGGGCACAGCTAGTTTATATATATATTTATTTATATATTAAATACCCAAAATCATTGAAACAACTTTGGTCAGCACGGTTGACGCAGTGGCTGAGCGACTGTCGCGGGGTTCGATTTCCGCACGGAACACATATTTGTATGATCTACAGATAGTTGTTCCGGGTCTGGCTGTTTGTGTATGTTAGTTTATAATATGTTTGTAGCGGTGGGTCCACACGATACAGACTTTTGTCTGTCACTGCACTGCATGTTATCTGCACAGACTATAAGTCTGAGTAAAAATTTTTACTCAGAGGTCTTTACCAAATGTCTGTGCAGACTTTTCATCAGTTCAGACTTCGATTTTAATTAATAAATTAAGTAATCCAATAATCATGAGTTTTGCTCCGACAATCGTACAGACATGTACGCAGACTTCCGACTTTTCTGGTACACCGACATTTGTCTGTACTGATTTGTTGTACAGACAAAATTCTATAGAAGTCTGTGTTAAGTCTGTATCGTGTGGACCCACCATTTTACAGTAGAAATTTCTAGTGAGTGTCAATTTTTTGTATTATTTATTTGCCTACATACCACCACGCCTGTACTCCCCGAAGGGTTAGGCAGAGTTGTAGGTATTAATCTACACCCATAGTCCGCAGGTATGTTTAGATCCCATGTAATAGGGGGCGAGCCTATTGCCATTAACTGGGCCCAGATCCTGACTCCGAGCTACTACTAAGAAATTCATAGAAAAACACAGTAATACTTTGCTCGACCTGGGCATCGAACCCAAGCAATCACGCTTAGAACCACTAGGATAACGAGGCAGTTGTATTTAATATTTGATCTTCAAAAATGGCTATAAATTTCCCCATTGCTACTGCAATAGGTCAATAAACCCCATTTGACCAGTTCATATCAGTAACTATAATTTTTCAGTGTGGAATGCTAACACGATACCCACGGGCAATCTCTACGGCTCCTGGGCAAACTTCGGCAATTTCGACCAGTGCATGAAACCCCCTTGGCTGGACACCCATCCACAATTCAAGACGAAATACTGCCTGGCGCAAATTGATCTGACTGATACCCCGAAGAAGATCACTGAATACGATCCTTATGGGTCTACTGAAGAATATCTTAACGTGAGTATTAAGAGTACTGCTTAGCCTTTTCCCAACTATGTTAGGGTCGGTCTTTCTTTCTTTATCGTGTGGGCAGTAAGGTCTAACGACTCCACACACCCTTTTTTTTTTTTATAGACGGGAAATCATCAAATAACTTCCCCCGCCCTGGGCGGGGCGGGAGGGAGTGTCAGACTTTTACTGACTAAAACCCGTCTATGTTCCTTCATGTGCCCTTTGCGTTCCGGGGGCGCGGTATCTCTTTCGAACAACCAACAGCCCCGTCAGGCATCGGCCCTGAGTGGTTCCTCCAATTTGCTGACTTAAATTGTGGCGCGCGTGGAACACAACTGCGCCGTCGACAAGGTCTTCCATTATTAACGTATGGACGGTGAGCTACCCATTGCTCACCGCCCGCAGACCCGCGTCTTCGGTGGCCAGGAGTCGTCTCGCGGCTCCCGACACCTGAAACGTCTCCCGCGGCAATCTTATTCCCTTGTACTAGTCATCTGATTACCGTATTAAAACAAATAATGTAAATGATATATAATTGTTTGATACTAATAAACAAGGTTATAGTTTGATCTCTATGACCAGAAGTTGTAGTCAGTCGTCAAGCGTGTAAACCAATTAAACAATAATTATAACGTACCTACTTCGAATTAGACCAGGGTCAAGTACCATTTACTATAATGATTTATCGTGAATCATCGCCATTTGCCTTTTGCCTTAATTAACCCTAAAGTTATTAATAATATTAATTATAAAGACATCCTACTTCCTACTTATACTATACAGGGTGGAATTTAATAATGCTACCTGGAAGGAAAGTTCTCTAAATACCTAAGTTAGCAAATTTTACTCAAAGGAAACATTCCTTTATCTTTTTAAAGAAACAAAACTGCATTTAAATAATTTTGAAAATACGCTTGCCACACCCGGGAATCGAACCGACTAAAATCCGAAAAAATTGCATCCTGTACTTTTATGGCACTAATCGATAGGGTCAATCATAAGGATCAAATCTCTGTAAACGTAAAGAAGAAGAAGAGTAGAAAGTTAATGTTTCTTTCCCATTCTAGTCACCAACCACCTCAGGTCTGCCTGTCAACTTGATCCTTTGGGGGATGTGCGTGCCAGCAGCCTGCCAGCCACCGTCCATCATCAAAATCACGAGATCAATGTATGGCATCACCACATTTGGAAGACAAACTCCTAACATCACGGTGGACAATTGTCAAGTAGCTGGTGACAAACTCCAGTACGACATCGGATTTTATTTATTTATGTAAGTATTTATCTTTTTTAACCTAGTGCTCCTAAGTGGCACTGCTACGCTAGAGGTCTTGGATTCGATTCCCAGGTCGAGCAAAGTGAAATTCTCAGTAGCTGGTCGGAGTTAGGATTTCTGCCCGGTTAATGACAATAGGCTTGTCCCCATGGCCAAGCCCTTGGCTTGTGACATGGGACCTAACCTCTGCCTAACCCTTCAGGGAATACAGGCGTGATGGTATGTGGTATGTCATTAAAAAAATTTCTTCATCTAGGATTTTTTATGAAATTCTCAGTAGCAGTTCGGAGTTAGGATTCGTGCCCTGTTAATGGTAATAGGCTCGCCCCCCATTTACATGGGACCTAAAGGTACTGGCGAACTGTGGATGTACACTGGTACTCCCCTGCCTAACCCTTCGGGGAATATAGGCGTGGTGGTATATTATTAATAACTAGCTTCTGCCAGCGACTTCGTTCGCGTGGCTTTATTCATCCACCTTAAGTTACGTTTTTGAATACTGCTTCGCTCCCGTAAGTCGTAGCGTGATGTTATATAGTCTATAACCTTCCTCGATAAATGGGCTATCCAACACAAAAAGAATTTTTCAAATCGGACCGGTGGTTCCTGAGATTAGCGCGTTCAAACAAACAAACAAACAAACAAACAAACAAACAAACAAACTCTTCAGCTTTATAATATTAGTATAGATACCAGCGAAATACTTTTCTCATGCAGACAATGCATGCGTGTTTAAACACGAGCATTGATCACCACGCTTGCTCAAGGCCGATTGGCGATTACAGTCAAATTAAATCAGGTTTCCCCACGATGTTTTCCTGATCCATTGACATTGGTACTTATCCATAATAAAAATTAATAGTTTAAAAACCACTAAAAAACACGCTTTGGCTTTTAATCGTGGCCAAAGTTCATTACAAGACCTTTCTAACAAGTCCAAACACGGCTATGATACGATATTTCATCATGGAATGCTAATGCCTATCTTCCGGCTTCATCATCAGACCTTGAAACCTAATCATGGTCAACGTTCATTACAAGACCTTTCTAACAAGTCCAAACACGGCTATGATACGATATTTCATCATGGAATGCTAATGCCTATCTTCCGGCTTCATCATCAGACCTTGAAACCTAATCATGGTCAACGTTCATTACAAGACTTTTCTAACAAGTCCAAACACGGCTATGATACGATCATCCATCATGAAGTTCCAGTTCATATCTTCCGGCTCCATCATCAGATCAGCTCGACAGTACCATGTTATTGTATTGTTATCAAAATCACATACAACTGCCAATTTTCATAACGCTACGATCTTTAGAAGATGGTTAAATTAGTTTTCTTAGATTTGATTGTTACATACATACAGGTCGAACTAATAAAAGCGTGTTAATTAACTAAAAATGATTTATTTTTGTTCACAGCGCGTTAATTGTGACCCTGATTGTAATAGCTGGAGCTTCAACGTATTATAGACTTTATGTAGCCAGCGACGATCAACCACCGGATAGTTTAGGTAAGTGGTTTTTTTACCCGATTTGAAATATGTACGATCATAGTCATAATAGTAGGTAATTTGTAAGATAACGATATAATATGATGCAGTGGATTTTTTAGAGTTCCGCTCCCAAAAGTGTGGAACGAGTGATGCCTCTGGTGTTGCAAGTCTCCATAGGCAGCGGTGACCGCTTAACATCAGGCGGGCCGTTAGCTTGTTTACCTTCAGTGGTATTAGAAAAGAAAAGGGTAAAATGGGACTTTATTACTTAGACTCCACTGTCCAAGGAACATATTTACTCTAGGGAGAAGAATGTCAACTACGTACAAAAAATATGGTACGGTTTTTGGCGCCTCCTGGTGGACGCCCCCGAAAACTTATGAAAGCGGGAAATTCAAAATTGGTTTTCTTTGAGATATATTTTTAAAGCTAGCCACAAAAGCAGAACTGAGAAACTGTAACCGTCGTTACATTATTGTGAAAATTCACTAGTTACAATTTTTCAGTTCTGCTTTGGTGGTAAAGTAGCCTTATTGTTAAAATTAATATAGATTGTGAATACAAGACAGTTCTTGCTTGTCAAATTAAGTTTGTAGTTTATTTGTAAGAGTCAAAGCTTCATAGTAGGTATTTTTAAAATAAAAAACAGCAGTTTGACTTTTAATTCAGAAGTATTTTTTTAAAAAATTACAAACTACCTTAATAGGCACAATCAAAATTCAAATTTATACATAACAAACCAACAACATAAAACGTAATTAATATGGGTGATGTTTATAAATTCCTCCTTTAGAAGGAACCTACGCTCTACTCAACGTCGGTAATGGCGAGGATATAATAACACTTAACGTTGCACTATGAGGAGATGATAACAAGAGAATCTACAAGAAATAACATGCGCTCGCGCCGGTATACATTATTTTTGAGAATTTGTCACAGAGTACAATAGTACATTTTTATAGACTGAAATTTTGAAGTGGGGCTGCCAGGTACATGTAACAAAATCTTACCCACCTAATGCTATACGAGCGTATTTATATTTTGCATGAATTACAAATTTATATTTATTCATTTTAAATAATATTAACCTATATTCAACACACAACAACACAACCTATAAATCAGTCGAAATAATATATATCAGGTAATTTATTTATTCATAATTTGAACTAAAATGTTACTAAAACTACCAAATGGTAGCTTTTTAACACGTATGCACCTTTTCTGTTTTATGAATGTTGCCATCATTGAAAACGTCATTATTAGAGACCGAAATTTTTAGGTCGCACATAATAACGAAGAACATGGCAACACAGCTCTAGCCCCCGTAGGCATTACACGGTTTACTTAATGAGACGACCCCGCCTGCCGCTGTCCGTCTGTCACCAGGCTGTATCTCATGAACCGTGATAGTTAGACAGTTGAAATTTTCACAATTGATGTATTTCTTTTTCCGGTATAACAACAAATACTAAAAAATAAAGTGAAATGCCTCGTTGGCCTAATGGTCATAAGCGCGACTGCTACGCCAGAGGTCTTGTGTTCGATTCCCATGTCGAACAAAAAGTGTTATTGGGGTTTTCTATGTAATTCTCAGTAGCAGCTCGGAGTTTGGATTTGTGCCCGGTTAATGGCAATAGGCTCGCCCCCTATTACATGGGACCTAAAAACATACCGGCAAACTGTGGGTGTACATTGGTACACCTCTGCCTAACTCTTCGGGGAATACAGGCGTGATTGTATGTATGTAAAGTAAAATAAATATTTAAGGGAGACTCCCATACAACAAACACGATTTTTGCCGTTTTTATAGATATTGGTACGGAACCTGTCTCGCACTTGACCGGTTTTTTAATGCCATTTAGATTTAGTTTCTTTTTACCCGCTTTCAAAAAAAAAGCTGGTTCTTAATTCGTCTGTACTTACTTGTTGTTTTTTTTGGATTTTTGTTTCGCGATATTTCCGCCAATTATGAATGCGTTTTAATGTTTTTTATTTTTTTATTTGGTAGGTAATTGTTATGGCCTTCAGGGGTAAAATAAAATATCCATGTAAATTTTATCGAAATCAGTTTAGTAGTTTGCTTTATAATCAAGATAACTGAAAAAATATGTCATCCAAGTAAACGAAATTGCTAAAAAAAAGGTTTTGCTTTCGAAGTCGGTGGCCATGCAAAACTTAAATTATTAAATTTTCACGTTTTAGTTTTTGAACACAGCTTGACAGCTGCCTTGAAACAATTTTTCAAAAACGACTTTTTGGAAAAATTGATTTTCATTTTTCCCTTTTTAGTAGGTACCAACTTCCTGCCATCCCAATCCACGAAGGAACGGTACTACTAGTAGAAATAGAAATCTGAGAAATGTGCTGCACTCTCGAAGTGCAATTTAATTATTATTTATTTTTAACTTTGGTGGTCCAAATGAAATAAATACTTTTTACGATTAATTTAATACGATTCTGTTCATCACTTCGAAGATCCGCATCTGATCTTCACCAATATTTTATACACCATCATCAACACGCCTGTAATCCCCGAAGGGTTGGGCAGAGGTGTACCAATTTCGCTGGTATATTTAATTTAGGTCCCAGGTAATAGGGAATTTTTACTAATTTTTTATTTTTTATTTTTATGTGACCACCTGTGATGTGTCCTCTTTCAAACACAAAAAAAAAAAAAAAAACCGGTCTAGGCGTCTTATATTAATCGGGGAACGTACATTACAAAAAAAAACACAAAGAATTGAGAACCTTCTCCTTTTTTTGAAGAAAAAGGTTAAAAAAAACGACGGGTTGCACTCCGGAAGTGCCGGCAGAAGTGAAAATTATCGTTGAATATTAACGTTGTGCATTTTTGATATTTTGGAATGGTTAGGGAATAATTTTGCACGAATTGCTTTAATTATCAGTATAAAAGTACTAACATTTATGTGATAGAATACAATATTTATTTATTGCGCTATCGTACACAAATATGACAGTTCGCTGACGCGAATTGTCATTTTTGTGTACGATAAATTCGTAAGATTTTCGATCAGGTCACGTGTCCTGACGCGAGTTTAATTTTTTTTACCCATTACAAAAAAAGTGTACAACGCCGCTAAAGAAGTTTTCACTTTTAAAACAACCTGTTTTTTCTAAACTAATTCTCGTCGTAATTTCAGAAACCGTAATAACAAAATCATTCTTCATCATCAAGAATCGCCAAGATCTGGTGACGAGCAACAAAGATGAGATCGGAGTGCTGAACGGCATGAGGTTTCTTACAGCTGCATCCGTCGTGTTCGGACACGAATTTTTTTACATGGCGCTGTCCGGTGTTACCAATACACGTGATTATGATAAGGTTGGTAATACCATAGGTCAGCGGTCGGCAACCTTTTGGCAGGCAAGGGCCACATGGTGGTAAAATGAGGTAGTGGAGGGCCGCGCTTTCACATAATTTTTAACCGACTTCAAAAGGTTCTCAATTCATATGTATGTTTTTTTTAATGTTTGTTCTGCGATATTTCCGCTAATTATGATTAGAATTTGACGACATTTTTTTTGTTTGGTAGGTCATACATCTGAAGTGGTCCCATATTTTTTTTATCAAAATTTAATTTCTTGCAGGAAAATTTGAAATTTTCCCCTTTTTTCGGCAGATCATGTTTGAAAAATTGGCCTATTGCTTTTTTACCCGCCGGCCACAGCCAAGCGCTTCATGCGACATGAGGCGCGACGAGCTTCGAGATGCAAAAACAAATGGTAGACAACGTATGAAGTATGCCACAGCTACCGGCGACACTACATGCGACGCTACACGGAGCGCTTCACGAAGCGCTTCACGAAGCGCGACAAGTAGCGCGACATGTAGCGGCTACAGAATGCGCGATGTGTGTGTGTGTGCACTTGCCGTCGCTGTCGCAACTACTCGAGCTGTGGCATACCACTGCAAATCGTGTCGCTGTCGCATCTCCTGTGACAAAGCGTGTAGCGTCGCCAGAGACTGTGGCCAGTCCCTTAGTCGTGTCTAATAGCAATAACCATATTTGTTGATAGGTCAACAACAAGGGCAAAAGAAATTTTTAGCAGCCGCTGAGGACGATACAGAATACTTAGCTGAAAAGTATTAAAAACCTCCATATCTCTTTACTTATGGTTTTCATATAAAAATATCTTGTTGTCTGATACATACATACAACATACATTGTATGTATGTTGTATGTATGTATTATATTATTTGGTACACCTGTATAAAAATTACGTCGTAAAACATACTATACCATCACGCCTGTATTCCCCGAAGGGTTAGGCAGAGGTGTACCAATGTACACCCACAGTTCACCGGTATATTTAAGTACAATGTAATAGGGGGCGAGCCTATTGCCATTAACCGGGCACAAATCCAAACTCCGAGCTGCTACTGAGTATTTCATAGAAAAACCCAATAACACTTTTTACTCGACCTGGGAATCGAACCCAGGACCTCTAGCATAGCAGTAGTGCTAGGACCACTAGGCTAACGAGGCAGTTGTCTGATACTCATTCCAAAATAGAGTATTCATGGTTTTAGTTTAACGATAAATGTCCCTTACACCCGATATTGGTATTATGTGTGATGCACATAGTCTTTTTAATGTAAATTTTATTAATGTTTACGTAGCACTACGTCAACGATAATGTAACAATAAATGAAAAAGAAATGAGAAAAAATTATATAAAACTTAAAAGCGAACTTCAAAATTGTTATAATATAACCGTACATACACATTTCAGTGTAACGTTTGAGGCTGTATATGAGTGACTATTTTCTTATACGCTAGCTTACGCGCCTAAAATCATTAATTTAGGTAAAATGTAATAATTACAGTTTAATTTTTAAAACCGTCGCGGGCCGCAAGTAGGAGAGCCGCGGGCCGCATGCGGCCCGCGGGCCGCGGGTTGCCGACCGCTGCCATAGGTCATTACAAAGTAAAAATTTTATTGTAAAATTATTTAAATGGCCACCCTTAGAGATATAAAGCTTATATAATAAGTCTAAACTGCCTCGTTAGCCTAGTGGTCCTGAGTGCGACTGCTACGCTAGAGGTCCTGGGTTCGATTCCCAGGTCGAGCAAAAAGTGTTATTGGGTTTTTCTATGAAATTCTCAGTAGCAGCTCGGAGTTTGGATTTGTGCCCGGTAAATGGCAATAGGCTCGCCCCCTATTACATGGGAGCTAAATATACCGGCGAACTGTGGGTGTACTTGGTACACCTCTGCCTAACCCTTCGGGGAATACAGGCGTGATGGTATATAATTATGTATATGAAACTGAAAAAAGAGCTAGAGATTTTTTGTGGAAGAGTTTTTTTAGTTTGCGTCTGTTTTTTTTAACGCTCTATTGTCTGGAATTGACGGTCGGATAAAAAAATAAAAAAATCTTTTTCATATGAAATAAAAATAAAATTTATGAAAAAACTTCTAACGGTTTTTGAAAAACTTTAAATTTATTAGGCGACTCTGGTTACTTATCTCTTTTGCTGACTGTACATTGTGCATTAATTACATTAATCAAATAAATAAATTATTATGTTTCTAGGCTGTCGAGGGTTTGGGAGGCATGCTTCTCCATTTTGACGTGATCGTGGACACATTCTTCGCCATGTCTGGTCTCCTGCACATGAAGGGTCTTCTGAGCAACGTTAATAAACAACAAAATTTGTTCAGTGTTCTATGGAAACGATATGTGAGGTAAGATTTTTGTAATCAGAAGGTCAATAGGATGTGTTTTTTTTATTTATATACGTAAAAAAGGATTCCATCCCACAAAAACCTCAAAAGGAGATGGCTAAATAACTGCCCCAAGCATGAATATGAATCTCTCATTAACTCGCATTAATTAATATACATTCATGAATTATTGAGTGTTTAATACTTTACTAGCACTTTTGTGTACAACTGTAATCAGTATATTGACGTAGGACTTACACGATTTTATTTTCAGGATTGTAAACATATGAAAAGTTTCTAAAACTTTTTTTATTTCAGTTACTGATATTTAGCTATTCAGCATTATATTATGCTAAGCACCATGTTTAGTCATTGCTGGGGCAGTCGTCCATACTTCTATTTAGCATACTAAAGACTTCGTAAGCACAACATATGGTATGGTACCTTGTGTTGATATAAATCTCAACGCACTTTGACACACGCACATTTAGTGCAGATGTTTTTGCGTAACACATATACCACATATAGGGGAGAGCGGGGCTACAAGTTCCGAATTTTGTTTAACCTCAAAAAGTATTAAGAATACTTGATTTTAGAATTTATTCGATGCGATTAAAATCAACTTTTATATGTAACTTTGATATTAAGACAGGTATTTGGGTCATATATTGCGAGATTTATTTTTTATTAATTTTTTAATGCCTAAAGTCGAAAAGTAACATCTTACCCCAACTTGGGGCAAGTTGTTAACAAGCCGGGGTAAGTTGTTACCATATCTGTTGAAGCTATTATTTGTAAAATAGAAAAGAATAAAAGGTTAAACCAGGTCTGTTTATTTGAGTAATAACCAACAATTGAATAGGTAGAAATTAAAACCACTCATAATTAATCTTCAGAAGATTTATCAGAATCACAGTTCAATTTCTCATAATTTCACAATTCATACGTAAGTTCATTTTTCCTACATCTGGAATGTGACCAGTTCTTACATTCTTGACACTGAACCCATTCTTTTCCAGAAAGCGAATTACAGTACCTATCACAGCACACTAGATAATAATACTCTAAGCTGTCCTCTACATCATCATCATATCAGCTGCAGTACGTTCAATGCTGGACATAGGCCTCGCCATAGACTTAAAAAAAAACCGGTTGAAATCAGTCTGTATCCAGCCCGCGTCCTATGCTGCGCTTGCCGGTGCATGGTCTTCATTCACAAACAACTGTCCAACTGTCCGTCAAACGACGTGTTAAACGACGTTAAACCTGTCATTTAACTGACTGTCTCTTTCCTTTGCCCTTTTCTTTACATTTTCCCTTTCCTTGGCCATTTCCTTGCTTTGTTTTACTCTTCCCTTTACCTTTATTGTTTTTTAATTCTTCATTGTTGATACTCACTTTCCTCTTTTGCTCTGGCTTGTTTCTCAGAAGTATCAGTTAAACGGCGGACTTTCTAATACGTCGCTTATTTGTTTAAATCCTTGGTGGTGCTTTCGGAAAAGGTCGTACTACTTCTGGATAGACAAGTTGTTCTTCTATGACACCAGAAGAGGCATTCAAATTAACAACCCCTGATGGCTCTGGCGTTTTGATCCTGTGACACAGAACCTCGTGTTGATTTACTGGTATAAGTCCACATGCAGCAAAGGAAAAAAAAAAGATCCATTATTGGTATCAATGAATTGGGGCAAGTTGTTCCGAGGTCACAACGTGCCCCCAAAAAAAGGAACATCTAGCCCCAATCACACCTGTTGAAAAAAAAACGACATATAGGAATGGTTAGGAAACATACGTAATTTACGCATAGTGTACCATAAAAATACATAAATCCTTGCATTAAAACACTGCAACACTAAAGGCTAATTGTTAAAATTCGTGAAATAGACCAAAAATGCCAAGTACAAAAATATTTACTTACGTGAACCAGTGACGCACGTGCTGCAGTTCCGATAATCCGGGAACACTGGCCTTTTTAACTGGGCTGCCATCGGTGCGCAGCGGCTTTCTATTTCACGACGTGTTTACTCAATATATTTATCTCTTTTTCTCGCGGAGTTATATCAATCGGAACAACTTACCCTGGTAACTTCTAGCCCCGCTCTCCCCTACTAACAATGAGACCCAGAATAACAATTTTTTGATCCGTATGGGGATGGAACCGGAGACAAATATTATAACATTGGCCAACTGCTCGCCCTAACGTACTTAAACCCAGCATTTCATTCCAGATTAATAGGACCCTTCGCAATGATAATATTCTACCTGATAGCGGTGTCGAAGTACGCTGGTTCTGGCCCCATCTGGGTGTATGCCAACGATCTGGAAGCGGAGGTCTGCCGCAAGACATGGAGATTAAGCTTGCTGATGCTTAACAATGATCCCAAATATATTGTGAGTAGAAAAAAAATATGGAGTCTTTAGACCTATTCCGGCCACGGCGGCAAATCTATTGAAATAATCTATTATTTATTAATCTATTATCTAATTTATTTAAATCTTAATGCAGACTAGCCAAGTACGCAGGAGATTTTATAGTGCACTAGTGTGTGCTGAAAACACAGGTGCACTCCCTCTTCCCTAACCGTCATAGTTCACTGAAAGGGGAGAAATCAGGCGCAGGTCCAACGGCTTGTGCTGTGCAATGCACGCGGCTGTCACATAACTCCTAAACTCCGGGCTGATACTGAGAAACTCCTAATGGAAAAAACCCAATCACACTTTTTACCCGACCTGCGAATCGAAACCAGGACCCCACGCTCAACCGTCGTGTTTGCAACGAGCCAGGAGTAAAGCCGTTAGCCCTGCGCCTAATCTCTCCCCGGTTGTGTCGGATTGCCGTCCCATCGGACTATGAGAGTTAGGGAAGAGGGAGTGCACTTGTGTTCGCGCACACACTTATGCACTATAATAATATGTCCTGCGTACTTGGCTAGTCTGCATTAAGATTAGCCATCATGGCCAGAATCGGTGTGGAAAATTCATATTTTGGTTTTTGTAGTGATAAATATTTTTTAAACAAAAAAGCTTATCTTCCCAGTGTCACGCAGTCACCTGGTACGTTCCATGCGACTATCAGCTCGCGATCCTGGGAACTGTGCTCTTCTACTTCTACCAGAAAGACCGAAGAGTTGGGTTTGCAGCCTTCGGAACTGCTGCTGTGATATCCCTGATCATTCCAGGAGTTCTGACTTACTGGCACCGACTGCCGGCTGTGCATTTCCTGGATTTGGGGTATGATACTTAGCATTCCTGGATCTTATCAAAGTATACTCCATTAATTATAACAATAGATTATGCCCGTGGCTTCGTTCGTGTGAATGTCGGTTATTTGCAGGAGTTTCTTGAGCGGATCTCAATTTTTTATACTATACATACTAACTGCCGCGTTGGTCTCGTGGTCGCAAGTGCGACTGCTGTGCAAGGGGTCCCGGGTTCGATTCCAAGGTCGAGCAAAAAGTGTTATTGGGTTTTTCTATGAAATTCTCAGTAGCAGCTCGGAGTTTGGATTTGTGCCCGGTTAATGGCAATAGGCTCGCCCCCTATTACATGGGACCTATATATACCGGCGAACTGTGGGTGTACATTGTTACACCTCTGCCTAACCCTTCGGGGAATACAGGCGTGATGGTATATTTATTTATTTATATTTATTTTTTACATACAAATAAAATAATATTCTGTTTTTTTAACATGTTAAAATAACAGCTTTTTACGTAACGTATCGTTTACACGGTACTTATACCAAGAACTATTCATTTTTATTTTTTGTTTGTCCCAGCTTATCTCTGAAACCAATATACCAGCTGGACCAATTGTGACAAGAGTTACTTAGACGGATAGCTTATTTTTAGAAAAAACGGTAATTTAAAAAACTAAAAAACCCGACTGCTTTTTTAAGTATTTATGAAAAAGCCCTAAAACAAGAAAGTCGTTGTACCCAATTGCACTTAAAATTGTAGTAGTCGGGACCCATTCTGCATTGCCGCATAAATAAGATGGACAAGTTACAATAATTGATGATCTTTACTTGACGCTTTCTATAGAATATTTAGTGGGCGTTGTAAAAAGATGAATTAGTTTATTAGAGGCTATGTCATTTTCCCGTTGCTTAGTTATAAAATTAGAAGTTTAATCACGTGTCCAATAAATAATTTTGTGGCTAGACTTATAATTTCCCTTTATTTATTGGAACAACTGCCACATATAGCTTTATTATCAAATTGCCCAACTGCCATGTAGCAATATAATAATGACCGTGCAATGTGATAAATAATGAAGTTAAGAAAGTAATTAATCACTTAGCCCGATAAAGCTAGACATTATGCATAATGCTCGTGCATTATAAATAATGCCCGCATTAATCACCTGGTCCATAACATATATACCACATAAATGTACCAATTTGAAGTTTTGTTTTTAGGTTCTTGTCAATTTGTAACCTTTACATACTTTCGATTTCCAGCAAGATACTCCGTGAGATCCGTGAGTACTGGGAGATCGGCTACACATACACACCAGCCTATAGCCGCGCCGGTGCTTACCTGGTCGGCATCGCCATGGGCTACCTCATGGCTTTCTACAGACCTTCTGATTACAGGAAGACGGTTCCAAAGGTTAGCTCGAAATATTTCCTACCACCATTGTAATGTAATTCTCCAGACCGATTCCGGCCACGGCGGCTAATCTTAATGCAGACTAGCCTCGTACGCAGGAGATATTATAGTGCACAAGTGTGTGCGCAAACACAGGTGCACTCCCTCTTCCCTAACTCTCATAGCCCGATGGGACGGCAATCCGACACGACCGGAGAGAGATCAGGCGCAGGACCAACGGCTTGCTGCGGGTTGTTCGAAAGAGATACCGCACCCCCGGAACGCAAAGGGCACATGAAGGATGGTTTTTAGTCAGTAAAAGTCTGACACTCCCTCTCGTCCCGCCCAGGCCGGGGGGGGGGGGGGGGGGGGGTCATTTGATGATTTTACCATCTCAAAAAAAAAAAAGGACCAACGGCTTCACGTGCTTTCCTAGGCACGGGGATGTCATACCAACAACTTCCAAACTCCGGGCTGCTACTGAGAAATTCCTAATGGAAAAACCCAATAACACTTTTTGCCCGACCTGGGAATTGAACCCGAGACCCCTTGCTCAGACCAACGGGGCAGTCAACCACCATTAATAATAATACCAGCCTATTATTGTAGGTACTATTACAGGGCACAGGCCTCTTCTCATACAGAGAAGGCATGAACATTAATCACCACGATTGATCAATGCGGATTGGCGATTTTAGACTTATATTAATCACAACTGAACTGTCTCATTAGCCTAGTGGTCCTAAGCGCGACTGCTACGCTAGAAGTCTTGGGTTCGTTTCCCAGGTCGAGTAAATGTGATTGGCTTTTTCTATGAAGTTCTCACTAGCAGCTCGGAGTTACGATGTGGCTATAGGCTCGTCTCGTATTACATGGGACATGAAACCTTTCGGGGAATACAGGCGTGATGGTATGATGAATGGTTCTTCAATGTTTATCAAAATCGGTTCAGCCGTTTCAAGGTTATCAGCTTTTTTGTTAGCTGCGGTAGAGATCTTTATTCTTTTATCGAAGGTTACTTAATTAATTTTAATTTTATTACTTGTTTCAGATCTGGTCCATCGTCGGTGTAGCAGTATCTCTAGCAGTAATGCTGTACATCATGTCATTGGGACAGTACTACACGCACCGGGAATACAATCCGCTTGAAGCTGCTGTGATCACGGCGACCAATAGGGTCGCCTGGGCTGTTGCCATCTGTGTCATTATAGGCATGTGTGAATATGGGACTGTGCGTAAGTATACCGAGCCTTAAGAGCGCTTACACAGAAAGTTGGCAACGTCGCAAACAGCTGTCAAATATTTCCCTGTTTTGATTAATTTGTCAATATTACTGTATGAAAATAAGAAATATGGCTTACTAAAGAACTAGGATATTAATCATGAATTGCAATTAAAACACTGAATTTGATGTTGTAACCGTTTTAGGTGCAAAAAAGGCATTTGTAAAGTTTCCAAATACTTTTTTTACATCTAAAACTAAATATTCGGTGTTACGATATTAATTATTGCATTTCATAATCAATATTCTAGTTCTTTAGTAAGCCATATTTCTTATTTTCTTACAGTAATATTGACAAATTAATCAAAACAGGGAAATATTTGACAGCTATTTGCGACGTTGCCAACTTTTTGTGTAAGCGCTCTTAAGAGTATTAAAGTCCACTGTTTTTTATTAATTATAAGTAGGGATTATAATCGGATGCATATTTACCTAAACTTTGGAATTTGGAGGGATGAGAAACTGGGTGTAAAGTTTCTCATCCTCCATGGAAAAGGGAGGATCCTCCGACCAGACAGGTGTTGTATCTGGTGGGCTACTGCCCGACGGTTGATGTCGGGACTTTGTATGTAGCTTCATGTCGCTGCAAACTTTGATAACGCGATCTAGGCATCATCGTCAGTTTTGCCGTAGTAGTTTGCAGACTGTGCGATAGATGTCGCTACAGGAAAATATTATATAATTTTATTTTACATATCATTTTAAACAAGAGGTCTCGTGTTCCCAGTTACTGGGTTGTGGATGTCAGATAGGCAGTAGCTCCATGTAAAACACTGGTATTCAGCTGCATCCGGTTAGACTGGAAACCGACCCTAACATAGTTGGGAAAAGACTAAGCAGATGATGTTGATAATTTTATCCAAGGTGCAGTTTTGCATCCTCTTTTTGGGGAGTTGGTCATAAAAGACAAAATAATCAAATAAAATACAGTCAAAAATTTATAAATACTTACTTACTTGTCTTTTTAGTTGTTACTAGTTCGATTTCAAAAATTACTTACAAAAAAACCTAATAATTTTAGTATTAATAAATGTAACCTAATGGAACTGCCCCGTTGGTCTCGTGGTCGCAAGTGCGACTGCTGTGCAAGGGGTCTCGGGTTCGATTCCCAGGTCGAGCAAAAAGTTATTGGGTTTTTCTATGAAATTCTCAGTAGCAGCTCGAAGTTTGGATTTGTGCCCGGTTAATGGCAATAGGCTCGCCCCCTATTACATGGGACCTAAATATACCGGCGAACTGTGGGTGTACATTGGTACACCTCTGCCTAACCCTTCGGGGAAAACAGACGTGATGGTATATTTTATATTTTTTATTTTAATAAATGTTGAAAATCACTAGCATACCTCCTAGAATTTGACGGGGATGCAAAACTCCACCTTAAATAACATTTCATCTTCTTCTTCCAGCTATAATCACCGACATCCTCAGCTTCTCCTACTTCACGCCGCTCAGCCGCCTCTCGTACGGCATCTATATGATCCATCCGCTCATCATACAACGGAACAAGTTCACTGTCCGAGCGCCCATGAAGTTTGACTCATTTTCTATTGTGAGTATGAGTTTATTGACTGGAGTCAGAAAACCTGTTTTACTAAATAAAAACATTCGAAATTCAGTCGCAATCTCAATTTAGCGACCTTTGATTATTTTTATAGGAGCTTGCCCGCGACTTCGTCCACCTAAATCTCGGTTATATTTCAAATTCAATCATGATTCGAAAGACACGTGGCGCCATCTATTATCGTTAGATCGTTATTGTAGTTTTTCTCGAGATATAGTTTGTTGCTCATTCACGCATGAACGGCTGAACGGATGTAGATGAAATTAAGCATAGGGCAAAATTATTGTCTGGCACACACATAGGCTACTTTTACGCGCTTTTAGCTTTGACGCGGACGAAATCGAAAGCAATATGATTTAAAAATATTTATGTACATAATTTTTTAAATATTATGTGAGTCACTTTCTCGTGGATAAACAGGTTTTCTTTCTTTCTTATTTAATTTGATTGAATTTCACGCAGGAGTTAAGTTCTAGGACATTCTCTGTTTATTAAGACTACTGGGTAGTTCTTTAACACTATTATGTACATTTCCACAGGGTTTGGAGGCTATCGGGACCATAACCGCATCAGCCGGACTTAGCTTTGCAATGTGGCTGTTAGTTGAAGCCCCATTAATTAATCTAAGCAACCATTTCCTATACACCAAGTAAGTAGTGAATTGGAAATTATATTTTTTTACTCCTCCGCTGTTCTTAAGAGATTAATTTCGTTGTGGGATCCAAGACAGTTGAAACGTTTTCCCGGGACTCGTCGAGCTTCATTGCCTCGGCCCTTTTCTGGTGATCGCCACTGTTGATTCTGGCTTTCAGGAATTGCAGTAGATTCTACAGTTCTACAGTTTTGGGACAAACCCGCCAGGGTTGTCCCAAAAAAAAAGCACATAAAATTCTTTATTTTCATTCAGAAGGTTATTTATTTTCTACTTATTAGTAACGAATATCGTGATGCAATGTCATAATGGCCCAATGCATAAGGCGCCCGCCTCTCATGCATATTTCAATTTATATGTACTCATAAAATTCTTGGACATCACTGACATCGTTGAAGAAAAATCATTTTGAGGTAACCTGGACTTATAATTAACGTTATATCTGAAGTCGTCAATCCGCCTTGAGGCCTTTGCCCTGCAGTGGGACAATAATCGGCTAGTATTTTTGTTACACTGTGGTTATAGTATACTTACATTATTTATACTGATTTCTCTTTTTTTAAAGGTCAAAGACTACACAGCCTATTAAAGAGCCAGAGAAAAATGGGATCCAACATCAGAATGGGCACTCAAAACAACCAATGATAAAAACCAAAGCCGCGTAGTAGAGGTTATTTTGTCAATAAAGTTGTTTTTATAATCTATTTTTTTTTTCTGAAACCTTTGACCATTTCATACGATTATGTATTGTGGACCAGAGAGGCCCACAGAGACGTTGGTCTCGTAGTGGCGAGCAAGATGGTTAAGGGTGGGTTCGATTCCCAGGTCGGCCAAAAAGTGTAGTATTGGGTTTTCTCATTAGGAATTTCTCAGTAATGGTTCATGGTGTGACACACCCATGAAAGCAAAGCTGAAAACTACGGGAAAGCACATAAAGCCGTTGGCCCTACGCCTGATCTCTCCCCGGTTGTGTCGGATTGCCGTCCCATCGGACTTTGAGAGCACACACCACCACCAACTTCCAAACTCCGAGCTACCACTGAGATTTTCCCAAAAAACCCCAACAACACTTTCAACTCGACTAAGAAATCGAACCCAAAACCTCTAGCGTAGCAGTCGCGCAGTCACTCAATAAAAAATACTACAAACAAATCCGCTTACAACAGCCTATCTTCACTCTAGACAAGCCCTAGAGATAAATCTCCAATACTCGAGGTCTCAGTTGATTGTGATCTCCCCCCTCCCCGCCGCTCCCGCGCCCCTCACCCCCCGTCTCATCTCCTCTGTACAAACCGTGCCACGAAAGATGAGACTTGACCTCCAACTTTATTATTTTGTAATAAATATTGTGAAGAATTTTTGTATGTTGTTTTAATTCCAATGTCATCGAAAAATCTCTGAATAGATATACAAATTATGGATAACTATTTCGTACACTTAGTACCTGCGCAAGCTCCCCATACTGACACTCGCCAAGTCTCATCTTTCGTGGCACGGTTTGTACTTAAGTAACAATTTGTTTCCAATTATATGTCTGTGGATGCCAAGACTTTAAACAATCTATGAAAGAGTGTTTATTGTGCGGCAATTTGAGAGATTTCTGATGAGAAACCGGTTTTGTAGGCTTGTTAATATTGTGCCACTAGATTCTGCTTGCGACTTTGTTTGAGTAGACGAGGAAAATTATGTTCAAGAGTACTTTATATACATACATACATAAACTCACGCCTTTTTCCCATGAGGGTGTGCAGAAACCACAGAAGGCCACTTGCTACGATCCTTACATACTCCTTTCGGCAAAAGTACCTTTTACTAGTGTTATTTAAATAAATCATTTGACTTTGTACTATACACTTCAGAATTAAGCAAAATGTGAATACATATAGGTGTTCATAAATAGAAACCAAATGATACGTGGCGCCATCTATCATCATTAGATTGTTATTGTTGTTTTCCTAGAGAAGAGTACTTTTTTTAGAGATAAAAGGTACTTATATCAATTTCTGTACACCTGAAAACTAAAGAAAAATTTTGAACATTTTGATCAAGCATTTCGGGATGATCGGTTCAGTGGTACCATCCACAACGCCTGTATTCCCCGAAGGGTTAGGCAGAGGTGTACCAATGTACATCCAGAGTTCGCCGGTATATTTTAGGTCCCATGTAATAGCCACCATTAACTGAACACAAATCCTAACTCCGAGCTGCTACTGAGAATTTCATATAAATACCCAATAACACTTTTGCTTGACCTGGGAATCGAACCCAAGACCTCTAGCGTAGCAGTCGTGCTTAGGACTAAAGTTTTCAGTCCTGTAATCTGTATGTTCATAAAATTATTAAAGGGAACAATAAAATAAAACGAAGGAACAATATTTTAATTTCTATTTCAATTTACTGAGCTTGAAATAACAATTCTGAGACATTCACTTATCTTTGGTATTCTGAAATACAATAATATTATGACTTAACAATAAATAATTTATTTTAACACAACAATAAGACAAGGTTTGATAAATTATAAACACAAAACCCAAAATTTGTAAAATCATAGAATTCATAACAGCTAGCGTTACTAAGAATTGAATAACTTAAAATCTCTACATAGACTATACTAATATTATAAATTGGAAATATTTGTTTGTTTGTTTGTATCGAATAGGCTCAGAAACTACTAGACCGATTTTAACATTTTTTTCACCAATAGATAGCTACGTTATTCTTGAGTAACATAGGGTATATAACATCACGCTACGACGCACGGGAGCGGAGCATTAACCAAAGACGTGGCTTATGGTGGGTGAAATAAGGCAATTCGCTAGTATCAAATTAAGTTGCTTCCCGCCGTCTGTACGCTTAGATCTTTTAAACTACGCAACGGATTTTAATACAGTTTTCATCAATAGATAGAGTGATTCAAGAGGAAGGTTTACACGTATAGAACATCACGCTACAACCAACTGGGGTGGAGCAGAAATCAAAGATATAACTGAAAGCGGGTGTCAATGGTACCTATTTAGCTAGTATTCTATAATAACAAAATATTTGACATACAATAGAACCACTCAAGGCTAATATTCAGTCTGAATCTTTTATATCGTGAACAATACAATCGATAATTATTTCTGAAAAGGTAAAGAATAATCTATTAACTCTTTACTACTTGGTCTAATATGAGTCACACACAAAGTACTTTAGAAGTATTAGTATTTAGTAAAATACTAGTATTTTTTACTTATCTCGGGACCCTAGCCCGGGTCTCGGGCCTTTGAGGAGCCGAAACCAACGTGCAGAGGCCCCTTAGACCGCTTTAAATCAGCAACCGATAATTATCCCTGTATGCACTATGCAAGTGTTATATTAGAATATCAGGCTGGTATCTGCAACTTCATCTCTTAGCACGTGTTTTGCGTACGTTAAAAGCAGGGTAATAAAAGTTTCCATTGATTATACATGATTAGCTTCTGCCCGCGACTTCGTCTGGCTTATTTCACCCACTTTAAGATACGTCTTTGGTGACTGGTCCGCTCCCATGCGTTATAGCGTGATATTATATAGCCTATGACGCTCACAAAAAAACGTTCGAACGAACTACGAACTGTGGGTAAAAGAATTGTCAAAATAGGTGCAGTAGATCCAGAGATTACCCCCTACA
The DNA here is from genome assembly GCA_932526535.1 of Caradrina clavipalpis. Lineage (NCBI taxonomy): Eukaryota > Metazoa > Arthropoda > Insecta > Lepidoptera > Noctuidae > Caradrina > Caradrina clavipalpis. The sequence goes on from OW052111.1 coordinate 11,925,605, forward strand.
ACCTCACAAACTTTGCCTCTTCATAATATTAATATAAATGAAGTCAGCATTTGCAATCCACTATTGGTTCAGAAGCTCGGTATATACAACAAACCCTACAGTATCAGAATTTCTCATATTATGTTCTTCGAGACATATGATATTCTCAAATATACAGTAGTGCGATTCTCTAAAATGCAAACTCGAAAACGAGTCTCACTAAAGTGATCGTGCTCACTTCGATAACGAACCAACCTGTCATTGGTTTAGTATTTGTTCGCCGTGGTGACGTCGCCGGGCGTGATCGTGTTTAACAGAATACCATTTTGTAATCTCACTGCGGATTTAGCTTTCGAATTACGAAGTGAGGCTTAGAGAATCACACTGCAGTTTATAGATATGGGAGTGAATAGTCGATCCTCCTTCGAAATGGCTCCTGGCTAAGTAATAACCGACGATCGTATTGAGCGATCAAGTTAAGCTATGCTTGCTGAGGTCAATCCTTGTATGGCCGAACATTCATTATCATATTGGATGGCACATCTTTGATGAAACTAGTCACTGGGTTAAGCTATACCTCTTGGTAAGCCGAGAGGTATAGCTTAACCCAGTTAAGCTTAACTAGTTTTTATTCCAACTTGTCCTTTTGGAAATCTATAGCGGACGCCTATGTCCAGCTGTGGACGTCCTGCGGTTGATATGATGATGATGATGTGTTGTGGAGGTCAGATAAGCAGTTGCTCTATGTAAAATACTGGTATTTAGATGCATATGATTGGACCAAAAGCCAGCCCCACTATGATGAAAACTCGATCTTCCATAGCGTTCAGTTACATCCCAAGGTCAGTTTAACATCTTTGTAGATGATTGAAGAAATGTCATGATTGTATTCTTCTACAAGTTTCTTCTTTATAATTTTTCACAGTAGCAACCTTCCCAAATATTCTCTCCCAACATTCTTCTAGTATTATCATTATAATTGCCGACGACCCACCTGATTTTAAGTAGTCACCACATCTGTAATACCAGAGGCCTTGCAAACTCATTGCAATCCCTGAGACAAAGTTGAAATTTCTCACGTGCTTGTAATTAGACCGGCATCGGCACCTATACCCTTCAAACTGGAACACAGCAACGCTGCTTTGCGGCAGAAACAGGTATGATGGTAGTACTTCCCCAGACGAGCTCCTTCACAAAGAGCGCTACTACTGCTATTTCCTTTATTATTTCCTTTGTTCCATTTAACGCACAAACAACTACAGTGATTAGGTAATTAAAATACCTTATAGAAGGGGGTAATTAGTTTATGACGCAGTCTGTACAATACAATTGTTGGCCTAGTGGTTAAGGCGCCCGCCTCTCATGCACGCACCCATGGGTTCACAATCGGGCACAGGTAAGTACCAATGTAAATTGTATTCTTTTTATTCCATAATGTACTTTCTAAATTCATTCATCTTGGAAATCACTGACATCGGTAAAGGAAAACATCGTGAGAAAAACTGCACTTATAATTAATATAAGTCTGTAATCACCAATCCGCCTTGAGCAAGCGTGGTGATCAATGCTCGTGCCTTCTCTGTACGACGCAAGACAATACTTAATAGGCTGGTATTTATCTGTACAACAAACACTTTTTCATGTTTTTCCACTTCACTTTGTCTTGTTTAACCTTCACTGCTAGTAACATTAGTCCGATCGTCACCGAAAATAGTCACATTAGTTCTATCACCAATCAAATCAATATTTTCATCACCATCTTCAGTTGAATTCACTTCACTAATTTCAATATAATCTTCTTCATTATATAGTCCGTCACTAACAAGTCTTTCTCTTAAGAAATTATCGTTTAAATTTGCGAAAATTGTCTGATCATTTTCTATATCTTCATTGCAACATCTTCGAAAGAATATATTTATGACCGGTCTCCCATATATGGTACTTAGTACTGCCACTAAGACAAGTGACACTAAAACGCAGAAAGTGAGAAATCGCAGCCACATAGTACCGTTTAGTGACAAAGACGTAAGTGTACTGAGTGTCATTCTTATTTAAAAATCGTAATACGCTGATTGTTCTATTATTGAGTATCGGTTTGGTAGACGTGCGACTTTTTGTTGCGATTTTTTTTTATTTAAAGTTCGATTGATTTTGCTTAGTGTCTTAAGTCAAAAGTCTTATATCAAATGATATCAAATTCTTAGGTAGTAATATTGACTTATATCATAAATTTACCATGGGGGTAGGCAGAAACCACAGAACGCCACCTGCTACGATCCTTATATACTCCTATCGACTCCTCCACGACGCAAAACCACTCCTCGTCTGTCGTCTACATTTATTTTGGAAAAAGAATTAGGGTTCCGGTCAAAAAAAGGCCCCCGTAATACCAACAATCAAGCAAACGAAATCACAGGCATAAGCTAGTCCATACTAAATAAACAATCTATTTTCACAAAATCTCTAACTAATACTCCAAGAGGAAAATCTGCAACAGAAACATGAATAAGAAGAAAATCTCTTTAAGAGATATAATTGAATGATTTCGGTACTTATTTTCCTCTTGAGCCCGTACTTCACTTAGTGGATAATAACGACAAGTATGGCTGGGTTATTGTTATTATTTGCTTATGTAAATATTGTAAGAATTCAGTGGTTAAGGCCCTGTGGTAAGCAAATGCAATCGCATCGCGGCAATAAAAAAGATTGTATCGAATGATCACCAGAATCAAGTGATTTTGAGGTTTTCATTATATTGAGAAAGAAATACAAGGCTCAGTGGAATAATTTATAGATATGTCTTTACTACATGAAATAAATAGTTTACGCTCAAAATTTTAAGATCTACGTATACGCGAGAAAAAAAGTTTAAATGCGCTCCTTTGCAATTTTTTTACCATGATACTGCTTTATTTTCATTAAATATTTATAGATAAGTCTTCTCTTTGAATCCTTGATTAAAGACAGAAAAAAAAAAACAGGCTTTAAATATGTACCAATATGCCAGACGTTGCAACAGAAAATGTGTGTTTTCGGTGACCTGTACTTGGATAGGCCCTTAAGAAGCTTGCCACTCATGCACAAAGTTGTGGATTTGCATCTCATGCACCAGGGCACGGGTAGGTATCAATGTACCCCCAGAGGAAATCAGGTTGGGGCTTAATAATACAGCCTATTACTGTCCCACTGCAGGGCAAAGGCCTCTTCTCATACAGAAAAGGCACAAGCATTGCGTTCAGGGGCAAAATGTCCAATTCTCAAAATGTCCAACGGTGTCAAAATATCCAATTACCCAATATGTCTAATGGTCAAAATGTCCAATGGTCAAAATGACCAACTCCCAAAATGTCCATCTTTGAGAATGTAACAAATTTGTTCAATAACTCATCAAAACGCTTTTTTAATACTTATGACAAATAATAAATACAAAATACTGAAAGAATCAAAATATGTTTTATTTATAAATAACAAATTAAGACCAGAGAAGACCACAACATACTCGAATTCACTATTTTTGTTATCAATTCTTTCACATTGGTACTTGTGCAGTTGCTAAATACTGATGATAAAAATAAATGAAAATAAAAGGCATTTAATTTTTGCGAAATTGTGTGTTGACTCATTTCGGCAATACAGCTAAATTTAAAACAATCTGGTATCTTCATAAACATTACCAAAGACATAACCAACCACCCGCCTATGTCTAACAAAAAAAAATCGCAATGACAAATCGCACCCAATCGCCCGTCTGCCCAAACTATTGACGTCTTCAATATCGGCTTCGGAATAAATGAAGCATGGTTGTACCATTTGTATTCCCAATGCGACCGGCCGCCATATTTCAAACGTGTCTGCCTACACCCAATGCATATTAATGGGTTGATGATAAAAGTGTGAGCTGTTGTTTGTGCGGAAGACGTTAGGATATGAGGAAGACGACTTGTACACTAATATGAGTTCCTGGTGTTTTTAAAAAAAAACCGGCCAAATTCGAGTCGGACTTGCGCATGAAGTGTTCCGTACCATTATCTATTAAAACGGCAAAAAAAACAGGTTTGTTGTATGGGAACCCCCCTTAACATACATACCATCACGCCTGTATTCCCCGAAAGGTTAGGCAGAGGTGTACCAATATAGTACAACCACAGTTCGCCGGTATGTTTTTAGGTCCCATGTAATAGGGGGCGAGCCTATTGCCACTGGCACAAATCCAAACACCGAGCTGCTACTGAGAAATTCATAGAAAAACCCAATAACTTTTTTGCTCGAACTGGAACCACCCCCCCCCCCCCTCCGAACTGCCCCGCCCCCTTAAATATTTGTTTTATTTTAATTGAATTATTTTCTTTTACAGTAAATATATAGCTTAATATTCTGTGAATATTTCAAGCGTCCACCTATTGTTGTTATCAATGTCGAGCAAAAACGAGCAACAAAAATCACGTTTGGGAGCCCCCCTAAGTATTTATTTTATTCTGGTTTTTAGGATTTGTTGTTATAGCGGCAACAGAAATACACCATCTGTGAAATTTTCAACTGTCTAGCTATCACGGTTCATGAGATACAGCCTGGTGACAGACGGACGGACAGACAGACGTTGTTGTCGACAACGTTGAGACGTTGTTGTTGTTGTTTTTCTCGAAAACAACAACAACAACGTCTCGTATATATGAAATAACGTTTGTATGATAATAGATGGCGCCAGTTGTCTTTCGAATCATAACTAAATTCACCAATAGATAACTACATCCTGAATAACAAACGAGTAGGCGAAATAACATCACACTACGGCACACGGTTTTTCTAAGAAATTCTCAGTAGTACGTCGGAGTTACGATTTGAGCCCGGTTAATGGCAATAGGCTCGCCCCTTATTACATGAGAGCTAAACATACTGGCGAACTGTGAGTGAACAGTAGTACACCTCTGTCTAACCCTTCGGGGAATGTAGGCGTGATGATATGTGTGTGTAAAAATACATATAATATAGGCATTAGAGTCAAAGTTACATAGATGCGGGTTCCGCAAATAGACAAGACACACAACAAACGCTAAACACTTCCTACAGAAATAAACTTGTTCATACTATGTATTTGTGTCGTGGCGTGATGGCCCAGTGGTTAACGCACCCGCTTCTCATGCATGAGGTTGCAGATTCGATACCGGGCAAGTACCAATGTGAGTTTTTCCATTTATATCTAAGTAGATAGACCAAAAACTGAAACTCATAAAGTTATGAGTTTCAGTTTTTGGTTTTGTCCCCGGTTAATGGCAATAGGCTCGCCCCCTATTACATGGGACCTAAATATACCGGCGAACTGTGGGTGTACATTGGTACACCTCTGCCTAACCCTCCAAGGAATACAGACGTGATGGTATCACTGACACCGGTGAAGGAAAACACCGTGAGGAAACCTGCACTGGTAATAAATATAAATCTGATATCGCCATTCCAACTTGAGTACATAAGCGTTGTGATCAATGCTCGTGCCTTCTCTATATGAGAAGAGGCTTTTTTATTTATCTATTATTCGTTTACCGATAGATTTTGTTCACAACTGCGTTTTAAAAAGCCTTTTCAACGTCGAACGTTGAAAAATAAAGATATTTTATAAATAGCTGAAATCGATTCAGTAGCAGATTCTGAAAAAACTACTTTCAGGGTAAGCGTTTGGTCTGTGGACGGTGAGCAATGGGTAGCTCACCGTCCGTACGTTCACTGAATAACGACAGACCGTGTCGACGGCGCGTTCGTGTTCCACGGGCGCCTCAAAGAGATGTCAGCAAACTTGGATGGGGCCACTGAGGGCCGATGCCTGCCGGGGCTGCGGGTTGTTCGAAAGAGATACCGCGCCCCCGGAACGCAAAGGGCACATGAAGGAACATAGACGGGTTTTAGTCAGTAAAAGTCTGACACTCCCTCCCGCCCCGCCCAGGGCGGGGGAAGTTATTTGATGATTTCCCGTCTATAAAAAAAAAAAAAAGGGTAAGCGTTTCCGGTATTCCGGGGATTTTTCAAAAATATTCTTTCATACAAACCTTGTCTGGGAAATTATGAACAGCACAAAAAATCAACCATATCGGTCCAGCCGTTCTCGAGTTCTGCGCTTAGCAACGCTACGTAGTCCCGTAACCCCTTCTCTCTACTGTTTTCATAGGATATGTGTTTTAAATATGTATGAATATAGGTATGTATGTATGTATATAGATATTTTTTATGTATCCATCTATAAATACATTAGTATAGATAATTTTAGTTGTTTTGTACCTTATATAATTAATCAGTGCAATTATATAATTGCACTGAGTTCTATTTTTTTGGGTTTTAAGTATCAAATGTTGTTTCACTCTGCACTGTATATTAATTTCCCTTCAAACCTGAACACAGCAACACTGCTTTGCAGCAGAAATAGGCACGGTGGTAATACTTCCCCGGACAACCTCTTTCACAAAAAGCTCTACGACTACGATGGTAAACCAAGAAATAAAACACACATTTACAAAATACCATTTTTAAACATTCCAACAGTATCATCGATCCATTTCAAGTGGTTTATCAGCGAGGTGTAGTGGACGTCGTTCGTGTAGCATATCCCTTGGTTCGCTGGGTCCCCGTAGAAGATGCCTGTCAGACACCACCGGTCTACTTGACGTGATGCGAAGATGCCACCGTAGCTTGGACAGAGTGCTACGTCTGTGAAGAGAATGAAGATAAATATCATAATCATTATCTCTAGTGATGGCCCAGTGGTTAAGGCACCCGCCTCTCATTCACGAGGTTGGGAGTCCGCAACTGGTCACGGGCAAGTACCAATGTGACTTTTTCTAATTCATACGTACTTTCTAAGTTTATCTTGGACATCACTGACATCGGTAACCATGTCAGAGGCCCTTGAGGCGGTTTAGAAACTCTGACACTAGGGTGTGTGGGTCGTTGGATTGGACCTTATAGCCCACACGATAAAGAAGAAGAAAGAAGAAGAAGATTATCTCTAAACTAATATTTTTGCCCGCGATTCCCTCCGCATCAATTTTGCTTTACACGGTCACTTTTACATCGTTCTGGAGCCGAAACACAGGAACTCCAGTGGAGTAATGGGTACTATTGGCGTTGTCAGTTTTTTAAAGATGTATCTAAGACCTTGATTACAGCCGCATAGACCGATCTTCCGGGTTAATGTAATGTAATGTAATGTTTCCTCCGTGCCTCGGAAAGCACGTAAAGCCGTTGGTCCCGGCTGCCATTTGTAGATCTTTGACAGTCGTTACTGTTAGTCAGAAGCCCGAAAGTCTGACAACCAGTCTTACCAAGAGTATCGTATTACCCATTACTGGGTTGTGGAGGTCTGATAGGCAGTCGCTCCATGTAAAATACTGACATTCAGCTGCATCCGGTTCGACTGGAAGCCGACCCCAACATAGTTGGGAAAAGGCTAAGCAGATGATGATAATCTAAGACCTTGATCACATTTTTTTTTGGATTTCAAGGTAAATGATAGTAGGTCTTCTATCTGACCGATGATTGGATTTTTCAAAGTCTATCGTTCGCATGTGTAGTCGATAAGGTTTACACACAAAAATGAATTGACTGCAAGGAAGCGTGCCTTCAGGTTCTCACTATTTCACAAATTAAATTTTCGTGTTTTTTTTTTTTTTTTGTTATATTTTGAAAATAATAGTGCCACTAGTTTCTGTTGCTATGTTATAGCTTATGGCTTTCGGCTGCAGAACGATGTAAAAGTAAGCGTGATAATCGCACGAGAACCGTATATTTTTTCGGGATAAGAAGCCTAGCCTATTCTAGACTATATCTCTGTGCCAAATTTCATCCAGATCCGTCTAGTAGTTAGATGGATAAACTCAAATAATACTGAACAGATTTCAAAAAATCTTTCACTTATATAAAGCTACATTATCGAGTAACATAGGCTATATTTATTTTTAACCGACTTCAAAAAAGGAGGAGGTTCTCAATTCGTCTGTATGTATATTTTTTTTTTTTTCTTTTTTTTTTTTTTTATGTATGTTCACCGATATTTTCGCCAATTATAGACGGATTTCAAAAATTTATGTTTTGTTGGATAGAGTTCACTTCTGAGGTGGTCCCATTTTCACCAGTCCAGGATCTGATGATGGAATCCAGGAGAAATCGAGGGCAACCACCGAAAATTGTATGCTCGTATGGTGTTTTTGTTACGTAATCATGTCTTGCTCAGGTATATGCTTCAGGGTGTCAACATCTGATGCTGCTGTCCTGATGATGATACTACAGTATTCCTTAACGGTAGTAGTTTTTGAGATAGGGACTTTTTATTATATTATGTTTGTTCGCGGATAACTTCGTCGTTTATGAACCGATTTTGATTATTCTTTTTTTGTTGGAAAGGGTAAACTTCCCAAATGGTTCCATTTAAATTTCATATAGATCTGATGATGGATTACGGAGACAGACAACGGATCTCTTCAAAAAATTACAGCAAATCAACCGCGATTGCTGCTATCGCATAAATATGCATTGTTTACGCAATTACACAACATAACATCGCGCCTGTACACTCGAAAGAGTTACACAGATGTATACTTACAGTAATATTTGAAAATTTCTCATCTAAGTAAACGAAATCGCGTATTCTGCTATCTTTTGACATTTTTTACCGGTGTCATGTTAATTTACATGACATGACAGTTCCTTCATGGATTTGGATAAAAAAATTGATACTAAAAAGCGAGAAATAAAAAACTTTTTTACAAAAAAAGACAACCGCCTTCAAAAACTAAAAAGAGAAAAATAACTTTAGCTTTGGAAGTCGGTGGCAATACAAAACAACAAACAGAACCAAAGCCGCCGACTTCCAAAGCTAAAGTTATTTTTCTCTTTTTAGTTTTTGAAGGCGGTTGTCTTTTTTTGTAAAAAAGTTTTTAACATAAATAATTCGTGTTTAAAATAAGTCTTTGTTTTTTCACCGGTGGGAAATCATCAAACCACTGCCCCCGCCCTGGGCGGGGCGGGAGGGTGTGTCAGACTTTTACTGACTAAAATCTATCCATGTTCCTTCTTGTGCCCTTTGCGTTCCGGGAACGCGGTATCTCTTTCGAACAACCCGCAGGTCAAAAATAAGTCTGAGTTAAAATTAGCCCCAAATGTCGTGTTTTCATTGAAAAGGCACATTTACGGGCTAGATACAATGCCCTCGAAGCAGGTGGCGTTCTGTGGTTTCTGCCTACCCCCATGGAAAAATGGTGTGAGTTTATGTATAGTTGTATAAATTGAGACTGCCGACTGACAGATAGACTGCCTCGTTAGCCTAGTGGTTCTAAGCACGACTGCTACGCGAGAGGTCCCGGGTTCGATTCCCAGATCGAGCAAAAAGTGTTATTGGGTTTTTCTATGAAGTTCTCTGTAGCAGCTCGGAGGTTGGATTTGTGCCCGGTTAATGGCAATAGGCTCGCCCCCTATTAGGTACATGGGACCTAAAAACATACCGGCGATCTGTGGGTGTACATTGGTACACCTCTGCCTAACCCTTCGAGGAATACAGGCGTGAGTGATGAATGTACCTATGTATAAAATGCCTTATAAAACATTGGTATTAAGCTGCATTCGATTTGACTGGGAGCTGACCCCAACATAGTTGGGAACAGCAGTGTGATTCTCTAAGCCTCACTTCGTAATTCGAAAGCTGAATGCGCAGTGAGATTACAAAATGGTATTCTGTTAAACACGATCACGCCGGTGACGTCACCACGGCGAACGAATACTAAACAAAACAAGTTGGTTCGTTATCGAAGTGAGCGCGATCACTTTAGTGAGACTTGTTTTCGAGTTTGCATTTTAGAGAATCGCACTACAGGCTAGGCTACGCTAATGATAAAGATACGATGCCTCGAAAAGTTAAAACGTAAACTTACCATTCCCGTATGTAGCACAGAACACTTCGCCATGATCGTTACATTGTTCATCTGTATGCCTGTTGAAGAATATGGGGACCAAAGCTCCGTTCAAATCCCATGCCGTGGTCTGTAAACATAGAAACGTTGAATTACTTAACTTAGGTAACTGGCTCCAGCGTAAATGTGAGAAGGAAACACCGGGGTGGTTTAAAGTCAGTAAGAGTCTGACAGACCCCTCCGCCCCACCCAGAGCGATGGACATCTATGAGGATATTCCACCCCGGCAAAAAAAAAGGTAACTGGCTCTAGTAGCCTAGTGGTCCTAACAGCGACTGCGACTGCTACGCTAGAGGTCTTGGATCCGATTCTCAGGTCGAGCAAAAAGTGATATCGGATTTTTCTATGAAATTCTCAGTAGCAGCTTGGAGTTAGGATTTGTGCCCGGTTAATGGCGATAGGCTCGCCCCCTATTACATGGAACCTAAACATAACTGGCGAACTATGGATGTACATTGGCACCTCTGCCGAAACCTTCGGGGAATACAGGCGTGATGGTATATTATTCTACCAATACCAACAATGTATATTCCATATTGGTTGACCTCTACTTAACCCTTCGGGGAATACAGGTATGATGGTTGCTCAACCTGGGAATTGGACCCAACACCTCTAGCGTAGCAGTAGCGCTTAAGACCACTAGGCTAACGAGTCAGTGTATTAATTACACTCCTACAAACTAATTACACTTGCATCTACAGTCACATAAACTAGATAAAAACTACTTTATTATATTTCCGACGCCACAAAATTTAAGCCATGGCATTTAAACTCGAAAGCGGTGGTCAAAATAATTAATTTTATCGTACGCGGCAAGAATCTCTAATGAGTAACAAATATAATTCATATCGGAATTCAAAATGGTTGCCGTGAAGTTTTATTGCGTTTTAATGGTATGCCGTATTTGGGATGAAATGATAATGGTTTATGCCTGTGTATTGTTAACTATTCAAAATCCATAGGTACTAATATTATAAATGCGGAAATAATCTTGTCTATATATTATGTCTGTTTGGCTTTCACGATAAAACTACTGAACCAATTTTGATGAAATTTGCTAATGAACCCCATGAAAAGAAATAGGTCGCTTTTATTTAGGGTTTTTGTATTTAATTGGTAGCTGTTAACTTTATGTTACTACTAGGAATTTCTCCTGTATCCTGTATAGTGCATTTACAAAACATAAACTCACATACACAAACGGCTGGAACGACCCGGAACAACTATCTGTAAGTAGGTCATACAAGTATTTGTTTCATGTGGAAACCAAACTAGCAAGACGCAGCACAGCAACCAATCGCTTAGTCACTGCGCCAGGCATGCTGTTAATAACATAATGATGATACTACCTTCTTCCTGCGACTTCTTCTGCGTAAATGTCGGTAACCATGATTGAAAAAACAGGTGGCGCCATCTACTATCATAAGAACGTTATTGTTGTTTTCCTCAATAGCAGTGCTTTTTTCGGGGATGAAATATGTACCCTAAGTCCGTTTCTGTACACCTGACAACGTATATGCAATAAAATTTCAGGGTGATCGGTTCAGTGTGAAAATGTAACAAACAAACTTACTTTCGCATTTATAACATTATATTTCACCCCCCATACTTTACATCTTTGGTTAATGCTCCGCTCCCGTGGGCCGTAGCGTGATGTTATATAGCCTATGTTATCTTTTTTTAATATAGTACCTATAGATTAGTTATGATTATGATTTGTAGGATGTAGAAAAACATACCGGCAAACTGTGGGTGTACATTGATACACCTCTGCCTAACCATTCTTGGAATACAGGCGTGAATGGTATGTTATGTTAGTAGGAAGTAGGATGATTATGGAAACTTACAGCAGACTCATCAATATTGTTCTCCTGATGGATGCAAGCAGACTGTATGTTGCTCTTGAACATGACGGAATCCTCCAACACGATCAGCGCTAAGTCGTTTTCCACGGTCCCGTCTGCTGCGACTGTGAAGTTCGGGTGAATTACTATTGAATTAACCTGCAAAGATAAAGCTAAACTTAGAAATCATTCAATTATCAAACACGTCTCAAAGCATGGCTGCAGGGCCAAACTCACGAGACAATGGATAGGCTACTCTGTAGTTAGTTAGTACTACTCACACGCGCTCAACATACACTCTTTCACACACCCTCACCTCAACTCACCCTAACTGTTTCTGTCTGATGTTTGTTTATTATTCCATTCATATATATATACCATCACGCCTGTATTCCCCGAAGGGTTAGGCAGAGGTGTACCAAGGCACACCCACAGTTCGCCGGTATATTTAGGTCCCATGTAATAGGGGGCGAGCCTATTGCCATTAACCGGGCACAAATCCAAACTCCGAGCCGCTACTGAGAATTTCATAGAAAAACCCAATAACACTTTTTGCTCGACCCGGGAATCGAACCCAGGACCTCTAGCGTAGCAGTCGCGCTCAGGACCACTGTCCATAATCTCACTTATACATATATTTTGGTAAATATATGTATGTATATTGTATTCTTAGATGGTTCTAAGAATACATATGGAAAATCAATAAAGATATTGAGTATTGAGTATTTAACCACTTAAACCACTTGAATCCACCACCACCCCACTATCTCACCTTGTGTACTTCCTCATTGCCTCCAAAAGCCTGTAGATTCACCTTCCCGAGGAACACCAGCAAGTTGTCAGGATCCCAAGTCTGGTTGCGGACAACCATACATCTGGCATCTGAAACAGAACGACATATAATTTATATCATATATACATGAACTCACGCCTTTGTTCCATGGGGGTAGGCAGAAACGACGGAACGCCACCTGCTATGATCCTTACGTACTCCTTTCGCCTCATACACATTCATATATCTGGTCAAGCACGCCGGTTACGAGTACCGCGCACCTGACCTTTCTGAAGAACCTCACCAATAAATCAAGAATATTAAAAAAAACTAAAAAACCCGACTGCTTTTCTGAGTATTTATGAAAAATCCCTAAAACAAGAAAGTTGTTGTACCCGATTGCACTTAAAATTGTAGCAGTCGGGACCCGACTGCTACAATTTTAGTTTTTTAAATTACCGTTTTTAATTTTTTTTATTTTTTTTTATTTTCATATACCCAGTGTCACTCTCACAGTAAATACGAATCTAACGACACCTCTCAAGCTAAAATTCATCGAGCCGTTCAGCCTGCAGAGCGTGCCAAACAATTATACATACAAACTTACATACATACATACAAACATACCCTCGAAAAACATAACCCTCCTTCTGTCGCAGTCGGGTAAAAACGAACCAAAACTAGCCCAGCAAATCAACAAGCTGAAGTGGCAGAGGGGATGGCACATGACACGCAGATATGATGGCCGATGGGGCTACAAAGTTCTCGAATGGCGACCATGCACCGGCTAGCGCAGCATAGGACGTCTGGATTAAGGTGGACTGACGACCTGATTAAAACCGCAGGAAGACGCTGGATGCAGGCAGCTTCCAACCGGTCCTTTTGGAAATCTATGGGGGAGGCCTATGTCCAGCAGTGGACGTCCGGCGGCTGATTTAGTAAAAAGAATTTTTGAAATAGGTTAAGTAGTTTTTGAATTTATCCATTACAACTACTGGACCAATTAAAACCATTTTTCATCAATAGATAGCTACATTATTCTTAAGTATTATAGGTTATGTAACATCACGCTACGACACACAGGAGCGGAGCAGTACCCAAAGACGTAACTTAACGCGGGTGAAATAAGCAACGTGAGCGAAGTCGTTGGCAGAAGATATTAAATTATAACATTAATTTATCAAAGCAAACTTCAAATTAATGCAGTTCATTTTACCCACTATTATTACGAAGGGAACCATATTCACAAGTCGTAATGTACATTTTCTTTTCTCTCTACGTTTAGGGATCTGCCCCACCGCTGATGAAGAAGCTATCAACATTTTTTTCGCTCAAGAAACGTACAATAGAATAAAATAGATTTTTATTTACATCCCTTTATATGAGGAGAAGGTTCTTTTTTTGTCTTTTTTTTAGAGATGTCTTATGTGTTATATTTGTATGAATATACTTAGGTCCCATAAAAAAAATACTCAAATCGGTATAGTAGTTTGGTGTTAAATGTAAATAACTGAAAAAAATATGTTATTAATCTCGCTCAGTAATGCTACGCCGATCAGAATACCCACCGAGAGACTCTTGCTTGGCAACTTGGCATAGGTTTATGCCAGCAGTCGTGGCCAAGTGAGCTGTGCGTATAATCATGTCACGTGCTCACCTATACATACTATCACTCCTGTCTTCCCCGAAGGGTTTGGCAGAGGCGCACCAATGTGCAACCACAGTTCACCGGCATATTTAGGTCACATGTAATAGGGGGCGAGCCTATTACCATTAACCGGGCACAAATCCTAACTCCGAGCTGCTACTGGGAACTTCATAGAAAACCCCAATAACACTTTTTGCTCGACCTGGGAATCGAACCCAAGACCATTAGCGTAGCAGTCGTGCGTAGGACCACTAGGCCAACGAGGCAGTTACTCACTTATACCTTAGCAACAAAACTATCTACTAGTTTCTAGTTTATAGCTCTAGCTCGCTTCTTGCTTATCGCTGCCACTGGAACCCGTGCCTTAATACTAAAGAACACGGAAATGTCATTAGAGGGCAAACGCTGCAAAGCGGAAGGAGGTCTGTAATCAAATTAGTGCCTCGCCTCGCCTTGATCGGGGAGGCGAGGCGATGGGAAAAAATATAAAAAAAAAACAGCTAAGAGCAAGTCGGGCGCCGCAATTAGGGTTCTGAAGCTAGGAATAGAGTTGTTTTTGCGGTTGGAATCCTATAAAGACTAAGGAAGGGTATTTTTTTTTTGTTTTGGTTATGAAGTGTTTTATGTTTGAGGTAATAATAATCGGTACATACATCTTCTCTATACATATAGGTACCATGAAATAAAATTGTCTGCTTGTAATTTCAAATAAACGGCTTTTCTCTAAATGCGTATGAAAGTATAACAAACAAATCTTTTTAAAAATTTTGCCTGTCTGTTTGTTCCGGTAAATCTCTGAAACGTCTGAACTGATTTTGACGAGACTTTCACTGGCAATTAGCTGATGTTATAAGGAGTAACTTAGCTTCCAATTTAAAAAAAAATAATTTGGGTGCCGCGCTTATAAAATAAAACCCCGCGATAACCGACATTCACAATATGAATACACTACGAATGAGTGTTGTTATATCCGTTCATCTCTGCCAAAAAAATCAAGACACGTCAAAGTTTGAATATTTGAATAGGGAATAATCATCATCTTCCTGCCCTTATCCCATGTTACTTGGGGCCGGCGCAACACGTAGGGAATAATGCATGCAATTTTAATCGCATTTCGATTGAGATTGAGAGAAGAGGGAGAACAAATCTTCGTTGGCTTATTTATTTTTTTTATTTATTGTAATTCGATAAATAGTTTTACTAAACTATTTGTTGCATGATTGAGGATTAATTTTTCAAATAAGAAAAATCATGCGTATTCCCTATTTTATTTTTATCCCACAGAAGGTGGCAACCAAGCTAACAGCCCGCCTGATGTTAAGCGGTTACCGCTGCCTATGGATACATAATATTATCATACAATCACGACTGGTTTTCATAATAAATGAATATAAAAATCATACTAACCAGTAACAATAACCTTCTCAGTGAGCAGTACTCCGTCACAGAAGTAGCTGAACTGGTTCTCTTGGTTGGCACTCGTCACGAAGATGGACGCAATCCAAGGGAACACAGTCTTGGTGAAGTCTTGGCAGGCGGCGTCACCGTGGCAGACGGGGTCCGGCTGTGGAAGATTCGGTTTTGTTAGGTAACTAGATTCTGTTTGTGACTTCATCCGCGTCAAATGTGATATATTATCCCGAAAACGTACATTTTTCCGGGATAAAAAGTATTCTATGCGTTATTCCAAACTACAATCTATCTCAGTGCCAAATTTCATCCAGATCCGTTCAGCCTTTTCAGTGTGAAAGAGTAACAAACATCCATCCATCTATCCTCACGAACTTTCGCTTTATAATATTAAATAGAAAGTAGGGTGACACGCACCAATACTGTAGCTTTCAATCAACGATAGATTTTTTGTAATAGGATCAGAATTTCCATAGATTACCCAAGCATTTCTACCATGACTTCAGTACATGATTTTAGAAACCAAGAGCCAACAAACGTCAGTTATTAAAAAAAAACCGCTGTTTCATACATTTTAACCGTGCATTTCATTTTTGTATGGAATAGTTGACTTTTTTTTAACTGTCTCAACCAGCAGTTTTGGAGGTTAGCAGATTTAAACAAAAAAAACGGTAATTTAAAAAACTAAAAAACCCGACTGCTATTCTTTAAAAATCCCTAAAACAAGATAAATTGTAGCAGTCGGGACCCATTCTAGAAATGGAGGATTAGTGAATTGAGAGCACATACCTATATTACATTGCAGATGGCCCCGACTGGGTCCCGACTGCTACAATTTATCTTGTTTTAGGGATTTTTAAAGAATAGCAGTCGGGTTTTTTAGTTTTTTAAATTACCGTTTTTTATTTTTTATTTTTTTAGTGTTTAAAAAAGAAATTAATATACCCAGTATCACTCTTACAGTAAATACGAATCTACCGACACCTCTCAAGCTAAAATCCATCGAGCCGTTCAGCCTGCAGAGCGAGCCAAACATTTGAATTTGGCGCCAAAAATCCGCCATTTTGTTTTTTTTTTTTTTATATACCCAGTGTCACTCTCACTGTAAATACGAATCTAACGACACCTCTCAAGCTAAAATCCATCGAGCCGTTCAGCCTGCAGAGCGTGCCAAACAATTATACATACATACATACATACATACATACATACATACATACATACATACATACATACATACATACATACATACATACATACAAACATACCCTCGAAAAACATAACCCTCCTTCTGTCGCAGTCGGGTAAAAAGAAAACAAACTTGTATTGATAATAATAGAAAAGCATTGTGAAAAACGGTTCTTATTGTATGAGAAGAATTCTTTACCAAGCACCACTACTTTTTGACCTTCAAATAAATAAAAACGAATCATTATCAAATTCCCAAACGAAAATATCACAAGAATGCAGTAATAAAATAAAAAAGAGGATTCACAAGAAATAAATATCTATTTTTTGCGATTCCCGCCCATAACTCAAACGACTCTAAACACTCAAATTAAAATTTCAAATTCCCCCAGCGGCCATTTTGGCATGGTGTTTATGACTATAAATTATGTATAATGGTTGGTTATAACCATCTAACGGACAATAAAAGACAGACAATGGAAAGACAATTATTAAACTAGGTTTTAATTGGTCAAACTATATTTTTGTCACAATGCCTCGTTAGACGAAATCAAAGTTAAGGCATTTATTTCAATTAGTTAATTGTGTATTGTTCATTCACAATGTCGTGTTGGCCCAGTGGTTAAAGTCCTCTTACACGAGGCTGTGGGTTCGCAACCGGGCACAGGCAAGTACCTAACAGTGTAACTTTTTCTATTTCATAGACAATAATAGGCTGGTATTACTTAAACCATTTACAGTCAAGGAGTCGATCAGTTGATCAGAAAGTTGAAGCTAGTTGCTCGTTCCAAAACGTAGGTCTCTATGGAGAAGAACGAGCAAGAAACTCCAGGGACACTCTTTTCAATGTTAATTCTTCGAGTTATTAGTGGCTAGATAGCAAACAAGCTGACAGCCCACCTGATGTTAAAGTGGTCAACGCTAATGCTGCCTATAGACATCTGCAATACCAGAGGCCTTGCAAATGCGTTGACATCCCAGAGACAATGTTCAAATGTCTTATGTGTCTGTAATTACACCGGCACCCATACCCTTCAAACTGGAACACAGCAACGCTGCTTTGTGGCAGAAATAGGTACGGTGGTAGTACTTCCCCTGGACGAGCTCTTTCACATAGAGCTCTACTACCTACTACTAAAACCATAAGCTAAATATATAACATAGTATATATAGTATGTATAGTATATATAGTATATACCATCACGCCTGTATTCCCCGAAGGGTTAGGCAGAGGTGTACCAATGTACACCCACAGTTCGCCGGTATATTTAGGTCCCATGTAATAGGGGGCGAGCCTATTGCCATAACCCGGGCACAAATCCAAACTCCGAGCTACTACTGACAATTTCATAGAAAAACCCAATAAAACTAAAATAGCTTAATAGTAACGTGTGAAAAGGGTAGTTTAAATAAAAAAATCGGCTTTATTTACTTTAACTTTACTTCCCCAGTAAAGTGAGTCATCTAGACCCCCAGACTTTAACAAAAGGAAGTAGGGACCCCTTTGAAACATCTGAACAAAGTTATAAAGTGGCAATCCATGTACTTTGTCATCTTTTGTGCAATCTTGACGAAAAACTTAGTTCAACTCATGACTTTGCTCAAAGTTAACAGTAACTAATTGGGGAACTCAAAAGTACGTATTAACGTAACTTTTTTAATGTCAATGGATGGCGAACAAGCCGACGGCCCACCTGATGGTAAGTGGTCACCGCTGCCTATAGACATCTGCAATACCAGAGGCCTTGCAGATGCGGTGCCATCCCAGAGACAAAGTTGAAATGTCTCATGTGGCTGTAATTGCACCGGCACTCATACATTTCAAACCGGAACACAGCAACGCTGCTTTGCAGTACAAATGGGTATGGTGGTAGCACTTCCCCGGACAAGCTCCTTCACAAAGAGCTCTTTAAAATAATTAGGTAATAATAAAATGACACGGTAGGCTTTGACAAGAAGTCGGTTTGCATCAACAGTCTGACTGACTGAGTCAGACTGTTGATGCAAAACAAATATCGCAGTGATGAGAAAAGCATGTCACTTTCGGCTTCATCAAGTGTCTTCTTACATAATACATACAATCACGCCTGTATTCTCCGAAGTATTAGGCAGAGGTGTATCAGTGCACCCACCGTTCACAATTTCATATAATAGGGGGTGAGACTATTGGCATTAACCGAGCACAAATTCTTACTCCAAGCTGCTACTGAGAATTTCATAGAAAAACCCAATAACTCTTTGCTCGATCTGGGAACTTCTAGCGTAGCAGTCGCGCTTAGGACCACTAGTCTAACGAGGCAATCAAAACCAAAAAAGCAGGTGGACAAATATATATTTATTATTTACTTCAGTCCCGTACATATATCGTTATCTTTAGATCCTTTATCTAAACTTTATCCCACAAACTTTCCTGTTCCTAACGAACAAGGAAACACATGTAAAGGCCCCTCGCCCACGGCGACTTTATGTAGCGATGATATCGCGCGTTCGCATCGATACAGTCGCAATACAGTCGCGATGCGGTCGCTAGCTGTTTGCCCTCGCTCATACCACGATTCTCAATTGTGATGTATACGCGATACTGTCGCGCTTTTATCGCGATGCAAACGAGATACAGTAACGGCACAAAAATGTCTCAGTTGCAAGATAGACTCACGCGCCACCCTCCCTCAGTTTTCTCCTAGATGTCGTACGACACAGTCGCGATGCTGTAGCGCGTTGGTACGTCCGTAAGGTCGAGCAAAAAGTGTTATTGGGTTATTTTATGAAATTCTCAGAAGCAGCTCGGAGTTAGAATTTGTGGCAATAGGCTCGCCCCCTATTACATGCGATCTAAAAACATACCGGCGAACTGTGGGTGTACATTGGTACACCTCTGCCTAACCCTTCGGGGAATACAGGCATGATGGTTTGTATGTAGTAGCGATGCTACCGCACGTTTCGTAAACGCGCGACAGCTAAAAAATGTCGCCGTGGATGAGGGGCCTAAGGGCCTCTTCACTCACTCACACACTCACTCTCTCGTTAATCGTGATCTAATTGCGGTAGATCAGCCATGGAAGGATAAACTCGGTATTTTTTCTAACATAATTACAAGTTGCAACCTTGGGGGACGGAGAGCCGCCATTTTGTGATCGAGGAAGTGTGGATGCGGTATTTATTTAAATGATTTGTTTAATTATTGTGTAAAAAATTGTGTGAGCAAAACATATTTTGGTGTTGATAGCGGTGTTTCGAACACTACGCTGTTATAATAATGATAGCTTCTGCTGGCAACTTCATCCGAGTCATATTTGATATATTATCCCACAGGATCCGGACGTTTTTCCGGGATAAAAAGTATGTTACGTGTTATTCCACACTACAATCTAACTCATTGCAAAATTTCATCTAGATCTGTTTAGCCGTTTAAGCGTGAAAGAGTCACAAGCAAATATCCATTCATCCATCTATTCTCACAATCTTTTGCATTTATACTATTGGTAAACATTTAAAAGTACGTGCAAGAAATTATTAAGTGACAAAGTAATATATTATTATGTTTAAGCGATGTAGTAAAAGTTCGTCCGTGAAGCAATTAAAGTCAAATACATTCTTAGCTGACATTAGCATTACCTTTAAACTATCTACTTGCCAAACAGCTTCATAGGTCAAGTTGATTTCGAGATTTCGTGTTTAGTCAATGACCTTTCGTTTTTTATAATCGTATAAGTATTGATTATTTGAACCTAATAAATTAATCTAGTATTTATTTCATTATATCTAGATATGATGATGATGAGGTGTATTTAGTCGTGTAGTACTCCTTAGGGCTCGCCTTAATTGAGGCGGTAAGTCCCCTCTTTGAGGAGTGGCTAGAGCGGCGCCACGGCGCCCTCACCTACCGCCTGACGCAGGTCCTCACCGGACACGGAAGTTTCGGGAGGTTCCTGCACCTCATCGGGCGGGAGGAAACGCCCGGGTGTCACCACTGCGAGGATCGCCCCGAGGACACGGTGGAGCACACATTGGCGGTGTGCCCTGCTTGGGCGGAGCACCGCCGTGTCCTCGTGGCGGCCATCGGCGGCGGCGACCTCTCGCTTCCGGCACTGGTTCAGGCCATGATCCGGAGCGAGAGGGAATGGGAAGCAGTCGCCTCCTTCTGCGAAGCTGTAATGGTAGAGAAGGAGGCGGAGGGACGGGAGAGGGAGAGAAGAGTCCCCCGTCCCAGCGGCCGCCGCGGTAGACGCTCCGGGCGTCGGGAGCCACGAGACGACTCCCAGCCACCGTAGACGCGGGTCTGTGGGCGGTGAGCAATGGGTAGCTCACCGTCCGTACGTTCACTAACGACAGACCGTGTCCACGGCGCGTTCGTGTTCCACGCGCGCCTCAAAGAGATGTCAGCAAACTTGGAAGGGGCCACTGAGGGCCGATGCCTGCAAGGGCTGCGGGTTGTTCGAAAGAGATACCGCGCCCCCGGAACGCAATGGACATATGAAAGGAACATAGACGGGTTTTAGTCAGTAAAAGTCTGACACTCCCCCCCGCCCCGCCCAGGGCGGGGGAAGTTATTTGATGATTTCCCGTTTATTAAAAAAAAAAGGCATACACACAATTAAAAAAAACACACATATACTTGATCTGAATAATGGCTACTTTGCTCTATCCAACGGCATATAAATTAATTGCGTACGATACGTAGTTACGGAGCTATAGCCCTCGCCGAGGCGACGTGTTTTCGTCTCATCGGTTTTAGCAAATTACCGCTATACTGTTTTGAAACACTTTTCACGTCAAAATCATAAATACCACATCCAAACATTCTCGCTCGGCTTACCACGAACGCGAACACTCCTTTGTGCGGTTGATTGATGACGCACATCGCGTGATACCGACTATCAGCTCCTGTACTATAACGAACTATGCTCAACAAGGATTATAGCATACTCACTTAACGAACGAAAGAGGGCTGAGGCTCTTGAAGTTTGACAGTCTCTAGGTATTTTGTTTTTTAATATATCGCATCACATACCATCACGCCTGTATTTCCCGAAGGGTTAGGCAGAGGTGTTCCCCTTCCGAGGAAAACAGGCTGGTGGTGTGTTGTTTTAAAGGTGTATTCTGTAAAAAACTTCTTCGGCAAATTTCAGTCAGTTATCTTCCTATGAAAGATTGAGAGAATGATAGCTAATTTTACTTAATTTCACTGAGGAGAATATTTATATTAACACACACATACATACATACCATCACGCCTATATTTTCCGGAAGGGATAGGCAGAGGTGTACCAATGTACACCCACAGTTCGCCGGTATGTTTAGGTCTCATGTAATAGAGGGCGACGCTATTGCCATTAACCGGGCACAAATACGAACTCCGAGCTGCTACTGAGAATTTCATAGAAAATCCCAATGCCTAATATGCACGTACAGACGCCAGCACATCAAGCTACCCAAAACTGTCAAATATTCGCAATCAACTTTGAACCATACGCTACAGCGATAAAGTTGAAAATCTAATCAAGAAATTTACAGATTGTAGTAGCTTGATGTGCTGGTCCTCTGTACGTACAGTGTTATCTACGTTTACGAGGTGAAATGAGTATGTAAGGATCGTAGCAGGTAGCGTTCTGTGGTTTCTGCCTACCCCCATGGGAAAAAGGCGTGAGTTTATAAAAGTATAACAAAATCGTCTAAAAGAGTGGTAATTCCCCTTTGGATCGTCTAAAAGTGTTTTATTTAATTACTCTTTCGCCATTATACGGAAAGAAAATAACAATTACTTTAGTAATTAATTCTCGTTATAATTGGCAGTTAAATGCTGTCTGTTATTGCTTCAAATTGTACAGTTTCATTTTAATACGTTTTCATATTTTTATAGTTTTTTTGGAATAACTGTTTGTTTAAAATTGTCTTCTTCCTGTTTAAGTTTTGTTTTTCTTTTTATTATTATTTATTTGTGATGGGTTTACTCTTGGTTCTAGTCTAGGTCAGAGGTGACAGAGACAAAGTCGATGATGGTTCACTCTCACTTGTAAGAGATTTGGGTTGAATGCGTTCGGAAATACAGACGCAGATAGTGACTTCAACTTCTGTTCAATCAAAAAGATCCAAGCCACAATCTCTCAATAATTCTTCCTTCAAACTAATTCAATATTCCAAATGTGTTAACAAAACTTTGGTTTAAACTGGATATATTTTTTAAATACTTACTTCTTGTATTACAATTACTTCTGAAAAGGGAAGGAAATATGTTGCAATTTAGTCCGTATTAGCAGTACTAAGTCTCATTAACTGCAAGTCCAACAAAATACAATAAAAAAGCTTCAAATCCCAAAACCAAAATATTCTGACCTAAAAAACTTCCTACACACAATCGTATCGCCATATAACATTCAAAAAAACATAAAAAATCTTCAAATAAAGGACACCAAACATCAATCCTTATCAAATGGTCGCTCTGATCACAAAAGAGACCACAAACGGACAATACCATAGAGGATGTTCAAAAAAAGCCTAAAAGCCAACTCCTAAAAGGCCAATGGAAAATTGTTTTTGCGCGATTCAAAAAACGCGGCATTTTTTCCACGCGCCCGCTCGCATTTTTGCTACAGAATGATTGATTTGAACTGTTCTTGAACTGAACGATTGATGCACACTAGCGTTTTGTTTGGACAACTTTATGGAATTGTTCAATAAGTTTCTTGGACTTTTAAAAACTTAGTTACGCACATTGACACTAAGCTTAATCATTTTATCTTTTATTATCACAGACCACAGGCCTCTTCTTGTACAGAGGAGGCACGAGCATGGATCACCACGCGGTCAATAGGGATTAGCCAAATACATACGGGATTATATTTTAGTGCTCAAGAGTGTGCGCACACTCCTCCACAGGTGCACTCCCTCTTCCCTTACTCTAATTATTTATTGAGTGGCCGGCCAGAGAGAGAAAGAAAGAGAAATGTAATGAGGAAGTGTTGTGGTGTGTGGAAGTGATGATGTAGTAAGGTTTTGAACATTTTATGCGAATCAGATCGTCTCCAGTACAACACACTTTAAAACTAAGTTACTACGTACTTTTTGTGTTAAAACTTTTGCTCAGGTGGTTTGGTGACATACAGGTTTTGTAAAAAAACTTAGTTAAGGCAGCAGTCTTCCACAAATTAATTTAACAATTCTGTCTGTAGACTATTTCATTACTTTCTCTGTTTCTCTGTATTATATTTTAATACCATGTTGCTGTGCCCTAACAGGGTTCATAACTTTAGCTGTAAGCTTTTTGTAACATCTTTTATACACATTATTATAATTATTACAAATTGTGATAGTGACTGCAACGGATTTTTAGAATGCGAGAAATGGAGTTCTATTGTATGCCCAATCATATAGCTGTGTGTCAGCAAGCCGTGAAGCTATTGTTAGCCGTTCCCTCATAAAACATTACGCGCTGCATTCATATCGGAGAGAAAGCACTTTTTAATAAATATAGATGGTTCCTCGTTTAATATATTCCTATTTTAAATTTGAATCTACATACATACTAGCTTCCGTCCGCGATTTCATCCGCGCTAAGTTATGTCTTGGTTACTGCTCCGCTCCCGTGTGTTGTAGCGTGATGTTATATAGCCTTTGTTACTCAGGAATAATGTAGCTATCTATTGGTGAGAAAATGGTTAAAATCGGTCCCGCAGCGAAACGTACTCGGTACAAAAAATAAAACAAATAAAAATAATATTTTCTCTTTACAATATCAGTCTAGACAAAATAAATAAAATAGATGTGTCTGTAACGCTAAAATTGCAAAATAAATATGAATATTTACACGGTATTTAAACGAAAAACCAAATTTTGTCCGTCTGTCCATCTGTGTGTTTGTTCCGAAACAGCTGGACTGATTTTGATGGGACTTTCACTAGCAGATAGCTGCTGTTATAAAAAGTAAGCTACTCTTATTTTAGAAAAATAATAAAACCTTGTAATAACTGGCATTCACTCGATCGTAGTTGCAGGCATAAGCTAGTCAACATGATATAAAAGATATTATGCAAACAAAACTACTAAACAATCACAATATATTACGTAATTCAAGAAGCGGACACGAGATTATCTAATTTGTTTTGCGTGTGTAATTATATATAGGTACTAATACTAATCTATACTTCTATACTAATATTATAAAGAGGAAAGATTTGGACATTTGTTTGTAACGAATAAACTTAAAAACTACTGGACCGATACCAAAAATTCCTTTGCCGTTAAAAAGCTAAATTATCACTGAGTAACATAGGCACACGGTTGGTTACATTACGCTGCGACCTACAGGAGCGGAGCAGTAAAGAAGCAAGAAAAGATCTCTAGGGTCTTTTTTTTTTTTTAAAGACGGGAAATCATCAAATAACTTCCCCCGCCCTGGGCGGGGCGGGAGGGAGTGTCAGACTTTTACTGACTAAAACCCGTCTATGTTCCTTCATGTGCCCTTTGCGTTCCGGGGGCGCGGTATCTCTTTCTTTAGTGAACGTACGGGCGGTGAGGTACCCATTGCTCACCGTCCACAGACCCGCGTCTACGGTGGCCGGGAGTCGTCTCTTGGCTCCCGACGCACGGAGCGTCTACCGCGGCGGCCGCTGGGACGGGGGATTCTCCTCTCCCTCTCCCGTCCCGCCGCCTCCTTCTCTAGTATTACAGCTCCCGCAGAAGGAGGCGACTGCTTCCCATTCCCTCTCGCTCCGGACCATGGCCTGGACCAGTGCCGGACGCGAGAGGTCGCCGCCGCCGATGGCCGCCACGAGGACTCGGCGGTGCTCCGCCCAAGCAGGGCACACCGCCAATGTGTGCTCCACCGTGTCCTCGGGGCGATCCTCGCAGTGGTGACACCCGGGCGTTTCCTCCCGCCCGATGAGGTGCAGGAACCTCCCGAAACTTCCGTGTCCGGTGAGGACCTGCGTCAGGCGGTAGGTGAGGGCGCCGCGCCGTGGCGCCGCTCTAGCCACTCCTCAAAGAGGGGACTTACCGCCTCAATCAAGGCGTGCACTATCTCTAGCGTCTGCCTTTTGACACCCCATATAGGCTAACATATAAATTCCAACTTTACCTAGATAGTAATATGACACACAATGTCTTTCAATCAGCTAAACCTACACTAGAATAGGATAGTTACCTAGTGTCAATATAGAACCTATTAGGAGTTTCAATTTCAATCTGCAGATTTTTATATTTGTCTTTCTTTGATTTGAACACGGCCAGATATTCTAGCTTGAAACATCTTCACCTGTTAATCAATTTATGTATAAAAATTAAGTCTTAAAAACTAAAACCCAACTACTGAAAAATCACGATCTAAAAAGTAAAGAAACAAGACAATTATTTTCATCATTTTTTTTTATTGTTAGGGCCACTATTACCAAAATCACTAAATACATTTAGTGCCTAAACGTATTTAGAACATCATTGCATCCCTGTCACATTATTATAAGGCGATAAAGACGAAATGATAATTTAAACACATTTAACGCTAAATATGTTAAGTGATTATGGTGGAAGTGGGCCTTAGTGATAAAACTAACAAAACAATATATCCTAACAGTATGAAGCGATCATAAATTCTAGGGCGAAGAGGCATAACATTTTTGCCAATTACAAAAAATAACAACTAGATTTTTACTTTGGGCTCATATATCAACATAGTATTTTGTTCTTGAATAAAACTCAATTCGCTTCCCGTCTGTCCGTCTGTAAGAACGTTTAGATCTTATAAACCATGCAACAGATTTTAATGCGTTTTTATCAATACATAGACTAATTCAAGAGGAAGATTCAAACTGGCTAAAACGTATAAAATAAGGATATTTTCACCCGCGTTAAGTTTCGTCTTTGGTTACAGCTCCGCTCCCTTGGTTCGTAGCATTATGTTATATAGTCATGTTAATCAGGAATAATGCAGCTGTCTATTGGTGAAAAAATGGTTTCAATCGGTCCAGTACTTTCGGAGCCTATTCGGTACAAACAAACAAACAACTCTTTTCTCTTTATAATAATATCGTACCCTATTACATGGGACCTAAATATACCGGCGAACTGAGGGTGTACATTGGTACACCTCTGCCTAACCCTTCGGGGAATACAGGCGTGATGGATGATGGTATAATAATAGTATAGATTACGCTACCACCAACGGGAGCGTAGCAGTATTCAAAGACCGACTAAACGGGGGTGACACAACAGGGTATATATATATGTCTATATAGCTATGTAGTACAAGTTACAATATTATATGTTAGTATACAATTGTATAATTAGTGCCGTTTGTACAGTCGGCACGTTTTAATGCGCATTGTATCCTAATTAAAGTGGTCATTGTGTTTATATGAATTTGACTTCCGCTGTGGATTAGTTTTCCTACTTCAAGAAGGCACGATTGTATCATTGTTTTTCTACAAGAAATCATAAAGCTCTGCAGTGTGATCTAAGCCTCACTACGTAATTCGAAAGCTGAATCCGCAGTGAGATTACAAAATGGTATTCTATTAAACACGATCGCGCCGGTAACGTCACCACGGCGAACGAATACTAAACCAATGACAAGTTGGTTCGTTATCGAAGTGAGCGCGATCACTTTAGTGAGACTCGTTTTCGAGTTTGCATTTTAGAGAATCGCACTACAGCTTTTTATGAGCTGAGGAAGTCGGTCTTCAAAAGATGTTAAGACTAGGTACATGATAATCCCTATAATACCAGCTTATTATTGTCCCACTGTAGGCCAAAGGCCTCTTCTCTTACAGAGAAGGCACGAGCATTGATCACCACGCTTGCTCAAGAATTTGCGAATTCAGACTAATATTAATTAGAAATCCTTGTTTATCAAGATGTCAGTGATTTCCAAGATAAACTAAGAAAGTACATATAATTTAAAAAAGTCAGTCACAGTCTGGTGCATGAGACAACCACCGGGGCATCACGATATTTATTTGTTTTATGCGGTTTTCATCAATAGATAGAGTGATTCAAGACGACGGTTTATACGTATAGAACATTACGCTATGATCAACGGGAGCGGAGCAGTAATCAAAGACGTACCTGAACGTATGTATTTTTACACAATATTTTGTAATACATACATACTACATACAACTAGCTTCAACTTTAAACTGTAATGTCTTGACATTCAAACGTGCCTGTAAATGGTCTAATTGAAATAAATGCTTTAACTTTGACTTTGACTACTAATATAATTATATAATAAAAGTGTTTTTTTTTTGTTCTCTAGTCTTTAAACCGCACTTATCTCTAGAACCATATATACCAGAAATATATATAAATCAAAGGTGACTGACTGACTGACATAGTGATCTATCAACGCACAGCCCAATCCACTGGACGGATCGTGCTGAAATTTGGCATGCAGGTAGATGTTATAACGCAGGCATCCGCTAAGAAAGGATTTTTATCAATTCTACCCCCAAGGGGATAAAATAGGGGATGAAAGTTTGTTTGAAACTTTGTCAATTTTAAACTGATCGGGCTGAGACTTTGCATGCATAAAGCTACTATGACGTACGCATCCCCTAAGAAAGGATTTTGATAAATTCCATCCCTAAGGGGATAAAATAGGGGATGAAAGTTTCTATAAGATACTAACTACTACTACTACTACTACTTTTTTAATAAGATACTTAGTCTTTGTAATGTATTATTCATACGCTATTGTATTAGGTACCTAATCCTGTGATGATAGTTGTATGTGTTTATAAATAAATAAATAAATAAATAAAATAAATAATAAATAAATAAATTTTCATATATTAAAAAAAAAAGAAAAAGCTATTTTTTTTTTATGGGACAAGCCCGCCACACTATTCCTAAACCACTGCAACTTCTGTAAGCCAGAATCAACAATGGCGACCACACGAAAAGCGCCGAGACAATGAAGCTCGGCGAGTCCCGGAGAAACGATTCAACTGTCTTGGATCCCGCAACGAAATTAATCAGAAAAGATTAGCGGAGGAGTAAGAAAAAGCTAGTAAAGTATATTATATCACTTACATCAATTGTAGGGTGAGGTAAATTAATCTCAGGTACAGTCGTTTCCGTACCTACAGCATTATCAGTAACTGTAGGTACTACTTCAGTAGGAATATACACCTTTTCTTCATTAGTCGTATCCTTATACATTTCTATATAATCTATAATAGGGTAATCCGTAGAATTGTCCTCATTTGAATCGTAATAAGTGGTGTCAAATTCTTCAAGATGAAATATTTGATTTTCTATATCTGTTCTAAGATTGCTTATCAGTTTGTCTATTTGTTCCGTTTTGTTTTTAAGCTTATTCATTTGTTCCTGTTCAGGACTAATTGTAGTTGTAGTTATTACAGCTTCAACCTGTTCATTTTTATTTATCTCCTCTTGATTTTTATTTGTACGATCTTTCTTTAAATCGACGTTCAATTTAGCGTTTCCATTTTCAAAATTCACGTTAAAATCAAAACTTTTAACTAGTACTTTAGTTTTATTGTTTACTACATGTTTGAAAATTGTATTCGTTTCATTTAATCTGTTCTCGAACCATCTCGATAGATGGATTAGGATTTCGTTCAAATCGTCAATTCCGACGTTTTTGAGCTGCTGAAATTTTGGCACTTCTAATTTGATATCAATGTTTTCAAGTAATGGGGGATCTTTGAGAAATTCACCAACAACTTTAGCTGCACACTTAGCATCCTCACAAGCACTATTACCACTGATTAAGACCACTGCACAAACAAATATTAGTATTATTTTCTTCATATTTACTAAATATACGTGAACACACTACATGAGATTTTCTACAAATGCATAGTATGAATTGTTTTGCGGTCTACAATAATATTGTTTACATTTTCTGTATCAACCTTATCTGCTTCTGTACAAGGTAGAATTTTGTTTGTTTGTTATGTTTTGGGAAAGATGTCTTCACCTTGAAGTTTCGTGGCTTCGTTGACTTTGATGGACGATCACGATAATTAGTGTGGGTTGTTAGGGCTTAGTGACGAGCGGAGCGTGTACTGACACGCTGCTGTGACGTCACGCCTCTGACTAATGAAATTTGATAACAAGTACTGGTGTTTTCTGTTATTGTTCTATTGACAATGATGAAAGATTTGATCTGGTTTTAAAACATTGGAGATAAATTATCTGTTTGCAGGATTACTTTCTACTGCAAGACTTGGATATATACTGTTCCTACTGTTTTAGGAAGCCATTTGTTTGTGTATTGTTTTGCTCTGGTCAGACGTTGTCTTTTGTTTCATCATCATCATCATCATATCAGCCGCAGGACGTCCACTGCTGGACATAGACCTCTTCCATATATTTGCAAAAGGACCGGTTGGAAGCGGCCTGCATCCAGCGTCTTCCTGTATTGTTCTTCGTCTTTTGTTTTACTACTGAAAATTAAATGCTCTCTCTCATAGTCTTGTTGGGACGGTAATCTGATTCGACCGAGGAGATCAAGTGCTACACCAACGGCTTTACGTGTTTTCTTGACTGTTTCTGAGAAATTCTATCCAATTTTTTTTTTTTTTCTATTCGAGATAGGTAAATTCTTGACTCTAGTCTAGGTCACATACACAAAGACATAGACAAAGTTGACGATGGAATGAAAATACTTTTTGCCCGACCTGGAAATTGAAGCCGAGCCTCCATCCTCAACATCGCGCTTATAACTTTGACACAAACGATGCAGTCAACTGCTAGGCATAAATCTCCACGAAACATCCCCACAATGACTGGTCCTACGCTGCCAGCATCCAGCGGTTTCTAACATTCTTAACTAAATAAGTCTCCTCACGAATCCTCACTAAGGCTATGGCCTTAGACATCAAAGCTTTGACAGACTGGTCACGATCACGAATTGTAAGATTTTAATTGTCCACACCAATTATTTGTTTACTAGACTCTTGCCTTCAACTTCGTCCGCTTGTTTTTTCACTCGTGTGCAGTTACGTCTTTGGTTACTGCTTTGCTTCCGTGTGTCGTAGCGTGATGTTATGTATCATTTAGAATCTGGCTATTATATACAAAATATTTTTTCCAATCCAATGGGAAGTTCCGTTTGTAGTCCCAGAGATTAAACAAACAAACAAAAAACTCTTCAGATGTATTATATTAGTATTGATGGTAGAAAAAAACGCGTAAAATCTTTTAAGGGATGGGTTTCTAAAGCCTGTTTTATTTAACACAAGTTTTGGGCCGCGCCTTCGCCTTCTTCAAAATTGCTATTTTATCCCACGGCAACCGCACATTTTTTAAGAAAAAATCCTATGTGCTATTCGAGATAAACAGTAGTCTATGTATGTGATATTTAAGGCTATAATTTATCTTTGTGCCAAATTTTATTCAGATCCGTTGAGCCCTTCTAGCGTGGCTGAGTAACAAACATGCATCCAAACTTTCGCATTTATAATAGTTGATAGTAAGATTATTATTTTTTTTATTTCTCAGACAGACTCCATTCATTGTTAGTAATTGCTTAATTTCTATGTTAATTTACATAATTATGGCAAAACGATCTATACAAATAAATACAATGAAGTGTCTCTTTGTAATGTGAAAATAACAGATTTTTACAAAATAAATATGAATGATTACATAGTAGGAATTAACACAAAAAAACCCATTTAAAAAATAGTGTATGTATGTTTATTCCGGGTTATCTTCTAAACGACTGGACTGATTTTTCCGGAACATCCGCTGGCACATAGGTGATGTTATTAAGAATAACTTAAATCAAATCAAATCAAATCAAATCAAATAATTTATTTGTGAAACATAGGATAGATGACAGATGGATCTTAAGAACTAAATAGTGCGCTATGTCTTGTCAGGTCTTAGGCCAGTTATTTTTCAAAAAAGGATATATGAACGTGGATCACACGAAAGAAATATGTAAGGATCGTAGCAGGTGACGTTCTGTGGTTCCTGCCTACCCCCATAGTAAAAAGGTATGAGTGTATGTACAATTAGAACATCGCCGATAACCGAAATTCCAGCGGACGAAGTCGCGGCCATAAGCTAGTATGAAATAATAATTACAAAACATTCTCTAAGATGTAGCAAACTTGACAAATGTACCAAGTCATGAGAATTTGGCCGGTGTCGAAACAATGCTGTTCATGTACATAAGGAAGGAGCCATTTGATGAGAGATAACGTTAATGGATGACGAAACAGGCGGTGATGACTAATTATGCGATGTAATAAAGTCGTTAGTCTCAATTTTTATTGTTTGTTTGAAGTATTAACTTGCTCATCCGTTAATTATAATTAAAATTGATGGCTATAGGATCGCCCCCTATTACATGGGACCTAATGTAATAATGCATTCTCCAGAGTGCTTCCGGCCGCGGCGGCTAATCTTGATTCAGACTAGGTAAGTACGTAGGAGATTTTATAGTGCACAAGTGTGTCCGCAAACACAGGTGCACTCCCTCTTTCGTAACTCTCAAAGTCTGATGGCACGGCAATCCAACACAATCGGAGGAAGATCAGATGCAGGACCAACGGCTTTACGTGTCACGAGGAATCGAACCTAGGACCCCATTCTACAAGTTGTGTGTTGTGTTAGTACATGGGACCTAAATATACCGGAAGGCTGTCGGTGTACATTGGTACACCTCTGCCTAACCCTTCGGAGAATTCAGGCGTGATTGTATGTTTTCCTTGCAATTAAACTTACCATCATCTGCAATTTCCATGGTTTCCGCGTCACCATTTCAACGTCTTCTGATCCTCTAGTACTCAGGTTGCTCACATCAACTGAATCCCTCATCAACCTATCATCATGTTCATCGTCAACCAATTCGTTTTCGTTCGCTCTTGTCGTCACTACAATCGGTTCTTCAGTAACCTCGTCAACCGAAGCTTTGTAATTGAAATCGTCACCAACCAAATACCCTTCCTTGGTTGTGCTGTGTTCAGGTGTTGTTTCTGTGGGTTGGTTTAAACCAGGGTCAGTTGTACCAGTTTCTTCGTCAACACATCTTTTAGATTCTTTACTCTTTGGTGGTTGTACTGTGTAATATTTTTTGGTGACTGCCGGCTCTTCATTGACTGGTATTTTTGGTAGTTCGTCTTCTATTACTATTCCTGTTACTGAAGTCTTGAGGATACCAGCATCTTCATCTATTTCTTTCGGTCCTGATTCAGCACCTGGTAAATTTTTCACTGTTTCTTGACGCATCGGTTCTTCAAGAAAGATGTAGTCAACAAATATAGGTTTTGGAGGTAGCTCTATATAGTCTTTCAATTGCTCTATGACTATACTTCTTTTCACTTTCTTTTTATCTATCTCATCTTTCATGAATTCGTCGATATCAAAATCGTCGACAGTCGAAACATCTATGTATTCAACATCAGTTGTAGTATATGATGTTTCTGTTGTGTAATCTACTTCAATAACAGTTAGTTCCAGTTCCGATATTGTGGGTATCCTCTTTATTGTAATGTTAGCGTTTATATAATTGTAAACATCAGGCCAATACTTCGCGCTGTACAGAAACGATGATATCATAAACATTATCACAAACAACATCATTAGTATTAGAATTTTTATAATTAACTTCATCATTGGCTGTGAGAACTTCATTTTTAAGATTTTCTTTTTGCACAACACAATCACTTAGTTCAAAGTTCACAAGTTGTCTCCTATCAATCGTTTTTATTTGAAGCCACTGGATTACGCCCACAAGGACCACGGTAAGTGATTCCGTCCTGAAGCTTGAATCTACACTAAATCTAAACATAGCAGTATGTAATATCTACTTGGGATGTGTAAAGGATCATTATACGTCGCATATACGGCGGGTCATGCGCAGAATAAAACAATACCCCATATACTTGCCTTGTAGGTCGGGAAAACACTGATGATGATTGTACCTGTGCGCTAAGATCATCAATATAATTATTATGTTCGGCTGAGTCATCGTTGTGTCAGCTGTTGTTTCATTTACGTAAGCACTTTGTATTACTTCCACGATGAAGGCGGAAGAAAACTGATTCTCTGTAGGGAACTATGTGAATTAGGTCTCTAAAGTTATAATACTAGCCATTATTGTCTCATAATAGGGCAAAAGCTTTTTCTCATATAGAGAAGGCGTGAGTGAGCGAATGAGGTATCTCTACATAGCGCAAAAATTCAAAGTCGCTTACCGCTGTCTGTCCCTTACACTTATATATCTTTTAAACTACGCATTTATTTTTAATGCGTTTTTATCAATAGATGTGGCTGTAGACGTGTTTGTAATGTGTGCGAGTGGCTAATGATGTTTTACAAGCGCCTGGCAAAATTTACATAGCAATGTTGCGGAATGTACTAGCAAATACTATTGCTCTATACACTTTTGCAGGCGTTAGCACCACATTTCAAATAAACAATTTTTATGAGTATTTGTCTGAAAATAGCCATCAAAACTTTTATTTGACGTGAAAGTAATTTATGTAGCAGTAAGTATGGTTCTGACTATCCATGTGTCCCCGTGAAATAATTTTGTACGTTGGTTTAATTCTAAAATCTATATGAATGAAGTCGCGAGCAGAAGCTAATGTAAAATAATTTTGTTAATTTTATTTTGAACATCGTTATCTAAACCAGCCTGTGGATAAAACATACCTAATATTTAAAAAAACATCACAAAATCTGTATAAAAATCTTTAATAAACCTTAAAACTAAATAACAACAATATTTACAACACACTCACACAAAAACAACCAACAACAACAGTTTAACAACAGTCAACAACAAATTAAAACAAGGCGGTAGGCTTAAACATAAAAGTCGTACATTTTATAACATTTGTAAAAGTTTTGGCCACAGATTGTCGTGGAGAAGCTCGGACAATATTTGTTTGCCATTAGACAATACGGGTTCTCTCCGTTCTATTGGCATAGAATTAAAGCTGCTAGCTATCTATTAGATAAAGATTTTAGTTATATAAGAGTTAGGAAGCCACAGGCCAATTGTGAAATCTAGATAAGATTATTCAAAATGTTTTTGGAGACTAAGGACCAATCAGTCGATCTCGGACAGAAGGACCATAATTATGCATCATATGAAGCTAAAGATATTATTAGTCAGACAAAATGTAGCCGCAACTAGTAAAACATAAAGTAGCTTTTTGAAAGACAGAATCTGGCCTGGTCTTTTTAGCAAACAACTCCTCAATCACATTCCTTTTTTAAATCTTAATGGTGTCCTCCCTTCTTAGTATGAATAATAGTTTCGTACACCGGAACCTTAAAAGGTACCGGTTTTTCTACGGGAACCAAAATATGCTTAATCACTTCGAAGGGTACTTCCTTGATTTTGGGAATATGCACAATCCTCTCCACTGGGTATGGTACCGACTTTTCAACAGGAATCGTAACTTCTTTAATAATCGGTATGACAATTGCTTTCGGTACTGGAACCTTAATCGGAATGGGGTGCGGTACTGGAATAATGATGGGTTGATTGACTTTGAATTCTACGTTCTTGGGCAGAGGGACTACTATCTCTTTGTAGTGCTTTATCGGCTCTGGGTTCTCTTCTTCAACGTGTTGGTGGACTGGGTAGACGTGAGATTTTAAGTCATGGCCCCCGAAGTCGCTGCTGCCGTAGTCGCCCCCGGAGCTTCCGCCCCCGAAGTCGTGGGATCCGCCCCCGTGGCCCCCGAAGTCGCTGGATCCGCCGCCGTGACCCCCGAAATCGAAACCGCCGGAGAAATCACTGGCTTGGAACTGAAAAAGAAACCACGGTTTAAGTATGATGTGTCGTATCATTATCTGTTA
Source organism: Caradrina clavipalpis (assembly GCA_932526535.1). Taxonomy (NCBI): domain Eukaryota; kingdom Metazoa; phylum Arthropoda; class Insecta; order Lepidoptera; family Noctuidae; genus Caradrina; species Caradrina clavipalpis. Next base: position 11,961,176 of record OW052111.1, read on the forward strand.
TGACATTTTGTTTTTGTCGTGATGGCCCAGTGGTTAAAACTAATGTATGAGGTTGTGTTCATTACCGAGGAAATATCAATGTGACATTTCTACTTTCTAACTTTATTTTGGAGATCAGTGACATCGTTGTAGAAAAAATATAGTAAGGTAATCTGGAGAAATGTAATCAATATAAGTTTGAAATCGCCAATTTGTCTTGAGCAAGCGTGGTGATCAGTGTTCGTGGCTTCTCTATATGAGAATGAGGCCTTTGCCCTGCAGTTGAATAATTTTGATCTGGTATTATTATAATTAGATTGTGATGAAATTAAATGCCAAACTAAATTCACATTATTACATATTTTTGTTGCAAATGCTCACTTTTAACTGCGAAATTCTCCCGGATTCGGTTACTCCACAATTTAATAACGGTACGTACAACGTTGAAAAAAACGCGAGTAAAAAAGCAAGCGTTCCGGCGCAACGACATGCCGCTATTTAGTCTGTGGTTCCTTTTTTTTTTCTTTTACAGCCTGTGGCCCGTATTACTTTTTGCGTTGACATTTTTATTTTCGTTCGGTAACGGTTATCCAATCGGTTGGTTACGTCCGGAAATCAAGTTATTGGAGCAGAACTTTTTAGTATACTTAGTAGTTAAGTGTTAGGTAATGGCTGCCACAATTGATTGTTTTTATTTTGCTTTCGTTTTTGAGTGGCAGACGTTAATATAAGGCGTTAAAATAGTAGCTTCCAAAAACTTTTATTGTTATTTTTTTAGTGAAAGTGCAATTTTTTGTTTTTTGTTTTGCGTGGTGCAGAGTTTTATGTTCGACGTTAAATATAATGGCATACAAAAACTTATATTTTTATTTTGTTTTCGTAAAAAGTAGGAAATAATATTTTTAACTGAACATTTGATGCATTTTTCTTTTTCTTTTGAACGATTGAGTGATCACTTTGATAGCGTCAGTTATAAAAAAAAATGCTGTTTCATACATAAAGATCGTGTAGATGTTGCACTTTTATGTAGAACAGTTTTTTTTTTAAATAACTAACTAAAAATTTTATTCGTTCAGGTGTCTAGAATTGTTTTTTGAATCCGTAGTGAATGTTTTTGTCACGCACGATGTCCCTCTAACCCGTATAATGGTGGCATAACTTTTGACTCGTGCAAATATTAAAAGTATTTCACTTAAACATAGCGGCAATACACTAGAGCAGTTGTTTTATTAATAAAATTGATAATGACCTATGATACATCAATTTCGCCTTATGCTAGGAATTTCCTATACTTACAGTTGGTGATTTACATACAAACTTACGTACACTAAACAACTAGACATGTAGGAAATCCTAATGCTTGGTCCGTGCAGGAATCGAAAACGCGACATACAGCGCAGCAGTCAATCTCTAAGCCACTACGTCAACCGTAACGTCAATTATGAAAAAGTTGATAATGATATGCAAGATTCTACATAGGTATAACTCCGTGCGGCATTTAATATCTAGCGCACAATTACGGAATTTCCAACTCTATATCTATTCAGTTTTAGTTCATTTTCAATCAATAAATAAAAACTACTCTAGCATATCTAAACCTGGTGTTTATTTATCATTACTCAGCGTTAAATATCCAAATTCATTCGAAACAATTGCTTAAAAAATAGGAGAAAATTATGATATCGTTTGGTAACTCAAATAATTACCCTATTTGTTCAGTAAAGTTATTATTTCTATCCGTACCAAAAGACCGCTGTTAGCGAAACGCCATAAGGCTCCAAGGACCATAAAAAGCAAAGTCTACGGAACTCTTTTTCCAATAAAGGTCTATATCAAGATACAGCGACCAAGGTCTACAGCGCCTTGAAAACATAATAAAAAAAGAAATAAGGCTACAAAAACATATAATATGCTTTTATGACGTTTTATATATTTCTGTTAAAGAAAATATACATTACACTTTTAGTATTTAGGGGTCCTCGTATGTGTTGTATGAAATATTACACTTGCAATGACAATGTTAATGATTTTGAAGCGGATTCATGAGAAGAAAAAAATAAGATTCTTGGAGACTAACCCACTATAGATAACTAATTTGAAATAAAATATTTCTCTATGTACATTTATTATCCTTCTGGAAATCATTGGCCTATGTCCAGCAGTGGTCAGTGGCCAGCAGCAGTGGCTGACATGATGATGATGATGATTTTAAAAATGCTACTGCTCGACAGTCTAACTAACGCAATGAATATTGTTAGAATAAAAGGGATTGACGTTGTAAGCCTGCGTAATTGGGCAGTAAAACCTCAAAATACTAAGACAAAGATGTTAATCTAGCAAATGGACCTTTACAGTCAAATTGACTTGAAAGAACATGATATTTAGGTTTGTAACTAGAAATTGGACACTAGGACTAATTGAAGGCAGTCTTTAAAATATCTCCCAGTTATTAAAGTAATTGTAATGATTTTGGATATTTCACGCTGATTAATTTTAAATCTGTCTCTAAGCATAAGTTGTTTGGATGTTTTTAACTGTTACTTATTGCTGAATAGATACTCGTAATATTGAATTAGTTTGATGTAATGAATGAATTAAATTATTAAGATATTGACTTAAAAGACCATCACGCCTGCATTCCCCGAAGGGTTAGGCAGAGGTGTACCAATGTACACCCACAGTTCGCCGGTATATTTAGGTCCCATGTAATAGGGGGCGAGCCTATTGCCATTTACCGGGCACAAATCCAAACTCCGAGCTGCTACTGAGAATTCCATGGAGAAACCCAATAACATTTTTTGCTCGACCTGGGAATCGAACCCAGGACCTCTAGCGTAGCAGTCTTGTTTAGGACCACTAGTCTAAACAACACAAGTAAATTAAAAATGAACATTACGGAACCCCAAACAACATACTAACTCTAACGTACAATGGAGCTAGGAAATAAATAGGCGGCCCCAAATGTATTACCGTTGAATTTTTTAATATAAGTACGGTACACAAAGGGGATGTTTTTTTACGTGGTAACATCAAAGACCAAAGTACGGGATTAATAATATCGCCCCGTCTTCAAGAGAATGATAAAACTGGGCTTTTTTGCGTATTACGATATCATTTGGTACCAATTTTTAAGCTTTTGGCAGATTTTTTCCATGTGTTTAAGGCAAGGATAAGCTCTGCAGTTTTAAAATGGTGCTATACTTGTCTGCGAGACGATCTGGACACGTGCCACGAGGGCTGGTTCGAGGTGGCTCAGGAAAAGAGCAAATGGAAGGAATTGGGGGAGGTCTTTGCCCAGCAGTGGGATAGTACGGGTTAAATAAAAAAAAACTTGTCTGTGATGTGAAATACGGTATTAACGGGCTGTACTTTTAGCAGCACTAAGTAAGAGAGAAAAAGTATGCAATAGAAAGTTCTCCAGATGGAATTTTGGTCACAGTGACTAACCTCAGTGGAGACTACCTAAGCACGCAAAAGACATAAGATTGCACAAGTGTGTGCGCAAATACAAGCGTAGTCCCTATTTCCTTACTCTCATATTATAATTTTTCTTAAACATCTTTGGATGACCTCTATCTTTATATGTAACTGCTTCGCTAGCCTAGTGGTCTTAACCGCGACTGCTGCGCTAATAGTCTTGGGTTCGATTTCCAGGCCGAGTAAAGTATTATTGAGTTTTTATATGAAATTCCCAGTAGCAGCTCGGAGTTAGGATTTGTGCCCGATTAATGGCAATAGGCTCGCCCCCTATTACATGGGACCTAAATATACCGGCGAACTGTGGATGTACATTGGTACACCTCTGCCTAACCTTTCGGGGAATACAGGCGTGATGGTATGTTATGTTTGTCTTTGGATGACAAAAATAGCCCACATGATGTTAAGTGTGTTTGTCATAGTCTGATGGGGTCTAAATGGTTATTTAGAATCCGATGAGAGGCCATCCAAGCCAGTTTGAATGGATTTTCAGGACTTTGGTCCTGAAGTCCTCACCTGCTGATCTTGCTGTGACGCTGTCTGCTGGTATGGCGCTGCAGCCTGTTGGTACTGTTGCATCAGGTTGTTGTATTGTGCCCACTGCATCTCGTCTGCTGTTGCTAAGCTGGAGACCAGCAGAGCGCTGACACACTGGAAATAATGTGAAGGTTATAGATAACACGTATATATCTAACGGCTGACGGCATCTTGACTTTTAACAGATTTATGATAAACCAGCTTCAACCTGCGACTTCACAGTTAAGCCAAAGTTCTAAATGATTCCACGGAATCACAAGAACGGGATAAAATGTTTCTTATGTGTTAAGCTACATAGATTAATATCTACATGTGTGCCAAATTTATATCATTTCGTTTAGCCGTTTAAGCGTGAAAGAGTAACAAACATTTATCAATCCGACATGAGCATTTACCTAGTGATCAATGCTCATGCTCTAGGCGAATTAACGATTTAGATGTAATACGTATATTAACCTAACCTAACCTAACGTTTTTCTTTACACTTTTCAGTGATATTCAAGATAAACTCAGAAAGTACGTGTGAATAAAAACATCACACTTGTACTTGACTGGTATCGAACCCGCAATCTTACGCATGAGAGACGAGCTCCTTAACCACTGCGTCACCATGACATAAATATTATGTATTTCCCGTAAACCAGCAACCAGAAACTTGCGAGCATCAACTACGGAACACATTACGAACTCATATCAGTTTCAAACAACTGCTATTTGCCGACTGCAACTCATTTGAAATAACTCAAATGTGCAAGTTTATTACACTGCTTTTTTTTTTTTTTTTATAGACGGGAAATCATCAAATAACTTCCCCCGCCCTGGGCGGGGCGGGAGGGAGTGTCAGACTTTTACTGACTAAAACCCGTCTATGTTCCTTCATGTGCCCTTTGCGTTCCGGGGGCGCGGTATCTCTTTCGAACAACCCGCAGCCCCGGCAACAACCCGCAGCCCCGGCAACAACCCGCAGCCCCGGCTTATTACACTGCTGCGTCTAAATTTCAGTTTTGCTGTTTGGTGACTTTTTATTCTGTTATTTTTCAGGTAGTGAAAGTACTCATCAGCTGTACTGTTCAGCTGGTCGGAAAAAAATTAATACTAGTCATTCGGCACGAAAAGAAGAAACTGTTCCATAAATATTGATCGTGTTTTGTAGGAAGCACATTTTTTTTATTAGATCAAAAGTGCTATAATTTTTTTGGTCTATTAAGAATCTGCTGTCTGGTCATTTATCCATCTAAGGGCTGTATCATTTAAGCAGGAATAGGTGGTATATTTGAAATTTTCAGAGTTTGTAAAGTTATATATTACGTTTAAAAATTGAAGGTTTTTTTGTATTTAGTGTTAATTTATTATTATATATTGTTCAATGGCACGGAACCCGCCGTGTTCGAGTCTGAATCGGTCTTGGCTTTAAAATCTTACATAGGTACTGCATCTATGAACAATTTACAGGAATCCGCATTGCACACCTGTCTAGTTTTGGCAAACCGAACAATAGGCGATGTCTCCATGATTTACGTGTTTCTCTTGGCATTTGTCGCTTCCTGAACATACCTGCCATTGGTACGTTAATCCTGGATTACATTAATTATAATATTTATTGTTACAAAAAAGAAAACATAATTAGATGTAAAAGGGATTTTGCTTTTTGGTCTTTGGATACAGAAATCATAAATGGTCTTTCGCGTCTTGAGTAAAAGGACCAGTTTTTTTTAGCACCGAAGAAATGATCATTAGTGTGTTGCAGTTACTTATAATAATTAACCGAGATTAAAACAACCCCATTAAAAAGAAAACCTACTCAAAATCCGATCCATTTATCGATAAAATGATGCACATGGTGAATGTACAAGAAAATAGCAGTCAGTCGTAAATAATCCTGAATCGTTCTATTGCACTTTTATAAAAGTAGCCACGAAGGAGCATTCAATAGTTTAAGAGGGAGGATAAAGTGCAATGGTGGACTTTTAAAGCCGATAAAAGAGTGAATTGTGTATCGTTTTAAAAATGATTTGAATTTATAAATCTTAACGGTGGAGTTTGCTTGGAAACTACTCAATTCAATAGCAGCTTAGATGATTAACCTTCATTTCGTTCAAGCACATGTACTTTATTGAATTTATATAACTACATTGCCAAATTTATTTACTGTAATTGGTTTATCCGTTGTAAAGAAATAAATGAGTACTTGTAACAGACTTTCTCGGAGTCCACCCCTCGTCCCAATTCTCTTAATTTTTACTAGGGTATGAGCGTATTTTTTTAACGCAATTGAAACTGACTCTTAACACAATGGTTTTACGATAGATATTTTTAGTAGGCAGCATTTTTTTGTACGTTTCCAATAAAATTTTCATTGTGATGAATGAAAAGAGCGTTGAATTTTTGTTAAACAAAAATCAACGTACGAATATAAATATTTTAAAAGTGACGGAATCAAAAACAATAATACCTATGGTGCTCAAAAATACTGCAGTTATGCTTTTAACAATTCTAAATTTAAAAATATTTTGTACAATGGTTTCCAATATCATATAATAAAAATCGAAATAAAAATGAAACGTCAGCCTTCAGTTTTCAGCTTTTGAGATAATCTTTATAGTTTTATTTATTTAAAAAATATTTTTTGTTAGCTGTATTCATGTTCATTCCAGAACTTTGCGGCCCCATCGGCTATCATCAATCAAAGGGGGTGGCCTATGTCCAGCAGTGGACGTCCTGTGGTTGATATGCTGATGATGAATCATGTTCAGGAAAGACTATTTCATAAAACAATTCTCAAATACCTGAAGCAGAACAGAGCAAGTGAATAATACAAGTATAATAACTAACATACCTTTAACTTTTAAGAATCAAGTAGTAATTATTTACATTCTTGTCAATTTATACAGAAAATATAGTCATCACTTGTCATAGCAGACTGAAAGTTTTCAGTAATATGTCACCATGTCTTGTCTAGCAAACATTGGAGGGGCCACTCAGGGCCGATGCCTGCCAGGGCTGCGGGTTGTTTGAAAGAGATACCGCTCCCTCGAAACGCAAAGGGCACAAGAAGGAACAAGAATTTGTTTTAGTCAGAAAAAGTCTGACACTTCCTCCCACCCCGCCCAGAGCGGGGGAAGTCATTTAATATTAATGAAATATCTTTTTGTATCTTATCTAGCACTGTATCCTTAAACATGTCAAAAGTTTATTGAACTACATTCACAGAATTTTCAAAAAGAGAATTTCAAGAAATACGAAATCGCTAAAATGGCTTTCGGAAGCGTTCGTGAATCCGTATCATTGGCTCAGTATATGATGTTCTAAAATCAAACGGCTCGTGTTTATGTGTGGGTGTAAAATATACGTTATGAACATTGTGGCGATAGATCAGGTGTATCTAGCGCTGTTGGAAGCATGCGCCTGATATACCGAGGGCAGAATATACGGGGGATTAACTGTGGGAGCGCAGCCGCCGAAAAGATGTTTTTTTTCTAGAAATATTTTGTAGATTCAATATATTGGTTGGGGTTTTATTATATTAGCACACTCATGAAATGAGCCTAGCAATTGTTTTTGCTTAGTGTCACTTTATTTTATGAGCGGAAAAAAAAATACATCACAATGCTGTAGTGTAGGTAACACTACAGCATTGTGATGTATTTTTTACACCCCTTTATTATTTTATGAAGATTATATGGAGCATATGCTCGCGATTATTATTTTTGCTAGGATAGCTATTTTTTTTCTAAAATAAATTACTTCGTATAATGTTAGGCATTTGGCAGTGAAAGTCTCGTCAAAATCGGTCTAGACGTTTAGAACATTAGTCGAAACCAACAGACAGACACTACAACTTAATTTGTATCCATGTATCCATATATATATCCTCGTAACCATGAAAGTAGACGAGGCGGAAGGAGTATGTAAGGCTAGTAGCAGGTGGCGTTCTGTGGTTTCTGCCTACCCCCATGGGAAAAAGGCGTGACTTTATGTATGTATGCAGTTGCCTGTTAATAATAATTTACCCTGCGCGGCTCCTAACACAGTTCCCGCCCCGTGTGTTTCCTCTCTGAGAAGCCAGTATAAAATGTGTCCAATGGGTCGCGATGACACACGGCCCCAGCAACAAGCCCCCGCCTGTTATTTATTACAGATAAAAGCAGTTTTTAGCTTTAATCTAACGATATGAACAAATAACAAAGGAAGCTTTGTCATTGGGGCGAAGGAAGAAAAATGGCTGTGTGATAAAATTGGCTGTTTATAAAATAAGGCTTTATGTATCAAGCAATACAAAAAGAAAAAAACATATTTTGTTTTTTTTTTAATTCGAGGGTTTGTATTAAGAAAAGAATTTTCTTCTTTGAATTTTTTTGGTCCTTTAGTACGAAAGAAGATGGGTGGGTACTGTTGCATATTGTGTTGGCTATGTTTGGCTGTACCTACGTGAATTAAAATTTGTATGAATTACCAAGAAAACAAGGATAGTAATAATTGTATTTGAAAGCAAGACAATTAAGCTTCTAAACACGGCACGAATAGTTTGTATTGTTTGTGTTATTTAATTAGGTACAATTTAAAAATGAAACATATTATATTTTGAAGTAATAAAGGAGAATTTAAATCTCTCTCAGTGGTGAATTAAGGTCGAGATAAATTGACAATCTCTTGGGATGACAACTCACCTCAAATTCACATCACCTTAATTCAATTATGGACATGTTTTACAGAATAAACCAGCGAATACTATGGATTGACAGCTCATGTCAATCACATTTGTCTTAAATTCACCAAGGGAAAATTTTACAGAATAACACTAAGTATTCAGAATTGCAAATAGGTACACAAGTACCTACATATTTACTCCCTTTTTTTAAGGATAAAAAATCTTTGAGTGATTTGAAATCATCAATTGACTTCTTCAACCCTGGGCGGAACGGAAGGGATTGTCAGACTCTTGCTGACTAAAACCCACCCGTGTTCCTTCTAATGCCCTTTGCGTTCCAGGGCCGCGGTGACTCTTTCAAACAAATTCCGCAACCCTGGCAGACATATTCACTCCCTACAATATATTTAAAAAGAACAGAGAGGTTTAGAGTCCCGTGAGGCTGAAATCCTTACAACCAGGGCCGTAACTAGGGCGGTGCCAGTGGTGCTTAGGCACAGGGCGCAGATCCTGGAGGGAGGCAGAAATGACCAGACCAGGACCAGTTTTTTGAAGTGAAAACTTCTTTAGCGGCGTTGTACACTTTTTTTGTAATGGGTAAAAAATGATAATTTCGCGTCAGGACACGTGACCTGATCGAAAATTCGAGGTATTCCTCGTAGCGCTCCCGTTTTGAAGCGCGCCCATCTAAGCGCTACTGTTTTGTTCCTCGAAGCGCTCCTAAAAGGAGCGCTTAGAGGAAGGATTAAAAATATTAAAATTTATTTCCTCGTAGCGCTCCCATGATTAACTTTCGGATAGAGATGGGACTATACTAACTGAAATTATCGATAATAAGTAGGTAATAAGTAGAACACATTGTTATAATATACAACTAGCGGCCCGTCCCGGCTTCGCACGGGTTTGGTATTATTTTTTTTGTTTTATCGTAAATCCTTTAGTCCACCAAATAGATGAATACTTATAATCTGCCGACATAACCTATTCATATATTTTTATTGTTTAGAAAGCTTATGATTTATTTCTATTATGTTTCCCATAAATCAAAAAGATTATTCTCTCAATTACGAATTTTTTTTTTTTTGTTAGAAAAAACGTTACCCCACACTAGGATTATCGAGGTATTCCTCGTAGCGCTCCCGTTTTGAAGCGCGCCCATCTAAGCGCTACTGTTTTGTTCCTCGAAGCGCTCCCACGTGTAAAAATAGTCCTAGTGTGGGGTAACGTTTTTTCTAAAAAAAAAAAAAAATCGTAATTGAGAGAATAATCTTTTTGATTTATGGGAAACATAATAGAAAGAAATCATAAGCTTTCTAAACAATAAAAATATATGAATAGGTTATGTCGGCTGATTATAAGTATTCATCTATTTGGTGGACTAAAGGATTTACAATAAAACAATAAAAAAAAAATACCAAACCCGTGCGAAGCCGGGACGGGCCGCTAGTTGTATATTATAACGATGTGTTCTACTTATTACCTACTTATTATCGATAATTTCAGTTAGTATAGTCCCATCTCTATCCGAAAGTTAATCATGGGAGCGCTACGAGGAAATAAATTTTAATATTTTTAATCCTTCCTCTAAGCGCTCCTTTTAGGAGCGCTTCGAGGAACAAAACAGTAGCGCTTAGATGGGCGCGCTTCAAAACGGGAGCGCTACGAGGAATACCTCGAAAATTCGTAAGATTCTCGATCATGACACGTGTCCTGACGCGAATTGTCATGTTTGTGTACGATAGCGCAATAAATAAATATTGTATTCTACCACATAAATGATAGTACTTTTATACTGATAATTAAAGCAATTCGTGCAAAATTATTCCCTAACCATTCCAAAATATCAAAAATGCACAACGTTAATATTCAAGTTTTCACTTCTGCCGGCACTCCCGGAGTGCAACCCGTCGTTTTTTTTTTAAGGGCGCCGTCATATAAACTCGCACAGGGTGCCGTTGTAGAAGTTCGCACAGGGCGCACAAAAAGCTATTAACGGTGCTGCTTACAACATGACAATTAGGACCAAACCTATCTCCTTAAATCGTGCACAAATCCAATATCAGGCATCTAACAGAAATTTCGAAACCACCACCATTAAAACTATGAAACTTATCCACATTCACTTAAAACAAAAATGTCACAAAAAATAAACTCACATATAAAATTACTGTGCACATTTTGATGTAAAGCAGAGCGTTGCACAAGTGTTAGTGATGTCACAATAAACTGTGGTGCACTTTTATAGTAAGGTGACGGGCAGGCTGTTATTAGTTTTGTGAAGCCTGCCGCGGTTTTAGGGTTCCGTGGGTAGGAAGTAAAATTTGGTCCTTCGGTACGGTGGTTTTGTTGTGGCAATTCTCAATACCCAATACTCAATATCTTTATAGCTTTTCCATATGTCTTAGATGGTAAATATATTTTGTAAGAATAAACGAAAAATTACCCCCCAATTATAATTATATTAATTGATTGATAATTAGATACATACTGTATTTTTTTTCTAATTTGATATAATAATAAAAACACTAAAGCGTACATAAATAACCCTTCGGGAAATACAGGTGTGATGGCATGTGTAATAATAAAAACAATCGCAATATTACCGTCTGAGATGGCTGAAGCCAGGAAACCACGTTTATTTTTTCCTATCATTTGTTTTGGTCCTAATGGATAGAATACTTACTACAGCTCCAACTATACCTATTACTAAAACGGAAACAGAATAAAAGTAAGACAAAATCCTTTTATAACATACTACGAAATACAAAATTACAAGAAAAACTTCCATTACAACCACAGACCATCATTAAAACATTTTTTGTACGGAACCACACCTCTTAATGACGTGTCTGTGAGAAACAAAAATCTTTTATTTTGTTCTATATATTTCACCAATTTAACCTGACACTTTCTTTCCAACAAAATGTAGACAGAGATAGATCTACATATATAAGACAGTTATATCATCGAAACTGCCGGTACTGTAAAAAACAAAACCAATCGAGTGTTATTCTTAATTCAAAATACATTGCTCGTCTTGACCTAACAACGATTTCATTGAACTGTTTTCAAGCAGCAATGGATTTAAGATGAATGGTGATTGTCATAATTTTGTTGCAGTTCCGTTATTAGATTTTTTGGTCTATTTTTAGTTCGATTCGGTATAGTAATTGAATGAGAGTATTTCGAGAGCGTGTCCATTGTAAGGTACATAACTAATTTAGTACCGTGGTACCTTCATTCACTACTTAGGTAAAGACAACCCAATTTCTACGCTACGCGGAATGCGAATAAAATTTGTATGTTTCTTGGGTGCCAGACTAGAAGGCGACCGACTTATTTTTATATATCATTCGATGATAAACAAGCCGACGGCCCACCTGATGTTAAGTGGACACCGCTGCCTATAGACATCTGCAATACCAGAGGCCTTGCAAATGCGTTGCCATCCCAGGGACAAAGTTGAAATGTCTCATGTGCCTGTTATTACAATGGCACCCACACCCTTCAAACCGGAACACAGCAACGCTGCTTTGTAGTAGAAATAGGTGTGGTGATAGTACTTCCCCGGACGAGCTCGTCATAAGACTACATCTACTACTCTAGAAAGCCATAATCAACAGTACCGACAACCGGAAAAACACAAAGACAAATGGAGTTTTACTACCTCTGAAGAATAATTACATAATTTTTCCCTTACACTAGGAATTTCTCTTGTCTCGTAGGTACGTTTACAAACATAGAAACTCACATACACAAACGACTAGACCCGGTACGACAACCTGTCAGCCATCCACATATTCGTTACGTGCGGGAATCAAACCCGCGACGCGCAGTGTTTCAGTTAAGGCGCGTGGCCGTGCAAAACGCAGCGGCACCCGTTTTTAGGGCAGTTTTTAGGAGCCCACTTCTCTATATCAAATAGAAATACCAACTAATAAAAAATACGTTAAATTTCTACACATTCTTGACTCGAAAATGGTAGATTTATTTTTAACTTTTTAGTAACATAATGCTTAATTATAGGGTCATAACGAAACTACAGAAATGAGAAATAATAATTTTTGACATGCATCTCCTCGTAAAGTGAACATTATTTTGATTTGCGACTTAAACTAATAATTAGGCAATTTAATAAAGAACATTATGCTAGTTTTATTTTTTTCAAAACACGAAAATTTGATTTTATATAGATTTTACTCTAAAATCTGAGCGTATTTCCTACGTATCTCTTGCGCCGCGTTAGTGTGCCGCCAAAGGGACAAATGCTCAAGGTTATTTGGTCAGGGTAGCGCCTTAATGGCTCAACCACTGCGCCAACCGTGTCGTTTGATTAATTACGTTAAGCTAATTCAATATACCACTTTTTTTGATGTGAAAACTTCTTTAGCGGCGTTGTGCACTTTTTTTGGAATTGGTAAAAAATGTTAAACTCGCGTCAGGACACGTGGCCCTGATCGAAAATTCGTAAGCGGCGTTGTGCACTTGTTTTGGAATGGGTAAAAAATGTTAAACTCGCGTCAGGACACGTGACCTGATCGAAACGTCTTTAGCGTTTTCACTTCTGCCGGCACTCCCGGAGTGCAACCCGTCGTTTTTTTTCAGCATTGACCGGTTAATGTACACCCAAAACTAATAATAGAATTAGCTTACAATAGATTTTAATTTAATCAGCGTGAAATATCCAAAATCACGAATAAAATAAGTCAGCTATTCTATACTTTTAGGTCGTGTTGCATTTTTGCAGGCAACAGGTGTTTATTTTATTCATATTTCTGAGTTGGTTTCAATAAAAAAGTTGTTCATACTCATGAGTACTTTCACCCACTGAAAGATGGGAGGTTGAATGAAAAGTCACCCTGTATACAAACAAATAAGTCATCAAATGAATGAACTGTTTATTTTCTTACAAAAAATTAACATTACGAAAGCATCCATTGGTTACTACCAAAACTCATTAACTTACAACTGGCTAGATACCAACTCATTTCTTTTGTTGACAGTACATTCCAAGACAGACTTTTATTATTACTTTTTAGCGTTTAAGTTATGCAAAGATGGAAGTAGAACATTATGCAAACACCAGATACATTCTAGGTAGGTTGGGTGCGAATTGAAATGTATAAGGAAGAGATACTATCGCACAAAGACGGTTGCAATCAAAGCCGTCGCTCTGATGGGAGTTGCGTCTTACGTACGTCCGGTAATAAGTTCCTTTTAACAAGGCTGACTTGGTAATTTTTTTTTCACGTCTTTTGCCGTTTTCGTACTTACCTATAGCTTAGAAATGGAGTAGATGGTCAATGTTAATACATATATTGAGCAACCGTTGGGGCGTGGAGTCCTAGGTTCAAAGGTTCCTAGGTTAAAAATGTTACCTATTGGGTTTTCCATTGGACATTTCTCAGTAGCAGCCCGGAGTTTGAAGTTGGTGGTGTGACACCCCCATGCACCCCCGTGCACCGGAAAACACGTAGGTACAGCCGTTGGTCCTGCATCCGATCTTTTCTCGGTCGTGTCGGATTGTCATCAAAGGACTTTTAGAGTGAGGGAAGAGGGAATGCATCTGTGTTTGCGCACACACTCGCGCACAATTATTTCTCCTTCGTACTTAGTCCCCATTGAGTTTAATCCTGTCCATTTTTTTATATCATTTCAGTGTTTTTAAACCTCAGATAATAAAATACCATCACCAACCATCCATCATCGTCATCATCATTTCAGCCAGGAGTTACTGACAGCTGGCCCTTCTATTTGACCAAACTTTTTGGTCATATACTCCCACATTTGAGTGTTTCCCACCGGCCCAATGCGTTGGTCCTTAGCTTCTTTAACAACCATTCATTATTTTTAACAAATCGTAGGTACCAAACTATGCATTCTGCCCATTCCAACGTCTTATTTACTGTAGAAATGCAACCAATTAGTAGTTGATGTATACAGAGATACAAACATTGCATGTAATGTGCAGTTAGCGAGTGCCACCGTATTATGTCCCAGACTTTCACAGTGTAATGATAAAGAGATAGTCATGAGAGCTAGATTCAGGTCATTTAAACAACAGTAATTTAAATCTAGTTATGTTATGATTCATAGTCAACGCGTCTAGACTCGACTGGTGTAGTGGGTGGGTGAATGTAGGCATGTGCTGGTTCGATTACCACAAGGACCAAAAGGACCAGAAATACTTTTGTGATAGAAATAAAGTTTTAGATGAGAATTATGTGAAATTACGGCAAACTAATTCATTCACAACCAAAAACTTTTGTTTAGAAAAGGTAAAAAAAAATCAGCGTTCAATATCTAAAATCAACATAATAAATACTTCAAAAAATGTAAGAAATGTCGACTTGGATCTTTATATAAAACCCTGCTGCAGTAGTAAGAATTTCATAAGAATAAAATAATATATTTCTTAGATTATTTTATTTTTAAAGAAGTTAAATTTGCGCACAAGAAGTCGGTAAGTGGCTAAACATAATTGTAGCTAAACACCTAAGTTTGTGAACGCAAAATAAACAATCCACAGACACAGTCCAATTGCTAGAGAATGCAATCCATTTACAAAACAAACATAAACAAACGAGACACGCAAAAACTGCAAAACAAAAGCATATTCTGATCATAATCTCACGACTTGCAGAGCTACCAACTATCTTCAGACCGGATCGTATTACAAAAGGAGAAAAAAAAACCTATAGGTGAAAGCATAGGAGTGATATATATAGAATAGGTAGATAAAAAAAACAAACCAAAACTGCATGCACGTTATATAATGGTGGCCTCTTACCGGAAACTTTAGAGTACAATTGCACGTAACAGTGAGGTACATAATGTAGGTTTGTGAGGAAGCGTGTAAGCGTATCTTACAACTAATAATACTAAGATATACCTAATTTACTTAGTCATAAGTGTTTTAATAGGACAGACTAGCTGTACCCCGCGACGTTAGTCGTGTGCAAAACTTGTGGGACCGTAATTTGGTCGAAATCTATTCACAATCTCATTACAGGGACAATCAATGTCAAAAATTTAACGAAAATAGTCAATTTTGACAAATGAGATTATAATTCTAACGTTTTTACCCGACTGCGACAGAAGGAGGGTTATGTTTTTCGAGGGTATGTTTGTATGTATGTATGGTATGTATGTATGTATGTATGTATGTAAGTTTGTATGTATAATTGTTTGGCACGCTCTGCAGGCTGAACGGCTCGATGGATTTTAGCTTGAGAGGTGTCGTTAGATTCGTATTTACTGTGAGAGTGACACTGGGTATATAAAAAAAAAAAAAAATGGCGGATTTTTGGCGCCAAATTCAAATGTTTGGCTCGCTCTGCAGGCTGAACGGCTCGATGGATTTTAGCTTGAGAGGTGTCGGTAGATTCGTATTTACTGTAAGAGTGATACTGGGTATATTAATTTCTTTTTTAAAACACTAAAAAAATAAAAAACGATAATTTAAAAAACTAAAAAACCCGACTGCTATTCTTTAAAAATCCCTAAAACAAGATAAATTGTAGCAGTCGGGACCCATTCGGGACCATCTGCAATGTAATATAGGTATGTGCTCTCAATTCACTAATCCTCCATTTCTAGAATGGGTCCCGACTGCTACAATTTATCTTGTTTTAGGGATTTTTAAAGAATAGCAGTCGGGTTTTTTAGTTTTTTAAATTACCGTTTTTTTTATAAATACGTTCAAAAACTTAAGATGTAAGAACCAATTCCAGCGTCATTTTTTTCACCATTTTGTACATAATTCATCGAAATCTTTACAACGCACTGCCTCATGGCATGTCAGTCGACGTTAAAACTGTCAATAAACTCCTACTAAAATGTAATGAACATACGTCGGTACGGTCGTACGGTACGTCGTATCTACGGGGTTTTAATAGCTTTTCCCAGTTCCTTTTCTAATATAGAGAGATTGGTAATATCAGTCTCAGTAACTTATTACAGTTACTCTTTATAATATAATGGTGTCAATTCTGTTATGCACAAGCTAAACTTAATTTAGACTATTTCTATCTTTTTCTTTCTAATCAAACAAGAAAGGGACGGACGTGAATAAGACATGTCAATTTTAGTTGATCTAAAACCTCTATACAATTATAGTTGACATGTCAGAACGTGTTGATTAAAAACACGGAAAAGTTCAAGGCAAAACTAATTTGACATCTCTTACTTAGTTCTAAAGTATTGCAGTCCTTTTCTTTCGGTGTATGTTAGTAAGAGACGTCAATTCTCTAATTTTAGTTTAGTTTGTGAACAAGGGAATCGGCACCATTATCAGCTATCTGCCGATCCTTCTCAATGGTTCCAGCCGTTTCTAATTTTAGCCGGAACAAACAGAGAAAAATAATGTTTTTTTTTGTATCAAACAAATAATATATTTTATTCATAAACATTTAGGGAAAAGCGGCTGTATTGACATTACAAACAGTCGTCAATTCTATTTATCTGTATAGATGTATAACTACAAATTGATAAAATTCTTATGAAGCACAATTTGTATCTAATTATATTCAGTTGGACGGAGAGTAAAAGTGAATGGGAATCTCAGTACGTGTCTCCGTAATGTAATCTAAGATTCATAGATTACATAGTCACTTATCATTGGATAATGGTGTACAATTGTAACTTAAATAGTGATTTTATCATTGGCCTGTTATTGTATACAAATAAAAAGTTCCCATATATTATTACTATATACTACCTGAAAACCTTCACCCATTACAAGATAAACCAATTGCCAGGTTGATTTTAAGGACCTGTAACATTTACCCGTTTATGCCTCAAAGGACCAAACAAAAAAAAAACTGCGCCCAAAAGGACCAAGCGAAATAAAATAATCCGAATATGAAACGTAATGTTCCCGATGACTGTACCAGCTGCGTACAGTTAATAGCTCTTTTGTTTCAGCCCCATTATATTAAAACAATGACTTCAATCAGTAGTGTGGCTCGTTGCTTGGTTTCCGTGTCGAATGATAGTTTTGATGATGTAAGATTTTATTTATTGTTTATTTTTTACTTTTATTTGTGTGCGATTTTGACTGTGTGAATGTCGTTTACCTAGTATTTATTTGAAGTCCAGGTTTCTTTGCGATGTTTTCCTTCACCGATGTCAGTGATGTCTAAGATAAATTTAGAAAGTACAGCTGAAAGACAAATAATTTATTTCGATTCGACTATTAAGAGCCTGTATACAGAAAGTGGGCAACGTCGCAAATAGCTGTCAAATATTTCGCTATTTAGATTAATTTGTCAATATTACTGTATGAAAATAAGAAATATGGCTAACTAATGAACTAGAATATTGATTATGAAATGTAATAATTAATATCGTAACACCGAATATTTAGTTTTAGATGTAAAAAAGTATTTGGAAACTTTACAAATGCCTTTTTTACACCTAAAACGGGTACAACATCAAATTCAGTGTTTGAATTGCAATTAATGATTAATATTCTAGTTCATTAGTTAGCCATATTTCTTATTTTCATAGAGTAATATTGACAAATTAATCAAAACAGGGAAATATTTGACAGCTGTTTGCGACGTTGCCCACTTTCTGTATACGTGCTCTTAAAATACACTTTTCAATCTTAATTGTTAATTTTTGTTTTAAAAGATACATATACTCTGTGCGTGTGGTAACGTCCAAGGAGGATATATTTGGTAGCAGGTCACCCTGTCGAACTATGTTTTTATTTAATACTAGCTTCTGCCCGCGACTTCGTCCGCGTCACAGTTGATGTGTTATCCTACGGGTACCGTACATTTTCCCGGGATAAAAAGTAGCCTATGTGTTATTCCAGACTATAATCTATCTTTGTGCCAAATTTCATCCAGATCCATTCAGCCGTTTAAGCGTGAAAGAGTAACAAACATCCATACATCCATACTTACAAACTTTCGCCTTTATAATAGTAGTAGGATGGTGGCAAGTGGTAAGGATGGCAAACAGGCCGACAGTGGTAGTAGACGGTGTAATAGTGGTAGTACTTCCCCGGACGAGCTACTTCACAAATAGCTCTACTACTACTGAAGGGTTTGCCGCAGTCCATTAAAGAGGAAAAAAATAAAATAAAACAATAATCCCACAATACTCAAATATTTTTTTAATCTTAGCAAGTATGTACATCGTAAGCTAGTTGTCCCATTCAGTGCGGGCAACGCACATGCGCGGTCAAAAAAACGTGAATGTGCGTCGGCCGGCACTGAATGGTTTAATAGTAACATTACAACTAATTATATCTAAACTAGAAGTGAGCAGTCAGTCTGTCTATTTCATACAAGTCAGACATTATCTCTTCCACCTTGGTGCCTATCTTTTTGGCAATCTGAAACAAAATTTAATTTGATAAGTATCGTAATTGCATCGTTATGTCATCAGAAGGTTGTTTTTTGTAATATCAGTGTCTACAATGTTAATTAAGCTTTAGAGAATTTGGACGCTTTCCAAGGGGTTTTTCTTAGTTTTATAACCCTGCTCTGCACTAGAAGTTTTTCCTGTATTGTGGGTGCCAAACACGAAACAACAAATGTATCAAACTAGTTTTTATATCAAATGGTTTTGAAATCAATAACATTTTATTTTTAACTAGATTATATACCGATTTGCTTTATATCTAACTAGAATTTATATCAAAATATTATAAATTATATCAAACTAGTCCTTACCAAACTACATAGTTTTTATACCAAACTAGTCTCTATACCAAACTAGTCTTTATACCAAAGTACTGTTTTTGTCAAACTAGTTTATATTACTTATACTACTTTTTATACCAAATTCCCATAAATAATACGTACGTCAAGTTTCTCTGCGTTGGGCATGGTGGTGTACTGCGTGACCAGCTCGCCGTCCAGCATGCCGCGAGCTGCGCCGCCACCCACAGGGCGACGAGCTGACTTGTACGTCCTAGGGGGACATAATATATTCGTTTATGAGTTGCTGGTAACTGGCGTAGAACCAGTGCGATCTGTGCGGCCATGTTAAAACATTGAGATTTTATACCTAGCAAAACATTTGTAGCGACATCTATCGCACAGCTTGCGAACTACGACGGCAAAACTGACGATGCCTAGATCGCGCTATCAAAGTTCTCCGTGACATTAGCATACATACAAAATCCTGACATCAACCGTCGGGCAGTAGCCCACCAGATACAACACCTGTCTGGTCGGAGGATACTCCCTTTTCTATAGAGGATGAGAAACCTTACACCCTGTTTCTCATACCTCCAAACATTAATGTGTATAGTTAATATATTTTCAGACGGGAAACGCACATTTTTCCTGGATAAAAATTTGTCTATGTGCTATGCCATACTGTGCCAGATTTCATCCGGATCTATTCTACCGTTCTAGCATGAATGAGTAACAAAAATCCATCCATAATGATTTTAAATGGTTTTTTTTTTTCACTCTTATGCAACTGTACTGTAATACTGTTTGTTAATAACTTTGTAATTTAATTTATTGTATTTACTCTTCACTTTCTTCTTACTAAAACAACGCTCTTCAAACCAAAACTTCTCATGGTTTTATCTATGGAGAACGCAGCTGATATCACATTTGTACATTATTTCTTTGTGTTATACTCAATCTGATATGTTTTCCCTGATAAATAAATCCAAACTTTCGCAATTAATATAGTAGTAAGATAATAGAAATAAATCGCCCGGTGTATCTAGCCATTACCGCCGACTTAGCGTAAGCGACATTTTTACCTAAACTGCGTTTTTCATTGCAAACGACATTTGAAACTATAACGGACCATGCCGCGTCGATATTCCCGCCAAAATAAATCAGTTATTTAAGTTATAGCAAATGCTAATTCACATTAACAGCGCAATTATTAGCAAAAATATTTTTAAAAAACCTTCTCCTGTAAAATTTGGTTTTTGTCGGTTACGCTAAGTCGGCGGAAATGGCTCGATATATTCTTTGACTAAATGATGATAGTTTTGAGCGTTTTTGTTTCAAGTTATACATAGATGTCAAGTCATTGGGACTTCTTTAATACTCCATTAAAGCCTACTTTTGCTGAAAACTAAACTTAGAAAAACGCACTTTAATGTAACAAACCTGAAAGCCCTAGGGTTAAGTCCAGCGATATGGCAGCAGTAGTTGTTCATGACGTTCTGCAACATGAGCAAGCGCCGGTACATCTTCTCCGTGATCGGCAGCACGTAGCCCACGCCGCCGTCCAAGGTCGCTGTGGAGAGATAACAGAGATAAGAGTGGGTCAGTATCTGCCGGGGTGCGGAAGAAAGCTCTGAGCGACTCCCGTACCCTGGCAAATGGTAGTTGGAGGAACGCCGTGAGTTTAGCCGGGCCCAGGGTTCTTCTAGGAAGGCTTACTCCATCGTCGATTTTGTCTTTGTCACCTCTGACTTAGACTTGATTCAAAAGCTTACTCATCTCGAATAAAAGATAAATCTGTTTTTTTTTTATTTCAGATTATTCAAGGTTATATTTTAAAAGTATAAATAATACAAAAAGTCTTACAACATGTGGTCCAAAAATGCATAGTTTCGACGATACCATCAATCATAATTAATTTAGACCAAAAATTGTCACCCTTATGACAAAACTTTACTTTTGCGACGTTGCCAAACTTCGCAATAGTGTAGTAAAAATATGTGTAGGAATCTATTTCCTTTATAAATACGAATAATTAATTTTCATTCAAACCAATCACTCATATGAGCTACGAAAATGCGACGTTGTCATTTGTATGTAAAACATAAATAAGTATAAAAAAATAATGATAACAGAAAAATAATTGTTATGCCGGTTGTTTCTTTGATATGGTCCCATTTATACCTTACTTATGAGATATATAAAAAAACAGGTTATATGTATATGTGCGAGTTGGAGAACTTGCAGAATAAGTGTTGAATAAGGGCGTAACTCACTGAACATGGTGACGTGTCTCCTGTGTGCGTGTGGATGCGGCTGGCGGGCGGCGATGCGGAACATGGCGTTCACCTGCTGACCCAAGTGGTAGTCGCTCTTGCGGATCAGGCGCTGGCCTGCACACATAGCACTTGGTTATTATAATTATTTATCTCCATGGTAACGTGACATATCAATATACATTAAAAAAAAAAACGACGGGTTGCACTCCGGGAGTGCCGGCAGAAGTGAAAACGCTAAAGACGTACACAAATATGACAATTTACTGACGCGAATTGTCATATTTGTGTACGATACATTTGTTACCCATTCCAAAACAAGTGCACAATGCCGCTTACGAATTTTCGATCAGGGTCACGTGTCCTGACGCGAGTTTAACATATTGTTTTACCCATTCCAAAAAAAGTGCACAACGCCGCTAAAGATGTATTCACTTCAAAAATAATTTAATTTAAATTTTTATTTTTAATTTTTTGTCAAATTCTACACGCGAAGACTTGTAATTGGCTTCCTGTCATCTATGGTTTCCTATCTACTTAGTTTGTTAGCTGTATGTTTTACATACTGCGTTAAATAAATAAAAAAACAAATAGGGTAGACTGGTAGAAAATGCCTAAGGCATTAAGTCCGCCTTTGAATGGTGTATTTTTACATTATATGCATTAAATGTAAATAAATAAATAATTTGTCCTCTTGAAATGACAGATCGGCAGCTTGATCTATTCCCCTGTTAGCAACTCGGGGTGGGGGGTATTTATTTATACATAAATGTTTATATCTTTTCCGTAACAGGCTGTACATATCGATACCTTAGGGGAGAAAGGTCGTATAAACCATTTTGGCCAAATTGAGTTATATATACCATTTTCTCAGTTTTTTTTCTCTATCGATCTGTATATACGAAATGCAGAAATTCTCACAAAAACGGTTAATACGAACCAGAAACTTTCGGTCTTAGCCTCTTAAAAAAAGTAAATTTTTAATGTAACAGCCGAATTTTTTTTTTTTTGTAGTTTTATTGTGACGTAATGACCGTAATTTATATTAACTCAGGGCGTAAAATAGTCGTTAATTGTAAATGGTTTATACGCCCTAACGTGTTAAATGCATTACCTAAACATAGTTTCATTAAATATCACCATATTATGGTGATATTTTGGAAAAAACTGTAGTTATAAGTAGTAGAGCTCTTTGTGACGGACTTAGTTTCTAGGATGGCAACGCATTAGCAAGGTCTCTGGTATTGCAGATGTCTATGGGCAGCGGTGACCACTTACCTCCGTAGCTCTCCCTGGCTTGCGGCTGGTACATGAACAGCGCCAGGTTCCCTTCAGACTCGCTCACCAAGAAGCCGAGGGTCGTGTTGTCTACCATGAACTCCATGTCCAGTATCTGTAACAAACATAACATACCATCACGCCTGAATTCCCCGTAGGGTTAGGCTGAGACACCTCTGCCTAACCCTACGGGGAATACCAGTCTTACATTGGTACACACCAATACACACCCACAGTTCGCTAGTATGTTTAGGTCCCAAGTAATAGGGAGCGAGCCTATTGCCATTAACCGGGCACAAATCCAAACTCCGAACTGCTACTGGGAATTTCATAGAAAAACCCAATAACACTTTTTGCTCGACCTGGGAATCGAACCCAGGACCGCGACCAGGAGGGCGTAGCAGTCGTGCTTAGGACCGCTAGGCTAACGAGGCAGTTGCCGACGGTTGCTATCGGGATTTTGATGTATGCTAACGTCACGGAGAACTTTGATAGCGCGATCTAGGCAGCGCCAGTTTTTCCCGTAGTAGTTCGCATGTTGAGCGATAGATGTCGCTACAAACTTAAACTCAGTTCTAAAGTATTAGTTTTATGAACTACTTATCTTCAATCCTATCCTCCTCGTTCCGGCGACCTTTAATCAACTCCTTAACATCTCCATTTGAATCCATGCCAAGTCAACCACTGCGGGTTGTTCGGAACAGATACCGCGCCCTCGGAACGCAAAGGGCACAAGAAGGAACATGGATGGGTATTAGTCAGTAAAAGTCTGACATTTGATGATTTGCCATCCGTAAAAAAACCACAAGAACAGCATACCTGTGCACTCCTCAGGTCCCTGGAGACGAGCGACAGCGTCCTGTGCTGGTGCTGGTAGCGCAGCAGCGAGATGGACTTGTACACGTCGGCCACCAGCACCAGGTTCTTCACCGACAGCATCTTGTGCACGTAGATCTGCGTGTCTATGAACGCCACGCCGACTAGGTCGTTGTCTTTAAGCTGCCAGATGTAGATCTGTGGGTAGAATACAAAATACCGGGTAAATAAGGATTAGTTCCTGCCTTTTGAATGACAATTGGGTAAATAACACAACTAATCAATTGACGTATTTTTCATGAGCTGTCAAAACGCGATTCCTTCATGGATTTTGTATCACAATACTAAACTATGACGTCACTTTTTTGTCATCTGTTTCCAAGAGACAATATCCGAAAAAAAACACTTTATAATAAAAACTCGATATTTTTTTAAATAACTATAAAATCAGATTTTTAGTTGCTTTGAAATCATTAAATAGTTAATGAATTGAGATAACAAAAACAGTGATGTCATAGTTTAGTATTGCCATAAAAATCTTTGGAGGAATCGCGTTATGACAGCTCATAAAAAGTACGTCAATTAATTAGTGGTGTCATCTACCCAATTGTCATTCAAGAGGCGGGAAGTTCTTGTGAAACTTTTTATTCCATTTTTTTAACCAAGGTTTCCCTACAGAGCTGAAGTAAGCTCAATACTCAATAATGGCAATATGCTCGTCCCATTATATGGGACCTAAACATACCGGCGAACTATGGGTGTACGCTGATACACGTCTGCTTATCCCTTCGGGGAATACCGGCGTGATGGTATGTGTAATGTATTACCTTCTGTCCGACAGCAGATATGAGGTAGCCGAGCACTTGTGTGAGCGCGGTGACCGGCCCCTTCTGCTCCTTGGCGTACAGCTCCTTGAACCGGTTCTTAGTGAGCGGCTGACCAGGCTCCGGAACCACGTCTATTATGTCGTAAATTATTATCTGGAAATGAGAGGAGTTAGGTTTGATTGCGTTCTTAGATATGTCAGTGGAAGAATTCACGGGCTGGAGCTAGTTTAAAAGTTTGTTGTGTCATCATCTGCCTAGCCTTTTCCCAACTATGTTGGGGTCGGCTTCCAGTCGAACCGGATGCAGCTGAATATCAGTATTTTACATGGAGCGACTGCCTATCAGACCTCCACAACCCAGTAATGGGTAATACGATACTCTTGGTAAGACTGATTGTCAGACTTTCTGGCTTCTGACTAACAGTAACGACTGTCAAAGATCTATTTTGTTGTGTACTGGTCCTAATATGGCCTATGTATGGAGCTTCTTGCTGTTTTTTGATTCAATAATTTAAATTTTTACCTTTTGATTGACGTTCAAAAGTGCCTTTTAAAAGTCTAATTCAAGGCTGCGCAACCGCAGGCCCGCGTAAGCAAGTTTTAAAAATTCCACGATTAGCAACTTCTTTAGCCGCGTCGTTCTTTTTAATAAATTACCTACATTTCGTAATACCTTCGGTTTTTTTTTTTGCATAAGTCCCAAAAGTAACTAAAATAGGAATCGTTAGTGGCCCGCCGAAAATTTGTAAACTAACGTTTGGTCCGACTGTTAAAGAAGTTGAAATAAATTATTTGATTATGACTATATACGGCCCGCGACTTCGCCTGCGTGTCTATGGTTACTTCTCCGCTCCCGTGGGTCGTAGGGTGATGTTAAATAAATTAAATACTTACATTACACTTCATGAATGTGGCTATCATAATATTATTTTACAAGAATATTTTTTCTATTCCAAACTTAAATAAAAAAAGTCTAGTTTATTAGTCTATTTATAGTAATTTTATTTTATTTTTACGTGACACTCAAGATTCTAATATGATACAATAATTCGATATGAGAAATCATATCCGATATGGTCTAGTGGCTAGGATACCTGGCTCTCACCCAGGAGGCTCGGGTTCGATTCCCGGTATCGGAATTACTTTTTGTATATTTTTCACAACATCAGAATAACAATTCTCTTATTTTTAAAGAACTTTCGCATTCTGATATGAGTCTCATCTATTAAAAATTATTTTCTAAATTTTTGACAAGTTTTTTACATAGATTGCTGCTAAGATTACATTGCGGTTAAATTTTAAATTATTTAAAGATTTACATCTCTACATAGTATAAAACCAAGTCGCTTGCCGTCTGTATGCTTAGAACTTTTAAACTACGCAACGGATTTTAATGCGGTTTTCATCAATAGATAGAGTGATTCAAGAGGAAGGTTTATACGTATAGAAAAACACGCTACGACCAACAGGAGCGAAGCAGTAACCAAAAGACGTAACTAAACACGGGTGACACCGCGGGGCACATATAACTAGTTAGAAAATGGTGCCGATTCTCTTGTTCACAAACTAACTTTAATTTAAGTTATGTTCATCTTTCTCTTTCAATTTCGTAAAGAAAAGGACAGAAGATGTCATATTCGTTTAGTCCCGTCAAATTAGACAGCGCCTGAAGAAAATTGCCGTGTTTCTAGTCGCCACGTTTTTAATCGCGTCTAAATTGTCTATGGAGTGTCTAAATTTTGAC
This sequence comes from Caradrina clavipalpis, assembly GCA_932526535.1. NCBI lineage: Eukaryota > Metazoa > Arthropoda > Insecta > Lepidoptera > Noctuidae > Caradrina > Caradrina clavipalpis. The sequence goes on from OW052111.1 coordinate 11,987,412, forward strand.
AGAACTAAACTAAAATTTTATCTTATGTCCTTTTCTTAATGAAATGGAAAGAGAAAGATGAACATAACTTAAATTTAGTTAAGTTTGTGAACAAGAGAATCAGCACCATTAACAACTTAAGTGTCAATCCACAAGGTGGACGGACGACCTGATTAAGACCGTAGGAAGACGCTGGATGCAGGCCGCTTCCAACCGATCCTTTTGGAAATCTATGAGGAGGCCTTCCAGAAGTGGACGTCCTGCGGCTGATATGATGATGATGATGATGATGATAATAATATAATAATAAATATCTTGGGACAACTCACACACGGCTATCTGATCCCAAGCTAAGCAGAGCTTGTGTTATGGTAACCAGACAACTGATATACATACTTATATAATTTATTAATACATACATATTATAGATAAAATCACACCCACACCCAGACACAGAACAAACAATCATGCTCATCACACAAAGTTTGTCCTGGGTGGGAATCGAACCCACGACCTCCGGCTTAGCAGTCAGGGCCGCTAACCACTAGACCAACAGGCCCGCCATGATGATGAATGAAAGAGTAAGAAAAAGCAGTGAGTGAAATAGTTAGTCATATTAACTCACCCTTCCTCTCGATGTAATATCTTCACTATAATTGTAATTCGTTCCTATTGCTATGTAACCTCTGAGTCCGGATCTGGAATAGAAAAGAACCGAGTTAGTTCAAAAATGTGTTTGTTAACCTTCAAAAAGGAAGGTTATCATTTTTCTTTTTTTTGTGTTGACGATGATGATGATGAGGATGATGATGATGATGACGAGACGATGATTGATGACCATGATGATGACTATGATGAATTTATGAGGATGATGATGATGACGATGATGATGATGACTATGATGAAATGATAATGATGACGATGATGATGATGATAACCACGATGATGATGATGATAACCATGATGATGGTGATGACCATGATGATGATGATGACCATGATGATGATGATGACCATGATGATGATGATGATGACCATAATGATGATGATGATGATGACCATGATGATGATGATGACGACATGATGATTGATTACCATGATGACGATGACGAGATGATGATGATGATGATGACCATGATGACGGTGACGAGATGATGATGATGACGATGATGATGACGATGATGATGATGATGATGATGATCATGATGACGATGACGAGATGATGATGATGACCATGATGATGATGATGATGATGATGATGACGACATGATGATTTGATTACCATGATGACGGTGACGAGATGATGATGATGATGATGACGATGATGATGATGATGATGATGATGATGATCATGATGACGATGACGAGATGATGACGACGATGATGATGACTATGATTGATGATTCTCACCTAGTTCCCTCGTAAGACAGCGAGACGTTCTTCAAGCACGTGACGTGTTCCCACTCGTCGAGCTCTATGCGCGTGTTGGGGATGATCTCCCAGGAGACGGGAGAGAACAGCGTCACGAAGAACTTGTCCTGGAGTGGGTACGGGAATCTGGAACGAGGTTGTGTTATAATCAATATTTTGTTGTGAAAGTCAAATCATCAATCCAAAAAATTAATCAGAAAACATCTATTTTTAACTAACAAAAGACCGTTAATGTGTTTTTATTTTTTATTTTTCATTTTTTTATTATTATAATTTTTTTCAATTTTTTTTTTCTAGTATTTGCGAAAATTTGTGTGGATGGATGGATGTTTGTTTCTCAATCACCAAAACGAAATTTGGCACTGAGATAGATTGTACGAGTAGTGTGGAAAAACACATAGGAATACTTTTTATCCCGGAGAAATGTAAGATTCCCGCGGGATAATAGATCAAATCAAATCATCAAATTAGATGCGGACGAAGTCGCGGGAAGAAGCAAGCTTTGTTCTCGAATGTAAACAAACAGTTTTTTGATGATTGTAAATTGATTTTGTGATGAAAATAACAATTTAACGGTGGCATATACAAAAAATGAGCTAGTTATACTGACCTGTCTCCCTTATTGTCGCTGCTCTTCTCCTTGTCCTCGCCGTTGAACTTGTAGTAGGAGGTGGTGGGCGCGTGTGTGGAGCCCACGAGGCAGTAGGTCTTGGACTCCAGGTGGAACGTCACGAAGTGCGGCGTCACCCGCAGCGGCACCTTCCGCACCGGCCAGCACGCGTCGTACGACAGGTGCGGAGCCAGCGCACTGATACGCAGGGACGACTGCGGGCAGTACACGCATTACACAACGCTAGCTATCTGCTAAGTGCAGCCAGCACGCGTCGTACGACAGGTGCGGAGCCAGCGCACTGATACGCAGGGACGACTGCGGGCAGTACACGCATTACACAACGCTAGCTATCTGCTAAGTGCAGCCAGCACGCGTCGTACGACAGGTGTGGCGCCAGCGCACTGATACGCAGGGACGACTGCGGGGAGTACACGCATCATCATCATCATCATCTGCTTAGCTTTTTCCCAACTATGTCGGGGTCGGCTTCCAGTCTAACCGGATGCAGCTGAATACCAGTGTTTTACATGGAGCGACTGCCTATCTGACCTCCACAACCCAGAAACTGGGCAACACGATACCCCTACACGAGGAGGGGAGGAGAGGGGGGAGGTACACGCATTACACAAAAAAAAAATTAAGTCGAAAAACCACCTGGCGGAGAATCCTCCCTTATCATGAGGAACTGTCCTCCCTGTTCCTCACCACTCTAAAGTGTCACTGACCTTGGCGTTGAAGTAGAGGAAGCCCATGGGACAGTTGGTGTTGTTGAAGGGCGCGAAGGTGGCGACGGGCGCCTCCTCGGTGCAGAGCGCGTGCAGCCGCAGCTCGCCCCTAGCGGACAGGAACAGGAAGTACGGCGACACGCCGCAGATGAACACGCCGTTATAGCCGCCCACGTTACCTGGGGAACGACACTCGAAATTCTAAATTTCTTACCTATAATTTCTATATTGTATAAAATAAAATCGCTTCCTGCCGTCTGCTTGCACACTTAGATCGTTAGATCTAACGTCCAACGAAGTAAATAGGGACGCAATAAACAAGATTATTTCCAAGCCAAAATACCTTTTAATATTTCTTCCTCACTTTCACCCCGTTTGACTTTACGCAACGGATGTAAATGCGATAATGCAATAGATAGAGTGATCTAAGAGGTAAGTAATATTAGAATAGTATTGTTTTATGAAATGTTGGTAGGCCCCCCGAATGTCTTTCCCAAGTCGTCATACTATACGGCTTGTGACTACTATACCAGAGTCAAACAGATACGACTAAATGACGATCGCTTACTGAAATATCTGCATTGTCGCACATTCTCCTTCAAAAGTGCGGTCTCGTACGAGTCCTCAGGCGTTGTCAACGGCGTAGCACTGTACCCGAATGGGAACGAAACGCGCGAACGACTGAAGCGGAGTTTCAAGTTGCCTCGAGGATATTTGTAAGCCTAGGAAATGAAAAACAAAACGTTATAAGTTATAAAGGATTTAAAAATATATATCCTCCTTAGAACCACCTGCTACGATCCTTTCATTCTCCTTTCACCTCGTCCACATTCATACATCTGGTCATACAAGCACACCGGTTACCAGTACTACGCACCCGACCTTTCTGAAGAACCTCACCAATAATGTCAGGGTAGGTCTTTCTAAGGCTCCCCCTCCCGGCATTGCCACTCACATCTGCCATATAAATCCCTTTTGTCAATCGCCTTTCACTCATCCTATCAACATGAACGATCCATCTACCCATCCCTTTTCAAGCCTATTCCTCATTCCTCTAAAATTAAAATTCCCTATTATCATTTACCTGGTAGATCATGAGCTGGTCCTCGCACCTCATGAGCATCAGCACCCTGGTGCCCTTATGCCCCACCCCCACCACCAGCAGCTCCCGGCACTTGTCGGCATCAGTGTTCTGTCCGCCGCTGCTCAGTTCCTCGTCTTCTATACCGCCGCTAGGGATGGGGACGGATTCGAGGCTGTCGGCTAGGATCTGTGAAGAAGGGGATGATTAGGGAAATGGTAAGATCAAAGTCATGTTCATTTATTAACTTTGGGCAGGAGGCTAGGCATTGCCATTCAACGTGGCCATGCCACCAGTCTTTTGGGCACATGTCTAGTTGACGGCGATGCGGAGGAATTTTTTATTGTTATGTTTTTTATGTTATCTTATTCTAAAGTTGTATAATCATATAGTACAAAAATTTGACATAATGATTTTAATAGATGTTATATAAGGCTTAAAGCTAAAGTACAGTTATGGACCCTGTTAGGGCACTGCAACATAGTATTAACTTCAAATTGAATTCAACACTAAAATGTAGAAAATGCGTATTAACATTACGTATTAACAGTTATTGAGATCAGTTGTATTATATTTAGTTATTTAATATTTCTATTAATTACTTCAAATAATGAGGAAATTTTACCTTGTTCTTCATACCTCTAAATGTGCCGATTGGGACACTTCTGTTCTATTCCTCCTTGTTTGGAGGGAAGTGGAAATTATATTTATTCTTACTCAACCCTGGGACTTCTGGAGTAGATCTCGAGGTTGCCGTTCAGCCGCAACACGAACAGCCAGTACGTGGGTTTTACCTCTAGGAGGTACTTCTTACTCCACCCTGTTCCTCATTACTCTAAACTCTCTTTCGACTCCACCCTGTTCTTCGTAAGTCTAAACTCTCTTTCCACTCCACCCTGTTCTTCGTAAGTCTAAACTCTCTTCCAACTCACCCTGTTCCCGGCGCAGGCATCTCGCACCAGGAAGCTGAGCCTCATCTCTGGCAGCGAGTAGATCTCGAGGTTGCCGTTCAGCCGCAGCACAAACAGCCAGTACGTGGGCTTCACCTCTAGGAGGTACTTCTTCCTCCACCCTGTTCCTCATCACTCAAAACTCACCCTGTTCCTCGTAACTCTAAATTCTGTTCCTCATAACTCTAAACTCTCTTCCAACTCACCCTGTTCCCGGCGCAGGCGTCTCGCACCAGGAAGCTGAGCCTCATCTCTGGCAGCGAGTAGATCTCGTGGTTGCTGTTCAGCCGCAGCACGAACAGCCAGAACGTGGGTTTCACCTCTAGGAGGTACTTCTTCCTCCACCCTGTTCCTCTTCACTCAAAACTCACCCTGTTCCTCATTACTCTAAACTCTCTTTCGACTCACCCTGTTCCCGGCGCAGGCGTCCCGGACCAGGAAGCTGAGCCTCATCTCTGGCAGCGAGTAGATCTCGAGGTTACCGTTCAGCCGCAGCACGAACAGCCAGTACGTGGGCTTCACCTCTAGGAGGTACTTCTTCCACCAGCGGGAGATGCGGCGGGGTACTCCGGGGTTCTTTGATTGTTCTGCTAACATTATCTGTGAATTTTTCGATCAAAAATATGGTAATACAACGAATTGGGTAGTTGACACCATAAACCAATAATTCAAGATTGGTCTAAAAAATTCATTTTATTTTAGCCCTTAAAATTCCGTTTAGTTTTTAATTTACTTATTAGATTTTTATTTACTTGGAAATCCAATACATAGTCAATTGAATCCATGACGTCACATTTTACTATTGATATACAAAATCTATATAGGAATCGCATTTTAACAACTCAAGAAAAGTATGTTAATTGATTGGTATCAACTTAATCACACTAATATTACAAAGGCGAAAGCTTGTGTGTTTGTCAATTCTTCACGCTCAAACGGCTGGGCAGATCTGAATGAAATTTGCACTGAGATAGATTGTAGTGTGGAATAACATATAGGATACTTTTTAACTCGGAAAAATGTACGGTTCCCGTGGGATAATATATCTATACTAATATTATAAAGCTAAAGAGTTTGTTTGTTTGAACGCGCTAATCTCAGGGACTACTGGTTGGAATTGGAAAATTCTTTTAGTGTTGGATAGTCCATTTCTTGAGGAAGGCTATAGGCTATGTAACATCACGCTACGACCAACAGGTGCTGAGCAGCGAGGGTGAAACCGCGGGGAACAGCTAGTCTAATATATTTGACGCGGACGAAGTCGCGGGTAGAAGCTAGTACGTATATATTGTAATGTCTTTAGCTAATTTAATTGGCCAACAGCCGTTTTATGTTAAAGTTAAATAAATAAATAAATATAAAACAGTCAGTACTCACGCTAGCCATGGACGCAGGTGTCTGGTCTCCGCCGTACAATAGCTCGTCTTCATCGTTGAGCTCATAAACAGCTCCCGGTTTGAACCCTTCAGCTTTAACGTTCTTCTTGCCTTTCATTTTGCCGCTGAACTCGCCTTTCACCTGGTTTTAAATGTTTTAAATGGTTTAAGGGGTATTGTCGTTCGTAGTGGAATTATTTAAAGCTGGTATTCCTATTTTTCTGTTTGTAGCGACATCTATCGCGCCACATGAACAGGCGTTTTCTATTAACGATATCAAAGTTCTCCGCGACTTTAGCATAATATACAGGATTTTGTTTAACATGTAAGGTTTTTTTTTTATAGTTCAGTATCAGTAATAGGATTACCATTGCTTGAATTTAAATGTTTTGCATTTTGCAACTGAACTTACAACTGTTTTGTTCGTACTTGACGAAATTAGCGGTCAGTAACCCGCGTTGGCACAAGGACGAAGCGCACAGTTTTTACTTATCTACCGCGTCAACTTCCCTCGCCGGCGGCGACGAGTACCCATAAAATAAGTTTCAACGTAGACATCTTTCGTAAACAATAATTTTAAATCATATCAAAACAAAAAATACCTTCTGCCTACGTTGACGATCATTGGACCCTTCAATAGATCCATAGTTTCGTGGGACTAACTTTTTGTACAACGTGTGTGAACTGTGAATATTATTATTCTTCGACAAAAATCGGCCACCGATTGTCTGTCAGGGGCGGACAGCCTTAATAAGAGCTATAAATCATTAGATTAAAATTTACGCACTGATAAAATACTTTGATAGCGCAATCTAGGCAACGTCAGTTTTGCCGTAGTAGTTCTCATGCTGAGCGATAGATGTCGCTACAATACTTTTCCTGTATAATTAGCAGTACGTATAACTTGTCATAAATGGGTGTGTATGTAGTAATGTACAACTCACCTGTGCGTTATCAGCGTCTGGTGGCGTGAACAGTCCGCTGAGGTCGCGGTACACGGTGGCACGCAGTAGCGCCGGACGGTGCGGGACCGCCTGACGGGTCGGGGCCAGCCGACCTGACGACTGAGGGGACATAGAAATAGAATAGCTTCACTAATAGCTTCTATGTACGACATTTCTTAGAGTGCCTTCACACTAGCGGTTTAAACGTCAACGTCACACAATTGAGTTGCTGTTTCAGCGTATTAATTTATTCTTGCATTGACGCCGCGACACCTCGACGCTTGCGTCGCGTAGGCGTGGCATCTGCACTGCGCATACGTTCATCGAACGCCTACGCTGCACAAACGCTAGTGTGAAGACGCTCTTAAGTCTACACTAATATTATAAAAAGGAAAGATTTGTATTTTTAGGTATTTGTATGTTTCGAATAAACTTAAAAACTACTGGACCGATTTGAAAAATTTTTTAGCCGTTAGAAAGCTACATTATCAGTCAGTAACATCCGTACTAATATTATAAATGCGAAAGTAACTCTTGTCTGTCTGTCTCTTCTTTACGCCTAAACTACTGAGCCGATTTCAATGAAATTTGGTACAGATTTAGTCTGGGACCCGAGAAAGGACATAGGATAGTTTTCATCCCGGAAATCCCCCGGGAACGGGAACTATTAATCCACGCGGACGAAGTTGCGGGCAAAAGCTAGTAGGCTATATGCAGCTTCCCTATCCTCCTGCTACAGTGGCTACTGACCGCGCCGTCCTTCCCGCGGAACTCCCTGAGCGCGAGCACGAGCACGCGGCCGCACAGGGACATGACGCACACGTACGGGTCCGCCGCCGCCGCGTACACAGCCGTCCACTCCAGCTGGATCGACTGCAGGTTCACGCCGTCTGCGAAGTCAAAATAATCCATGTTATAAGCGACGAAACGTTGATTTTCGTACGCCGAAACAAAAATTGCCCAGTGCAAGTCGAACTTAGACTAAGGCTATTACCTAATTATTATGAATGAATGAATGAACGTATGCTTTACTTTAAGCTATTTTGCATGCTAAACTATAAATATAAAGTTGTTGTGCCCGACAGGGTCCATGTCAACTATTTTACCTAATATTATTTAAGATCTTGATAAAACACATGTGAATGCAATAAATGATTGAATGGAATTGAATTGAGTATAAATAAAGTACTTACTCTTAATAAGTCGTATGCCGGTGGTAGTAACTTGCACCATAAACTTATTGTTGCCCAGGTTGCCCGCGAAGATGGTTGGAGAACCGGTCATGAACCCTGAGTTGTCCACCTCGTTGATTTCTTGACCTGGTTAATAGAAAATTGGTTTTATACAACATGTCTTAAAGATATAGTATCTAGTTTAATTTCATAGGAAATGTTTACCGCAGAGGACGATAGATTGGTCGATTTAAATGCAAGCTAATAGTTTCGTTACATCGCCAACTATAGAGTCCTTAAAAATTTTCATTAAATGTCATCGTCAAAGCAAACATTGGTTTTTATTTGACGTGTAACATATTAAACGCATACCCTTAAAGTAGTTTGCTCAGAAAAGGCTACAGAATGGATTTTAGGAATTGCCAAATAGGTTTTTTTTATCCGTCATTGCCTCATTGTATGGCAAACACAGCCAAGGCCCACCTGATAATAGGTGGTCACCGCACATGTCTATACAACACTTACCAGTCTGCAGCACCATGCTGCCGTCCTCCTGCGTGAGGATGAGGTAGGCGTGCGTGCCCTCCGCCTCCCGCGCGCCCTCCGTGCTCTCACCCAGCACCGACCACATGTCTATACAACCTGCACGGAGAAAAAGAATAAATAAATAAAATATTTATTCAGAAATACATAACAAATCAAAAATTAGCAATGTAGGTAAAATAACGTTAGTTGGCTGTACTAGGATAATCCTGTATCACAGGCTGCAGGTGCTCCAACATAATTATGTTAAATGTATGACAATAGGAATAGGATGTAAATGTATTGTAATTTGTAAATACGTGAACACTACACAAGTTGGATGCAGGCCGCTTCCAACCGGTCCGTTTGAAAATCTATGAGGGAGGCCTATGTCCAGCAGTGAACGTCCTGCGGCTGATATGATGATGATAATACAAGTTGCAGTACACTAATTGACGACATTGTTGGCGCTGTGGCTGAGCGATACGGTTCCACTATGGAACAAATATTTGTATGGCCTATAGATAGTTGTTCCGGGTCTAGCTGTTTGTGTATGTGAGTTTGTATGTATGTAAACACACCCACGATACAGGAGAAATTAGTAGAGTGGAGCAGGTAAAAAAATGTTTTACGGTATAAACTAAATAGCAATAATAACTAAATAGCTATATAATTTGAAAATCATAAAAAAAAAATATCGTCGTTTTTGTAGAACGTTTTTTACTGTTCACTTTTTAGCATCTAGTTTCGATCATCCAAATCCATAAAGAAACGGTAACACTTCGTAGATTAACAAGATGAACTCTACAAAAAGTCACAACAAAAGCAAAGTAGGCACGCCATTTCATTTACTTGGATCACATTTACTTTTCATTTAAAAGTTTTGATTTAAGAACGAAGCTACTAAACCGATTTTGAGAAAATTTATATCGGACTAATCTGAAAATATATCCCTACAAATTAAGAAATAATTTTCTAAAGCGGATGATTAACGACAGAGTTCACAAGTAAAAAACTTACAGAAAATAACCTCTTCCTTTACTTAAGTCGATTAAAAAACTCACCAGGCAAGTTAAAAGCAGTAATAAGCTGAGGTCGCACAGTCCTCTGTAGTACAGTGAGCGCGCCGTTCTTCCCTCTGCCGCTGCACACGACCAGCTCTAGCACCGGGTTGTCCTGCTGCCGACTGTACTCCTCTGACAGTAGCTGAGGCTCGCCCATTGACACGTCGCCTATTGGGCAGATGTTTAGGAGGGAGTCACATACCTGGGGATGAAGGATTAAGGTTTATTTTATCTACACATACATACCATCACGCTTGTATTTCCCGAAGGGTTAGGCAGAGGTGTACCAATGTACCGAACCCAAGACTTCTAGCGTATAAGTCGCGCTTAGGACCACTAGGCTACCGAGGCAGTTTTTTTTTTCATTTGAATTATATTTAAATGTACATAGTATCAAAAAGCTTTTTAACACAAAAAAGCAACCGCCTTCAAAAACTAGAAAGTGAAAAGTAACTTTAGCTTTGGAAGTCGGAGGCAATACAAAAGTTTTTTTTTTAATTGTTTTTTCTAGTGAAATGTAAGTAACGAATACATCTTTGTGCTACTTTACAATATTTCATTAATGTAGTTTTAAATAATAGGAAAAAGAAAAACAGAAAACTTAATTTAGTATATTTATTTTGTACTCAAAAATTTCGTTTTCTTGTCGGCTGTAGACGACCGTGGCGTGTTTGGCACGTTTACGTTTGTCGGCTATATCCGACCATGGCGTTCAAAAGGTTAATGGTCTAATAAGAATTGTGAGGATTGTATTAATTACCCACTTGAAGATCTATATTACTATATAATCTATGCACCTTTATAAAAGCCAAAGTCAAAAGTCGAAGCATTTATTTCAATTAGACCATTTGCAGGCACTTTTGAATGTCAAGAAGTTACAGTTTAGAATTGAAGCTAGTTGCTCGTTCCAATACGTAGGTCTCTATGGAGAAGAACGAGCAAGAAAGTCCGTGGGCACTCTTTTCTTTTATAACCATTTATATGCACCATCCTATGGCTAGCCGCACACACGCAATAATATTGACAATAAAGTACATATTGTCAATAATATTGTGTATGTGCGGCCTGTATTGCGGTATTGTTCAATATATCTTGAAATTCTGATTTTGTTGCGTCAATATCGGGGGGAGGCAGGGGTATTATCAATAATATTGTCGTGTGCGGGTGCCTTTTCTTTATGCTTTTTTTTAGTCAATAAAATGAATGCAATAGTCAATGCGACACATTTTTTCTTTCTGTCCATTATATTTAACGACCGCACACGAATGTAGCTGCGGAGTGCCTGAGTCACGTTGTACCACGAAATATTGCCAATAATATTGCGTAGTGTGCGGAACCTTATATTGATGAAGATTTTTGACAATATTGGATTGTCAATATTATTGTGTGTGTGCGGCCAGCCTATGAAATAGTATTCAATATTACTCTGGGACTCACGAGTTTCATTCACCATCAACACCGCACCTTACAGAATAAATGATTTGACTTTGACTTTACTCACCTCAAAAACGTAGCTAGTGAGTTGGGTAGAAGTCCTGATATCGGAGCCGTACACCTCCAGCTCGTCCTTATCACTGATCTCGATCACGTTGGTGGCCACGCAGTCGCTGATGGTGTCCAGCCGACGCTTCTTAGCTAGGGGGTCTGATGCGTCCTTCTGTTGTTGTTCTCTGTTTAGTTGTTGTTCTGGAGGGAGAAGAATTTTGAAAATCCTACTAATATTATAAACTAGATTTAGCTTGCGACTTCATCCGCGTGAAATTTGATACATACGGGAACCGTACAATTTTCCGGGATAAAAATTATCCTTTTTGTCATTCCCTTCTAAGAGTACAATCTATCCTATTGAAAATTTCATCCAGATCCGTTGAGCCATAGCACATCGCCGGATAGCGGATAGGCTACTTTTTATCTTGGAAAAAATGTGCAGTTCCTGTTGGATAATAATTCAATTTGACGTGGAGAGAGTCGCGGGCAGAAGCTAGTTAATCTATATATATAAAAGAAAGTCGTGTTTGTTACAACACTTATAACTCGAGAACGGCTGGACCGATTGGATGGATTGGATTTTCCATGGATTTTGATTTGTTGGATTTGTTTCCGTCCCGAATAGCAGAATACATCTTAAAAACAATGAAACGAAAAAACAAAAGTCGGAAATGTCGGTAAGGGTAGGGTAGGGGTTGAGTAGGGGTAGTGTAGGGGTAGTGTAGGGGTAGGGGTAGGGTAGGGGTAGGGTAGAGGTAGGGTAGGGGTAGGGTAGGGGTTGGGTAAAGGTAGGGTAGGGTAGGGGTAGGGTAGGGGTAGGGTAGGGGTAAGGTAGGGGTAGGGTAGGGGTAGGGTAGGGTAGGGGTAGGGTTAGGATACCACGCGAACGAAGTCGTGGCGGGTCAGCTAGTAATAAATAAAAACAGCCGGTCAGTTATTACATACTTTTTTATCGTTTACGTTTGCAGTCATGCGCTTTTTAAAGAGAAAAAAACAGTTTCTTTGGGAATTTCATTTGTTATCATGAGTACAATCATGTATTTACCTATCAGTCGTCATTTTATTTGATTATTTACATCTTTTATGAAAACCTCCTGAAATTAGATGCAAAATTGCACCTTATACAGTCGGCAGAAGGCACAGTTGATAACTTACCAGTCTCAGAGACAGTAAGATCCACGGTAGCTTCCAACGGCTTGTCTACCGAGAAGAGCATTCTGTTCTCCCTCTCAGTCACTCTCAGAAGAAGAGAGTTGCCCAGACGAGAGCCCAGGAACAAGAAGTCTTCTTCTATGACACACATCTGTAAGAAATATTATTATATTTAAGTTAGAATATATCCTAATCTCTTTAGAAAACACTTTGAGTGTTCTTCTGGGTAAGCTCACTCCATTGTTGAGTTTGTCTTTGTCATCTCTGACCTAGACTAGAGTAAAAAGCATATCAAACAAGAAAAAAAATAAAAATAAATAAAAACAGAATATAAACTAGTATGAAGGGTGTAAAAAGGCAATAAAAGCACAATTCCATTCATTCAAATACCAATCAACTCACAAACAATTTCATTCACAAACCAATCAACTCACAAACCAAACCAAACCAAACCGATCAACTCACAAACCAATGAACGCACAAACCAACTAACTCACATACCAATTAACTAACAAACCAATTCACTCACAACCTAATTCACTCACAACCTACTAAGCCACAAACCACTAACACACAAAGCCATCAATTCACAAACCCATTACCGCACAAACCAATGACACAGATTAAATAAGTACAGATACTTCACTCAGTAGAAAATTTCCAATACCTACTGCTATAATAGCCTACTCCGTCGCGTCAACTCGCGTCAGCAACCACTGCAAACTAAAATGTGCCTAAGTGCTCAAGCGTACAGTTGTGATCGCTTCGCACCGCGCGATCCCACAACAATCGTAGGGCCGCCTTTTCGATAAAATTAAATTAACATAACTTTTTATGTCTATGTTATTGAGAACTGTGAATATGTTCTGACTTATATGTGGCAGTTTAAAATTGTATCGTAAATGTTTATAAAATATTTTTTTATAAATTGGTGCTGACTGAGCAATACATCTAGATAAAACATAATTATTCCTTCTTTTACTTGATTTGCACCCATCTACAACACATAAGGCACCAGACGGCATCGTAGGTAACGAATGAAACTATTAAAATTGAACAACGTGCGTGATGCGCTTGCGAAAACCGCACTGAATTTGGTTCGCAAACGGCCCGAGACCGCTCGGCCGGGCGGTAGGCAATTATAGCGCGCAAGTACATAGAGTGACGGAGGCCTGCCAATGACCCCACAAACTCACAAACCAACGAGCCCACAAACCCCACTAAGCGACAAAGGTCCCACTGACACAGGTGGTGAGCACGGAGGCGGCGGCGCGGTCGAGATGGAAGCTGCGCACGGTGCGCACGGAGTCCGCCAGCAGCGTCAGCACGTACAGCTGCCCGCCGCGCAGCGACAGCGCCAGCCGGCCCTCGCCCAGCGCCGCCACGCACGACCCGTCCAGCGTTATGCACACGCCTTCCTGGATCCCTGGGGGACGTATCACTTATATTCTACCAACTCATAGGTAGATGTTGACAATGGTGCTGATTCTCTTGTTCACAAACTTAACTAAAAGTTAAATGCATCTTTCTCTTTCAATTTCTTAAAGAAAAGGACAAAAGATGCATATTCGTTTAGTCCCGTCAAATTAGACAGCGCCTGAAGAAAATTGGCGTGTTTCTAGTCGCCACGTTTTTAATCGCGTCTAAATTATCTATGAAGTGTCTAAATTTGACAGAACTTAACTAAAATTTTATCTTCTGTCCTTTTCTTAATAAAATGGAAAGAGAAAGATGAACATAACTTAAATTTAATTAAGTTTGTGAACAAGAGAATCAGCACCAATGTATAAAAAACCGGTCCAGCAGTCCGATTACGGAGGTGGCGGGACGGGAGAGGCAGAGAAGAGACCCCCGTCCCAGCGGCCACCGCGGTAGACGCTCCGGGCGTCGGGAGCCACGAGACGACTCCCGGTCACCGCAGACGCGGGTCTGTGGACGGTGAGCAATGGGTAGCTCACCGGTCATACGTTTACTAACGACAGACCGTGTCGACGGCGCGTTCGTGTTCCACGCGCGCCTCAAAGAGATGTCAGCAAACTTGGATGGGGCCACTGAGGGCCTCCTCCTGCCGGCTGCGGGGTGGGAGCAAGAGATACCGCGCCCCCGGAACGCAAAGGGCACATGAAGAAACATAGATGGGTTTTAGTCAGTAAAAGGGTCACGCAAAAAGTGTTATTGGGTTTTTCTATGAAATTCTCAGTAGCAGCTCGGAGTTTGGATTTGTGCCCGGTTAATGGCAATAGGCTCGCCCCCTATTACATGGGACCTAAATATACCGGCGAACCCAAAATAGCGTTTTCATAGATTTCTGAGGCGAATCCAATATGGCGTTTGCGAAATTATATTCACAGACATCTTGTAAGGAGTCGGACCACCACTACACCACGTGATTCACCATATCTAAACAGGCTTAAAAGATAAAATTATATTAAAACTAACTAAGAAATATATGCTAAAAATAATGGTACTTACTGAGTGGGAAATTAGTAGTGTGCGTAGCTACACTGTTTAGTGACACTCCGTACGGAGGTACCGACTGATTTAGGTATATCAGGGAGTTCACAGCCATTATCAGACACCCACCTGTTGACAAAAACAGTACACATTTTAATAACATAAAGGCCTGTTGTTTATACAAACAACTTGTGGATAAAGTCAAAACCCTCCTTTTGGCTTAGCCGTAGTCGGATGCTAATCAACCAGGTCGTTGCGCTTTTGTGCCTGTCCATGAACACTTAAAGGGTTCAAGTTCAACGCGCTAATCTCTGCAACTAACAGTCAGATTGAAAAAAAAAATGTTCTGTATAAAATAACCACAATTACGTGGAATATTAAAGGTTATATGTATTACATCACGCTACGACACACGGAAGCGGAGCAGTAACCAAAAACATAACATAGGTCAAAAAAATCACGCGGAGGAAGTCGCGGATAAAAGCTAGTGTTTTCTAAATTAAAATATTTAAAAATGTAGATCTTGTCTTCTAACAAAACTATGCTGTTGTTCAACAATAGATCTTAACACGACAATAATAAAGTCGCAACTCACCAAGCGGTTTCTGTACGGGCACAGCTCTGAGACAGTCGAAGGGCAGATGCGCAGTGGCCCAGATGACCGGGTGCACGCGAGCGCTCATGTTCAGACTCACGCCGCACATCGCGCACGTGTCGTTACGGACTGCTGTGCGACTGGAATAAATGCACACAAATAAATCTCATACAAATAAATCTTATTACCATTATAAATGGGAAATGTTTGTGAAGATGGATGAATGTTTGTTTGTTACACAATCACGCCAAAACGGCTGAATAGATCTGGATGAAAATTGGCATATAGATAGACCATGTCCTGGATTACTACAGAAGCAACTTTTTATCCGTATAAAACGAAAAAAACACAGCACAACAAAAAAAGAAGTACAGATTTTACACCAAACCGATGTTGTATTGAAAATGGTAAACCTAATGTCCCGACACAGTTATGTTTAAAGCGACCTGAAGTAAACTTCTCTGTTTCTGCCACAAAGCAGGGTTGCTGAGTCTCAGTTAGCATATGCATGCCAGTGTAATTACAGGCCCATGACACATTTCAACTTTTTCTCTGGGATGTCAACACATTGGACAGGGTTCTGGTATAGCAGTTGTCTATAGGTATCGGTGACCACTTAACATCAGGGGGGCTGTGGGAGGCGGCCATCGGCGGCGGCGCCCTCTCGCGTCCGGCACTGGTCCAGGCCATGGTCCGGAGCGAGGGGGAATGGGAAGCAGTCGCCTCCTTCTGCGAAGCTGTAATGCTAGAGAAGGAGGCGGCGGGACGGGAGAGGGAAAGGAGGGTCCCCCGTCCCAGCGGCCGCCGCGGTAGACGCTCCGGGCGTCGGGAGCCGCGAGACGACTCCCGGCCACCGTAGGCGCGGGTCTGTGGACGGTGAGCAATGGGTAGCTCACCGTCCGTACGTTCACTGAATAACGACAGACCGTGTCGACGGCGCGTTCGTGTTCCACGCGCGCCTCAAAGAGATGTCAGCAAACTTGGATGGGGCCACTGAGGGCCGATGCCTGCCGGGGCTGCGGGTTGTGAGCAAGAGATACCGCGCCCCCGGAACGCAAAGGGCACATGAAGGAACATAGACGGGTTTTAGTCAGTAAAAGTCGGACACTCCCTCCCGCCCCGGGCGGGGGAAGTTATTTGATGATTTCCCGTGTATAAAAAAAAAAAAAAAAAAAAAAATGGGGGCTGTGGGTTTGTTTGCCATCCAAAGACTTAAAAAAAAAATACTTACCCAGCGAAAGTCCGGACAGGTTCATAGAGTATCAACAGCGTCGGTTCATAGTAACCATGCAGGAACTGTATGTCGAGAATATTGTCTATTTTCTCGTCCAAATCTTTTAGTACTATGACGTACGAGGCTAGGGTGGGCGCACGGTTGATTGTTTGTGTTGGTTGCTGTAACAGAGTGGATGGTTTTAGTGGTATGCATAACTTATACTGTAACTGGTGTAAAATTATACTAAATGAAAACAAAAGTAATATATTTTTTTCAGGAGAATATCCATTAGCTAGGGTGTGTCAAAGTCAAAGCATTTATGTTGATTACACCATTTACAGGTATTTTGAATTGTCAGAAAGTTAGACAGAAAGATGGAGCTAGTTGCTTGTTCCAAAATGTAGGTGTCTATGAAGAAGAATGAGCAAGAAACCCCATGCACACTCTTCAATTGTAGGTTTTTACAAAATCCTGATTACAATATTATTGCTGCTATAACAAATGACTAGATCTGAAACTACATGTAGCTTTACAAATTTTTGCAGACACGCAGTGCAGTAGCCAGTACACAGTCAATGCATGTCTAACATCTATATTTACGCTTTATGTCGTAACAGATTATTAAGGATGTTTAATCATCGAATGCATTTCTGTTCTCGGTGAATCTTACTGACTAAAACCTATCCGCGTTCCTGGTAATGCCCTTTGCATTCCAGGACTACAGTGAACAGATTATACTCACAGATTTCTTACTATCCAGAGGTTTAGCCTCTAACGGATCCCCATCTTCATTGGTAATATCCTTTCTGAATGGTAACACAGCTAGTTTCTTGCCATATAGTAACATGACTGCACACCGGCACTCAGGGTCCACACGGATCCATGGAATGTGAGGGTGAGTTGTCCAACCATTCTGTGAAAGACAGTAAAATCTTCATAACCAACATATATTATCTAGACCAAATTTTGAGTCACAGTGGTCATTCTCAACGGATACTAGTTATCGAAGAACATAGGAAATATTATAGTACACAAAGGTGCATGCCAACACAGGTGTCTACTCTCTCATAGTCCGATTGGACAGCATTCAGTCACAACCGAGGTAAGATAGGACTAAATTCTGCTATGTGCTTTTCGAGGCACAGGGGTGCCTCACCATAGAATAATAGTATTCTCTAAAGTGGGAATCAGACTTAGGACCCCAAGCTCACGGAACGAATTGGGACAGTTACATCAGCATATAGTCCACTGATGAACAGATCTAAATCAAGACTTGAAATTCCTAAAAATATCATACCTTCATATCATCTTCCTCAAAGTAATGCATGCTCAACGTAATAAGGTTGTCCGTTTGCGGGTCATACTGTAGAACGGACAGCTTGGCTTCCCTGAATGATACAAGCAGCAGATCTCTGCCCGCACTGGGACATCGGACGGATGCCAGAGACATAATGTTCCCCCATAGTGTGTATGTTGCCAGACATTCCAGCTTCATTTTTGGTGGGATCGGCTGGCCGGCTAGAAAATAAAGTAGATTTTGAATATGAAAACTTAACTGGCATGTTGAAAAAATGTTCTGTAGGGTTTTTTTTTTTAATGGAAAATGGTTATAGCCATTAGAGTTTGAAAGTAATACATTTAAAATCTTAACATGGTTTCTATAAGGTGTATTTTAGAATTTGTGCTGGGTTTTTTCACTTAATTTTATGGATCATCAAGGTTCCTTCGTTTTACGATTTTTACAAATTTTTACGTACTTATAGAACAACCACGAACGTAAATGGTGTAAGCCTGACGAGAGATATATCAAATAATAAATGAATAGATAGTAATTATGAGTTAATTACGTTGTAGCTTGTAGCGTAAGAACTTAAGCTCTCATTTAAATTCTAAAATAAAATTAATCAAATTGCCAAGATGAAAATATCATACATAAAAACTTACCGGCGTTAACCTCTTTGGTATGGCCTTCAGGTAGCAACCTGAATACCTTGAGGATATTGGCGCCAGCGGTGACGAGGCACGTGTCATCATTGTTGAAGAAACAGCAGCTCACAGCATGCTCAATGCCTGTAGCTGGATGCGTTTGCCGGCAAATCGAAAACATTTTCGACTTAGGTCTTTTTTAGGTTAAGTTCTTAAAATCACTTAAAATCGAATCTTTAAATAAACTAACACTTTAAAATAAGGTTGTCACATATTTAATGCAAATATTAATGCATTTTAATGAAATTGGACCGTTTTTAACTGTTGTTTATTTGTGATGCCGTCGCGTCGCTTGACACTTCAACAAAATAGTAAACGTTCTGAATTCCGATTCGGAAACCGTTAAACGATACTTGAATAATCCAATAATAAAAATATTTATCGTGTGCTCGAAATTCCAAATTATATTTTTGAAACTGAAATTGTATTAATTTTATAAGAAACACAATTTCATATTTTCATTTTAGATATTCATAATGTTTTTGAACGTTGTGAAATCTGCATGTGTTGTTTACTGTTTCGAACGCACATGCAAAAGCACTCTTTACGACTCAGACAGGTACTCAAAATCGAGCCCACAGATAATATCCTACTACTATTATAAAGGCGAAAGTTTGTATGTATGGATGGATGTTTGTTACTCTTTCACGCTTAAACGGCTGAATGGATCTGGATGAAATTTGGCACAAAGATAGATTATAGTCTGGAATAACACATAGGCTACTTTTTATCCCGGGAAAATGTGCGGTACCCGTAGGATAACACATCAACTGTGACGCGGACGAAGTCGCGGGCAGAAGCTAGTAAATTATATTTTCTTTTTCAATCTCGTATGTAAAATCAGGTTTTGTTCATTTAGACGTCCTTTCTTTTTTAGTAATTTCCCTTGTTTTGCATATTTTTATGTCGACGTCCTTTTAAATTATTAAACATATTTGGAGTTGCCTAGAGGAAGGCACATAAAATAAATAGAGCCCTCTTATCATAAATGTAATATTTTTAAATAATGTCAAAAATTGTTTCACTGGTTTAGTGGTAGGATAGAAACTACTACGTACTAGGTATTTCCGCGGAGTAACATAGGAATATATGCCAGGTTTTGGCCAATTTTGGGCCACACAATTAAAAAAAAAAAAAAAAAATATTTTGTATTCAATTTTGATAGTGACTGGCTCAGACCAACAAAAAAAGTTTTTTGTTGGTCTGAGGTGACTGGGTTGTTAGGGTCGGATAGGCAGTCGTTCCATATAAAACACCGGTATTCAGCTTCATCCGGGTCGATGAGAATCCGACCCCAACATAGCTGAGAAAAGGCTAGGCAGGCAGATTTATATTTTCCATCGATACACTAAGAAGACTAGACAGCTTGTATTCATATTTTTACTAAGGTATGAAAAAAAAAACACAAAATTAAATTAGTAAATATTATTTATTCAGACCATTATCTATCTACAAATAATAAGTGAGCGAATTATTTCTACGATTTATAAACTAAATTATTCATTTTTAAAACATTTCAGATTTCTCATACTAACAAAAATAATAATCAAACAGAATTAATAGTTCAGAAGTTTGTACCACAAATATACGAATATAAAACTAAAAACATTAAGTAGTTAAAAAATAATTAAATTAATTTATTTACAACTTAATCATGGAAAATAAAGGAACTCTAAAACTTATAATATATGGACACTGATGGCCTGCACAGACTGGCGGGCGGGGGGCGATCACCGAGCATTGAAATATACACCTTATTTCGATTGAATAACTATTCAATTCAATTGATATTTTTGAAACCCCCTGTTGTCCCGTCCGCAGGCCCTTATACCCATGTTATAGAAAACATCTCATAACATAATACGTTCGTCTGCGTTTGCGCATAAGGGTTCAGCAGAGCTTTAGGCGGAATTAAATTTATATGATACGACGGTTTATTAAATAAGACGAATAATAAGGGTCAGTGGATTTGACAGAATATCTGGCATGGCAAAAAATATACTTAGTACAGTCAGTGACACATCTAAGGGTAAGACAAAGCAACAAAATGGTAGAACAGTCTTTATTTATTGTATTTTTTTTATATCATAGCAACAATCTGATGACCCACCTGGTGTTAAGCGATCATAGCTGTCTATAGACATCTGCAATACCAGAGGCCTTGCAAATGCATTGCCATCTCAGAGCATACATGAATTTAAACGGTATAATAATAAAGTTGATAATTGTGTGCATGATATAATTACGAGCGGCATTTTCATAAGAGCTTTGGATTACTTGAAGCAGGAAATAGAATTTTCAAGAGCCTGACATTTGCCTCTGCTAACCCCATTATGAACAAATATATATATTTTAAACTATTTTTAATAAATAAGGCCTTCAATGCGTTTCTGAGGAAACATTAATTTGTTTTTTATCAAGATATCACGTGACATGAAAAATTATGGTGTCTATTCCAAAAGAAAACACTAATGAAAAGTTGGAACTAATGAAAAGTTCAAATACCACTTCTATTCCCTCGTCTTATGCGCGCTTTTAGCATGGAAAGCTCTTAGCTGCCAATGTGGATAATTACAGCTCTCAAAAGGCTTGAAAGCGGTGTCTTCTAACAATCATACGACCCAATACTCAAACACAACTCAAATTTAGTCGCATCACTTTTTTTATTTATATCATTGTATTGCAAACAAGCCGACAGCCCACCTAATGTTAAGTGGTCACCGCTGCCTATAGACATCTGCAATACCAGAGGCCTTGCAAATGCGTTGCCATCTCAGAGACACAGATGAAATATCTCTTGTGCCTGTAATTACACCGGCACCCATACTAGGAATGTTCTAGATTAGAAAAGATGACCAAAAGTTGTCGTTTGAGTATCTGGGAAATACTTGCCATTTATAAGCAACCGCACTATCACTAAAGTGACCATCTAAGGTAATAAAAACTACGTATAACAGGTAAAAATTAAAAATAAGTGGAAAACGAGGCAAACTAAAATATATAATTAAGTAAATAAATATATACAGACAATAGTTTTGAGCAGCATCACCGCATATTTGGAACCATACACCGAATCAAAATTAAAATTGACAACAGAGTTGTGACGACATTATAAGAACTTGTCTATACATATAGGACTAAAGTGCAATACATACTAGGTTTATAGATTACAAGACATTAAAGGCTTTCTTAACCAGGGCCAGACCGTGGGGCCCAGGGCTGACACTTGGGGGCCCATCTAATTAATCAAACTTATTGGCAGTTTCACATTTAACTTTTCAACAATAATGTATATGAATAGGATTTTTTTAAACATAATATGATCAATTGTCATCAAAGGGGGCCCTTAATATCTTTGGGGCCCATAAAGCCCACACCCAGATCCGACCCTGTTCTTAACATTATTTGAATCCGTCTAATAGATAAAATACTATTGTTTACATAACATTTAACATTGGCAGAATATTTTAAGCTAAAAACACAAATTAGACCAGCTATTACTATTTTACAACATCAGATAAACACTTTCTTAGGTATTAAATAGTCCATTGAGTTCAAATCATTCACAGTCCATTTGTCAATCATCCCATACCTTATTATAATATGCAAAAACTATAAAATCGTCCAGATAAATCAGTCTTCAACCTTTATAGTGCCACAAAAGATGGTAGATTACTCCAATCTTAGGATCGCTCAATGAGAAAATTATGCCGAACCTCGACACGTTATCATTTTAATATTACTTTGCCTTATGCAGTGTTGGATTTTCAAAGCTCGGTTTACCGCCTAGAGTTGAAAATCCAATAGCTGAAATTACAAAGTAATATTAAGATGGTACTGTTTTATGGTTATCTCGACCCTCTGCAGAATTTGCAATACAGCATAGCCAAATCTTGGGTATTTGCGCAAAAGTCTCTCATAACACTTGCCCTTTTGTAACTGGGTTCTTCTATACAAATTCTGTGGCCATATTTGTTCCCTCAATTCCCGCTCCACTCAGCCGACCTACACATATCAGCAAGCAACTCATCAAATTCCAATACCGAGTTCTCATAGAGTTCAAGATCCTTTGACAAATCCTCACTGGCTAGCTCCATATCTTTCACCGATTCGGGACTTCTAGACTTCGAATGGGCAAGATCGTCAGTTAACTTCAAATAAGGAGCGTTAAAGAAGTCTTTGTAAAACTCTGCTAGTTCCCTTATAGGATGGTCGTCGGCAAAAGGGAAATGTAGTAGTTTCAAAGGCGGTTCGTTCTCATTTCGAAACCCTGAGAACTTTTTCGGTGGCAACTCCAAAGAGGTAGGACTTTTGGATAATGTTGTCATGCCCAAGTCTTGAGTACTTTTGAGCTCTATTGGACTAGTTTTCAGTGGAGAGTTTGGTCGCTTCCTACATTTAGGAATAGGAATCTTAGTAAAGAAGTCGTCGAAAGCTTGCTTGATGACGTTCTCATCGACAAAGGCAGCTAAACGTAGAGGTCTATTCAAGTCGACAGGACCAAAAGGCTTGGGTTCCTTTTTTTGGTCTTTCTTCTTTTTGGACTCGAAAATCATGTGTTTTGGACTCAGTTCAAAATGGTCGCTCTTTAGTAATAATAATTTATTTTTCTCCGTTCTATTTGGGGATATAGAGAAGTTAGTTCTGTATGAAACCGAGAAGCAAATAGCTCCTAAGGGAGTTTTTAAGATCCCAGCTTGGATTTTTTTGACGGATTCCCCTAAGGATTTCATTTTCGGTTCCCCATTGTAGATTCTATAGAAAATGGTAAATGATTCCGTTCTCTGCTTCCTCGATAAGTGGTATGCTGGAGTTATTCTGGTGACTGTGATTAATGACTTCAGTAAGATCCCCATTCGGAAGTATACTGTGTTCATAGCTTTTAAAGAAGTATCAAACTGCGTCTCATCTAATTCTAAGGTCCACAATTCGAGTACCATTTCATCCCCATCTTCAGTTTGCACTGAAATTTCGACGTGAAGCTGTGATCTGATGGTTTCAAGAACCCGGTCAGATGGTAGAGCATTCTTGGTTGCTTGGTTGACTTCGGGAGTATCAGGAATTTGGAGGTTGAACCAATCAGTATCAGACGATTGTGGTTTACTATTCGGTTCTATTTTAACCCCTTTCCTTGATTCTACTATAACTTGGACGCCCTTATAAGCTAAGAATTTGGTAAACTTTGTGAATTCATTTTTGTCGCTTATGTTTGAGAAAGCGGCGTCCGGCGCCATTGTTGTGTTTATTCTTCGTCCGCGATGCAGTTTTCAACGAGATTCCTCAAGTTCGGATTCTCCATAGCGGCGGCGATTCTCTCTTTGTCGTTGATTTGTTTGTTGACTGTAACAAGGGAAATGGAGCAATGATTAATAAAACATATCGTAAAATACCATAACGTCTGTATTCCCCAAAGGGCTAGGTAGAGGTGTACCAGTGTACACCTACAGTTTAAGTCCCATGTAATAGGGGGCGAGCCTATTGTAATTAACCGGGCGCAAACAATAACTCCGAGCTGGTACTTGAAGAAATTCATTGAAAAACCCAATAACAGTTTGTTCGATTTGGGAATCTAAGCCAAGACCTCTAGTGTAGTAGTTATGAACAAATAATAGCTATTGATAAGATGTCCTAACAATACAAAGGGTCTTATCATTTACGTCGGCAGTATTAACTTCCAGAGGACACTAGGGCAGATTATAATTCAATTCCCTTGGTATTGTATTGTCCTTAGATTACGTAATATTTAATGTATTATCAACAAAGAAAGGTCACACAGCTATCGACTTTCCATTCTTCTATTCAAGAGATTTAATGCTATAATCCGTCACGTATAGCGTTCAAATTGTACATGGCAATTACAAGAATACAAGCAAGTATTTGAATGCCCTATTGGGAGCCAAGCGTGACCGTCATCAAGGTCATAGTATAAACGTAAACAGACTGAAAGACGTCTAGACCGGTTTAAACACAGATGCTAACCAAACCGGTCCCAGATTTTTTGCAACTCTCAACTAATATTATGAAGAGAAATGATTTTTTGTTTGTCTTTTCATAACATCACGCTTGTATGCCGTAAAGGGTTAGGCAGAGCCTAGGTGTACCAACTTAAACCCACTGTTCGTTGGTATGCTTAGGTCTCATATAATAGGTGCAGGGCATAAATCCTGCCTGCCGGGGCTGCGGGTTGTTCGAAAGAGATACCGCGCCCCCGGAACGCAAAGGGCACATGAGGTTTTCAAGGTTTTAGTCAGTAAAAGTCTGACACTCCCTCCCGCCCCGCCCAGGGCGGGGGAAGTTATTTGATGATTTCCCGTCTATAAAAAAAAGGGCATAAATCCTAACTCCGAGCTGCTACCGAGAATTTTATAGAAATACCCAATAACACTTTGCTTGACCTGGGAATCGAACCGAAGACCTCTGTCATTTCATAATATAAAACAACGCGCAATTGATTTTAATGCGCTAGTATTAAATATAGCCGATCCTTTAAACGTAAACAAATTAACCGCGGCCATCTTTTCGTCACATAAAGATGCTAGTCATTTTGAGTAATTATGTACTTACTAATGACTTGCCGAAAATGACAGAGTGTGAAACTAATTATTATCTAAATAAACGTACAAAAGCACCAGATGTGCATGATCTAACCTTGGCCTAAAATACCGGAAGGTCTTTGACAATTAATGATTAGTTGGTGATAGTTTTGTTTGTCTTTTTCTAATGTATTA
The DNA here is from genome assembly GCA_932526535.1 of Caradrina clavipalpis. Taxonomy (NCBI): domain Eukaryota; kingdom Metazoa; phylum Arthropoda; class Insecta; order Lepidoptera; family Noctuidae; genus Caradrina; species Caradrina clavipalpis. The sequence continues at coordinate 12,012,887 of OW052111.1, forward strand.
AACACTAGCTTTTTCCCGCAACTTCTTCCACGTAAATATTATCACCCGCGTTAAGTCCCGTCTTCTGTTGCTGCTCCGCTCCTGTATCTCGTAGCAAGATGTTAAATAGCCCATGACACCCACAAATAACATGACCATTTATGGGTAAAAAAAACTAAATTGGTTCAGTATATCAGTATGTATAGTAACGAATAAACTCAAAAAGTAATGTAGTATTATAATAAATAAATAAATAAATAAATAAATAAATATCTTGGGACAACTCACACACGGCTATCTGATCCCAAGCTAAGCAGTGCTTGTGTTATGGTAACCAGACAACTGATATACATACTTATATAATTTTATAAATACATACATATTATAGATAAATCACACCCAGACACAGAACAAACAATCATGCTCATCACACAAAGTTTGTCCTGGGTGGGAATCGAACCCACGACCTCCGGCTCAGCAGTCAGGGCCACTAACCACTAGACCAACAGGCCCGTCAATAATGCTACATCTTCCCTGATTAACATAGGCTATATAACATCACGCTGCAACCCACGGGAGCGGAGCAGTAACCAAAGACGTAACGCGGGTGAAATAAGCCACGCGAATGAAGTCCCGAATAATTTGCTAGTTTTTCATAAAAGACATCGACTAGACCCATTTTGCAAGAACGTCGCCATATTAGAGACAAATTTACCTCGTCTGTCTGTAAATAAGCCGGAATTAATATCCTCAAACCGGAACACAGCCAAACTGCCACGCGGAAGACATAGTTACTATAGTAACCTTGCAACACAACTAGAAAAGCAGTAGACGCTCAAATATAGCATACTATTTGACCTTTGAATTAATATAATTGTAAGATGCTTATAAATAGAACAGTTAAAGGTTAAGTACATGTTTAATATTAGATCTAGATTATCTCCTATAATAGACCTGTTTGTATCTAGATTAATTAGTACTATTAGTAGTAGAGCTCTTTGTGAAGGAGCTCGTCCGGGGAAGTACTAGTACCACCGTACATATTTCTGCTAAAAAACAGCGTTGCTGTGTTGTTGAAGGGTCTGGCTGCCGGTGTAATTACAGGCACATGAGACATTTCAACTTTGTGTCTGGGATGGCAACGCATTTGCAAGGCGTCTGGTATTGCAGATGTATATAGATAGGCAGCGGTAACCACTTAACATCAGGTAGGCCGTCGGCTTGCTTGCCATCCAATCAATCTGCCTAGCCTTTTCTCAACTATGTTGGGGCCGGCTTCCAGTCTAACGTGATGCATCTGAATACCATTGTTTTACATGAAGCGACTGCCTATCTGACCTCCACAACCAAGTTACTGGGCAATACGATACCTCTTGGTAATGATATAAGAAAAGTCTCTCTAAACTATCATCACTAAGCAACAAGTACATCTAGAAGTTCTTGAGTAAACAAGTTCTTATCAACAAGTCTTATCAGTCAAACGGTATAATAAACACAATAATATTATCATTTTAATCACTTGTTGATAGAAGCTATATAGCGTTAAAATAAAGCCTTGTATCTAGCAGCTGAACAAAGCTAAGTGTTGCGTTCGGTCTTCGTTACAGCCTTTTTTCATGGTGCTACACACATACCATCACGCCTGTATTCCCCGAAGGGTTAGGCAAAGGTATACCAATATATACCCACAGTTCGCCGGTATGTTTAGGTCTCATGTACTATTGGGCGAGCCTATTGCCATTAACTGGGCACAAATCCTAACTCCGAGCTGCTGCTGAGAATTTCACAGAAAATCCCAATAGCACTTGACTCGACCTGTGAATCGTACCCAAGACTTTTAGCGTAGCAGTCGCAATTATTTAGAACCCCTAGGCTAACGAGGCAGTAATGGTGCCATCATTGGTTTATTTACACTACTACTACAGTACTGTCAGCCTGTCTCGTTGGACTCGTAATAGCAAGCGAGACTGCTCAGCTTGGAGTCCTGAGCTCGATTCCCAGGTCAGGCAAAAAGAGCAATCCCCATCGGTGGGTGGTGATTACTCTTTTTAAAGGCGTAACGCTTTTGTTGCCTGGTTCCTGCCCGGTCGTGTCCGATTGCCGTCCCATCGGACTATGAGAGTGAGGGAAAACGGTGGGGAAGACCAATCTTTGGTGTGAACTGTTGGACGCGCGACGAGAGAATTGAAATATTTGTTCGTACAACATTGAATTATATTCCTGCATAGATAGAGTGTTTATTACTTTGCGAAGTGGATAAACAAATGTCGCGTGAGCCAGTGGTGTTTATAGGGTCAGAGAGATTTCAATTCTCGCCTCGCCTCGCCGGCTTAAAGCCACCTTTAACCAAACACGAAAGCAAGCAAGGTCAGGCTATTAATAGTTAGGAAAACCTTGTTATGATAGTGAGGCTAATATAGCGCCACGACGTAAATATTTATCTGGCACTTAGATAATTTCAATAACAAGTTATTACGAAAACAAACCATTGGCCTTTTGGTGTTGCGATATTTTTTATGGAGTATTCCGCAATATACCAATGTACTTTCTAAGTTTATTTTGGACATCACTGACATCGGTGAAAGACAGCGTAAGAAAACCTGGACTCGTCCTATCCTAATCTGACTATTGACGGGCCTGTTGGTCTAGTGGTTAGTGGCCCTGACTGCTAAGCCGGAGGTCGTGGGTTCGATTCCCACCCAGGACAAACTTTGTGTGATGAGCATGATAGTTTGTTCTGTGTCTGGGTGTGTTTTATCTATAATATGTATGTATTTATAAATTATATAAGTATGTATATCAGTTGTCTGATTACCATAACACAAGCTCTGCTTAGCTTGGGATCAGATAGCCGTGTGTGAGTTGTCCCAAGATATTTATTTATTTATTTATTTATTTAATCTTAAGGCCGCTATCCCACTGGCGTTTTACAAGCGTCGGCGTCTCTCGAACGTGTGCGCAGCGTCAACAAGCGTTAACGTTCGCTGGACGCGACGTCAACGTCGCGTTTGTTGCCAACAGGTACAATCACGCCGTCCTGCTCTATCCGTGTATAAGATAGAGCAGAACGGCGTGATTGTACCTGTTGCCAACAAACGCGACGTTAACGTTGCGCAGAGGCGACGTTGACGTCTCGTCCAGCGGACGTTAATGCTTGTCACGCGACGACGCGACGTCAACGTCGCGTATGCGCAACGTTGACGCTGCGCAGACGTTCGAGAGACGCCGACCCTCGTAAAACGCCAGTGGGATAGCGGCCTAACTTATATTATACTAGCGAACTAGGTATTATAAAAGTTATTCAACTTATCGAAAACTATTACATCAAGTGTAAAATCTAGAACACAGTTGTTTATCGTAATTTTTGAGAACGCGTACTTTTCCAATCGCCTGATGTGCAGTCTAAGCAAATAATAATTGACGAAATATTATTGTATCGAGTTCATATTTCATTGTTTAGTACTGCCACGATCGCCTTGACAAGCGTAACTGATGGGTCGTGGCTTCGATTCGATCGGCCAGTGTTATTGGGTTTTCCATTAGAAATTTATAGCAGCCCGCAGTATGGAAGTTGGTCTTCGATCTTCGACAGTCTTTACGGATAGACAGAAGCCGTGAAGTCTGACAACTTACCAAGGATAGGATAGGATAGGATTGCCCAGTAACTATTCCTCATGAATCTGACTACTATATACAAAGATTTTTTTCCAATCCAACAGGCGGTTCAAGAGATTAAGGTGTTTAAACCTCTATAGTTTCGTTTTATTTGGATATATCATTACATTTATTATATTACATAGTATAAAACGAAGTCGCCCTTTTCCCCTTGTACGCGTTAATCTTTAAAACTACGCAACGGATTTTGATGCGGTTTTTTTTAATAGATAGAGTGGTTAAAGAGTAAGGTTTCTATGTATAATAACATCCATTAAATAGCGGAGAAATACTGTTATTTTTGAGGTTTCTAATGTGATGTCGTAAATAATTTCACATATTTAGAATGGCCCAAGAAAACTCAATTAAAAGAGAGTTGTATAAGCATTCTTGCATAAACAGCCATAGATAATAAAGTTCAGAAAAGTCAAGTGAATGTAAGTACATTCTGATAGTACTATCAAGTACAAGATGTACATAATATTTGCCCTAGCTAAGCTATCTGCAACAATGTTAGTTATTTGCTCTATAATTAGCATTGCACTGACGATATGCTAAATTAAGTCCATTGACTGTTTGTCACATGTTGATTACTTAATTTTGAATTTTTGCACCTGGTTTTAAAGTCCAATATGGGTTGTACGATTTTTTTTTTCTTTTGTGGCTTGCTGAATGTCATAATGGAGTATTCCTTTTTATTCCATTTTTATTTGAGATGGGTAAGGTCTTGACTCTAGGCTAGGTCAGAGGTGACATAGACAAAGACATTTGCCGATCCTTGGGACAGGTCTTCTAGTAATAATCAAATAAGTCCATTCTTCTTCTATATCGTGTGGGTAGTAAGGTCTAATGACCCCACACACCCTTGTCAGTGCCAATGTGACTTTTTCTAATCCATATGTACTTTCTAAGTTTATCTTGGACATCACTGACATTGGTTACCATGTCAGAGGCCCTTGAGGCGGTTTAGAAACTCTGATAAGGCTATTACAACTGAGACTGTTCAAGATTGTTGATACACCTCTGTTGCAGAATGGGCATTTCACAAAATGTGTTACATAACATAACAGCCATCTCTAAATTAGCATATTGCAAAATGTGCACATTTTATAAAACTTTTTTATAAAAAATTGCTTTATTTAACCCTAAAAAAATTTTTGAGATCCATATGAAAGTTGACTGCCCCGGTGGTCTCGTGGTCGCAAGCGCGACTGCTGAGCAAGGGGTCCCGGGTCGGGCAAAATGTGTTATTGGGTTTTTCCATTAGGAATGTCTCAGTAGCAGCCCGGAGTTTGGTGGTGTGACACCCCCGTGCCTCGGAAAGTACGTAAAGCCGTTGGTCCCGGCTGTCATTCGTAGATCTTTTGACAGTCGTTACGGATAGTCTGAAGCCAAGAAGTCTGACAACCAGTCTAACCAAGAGGTATCCTGTTGCCCAGTTACTGGGTTGTGGAGGTCAGATAGGCAGTCGCTCTATGTAAAACACTGATATTCAGCTGCATCCAGTTAGACTGGAAGCCGACACCAATATAGTTGGGAAAAAGGCTAAGCAGATGATGATGATGAAAGTTGACACAGACATACTCGCAGGTAAATAGAAAATTTCCAAATAAAACAAAACTAAAAAAAAAACCATGAACTGGGACTAATATAGAAATAAACATGCATATCGAATTAATATTGAAAGTAGGGCACAAAAACTATTGTGTTAACGTCACTTGTATGACAAATGATTCATCAGTTCAATGTTTGAACTCTTTGGAATTTGAATAAACAGATGAATGGAAATATTCCATTATTATCTGTTCACACAATGAGTAGCAAGGACTTGATTACTTATGTAACAAAAACATGTTTTTTACAACTTGAGTGAAGTTAATAATGTATTTTATTGAGTTAGTGATAAAGCTCAAATTACTGCGCGGCCAGTGCAGGACCGGTCATTGTGACTATCTTTAGGGTTGGCAATAAAGCTCAAAGTCTTGCGGCAGCACTGGACCGGTCATTGTGGCTATGTTAAGGGAAGGCCTATGTTCAGCAGTGGACGTTTTTCTGCTGATATGATGATGATGAAAGCTCATATTATGAAGAGGTATGTATAATGTTGTGATGGTCTAATGGTTTAGGTGTCCGACTCTCATGCATGAGATTGTGGGGTCTGATACTGGACAGGTACATTTTGTACTTCCTAAGTCTCGCCTGGATATCACTGACAAAGGTGGTGAAAAACATTATTAGGAAACCTGGACTTTAAAGACATATAAGTCAGAAAAGCTACTTTTGTTTAGTATATATTTTTTTTCTATGACTTTGGGTGGTAAACAAGCTTGCAACCCACCTGATGTTAAGTGGTCACCGCTACCTATAAACATCTGCAATACTAGAGGCCTTGCAAATGCCAACAAACAACAAAATAATACATAGACAATATTATAATATTAATTGTATAGCTGTTACTATACAATTTTGATAAAAATATGTTTTCTTACAATAAATTAAGCTTCAAGAACAATTTCATTATTGTCATTGTCAGCTGATGAACAATTTAATAAAAAAAAAACAAGGTCATATGTAGGTTCCCAGGCATACTTATCACTTATAACTAATTTTTTTACTAATTAAAATAACTAAGTGTTAATGTGTTATTATTATTGTGTAATTATGTTATTGTGTCATTCTGAGAAAAACAGATACTTAACATTTTTTTTTTTTCATGACACTTGCTGTATTTTTTTTTACTTGGTTGACAAGACATTTTTTTGGGTTGGGTTTCGAATTACGTCCCGCGAATTTGAGGATTCTGAAACTGTGGGGGGGTCGAGGGGATTTATCTTAAGCTCCCCACACCAATTTTTGCTGCCGGAGCAGCGTTAATATATTTAAAATAATGTTTTTAAAAATCGATAAATCATTAACTTTTGCTTGAAACGGAACGTAAATTTCACTTAATTCTTATGTTTTTTTATGTTGCGTCTGTCAAAATGCGTAAAACGAATCGCAAGCCGCCATTTTGTGGCCACTGACATTGACAGTACAGAGAGTACTTGTGGAGAAGAAATATTATGAAATATAATAAAGACCCATTTTTAGAAATGGTCAAAGCTATAAATTATGTATACAAATTAAAATAAACATATTGAGTTAACATTTTGTTGTTTTATTGTGAGCATGATCGGGAAAAGGTAATATTTTGTTGTTTTATTGTGCCGAAGAGCGAGCGAAGCGAGCTCGGGACTTGGGGCACCCCGACTCGGACAGATTAGGTTAGAAGGGGATGGCAGGGTCCAGTGAGCGAGCGAAGCGAGCGAACAGACCCTGCCATCCCCTTCGTGGTTATTTTTTTTTAAACCACCCGGAGGTAGGAGCCCCGCGAAGCGGGGCTCCGTCGACTTTCTCTTGTGCCGAAGAGCGAGCGAAGCGAGCTCGGGACTTGGGGCACCCCGACTCGGACAGATTAGGTTAGAAGGGGATGGCAGGGTCCAGTGAGCGAGCGAAGCGAGCGAACAGACCCTGCCATCCCCTTCGTGGTTATTTTTTTTTAAACCAACCGGAGGTAGGAGCCCCGCGAAGCGGGGCTCCGTCGACTTTCTCCGGCGGGAGGAACGGCTGGAGAGTGTCTCTACCCTCTTCCCGCCTTCACCGCCCCCCTTACGACCCTATTAAGGTGACTTGATACAAAACCCCAGTAGGGCTCCGTCGAGCATCTCCGGCGGCGAAAATTGGTGGGGGGGGACTCAACACCTCCCCCCCCACCCGTCCGACCCCCCCTCCCCCCCTCCCCCCTCAGACGTAATTCGAAACCTTACCCTTTTTCATTATACGTGGACGATGAGATGATAAAGAAGATCTACTTACTTTCATCTTCCGTGGTATGTGCGCCTTTCTTGATGTAAATATCCAGTTTAACTGGATGGTGTATCGATCTCTGTATCTTGATTCGTATGCACAGTCCTATGAGCGTCGCCAGTGAACAATGAGGCACAGTAGGATTATACTCCACTCGTAACACTGGGACTTTATCAGCAGTAGGTTCCTTCACAAAAATTCCTTCTTCATAAATCACCTTCAAATCCTCGAGCGTACTCGGCTTTTCTGGGTCCCGTATCGTCCGCAAAAAGTCTAGAACACCACAACACACGTTAAAGCCACAAAAATCCAACCCAACAAGTCCAAAACAACACGAAAACTGATCAAAACAAACCGTAAATCGTTTCTTTCAGGTCATTCTCATCTCTATACCCTAGCTCCTGTAGTGTCGCACTTTTGTCCATATAAGCTGGCTTCGCGAGCTCGACTGGTGGTTTTTGAGTGTTATTCAAAGAGAGTTTTGAGAAGAACGATATCATATCGTTGGCAGTAATAGATTGTGTTCCACTGGTTCACAACTCCACAGTCACAAGTCGGACATGTTTGTTTTGTTGGAGCTTGTTATTTTCCCGTAGTTTGTCTATGGCGAGGTATGTACAGATGCGTTCATGTAGCGATTATGGTGAACTTCGAAACAAAAATAAAAATAATCGTTCCAAATAAATGAAATTGAAGTGTTTGAAATGTAAAAATAATGGCTTTTTTTTCTTAAAATTGTTGAAACTACCGTTTAAACCTAAACCAACATTTTTGTCTGTCTGTTAGCTGAAACAGACAGACTAACAGCTTTAACAAATTAAAAGGAACTTTCAGTGGAAAATAGTTTGTGTTGTAAGGAGTACTTTTTTTAAATACGTTTAATAACCGATATTTAAGCGATCAAAATCGTGGGTATAATAAGCTAGTAGAAAATAATTTTATTGTGTTCTTCACACGACAATATTGAAATACATTCTGAAAATAGTCGGTGTACTACTGGAATAAATAAATAAAATATTACTCTAGGACTCCTTCGGGAATCGCTCACGTGTCAACAACTTCTTAAATGAGATAAGTATTACCAGCTTTTACCCACGACTTTATTCATGTGAATTTTCATATACAGATACATCATTTTTTGGTAATGAAATATAGTCGTATGTAAACGTATCTTTCTATTAACAGAAAAAATCAGTATCTGAGGAGATACCTAACGTGTTCAAATGAACAAACAAACTCAAGCTTTAGTATAGATATTAATATTTTTAATCATGAACGCATTCCATAGAGAAATCTGTCAATTTCTAACTGACAATACGGGAAAATATAATTTAATAGGTTTAAGCTTCTAGCATTGTAGATGGCGTTGTTTTGTTTTCCTTACCCGTGTGACATTGGTCACGTAGCGTACATAGGTACCTTCGCTTCGCGATCATTGAATACAATGGTACATACAGATGATATCCTGTCCCGTCCCGTGTTTTAGTCCAACAGACCCATCAAGCATTTCCCGTAACGATAGCTATACATAAGCAAATCGAATATATCTAATCTTTGAACCAATACATCGTTATCAAAAGATTGTATACAGAATACCGGACCGAATGTGTATTGTGCCCGCTAGGGTGCGACACAAAGCGAATTGAGTTGCACGACCATGACCTACCGCAGTACATCATCATTATTACTACACACATACCATCACGCCTGTATTCCCCGAAAGATTAGGCAGGGGAGTAACAGTGCACACTCAGTTCGCCGGTATGTTTATAATAGGGGCCCGAGCCTAGCGCCATTAACCGGTCACAAATCCAAACTGCTACCTACTGAGAATTTTACACAAAAACCCAATAACACTGCTGGACCTGGGAATCGAACCCAAGACCTCTAGCGTAGCAATCGCGCTTAGAACCGCTAACAAAAGTTATTATTACTAAGCTTCTAAATATACAGATGTACTTCAGGTAATTAACGAGGAAAAACAACAAAAACACAAAATACTTAATACATAAGTTTATTAGAACTTCTTGAAGGATTTTTTGGAGCCTTTGCCCTTCGTGACTTTGAGTACGTTGAAACGAATGGTCTTGGAGAGCGGCCGGCACTCGCCGATGGTCACAATGTCTCCTAGTTCCACGTCCCTGGAAATATAAAAGGAAGAATGTTCTAGAGAAATGTTCTATGGGTGTTAGTGGATATTTTGATTGAACAAATAATCAGAGTTTGGGTTAAGAAACACGTCTTTCGTCAAATGGTAGTTCGGAAGACCGTCGTGTGAGTATCATCATTTAAATTTTAGTTTTTGGTAAAACGAACCAACGCACATACAAATTCTTACCATACTTAGGTGAAATAAATAAAATATTATTGTAATTTTAGATTTTAAACATTCAAAATTACTGATACTATTTTGAATTTAAATATCCATAATCATTACATTTACTTCGAAAATTAATTGATTGTAATGATATTAAATGTTATGCATTTAACTTTGATTAACTTTAAATGTATACAACGTGTTACGGAAAGGGTATATACATATCAAAGGTAACAGATTCTTTTGGTGTTAACAAACCACATAGCAACATTTTTTTAATACCTATACTCACAAAATTATAAAGTTAAGGAACATTTAAGCAAAAAACCAAAGGTTTCGAATTGGATTCTACACATCATTACACTAAGTCAGCTGATCGGTGTCAATGAACTACACACTAAGAAACAACTCCGTAAAAGACTTGTTTCTCCTGACAAGTTTGTTTATGGCTTAAACTGCCGAAATTAAAAAAATATTATGCATTTTCAAAGTTATTGCTTTTGAGCTGAAATTTTGTATAGAGACTCAGTACCGGATACACTCTTAACCCCGTTTGTATGGATATATCCTTTCCGTTACACGCTGTATAATAAGGCATACATTTGGATGTTTATTGAACTGTTACTCATCATCATCATCCTGATGAAAAAGTAAAATAAAATTTAATTATTAAAAACTACCCTGGCCACCCGGGGTTTCACCCGCGTTCACTTATAGTCTTTATTTACTACTCCGCTCCCGTTTGTCGTAGCGTGATTATCTACACGTATAAACCTTCCTCTTGAATCATTCTATCTGACGAATTCCGCATTAAAATCCGTTGCGGAATTTAAAGGATCTATTGCGTACAGAATTGGCTCGTTTTTCAAACAACTTTATCAGAAATATACAAAATCAAAGATTTCTCACCTAAAGCACGGCGATAAGTGCACAGACATGTTTCTGTGACGCTTCTCGAATCTGTTGTACTTAGGCAGGTAGTGCAGATAATCGCGGCGGATGACAATGGTCCTCTGCATCTTCATCTTCTGAACCACTCCGGTGAGGATGCGACCACGAATCGACACGTTGCCGGTGAACGGACATTTCTTATCGATGTATGTTCCTTCGATCGCCTGTTTGGGAGAAATGTTTTTGAATTGTGGATTTTGGATATTGGATGTTGGAGTTAGTGATGTTTGTGAAGCGGTTTAGATCCTTCGCCCGGTTGTATGATTAATGTTTTGCTTTTGGATTGGTGTGTAGCAGTGAAGCTGTAATTATGATTTAGCCAGTACAAAATAAACCTTAAAATAATAGACTTGAGGTATATTTTGAATTGACCGAATATAGCTAATCTTCTTTCTACCATTATGTATTTTTTTTTTAATTCAGAAAGCATTTAGTTTCACTGCAAGTGTTGGTATTGTTACCTCAAAACCAGTGATATAAATTGTTGAATTTAGAACTCTAAGACATGGACAATAAGATCATTTGTTCAACTGTAATCAGATTATGGGTTAGAACACGTTCTTCGTCACTTGGTTGTCAGAAGACCGTCGTGTGGGTATCATCATGTTAACAGTATTTGCAAGCCTTGGCTAGTTTTTGCCCGCGACTTCGTTCGTTCACACGAATATAGTTTATCGCGGAAACAAACGAAGTCGTGGATTAAAAAGTAGTCTATGTCCATATCCAGATCTGAGCATGCGGTAACAAACAATTCCTTTGGTATTTTTTCGCCGATTTGGATGCAATAATGATTGTTTTAATTCCTTCACCATTGTGTTAGATGAAGTTAACGTAACAAATATTCTTATTCTTGCTCCATTACCATAAAATAGCTCTACTAAGTGTAGAACTAACAAGTTCACTTTAGTAAATAATTTAGCTTTGAAGAAATAATAAGGTAAATTCTGCAATATACAAGTGTTAATATAATTTTTTCTTGAGCAGTGTTCCATTTTCAACGCTCCGATCAGCGTCGAGGGTTGAAAATCCAATTACTAAAATACTTTTAGAACAATGAATTTTCTGAACATAGTTTGCAGTTTACATTAAACAAATTCTCCCCACCCCATTCATAAAATAAAAAAATAAAATTGTAAGATTACTTATACTATACACGCAATTATTACAGAAGAAATACTTTTTAAAACATTTGGACAATCTCTTCTGCATACATAATTGCAATTCAAATTATTATTAGAAATTAGTAATGTTCTTATGTCTAATATATTATTAACATGGTTATATTTATATAGACATGCATACAATACCTTCCTCCATGAGTTGATAGCACCTAGCCTGAATGGTTAAAACGATGCAACCATAACCTTTGACATTGAGACAGATAGATTTGATACTTGACATGCAAGAGATAAGTTTCAGTTTATATTGTAGGAACCGCTTGTGCATTATGTTCTAATAGAAAGAATTACAATATTTTGTTCTATATGTAAAGTTATTTCTTTACCTGTAGGAAGAAATTCAAATTTGAATTTGTGTTTTAAAATAAGGGGCTAATCAACTAAGGCCTGATTTTTCAATAGTCAGATAACTTGTATCTGAAGAATAAATTATGATACTTTGACATACAGCTGTCAAACCACCATATTTATTCCACGGTTGAGTTTTCTGACTAATGACAAATCAGCCGTTAGCCACTTAAATTTACCCAGCAGAATAAACCAACTTCCATACAATTATAAGAGACTAACCCATTTCCAGTATAAATAAAGTATCAAAATTATCTGTATCAATGAGTGTAGAATGCTCTGGACGACTGCAGTCATGCACGTGTTTAAGCAAGCTCCTCCGCACCAACATGGAACAGTTTCATGAACAATGGACTATTTAGAATTTTGGTCAGTCTATGGGTCCGTTCACACCGCGAAGCGACTTTTAATAGAGCTACTCAAAATATAACTTTATTAACTTCACAAAAACATACACATTTCATTATTTGAATTCGGAATAATATTCCGAATTCAAATAATGAACATAACATTTCATTGTGCGAAAGTACAACATATTATGTTGTACTTTCGCACAATGAAATGTGTATTTTTTAGTGTAGTAAATAAAGTTATATTTTGAGTAACTGTAATAAAAGGTGCGAGCAGCATCTCGTCTTGTTGTGAACTAACCCTATGATTTTTTTCTTATTGTTTCTTTGCGTATTTTGATTGAATACAGGAAAAATTTAGTACATGTACTATGTACTAAGATAATTTTTACAGACAGCATTATTAAATGAAGTTGTAGTTTTAAAAATCGAATGTTAAAACATAGTCCATCACACATAAAACAAACAACGTAGTAGCCACCACCGTTGCAAGCCTGGATCCCATCGACCATAACTAAAAGTACCACACCTCACGCGGAGTCTTAAATCCAAGACCGACATTCTTAGAATGTCTCATGTCTTTCCTCTTCATCACCCCCTTACGGTTGAGGAACACCGTCGCCTGCTTCTGAAACGCTTTCTCTGTCTACGAAAAAATAAACACGTTAGTTTCCACACATCATGCGTTACCTCGCGAGGAGTTTTGAAACCGAGTCCCACATCTTTGTGGTACCTCAGCGGTTTCCTGCTACGCTTCACACCAATACCCTTTTTACGGTTCAAGAAAACCGTTGGTTGCTTTTGGAATGAACGTTCCGTCTGTAATTTTATCAATGCATTAGTTTTGTTATTGATAAAAGAAAAGGTTTTCTAACTACGGAAAGTGTGAAGGCAAAATAAGAAGAAATAGGAAGGGGATAGAAAAGAAAACTAAATAACTAAAATTTAAAGCAACACTACAAACAAACTACTGCTGAAAAATTAAATGCACATTATAGGAAACAAAAAAGCATTCATCATAATACATAATGAAAAGATTTGGTCAGTGGGTCGTCTTAGGGGATTCGATGTTTTTTAATGTGGTACAATTTTATAGACCTCTAGGCGTTACTAATGATGTCCATTGACTGATTAAAATCAATAATTTCATTAATTTTTTATCTTTGTATTAGAAACTTTAGCGCACTATTGGCGACTATGAATTTCCTAGTATTATTGAGTTTAATAAAAAACTATAATTTTATTTACAAAGATCACTTGTTTGACCGTAATCAGATTTTGGGTTAGAACACGTTCTTCGTCACTTAGTTGTCAGAAGACCGTCGTGTGGGTATCATCATGTTAACAGTATTTTCAAGTGACCTCAATTACCCAAGAGGTTTTATTGTAACATATTTTAGTGGATTGAACTCTAAATGTATGTGTCTATGGGTTGACCGTATTTAAATAGATTTAGATATTCAATAGAAACTGGCTGCAGGCCGCTTCCAACCGGTCGTTTTGGAAATCTATGCGGGAGGCCTATGTCCAGCAGTGGACATCCTGCGGCTGATATGATAATGATGATTTGAATAAATGCACAACCTTGTTTTCATTTAAAGTTGGGATATTTTTACTACCTACTTCATGATATTTGTGAGTAGGTACCTATACACTGTCTATTATTATTATTGATGCAAGTATGCAGGTAGATTTTTTATGTGGTAATTTTTTTCAAAGGATTTAATCTTCCTAGTAAAACTTTAACGATTTATTGTAGTACCGAAAATCGAAAGATTACGAAAATAGCACGACAGCACCGTCGAATTTACTACAAATCAGACGTAAACATAACCTAAAATGACTCAAAGGAAATTGAAAATATGAGGGTTTCTCGAGTATTTTCTTCAGATAGCTATAAAATTTGTCTACAAATCATAATCCTTTGTATATTTTTACATGTTTCTGACCAAACTGAACGCACTTTTTCAATGGAACTAACCTATCGATCGAACACACTTCCATGTTAAATTTATAGTTTTAACTTGTTGATTTCACAGATATTGAATTTGATCCATTTTAAATCACCATTTGTAGAGAGAAACTTGGTTTATATTACAATTTTGAACATATTTTGACCGGATTTTTATCGGGAAAGCCGATTCCCACGTGCACCAACTTTGGAACCACATTTTCACAAATAACACTTGGGTTACACTTCAAAATTATTTGTCGGGTGAAACTCTAAGCAGTTATTAACACTTTTGTAATTAATTCGTAATGGTATAGCCAAATTTTCAATTATTTTAGCAAGAAAACCAACACGTACCTGATCCGCCATCTTGCTTGACAACGAAAAGAAGGTGGTGTTGCAAATTAATAACGACTGAAATCTTCTACGAACTTAATGGCAAATGTTGCAAAGTATTTGTTTATTTTTCTACTAAATAAATAGTATCCTACCAACAATCCTTCATCGATTCATGATCTTTTATAACTGTAATGATGACTTTTCAGTTCAGAGAAATTATGTAATAGTATGTATGTATTGTCTGGACTGATTCTGGTCACGGTGGCTAATTTTAATGCACACTAGCCAAAAACTCAGGAAATAATTAAACGTGTTTTCCAAGGCACGTGGGTATCATGCCATCAACTTCCAAACTCCGGGCTGTTACTGAGAAATTCTAAATGGAAACACTTTTTCCCGGCCTGGAAATTGAATCCAGAACCTCAAGCTCAATAATTGCGGAAGGTGAGCCCTACAGCCTGGGATGGGCACAAGACCATTCTGGGGTGCCCCCCAATCCCCCCCCCCCCCCTATATACGCCTATGGACCTACGGAGCCGTACGGAGCAGAGCAGTTGGTGGTGCCAGAGAAATTAACTCCGTAGTTGCGTAACGTCCCATTTTAATACTATAATACTACCATACTACTATATTTCTACTGAATACGTCAAAAAGGTTTAAGCTTTTCATCTTCTTTCTTGCGAGTAAAAACAATAATATTAAAACAAAACCTTGCATCAATGAACTGAAAATTGTACTTAATAATTGAAATTGAAAATGGTTCGGGTTTTATTGCTGCTAGTAAAAAATACTTATTTTTCTCTAAATCTTTTGCAACATTATTTGATTTTGTGAACTAGTAACATTTGTAAACGAGCCTGTCAGTTCGCGAGTTGTTATGAAAATATTCAATAAATTATTTTTTGCGTTTTCGCCAGTTGTTAGCGTTTAAACTCTATAGTTTTCTTTTATTGCATTTTTATTTTACATTTATAACATATCGCTTTCAAAGTGCATTCAGATGTTCACCTAGTGACGATCATCCGCGAGCAATGTATCGAGTTTTTCCTTTTTGTTTTGTCCAGAAAAAATAAATTTCTGGTTGATTTGCGATGGAGGAAGTAAGGCAGCTGGTGCAAGAAGAGGGCCGGGAGGCGCGAAACCTCGTTGCATTTCATGTGGCGGTGGACACTCCAAGTAAATATGTTTTATTTATTTATGTTCATAAATTCTCTCGTCCGTGGGCGGTAGGAAATATTTATTTATGGTGGCTGTGATGAAGGAGTGTCCAAAAGCTACTAAAGCATGGTTTACGGCGTAAATATTTTTAAAACATTGTACTGAATGTCGTCTTTGTATGTTCATTTAGAAATATAAGCAGAATGAGAGGAGGGCTTTGTGTGAATGTTTTGTCTTCTTATTTCAGGTACCTGTACAGGTTTTTTACTGTATATTGTTTGGGCAAAGACCTTGATTTAGTTAACTGGTTGTACATTTTAAAATAAAAGTTTAAAAATTGAATATCAATCACAATTTTGTCAAAATTTAAGTTATCCCTTTTCTTTCTTTACAGTGTACATGGTAGATACTATACAATATCCAGGAAATTTTAACAATGTCCCTACTTTTCCAATAAACTCGGGCATCATTATTGTCGCTAGCTCAGTTCGTCCAGCACAGAGCAGAAATCTCTCTGATTCCTCAATATATAGCAGGGTACTTAACTACACTCCTTTATATACAAGCTGTTGATTTGCATCCTCATCAAATTTTAGGAGCTTGTCATAGAAAAAAAGAAGTAGTCAAATATAATTACGATACCTGGCCAATATTTAATAAATGCTTGTTTTTTTATTTATTTATTTCGCGCGATCAATGCGTGCATAGCGCCTATACCCTCTGGCGAGATGGCAAGTTCGAATTGGACAATCACGTCAAAAAATATAAATTTTAAAACAAATTTATTTTATTCTTGATTCGTGTTAAGAATCACGTGAATTTGACGAGAATGCAAATCATAATATACAAGCTGTTGATTTGCATTCTCGTCGCCCAAATTAATTATGAATGCTGCTAACATACTATGTACTAGGCACATAGGAATTCTATGAATCCATATGCAAAGTATGCCATTCTCAAAATTAATGTATCAAATACCTTTTGTATCTCTTCTTACACTATTGTTATATTTTAATCATTTTCTTATCCAGTTAGCCTGCATATTTATTTATTCGCATGGAAGTAAAGTATTCTAAAAGACATATCTTATAGCACTCAGCAATACTGTAGCTTTTTATCAGTGAAAGAATTTTTCTAATTAGAACAGAATTTCCAGAGTTTATCCAAAACAAATAATAAATGAAACAAATAATTTTTATCACTCTATAAATAGTTTAGGTGTTGCATTAATTTTATTACTGTGATACAAAATCAATCAAAATATAACTTAACCCAAATGCCTCAGTGTCTGTAGGTAATCAAGTTAAATTTGAGCCACTCTTGATGTTAGATTGAGCTGAAATTTTTGCTTAAATTTGCAATTTGAATGACAATACAATAATCGGAGGAGCTCATGGCTAAATAATTACAGCCGCATAGACCGATCTTCCGGGTTAAGCCACGCTTGCCGAGGTTGGTCTGTGGATGGGTGACCATTTACCACAGCGAGTTTCCTCCGTGCCTCCGAAAGCACGTAAAGCCGTTGGTCCCGGCTGTCATTTGTAGATCTTTGACAGTCGTTACTGTTAGTCGGAAGCCAGAAAGTCTGACAACCAGTCTTACCAAGAGTATCGTATTACCCATTACTGGGTTGTGGAGGTCTGATAGGCAGTCGCTCCATGTAAAATACTGATATTCAGCTGCATCCGGTTCGACTGGAAGCCGACCCCAACATAGTTGGGAAAAGGCTAGGCAGATGATGAATGAGAATACAATAATGTGATGTCACTGAAGTGGTCTGATGATGGATCTTGATGGTGGTCATAGAAACTTAGATTTTGAAAACATAGGATATGCATGTATTTGACTCAACAATTTAAAAGCTTGATTAAAAAAATATAAATTTTTAGATTAAGTTTGTTTATTATAACATCAGCGATTTAAATATCACTTATTTTACTTAAAACAGCATATTCCAAATATGGAGTTATGGACTAACATTTACACACTAATTCTTAGAATAATGTTGACTAATGAATAAGACAAGTTTAGACAGCTGTGTCTATTATTTGTTATCAGGCCTGATGATTAGTCATCTGTCTTAAATTAAAATAGCTTTAGTAGTTTTTTTTAGTAATAGTAAGCTCATCCGGGGAAGTACTACCACTGTACCTATTTTTACCGAAAGCAGCATTGCTGTGTTCCAATCCGGAGGGTATGGGTGTCAGTGTAATTACAGGCACATGACACATTTCAGCTTTGTCTCCTCGATGGTAACACATTTGCAAGACCTTTGGTATTGCAGATGTCTTAAAACGGCGGTAGCCACTTAAAATCAGGTGGGCTGTCGGCTTGTTTGCCAGCCAATGATATGAAAAAAGCTTAAAACTTCTTCTTTATTTAAAACATTATTTTAATGGGCTAATGGCGACTGTACTTACTACGTGACTTCGACAAATGGATGTGCGAATCACTCTTTTGTTTTTCACGCACAATTGGGTAGATGACACCATTATTTAATTGACATACTTTTTATGAGCTGTCAAAACGACTCCCCCATAGATTTTGTATGACAATACTAAGCTGTGACGTCACTTATTTTTCACGTCTAAAATAAAGTGCTTTTTTTAGAGAAGCTGTGTCTTGGATTTCTTGTTTAATTGTGTCTACTATCCAATCGCTCTATTTTCATTAAGCCCGCAAATAAAAGTAAAAATAGAATGTTCTAAATTTTACTGGTCAAGTCAAATAATTTATTTCAAAAATCGGTTGAGCCGTTTAAAAGTTGTGGGGGTGAAAGTAGGGAAGAAAAACCGAATATCTGTAAATATACTCGAGTGGGGTCTCAAACTTAACAAAATCGACATTATAATAAGTAGGCACCTATAAAAAGTATAAAATAAAAAATTAAATTAAAAATTTGTGGCATCATAGCTGCTGAACGGATGAAGCGATTTCAATTTAGTTTTTTTTGTATTAAAGGTGACCTATCTGCGAGTGTTCTTAGACATGTTTGATGAAAATCGGTTGAGCCGTTTAAAAGTTGTGGGGGTGAAAGTAGGGAAGAAAAACCGAATATCTGTAAATATACTCGAGTGGGGTCTCAAACTTAACAAAATCGACATTATAATAAGTAGGCACCTATAAAAAGTATAAAATAAAAAATTAAATTAAAAATTTAAAAAACCCCCAACACAAAAACCTAAGTTCCCTTTAAAAAGTAAAAAAATAACAAAAAAAATACGTCACGTTGGGGGACCGCTCGGGACGATCGTATCCTAAATGCAACATCGGTCCCCCAACGTGACGTATTTTTTTTGTTATTTTTTTACTTTTTAAAGGGAACTTAGGTTTTTGTGTTGGGGGTTTTTTAAATTTTTAATTTAATTTTTTATTTTATACTTTTTATAGGTGCCTACTTATTATAATGTCGATTTTGTTAAGTTTGAGACCCCACTCGAGTATATTTACAGATATTCGGTTTTTCTTCCCTACTTTCACCCCCACAACTTTTAAACGGCTCAACCGATTTTCATCAAACATGTCTAAGAACACTCGCAGATAGGTCACCTTTAATACAAAAAAAACTAAATTGAAATCGCTTCATCCGTTCGGCAGCTATGATGCCACAGACAGACAGACAGACAGACAGACAGACAGACAGACAGACAGACAGACAGACAGACAGACAGACAGACACGTCAAACTTATAACACCCCTCTTTTTGCGTCGGGGGTTAATTAGACTATTAAAAGGCATTTTTGAATGTCAATTACACGATAAAAGAATAATAATAAACTGCCTCGTTAGCCTAGTGGCGATTGCTACGCTAGAGGTCTTGGGTTCGATTCCCAGGTTGAGCTAAGTGTTATTGGGTTTTTCTATTAAATTCTCAGTACCAGCTTGGGAGTTAGGATTTGTGCCCGGTTAATGGCAATAGGCTCGCCCCCGAATACATGGGACCTAAATATACCAGCGAACTGTGGGTGTATATTGGTACACCTCTGCCTAACCATTGGGGGAATACAGGCGTGATGGTATGTAATGTAAGAATAATAATATTGAATCTAGTTGCCCATTTCAGAAGGTAGTTTCATATGGAGAAGGTTGAGATACGGAACCATAAAAATACCTATAAGTTTTTCATTGAATATACTTACAAAAAAATGCGGCCAAATAACGTCAGTAATTAGGTTAAATTGTTGAAATAACTAAATTTTAGCGATATATTTTAAACGTAAATGGGAAATAGTTCACATTGCTTCGTGTTTATCGTGAAGTAACATGCGTACAATGAAATATGTAATACTAGCTCTCGCCCGCGACTTCGTCTGCGTAAATGTCGGTTATATTTAAAAGTCAATCATGATTCGAAAGACACGTGGCGCCCTCTATTATCATCATCATCATCATCTTCCTGCGCTTGTCCCATGTTACTTGGAGTCAGCGCATCACGTTTTCTTCTTCCATGCCGTTCTGTCAACCGTCACGCTATCACTGACTCCTTGGTGCCTTTTATTGTCATAAGCACGTTATTGTCGTTTTTCTCGGGATCATCATCATCTGCCTAGCCTTTTTCCCAACTATGTTGGGGTCGGCTTCCAGTCGAACCGGATGCAGCTGAATATCTGTATTTTACATGGAGCGACTGCCTATCAGACCTCCACAACTCAGTAATAGGTAATATACGATACTCTTGGTAAGACTGGTTGTCAGACTTTCTGGCTTCTGACTAACAGTAACGACTGTCAAAGGTCTACAAATGACAGCCGGGACCAACGGCTTTACGTGCTTTCCGAGGCACGGAGGAAACTCGCTATGGTAAATGGTCACCCATCCACAGACCAACCTCGGCAAGCGTGGCTTAACCCGGAAGGTCGTCGTTTTTCTCGGGATCAGTACTTTTTTTCGGAATGGAAGGAACCCAATGGCCGTTTCTGTACACTTGACAACGTATATTATGTAAAATTTCAGAATGATCTATCATCCTGAATATTGAACCTATAGGTTTAGTGGTTTGGGCGTGAAAAGGTAACGAAGAAACTTACTTTAGCATTTGTAATATTAGTTAGGATTTCATGAAAACATTCAGGAAAACTATTTACGGGGTATACAGGGTGGTTTTTTGAGACGGGGCAATAAGGGCAGGTACCTTAACCATTATAGTTGCAAGAAAACGTTCCTAGAAGACCATCCATAACTTTTTGAGATTATGAACTGCATTCACAAAAATTTGAAAAAAAAAATTACAGTCGTACCAAGAATATTTTTATGCCTACCGGTCCAAAGCCGATCCATGCCATGTAAGGATCAAAATAATCGTAGGGACCATTTAAGGTATGAGTACTAGAAATTACAGAAATCGCCAAAAACATTTTTCATAAATTTTGTACGAGAAGCTTTAGCTTTAAGCTTAAAGCTAAGATCTTTTTTAGCTTACAATAACACATTTCCGCCTAACTGTTGCACATAATATGCCCTGCGTCAGCTAAAGGGACAGGGATCGATATTTTGCGCAACATGATACAAAACACCCTTTGTTTAGCAACGTTGCATGCCCGAACGCCCCCCGCCTCTCTTGTTGCGTTCGAGCTGGCAACAACGCGCTCGTTGTTCAATGGCGGCAAATGTCACGTATTGAATGAAAGATTGAATGACTGACTGACTGAATGAATGATAACTTTAATTGCAATTGGTTTTGGCCGCGACTGCGTATGCGTGAATTATTACAGATATTACCTAAATGTTAAATATAATAATGTAATGTAAAATATAATCTACTCGCTGATAATGTAGCTATTTATAGGTGAAAGAATTTTTGAAATCGGTTATGTACTTTTAGAATTTATGATGAATTTCAAGTTTTGTGTTTAGATTTATTTATTAAATGTATAAATAAAAATGTCAAGTTTAGAGAGCTCAATAATTCTTTAGATTCTACGGGTATCGTAACGTAACGCATCGGGGCACATCGAGACGCATCGCCAAGCATCTTGACGATATTTTATGGGCGCTAACTTACCGTTTGAAATAAAAATGTGAACGATTTATATGATGCTTCATTTTATGCGGACGAGTAGATGCTGTATCATTAATTTTATACATAGGTCACAATTAAAGCTGGTCCCAAAATTGATCCCTGCGGTACTCCTAGATTTGTGTCTATTTTAAATGTTAGACTGATGGACTGACATGTATAAAAGTCTTTAATAAATAAAGATTTTAGACTGTTGATGACAGCCTGATCATTCTTAACCATATTAGCGAACAAACAAACTTAATTAAGCGGTTCTTTAATTGTGAGGAAATTCTAATAGATTCTATCTAGGGAGGACAAATGGTTATCTCGGACTCTTACTGACTAAAACCCCCCAGGGTCCTTCAGCTACCATGAATCGGGAGCCCGGTATTTGCTTGACGAATGATCTGTGCCTCTGATTGGTGCTGGCCCCTTCAAGTTATGCAGAACAAGACAATGAAAAGTCACATTTGAAAAAGGAAGAATATGTTTCCTTCCTTTTGAAAAACACTCGATGAGTCAGATTTACATTTTGCTGGGGATTTGTTTCTCGGGTCGAGTTCTAAGAGACGAATGGATGAAAACGGGTTGTCGGGTCGAGTTGTAGTTGAATCGTATTTTCAACATACACAGAACGATTACATTGGTACACCTCTGCCTAACCCTTCGGGGAATACAGGCGTGATGGTGATGGTATATACAGAACGATTAATCTACGTTAGCTTTATTGTGTGAACAAAGCTGATATTTCGAACTTATGCACGGTTTTATTTTTTTTAAACAGTATGTTTGAAGTTTCTTGCCTATTCTTCTCCATACGAAACTACCTTTTGGAACGGGCAACTAGATTCAATATTATTATTATTTTCTCATGTAATTGACGTTCAAAAGTGCCTTTTAATCATTGAAATAAATGATTTGACGTTGATTTTACAGCACATAAGTAAACAAAAGCGTTGTTATTTGATGGCGGCTCCATGTAATACCTATCTAGGTCATACGCTTTATTACATAACTTGCACGGGGTGGAAACGCTACCTCGGATCCCGGGCACATCCATTACAAGAATTTCGGATCGATATTGCACTGCGTACAGGAATGAACGTAGCAACAGGCTTGCTGTCAATATAAATTCTCTGGGAGCCCAGATTGACCTACTTATTGAATATTATTTAAATATTACATACCACCACGCCTGTATTCTCCGAAGGGTTAGGCAGATGTGTAGGTACCAATGTGCACCCACAGTTCGCAATCCTCACTCCGAGCAGTTGCAGTTCGGAGTTTGGATTTGTGCCCGGTTAATGGCAATAGGCTCGCTCCCTATTACAAGAGACCTAAAAACATTCGGACGGACGTACATTGGTACACCTCTGCCTAACCCTTCGGGGAATCCAGGCGTGATGGTATGTATGTATGTCTATGAGAGCCCAGATTGACCTATTTATTGAACTAGCTTTTGCCTGCGACTTTGGGTCCGTGGGTTACGCTCCCAGTCGTCGAGGCACCTGTGGTCGACGCACCCGATTTGATTAATTTCATATCTTTTTTTTATTGTGCTTTTTCACTTAGTACATTAAACGAAAAAAGTGTTTCATCATAATAATAAAGTATTTTTCTTTGCTAAACAAAAGTTATCTATCACATAGCAGAGAGTATACGATCGCCACTTAACCTTATCCTTACACACCTTTAGTGAAAAGTGATGATTTGCTTGTACATAATATATACTATTTTGTGTTTTTTTTAAAATATATATTTAAGGTTTCACTGTAGATTATTACTACGCTAAAAAAAAATCGATACATTTCACATACAGTTATTTTGAAAGCTTGATTATTTTGTTATTGAAACTGACTGTTATATTTAGGTTAAATTATTCTCATTGGTTTGGTTACACAGTTTGATTATATTTAATTATTATTGTTACAAAGATGAAAATAATATTTCACTATGTATACACTTAGTTTAAAAGTGTGTAAAGTACTTACCTAATATGTTAATTAAATAAACAATTTTTTACTTAGTTGCTCTGCAGTAATTTTTAGGACTGTTTTTTTTTAATCATTTTCTTATTGTATTACATGTGAGACTTATTATTTAATTAAGTTAAATGATTCTCGTGATTATAGGTGATGAAAACTGTGATAGGTATATAGTAAACAATTTTTTTTACTAGTGTTCTTATTGAGTTATATAAAGAATGAAAAATTACTGAATCATAAATTTTTCAAAACATACTACCAATATAAAAGCATTTGTTTGTTTTAAATATAATTATGATTTTTATGTTATACATTATACCAACAATATACATTTAATATTTTTGTGCCTGACGTTACATTTGATCAAAAATTGACTTGAATTAAATAAATAGAATCGGGTGCGTCCACCACAGGTGCCTCGACGAGTGGGAGCGTAACCCACGGACCCGCGACTTTTTCCACGTAATTTTCTGTTATGTTTAAAACTAGAGATCCGCCCGCGACTTTTATTTATTACGGCTTAATTCCGCCACATTAAGTTGCGTCTTTGGGTACTGCTCCGCTCCTGTGCGGAAATCGCCAATCTTTTTTGAGCCAGTGTGGTAATTAATGCTCTTGCTTTCTCTGTATGGAAAGAAGCCTTTGCTTTGCAGTGGGATAACAATAAGCAGTATGATTGTATACTTCATACCCATATTGATATTTACCTGTCACCCAAACAGATCGCATCTCCCGCAAGCCTCCTCGCGCCGGAGTCCCGCCACCGCGCCGCGCGACGCCCTGCGGCCCCACCCGCCTCAGGTCTGCGTCTGCCGGCAGAGACAAACGCTCAGAATTGAGAGCTAGGTACTGGGCGTTGCTGTTTGGAGATCTGCAGAGAGCTGTGAGTATTTAATTTACAACCTTTACTGTCCCTCTCCTGGGCATAGGCGTATATAGGGGGGGGCCGGGTGGGCCAGGCCCACCCCAGAATGGTCTTGTGCCCACCCCAGGCTGTAGGGCTCACCTTCCGCCTGACCGCATTGCATCGCAGCGGCCATGGCATCTTAGGGGCCAGGCCCCCCCTGAAAACTAACTCTAGATACGCCAATGCTCATGGGTAAGAACTTCCCCACATAATTTTATGCGCCCTTCCCCGTTTTATGCGCCCTGTGCGAGACTATACAAGCTGTTGATTTGCATTCTCGTCAAACTCGAGGAGTTAACTATGCTCGTCATTCTTAACACGAGTCAATAATAAGTAAATTTGTTTTAAAATTTATATTTTTTGACGTGATTTTCCAATTCGAACTAGCCATCTCGCCAGAGGGTTTAGGCGCTATGCACTCATTGATATAGCCGCGCGACAACTCTGCCTACCGCATACGCAACTGGGCGATACTGATTTTTGCAAGAGGAGTATTCTGGAATACTGTTTTTTGTTTTTCTCGTCCCACAATTAGTTTGTTTTCTATCTCCACTTTGTAATTTTATTTTTGTTTGTATATTTTGTTTGTATGTATGTATACATGTTTTTATTATTATATTTTTAACCGACTTCAAAAAAAGGAGGAGGTTATCAATTCGACTGTATTTTTTTTTTTTTTTTTTTTTTATGTTTGTTACCTAATATTTACCGACTGGGTGAACCGATCGTCATGATTCTTTTTTTATTTGAAAGCTGGTGCTTCCCGTGTGGTCCCATTGTCACCATTTCAATATCTGATGATGGGATCTTGTAGAAATCGGGGGAACTCTTCAATAAATAACAGCAGATTAACCGCGATTGTTGCTATAGCATATCTAAGCATTGTTTACACCATCACACAACATAACATTACGCGTGTACACTCGAAAGGGTAACACAGATATATTCAGTAGTACTTATTCGAAAATTTGTCCTCCAAGTAAACGAAATCGCATAAGTATTCTGCTTTCTTATGACTTTTTAGTGGTGTCAAGTTAATTTACGTAGTATGTTCCTTCATGGATTTGGATGACAGGAAGTTGATACTAAAAAGCAAAAAATAAAAAACTTTTAAACAAAAAAAACAACCGCCTTCAAAAACTAAAAAGTGAATAATAACTTTAGCTTTGGAAGTCGGTGGCAATACAAAACAACAAATAGAACCAACGCCACCGACTTTCAAAGCTAAAGTTATTATTCACTTTTTAGTTTTTGAAGGCGGTTGTTTTTTTTGTTTAAAAGTTTTTTATATATTGTAAATTTTCTGTTTCTGTTCCCTCTTTCTTGCACCTCCTATGTTTTGTCTCTGCATCACCCTAAGGTAGACTGGTAGAAAATGCCTAAGGCATTAAGTCCGCCTTTGTACGGTGTATTTTTTTACATTTGTGCATGAAGTTTTAATAAATAAATAAATAAAAAAACAAGCATTTATTAAATATTGGCCAGGTATTGTAATTATATTATTATTTTTTGATTACTTTTTTACTTCAAGCTCCTAAAAGGAGATGGCTAAATGGAAGTATAGACCACTGCCCCATGTGCCAGGTACCATGTATAAATATGGTACCTAGCACAATGTAATGCTAAATGGCTAAATATTAGTATTTCATGTAAAAAAGTTTCAGACACTTTTTGGGAATAATATAATGGTAAAATAATATTGCCTAAATAGGAAAAAAGGTGTGTGTGACAGTAGGTATACAGGGTGTTTGGTGCATCGTGTGCCAAATTGAAATGGTCGACTGAGGGGGTCATCTGCTATCCTTTCAGACCCCTAAACACTTCTCATGCCCTGTGTATTATTTTTCATCGACTTTTTAATGTTTTACAAAAAAAATACCAAAATTTTACATTCAAGTTCATTTTTTTTTAAAAGTACACGTCGTAGACTCTCTATTTTAATTTTATTTAGATGTGCATTGTACTACAGTACTTTTAAATTTAAAATTGGTGACATTAGCCATCTAGTTTTTTATTTATTTACTCGCAAAGTTTTGGACTTCAATTAAAGCTGTCCATGTTACAGCTATTTACATGGCTATAAAAAAAAAACCAAATGAGACCGGGATCTAAGGACTTCGTCAAAAATTCTCTAGTCTATCCTCTTGCTAGTGATGTGCCACATGCCATAAAAATCTCTTTACAACTTCGTGAATTCCCTAGAATTGTGAATCGAGTCACAAAATACGAAATTCCAAATTATGGTATAAAAATTTTGTTTTGCTTAAATAACACCTGAAAAACGTATTAAATATGTTATCCCACTCATACAAGATAAAATCTGTCTCGTATCCCTCTTTTTCGGGAGAGGGGGTACTAGAAATAATAAAAAATGCATTTTTAACATTTATTTCATATTTTTTTGCATATTCTGCTTAAATTGTTGGTCTTTATTGCGAATGCAGGCCAGACATCTATTTCGTATTTCCACAGTTGTTGTACGAAGTCGCATTTCCTCCTTTGAAAAGAGTTCTGACTTTTAACCAGAAAAAAAAGGAAAGGTTTAGTGTAAACGTTTGGGCAGGAGTGATTGGAATCAGGTAATTGAACCGCATTACCTGCCCGAAAACTTCAATGGCGACAACTATTTGGAGTTCCTTCAAAATGACGTGCCCGAATTAGTGGCCGAGGTGCCCGTATGTAATGAAAATGTGCCCAAAGTATTCCAGCATGACGGCTGTCCCGCGCATTGGCGTTTGACTGTGAGGGAATATCTTGATAATGTATTCCATAATGCGCGGATTGGTGGCCCTTTTGCATGACCGGAACGTTCCCCAGGCCTAACTCCGCTAGACTTTTAACTAGTTTTTGACTAGTATACACCACGGAGGTTCCGACTAGGAATGTACTACTTTAACGCATTCAAACGGCGTTCAATAAAATTAAGGAGAAAATGCGACTTCGTACAACAACTGTGGAAATACAAAATAGATGTCTGGCCTGCATTCGCAATAAAGGCCAACAATTTAAGCAGAATATGCAAAAAAATATGAAATAAATGTTAAAAATGCATTTTTTATTATTTCTAGTACCCCCTCCCCCAAAAAAGAGGGATACGAGACAGATTTTATCTTGTAAGAGTGGGATAACATATTTAATACGTTTTTCAGGTGTTATTTAAGCAAAACAAAATTTTTATACCTATATACAGGAAAATTTTTTAACCAGTGCGTAAATTTTGCCATAATAAACTTCAACACGTTTTATTAAACACGTATATTTTATTTTGATATGTCTTAGTACTAAAAAAAAAAGTTATCGCTTACGAAACATGTTTACTTAAAAACCATATTTCATTGTCGCTCGGCGCTAGCGCATTCCCCACCCCCTCACCCCAGCCATGCGCCCGGGCGGCGGCGGCGGCCGCGAGTTTTCATTGATAGTATGGCGAATAGATTATGTCCTGGATGTTTTGCTTATTTCAAACTCGGATAAGGATGAATTTTTTTTTTTTTTTTTTTTTTTAACTAAACACGGAAATGTGTTCTATTACTGACACTGAACTACCAAAAAAAATTTACGCACTGGTTAAAAACTTATCCTGTATATATCATCATATATACCATATATATATATAAATTTTATAGAATTTTTGACGAAGTCCTTAGATCCCGGTCTCATTTGGTTTTTTTTTTATAGCCATGTAAATAGCTGTAACATGGACAGCTTTAATTGAAGTCCAAGACTTTGCGAGTAAATAAATAAAAAACTAGATGGCTAATGTCACTAATTTTGAATTTAAAAGTACTGTAGTAAAATGCACATCTAAATAAAATTAAAATAGAGAGTCTACGACGTGTACTTTAAAAAAAAAATGAACTTGAATGTAAAATTTTGGTATTTTTTTTGTAAAACATTAAAAAGTCGATGAAAAATAATACACAGGGCATGAGAAGTGTTTAGGGGTCTGAAAGGATAGCAGATGACCCCCTCAGTCGACCATTTCAATTTGGCACACGATGCACCAAACACCCTGTATAATTTTCTTCAACTGACACTTTCGAAAAAGAATAAAACTAAAAACGAAAATGAGGTTGTATATTTATAAGCGAATGTTTGTGATGAAAAAGTTTTTCTTTTTTTTTTTAGATACTTATGTTTAATAGTTCACGAAAGTGCTAGGAAAATATTAAACACTACATAATTCATGAATGATTTTTTAAATATTATGAGGTTATGTAAGATTCATATACATTCCAGAATGTTTCTGGCCCTGGGGCAGTCATTTAGCCATCACCTTTGACGAGGATGCAAATCAACACCTTGTATTGGTATAGGTGCACAAGTATAGGTACTTCTCGCAGTACACAAACAAAATACTTGTGTTACAAGATGGAGTCAAGTGCAACGGGTGATGTTTTAAGTGCCGACCGCACCATCAATATTGTAAAGGTCGAAGTTCAAACTCACGAACGTTGCGCTCGGCGGCTTTGTCTTCCGAGCAGCCCCCCCCCCCCCCCCCAAACCTTCCCCTTTGTGCTTTTAAAGAAATTGGTGACCAAGAACCAAACTACTTTCTTAACACTTTTTTATTTATTAAAATCGATTTCCATAGAGGTAACAAGAAATCTAGGAACCCTGACCTTATTGGTGAGGTTCTACATAAAGGTCGGGTGAGCAGTACTCGTAACCGGCGTGCTTGTATGACCAGATGTATGAACGTGGACGAGGCGAAAGTAGTATGTAAGGATCGTAGCAGGTGGCGTTCTGTGGTTTCTGCCTACCCCCATGGAAATAGGCGTGAGTTTATGTACATGTAACAAAAAATCAATCATTCGCATTTAAAACTCGCTTTTACGAACCAAACATTGTTATGATTCAACGATATCCCTCGAATATTCTCGACTGCAGTGCAACACATACGCAAATATATTTATTACAGGTGGAATGAACTCCAACCTAACTAGAAATAACATCCCTTTGCTAGACAAAATCAATAATGCCCGGGGGCCGGTCACGAACTAGGTAGACACAGAAGGCTCACTCCGTATGACGAGTGAAAACAGGTGCATGCACACATAATTTATTATTGTTAAGTTTTTTTACTTAACTGAGAAAGAGTGTCCATGGAGTTTCTTGCTCGTTCTTCTCTACGCTTTGGAACGAGCAACTAGCTTCAACTTTAAACTGTAACTTATTGACATTCAAAAGTGCCTGTAAATGGTCTAATTGAAATAAATGCTTTGACTTTGACCTTGACTTTAGCTGTTATCTTCCATGAAGTAATAAATAAATATAAGTAAAAGAGATTCGATGAACATTCTCTTCCACTATAACATGGAATACCTGTCTGCCACAAAGCAGCGTTGCTGTGTTCCGGTGTGAAAGGTATGGGTACCGGTGTAATTACAGGCACATGAGACATTTCAACTTTGTCTCTGGGATGTCAACGCCTTTGCAAGGTCTTTAGTATTGCAGATGCCTATCTTGCCGTCCAATGATATAAAAAAAAAATACATAAGAATTTACTTTTTCTTTAAGATTACGTAATACATGCATAATACAGAAACAATAGTATTGAACTACGAATGAAACCAAACGTCGAAATAAAATGTTTTGCCGATATTTCTAGCGAATGCAGTAAACTTTAAAAGAACTAAAATGCACATGCGATATACTATAAAAATCTCCCCCATCAGTCTTCTTCTACTCTTCTTTTTACGGTTCCTCTTATAAAGCTAACTTCACCTAAATTCACAGAAGATTATCACAGAATAACACCGTACATTTTCCAGCTTATAAACGAGAACCAATCACATGTGAGCTCGTATTCGCTTTGCGATGACACGTGTCTATGTGTGTTGTGTGTGTGAGTTAGCCTTCTGTAACTATCTACTCCGTGTGGCTACCGTCGAGCTTCATGCTTCAATCTGTGAATTCAATATAAACGCGGTGCAACGTCTGTGAATAAACCTTTCTTTGAACTACCTAACTCTGTAGTATTATTATCGTGTTTCAGATTATAATTTTAGTAATTGAAATGCGTTTTTATTTTGTTTATGTTAGAGATGTAATTGAAATGATGATGCAATAAATGCGCTGTTGATGTAAGCCGATGTTTGCCGAACTTTTACGAATAATTATTGATTGGCTTTTCACCTCATTCTGAAATACGAGCGTAGCTTTCACGTTAGTGTAGTTATGGATTCGATGGTCGGTGGTAGCAGGCGCTGTGCTAGTTTGGTCAGATATTTTTAAAAGAACGAATTTTGCCTTAGACGCTCTTATACGCATGAAAATAAGGATGAAGTCCGCCTATTGCCGCGATTTTTTAAATCTCCAAACATGACACACACAGAACGCCACATGCTACGTTCCTTACATACTCCTTACTCCTAACCCATGGTCATACAAGCAAGCCAGTTAAGAGTACTGCGTACCCGACCTTTCTGAAGAACTTCACCAATAAGGTGAGGTTACGCCCTAGAAAGAACCGGCGTTGCCACTCACATCTGCCTTATAAATCCTTTTGTCAGTCGCCTTTCACTTATCCTCTCATCTCATCCCTTTTAATTTATCAATCTAATAAATTTATTTGTCCACAGATTGGCGAAATCTACAACACCGTCGAAGCTCACGAAAATCTAAATGAGTGTCAAGAAGTAATTCTTGTTTTAGAGAACTACACTCGCGATTTCAAAGCTCTCGGCGAATGGTTTCGGCTGAAATGGGAGTATGATAACACGCCACCACCTCAAAGACCACAGAGTCTGGCTTGGGAGATAAGGAAGACGGACTTCGTACGCCCTGAGTCCAGAAAAGGCTATTCAGTCAAGAGTTCTCCGTCTGTCTCAGGCAAAAATAGCCCTTGCCTCTCTGGACATAACACTCCAAGTGGCAAGAACAGCCCAAACTTGACGGGCAAAGCTAGTCCCGGAAGTGGAAAAGTCAGCCCAAGGGTTACAGGACATTCGAACAACAGTCCTAAAGCCAATGTTGAGTTTTTTAGCAACAAAATCGCTTCCAAAATCACTGCTAAACCGGAGCCTAAATCTGCTAAAGAGTTGTCAAGACTCTCCGATATAAAGGAAAAGGATATTAAGGATACAGCTGAAGATAGCTCGAAAACTCCACCAGTCGTTGATAAAGAAGAAAAGCCAGAGAAAGAGATAGTAACTTCAGATGTGGAAACTGATAATATTAATTCAATCAAAGTACCTATTGTTGAATTAGGCAAAGCAAAAGAATGCCCAAACACAAGCCCGAAAATGGTAGTAATTAAATCACCTAAACGCACAGTACCACAAAATGACGCTAAGACGGTACCAAATGGAGATATATCTAGCCAGGCTATGGCTACTATTGCTAAGCTAGATGCCATGGAAAACGAGTTCCTTGCTAAACAATTGACTGAAAATGCAGCTAAGAATGAAAACCAGGTGAATCTCGATAAAGAAATTGAAAGCGCTGTAAAAGCTTCTGACGTAAATGATAAGGATGATGACGCAAAAAATACAGAACAAATCAAAGAATCTCATCAACAGGATGAGAAAAATATTGCTGATGAAAAAGAAAGCATTTCCACAGAATCTCCTGTCAAATCTGAGGACAACTTCGGTGACGTATCCAATGAAGACTCCTGCAAGTCTTGCGACGAGAAACCTCCACCAATTGAAGAAAAAGTAGACGAGGTTACTCCCAAGACCGTTGAAGAACCTGCTATTTTGTCGGAAATCATTACGAAGGAGAACAAAGATGAAGATATGGGCCCCATAAACCAAGAACTGGCGCCTAAGCTACAAAACGGACCATTAAATGGTATAAAAGACGCCGTCACTGAAGTTGATGATACTACAGACAAAGAAACTACACTCAGTGAAGTAAAAGATACAAAGAAAGATCACGATTCAAAGAAGATTGATCTCAAGACTGCAGCTGAAAAGCCGAGCGCTCGTCCGGCGTACTCCCAGGCCGCGGCTAAGCCAAAACCTGTTACCGTTGCCAAAACCGAAGTTAAAACTCCAACCAGATTGATAGCTCGAAGCAAGACTGTTGTTGAGATGCGTCCTAACTCCGCTTCTAAAGCCCAAAGGTCGTTCCCCAAACGGAATCAGACTAGCAAATGCAGCTATCCTTTCAACCTTACTACTGGAAGAACCAGTCTATTTGATGGTCCTGCTAATAAGGCTGTGTCTAAGAAACCTCCTAACCCCAATCGCTCTCAAATGGGTTCCGGAGACAGTAAGAATTCTGCTAAACTTGATCTGAAGAAACGCCCCTCTAGACCAGCTACTCTCAAAATCAATGAGAAAGGAGATAAAACTGAAAAACTCAATCCGTCATTTGATAAGAAGGATGGCGAAGAATATAGCAGCTCTGATACCATTGTCACTCAAATAGATATGTCCAGAATTGAATCTAGTGAGAGTTTGAAGACTTTAGTGCCTGAAGAGGGAGACTTTGCTAACTCCGTCGAAGTACTTAACGTTAATAATGCTAAGACCGATAACGATGGTTGGCTCACTGTGAAATCTAGGCGCTTGAGCCGCGAATCAAAGAAGCAATCTAAATCGCACTGGGCGAACAGGTTCCACCAGCCTTCTGCTACTACCAGTCTCCCAACTCTTAACATGATTGAGTCCCCCAAGCAAGAAGTTAAGGAAATAGTCTCTGCTTCAAAATTAGATCGCGCAAAATCAGAACAGCCACAAAATACACCAGAAAAGCTCAAAGTTGTGAAACCAAAACCTCAAATTAAAGAGGTAAAGAAAGATTTGTCAATTATAAGGCAGAAATCTGATGTGACTGGTCTGAAAACCAGGTCTTCTCGTAGCAAAGCTTTGAAACGAGAGAAAAATAAAAATACTCCCAAAGACGATGGATCAGAGTTGACTAAAAACCGCCTCCATTCCTCTCTAGAAAGTCTAACAACAGGTCTAGCCAGATCTCAAGAAAAAACCGAAGAAACCTTTGACTTTGACAAATGGAAGTCCGAGTTCATGACGACTTTCAAATTCTTGGAGGACGACGATCAAATGAATGATCATAACGAGATACTGAAATCTGCTGATCCGTCAGAAATGTCGGAGATAGCGGAGATGACGTCACAGATTGAGGAGAATGAGAGGAAGATCAGTTGGGCGTTGGACTTCCAGTCGGAGGTGGACCAGAGAAAGCTGTGTGAGGAGGAGGATCTGTTGAACAGGCAGATCATGGAGCTACAACAGGTTTCTGATATAGACTTGGATACTGAAACGGATGATACTGAGGTGAGCACCTATTTCAATTTTGATTTCTTTATTTTAGACTAGCTTTTGCCCGCGGCTTCGCTCGCGTTAAGAAGTATTATTATTAATTAGGTATTTCGTTCCATTAGGTACTGATAGGTTCAAACTAATATGTTTACATCCTCCATCATCCCTTATTTTAACCCCATGGGGGTTCAATTTATCAAAATCCTATTTAAGCGGACGTCTTCATCATAGTAGCTCCAATCTTTAATTTCTGTTCAATCAGTCGAAAATCTAAGAAGATTTATACAAACTTTCATGCCCTATTTTATACCCTTAGGGGTGGAATTTATCAAATAAATCCTTTCATAGGGGATGCCTACGTCATAGTAGCTTTATGCATGCAAAGTTTCAGCTCGATCGGTTTAAAATTGACAAAGTTTCATACAAACTTTCATCCCCTATTTTATCCCCTTGGGGGTAGAATTTATCAAAATCCTATTTAAGCGACGTCTTCATCATAGTAGCTCCAATCTTTAATTTCAGTTCAATCAGTCGAAAATCTCATGGAAAAATCTCATGGTGGCATTAAGTCCGCCTTTGTACTTTTTTTTTGTGCATAAAGTTTAAATAAATAAATAAATAAAATCTAAGAAGATTTATACAAACTTTCATCCCCTATTTTATCCCCTTAGGGGTGGAATTTATCAAAATCCTTTCTTAGGGGATGCCTACGTCATAGTAGCTTTATGCATGCAAAGTTTCAGTTCGATCGGTTTAATGTTTCATACAAACTTTCATCCCCTATTTTATCCCCTTGGGGGTAGAATTGATGAAAATCCTTTCTTAGCGGATGCCTATGTCATAACATCTACCTGCATGCCAAATTTCAGCCCGATCCGTCCAGTGGTTTGGGCTGTGCGTTGATAGATCACTATCTCAGTCAGTAAGTCACCTTTGAATTATATATATTTAGATAGATTGCTTTATCCCCGCCAAAGTAATGGCTTAATGGCCGAGTGATTAAGGCACTCGTCTCTTATGTACTAGGACTAGGTTGTGGGTTCGCAATTGGGTACGAGCAACCAATGCGACTTTTCCTTTCTATATGTATGTTCTCATGCCTTCTCTGTTTAAGAAGAAGCCTTTACCCGACAGTAGGAAAATAATAGGCGAGTATTATTAATATGTACTTTCTAAGCTCACCTTTGACGTCACTGACATTGGTGAATGAAAACATCGTGAGCAAACCTGGACTTAAAATTAATATTAATCAGAAATTGCCAATTCGCCTTGAGCAAGCGTGGTGATCAATACTCGTGCCTTCTTTGTATCAGAATAGGCCTTTGCCCTGCAGTGAGACAATTATATGCTCGTGTTATTTTTTAGATGCCTGTAGATTTTTCTCTGATCGGTTGAAAATCGCGGCTTAAACGATGAACACATTGTTATTCTCTTCTTTATATTTCTTCCATCACAGACTGACGCAGAAATCCTCTGCGAGGACACATCAGCGGGCGCGTCGTGCCAGTCCACTGAGAACCTGTCTCTAGCGGCGAGTCTTGAGGACCAGTACGAGACCGCGCTAGCTGGCATGTCGTGGGCAGAGCGGGTGGATACTCTGGGGGCCTTGGAAGCGTTGGTGGCACGAGATCCAGGTAATAAGGGGATTGCCTTTAGTTACACCCTTGTGACTGCTTAAATGTTCTTATGTGTTTAGAATATTATCAAAGTCATTCCTTTGTTAACAGATATATTTAGGTCTAGGTACTTTGTCTAAATTTCATACCAACACAATTGTCAGTTATTGTTATCGTAAATATGAGTATTTCAAACTGAAAATATATGTTTTCTTTTCCTAAAATTTCTACTACATTTTGGGTGCATTAACGAATGTTAACTTATACACACAACCAGACCTGAAACAACTACTTGTTTACCTTATTTAGAAGTATGAGGAACATGGTGGAAAGTTTTTCATTATCTATTGAAAAGGAAGAATGCTCCGACCAGACGGGTGTTGTGTCTTATAGTCGAGCGTTGTTCTCAGGATTTTGTATTTATGCTTATGCTTACGCAGAGAACTCTGATATTGTGACGTAGGAAACGTCAGTTGTAGTTCGTATGTGGTGTAATAGATGTCGCCACCCCCACAAATATTTGTTCTACGCAGAAAGTAAACCCACGACACGCAACACAGCCACTTTTCGCTCAGCCATTGCAACTCTTCCCCCATCAGGTCGAGCCCAACAGCTCCACGCGAAGCTATCGCAAGGCATCAAGCGTCGCGGCAGCCTGCAGGACGCGCTGCGTCGCCTGCAGCTCAAGCAGGCGCGGGCAGAGCGGCAGAGGATCGAGTACCAGACAGAACGCGCCAGGAAGATACACCAGTTGCTGGCCAGGGTTGAAGAAGTTAAGGTAAGGATCTTCTGACCCTTAGAATCTGGTCTACCCGATGAAGTTTCTGTCCAGCATCAGTTAATATTCTAGTAACATACATAAACTCACGCCTTTTTCCCGTGGTGGTAGGCAGAAACCACGGAACGCCACCTGCTACGATCCTTACATACTTCTCCTACCTCATCCGCGTTTATCCATCTGGTTATACAAGCACGCCGGTTACGAGTACTGCGCACCTGACCTTTCTGAAGAACCTCACCAATAAGGTCAGGGTAGATCTTTCTAGGACGTACCCTCCTGGCATTGCCACTCACTTGTGCCATATAAATCCCTTTTGTTAGTCATCTTTCACTCATCCTCTCAACATGACTCAACCATACAAGCAAACTCTTTTCAACCTTCGTCACTACATCCTCTTTTAATCCGCAACGTTGTCGTATAATTTAATTCTTCGCTCTATCGTTCAAAGTTACACCACACACACTTCGCAAGTAGTGGTCACCTAACATCAGGTGGGCCGTCGGCTTGTTTGCCATAAAATGATTTTTTTTTTTTTTTTTTTTTTTTTGTTAGCCATTACTGTCCCACTCCTGGGCAAAGGCCTCCCTCCACTTCTTCCATTCTTCTCTTTTCAGCGCCTCGTCTCTCCAGTTTTGAAGAAATTTATCGAGTTCGTCCCGCCATCTCCTTCGTGGCCTGCCGCGACCTCGACTCACTGTCTCGGGGCACCAGCTTTGAGCTATTCTGGCCCACAGTTTGTCCGGCATGCGGCAGACATGTCCTGCCCAGTCCCATTTGAGTTGGGCAACCTTTTGACCTACGTCAGCCACCCCTGTTTTGGAGCGCAGTATACTGTTTCGAACTCGATCAGTTAATTTAACACCCAGTATACTGCGCTCCATTGCTCGCTGGCAAACCTTGATTTTGGACTTCTGAGAATTAGTCAAAGACCAAGTTTGTGCGCCATAGGTTAAGACGGGGAGAATACACATGTCCATGAGCTTGCGTTTGAGCGCCATGGGCAACTCGCCTTTAAATAGATCTTTCATGGACCAGTAGCTCTTCCAGGCGTTATCTGTTCGTCTAGCGATTTCTTTGTCTTGTCTCGCCTGGAAAGAGACTACTTGGCCCAAGTAAATGTAATCCTGGACATGTTGTATTGTCTCCCCGTCTACCTTGACGTTTTTGGGTGTTACGTTGGACATAACTTTGGTCTTTGACATATTCATCTTCAGTCCAACCTCAAGGCTTGCATGGCTAAGGTCTTGTAGCATGCGTTCGAGCTCAGTGGCTGAAGAAGAAAAGAGAACAATGTCATCAGCGAAACGGAGATTGGTCAGTCTCGTCTCGCCAAGTACAATGCCTCTTTCCCTCCAATCGTTTGCCAACTTTCTGAAGATTTCTTCAAGGGTACTGGTGAACAGTTTAGGAGATAGCGGGTCGCCCTGTTTGACTCCTTTCTCTATTTTAAATTTTGGACCTGTTGTTTCTAATTTAATGGCAGCTGTACTATTTTTATAAATTATGCGTAACAGATCAATGTACGTGGGATGGATGTTTTGATTGCGTAAAGCGTCAAAAATAGCCGTGTGTGAAATGCTGTCAAAGGCTTTGGAGTAGTCGACGAAAGCTAGGTGTAGCGGGATTTTATATTCTTGGTGTTTTTCAATTAGTTGATTAACGGCATGTAGGTGATCTGTCGTAGATAGGCCGGGACGGAAGCCTGCTTGTTCAGGAGGTTGGTGTTTGTCTAATTCACCGGAGATACGATTTTCTATTATTTTAATAAATATTTTATAAATGTGTGATATTAAGCTAATCGGTCTGTAATTATTTATATCGGATTTGTCGCCTTTTTTGTGAAGCAGTATAATATTGGAATGACAAAAATCTTTAGGAAAGTGGCCGGAATTTAAGAGCGTATACGCGGTCCGCGCATAGTTTGGAACAAATTTGCGATTTTCCAAATCAAATTCTTCATCGACCACTAATTTTACAAACAAACCAATTACTAATTATATTAGGAAATTTAGTTGTCTGTGTCATTAGTAAAAGGGTTTTTTCGATTAATAAAGTATTTGTGAATACCACCAAGAAATATGAACAGAGGTTTTCGTATTTTTACTTTCATTGTCAATTTCGAAGCTAAAAATGTGTGAAATTAGTGGCAGATGTTAGAAACCAATTTTTTTTTCTAGTAGCAAAAATCCTTACGAAAGGTATTGATAAAAAGGATTTTTTGATTTAGGCCAATAACTAACGAAATTAAAATCCAAACAATGTGAAAATTTTCAGAATTTTTAGTGCCTAAATTGATTTTTTTCATCGTTAAATCTTACTTATTTTCACTTAATTTACACTTATTGTAATAGAAGAATATCTTTTTTAAAAGCTACAATAAAAAAAAACAACTTAATTATCACTATTATTTTTCTATAAATATTTTAAAACTACTATAAAACTGCGCGCTCGAAACGATTCAAATCAGTCGGCGGCAGAGCCTTTCGGAGAGAGGACGTATCGCTGGGCGCTCTCGCTGACCCCTGTTGACCTTTGCCGTGCATAGTACAGGATTGCGAGCTTATAGTGCGATTGTCAAGTCTTAGTACTTTGGTAAGTAATATATTTATGATAATCAAAAATATTTTATAGTGTGATCGTCAGTACTTCGGTAAGTACTCTTTTTTTATTAAAAGCTTTTATTTAACTTGCTGTGTATGTATGGACGTAGTTATGCAAAAACGATCCAACCCTCAAAGTGTAGATACGCAAAAAGGATCCAACTCTCAAAGTGGACACTTTGAGAGTCCTTTTTAACATACGGACGTAGTTATGCAAAAAGGATCCAACCCTCAAAGTGTAGATACGCAAAAAGGATCTAACCCTCAAAGTGGACACTTTGAGAGTCCTTTTTAACATACGGACGTAGTTATGCAAAAAGGATCCAACCCTCAAAGTGTAGATACGCAAAAAGGATCTAACCCTCAAAGTGTAGATACGCAAAAAGGATCCAACTCTCAAAGTGACACTTGGAGAGTTGGATCCTTTTTGCGTATCTACACTTTGAGGGTTGGATCCTTTTTGCGTATCTACACTCTCAAAGTGACACTTGGAGAGTTGGATCCTTTTTGCGTATCTACACTTTGAGGGGTGGATCCTTTTTGCGTATCTACACTTTGAGAGTTGGATCCTTTTTGCGTATCTACACTTTGAGGGTTGGATCCTTTTTGCGTAACTACGTCCAACAAAAAAATAATAAAAAAGTTGATAGTTAAAATTTTTAAAGAAAAAATTATTCTCTTTTTCGTTTTTTTTTATTTTTTACCTATATTTTTGTATTAACAACAATGTATGTTTCAGACGGAATGGGAAATAAAAGGAAGCAATTTTCAGGAAAGGGAAAACGCAAAAATTTAGGAATTAATCGACCCGAGAAAAAGTCGGTCAATGCCCATTCGAAATATACCATTTGAAAATTAAAAAACTTTAAACTTCACGTGTTTTATTTTATTTCAACAAATAAATCCTAAAAAGTCAATAAAATAGACCTTACTATATTAAAGTATCAAAATGATTCGTGCTAACTCTATAGCGCTCACGCACACAGAGAATCTATTGTATTATTGTAGTGTGCCGTAACCCGCTCGCCATTCCATAGATCGCGTAAATTTTGACTTGTGCAAAATTGAATGCACGCTCTTAAAATATTATTGAAAAGTTTAGTAATGTAATGAAGTAGGATAGGTTCGCCAATTTTCAATGCTTCTGTGCTTATGCCGTCTTCGCCACATGATCATAAAATGATATAAAAAGTAAATGTAGTTTTTCTTATTCCGTAGGTTGCCAAAAATGAGCTGATTGAGGAGAAGCGTCTCCGCATGGAAAGGCGGCTGCAGAAAGCCGCTGAGAACAGAGATCAACACCTCAAGGTAGGATTACAACTGTTCTGGTGCAGCAGAAATCTGGAAACACTTCCAGTTTTGTCTTAAATCAAACACAATTTTATATTAAATAAATGTTTTAATTTAATTTAAATAGTTGTGTAAAACAGCAACGTTGATTTCAGGTATTATCAGTATATCTCGAAAAAAAAAAACAAAATAATCCATCAAACCGCTTCATTTAAAGTTTGTTTCATTAAACGTATCTCAGTGCCAAAGGAGATTGAGCAACTTACTATGGCACTTGGTTGCGCAACTTTTTACACAGTATAGTAGTGAAAATTGGACACAAATAAGGGGTAGTGTCATACTTTAAAACAAGGTTAAATTCAAAATTAAATATTGTGGGGTTTTTGAAAAAAAATAAAAAGTTTCATGTACGTAAAATATTGACCATGGAATCCGTTGCCTCTCTGATTTGGCGTCTAGGCAGCGGGTGTGCTAATAAAAGAGAACAATTCACACAGCGCGACATGCTTTAAGTCTAGAACAAATCACCGTGGACGTAAAAACGTTCTAACAATTCACTTCGCAGCACACGCACAAAAAGAGTCAAATTGTTCGATGTAGTAGATCCTCCACGTCTATCTACTACATCGAGTTGAGTTTTAGGATTCCTCCACGGTGGAGGAATCCTAAAACTCAACTCGACACGAATTTATATTTATTAGCAGATAAAAGCTAAAAACAATATTCTCGCCTTAACCCGCAGATGACACGGTAAGTAAACAAAACAGAAAACACGATTTTGTTTGACATATCATCGAATAGTGTTGTGCCACAACAATAGACTAAGGGGCATCATAACATTATCGATTATATCTTAATTGTTTTATTTTTGCCTAGAAATTGTTTTTTAACGAAAGAAATAGTACCACAATTAAAGAATAATAATAATGACAACTCTTAATACTTTTTAGTTGCGAATGTAGATTTTTTGTTGTCCTATGATTTATGTTAGTGTTTAATCGATCGATTATAATTGAAAAAGGAGTCGCTTCACTATTTTGGAAGGAATGACGTATTTATTGTATTAAATTATTAAATACTAAATAAAATGAAAATAGAAACTCCACAAATGATTTCAATGAATTTAAGTAAAAAATCAATAAAAATAATATTATGAATTATACATTAACTCAAATGGCCATACGCGTCAAAAAGTGAATCTATTCGTGCCCAATCTCCTTTCAGCCAAATCCGTTTAGCCGTTTAAGTGTCAAAGAGTTACAAACTTCCATCCATTGTCGTAATCCTCACAAACTTTCGCATTTATAATATTATAGAATGTTTATTAATCCATGTATCCCCGTCAATTTTCAGGACATAGTCCGCAAAGCCCACGACGAGGAAGAGAAACTGCGAGAGATCGCGTTCATCAAGCAGCTGGAGGCCGAGAACCGGCGCCATGAGTTCCTCGACCAGTGTCGCTCGCACACCACCCGGCTGAGGCAGATGAGGAGGGATCGACTGTCCAAACTGGTGAGTAGCTCTCAGGATTTATACCAGCGTCTTCTGAAAGAGTACCATTTTAGTTTTGCTTTGTCGCCAAAAAAAAATCCTATACATTTTGTAAGAAAAAACGATCTCGGTACCTACAAAAACAAGTAAAAACGGCGGTCATTTTCAGCAATTTATTTCGTAGATCACCTAACATACATACCATTACGCCTGCATTCCCCGAAGGGTTAGGCAGAGGTGTACCAATCCTGACTCCGAGCTTCTGCTATATCACCTAAATGGTTGGGATTACCTATATACGTCTGTTTTTATCCGACTACGGCGAAGCAAAAAGGAGGGTTATAACTATAACGGTCGAGGTACCTACCGAGCTACCTCAGTGACCCGTCTTAAAATCCTCCCTCTATACAAAATCCCGACAGCAACTGTCGGGCAGTAGTCCACCAGACACAACACCCGTCTGCTCGGAGGATCCACCTTTTGCAATAGGATGAGAAACGTTACACCCTATTTCTCATACCTCCATATTCCTAACTTATTATTTCTCATTCTAGGAACAGAAAGCAGCTCGTGAGGCAGCAGTCGGGGCTCGCCGGCAAGCTCTAGAGGCAGCTCGCAAGTTGCACGTAGAGACTCTACTCGAGAAGAGAAAGGAGAGAGATGCGAGAGTTGAGGAGCTGAAGGAGTTGAAGAAGCAGGAGAGAGATGACGCGGCGAGAGAGAAGGTGAGATTATAGTTGTGAGCTGTGATTTGTAGGAGTTTTCGGATGGTTTAATTGGAACTTAAAGGATTTAAGCTTAAACTGCCTCGTTGGCCTAGTGGTCCTGAGCGCGACTGCTACGCTAGAGGTCCTGGGTTCGATTCCCGGGTCGAGCAAAAAGTGTTATTGGGTTTTTCTATGAAATTCTCAGTAGCAGCTCGGAGTTAGGATTTGTGCCCGGTTAATGGCAATAGGCTCGCCCCCTATTACATGGGACCTAAATATACCGGCGAACTGTGGGTGTGCCTTGGTACACCTCTGCCTAACCCTTCGGGGAATACAGGCGTGATGGTATTTTATTTTTTAAATGATTTTGTAGGTTTAGATAATACTGATCAAAATCATAATTGAATTTAGTGAGTTGAAATTTTGATTTTTGTTGTTGTTTTTTCATTTTACAATAATGTTCGATTTCCATCAAATTCCATGCACTCGTGAACCTCAACTATTATGTAGAAGCCTGCATTTTCTTTTGTAGTGTGAAATGCGTTGTGATGGGGGCTGGTTGATGGAAATCGTACATTATAATTTGAGACGCAAAATGAGAAGTTTGCAATTGATATAGAACTATAATAAATAAAACAATAGTAGGTTTTAGTAGTAATTTGTATTAAAAACAAGATAGACATTGTGACAAAAATCTGATTCTTATGCATAGATTTTGAGAAATCCCCTTTTTTTTCATAAATAAACTTAACATCGATCTGATTATGGAGCCATTTTTTTCTTTAGTCGTATGTAACCCAAATTATTATTTTCATAGGAACATACATACATAAACTCGTGCCTTTTCCCTTATGTATTTACATGTTCTTACATTATTGTCCTCTGATCTCCCCAGGCGGAGGGCGTGAAGTCCCGGCTGTCTGCGCTGGCGGCGGCGGCGTCGCAGGAGGCGGACGCCCTGCGCTCGCGCATCCGGGACAAGCAGGACGCCAGCCAGCTGCGGCTCGACCGGCATCTGCAGGCCATACGGGAGAAGGCCACCGGGCCCAGGCAGGCGGTATGCTTATGTCAACTCATATTGTTGTTGGCGAGACAAATAATAACCTTTTTCAACAGACTAATAATCAGTGTTTATGTTTTTACAACGAAATTGAGCGAGTCACGTATGCGGGTGTGTCGAACGGTTAATAGATATAGTACGATCCGGTGTATCTGAAAATTATTGTATGTGATCTGGAAATTATTGAATGGTGCCATAATAATGTTGGCAACATTCAATAATTTCCAGATATATATTTATGCTATAGAAGTAATTAAATGGAGCCTAAAATATCATAAACTTGAATATACATACAAAAACTTGCACTCGCAGTTAACTTCCGAGCCATTAAGTTTGAACCGTATTATACAACAGAGGCGCCACACGTACTATAAATCGAAATTATACCCCGCCCCCTTTCCTGGGTCGTCCAATAGTAATCCAAGTTATGGTAGTGGAGTCGCACATAATAACAATACAAAAACAATTGTATATTTGGAAAAGTAGCTTTAAAACCTACACATAAAGTTTAATTTGCACTACAGCTTCAACTTGGTTAACTATTTATCAATACTACTGAACAATCTGATATTAACCTTATTTACGCACGAGTAACATTGCAATATGTTTAAATGA
Organism: Caradrina clavipalpis; assembly: GCA_932526535.1. Classification (NCBI taxonomy): domain Eukaryota; kingdom Metazoa; phylum Arthropoda; class Insecta; order Lepidoptera; family Noctuidae; genus Caradrina; species Caradrina clavipalpis. The sequence goes on from OW052111.1 coordinate 12,057,241, forward strand.
TTATTTTTCTAACAGACTACTTCTGAAAGCCAAGATCAGACAACAAAAGAAGAAAAAGAGTTACAAGAGGAGACAGACAAACTGGAACAAGAGAGGAGGGACAAGGAGAAAGTCAAAGCTATTAAGAAGAAGGCGAGAAAAGTGAAACAGAAGCTTTTGAGCACGTGAGTATTGAATATGTAGAATTATAAAAATAAATAAAATAAATAAATATCTTGGGACAACCCACACACGGCTATCTGATCCCAAGCTAAGCAGAGCTTGTGTTATGGTAACCAGACAAATGATATACATACTTATATAATTTATAAATACATACATATCATAGATAAATCACACCCAGACACAGAACAAACAATCATGCTCATCACACAAAGTTTGTCCTGGGTGGGAATCGAACCCACGACCTCCGGCTTAGCAGTCAGGGCCACTAACCACTAGACCAACAGGCCCGTTATCCGGCCAATTATCTTCTGCCCGCGACGTCCTCCGCATCAAATTTGACATATTATCCCACAGGAACGCACATTTTCCGGGGTAAAAGTACACTACGTGTTATTCCACACTGCAATCTATCTCAGTGCCAAATTTCATACATATCCGATTAGCCGTTTAAACGTGAAAGAGAAATTAACATCCATCCTCACAAAATTTCGTAGTTATGATATTGTTGTAGTAGAACAATATATTTAATCAAACAAAAAGCTACATTTGAGAGAGAGAGATTGGGAGATATGTGTTTGAAAGAGAGGGAGAGTAGTAGACACATGTGATAAAAGAAAGAAAGAGAGTGGGTAGCATGTTTAAAAAAGAGAAAGTGGTAGAAATGTGTTTGAGATAGACAGTGTGAGATAAAAAGAGACACAGTGGGAGATATGTTTGAGTGAGAAAGAGATAGAGTTTTGACATTGATTAGGACCTGTCTAATATACGGACGGTAGTAGTAACACTACACCAAAAATAATCTTACATAATTTATTTTCCAGATCCAACGAAACAGTAGTAGTCGAAGAAAATAACGTACTAGATGCGATCTCCCCAATCGCGGCCAAGACCTGCAAGGTCATCCACACAATATCCCATATGATGACCCCATACCTAGAGCACCCAATTGGCATGGGCTGCTACGAAGGGGCCTTCAAAACATTCGACATTAACACATTCAACGACGACCTAGAAAAGAAACACAACAGGAAGAAGAACAAAGAGAATAATAACAATAAGGACTCAGAGAAGAATGGAGAAGTAGAGACGAATAATAATAAGAGGAAGAAGAAGAAGAATGGAGATAAGGATAAGCCGAAGTTGAGTAAGGCTAATTCGGTTTGCTCGTCGTTGAGTGATATGAGTGGTTCGGGAAAGGTGGAGAAGTCCACTACTATTGATATACAGGCGTTTGAGAAGCAGTTGAATGAACTGCATCGGATTGTTGAGAAGACGGTAAGTTAGGTATATTTACTTGCTTCTTCCCGCGAGTTCGGCTGCATACATCGGTTATAGGCAGTGATCGGATAATCGGATGCATATTTACCTAAAGTTCATTTTTGGTTAGGAAATTATGGAAGCGGCTTCTTAAAACATATATTTTTTAATATAAATCCCGGGATTCCAGAAAATTCGGGAATGCGAAACTAGTCTGTAACATGGTGAAGAAACGTCGTCTTTAGCATGTGGTATTTATTTAAAAAAAAAACAGGGGGACTACATAATTATTAGAAAAATGAAGAGGAAGTTATTATTTCTAGTTTTTTTTTTTATATAAAAGTTAAAATACACCCGATTTGATTCTATAATAAAAACAGTTTTGTTGAATCCGAAATCCCGGGATTTTTTCGATACAAAAGTTCATTCCATATTAACCAACACCTACACTTTAGGTAAATATGCATCCGATTATCCGATCACTGGTTATGGGTCTGCCGGTATTGCTGGTATTTTATAGGTCTGCCAGAATCAAAAATCAAAATTTGTAGCGTACCATACTGGGGAAATTTTATTATTTTATCGTCTTTATCATGTAACCATGAAATACTTTCCATACTTATTTATTGTATACTAGCATATGCCCGCGACTTCGTTTGCACGATTTTCGGTTATCACGGCGATTTATTATTTTTGCGCGTCAACCAAATTCTTTGTCTAAAATAAAAGTAGCCTTAGTTACTCCTTATGACTTTAGTTATATTTCGGTTAAAGTCCTGTCAAAATCTGTCCAACCGTTCCGGAGATAAGAACTATCAGACATTCAGATAAAAATTCTTAGAGCTTTGTTTTTTATTTTCTTTTACCGTATTCATATACCTATTTTGTAAAAAGCGCGCAAGAAGTGTCTTTGTTCTGTCAAAATATCAATTTTTACAGTACAAACAGGCATTTCTTCTACTTTAATTTGAATGTGACATCACATGGCATAGGAGCTGGTCAATTTCTGTTTCTTTTTTGTATACTTTTAATTTGGTTTATTTTTTTATGTTTTTTCTTTTTGTTTATTTATTTTTTGTTTTGTTTTAATCTTCGTACGTAGTGTGCAACACAGCAGCGCGCCAAGCTTGGCGGCTTTGGCAGTTTGTTATCACCCAGGCTCGGAGTGCGATATAAAACTGCGGTAAGATATTATATTCTGTCAAACGAGGTGAATCAGAATGAGATTTTAAAAGCGATTTTAACATTTTTACTATCGATAGCGATTTTAACTGACTCGTTGGCCTAGTGGTCCTAAGCGCGACTGCTACGCTAGAGGTCCTGGGTTCGATTCCCAAGTCGAGCAAAAGTGTTATTGGGTTTTTGTATGAAATTCTCAGTAGCAGCTCGGAGTTTGGATTTGTGCCCGGTTAATGGCAATAGGCTCGCCCCCTATTACATGGGACCTAAATATACCGGCGAACTGTGAGTGTACATTAGTACACTTCTGCCTAACCCGTCGGGGAATACAGGCGTGAGGCGTTTCCGTGCACAGAAAAGGAATGAAGTCTAGATTGCGCACGCGTACTAGGGACGCGTATTGAGTATGAGTTTGACGATTTAAATCGAGTAAATTCTCTCTGAAATTGTGCAAAGTTGCATGTAAACTAAAGGATACTACATTGTAATTATACTAATATGTGAAGAATGAAGCGATGAAATACCCATAGAGCTTTATGCATTTGTCATTTTGTGTTTGTGAAATCTAGCGGGGAGTCACAAAAAATGATATTCTTTCTTTCTGTTTTTCGTTCGAGTAAGGTATATGGTTCATCCTTGGCGACGCTTGGACCAGTTGGGTACTTGGCGAAAATGGAAGGGAGTTGGTCCAAAGGCCGCCAAGGCAAGGGTGAAACATATACCAAAATAAAGGGTATAATACATACACACCATCACGCCTGTATTCCCCAAAGGGATAGGCAGAGGTGTATCAATGCACACCCACAGTTCGCCGGTATGTTTTTTTAGGTCCCATGTAATTGAGGGCAAGCCTATTGCCATTAACCGGGCATAAATCCAAACTCCGAGCTGCTACTGAGAATTTCATAGATAAACTCAATAACACTTTTTGCTCGACTTGGGAATCAAACCCAAGACCTCTAGCGTAGCAGTCGCGCTTAGCACCACTAGGCCAACGAGGCAGTTTAAAGGATATCATGTAGTCTTCAAAGATGCAGAAGGGCATCAAACTATGTGTCATTTTACACCAGTTATATCTTTGTTACTTACTTACTTACTTGCTTGCTTGCTTGCTTTGTTTGTCGACTGCTACGCTAGAGGTCCCGGGTTCGATTCCCAGGTCGAGCAAAAAGTTTTTCTGGGTTTTTCTATGAAATTCTCAGTAGCAGCTCGGAGTTTGGATTTGTGCCCGGTTAATGGCAATAGGCTCGCCCCCTATTACATGGGACCTAAATATACCGGCGAACTGTGGGTGTGCATTGGTACACCTCTGCCTAACCCTTCTGGGAATACAGGCGTGATGGTATATTGCTCGGAGTTTGGATTTGTGCCCGGTTAATGGCAATAGGCTCGCCCCCTATTACATGGGACCTAAATATACCGGCGAACTGTGGGTGTACATTGGTACACCTCTGCCTAACCCTTCTGGGAATACAGGCGTGATGGTATATTTATATATTTTATTTTTTTATATCTTTGTTACAGTCAGCTCAAGACAGGACAGCAATGCACAAAATCCATCTGATCAAAGTGTTAGGAGAACTACTGGCGATCGCTTGTGAACGAGAGGATCTGACGCCAAAGTTCACCACTAGGTAAGGATTTAATACCAGCCTATTACTGACCCACTGCGAGACAAACTGCGGGTTGTTCGAAAGAGATACCGCGCCCCCGGAACGCAAAGGGCACATGAAGGAACATAGACGGGTTTTAGTCAGTAAAAGTCTGACACTCCCTCCCGCCCCGCCCAGGGCGGGGGAAGTTATTAGATGATTTCCCGTCTATAAAAAAAAAAAAAAAACTGCGAGACAAAGACCTCTTCTCATACAGAGTGGGCACGAGGATTGATCACTACAAGCATTAAACAAAAAATCAAGACACAACTTCTCTAAAAAATCACTTTATTTTTACCCTTGAAAACCCGATGTTTTTTTTAAACTATAAAATTTGAGTTTTAGTTTCTTTGAAATCTATAAATAGTGATTTGAGATGACAAAAAAGAGTCGTCATAGTTTGGTATTGTCATACAAAATCTATGGAAGAATCACGTTTTGGCAGCTTATAAAAAGTACGTCAATTGATTAGTGGTGTCATCTACCCAAGTGACGACACGGTTGGTGCAGTGGCTGAGCGATGGGCTGCTACGCTGTAAGTCGCGGGTTCGATTCCCGTACGAAGCAAATATTTGTGCTACAGATAGTTGTACCGCGTCTGGCTGATTGTGTATGTGTAATCCACAAGGAAGACATACGCAGAAAGACGCTGGATGCAGACCACTTCCAACCGGTCTTTTTGAAAATCTATGGGAGAGGCCTATGTCCAGCAGTGGACGTCCTGCGGCTGATATAATGATAATAATAATAAATAAATAAATATCTTGGGGCAAACTCACACACGGCTATCTGATCCCAAGCTAAGCAGAGCTTGTGTTATGGTAACCAGACAACTGATATACATACTTATATAATTTATAAATACATACATACTATAGATAAATCACACCCAGACACAGAACAAGCAATCATGCTCATCACACAAAGTTTGTCCTGGGTGGGAATCGAACCCACGACCTCCGGCTTAGCAGTCAGGGCCACTAACCACTAGACCAACAGGCCCGTCTATGATACTTTGGAGGAATGAGAAACTGGGTCTAAAGTTTCTCACCCTCCATAGAAAAGGGAGGATTTGGGTTCGTGGGTTCGGAGAACTTTGGTAGCGCGATCTAGGCATCGTCAGTTTTGCGTCGTAGTTCGCAAGCTGTGCGATAGATGTCGCTACAATATTGATGACTAGCTTTTGCCCGCGACTTCGTTCGCGTGGACTTCAGGTTCGTATCGTCTAGTCAAAAATTGTAGCCTATGTGTTATTCTGATGTATAAGCTATAGCCTATGTGTTATTCTGATGTATAAGCTATATTGTGGTAAAGTTTCATTCTACCATTCAGTAGTTTTTACGTGAAAGAGTAACAAACATCTATACATCCATACTTACAAACTTTCGCCTTTATAATAGTAGTAGGATAATGGAGTGAATTAAAATCAAAGTCAACGCATTTATTCCAATTAGACCATTTACAGGCACTTTTGAATTATAAAAAAAAAAAAAAAAAAAAACAAATATAAGTAAAACTATGATTTACATTAATCGTCATAGAGGAAAATTAATTCTAACTATAATGTAGACCTGCCTGAGCTAGGTTTAAGAAAACCTGTGTTTTAGGCCATCAATTTACGTCAAACATTTTTAAAAAGAGGACATAAGTAAATTTATTAGTAGCTAACTTATGGAGAAGACATATTATTTTCAATGACTTGTCAAGTAACTATTTAGGTATATAATATTAAGACTTCTATATTATTAATTATTATGTTATATTATCGAATGTAAGATATATATTATGTTACAATAAATTAACGAATAATATTAAAGTAGATAGAGTAAATTAGGTAAACAATGAGACTTTTATTAGAGTGTGTACATATACATACTTTATTTCACAATTTCTAGTAGTTTTTCCGTGTCTGCATAATTGTGTTTTGCCAGGTATTCCTGAACTAGTAGATTACACCTATTATAACTTAAACTATAAATCTTTAGTACTCTGTTAAACTGGTTATATAAGTAGGGTCCCAAAAATAAGTAAAAACGATTAGCAAAAGCATGTTTCGTCCGAAGGTTAGCACAAACCAAATCTTTTCTCCTCCTATCTGAGGGTACTGGGTTAAAAGTCAAGAGTCAGTCTATAATATATCTATGTGTCCCTACAGGGCACTCTGCACGACAGTGACGGTGCTGTCCCGCATCATAGCGTCGTGCACGATGAGCGCCTCGTACTTCACCAGCACCTCCACCTGCGTCTACGTCGTCAAACTGCTTAGCTTGCAGCTGGTAAGTGTTTTGTTTATGTCTTTGTGTCCAGGGCACTATGTACAGTTCTATCATTGTCTGCGTTTAGATCTTTGTTGGTCCAGGTGCACGACAGGCAACTAAGGAGGTGACTCAAACTCAATATTGGTATATTTTATAAAGTCTATAATGGTGCCGATTCTCTTGTTCACAAACTTAACTAAATTTAAGCTAAATGCATCTTTCTCTTTCAATTTCTTAAAGAAAAGGACAGAAGATACGTATTCGTTTAGTCCTGTCAAATTAGACAGCGCCTGAAGCAAATTAGCGTGTTTCTAGTCGCCACGTTTTTAATCGCGTCTAAATTATCTATGGAGTGTCTAAATTTGACAGAACTTAACTAAAATTTTATCTTCTGTTCTTTTCTTAATGAAATGGAAAGAGAAAGATGAACATAACTTAAAGTTAGTTAAGTTTGTGAACAAGAGAATAAGCACCAATATCCAGTTCTATAGAGAAACCAGTCAAAAAGTAATAATTACTCGTTAAAGTGACACGATGACGTTAAAACGCGCCATCTATGAATTCTTGCTTGAAGTACGACAGCCAACTGTCTAGTTTTAACTTGATTTCATTTCAGCGCCACCTCGCGATCTATTGCAATACTGCACTACAATGTTGTACTGTTTACGATTGTTGACCAATAGATGGCGTAATATGTATCACTTGAGAAAATTCGTATACTATTTAGACATTTACTAATAATTTTTTATTGATTTTTACCCAAAGAGTTTTTGTGTGTTATAAGGTTATTTTCAAGGTTGCTCTATAAGCATGTATGTTTTTTTTTGCCCTTACACGTGTAATACACTTAAATAATAATAATAATAATATACACTAGAATACATCGAGCCACTACCGCCGACTTAGCGTAAGCGACATTTTTACCAAAACTGCGTTTTCATCGCAAACGACATTTTAAACAATAACGGACTAAGTATGCCTCGTCGACCTTCCCGCCAAAATAAATCAGTTATCTAAGTTATAGCAAATGCTAATTCACATTAACAGCGCAATTATTAGCAAAAATATTTAAAAAAAACCTTCTCCTGTAAAATTTGGTTTTTGTCGGTTACGCTAACGACGGTAAACGCTCGGCGGTAATGGCGTAATCGACATGTCGTGAGGTCTATTGCAGCTAGGTACAACAACAAATAATAATAAAAATAAAGTTAAAAATTACACACATACCATCAGGCCTGTATTTCCCGAAGGGTTAAGCAGAGGTGTACTAATGTACACCCACATTTCGCCAGTATATTTAGGTCCCATGTAATAGGGGGCGAGCCTATTGCCAGTAACCGGGCACAAATCCAATCTCCGAGCTGCTACTGAGAATTCCATAGAGGAACTCGATACTTAACACTTTTTGCTCGACCTGGAAATCGAACCCAAGACCTCTAGCGTAGCAGTCGCGCTAAGGACCACTCGGCCAACGAGGCAGTAATTTGTATGTGTATAGTATTTAATATTGTATAATAGTATGTAATCTTTGTGCCAAGCCAAGTGCGAGTCGGACTTGCCCGGCTTTTTCCCTAACCCAGTTTCTCCAATAACAAAACTTTAGTCCCCAAATCGAACCAAACTTAATCAGTACCAGTACGGAGATTGAATCCCATCAAAATTAACTAGGCAGAAAAACGTTACCCCTTCACTCACGGTGACATAGCAAGGGTTGCTGTTTTATGTGTATGTCCGAACTTTGCATCTAATCTCGGAAAGTGCTCGCCTGATTTCGGTGATTTTGTTTTTTATGGAATTTTCGATGGTTTTGATTATTTAGGGGTTTTCCTTGTCTTTTAGCTTTATGGTTTGTTTGAAAGGAGTAATAGTAGTTGTGTTTTTTTCTTTTGTTGAAGTAAGGGTAGTCCTCTCTAATCTCTAACTAATATTATAAATGCGAAAGTAAGTTTTTTTGTTATGTTTTCACGCCTAAACCACTGAACCGATCGTCCTGAAAATTTGATATACGTTGTCAGGTGTACAGAAACGGATATCAAGATACAATCTTCCATGCCAAAAAAAAATCTGTTCCTGAGGAAAACAACAATAACGTTCTTAAGATAATATGGCGCCACGTGTCTTTAAAAATCATGATTATTGCTGAATGAGTCAGTGTCATAGGTTTTATTGTATATTTGATTTCCATGCAGATGAAGTCGCGGAGAGAAGCTAGTGATTAATAAAAAACGTAATCTTATAAAATGTATGGATGAGTTTGAGCTTGCGACTTTAGCATTCAGAGGTAGTCGTGGATTAAAAAGTAGTCAAAGTTAAAGTCAAATCATTTATTCCAATAAGACCATTAAATGGCACTTTTGAACAGGGACTTGAAAACGAAATGAATTTCGTTCCGTTATCATTAATGTTATCATATAACGTTCCAAAATTTGTAACGATACTAAAACTTAAAAATACCAATAACGTTACAAGAAAGAAACGTTAAAGAATATCATTTTCGTAGAACAAAATTTTAAGTAACGTTACAGGTATCAGTAACATTAAGCTTATCCGCTTGTAATAACGTTACAGGTGAAACGTTACAGATTCATTTGTAACGTTATTCTTAAGAACTTTTCTCGCTGACTACCGCTCCGTCGTCGCCCGCGGCCCGGTAGCCTCGGCACAAGCCACCACTGTAATGAATAACGTTATTATATCGTTATACTAATAACGATATATTGATAATATTGTTAGTGAACACTTTAAGATTTCGTTCCGTTTGTCAGTATCGTTATAGCCAAGGTATTAATTTTGTTACGATCCTGGTGGAACGGTACAAATTATCGGTACTGGAACTACGCGTAACGTTATTTTGAGTAACGTTTCAAGTCCCTGCTTTTGAACGTCAATTAATTAAAACTATTGAATCTAGTTGCCCATGTTCTTATCCAGATCTCAAGGTACCTCTTTCCTAATTTCATTAAGATCGGCTTAGTAGTAGTAGAGCTCTTAGTGAAGAAGCTCGTCCGGGGAAGTATTAAAACCATACCTATTTCTACAGCAACGCAGCGTCGCTGTGTTCCGGTTTGATGGGTATGGGTGTCGGTGTGATTACGGGTACATCACATGACACATTTAAGCTTTCTGATGGTTATAGGCAAAGCGGTGATTGCTTGACATCGAGTGGGTCATCGGCTTGTTTGCCATCCTATGATAGTTAAAAAAAGAACAAAGAAATGATCATAATGATGGAAATCATTCGGCCTAGTGAGAAAGACTTTAGGTCTTTCTATACCCGTTAGATATTAGTATCTTGCAAGACTTAGTACTTATTTCTACCATTAGATTCCAGACTAGTCTAAAAACAGCCAAACTCACGACTTCAAACCGCTGCCTTCCCGTTAGTCGTAACACGCTGTAACTCAGCTCACCCCTTAGAGAGAGAGGTCGTGATGTTTCTATACATTGCACTGTTGTTATATACCTATGTGTATGTATTGTAGGTATGTGTTAGACGCCGCTAGACGCCGCGCCATGAGACGAATGACGAACGTGGTTTTAAGGGGTGTCGCGCGGCAGAAAGAGGGTTTTTTGGTTTGATATTTAAGGAACTCTAAACAGAATACTGAGAATACGTTCTTTTAGTAATACAGTGTATTAAAGTTTAAGTCGAGGCAAAGAACACACAAATTGTTTGTTGAATTTTGTAACTGTATTTAATTAATTGTTTTTTTTTTTGGTTGTTTGAGTGTAGGGAAGAACTTAAGGTGGCACCTTACTTAAGGTGGAAATAATTTAAGGTTATTGCTGACTTAAATGATTATAATTCTGAAAATACATACTTCTTACGCCCGCGAATCATACTTTAATCAACATTAAATCTAATACTGACTTGCAAATTGCAAAAAACGTAAGAAAATTTGAATTTCGCGGGCTACCGTGGAGGTTCCACCTTAATAGAAACATTTAAAATGTTTAAGATCTTTGTTAATCTATCAATGACATCGAAAAAAATACCAGTCACTACGAATGGTATCAATTTTTTTTTGTCATTTACATAATCAATTAAGCTTTGAATACTCACAATATTGAAACTGAAGATTTTGCATGACATTACGAATACCTCGTTTCACTCCCAAAAAAAAGGCATCCATAGACGAAAACTATTTTATACCAAACTCCATTAAAATACAACACAATCTTTTATGACCTAACTTTTCTAAATTTACTCCAAAAATATCTAAATCTAAATTACAATAAATAAACTTTCACCCCACGTGCCAACCCTACACAGCACCGCCAGTAGCCGTTGAGTGGGTGGGCGCCCTAAAAGCGCCGCTAATGCATCTCGCGCGACCGTTCACGTTGTCCTTTATTACTTGCCTAGTTACTTGCGCTAGTAGTTGTATTAGTAGGTAGATATTAAGTGACACTGTGGAAATTAGTATTGATAAATGTCGGTTATCACGGATGTAGATGAAGTCGTGGAATAAAAAGTAGCCTATGCCCTTTTCTGGTGTTCAAACTTATCACGTATCAAATTTTATCAAAATAGGTTCATTGGTTTGATCGTGACAGCGTTATAACCAGACAGACAGTGTTACTTTTGACATTTATAATCTAAATGCAAAATTATATTATAAGGTCACTTAAATTATCACCAAATTCGAGGGTGTTTACACTGATAGTTTTACTCGTCTGTGTACTGGCGCTAGTAGCTGCTTGATGTCCGCAAATATTTTTTTTTCTCCGTTAACATAACTTTTTATTTTCACATTTTTAGACCAAACATTCGCATTTATTTTACCACCATTCACACAATTAATTTAAAATTCAGCCATCTTTAAATAATTTTAAACCCTTGAGAAGTGCATGTAACTTAGTCTATACGACTTAAGATCGACAGACAATGACACACACAATACAATCTCCGCTAAACTATAAAGATTTTATCTGACTTCGCTACCGTGTACAGAAATAAAACCGCGGAATATTCTTACCGTAAGCTTTTACAGTTTGTTGTAAAAATAATATAAAAAAATAAAAGTCGGACCTCTAATTAGGCAGTTACCGACTCGTTTGATACAAATTCTGTGGTCGTTACATAAATAAAAATGGTATTTCGTTTTTCGCTTTTTATCTCCGGTTATCTTTGGGGACGGGTCTAAGATATTGAGGGAGCTCGGTCTTATACATTTGAGGTTTTAGATGATTGGGAATGGTTTTGTTAAGGTTGGTCGAGTTTTTTTTTTCAATTTTGGTATTTTGCGGTTGTGTTAATCTATAGTTGGTTAATATTTCACTGTTGTAGAGCTAATCATCGTCATCATCATATCAGCCGATCGACATCCACTGCTGGTCGTAGGCCAAAATAAAGATAGCCACAATGACCTATCTAATATAGAGCAAATATTCGATATTATATGAAATATTTACGATACACGATGTCGTAATAAACCATAATAATATAACCGTACGTCTGTCAAATGCCCAGAACATAATATATTGCGATATTTCCTACTATCTAAGAAAAACATACTTGCCTTATGACCACGAGTCAGTTTAGTTAATTCTTATTAAATCAATAAAGGAAATAATAAATAAGTGTTAAGGTAAGGTGAACAAATATTAACTATAACTCTTAAACTCGGTAATACATTTTGGAGGATACTGGATCTTGCCATTGAGCTGGTTGTAATCCTTAATTACCTGTTTTGAGATGTTCTCTTACAGAATTAATTACACTTTTGCCCTTCCTTTCAAATTACTTAAAACGTGCATTGTTTCACAAAAAAGAGTATTAACGGATTAATTTTAATATCCTTCTTTATGACTTCCCACCGCATGTAGAATCTCGCGCAATAAAAAATGTTATTAAAAACTCGCCAAAAAGTATAATAATTGTTGCATTTTTGCAATAAAAATAAAATTGGGAATTTTAATCTTGTGCAGTTCCGTAACAGAATGGCTTTGCAGATAAAAGCGGCTCGGTCTACTCTGGAATGTTCCGTTTAAGAATTTAAATAAAATACGACTTTACTGTGTTTATATATTTACTAGCTATACCCCGCAGGTTCACTCGCGTTAAGTTACGTCTTTCATTGCTGCTCCGCTCACGTTTTAAATAGCGTATACTAAACAAAAAGATTTTAAGTAATCAGACTGGTAGTTCCAGAGATTAACTTATGTCCAGTCAAGGGGAATAAAAACGTTTATCACCAAACAAAGGTGCTTGCATTTTTTAGTACTTTCATGTGTTAGTTGACGAAAAAAACACCTATATTTTTTAAATTTACACTAATCTCTCTTCACACTAAATTATTCATTGGCAGAACCAGATTTAGTCAGCCTGCGACACTGTTTTATCCTACCGGACCCGAAAATATTCGTTTTATTAGCCGCAATTAAAACCAGCGTATTGAATCGTACACTCGCGGCAATGTTAATTGGTCGTTATCGTTCACGCCATCTTGGATTTTTTTTCTAAATTCGAAGCTTTTTTTAATCGTAAATCTAGTTGTTTATTAGGGTCGATTGACATTGTGTTGATAACATCTTTAGCCGATATTTGGGTTGCGATTTTTTTTTGGAACAGCTTTTGTTATTTATTGAATCTTAGGGGCACGGGCGTAAGGCTTACTCGGCGCCTGCTTAGCTTTTTGTAGCTGTTTGAGAATGTTTTTGAACCACGGTTGAAACAGCTTCAGCATAAAATATTTTATGATCCTAATAATGACAGGCTTTGGAGACGTTTTAACTTTGTCTCTGGGATGGTAACGCATTTTGCAAGGCTTTTGGTATTGCAGATGTCTATCGTCTGCTTGTTTCATATCCAATTATTTAAACGAAGCCTTTCCAAGTCTTTCAAATAGTCTGTTGATGACGATATTCAGGTCCTATTCAGTACGAGGCGAGGTTACTTGCTACTGTCATATCAACTCGCGAGAAAAATAAATTAAACTTACATTACAAATTAATAACTAAACCACTAATCAAAGCTAGTACTGGTGCAAGTAAACTTGCCCATTCCAACGCGCCATAGTATTGCCACAGTGTACTCCATGCAGTCGGTCAACGCGGCGCTGATGTATGTACACAGAGTAATCGTACTAGAGTTATGTAAACCACGTTTTGCCTCTGAACTTCAAAGTTGCTATATTAAGTACCTAAGAATACTGTAAAGCCGCTTTGACATATAAACAGAAGACCTAAGAGTATTCGGGCCTATGTTATAACTTTTCAATAAGTTTTTTAGTTCTCCATTTTACCCTTCATAAGAACGAAATTCGGCAAATCAATGTTTATTTATACAGGCGCAGAACTTTATAATAAACTAGCTTTCGCCCGCGACTTAGTTCGCGTGACAGTTAATATTTATATTATTCCACGGGAACCGTAATTTTTTTCCGGGATAAAAGTATCCTATGCGTTATTCCACACTACAATCTCAGTGCCAAACATCCAGATCGGTTAAGCTGGTTTAGCATGAAGAAGAGACAAACATACACACAAAAACTTTCGCCTTTATAATAGTAGTGTGATTACTGGCAACGATCGAAAATACATATTATCACATTTGAAGCAGAGGTGTACCAATGTACACCCACAGCTCGCCTGTATGTTTTAGGTCCCATGTAATAGGGGGCGAGCCTATTGCCATTAACCGGGCACAAATCTCAACTCCGCGCTGCTACTGAGAATTTCATAGAAAAACCCAATAGCACTTTGCTCGATCTGGGAATTGAACTCAAGACCTCTAGCGTAGCAGTCGCGCTTAGGACCACTAGGCTAACCTGGCAGATTATTTCATACAAATTATTTTCTATCATTTACGCATATAAATAAATAACATTGATGTGTCCATCTGCTTATGAATGTTTAGATGGTACTTATATCAAATTGTCTGTCTGTTAAATTATAAATTATTTTTACTTATTTTTTTCTACGTATCGTTTAAATAAATCTAACCAACAACTAAACCTACCTTTTCCATCAACAGGAAAAAGAAGTATTCACAGAACTACGCGAAGTGGAGCTAGCGAAGCAGGCGAGTGACTGCCTGGCGATAGCACTCGACTCAGTGCTGTGCACCACTCGCTTCTTCGAGACTGAACGGACCATGGCGCAGGACGAGGTGGATCTACTCGCAGCTCTACGGGGCAGGGCGCATACGCTTATCAGGTACCGTAGTACAATAGAACCTCGGTTATCCGAATTAATTGGGATCGAGACTAGTTCGGATAATCGAAAATTGGGTTTTTTTTGGACAAGATCACATAAAAACAGTACAGGCTATTAACCCTTTAACCGCCAAGGTCGGATTAATCTGACAAATATTTTCGTGTCCATTTCGCCAGCGTCGGATAATTACCACCAAATAGGTACATCATCTCGTTCATCCGAAAACATTTGTCGGATTAATCCGACCAGGCGGTTAAAGGGTTAAAACTTGACATACATATTAACGTTGAAACATAAAACATTTAAAAAAAGGTAAGTCTCGCAGCCGTTTGAGAAGGAGCGAGCAATAAATTCGCGCCAACGATAAATTAAGTCAGCGTGGTTCAGTTTTAAAATCTATTGGGGAGGCCTATGTCCAGCAGTGGACGTTCTGCTTTTGATATGATGATGATGATGAAGGCAGCTAAGAGATGACCCGCTCCAACCGATCGCGCCCGTTCTCGAACATGACGTATGAGTTCCTAACGTTTTATCATACACGCCTTTGATTCCGGTGTAGAAAACCCATCATTAACACTATCCATACATTTCCATTCCCATACAAAATATAGAAGTAAAGGGAGCATGCAAATTGCTTCATGCGTTCCAATCTTCACTATTATGTAACAACTAAAAAACCCTACATTTTCCAACATTTCCCATTAGAAACGCAAACACTCGAACTAGTTTATTTTTTCACATCAAAAATAATAAAAAATGTAACCACTCTGCGCAGTGCCCCTTCACCAAATTACAGGGGAGGCGGGAATGCATTAGACAAATTAGATTATGCTTCTGTAAATGGATAGAGCTATCTTGGACTATGTATGTTGTTGTATGGTGCAGATGTTTTTTGTATGATGTTTTAGAAGACTCAAGGCTTTTTGAAACTGTGGGTATACATTGGTTACACCTCTGCCTGACCCTTCGATGGATACAGGCGTGATGGTATGTTGTGTTAGAAGGTGGTTTGAAGGGAAAATTTGCTAGATATTGATAAACTTTCGTTACAAACTAAGCTTTGGTCGTTCGCTTGCTTCTTTCGCGTAAATGTCGGTTTTTGTAGACGCAGACGTAGTCGCGAAATAAAAAGTAGCCTATATCCTTTCCTGGGTTTTAAATTTACCCCGTACCAAGTTTCATCAAAATCGGTTCAATTTCGTGATTGAGTAACAGACAAACAGAGTTACATTCTCAATTGTAATGATTAATGTGGTCATAGCTCAGTGGTTAGGGCCGGGCCTCTCACACATTGACAACACCACATTGCCATCACTTACATCGCTTACGAAAAACATCTTAAAAAACATCTTGGCGAAACGTAGACTTATAATTAATATTAATCTGAAGTCGCCAATCCACCTTGAGCAAACGTGGTGATCAATGCTCGTGCCTTCCCTGTATGAGAAGAGGCATTTAGCCAGCTGTTGGACAATCCCTTAAATAACACCAATGCATTTCCCAAGCCAACTGTCAACAAACATTTGTCCAAACATTTGCCCCAAGTTTTCCTTGTCTAAAATAATTTAGTAAAAGCTTTAATAAGTTGAAAAGCCGACACGTCATGATAAGAACAATAGACCTGTACTGACGTACTCTTTGGCGTCAACGAGTGAGGCCGGGGTGCATTTGTTGTATATTTTTAAATGGAGAAAGTAGTCTGAAAGAAAAAATGTGTTATTTGTGTGTCTGTTGCTGTTAATTAAAGTGTTTAGGCTTTTTTAATCAACGATTTTATATTGGGAAGTATTATGTGCGTTACTTTCTTGTGGATAAACTGTTTTTCTATCATTCTTTCTAATTTATGCCATCAAATAAATAAAAATGAAATGATTGTGATGTCAAAAAGCATTTTTACTAAATGCATGTCATTTTTTTTTTATATCTGTCCCTGTCTTGGTTCTGGCTTATCTTCGAAACGGCTGCACCTATTTTGACGGGACTTTCACTGCCACGTAGCTAATGTCACAAAGAAAAACTACTTTTATTTTTCAAAAATATTTAAGGAGCCGCGTCAGAAAAAAAATCCCGCTGATAACCACATTTACAGGGCAAAGTCACAGACATAACCTAGTACATAACCCACAACAACTTTCGCTGTTTTTCTTTACTAAATCGGAGATTTTTTTCTTTACTAAATGGGAGAAATTCTTCCAAACCCCATTCATCCACACTTCAATGAAACGCGCCGTCACTAAACACACTTGACCTGCTCCTATATGACAACAGTACAGCGCCTTGCCTCCCAACAATAGCGCGGCACTCCATTGTGCCCATATGTGCTGCCAACTGACTGCATCTCCGTATTAAGTACTGGGGACACAGAGTAGATAATGTACAGAGAGGATGTATTGTTTTTGTATATCACTAGGGAACTGTGACTTCGTCCGCGTGGTTTATTTCACCCGCGTTAAATCTTTGGTTACTGCTCCGCTCTCGTATGTCGCAGCGTGATGTTATTTAGCCTATGTTACTCACGAATAATGTAGCTATCTATTGGTTATTTTTTTTAAATCGGTCTTGCAGTTAACGGGCCTTTTAGTTACAAAGAAACGAACAAAAAATATTTCTTTTGGTAATATTAGTATAGATTGGATGGCAAACAAGCCGACGCCGGCTCACCTAATGTTAAGTGGCCACCGCTGCCTACACATATCTGCAATACCAGAGGCTATGCAAATGCGTTGCCATCCCAGAGAGATTTTACGAATTGAGATGTGTAACATTGGACCGCGGAAGTAACGAAACATCACGCCCTAAATCCAGAAGTCTTCTTCCATGACAATTTTAGGCTTCTGCTAAAACAATTCCTATTGGAAAAAAACGGTAATTTAAAAAACTAAAAAACCCGACTGCTATTCTTTAAAAATCCCTAAAACAAGATAAATTGTAGCAGTCGGGACCCATTCTAGAAATGGAGGATTAGTGAATTGAGAGCACATACCTATATTACATTGCAGATGGTCCCGAATGAGTCCCGACTGCTACAATTTATCTTGTTTTAGGGATTTTTAAAGAATAGCAGTCGGGTTTTTTAGTTTTTTAAATTACCGTTTTTTATTTTTTATTTTTTTAGTGTTTTAAAAAAGAAATTAATATACCCAGTATCACTCTTACAGTAAATACGAATCTACCGACACCTCTCAAGCTAAAATCCATCGAGCCGTTCAGCCTGCAGAGCGAGCCAAACATTTGAATTTGGCGCCAAAAATCCGCCATTTTGTTTTTTTTTTTTTTATATACCCAGTGTCATTCTCACAGTAAATACGAATCTAACGACACCTCTCAAGCTAAAATCCATCGAGCCGTTCAGCCTGCAGAGCGTGCCAAACAATTATACATACATACATACATACATACAAACATACCCTCGAAAAACATAACCCTCCTTCTGTCGCAGTCGGGTAAAAACCCTGCCTGACCTTTGAATCAAACTCATGACCTAATGGTATTACGAGCAGAAAACATGTTGGTACTCTTAACTACAACCGCTCCTTTTTAACATTGCAACACGATTTCAGCAGCTGCTAATAGAAACATCCATCCAACATAACAAGTTTAAGTCTCATCAAACCCAAGGGAAAACATCAGATGGCCCACACAGAGTACCACAGATCATATTATAATTAGATTAAACTAAAATTACTGCCACGCGCTCTCTGTCACATCACCCTACTCTATGCCACAAGGGTGCGACATCGATACTCGCTAGATTACAGACGATTATCGATTCAATCGGATACCGGCACACCGAGTTAGGGTTGTAAGATGTAATAAATTAGCGGTGTTTTGTTGCCATATGTGACGATTGATAACGTGGGTTTTTATCGTGGTTCGTGTTATTTGGTGTTGTAAACCACTGTTTGTATTAGCAGGTTGGATATAAGGTCGTAAAGTAAAGAAATTATTTGGTTAATGAAATAATTGATTGGAACCTAGTTTTGTCAGGAGTTACTAAGCTGGATTAACACAAAAATGTTCCCTGCGTGTGAATAGTATTGAACCGTTACAGAGACTAAATTCAATGAAATCAAATCACATATTTCAATAACAATATCAAAAGGCAACTAAAAATCAACGAAAGAAAAGAATCTAGTTGCTTCTTCCAATATTTTCGTATAGGAATGAAATTCCATACAGACTCTTAAAATCGTGTGTTACAATATTTTGTGACATTAAGTAAATACATCAATCTATAGATATTATACTACTACTAGCTTCTGCCCGCGACTTCGTCCGCGTCACAGTTGATGTGTTATCCTACGGGTACCGTACATTTTCCCGGGATAAAAAGTAGCCTATGTGTTATTCCAGACTATAATCTATCTTTGTGCCAAATTTCATCCAGATCCATTCAGCCGTTTAAGCGTGAAAGAGTAACAAACATCCATCCATACATCCATACATCCATACATACAAACTTTCGCCTTTATAATAGTAGTAGGATAATAAAGATTAAGATTTTTTTTGTTTGTTTAAGAGTGCTAATCTTTGGCACTACCACTCACATTGGAAAATTATTTTTGTTGAGATATGATGGCCAGATTCATGAGGAATACTGTAGATAGACTATGTAACATCACCCTACGACCTACGTGGGTGGAGCAGTAACCAAAGACGTAACTTTGAAACCGCAGGACTTTGCTAGCAGATACATGTATAGTAAAATAACAATTGGGTAGTTGACACCACCGTCAATTGACATACTTTTTATGAACTGTCAAAACGCGATTCTCCCATAGATTTTGTATGGCAATATACCGCTATGACGTCACTTATCGGCCTACTCAATTGACTAACTATTTATTGATTTTAAAGTAAATAAAAATCTGATTTTACAATAAATTAAAAAATTAATCGGTTTTCATGGGTAAAATAAAGTGCTTTTTTAGAGAAGTGGTGACTTATAATTATTGGTTAGTGGTGTCAACTACCCAATTACCTCGAAACTTCACGACACGCCATACCTTCCAGTATTTTACCTAACATAAGAAACCATCCTTCTTCCATTAGCACAAGTATCATTTTCCAAAGTACCACTACCCCTTACCACCTACTTACACCTACCACCCCCACATAAAAGGGTTCCGTCGTCCAATCAAAGGGCTACTCGTTACGAGTATCGAGAACCATTACGAGTGAACAGAATCGAATTAAACTCTTCACCGAGTACTCGATAACGTTATTATGATCTTCAATGGAATGCTCAGATTTTGATTTCGTGTCGATGGTGCCTTTCGGATTTTTAATGGTACGGTGCTTTGTAAGAAATTGGTGTGCTTTTTGAAGTATCGATTTTTGGTGCGATTTTCATTTGTTTTTTAATGTTTGCTCGATGATGGAATTTGTCCTGTATTGTGTGTGGTATGTAACAAAGTCGATTCCCGCCGTCTGTACGCTTAGATCTTTTAAGCTACACAACGGATTTTAATGCGATAGATAGAGTGATTCAAGACGAAGGTTTATACTTATAAAACATCACGCTTCGACCGACTGGAGCGGAGCAGTAACCAAAGACGTAACTGAACGGGGATTACACCGCGGGGTGTATGGCTAGTCTTTATATAAAACTTTAGGTTAGGCATGGTTATCTGTTACATAAATATTTTGATATTTCATACCAAAAATACTAGTCGTTTCGTAGCAATAATCCTCGCTTACAGTTACTTGGTTTGATGGTTAGTATGCGTAGTTGTTAGCTACGTAATGTGTCTTTTTACACCTCGTGTTTCAACGATTATTTCAGAAACGTATTCGCAATTCAAATTTAAATGATTCGATTAAGATTTCAAAGGATTTTAATACCTACACCAATAACATTTTGACCCAATTCCCTTCACCTAAAAACCAAACATCTAATCTACAAACGAACACATCAGAAGCCGTAACTAAACCACTCATTATAATTACTTCCCAAATTAATTTGACGACACTTTGCCAAAGAGAACGCGCTTCAATCTGCCAATAAGCTGCTTTGTAATTAGACAGCATGTCGCCTGCGACCAATCACTGAGCTCCGCCCACCGATTGGAATTAAAAAGTCGCCTTGTTAAGTAAATGAAAACAGCCCCGTACCCCGTGGTGTTAGGTTGTGGGGGCTGTCTTAGCGGGTTTATGAGCGGAGCGGGAATCTGTAGTTTTGAATAGTTCATCCTGTTAGTTTGTCTGTATGTTGCTATGAATATGAGAATCTTGACAAAAGATTTGGATTCTTATCTTGAGATGAACAATTTTGGAACAGCTTCCAAATTGTTCAAGTCTTGTAACTTCCTGGACACCTTTGATATAACATTTTGATCCATTAATCTTATTTGCTATTAATAAATGCGAAAGTTTTAATGGATGGATGTTTGTTATTTAATCACGCCAGAAAACCGGCTGAACGGATCTGGATGAAAATTAGCACAGAGATAGATTATAGTCTGGAATAGTACATATCCATATCTAGTACATATCCCAGAAAAATGTACGGTTTAAAAAGCTAGTTATAAAATATAAATTTATAAGTCTAAAGCTATTATTGTACGCATTTGTGGTAAAAGTAACATTAGAAGCAATCGCTCACAGTCGCACCACACCCCATGTCCTATAATTTCACAGGGACATTTTTAATTTATTAAAACGGAGCCCAATGATTATTTGATATTCAAAGTCAATATTTATTTTTTATTACCGTCCATTTTGTTTGCATCTGGACGCTTTGAGTGTTTGCCGTAGGTGATTGTTTTCGTGTAATATGTTAGGTGCTTATGTACTCCTGGTACAGGGGCCGAATTTAATTGATTAGTTTTATATCTATCTGCCTAGCTACGCTATGCTAGAGGTCTTGGGTTTGGTCACAGGTCGAGCAAAAAGTGTTATTGGGTTTTTCTATGAAATTCTCAGTGGCAATAGGCGGAGAGTGGCGGTGGAGTTAATGGCAATAGGCTCAGCCCTATATATATATTACATGCGGCTTAAACATACTGGCGAACTGTGGGTGTACATGAGTACACCTCTGCCTCACTCTTAGGGGAATACGTGCGTGATGGCAGCTTAGTCTTTTCCCTATGTCAGAGTCGGTTTCCAGTGTAGCCGAATGCATCTGAATACCAACCAGTGTTTTACATGGAGCGACTGCCTATCTGACCTCCACAACTCAGTTACTGGGCAACACGATATCTCTTAGAAAGACTGGTTATCAGACTTTTCGGCTTCTGACTATCCATAACGACTGTCATAGATCCACGAATGGCTGTCGGGATCAACGGCTTACCGAGACACGGAGATGTAACACCACCAACTTCCTAAAAAACCCAGTAACACTTTTCCCCCGACACTGGAATCAAACATTGGATCCCGCGTTTATTAGTCGCGCTTGCCACCACGAGCCCAACGAGCAGTAATTCTTATGTACCTACTTACTCCTAGTATACGAGACAAATTCAACTTGATTCGATTTCTAAATGACCTTCTAATCATCATCTGCCTAGCCTTTTCCCAACTATGTTGGGGTCGGCTTCCAGTCGAACCGGATGCAGCTTAATACCAGTCTTTGACATGGAGCGACTGTCTATCTGACTTCCACAACCCAGTTACTGAGCGACACGACCTCTTCGTTAGACTGGTTGTCAGACTTCCCGGCTTCTGACTATCAGTAACGTCGGTCAAAGATTTACGAATGACAGCCGGGACCAACGGTTTTACGTGCTTTTCGAGAAACGGGGATATCACACCACCAACTTTCAAACTCCGGGCGGCTACTGATAAATAATTCTTAATTAATGGAAAACCCAATAACACTTTGCGTTGCCTGGGAATCGAACTCACGAGACCAATATGGCTGTTAGGCTTATACAGGATAAGTTTTTAACCAGTGCGTAAATTTTTTTTGGTAGTTCAGTGTCAGTAATAGAACACATTTCCGTGTTTAGTTAAAAAAAAAAAAAAAAAAATTCATCCTTATCCGAGTTTGAAATAAGCAAAACATGGACATAATCTATTCGCCATACTATCAATGAAAACTCGCGGCCGCCGCCCGGGCGCATGGCTAGGGTGAGGGGGTGGGGAATGCGCTAGCGCCGAGTGACAATAAAATATGGTTTTTAAGTATACATGTTTCGTAAGCGATAACTTTTTTTTTTAGTACTAAGACATATCAAAATAAAATATACGTGTTTAATAAAACGTGTTGAAGTTTATTATGGCAAAATTTACGCACTGGTTAAAAATTTTTCCTGTATACTCCTAGTATAGGAGACAAATTCACCTTGATTAGTTTTCTAAATGACCTTCTAATATACCTCTTATTTATTAACGTCTTATTTAGCGAAAGTGTGTTACGTGTTGCCGTCCCACTTCTTTGACAGGACAGTGACAAGGATAGATGGTGTTCTATTTATATTTTTTGGAGGTGGAGTATGCTAGCTAGCCTTATTACTAAAATTGTGTTAGTTTAATGTAGTCTCAATATATTGACTTTGTGTGTATGTATGACTAGCTTCTGACTGCGACTTCGTTCGCGTGGATGTCACGTGTTATTATGTTTTTTTAGCGCCAATCCCTAAATATTTATTAATTGATAAAAGTAGCCTCAGTTGCTCCTTATAACGTCAGCTGTGAAAGTCCCGTCAAAATCAGTCTAACCGTTTCGGAGTTTTGCCAGATGAACTGACAGTCAGGATTTTTAGATATTAGTGCCCTTTATCGCTTCCTACTCCTATAAACATCTGCAATACCAGAGGCCTTGCAAATAGATGTGCCTTTAATTACATCGGCAAACCCTTCAAATCTGAACTCAGCAAAGGTGCTTAGAGACAGAAATAGGTACGTAGGTAGGTAGTTCTTCCCCGGCGGAGCTCTTCACAAAGAGCTCTACTACACTAACAGCTAAAGAACATCTGCAAATGAGCCGACCGTCCAACTGTCACTTCCCCACATCTCAATACAGGGAACAATATTTATTCAATAACGCGAAGGGGTGCAGGGGTACTCACGGTGGGGTCGCATTCAATTTGTGTGTTGTCAATGATGCGCGCTCGATTTAATGGCAGGTGACGTTTATAGTTTGTGTTTGTGCCCCCTGGTTGTAATGGATGGGTGTTTGGTAGTAAGCGCATTGGGACTGTAATTATTGATGATTTTTTTGGTAGTGTGATTTTTGTAATATGTTTTTACTTTAGCTACACGCTACCTCTTATAGTACATACATACAATCACGCCTGTATTTCCCGAAGTTTTAGGCAGAGGTGTACCAATGTACATTCACAGTTCGCCGGTATGTTTTTAGGCCCCATGTTATAGGGGGCGAGCCTATTGCCATTAACAGGGCACAAATCCAAACTCCGAGCCGCTACTGAGAATTTCATAGAAAAACCCAATAACACTTTTTGCTCGACCTGGGAATCGAACCCAAGAGAACTAGCGTAGCTGTCGTGCCTAGGACCACTAGGCCAACGAGGCAGTTTATAGTAATGATATATTATTATCTCAACCGAATCTCGGTCATGGTGGCCAATCTCAATAAAGACTAGCCAAGTATGGTGGACTGACGACCAAGTAAATATCGCAGGAAATCGCTAAATGTGAACAGCCCAGGACTGGTCATCGTGGCTATTTTTAGGAGAGGCTTATATCCAGCAGAGAAATCTAGCATAGGACCAACGGCTGGTACTTGCTCTTCTAAGCAAGCGAGAGTGCCACAATCATCTTCCAAACTCCTAGCTGCTTACTAAGAACTTCATAAAAAATATACTCGAGAAACATTCTCAGTGTTTAGAGTCTTTATAGACCTAGGAATCGAACTTAACATTCCACGCACAGCAGTCGAATTCATGACACATCAGTAAGTACCCCCACCCCTATAACGGTAGCACTAAATACAAGCGTTACATCTGTATTGTCCTGTGTTTGTTCAACTTTATTATCTGTGCCTTTTGTCCGTGTGTCACACACTGTCTATTAAACTGTAATTTTTGATGGGCAGGGGTTGTTTTACATGTTCTGCTTTTTGAATACGATTTGTTTTTTTTTGATGGATCATTCGGTATTCGGCTTTAGGTGGGTGCTGTGTTTAATTTAAAGAATAATTTTGAAAATAGGTATTGATAGTTTGAATATTTTTTCTTTACAAAAAGGGGATTTAGCAACATATTTTTTTTTGTGTTGTATTTTACACTGTTATTACTTTATTAGAGAAAGAGATGACTAAAGCAAGGAGACGATAATATCAAAATAATCATCATTTTAACAAAAAAAAAATTATATGTAGGTATTTAGCAAAAATAATAAGTTTAATAATAATTCGTTTTTAGTTGGGCCACCAATGTGACTTTTTCAATTCATATAAATGTATTTTCTAATTTTATCTTGGACTTCACTGACTGACATTGGTTATGGAAAACATCATGATTAAACCTGAATTTATAAAAGTCTGAAATCTCCAATCCGCCTTGAGCAAGCGTGGTGATCAATGCTCATGCCTTCTCTGTATGAAAAGAAGCCTTTGCCCTGCAGTAGGATAATAATAGACTGGTATGATTAAAATGTCTCAATGTTATCGGATAAATATCCATCTAACATTTAAGGTACCTAATCCTTCACAAAAGACACCCACTATTATCAATAAACTGCGGTTACCCACTAAACAATTACAGTATCATATCTCACACAACTTAATACAATTATACAAATTCACATAATTTTCTGACACGTGCCCGACCAATAACTAAAATTATTCTCTATCACCATTTAAAACCCACTTTAACAAGGGAATTTCTACCTTAACTTCCTAACAATAAGAGTTATTTGAAAGGTAAATGTTAAACTTGTCTAAATGCAAATGCAACAACATCTAACCTAACATAACACTGAAAAATCAACCGTAAGTCATAAGCAGAAAGGTTCTAAATAAAAAATTGGTCAAAATGCATCGGCACGTGTGTCGGTGACAGTGTTTGCTCTAGGGATTGAGCCGGGAATCGAACCTGCGGCCCAAGAGGATAGGCACGCGACTGATGTAGTGCGCGACTGTTATGGTAGTATGTCATTATTGTAAGATGAAGGGAACGGTTTTTGTAAATGTTCTGGGAGTGACAGAAAAAGTGACATTGTAACGGTTTAGTTATGATTTGTAACTGTGGCGAAATATAACGGTTTTTAAAACTAAAATTATTTATTATATTTATGCACATAATATAAAAAATACACCACACAAAGGCGGAGTTAATGCCTTGGGCATTTTCTGCCAGTCTTCCTTAGGATGATTAATCTATTTAATATAATATGTACCAACTATGTACCAATAATAAAGATACGTCTTTTAAAGGATGTGGCGCCCGCCTCTCATGCATGAGGTTGCGGTTTCGATAACGGGAAGTACCAATGTGACTTTCTCAATTCATATGTACTTTCTAAGTTTAAGTATCATGTACATCTCTGACATCGGTGAAGAAAAATATACGGAAATCGGATATGTACGGAAACCAGAACTAAATATAAGCCTAAAATCACCATTTCGCCTTGAGCAAGCGTGGTGATCAACGCTCATGCCTTCTCTGTATGAGAAGAGGCCTTTGCCCTGCAGTGGGACAATAATTATTATAATTTTTAGCGCAACAGCTGATTGCATTGCCATTGCGTCTACCATATCGTCATAGACGGAAAGACACGAACTTTCGGCCTAATTTTGACACCAGTTTTTTTGCCATATTAGTTCTTCAAAAACCTAACCATATACTCCATAACATTTTTATCACCCTCCCAACACAGCGTACAAAACGCCAACCACTTCCACTTGATTAAGCTTCTGATCCTAATAAAATAAATGTCCTTACTACGCCATATGCGCAGGCGTCGCCCGTGAAATTAAATCAAAACATCGGATGAAAGAAGTGCGTTCATTATTGTCGGTACATTGCACTCCGCTTAATTGGACTTGATGTGCAACGAGACAGGCTTTTTACCCGACTGCGACAGAAGGAGGGTTATGTTTTTCGAGGGTATGTTTGTATGTATGTATGTATGTATGTATGTATGTATGTATGTATGTATGTTTGTATGTATGTATGTATGTATGTATGTATGTATGTATGTATGTATGTATGTATGTATGTATGTATGTATAATTGTTTGGCACGCTCTGCAGGCTGAACGCCTCGATGGATTTTAGCTTGAGAGGTGTCGTTAGATTCGTATTTACTGTGAGAGTGACACTGGGTATATCAAAATAAAAAAAACAAAATGGCGGATTTTTGGCGCCAAATTCAAATGTTTGGCTCGCTCTGCAGGCTGAACGGCTCGATGGATTTTAGCTTGAGAGGTGTCGGTAGATTCGTATTTACTGTAAGAGTGATACTGGGTATATTAATTTCTTTTTTAAAACACAAAGAAATAAAAAATAAAAAACGGTAATTTAAAAAACTAAAAAACCCGACTGCTATTCTTTAAAAATCCCTAAAACAAGATAAATTGTAGCAGTCGGGACCCATTCGGGACCATCTGCAATGTAATATAGGTACCTATGTGCTCTCAATTCACTAATCCTCCATTTCTAGAATGGGTCCCGACTGCTACAATTTATCTTGTTTTAGGGATTTTTAAAGAATAGCAGTCGGGTTTTTTAGTTTTTTAAATTACCGTTTTTTTTGTGCAATAAACAAGGCCTGTTGGTGTATTTTGTGAAAATGTCTTTCGGTGAATTTGCTGGATGCGGGCAGCTCAGGATCGGTCATAGTCGATGATTCCGAAGGTCGTTCTCTGTCGCTCTGCCAAGGGCGGAAGAAGTCATTTGATGATTTCCTATCCTTTAAAAGAACTGGTCATGGTGGTGATCTTCAGGGGAGGCCTATGTCAGCAGTGGACGTCGTTCGGCTGAAATGATGATGACGATGATGAATTTACGTGAAGTGAGATTGAGATGAGCTCTAAATCTCCATCATTAAGTGGAATGGCAGGTTACCTTAAAGTCACTTCATCTTTATCTTAAGCATCATCTTAAATAGTTATTCCATAGTGTAGTAGTCATCATTATAGCCTATAGCAGTCCACTGCTTCACTAAAATTCGACGCTATACGTCTCGATTCTCGGCAACTTTGAACTAACTGCTACTATAACATAACCAGCTTATTGTTGTCCTCCTACAAGGCAAAGGTCCTTCTCATACAGATAAGGCATTGATTGGCGATCTCAGGTTTATATTTATTATAAGTCCAGATTTTCTCACAATGCTTTTTTTCACCGATGACAGTAATCTCGAAACTACATATCAATTGAAAGAGCCTGATCTATGTGACGTTTTAACGTGACATTTTGAGGATACATACGAGGTATCGTGTCTATCCTCAAAATGTCATCCATGCTAAATAGTCGTATATCTAACAATTCCAGTTTCTAAGTCAACTAAAAAACACTACATAAAAATGACAACTGCCAACTCATAATCATAACGCGTGCCACAAATGCGGTTTCTATGTATGCTCAGGGGAGTGAGTCCAAACTGGCGGCGTTACTACTCCCAAGCGATGGCTGACAGTGACACCGTCCGAAGGGTCGTCACGTGGCCTTTGTCGTAAATATTCGCGCAAAATTGTAAAAATAGAAAGGTAATTAACAGATGGGATGCGGTTTGGGAGCTTTTTTTGTTGTCTTGTGATGGGGTATATGAATTCGCATGTGATGGCCAAGTTCGTTTGGAAACGACCTTTGGGGTAGATGTTACTGATAAACTTACAAAAATGTTGACTCTTCTAATTAGAAATTAATAGTAGTTTTCTAGTTGGAAAAATCAATGTATTGATCACATTATCATTATATTTTTATCTTGCCACACGGTTTACTAATTATTTATTTATTAGAAACTAGCGAACGCGTTAAGTTACGTCTTTGGTTACTGCTCCGCTCCCGTAAGTCGTAGTGTGACGTTATGTAGCCTATGACACTCACAAATACCGTGGCTTCCTATGCGTAAAAGAATTTTCAAAATCGGTTCAGTAGATCCAGAGATAAGCCCCTACAACCTCACAATCTGTACCTCTTTAAATATGATGAGTATAGATTACAACTCTATCTCCGATATAAAAACCAAAAATAATGTTAATTAAATACAGTTGGATGTAAAGAAAAGTTTGTAAAGATATTACACACAAATCGATCATAAATGCTTTAGATTACAAGCTAATCTTACACAACATTCTAAATCTCCATCGAAATCATGTCAAAAACCAAAAACCCGATACACTATCCATTCGCCCGATATACCGCCCATATCATCCGCCATGACAGTGACTCTGTCCCCAATGACGTCTGTCATTCCACTGACATTGACACCGAGGGACGTCACATGCACGTCCTTACCAAACACGCAAAATTGTATAAATAGAAAGTTTATTAACATCTGCCCAGTTTGGGCGAATTTTATTTCTGGTGCTTTTTTTTTTTAACCGTGTCATGGAGTTCCCAAAGGATTCGTGTGACGGGTATCGTTTTAATTTTGATGAAGTCATTGTCAATTATTTATTTATGAACAAGACCTATTAAAAGGAACTTTTGAATGGTAAAATTTACGAGAAAAATAAGAGAATTGAATCTAGTCAACTCTTCTAAAAGGTAGTTGGAGAATGAGTGTTATTATAGGCACATTTTAACTTTGTCTCTGAGATGGCAACGCATTTGCAAGGCATCTGGTATTGCAGATGTCTTTACACAGCGTTGACCACTTAACATCAGGTGGGCCGTCGCGTCGGCTTGTTTGCCATCCAATGATATTTAAAAAATAAAATCTCCATACATCAAAATTTTCCGATACAGGCCCCAGTAACTCGAATGACTCTTCTATTTAACTCAGTAGCATAAATTCTTCTCATTCTTCCATATCCCTCTAATCTAACTAAGCGTAATCAACCAAAACACGCTAATAATACAATCGGCCAACATCTCAATTGACGCCCCGCGGCGTCGCCCGCTGTTCTGTTGTGCTTACGCCTATCGAACGCTTTTGATAAATCGCCGCGTGCGGCCGTGTTGGGGCAGCGAATGTTCAGATCAATGGATTTTTATTGTGTTATTTAAATATAGTGGTATGTGGAGAAGAAAATTGTAGTGTAATGGAGGGATTTATATGATCATGAGGTCTGTTTCTTGTATTTTTGTAGCAGATTAAAATAACTGCTCCGTTGGTCTCGTGGTCGCAAGTGCGACTGCTGTTCAAAGGGTCTCGGGTTCGATTCCCGGGTCGAGCAAAAAGTGTTATTGGGTTTTTCTATGTAATTTTCAGTAGCGGCTCGGAGTTTGGATTTGTGCCCGGTTAATGGCAATAGGCTCGCCCCCTATTACATGGGACCTAAATATCCCAGCGAACTGTGGGTGTACATTGGTACACCTCTGCCTAACCCTTTGGGGAATACAGGCGTGATGGTATATATTAAAATAGCCGAGCGATATTAGTCAAAGTCAACGTCAAAGCATTTATTTTAATTAGACCATTTGCAGGCACTTTTGAATTGTCAAGAAATTGATTTTTGCTTGTTGCTCGTTCCAAAACGTAGCTAAGTCTCCATGAAGTCCTTCTATACTTCTTCGCTATTATACTGAGCTCACAGTTGCTTTCAATCTATTCCATTTTATTTACAGTCAAATTGCGTTGTAAATTACTGTATCTACCGTGTTTTAAATCAAATAATCACTTTAGCTTACAATAAGAGCTTGTAAGATTTCCAATGACAATTCAAATTCTGGGTTTACTAGCGTTAAATTACATCTTTAGTTATGGTCCTCCTTTAGGTCGTAGCATGCTATCATATCCTACGATATAATTCCTAACCTAATTAATATAACAAAGCAACGACCTTGTAACTGCAGTTTCTCTCCTTCGATTTTCCTTCCATCTTACATTCCAGTTCAATACTTTAAAATTTTAATCAACCCTCCAAAACTCTTGGCTCGTTCTTATCGACCTTGTTAAGTGCCGTGGGACTGTCCAGGTGTTCTTCTCGCCCTCGGTTCCTCCCACGTGAGATACGTCACACTTGCCGGGGTAAATTGGGGGTAAAATGTACAGTGCTGTTTTGATTTTAAGATTATTTCTCTGTGAGGTATTATAGTGGTCAGTGATTTTCAATTGTTATTTTGATTGCGTTTGTTTTGATTTGGATCTGTAGGTCGTTAAGCTTGGCAAGAGTTGATAAATTAAAATTGTATTTGTTTGATTTTGGTTGTAGTGATTTTAATTAAATATTTGAATTTGTAGGGAGATATAATTCAAATTAAAACTGTACTGCTTTGGAATCAAATTCAATGTTTGCATGATTTGGAAATTATATTTTTTGGTGCAATTGGTAGCCCAAAAAATAGCTGTTTGTTTGAGACTAAGAAAAACTATTTTGAGTAAGTTATCCCTTTCCTTTTATTCTTATTCTGTTTTTACTCGAGATGGATTAGATCTTGACTCTAGTCTAAGTCAGAGATGACAGAGACAGAGTCGACGATGAACGATAAACGACGAAGAAGCCTGTTCACTCTCACTATGAAAAGATTAGGGTTGAATGCGTTTGGAATTATTCCGTATACAGATTCCCAGTAATTCTTTAAAATAGTAACTATTAAATCTTCAATAATATGTTCACTACATTTTCTCCTTTCCAACACAAACTATACACAATCAAAGCACGCCTCTTTCAGAAGCGTCTGTAATCAAATCATCGTAACTCGAGAACATTGTTTTTTTAACCGAATAATCGAATCGGACGGAACAATCCAATGCATCGAAACAAGCGATTATCGCTCCGCCATCGCTAAGTAGTTGCGACAGCCGCGACAGGGGCGTGTGAATGAGATGGTGATAGTATAAGTGGGGTGTGTGAGGGAGATGAGAGATGTGCTTGTAGTGCATTCGCGTAACAGCGACAGATTGGCGCACACATGTCGCGTTGCGATGTTCTTTTTGCGAAGTGTGCTTAGTGAAGGGTTTTGGGTCGATAGTTTAATTGATTATTGTCGAAATCATGTATTTAGTCTTGTCTAAGGACTGATTGGATAGATGGGTCATCAGTGATTTTGTTTCTGAAACATAAATTATCATCATCTTCTTGCCCTTGTCCAATGTTGCTTGGGGATGACGCAACATGTTTTCTTCTTCTATTTCGTCGTCCGTGTCAACCGTCATGCTATCACTGACTACCTTTTTCTTTCTTCTTTTATATCATTCTTCACACAATCCTTCTATTTTTTCTTTGGCTTCCTTGTGCCTCTCCATCTTTCTGAAACATAATTATTTTTCAATTGAATTTTCATATATTTCACATGATACGCATAAAAAAGGTCTATTTAAGACCCGTCTAATTACAACAATGGAAAAAAACCCTATTTTTTTTAACGTTTTCTGCTTATTTATATTTTAAAGAAACATAGAAAATCATCGATAAAAAGTTTCCAAATCTAACACATCCCTACGCAAGCTTTCAAGAGGACACATGAAAGGGGAGCGTCGGGTCGTACGGCGACGCTTGTTTGTGCGATTTAATTTCATTTATCAACGCATTACTTACCGGGAGGGAATTACTTATCCGGATTACCCTGATACCCCGCTCTCCCCCCGACATTTTTCCTATGTAAATAAGCAACGGGGTCTGAATTTTTGAGTAGTATATGATAAGGCGGTATATGGACTTCTGTTGTGCGAAGTGTGCGGGCGAATTTCGAGCAAATAAGGTATTTTTTTTTCTTGATTTTTTTTTGTTTACGATTTTGGGATATACTAGATATAAAAAAAAATGTGTTTGAATGAGCAAGAGCGTAATTTATGATAGGTAAGTATTCCATGGCAGGTATTCCGGTTTTTTTTTTTTTTTGGGGTTAAGAAAATGTTGTCCTACGTAATAGGGGGTGAGCCTATTTATTGCCTTTAACCAGGCACAAATCCTAACTCCGAGCTGCTACTGAAAATTTCATACAAAAACTGAATAACACTTTTTGCTCGACCTAGCAGTCGCGCATAAGACCACTAGGCCAACGAAGCAGTTAAAAAATAACAAATTTTTAACAAAACTCTATTTAGTTCATATATTTTCCATCGATACGCTAGGAAGAAGACTATTCCACACAAAAGAAAACTATCTAACCAAAATCATCATACCCAGACACATATCACTCACAAATTGAACATTTGCCAAATTAAAATTCCATATCACCACCAAAAATGTCTTTAAAAGCATATCATCATAAGAAAACATTCCCTCATTAGTTGTTAATTGATAATAATAATTAGAGAAAGACGATTAGATAGTTTTAATACCAGGTGAATGGTGAATAAATTGGTTCGAAGTATGGGAGAAAGAATTTGATGGTTTAGTGAGCACTTTGCTATAGTATTTAATGGAAGTGGCTCGTTTAGCGTGCCTGGCATTTGATTGCCTGTTTTAGATAGGATGATGACGAGTTTAATGTCTTAAGTGGTTACAGTAACGTCTGATTGCTTATTTGGAATTTAAATATGAAGACTTTTCTAGTTATCATTGCTTGGTATCTTTGAATAAGATTTTTTTCGATAGATGTGTAAGTTTACTCTGCTTTCGGGGGGAACTTTTTGCATTATTTCGCAATATTTTGAGCCACTGCAGGACACAAAAGCCTGTTCTCATAAAGAGTAGGCACGAGCATTATCACCTGGCTTGCTGAAGGCAAATTGGCGATTTCAGTCTTAGATAAGTGTTCAGTTTTCCTTACGATGTTTTTCTTTCACCGAAGTCAGTGATGTCCAAGATAAATTTTCAATTATGAACTGAGAAAGTTGCATTGGTACTTGCCTGGAATCAAGCCTCATGCATGAGAAACTTTAACCACTGTTCCATTACGACATTTCGGGATTCATCATCATCATGATCATCATCATATCAGCCGCAGTACGTCCACTGCTAGACATAGGCCTCCCCCATAGATTTCCAAAAGGACCGGTTCGAGACGACCTGCATCCAGCGTTTAATTCGGAATTATTAAATGTCGTTTCATATCCGTGTCGACATCCTGATACACAAAATAAAAACAGATATCAAAAACTAAAACACTATATTAAAAATCTGAACAGAGACAAACATTTAGTTTTTAATAATGACAGTTGCCATGCTCTTTTGAGGGGCAAATAGAATGGCAATGATAATTATACTGTAGAGTACTTTAATCTGCTTACAACCCCTCTTATGACCTTATTTGTTCAATTGTGCATGAGTGTAGTGTCAGGTGGCCCTTTGACTGCAGCGTGTCAAAGCCGAGAGGATGATAGACAGTATGTTTTACCTACATGTTCATGACTCAAATTATCATTGGATGGTAAACAAGCCGACGGCCCACCTGATGTTAAGTGGTCACCGCTGCCTGTAGACATTTGCAATAGCAGAGGCTTGCTAATGCGTTGCCATCTCAGAGACAAAGTTGAAATGTCTCATGTGCCTGGAATTACACCGGCACCTATACCCTACAATACAAACCAGAATACAGCAACGCTGCTTGGCGGCAGAAATAGGTTTAGTGGTGGTAGTATTCACTCGTAGTTTTGAACCGTTTTACATTATTTTACATTTTCAATTCTTTCCCATTCTATTATGGACTCTTAAAAGGATACGTGAGGCATACGTTTCTAATTGGACAAAAGATTTTCTTTAAATCCACCATTGATGACAAGGTTGGTGTAGTACAGTTGAGCTTTTGACTGCCGTGCTGCGTGTTGGCGAAAGGAGTATGTAAGGATCGTTGTAAGTGGCGTTCTGTGGTTTCTGCCTACTCTCATGAGCAAAAGGCGTGAGCTTATGTATGTATATACAAATCCTACTGATCATCGTTCTAATATAAATAATTTCTTATGTACTTCAAGCGATACATACACACTTAACCTACAAAACTAGATTCACACATTGACAGCCACTTACGACCTTTTAACTCTTCCATCTGCCAATTGATATATCTTCTAACATCTGCGTCGTAAGTGATCGTTTACCTCTAATGCAACGTAAAGTACTGTGTAAGTTACTGCCGATTAATGTCTAACTGATTATCGTGCTAATTAGTAAAGAATCGTATCTCCAACTAATTGGCATTTTGCATTTAAATACTGGCATTCTTATCTAATATCTTCTATTAGTACTGGAATCTTGTCTAGACATAAAAATTTGTTCGTAAATGTTAATGATGATTGCTTCCATTTTTTCGTTAGCAATGCTTATAAAGCGCTATTCTTTTTTTTAGAAAAAAAAAAATACTGTTGGCCATATACTAGGAAGTTCTCCTGTAACGTGGGTAGTTTACAAGTATATAAACTCACATGCACAAGCAGTCAGACCCGGGACAAGTATGGGTTGGCCATCCAAATATTTGTACTGTGCGGGAATTGAACCCGTTGCCATTCCAGAGACAAAGTTCAAATGTATCATGTGCATGTTTACCCCGAACTACTTTCCGACCACCAATTCTACAGAGCCGTGATTTCTTTTTACCCCCAATCACGCCTGTATTACCCAAAGGGTTAGGCAGAGGTGTACCAATGTACACCCACAGTTCGCCGGTATATTATTATTTAGGTCCCATGTAATAGGGGGCGAGCCTACTGCCATTAACTGGCCACAAATCCAAACTCCGAGCTGCTACTGAGAATTTCATAGAAAAACCCAAAAACACTTTTTCCTCGATCTGGGAATCGAACCCAGGACCTCTAGCGTAGCAGTCGTGCTTACGACCACTAGGCTAACGAGGCAGTTAGTTAGTTGATTTCTTTTTATTCAGTGAAAACTGAATTTTAAAAAAATTGCTTAAAAAAATTAAAATTAATTAAGTACTTTTAATTTGGTGGTCATTCTATTCAACTAACAACGTGCACGCGGACGAGGCGAAAGATGTAGGATCGTAGCAGGTGGCGTCCTGTGGTTTCTACCTACACTATTGATAAAAGGCTTGAGTTTATAATATGTATCTATGTATTTACTCCTCACAGGCAGCGCCTTAAGATTTAATGTATTATTCTTTAATTCGCGTGCAGCCCTTGGGTGCACGTAAACTAATAAATCCGCCCAATCCGATTGGAGCTCATCTTAAATAGAAAGAATATAAAGCTGCCTCCCTTCTGCATTTGTTTCTTGTATTGTTTTAATCGTATTTGGCAGACATTTTGTGTTTCTTCTCAAATAATTCAGCGTTATTGTGTTTTCTTCTCGACTCCTGGTTTTATTCTTTTAAGTTGATTTGGAAATTAGTTCGTTAGAAAGATGTCGATTCATGCAAGCTTTTCGTAATATTTAATTGAATTTTATCTGTAGTTTTCTCATATAAATAATTACAGGCACATAATTAAAGAGACATTTCAACTTGGTCTCTGGGATGGCAACGCATTTACAAAGCCTCTGGTATTGCAAATGTCTATAGGCATCGGTAACCACTTAACATCAGATGGGCAGTCGGATGGTTGGCCACCCAACGATAATTGAAAAAAAAAAGCACTAGCTTCTGCACTCGACTTCGTCCGCGTTACAGTTAAAATATTATCCTACGGGAACAGTACAATTTTCCCGGGACAAAAGGTAATCTGGTATTGCAGATGTCTATAGGCAGAGGTGACCACTTAACATCAGATGGACCATAGTCTTGTTACCATCCAACGATGTTGAAATCACATCCATACAAACTTTCGCATTTATAACAGTAGTTGCCTTAAACCAGTTCAATGCTGACTTAATATTTTTATTAGCACACTCGGACCCCTCCTGCTAATACCCATTCAAGCTGCACATTTTATTTCTGTTCACGAACAACTAAACCAACACTCGTTGGGGGCGCGCGAATTTGTTTAAACTCAATTTACATATTTATTTGCGTTTATTAAAGTGAAATAAATTTGATGTCTCTATGTGCCCCCCTTCGTACGTCAAATGAAACGCATATGGATTTATGGGACTTTGGTTTTTTATGTTGGCAACACCTGTTGTTTTTGTTGTTGTTGTTGTTTGAAATATGGAGTTATAAGCGACTTCGTACGCGTCTAAGTTGAAACCGCATATTTTACCGAAATAAAAAGAGTATAGTGGTTCTTCAGAAAGGTCGGGTGTGCAGTACCTACTTGTAACCGGCGTGCTTTTATGACCAGATGTATGAACGTGGATGAGGCGAAAGTAGTATGTAAGGATCGTAGCAGGTGGCGTTCTGTGGTTTCTGCCTACCCCCCATGGGAAAAAGGCGTGAGTTTATGTATGTATGTAAAAAGTGTATACAATATAGCCTGTGTGCTATTATAGACTATAATCTATCTCAGTGCCAAATTTCATCCAGATCCGTTCAGCCGTTTAAGCGTGAATAAGTAACGCCCGTCCATACATCCTCACAAAATTTCGTATTTAGAATATCAACAATAGGAAAATGAATAAGGTAGGATAGTAAAAATAATACATGTAAATATTAGTACACCTCTCATTGGTACACCTCTGCCTAACCCTTCGGGAAATACTGGCGTGATGATGGTGATGGTAAATATTAGTAAAGTATGAAGTATTCTTTAACCCCCGACGCAAAAAGAGGGGTGTTATAAGTTTGACGTGTCTGTCTGTCTGTCTGTCTGTCTGTCTGTCTGTCGGTGTGTCTGTCTGTGGCATCATAGCTGCCGAACGGATGAACCGATTTCAATTTAGTTTTTTTTGTATTAAAGGTAACTTACGTACGAGTGTTCTTAGACATGTTTGATGAAAATAGGTTGGGCCGTTTAAAAGTTGTGGTGATTAGTAGTGGTGAAAGTAGGGAAGAAAAACCGAATGTCTGTAAATATACTCGAGTGGGGTCTCAAACTTAACAAAATCGACATTATAATAAGTAGGTACCTATAAAAAGTATAAAATAAAAAATTAAATTAAAAATTTAAAAAACCCCCAACACAAAAACCTAAGTTAACTTTAAAAAGTAAAAAAATAACAAAAAAAATACGTCACGTTGGGGGACCGATGTTGCAATTAGGATACGATCGTCCCGAGCGGTCCCCCAACGTGACGTATTTTTTTTGTTATTTTTTTACTTTTTAAAGTTAACTTAGGTTTTTGTGTTGGGGGTTTTTTAAATTTTTTATTAGTGGCTTTTAAATTTTGTTACGGCTTGTATAACAGAAGATCTTCTAGATTTTAATCTAAATAATTGAGAACAGTAAAATTAGGAAGGGATTAAGAAAAATGCTTATAAAACATAAGAGCGAACCTGTTTTAACCGATTTAAAAAAAAGAGGACGTCCTCAATTCGATTGCATTTTATAAATGTTCTTTGTTCTAATTTATCATCCAATTTTATTATTATTTTAGTATAAAAAATCCATTTTTGCATATAAGAATTCATGAAAAAATTCACTAGCTATAAAAAAGCCATTATATTCATAATTCAGAAAATACAAACAATTTGGGTAGATACTTCACGCAAAAGAATTATTACAAAATGTACTTAAAACCTTATCTTTCGCTCAACATATAACTAAAACAACATCCCCACATCAAAACCAATTGCAATCAAAACAAACATAAATCGACCTACTCGAGATGATATACAATTATTTTCATACAAAAAAATTGTACTACATATAAAATACACAAACATATTGGAGCGGCAACTGAAGCTTCCTTTCATTACCAACTTCCTTCAATTAAAATAAATCCACACTCGAAATTAACATACCTTACACACTTAAAATGCCGCAACGATTTTAATGCATATCCAAAATTTCCTGACCTTCCCTGCCCCGTGCATTCAAACAATATTCTTCAACAAATGAAGATGTCTGACTAATCATACAGGTCTGTTTACGCTGGACGTTTTAGTCTCGACAAATATCAAAGGCGACACAGTCTCCTTAATGGGAATACGTATTTCACCTTGTAAAGGCGCCGAAATGCGCCGGAGTCGTTTATCTAACTGAAATTAAGAACGAAAACATTTTAAACGAGCCATAAATTTTTCTTAGGTGAGTGCTTTCTTTTGGTGTTGCCAGCTGTGCTGTTTAATTCTGCGGGTTTATTTTGTGGTAAATCTATTGCGATCTTATTTGATTTTTTTGGAGTTTACTTTGTTGATAAATGTCTTAAAAGGGAAACATTTTTTTTTCTGATTTTAATAAGTAGAATAAAATGTATTTCTGTTTTAGTCTTCTCCCTTTTAAGTCCTTAAAATCTAAAGATTTAAAAGTACTAAATATTACACAGAAAATATTTTTAATTGCATTTAAATAAGGGATTTAAAAAAATAATACTTAGAGACGATTAGAATCTTACAAGAAAAATTACAAGCTTAAAACTTAGGAGTAATAATTAGGTAACACTTGCATAATAATAGTTTTTTTAAGTGCGTAAATAATTTCCCAAAACAACTTAAAATGGAATAATACCCCTAAGCGATAAATCCACGACCACCTGGCAACACTGATCCGGATAGATGCGCAGGCGCCTCTCGTATGCTCGCCTTCCATTAGCGCGTTTGAATTTAGAACGCGTCGCGATTGGCCGGCGGAGGCAATGAATCATGGCGCCGGCGCTGAGACGACACACAGGATGCTGTGTTTAGATGTTAGATTAAACTTTAAGTTTAATGTTTTAATAAGACTGGGCTGATATTGTTTGATTAGTGAATATAATTATGCACTAATTTACCTTCATGATAAACCTGTGCTATTTGATGTTTTCTCAGTTTATGTTTTTATTTGGATCAAGCCTGGTTGAACAAATTTTATTATAAGTACTAGCTTTTGCCCATGATTTCGTCTACGTGGTTTTTACACCCGCTTTAAATTACGTCTTTGATTATTGCCCCGCTCCAGTTTGTGGTAGCGTGAAGTTCTACAACCTTTAGTCCTCATGTAACTGGTTATTTATCATTATAGAAAATATTTTTCTATTCCGACGGTAAATCCAGAGATTAGCGCGTTTACACACAAAACGAACGTTTTAACAAAAAACTCACTCATTTTTTCATTCGTCTTTTTATTATATTACGAATAGTATACATAGATTCGATTTTACTCGATAACAAACCATTTTCCAAGGAATCTTCAACTACCCTACCCAAGTTACTTCTTCTTCTTTATCGTGTGGGCAGTAAGGTCTTACGACCCCACACACCCTAGTGTCAGAGTTTCTAAACCGCCTCAAGGGCCTCTGACATGGTTACCGATGTCAGTGATATCCAAGGTAAACTAAGAAAGTACATATGAATTAGAAAAAGTCACATTGGCCTAGTGGTTAAGGCGCCCGCCTCTCATGCACGAGGTTGTGGGTTCGGAACCGGGCACGGGCAAGTACCAATGTGACCCAAGTTACTTATATGTATTTTATTAACTGTAGTCATATAACTATCAAACATTATATCCAAAGCTTTCAACTTTACATCACAGCACACACACGCTGTATACACCGTATGAAAATAACATGAAACTTCACGCGTGTACGGAGCGGCGACACGTCATTATATCATACTCGTTGAAATGTAACATCTATCATTCATAGAATACGGTGCTTTTTGTTCTATACGTCACTCGGAGCTTCTGCCAACACTGTGTGTAAGTAGGTTGACATGGTTTTGATGGTGTTAATAATGTATTGCAGAAAAGTTTTTTTATTCACTTGCTACGTAGTCGCTGATTTATGTTCATTTATTTGCATACCATAATGTCAACACAACTGCTACGCTAGAGGCCCTGGGTTCCATTCCCAGGTCGAGCAAAAAGTGTTATTGGGTTTTTCTATTAATTTCTCAATAGCAGCTCGGAGTTATGTGTGCCCGGTTAATGGCAATAGGCTCGACCCCTATTACATGGGACCTATACATACCGGCGAACTGTGGGTGTTATTTATACACCTCTGCCTAACCCTTCGGGGAATACAGGCGTGATGGTCTGTATGTATGTATGTATGCATAATGTCAAGAAAGGTGTCAACATACTTACAGCTAAGGTACAATTATGGACCCTGTAAGGATTGTAAATTCGTCTTGGAGAAGCGTGGTGATTAAATTCGTGCTTCTCTTTATAAGATGAAGGCTTTACCTACAGTGGGATAATATCTGTTATTTGCTCGTCTTCGCTTTAAGGCCTGGTCTCCACCAAATAGGAGGTCTCGTACAACCAATCGGATTGCATTATTTTCACGTCTCATCGCTTAGCTTCAACACAACACTGTATCCTATTGGTTGTTTACTATATAGACATCTCTTCTCCTATCTGCTTTGGTAGAGTCCCGGGCCTTAGGGTCGGTTCATATCTGACGGAAAATGCGTCGCGTTTTATCCGTCGCGTAACGCCAAAACAGTCAAATACATAATAAAACATTCAACCTTTCACACTTAACCGATGATGCGTTCGCGCGTCTACCTAAGAGCGACGATACGCTTGACGCATTTTCCGTCAGATATGAACCGACCCTTAGAGCAATAGCGCACTAGCGGCTTGGCCGCAGCGGCCAGGTCGCGGCAGCCATCGAGATAGATACCTTAGTATGAAATCGCCACAGAGCGCGCGCACCTGGTCGCACGCGACCAGCGGCCACAATCAGCCGCAGCGGCCAGCGAGATCGGAGCGGCGCGTTTGCGGCCAGTGTTCAGTCGCTGGTCGCTGCGGCCACTGAGATCTATAGTATTGTAGTAAAATCACCAATGTGCGCGCACTAGCCGTGGCGGCCGCACGTGTTGTAAGTGATTTGTAATTATCGACTACGATCGTAGCCGTGGTTTTGGCCGCGTTGCAAATCGATCCCTGCGGCCTGGCCGCGCGACCTGGCCGCTGCGTCCAAGCCGCTAGTGCGCTATTGCTCTTAAGGTGCGACCCCTACCTTCTTTCCAATACATTAGAGGCTAGCCTTCTTTTTTGTATCTCAATTTATTTTAAGCCATTTTATACTTCACACAATCCTTCCATCATTTCTTCGATCTTCTAAAACAATACAAATATTTCTCAGCTTTTAAACCGTAATGCATTTACTGCAAACAAGATCTAAATTGCGTCTCCATATCGTGAAAAATAAAACGGCCGAGGCCAATAACACATAAAACATTTAGCTTTATTCCTCTCAATCCAGTTTGCTGCCATCAATCTCTGATCAATTACAATACAAGCCATCCTTTGTGACCTTTCAAGTCCCACAAATATTTAAGATTACACTATCTTAACCCGTCCCTACAAGGAGGTCTGGCATTATCAAAATGTTTATAACCAGACTGACTATATAAGTTTTCACACACTTAAACCCTTATAACAAAGCTTTAAAGTTCATAATTCAATAAATTAACAGTAAAGAAGACTTGGTATATAATATATCGTTGCGCGTGAATGACCAATCACAAGGCTCAGCTCGGATTCCAAATTTGAAATACTTACTTGACGTACCAACGGCGCCATCTTTTTTCTGTTTCTTTTTTTGTTGATTTATGGAACGGGAAAGATTGTAGTAAAATTTTAGCCAATTTGTTTAAACCAGTGCGTTTCAATCTCCAATTTATGGGCTAGCAATCCCACACCACTTACTTACTCATCATCTGCTTGGCCTTTTCCCAACTGTGTTGGGGTCGGCTTGCAGTCTAACCGGCTGCAGCTGAATACCAGTGTTTTACATGGAGCGACTGCTTATCTGGCCTCCACAACCCAGTTCCTGGGGAACACGATACCTCTTGGTAAGACAGGTTATCGGACTTCCTGGCTTCTGACTATCCTCAACGACTGTGAAAGATTTACGAATTATAGCCGGGACCAACGGCTTTATGTGCTTTCCGAGGCACGGGAGTGTCACACCGCTAACTTCCAAACTCCGGCCTGCTACAGAGAAATTCGTAATGGAAAAACTTAATACCACTTTTTGCTCGACCTGGGTATCGAATCCAGGACCCCGTGTTCATCAGTTGAGTGTACCAGCGGAGTAGTAATCTCGCACCGCTTACTACGTAGATTAAATCTGTACTTGCAGAAATCCGCGAATTCAAACCTAACTTACCGGTTACCCCCGCGGGATTCGATTAGGACTGCCTTTCCCAAAGTTTTGGATAACATTGCCATTTCGTATTGTTCCAAATTCTAACATTTGTTCATTGAGTTGTTGTTTTTCATACAAAGTTATCATTTAGAGTGCTCTATCTTGTAACACGTGATCTTGAAGATAACTTTTGATCTCATCACATCATGAAAAGTTTTATTTTACTTTTTTAAATAAAATACTTAGAATTATTTATTCGTTAAACACCAATGTGACCAAATAGTGGTGTTTACAGTTGGGATTGTTAAACATAGGTATAGCTACCGGTGTTAAAATAGGGTTCTTATATACATTGGTATTTCGCTGGCTTTCTTTATAATGACTGAAATATTATACAAAGCTTTATTAAATAAACGACACGTTTGGCGCAGTGACTGATAGCTACAGATAGTTGTTCGGGGTCTGGCTGTATGTGAGATTATGTTTGTAAACACACCCACGGTACAGAAGAAGTTGCTAGTGTTAGGTAACTTCTTTTTAACCGACTTCATTTAAATATAAAGAATATAAAAGGTAATACAAAAAAAAAGTTATTTTTATTTTTTTAATTTTCAGTTATGATTAAGGCAACATTCCATTTTATTGCATCTCAACACAAGTTTGAGCACCGCATCGAACGGTGGTTACAAGCGAAGCCAATATTGACACAACTTATAATTGGATGTACAGCAAGCAAAGATGCTTGTCGAGCGAGATTTTTTTAATTTTTTGCTCGTCTCCCCTTTTAGTTGTGGTGTACAGGCGAGCGATGATTGGTTATATCCAATATTGGAATAATATATTAAAAAGTACCTCCTTTTTTTGTTTAAACCTGTGAAATTATTGGCTGATAGGGTAAGGCTCTAGACGCCAGATTAACACGCAATAATAGT
The DNA here is from genome assembly GCA_932526535.1 of Caradrina clavipalpis. Classification (NCBI taxonomy): domain Eukaryota; kingdom Metazoa; phylum Arthropoda; class Insecta; order Lepidoptera; family Noctuidae; genus Caradrina; species Caradrina clavipalpis. The sequence goes on from OW052111.1 coordinate 12,100,813, forward strand.
CATTGATCCCACTTTTATTTAGTAAATAAAGGATATGATTTTAGTGTATAGCTTCTGATAATTTATTTAAAAAATAAAATTGTACATTTTTTTTTTTAAATGCTTGTATTATTACATGCCAAGTTTTATTAAAGGTTCTTCTATGAAATTCTCAGTAGCAGCTCGGAGTTAGGATTTGGTTAATGGCAATAGGCTCGCCCCTTATTTCATGGGGCTTAAAAACATACCGGCGAACTGCGGCTGTACATTGGTACACCTCTGCCTAACTCTTCGGGGAATACAGGTGTGATAGTGTGTCAGTTTTGATACTATTTCTTGTTTACATTATTAATTATACATACATACTAACAGAACACCGGAGCCATTTGAAATCCTAACACAACAGCCATGTACCGCCCCGAGGCGCGCTTGACCATCATAACAAACTCCGTCAAAGCCTTTATTATTGCTTGTACATATAACATACACTGTTTGTGTTCAATTTATTCTGTTAGTACTAGCTTGTGCCTGCTACTTCGTCCGCGTCAGACTGAATATTAAGTATATTCGGAAATCACGTGGCGCCATCTACTATAATTAGAACGTTATTGTGGTTTTCCTCGGGAACAGTACTATTTTTCGGGATGAAAGGTACCCTATGTCCGTTTCTGTACACCTGACAACGTATATGCAAAATTTCAGTATGTTCAGTTCAGTGGTTTAGGCGTGAAATGGGAACAAACAATCAAGCTTACTTTAGCATTTATAATATTAATATCATTTATAAGGAATCAAAAAAAATTGTCTCAAACAAGAAGGTTTATTGTCTTTCTATTCTATCAACAAAAAAGACGAAAATGTAATTGACCTTTTGGTCTTCTAAAATCTCCAAGGTTTTACTTGAAACTTTCTGTTTCTAACAAGAACGTATTGTTTCAGCTACATATGCCTGACCGGGTGCATCACTCGCGCTGAGAATGCTGGCAGCGTTCGCGAGAGCATACAGACCTTGCTGACTGTGTGTGCCGACCTCTGCCATCCTTGTATACTTGATTCGGTAAGTATTGCTTTACTTAGCTATGGAGTTTCTTGCTCGTTCTTCATCACAAGAATACACATGCTTACTTTTACATCGTTCTGGAGCCGAAAGCCATAAGCTCTTACATAGTAACAGAAACTATTGCCACTATTATTTTCAAATAATAATAGGAAAATTTAATTTTTGCAGTAGTGAGAACTCGAAGTAACGTTTCCTTGCAGTCAATTCATCATCATCATCATCTCAGCCATAGGACGTCCACTGCTGAACATAGGCCTCCCCTTTAGATGTCCACATATACCGGTCGGAAGCGACCTGCATCCAGCGTCTTCCGGCGACCTTTATTAGGTCGTCTGTCCATCTTGTTGGTGGACGTCCTACGCTGCGCTTGCTAGTCCGTGGTCTCCACTCTAGCACTTTTCGACCCCATCGGCCATCTGCCAATTCATATTTGTATGTAAATCTTATCGACTAGGGTAAAACCCGGATACTTGCCTCGGGGGGATACATGCCCCGGTTTTTAATACACTATGTTAGGAATATAAGTAGAGTTGGTCCTTTACTCCAATAAGTAGTGACCCCCCTGCAGGCCTTAGTGCAGCATAAGCCATTGGAATAGGCCCACCTGTTTCGTCCGTGTGAGCAAAAATCTTCCGCGGCGTAACTTTAACGGGCGTTATAATTATATTGGTAAGTCATTTCTATTAAATATTTTTATTACTGATCGTGGTTTCAGTCAACTTTTTGTTTCTTTGCATGCATTAGAGTTTAAATTACATTGTTTATTATGTTTTATTGCTAATTAATAATTAATTATTTCGCAATTAAAAAGGGCAAGTATCCGTATCAAAAAGGATAGTCGCCCTACTTACTTTCGCGGATAGTTGCCCCTAGAGTGACTAAAAATTCTTTAACAAACAAAGCTGGATTAATTTGTTTTTGCTCTTTTTTCTAATTTACTGTGACTCTAACTTGTTGTACTTAAATAAAATAAATATGTATTTAACTATTTTATATATTTATTTTAGATAAGCAAAATGCGTTGCTTATCTAAAGCAACATCAACTGGACAGAAAATAGCTTAGCACTTGCCTTGGAAGAATTAAGACAAAAAAAGGAGGAGTATCCTTAGAACCTTAAGAAGACGCTACGAATATATATATATGTATATATCTCTCATAATATTTTTATAATTTACATCATTAAAACTGAAAACTAGTTAATAAAATATCTCAGTAAATTATAAAGGCTGTTAAATAAATAATAAAGATAACTTTCATTGATATAAATTTCTTTGTATCCATAGTAAAAATCATACCGAGGTTACTATCCCCGCGCGAGGCAAGTATCCCCGGAAGAATTTTCCACGCTAGGCTACTATCCGCCATAGTAGGCAACTATCCCTTTTCTGAGAGGTGAAATAAAACAATATTTACTCGAAACCATTGTTAATTGTGTATACAAAAATAGGCTATTATAGAAGATAAAGGACCTATGTTTTGAGATACATACTTAATGATTTTCAGCCAGTTCATATTTTTGCGAAATAAAGGTTTATTGAAAAGTGGGGCAACTATCCGGGTTTTACCCTACACATGCGAACGGTAGCTTTTGAAAAATCCATTCATCGATCAGACAGAAGAGCTGCTAACATATAACTCGAAATAAAAAAAAATGTGATAAGTTGTCAAGGTCTTAGAGAAGTCTTAAAAAAAAAACAACGCCAATAGTACCTACTAGCTTCTGCCCGCGACTTCGTCCGCGTCACAGTTGATGTGTTATCCTACGGGTACCGTACATTTTCCCGGGATAAAAAGTAGCCTATGTGTTATTCCAGACTATAATCTATCTTTGTGCCAAATTTCATCCAGATCCATTCAGCCGTTTAAGCGTGAAAGAGTAACAAACATCCATCCATACATACAAACTTTCGCCTTTATAATAGTAGTAGGATTACTCGACTGGAGTTCCCTTGTTTCGGCTCCAGAACGATGTCAAAGTATATACGTATTTATTATTATATTTTATCATTTTCTGTTCCGTTTTCTTGCACCTACTATGTTTTGTCTCTGCATCACCCTAAGGTAGACTGGTAGAAAATGCCCAAGGCATTAAGTCCGCCTTTGTATGGTGTATTTTTACATTTGTGCATAAAGTTTTAATAAATATATAAAAGTGACCGTGTATAACCACCCCACCATCCCCAGGGCTCCGAACGCGTCTGCGCGATCCAGTCGCTCCGCTGCGCGCTCGGCACCGGCGTCATCGGCTCCCGCGCCGAGTTCTGCATGCTGTTCGCTCAGGGCGCCGGGCTGGAGCACGCCGGCGGGTTCGTGCGCGCTGCACGCACGGCGCATCTGTTGCGGACCTTGGCGGAGCTGGACCATACTATTGTGCAGGTTAGTTTCGTGGGATTGAGGAGGAGATAAATGTGAATTTGTTTAGGTTAATTAAATTTGGATAAAGGTCTGGAAGAAACAGACGGGGTAAAATGGGAGTCAGGCTTCATAAAAAGGTAAGTAGTACAAGTACAAGAATACTGCTTTCAATTTTGGAATAGGAGAATCTGAGGATTGGACCCTTTTCTCTCTTCGGACGTTTTGCCAATCAGACGTTCTATAAAATGAGGTGAAAGAAACGCTTTATTATATATAGACTTTCTGTAGTGCCACATTGCATAATCAGGTTAGATGTGGTGAAACACAGGCCTATCAAACATCAACAGCTACTCTTCTTTTTATAAACGGACGAAAAAATAAACACAAATCAACTTCCAATTGTTCCAAAACAATTCCAAGATAGCTATTGAACCGTTACCAAGGGTTCATCCATTAAACATGTGACGTTTTTTTCGCAACTTTTTAATCTCCCTACTCAAAATCACGTAAGTATTATATGGCACAAAATATATTTAAAAACATTAGAATGTTAACTTTTAATACCGGTATAATTTAATTCAGGAACATCATATGTATTTTCGGAACAGAATTCGCCCGTTCAACGAAGAAATGTGATTTCTAACTAAACCCCCATTTTTCTGCCCCCCCCCCCCCCACACACACGATTAACGGCCGATCCCCAATCCACCTTTCACAACCACGAAACCCTCGATCTCAAAGCAAACTAACAGATTCCACATAAAAAGTCGGCCGCCAACAAATGAGTGGAAGTGATCAAATATTCCGGCCGCATCTGTTAGAAAGCATATTTGTTCGCTCCTTAATTAACTGGAGTATCATTGCGGTGTGTGCTGAGTACACAGGGTAAACGACGAGTGCGGTGTGCGGTAGCTGTGGGATGTATGATGGTGTGGATGTGGGATTGGGATTTTGGGTTAGTGCTGGTGTGGTGTATGGTTGAGTGGGTGTAAAAGATGGGTGTGTACGATTTTGGGTCCATGGCACCGATTATCCCTTTTAATTTTTATTATTTGTTTTTATAACGTCTGTGGATACTAGACACTGAAAATTCTAACTGCCCAACAACGGAATCTTAGTACTAGGGTCCGATTTTGCACCCTAATGGGTAAGGAAATAGCAATGAGTAAAAACAAAAGTTTCACTTGCGCCAAAAATACTTTTCTCAAGTGATGATGTTTCATACTTACACCAATTGTTTATTTCTTTTTTAACCTCACTATAACATTTTCTCTTCAAGAGTTATAGTTTACAACCATATACATAAAATCACATACACAAATAGCCAGACCCGTATCGATTATCTGTAGGCCATATAAATATCTGTCCCGTGCGGGAAACGAACCCGTGACACGCAAAGGAGCAGCCAATCGCAACGTCATCGTCACTTCGCCAAACGTGTCGTATTTATATACTCGTAGATATCTGTCCACCTACTCTTCACCTGATCACACTACTCTTCACCTGAAAACTATTAAATCCCATCTTCCTTCCAAAACGCCACATCCAACCTCTTCATATCTTCTTCCCCACAGTTGCTAAGTACATAAAGTACTCGTGGCATCGTTTCACGTTACCCGTCTGAACCATACTTGAAGCTACTGGACTCTGCCGAGCCGCTGAACGCATGCAATTTGATTTGGAACCCCATCACTTTGTTTGAACTGATATTCAACTGCATGCCGATCGGAATGCTGAAGAGTTTTTTCTGTTTGTTTGTTTGTTTAAATGCGCTAATCTCTGCAACTGGTAGTTGGATTGAAAAAATGTTTTAGTATATGATAACTTGATTCATGAGAAATAGTATAGGCTAGGTGTGGGCTCAGAACCAGGTTTTGACCCTGGTTCAGAGGGAGTTGGCGGCCTTCCAGGCACGGTTTTCCGTCCTGGAGGGCATTGTGTTGCGCCCCCCTCTGGCGGCGAGCGGGACGGCCGCGGGCGACAAGCGGGCCTCGTACGCGGCAGCCGCGTCTGTGCCGAGGCCGGCTAATCAGCCCCCCGGAAGGGCTGGGCCGGCCCCCGCGAAACCGGCTCCGGCAAGGCCGGCGCCGGTGCAAAATGCGGAGCCCACGAGGAGGGGCAAGGCGGCATCCCAGCCGCCTCCGCCCCCTAATCCCAACCCTCCGGCCACGGAAGCCGAATGGCAGGTGGCCGGGGCTAAGGAGAAGGGGCGCAGGGCGGCCAGATCGGCCAGAGCGGCCACCAGACGGGCGGAGGAGCGGCGGCGACGCGGTGAGCGCAAAGCCGCGGCCAGGCTTCGCGCCCCGAAATCCGCGGCTGTAGTGGTCACGCTCCGCACCCCGGCGCCACCAGCGGCCCGTCCGCGGACGCTCTAGCTGAGAAGCTTAGAGCGTCCCTAAACGCTGACGAGGTGCGGGTGTCCAGGCCCACTAGATGCGCAGATCTGCGCATCATGGGTCTGGACGACTCAGTTTCCGCGGAGGAGGCGGTGGCCGCCGTCACCAGGGCGGGTGGATGCCGTGCCGAAGAGGTCAGGGCAGGCACCATCCGCCCAGAGCGCACGGGCATGCAGACCATTATGGTCAGCTGCCCAGTGACGGCGGCTAAAGCCATTGTTGGGGGGGGCCGCTTACTGGTGGGCTGGGTGTCGGCGCGGGTTCGCCTGCTCGAGCCCAGGCCCCTGAGGTGCTACCGTTGCCACGTGGGGAAGCACGTGGCATGTCGGTGCGCCTCGGAGGTGGACCGCAGCGCCCTGTGTTTCCGCTGCGGTCAGCCCGGTCACAAGGCCGCGGCTTGTGATGCCCCGCCGCACTGCGACGCATGTGCGGGGGCTAACAAGCCGGCCGATCACCGGGCTTGGGGCAAGGCCTGCGCCGTACCCGCCAGGTCCAGGGGAGGGCCCCGCACCGCCGCCGCCGCCACCGCCGCCGCCGCCACCGTTGCCGTGGCCGCACCCGCAGCCGCCGCTGACGCCGTGTCCGCCGGCGCAATGGATTGCCAATAACGGCACCATTGCGCCTCCCGCAGGCGGATACCGTAGACACGGTCTGTGGGCGGTGAGCAATGGGTAGCTCACCGTCCGTACGTTGTTTAACGACAGACCGTGTCGACGGCGCGTTCATGTTCCGCGCAAAGAGGTGTCAGCACATAGAAGGGGCCACTAAGGGCCAAGGCCTGCCGGGGCTGCGGGTTGTTCGAAAGAGATACCGCGCCCCCGGAACGCAAAGGGCACATGAAGGAACATAGATGGTTTTTAGTCAGTAAAAGTCTGACACTCCCTCCCGCCCCGCCCAGGACGGGAGGGGTCATTTGATGATTTTACCATCTTTAAAAAAAAAAAAAAAAGGTGTGGGCTCGACTGCTACGCTAGAGGTCCTGGCTTCGATTCTGAGGTTCTGAGGATTTTTCTATGAAATTCTCAGTAGCAGCTCGGGTGTTTGGATTTGTACCCGGTTAATGGCAATAGGCTCGCCCCCTATTACATGGGACGTAAATATACCGGCGAACTGTGGGTGTACATTGGTACACCTCTGCCCAACCTTTCGGGGAATACAGGCGTGTCACTATATAAGGCTGTGTAATATTAGGCTATGACTCACGGGAGCGGAGCAGTAACCGTGTCCTAATGCGGGTGAAAAAAAAAAACAAAGTAGACGAGGTCGCCGGCAGTAGCTATTGAGTAATGTCTTCGTATTTGTTCTGTGTTTTGATTTATTTTCGTGGAAATTATGAATGAGGTAAGAATGGTTTGCGTTTGCTGGTTAGTTATTAAATTGCTGGCAGGTTTTTGAACTTTAGGACGCTTGGTTGATCAATGCTCGTGCTTTGTCTGTGTGAGAAGAGGCCTTTGCGTTGCTCTGGCTAGTATTATTTTATGCTTCAGTTTTCTTAGGGCATATTTAAATCTAATTACAATCTTAGTGATTCCCCCAAAATAAGCATAATAGTATATAAATAAATAAATAAATAATAATAAATAATAAATTTATTTTACATTAGTCGTTTTTACACTAGCAAAAAAAACTTGTGCGAAATAATATAACGGAAAATAACATTTCTGAACTATGAACGTAAATTGAACTCCTGCTAATTTTGAAGTGAACGCTCAGAAAGGACAACATCGATACACCTTGAATATAAAAATACCAGAGACACATAAACAGTTACAATATCAATATCATATCGATAATTAACTAACAAGCCAGTACAACTCACTCCACTGCGGCGTACGTGTGCCCTGTCATCACTCGTCACAACGCGTGACCATCAATATTTATCGAAGCGGGACATCTACAATACCGACACGCGACTTGGTGACAATTGCGATTATCTGCAAGCTCTGATGGGATAGTATGTGGGATAATTTATATAAAATAAATAGTAATACAAGCTTATTATTGTCCCACTGCAAGGCAAAGGTTTCTTTCCATACAGAGAAGGCACGAGCATTGATACCTATGCTTGCTTACGGATTGGTGATTTCAGACTTATGGTACTGATACACATGCTAATTTCTATCATGCTCAAACCAATCAGTGCACGCGGAAATCAAATGCACGTGAGCTTCCCGTGCTGTGATTGGTTTGAGCATGCTAGTAATGAGCATGTCTAATTGTACCTTTATATTAATCAAGGTTTCCTCAAAATGGTATTTTCTTTACGATAAGTAATCCTATGCTATGCTATCTTATCCTACTAATATTATAGATGCGAAAATTCGTGAGGATTGACGGATGTTTGTTACTCTTTCATGCGTAAACGGCGGAACGGATCTTGATGATATTTGGCACAGAAGTAGGTTTTAGTCTAGAATAGCACATAGGATAGGATACTATTTATCTCGAAAAATATACGGTTCCCGCGACATAATATAACAATTTTGACCCGACTTTGAACGAAGTCGCGGGTAATGTCTAAGATAAACTTAGAAAGCATATATGAATTAAAAAAGTCCAATTGGCACTTGCTCGTGCCCGATTGAGAACCCACAACCTCGTTCATAATCGACGGACGTATTTACATATTCTACTGTCTCTATCATTTCATATTAACCAGTGATGCAATTTGTGTATTTTCTTCCAATACACACTTCACCGCGCCACGTGCTAACCCCACCAGATCCCCCGACAATAGTTTAAACAAATTGTTTGCCTTGCATTACTGTAGTAATTGTTTACCGACTGCAGTCTCCACTGTCTATACTGACTCCTCGTTTCTTGTCTCGTGTTTGAAGCTATCTCTCTTACGGGGAGTATTGAGAAGTACCGTTTGTTTGTTGTTTGTTTTTAATTAGATGCTTGTTACACTGGTGGTACTTTGACTGGTATGTTGGGTTCGGAGTCGCAATTGCGGGGTTTGATTACCAGGCTGGGCACAGTGTTATTGTGTTTTTTTTTAGTAGCAGCTCGGAGTTAGGAAGTTGGTGGTGGGATACCTCCGTGCTACGACTGCACAAAGTCTAAGCATTTATTTCAGTCAGATCATTTACAGGCATTTTTGAATTGTCAAGAAGTTATACAGAAACTTCAAGTTAGTTGTTCGCTCCAAAACGTAGGTCTTTACGGAGAAAAACGAACACGAAACTCCATGGGCACTCTTTTCTTTTAATCTGGTTTTTACAAAATCTTGGTTACAATATTCTTGTACTTGTAAAGTGGTTGGTCCTGTGCCTGATCGCTTTCCATTGTATTATAAGATTCAGGTTAGGGGTAGTTCTCCTGTGTTTTCGTACACATTCGTACACTATAATACCTCCTAGAGTCGATGGCAATTTTTGGTGGCTAAAATGACCGGTATTACTAAAATTCGGACAGAAAGACCATATTCCAAAAATTTCCTATTTTTTTCTACTATTACATTTTAAAATAATTAAATATGAAAACATTAAAAAAAATATTTCTTTCTTTCTGTTTCTTTCTTTTCTTTTTAAAAACGAATCTTACTTACTTTTACATTTTTTATTTTATTTATAAATTGGTAACAGGATCCAAGATACACCTGTCAGGGCGTACTATTGTTACTATTATCGACATACAAGTACCTTTTATCACTATCCACAAATTGACCATCAACTTAACACAAAAAAAAAAGAAAACATACAATCATTTGTTTTCTTTGCCCTTTCATAAACAACCACAATTTTCGCCAACCCACCACCAACCCTTTAGGGAAAACGATGATACGTTAGTTTACACAAGTGATACCCTTAAAATAAACATTTAGTTTGTACCCTCATTTATTTATGTACGCTCGTTACAATGCCACGTGTCGCCGTGTGTGCGTAATCACTTGAAATTGTGCCAATCGTGGATGTGTGCGAATTGTTGCTGAATTTAATTACTGCATTGTTGTCCTGTATTATTGACTGCCTCGTTTGCCTAGTGGTCCTAATCGCGACTGCTATGCTAGAGGTCTTGTGTTCAATTCCCAGGTCGAGCAAAAAGTGTTATCACCTATTATATTTAATTTCGCTGATTAATTTAAAATCTATTCTAAGCATACTTTTGAACTAAAATTGAACGACACAACGGTAACGGTAACATAACACATTTGGCATAATTAAAGAAATGTGTCACGTATTGGTTGGCTTATTATCATCACGTTAGTTGGCTCATTTTTACAGAACTAATCAATCTGTTAGACGACACCACTAATCAATTGAAGTATTTTATAAGAGCTGTCAAAACGCAATTTCTATAGATCTTGTGTGACTATACTAAACTATGACGTCACTTTTTTATCTCAATTAACTAACTATTTATTGATTTCAAAGCAACCATAAATCAAATTTTATAGTTATTTATTTTAAAATCAATCGAGTTTTCATGGCTAAAATAAATTGTTTTTTTTTTTTGGAGAAGTTGCGTCTTATAATTATTATTTAATGGTGTTTACTACCCAATTATGATCTTAACATCATCTAACCATAAACAAAACCATACCAAAAACTGCAAACACATTCTATTCATACGCCCTCAACAATAGACGTCGAAACCCGACTCCCCCCTAAAAGCGTGCCGTATTAATGTTTATATAGCCATCCATTGCTGGCCGTGCGTCCCTAATGGCCGGTCCCTCGAGGTGTAGCCGCGTAATCGATACCGTTGCCGGCCGTTAATGGATTAGATGCCGCGCCTTCTAGACGTGATTTTTTGATATTGTGTTTTTTGGACTCGTTAGGTTATGTTCGCAATTTTTCTTTTAATTATTAGTATCAATGTAACTTTGAATTCTTGTGGACTTTCTGAGTTGAGAATAAAATATTATGAGAAAACCTAGACTTATTTATATTAATATGCTAAAGCAGATAGATACAGAATAAATATAATTTGTTCCTATCTAGAAGCAAAAGGCTAGCCAATTTTTTTAAACTTGATGAATCGTTTTTCAGTTCAAAATGTATCGTAAATGTTTTTGGCGATTTCTGTCATTTCTAGTAGACATACTTTAAATGGTCTCTTAGAGTCCCTGATCCCAAATGAAATAAGTGCGATTGATAAAAAAAATGTTTCCTTATTTTAGCAATTTTGTCGCAGACTAAATTTTTTCCAAAATCTACGAATGCAGTTCAGAATATCTCAACAGGTTTTGGATGGTTTCCTAGGAAAGTTTTCCTGTAACTATAACGGTTAAGGTACCTGCCCTTAGTGACCCGTTTCAAAATCCAGCCTGTATAACCTACGGAGCAGTAACTAAACACGTCAATGAATGCGGGTAAAACCGCGGACTTGAGCTAATCCTACTAATATTATAAATGCGAAAGTTTGTGAGGATGGATGGATAGATGGATGGATGGATGGATGTTTGTTACTCTCTCACGCCTAAACGGCTGAACGTATCTAGATGAAATTTGGCCCTGAGATAGATTGTAGTGTGGAATAACACATAGGGTACTTTTTATCCCGGAAAATGTGCGGTTCCCGTGGGATAATAACAAAATTTGATGCAGACGAAGTCGCGGGCAGGACCTAGTAATTAATATAAGAATCTGGAAGCAATGAATGAATTCAATCTGAAAAGATTAGCGGAGGAGTAAGAAAGAAGATAATTTGACGATCGAGCCAGTATCTTTTTTTAAATGGGACATGCCCGCCACACTGTTCCCAAACCACTGCAACTCCTGTAAGCCAGAACCAACAGTGGCGACCACAAGAAAAGCGCCGAGACAGTGAAGCTCGACGAGTCCCGGAGAAACGAGTCGACTGTCTTGGATCCCGCAACGAAATTAATCAGAGATTTTTTTGGAGGACAAAAGCTGTCTCAAGTTCTATCAATATGACTTTACTACTATGCAATATACATCCATGACATGACTAACTATTTTTACCCGACTGCGACAGAAGGAGGGTTATGTTTTTCGAGGGTATGTTTGTATGTATGTATGTATGTATGTATAATTGTTTGGCACGCTCTGCAGCCTGAACGGCTCAATGGATTTTAGCTTGAGAGGTGTCATTAGATTCGTATTTACTGTGAGAGTGACACTGGGTATGTCAAAATAAAAAAATCTAAATGGCGGATTTTTGGCGCCAAATTCAAATGTTTGGATCGCTCTGCAGCCTGAACGGCTCGATGGATTTTAGCTTGAGAGGTGTCATTAGATTTGTATTTACTGTAAGAGTGATACTGGGTATATTAATTTCTTTTTCAAAACACTAAAAAAATAAAAAATAAAAAACGGTAATTTAAAAAACTAAAAAACCCGACTGCTATTCTTTAAAAATCCCTAAAACAAGATAAATTGTAGCAGTCGGGACCCATTCGGGACCATCTGCAATGTAATATAGGTATGTGCTCTCAATTCACTAATCCTCCATTTCTAGAATGGGTCCCGACTGCTACAATTTATCTTGTTTTAGGGATTTTTAAAGAATAGCAGTCGGGTTTTTTAGTTTTTTAAATTACCGTTTTTTTACTATTCATTATTATTTATCTTTTGACATTTTATAAATTTGGGAATATTTTAATAATGTAATTGTTCAAATTTAATATTTTGTGACTTAACATGATTATTAAATTTTGAAAATATAATAATTTCTAGAATGTAATGTATGACTAGAGAAAATAACTTCAAGCATAATTATGTAATTTAAATTCAAGCTCATTGACTTAATGTTAATTTTTGTATGCCAATAATGGCTGGTTGTAGCGAACGACACTTAACTGCATATCATTTTACATCCATTGTACCTATGACTCACAAATAAAGTTTTCCGATTTCTGATTTCTGAAAAGATAAACGGAGGAGTATCGGCCCAGTCAGTTTATTTCATTCTCAACACACAAAATCCATCTGATTTATTAATTAACTCTCTCTTTTTCCATTCCACTCGTGGCCCCCTATCCCTAAGGATTGTAAACTTTGATGTCCGCAAACGATGCGCCCTGGGACTCCTGTTTGTAATGCTATCGTAAAAGATAAACATCATTATTAGTTTATTACGCACATGGGCTTCGGTTTGAAGATTATTTGTGGGTTTTTGTTGGCGTATGATGATATGATGTGGTGTTGTAATGAGGTTAGGTTAGTTTTTGACTAAATTGAAGCTTTTGATGTAGGGCTTACATTATTTATTTCTCTTTAAAAAAAGCAGGTGTCCATGAGACAATTAAGAGGCTGGCATTACCTATCTGTCTATGGAAATGAAATGTTTTGAGCTTAGCAATGCATCTACTGTTGCTACACGCAAAACTCAAGAACGACTTGACCGATTTGGTTGATTCTTTATATGTTAGAACTTCGCGGATAAGGTTTTTATGGAAGGATTGTTAAAAAAAGCCACCGGTAGAGTCGGAATTTCTGAAAAATCCACCGGAAATTTTGATCTGTGGGAGGCAAACAGCTTCGTACCGAACTGCAACGTGTCAAGCCGGGACAGTTTGCTAGTTGTCAATAAATGAATGAAAAATGCTTGCTAATATTGCCCTATCACCGAAAGATATCCAAAGAAATAACTTTCAAACCAAACGATTTACACTACAGACAATATCCGACTCCATCTCCTCACATATTCACCTCAATCACGTCCAAAACTTCACCAGATTCAGTTACAACTTTGCCTCCCAATCTCGGTCTGACCACTCTTTTATTATGTACCCTCAAAGTTCTTCCTAGCGTGTCCGAGGCACATCTGCCAAGACTCCAAATAACTCAATCAGTGGTCGCGTGACCTTTGTACTTACCGCACGGATTCCACGCTCGCTGACTCCTGAGGGCCATCCCTCGTTTAACTTGGGTGTTTTAGTCATGGTGCGTGGCGCGGATGAGATTTTGATTTTGGAACACTTTGTACTATAAAGGTCATTGCAATCTGTTTGGAAAGTTTTATACAAAGGCTAGAGAACTGCCCGCGACTCGTTCGTGTAGCATATAATATGTCACCTTTGTTAAGTTACGTTTTCGGTTATTGCTCCGCTCCCGTAGGTCGTACCGTGATGTTATATAGCCTATGTTACTCAGGAATAATGTAGCTATCCATTAGTCAAAAAAATTGTTGAAATCGGTCCTGTAGTTTCGGAGCTTATTCGTTACAAACAAACAAAAAAATCTTTCCTCTTTATAATATTAGTATAGATGCTGGTGGATTCTAGAAGAAATTCAAATTTATAGCGTAGTAGTAGAGCTCTTTGTGAAGGAGTTCGTCTCGAAAAGTACAGCCACCATACCTATTTCTGCCGCTAAGCATCATTCCTGTATTCCGGTTTGCCGGTGTCATTACAGGCACATCAGACATTTTAACTTTGTCTCTGGGATAGCTACGCATTTGCATGGCCTCTGTTATTGCAGATGTCTTTAGGAAGTGACCACCACTTATTATCAGGTGGGCCGTCCGTCGGCTTGCTTGCCATCGAAAGACATACATAAAAAAATAAAAATAGGCGATTGTTTTCTTTTTATTGGAGCAATTGTCTGCTAAGGCTCATGTAGTAAACATCCCATCCAAAATCGATACTAATTTTATAAAGTCCTATCACTTTATCATCTTTAACAATGTCCCCTTTGCCAACAGGATGCCTTCGGCGAAGGTGGATGGCCCCTGGAGTTCAGAGCAGCTGTCGCCAGACTCCTGACACAGCATGCACCCAATGAGAAGGAGGCACCGAGGACTACTATTTTACGTGAGTAGCATACATATATTGAAAGGTAATAGAATTCTGAAGAAGACCTAGCTATATGGTTTTTATTTATACAGGCTGACTTAGAATTTACTGACTATTTGACAGGGGATGAAAGTACTCATGAATATGAACAACTTTTATTATGGCACCACTTTGAAATATAGCTTCATGAAGAAACAAAATTTCCCGATATTGGCAATAGGCTCGCCCCCTTTTATATGGGACCTAAACATACTGGCGAAATGTGGGTGTACATTGGCTCACCTCTGCCTAGTCCATCGGGGAATACACGCGTGGTGATGAAATAAGTCTGCTGATCCTTACAAAATGCACCACAACGCGATTGAAATGTATGAACAACAGTGATCCCATAGTTCAAGTTTACATACGTAAAGAACGATACGGTTTACATACGCTGTGGTTAATGTACATCAAAAGTCTGCTTCCCTTGAGAAGAGAATAAGAACTATAATTGTTTGTCACCAGGTCTGAGCGACCAGCGCCTGGACCAGACTGTCTCGGAGACCATGGTGTTGGATCTGATCGTGCTGGTCGGATTCGTCGTCGTTAACAATCCACAACTGCAGGTGAGTCTTCTTTCCATGTTTATGTTAAGATCAAATCATCCATATCAATAAGACCACCAAAAGATAATTTTGAAGGTCATATACAAAAAAAAAGAACCGAAACTAGTTCATAAGATAGTTTCTTATGTAGAATAATGGGTAAGAAACTTCAGACATACTTACTCTTTTAAAATAAATATTTTACCATATTTTAACTGGGTCTACTAAAAAACTCTGTAAAAATACTTGTTATATCACGCATGCGCTAAACATTTTTTTTAGTAATACAAATTGCTGTGTTTTGAAAGATGATTAGCTGATTTAGTCATTGACTATCACATTTTTAAGATATCAAAGCTTTCATATCTGCCAAGAGACTAAACGTGAACAAAGGCACAAGAGGCCTATGGGCATTTTCATTTTAAATGGCGCAGGTTAAAATAAATAGGCTTCAAAAACTACTACAAATACACACTACAACTAGTTACTAACAGGACGTGACGGATATAGATCGTTTTTAAAACTAAATTTAAATACACAAACAATATTATCAGAAAGCTGTAAAATTGTACTTTTATGCTTTCAGCAGTGTATGAGTTATGTATACCTAAAAAAGAAAAAATGACAAACTTTATATTCATGAAAAAAACGTTACTAACTACAACAGTTCTTTTTTAACCATTTATTGTGCTGCAAAACTTACTGCACTAGCTGGACACCTAGCGCGACTAACTTCAAAATAACATTTCATACTTTGAAATTTGTACCCAGAGTTACCGTTAAAACCGAATTTTGATGATAAATTTGTGTATTTCATAGTAAAAACCGCGTGACTATCCGGACATGTCCGGTAGGCGCGAATTCGTGGGACAAGCTTTTTATTAAATTATTATATATTTTCTTCACTAACTGAGATGAAATGCTTAGTTTAAATGATAAATTAACTATCTAACAATAAAATGAAAGTATCGCTACGTTAGCTGTCGTACAAAAAATAACGAAAAAATTGAATGCAATGATGCAAACTGTCATGGGGACATCATGATTTTACACGATTCCGCAACATTATTAATTTAAATAAAATTAAATACGTGCTCTATAAGGAACTAATAAATTAAATCCACATATTTATAAAAATACCTACAGGGTACAATAGATTTTTCTTAAAAAAATTGTTTGCAAATATTTTTTTCATCATATTTTAGTCATGGGACAACCGAAAAACAGCCTGCGCCATTTAAAATGAAAATGCCCCTATATCCAGCAGTAATTAAAGTCAAATCATTATTTTTATTTTAAAAAACGACACTACGAATTTCTCCTGTATTTCCAAATATATAAAGTCACATACACAAACAGCCAGATCCTGAATAACTATCTGTAGGTCATACAAATATTTGTTCCACGCGGGAATAGAACCCGCGGCACGCATCGCAGCAGCCTATCACTCAGCCACTGCTCCAACCGCGTCGTCACAGTTCTACAATGTATACCTCCCACCATACAAATAGCCATAACCTTTTCTTGACCTTTATTACCATCAAGGATATGCCAACGTCTCAACTCCCGTGGCCGTCCGTTTTATTTCCCGGTTCCCATGCGGGCGACACCTGCGCTACACGTGTTTCCACCCCATCGGTTGTCCTATTAGCATGTTGACGTGGTCAACTTAATCGATTGCTTGGACTATCGTTTATTGTTTTGTGTTGCTTAAGATGTTATCGATAATTGAGATGTTTGGTGGGACTGCACGTGAAGTGGGTGGGGCATTCTTTTTCTGTTTCGGTTTTAATTTTATGTTAATTGGAGAATGATTGACTAATGCTTAACTAGAGTTTATATGTTGCAATCAATATCTGAAATATTTAACAACTGTGTCCAGATTCCTAAAGACCAAGCATAGTAATTAAAAACGTTTAAAATCTGGTTGCAATTGCGATAATCAATGTCAAAAGTCTTGACGAAAATGTAGATGAAATAGAGAGATTTTTGACATATTGAGACAGTTTATTTATCTACTTATTTTATCTTTAACGCGGAAGTGATTAGAATGCGATCGTTCCTAAAAGTTACTCGAGTTACCTCTTGATGCTGATTCGTTTATAATGTCGCACAAAAGAATTCCTTTATCTAACTAAAGCCTTCGACACTATCACTCACCTAAACTCACCCAAACTTTCTTTCTAAACTCTAAATAACACCACTTAGCTCCTTTTAAATTATTCCACGAGCTCATTACAGCACTTTTACCGCGCCTCACCGCTCCCAAGTTCTCACGGACACAGGTGTCCGAGTAACATCGGACACACTTGCTCAAGGAAGCACACTGGGTCCATTAGTGAAATTTATGCGAGGGTTTCCTTTTTTACTTTGTTCATAATTAATTTTAAGGGGTTTGGTAAACAAGAAAGTTTCTATGTCATATGGGAGGTATTAAGGAATTTATGAAGTTTGAAGTGAAATCTTAGAATGATGTGCCTTCATAGTACATAATTATGTCAGGTGAAAAATGGCAGTATTAAGAAGAGTGAGCTCACGCATCTAGTTCAAATTCAATTAAAGTTTTCATGACATAGCAAATTAGAAAATCAAAACAGAATTAATACGAGGTACGTGTAACTCGGCAGGGCACAACTAACGATTGAAATCTTTGGTTTGAAATAATCTCTCTTCTCATAATCAATGCTTTGTAAAACCAGTTATTTGTGTAAAATTTCAAGCATATGGGTTTGTACGCTATACTTTTGATTTCATATCATTTTATTACAAACAAACCAATCTAGATAGAGTAATGGATGCTAAATCTAACAAAACATTCTTAGCTATAAACGGCAATCGCTAAGCAAAGCTATGTTAAAAGAAAACCTTCCCTAAGGCAAGGCCAATAAGAATCCTCAATAAATTAAAAATTAAGAAGGACTCAGGTGCTAGCCTTTGTCTCATTTGTTCTGCCAAGTGCCCTTGGTCCATACAATCTATGCTGGTGTCCCCATTACAGTGAATTGTTGATGTTTTACATCGTCCATTATTGACTTGATGGTATTTTGTGTTTTGGAGGGGTACGTAGATAATTTCATGTAATGTGTTTTGTATCTCTTAATGTTGTACTAAAATTAGTGCTGATCAGTCGCGTTATGTATGATTGAAAGATGATTTTGATGAGAAGATTTGTATCATTCGTTTCTCTTTAAAATGGTTGAGCTTTAATGGTGTAGATCCACGCGTCATGTTCGTGGGCGGGTGGAAACTGGTGATCGAGAATAATGTGACTAGGATTTTGTTAAAACTAGGTTAAAAAGTGTCTTTGTGGCTTTCCTTACACGTTCTTCTCCATAGAGACACTGACATAACTGTCATCTGCTACTAGAATTTAACCTATTTTTTTCTTCAATACACAACAGCATAAATAGAATTGACAACGGAAGAAGTAAAATTGTTTGCAAAATATTAATTCAATGATTATCTTGCACGCAACTTTCAACACTATATCTGTTCCTTTTTAGTTCTTTTTCAAAATAAGACTCATTTATAACACGAAAAGAACTAAAAATCCTCTGTCTGCACCCACATTCTCCACTTCTAACCATTCTCTACCCTCTCTTAGGAAACAATATGCGACGGCTGGGGCGTGATCAAGACCTTATGCACTCTGCCTGCCAACTGGCTGGTCTCCAAGACCCACAGCCATTGCCTGCTGCCGACCCTGGTGGCGCTGGCGGAACTACCATCAGCGGCCGCCGCCATCGCTACGGAGCTTAGCATGACTGTAAGTATGAATACATAAACGTGTCGCGATGGCCCAGGGGTTTGAGCGCCCGCCGCTCATGCGGGTTTGCAACCAGGCACGGGTAAGTACCAATGTGACTTTTTCTAATTCATATGTACAGTCAACAAAAGAGATAAGGGACACAGCACACAC
This sequence comes from Caradrina clavipalpis, assembly GCA_932526535.1. Lineage (NCBI taxonomy): Eukaryota > Metazoa > Arthropoda > Insecta > Lepidoptera > Noctuidae > Caradrina > Caradrina clavipalpis. The sequence goes on from OW052111.1 coordinate 12,119,812, forward strand.
GCTACTTTTAGTAGCGCGAATCGGCGATCAGCCGCTTTTCGGAAGCGCGATTCAGCGACTAATCGCTACCCCCCGCACACTTGAAATCGCCAATCGCAGCGATTTAGTCGCTTTTCGGAAGCGCGATTCAGCGACTAAACGCTACCCCCCGCACACTGTAAGATGCCGATCGCAGCGTTTTGACATAATTAGGGTCTGCCCCCACGACCGATAATCAAAACTAACAAAAAACTGTCCCACTGAAAAACTGAAAATCTGTCTGTGCTGTCTGTGTGTAAAAAAGAAAGAGAGAAAAACCATTTATTCTCGCGAAAGCGACGCACAACACAAAAATAAAAATAACAAAAACAATAATCTATAATGCGCTACTACCGCGCGAAAAGGCTAACGTTCAGCATAAAGCCGTGGCCCGTGCACGAGACACGGAACCACAGCGCTGGTTTTCAGCGTCAGCCGGCGTGTCGCTGTCTCGGAACTATAAGGTACGACATTACCCACAGTTCCGCGTGTGTGTGAGGGTGTGTCAGGGTGTATGCACTCAAAAAAACTTTCAAAAATCGGCCCGATAATCGGGCCGATTTTTTACAGACTTTTTTGCCGGCGAGAAAAAACGACCGAGAATGAGCCCGATTATCGGTCGTGGGGGCTGACCTTTATGTGGAACATAATGCGACTAGTGTTGTGTTGTGATTTTGACGAAGCTACACACTTACGATAGATTCTAATGAAGCTGCACTGCTGCCTGCAATATTGATAAACCGAAAATGTCAATCGCTCCGGAGGCGGTATTGGTTACATCCTATAACCAGTTCACGTCTTACATTACGCAAACATCCATCCATTAATCCAACCGCACAAACTTTCGCATTTATAATATTAATAGGACTTTAAATGCGAAAGTTTGTGAGGAGGGATGGATGGATGGATGAATGTTTTCATCCATCCAGGATGAAAACATCCATCCATCCATTTTATTGTATTCATAATATAAAAAATGCGAAAGCTTCTGAACTCACAATCTTTGGCATTTTGAGCATGGGTGGATGGATGGTTCCATCCATCATCCATATATCCCTTTACACAAACGTTTGCATTTATAATATAAGTAGGATTTTAAATACAAATGTTTGTGAGGAGGCATAGATGGATGATGAATGGATGGATGAAAACATCCATCCATCCATTTATTGTAATTGTAATGTAAAAAATGCGAAGTTTCTGACCTCACAAACTTATGCATTTTGAGCATGGATGGATGAATGTTTCCATCCATCATCCACCTAACACTTAACCTACCACCTAACTAACCTAAAACATGCGCATTTATAAAATTAGTGGGATAAACAATACCATTGCAAATCGGCAAACTATCGATAATCGACAATGGATCAGCAACACTACAGCCGACCCGATCTAACATCGGAACAGTTCGGGATTCCGATACTGCGTCCGAACGCAGTTAGTCGCCAAAACGCGATACAGCATCGCTAAATCGCGCGATTTGGCAGCTGCGATCGATCGCAGAGAGTCGCCAAAACGCGATGCAGTATCGATACAGTTGCAAATTCGCCGATTCGCGCTACTAAAAGTAGCGTGTGTGCTGTGTCCCTAAGTAACCAGACCGTCTAATATAGTTGAAGATTTCTTACAAACCGGTGGTCGTTTTTAAATGAACTTGAATTTAATTAATAAGCTGTTTATTTCCTATTAATTAAAATAAAATTAATTCAAAAACTTCTATCGGTTTTAGTAAAACTTTGATTTCATTAGGCCGACTCTGGTTACTTATCTCTTTTGCTGACTGTACGTTTCTAAGATTATCTTGAACATCACTGACATCGGTAACCATGTCAGAGGCCCTTGAGGCGGTTCAGAAACTCTGACACCAGGGTGTGTGGTCACCACCTACGCGATAAAGAAGAAATAATACATAAACATACCACCACGCCTGTATTACCCGAAGGTTTAGGCAGAGGTGTAACCAAAGGACACGTAACGTTTCGCCGGTATGTTTTTAAGTCCCATGTAATAGGGGGCGAGATCCCCCATAGATTTCCAAAAAGATCGTTTGGAAGAAGAATTTGGCTATCATATACAGAATATGCCTTCCGATCTGACGGGAAGTTCCAGAGATTAGCGCCTTTAAAAAAAAACTCTTCAGCTTAATTTATTAGTAGATATTTTCACCAAAAAGGTAAACCATTGTAACTTCTAAATAATTTCCGTAACAACAATATAGAAGGCACTTGTAGTAACAACGACACACAACACAATTTGTACTCCTGAATATTTGATAGAATTACACTCGTCCCGCCACTCGGACGCAGCTGCACTTCCTGCTTTAACTACTGAAATAACTTGTAGCGTAGAATATACAGAAGGGTCACAATGGAACATAGAGGCATTAATAGTCACTACTAGCTTCTGTCTGCGTCCACTTCAGAATGACGCTAAAGCAACTTTACCACGGAATTAAAAAACGGGATGAAAATCCTATACGTTCATAAAATCTAAAAAAAATATATATATAAATATACCATCACGCCTGTATCCCGCAGGGTTAGGCAGAGGTGTACCAATGCACACCCACAGTTCGCCGGTATATTTAGTACCCATGTAATAGGGCGCGAGCCTCAAAAAAGCGAGCGCGAGTCATAAAATCTATCATCATCATATCAGTCGAACGACGTTTACTGCTGGACATAGGCCTCCTCAAAAGATAGCCAAAATGACCGCTCGCATCTATGTGTGCAAAATTTCAGGTGATTCGCGGGCCAAAGCTAGTGTATAAACCTAAGGAACAACGTGAAACTTCTGCATCTATCTATAGTGTAGTCAAAACAGGTGTCAACAAGCTTTACGACTAATATACCGTTTTATGTTAATCATAGTCAATGATTGCCATCAAAGTGTCATAACCTCGTCCCGCCATTGAGGTGGCTTTGGCGGCATCGTTCATTTATTCATTGTCATATATAAGACAGAGCTTTTAGTATTCTCTATTTATTAGTTAATTTTACATAACGATAAATAGAACAGTGGCTATGGACATGAGAATATTGCCAACTAGATTCTGTCTTCGTCCGCGTGGTTTCTTTAGTAACATTTTTTGTTACTGCTCCGCTTCCAAGTGTCATAGCGTAATGTTATATAGCTTATACTATTCCTTATTAATCTGGCTACTACATACAAAAGATTTTTTATAATCCAACTGGTAGCTCCAGAGATTTAAAAAAAATCAACCAAAAATACTCTTCTTCTTCCTTAGTATAAACAAGTCCCGGTTTCTTAACATTGTTTTCTTTCACCGATGTCAGCGATGTCCATGATTTACTTACATATGAATTAAAAAAGCCACATTGGCATGCTTTAAATGCGGGATCATCACGACATCCATTATTTACTGATGACAACAAAAGTAGGAAAGCATTTAATGGCTGCCACCGACAACGCAGTCAAAGTGTCTAAATTCTGGACCGCAATATTATAGTCCTCTACTTCTTATTTTCGTGTCGATTGGCTCAATCATTTTGTCCAACCAGTATTGAGCAACCTGTACAGCTGTATCATAGACTCAGACTATCTTGACTCAGACTCAAACAATATACATAGTACTATATCATAGGTTTAAAGTTTGTCATCGAAACGCTAAAAAGAAGACTGCATCATAACATAGATTTAAAGAACTCCCGTCTTCCACAGATGCTAGACGAATACATAAAAAGCCCTGAGGCTCAGAAGATAAAGCTGGTGCAGGTGATCAAACAGGGACGCGCTAAGAAAGGTAAGAATAGTAACAAGTAGACTGACACTTCCAGGATCATATTATTGTATATCAAGTACTTTAGGGGCTTGTACACTAACGTATGTATCTGTGGGATTGTATTCAGGGTGTAACAAGACACATCACATAGCCATCAACTACGCATAAAATTAGGTAACATTGAGAAAAAAATGGTTTTTGGGAAATAAGTTTGGATTTTGGAGTGAAATATTTTGATAAAGCGTAAAACATTGTGCTTACGGGTGCATGCAAAAAGTACAGTATATCATTTAAAATTGGTAATACTTAAAAGATGTAAAATAAAGTTGGAACTTTTACCTTTCATATATCCGTAAGTGGAAGGTTCCTAAATATGGTCTTGAATAGAAAAGAAGATTTATTTCAATGATGGGAAGAGTATGTAAATTCCGGGTTAGTTAAGTGTCTTTTTGCACCCGTTACACATGTAGACAAAGCAGCAATATAGCAGATTCGGCGATAAGAAGAATTTTACAATAATTAGTTACAATTTCAACATAAAAGATCTTAAAAATAAATGAAAGTACAACATCGAGAAGTTCATATTCACTACTTTTGAGTCTAACTATTATAGGCTTGAAATTATAAGTACGATTTTAACTCTTTTTCTGGTGTAGTTGAGTTCATTATTAATCTGTAAATCAAACCTCTTCGAGGATATTGCTGCTTTCTTTGCACTAGAAGTAATGTAGCAAGCTTTATCTGTCCCGTTTTTTGATATTCGAACAATATAAAAATTAACAGCATCTGTCATTATTTATTGGTGGATAACTCCACAATGTAAGGCCAGTTAAATTGGGTATTAGACGCCACTTACAAATAATTCTAAACATAAAAAAGAAACTCTTTATTTTAGCGCTGAAAACCTACTAATCGTAAAATTAGATTCAATTGAGTTGACAAAAAAGTGAGGTCACAGTTCACTATTGTCATACAAAATCTATGGCAGAATCGCGTTTTGATGGCTCATAAAAGTAAACCAATTGATTGGGAGTATCTTAATACCCGATTGCGATATTTCCTCTATAGTATAATAGCTATTCATGAAGAACTGAAGCTTGCTGGATTACACATTCTACCAGATATTATCGTTTATGTACGAGCCACTATTTAAAAAGGAATAGATCATTGACATGACAAACAGTAATTAAAACAATCATGTAAGAATTCGCCGACTTGATTTATCAGTCGGCTGTTCAATCGAAAAATAATCCCAATTGCAAATGGTATAAAGGTCCAAGTAGATCGCGGTGAAAATGTCAATAATGACGCTTAAAACACAATCGATAAAAATGACGATTATTTTTATTAAAAAATTAATCGATGATCGACGCAAAGCTTGTCGAATAGTCAGAAAGACAACTTTTGGCAGGTAAATGTTAGATCTTCAATCGATGCGGAATTATAGGTGTTTGAATATAACATGGCTTTTAAATTCGTTATTTATTAATACGGTACCTACTCTGAAATATGAAAAAGAAAAAATCTGTAGGGACTGTGTTGGGGCACTCGGCCGTTGAAACGTCTATGTCAGCGAGTCACTTTTAGTGTAACCTATTTTGTTATAGCCCGTTTTTCTGTTTTGGTAGTCATATGTGATTTTAAAGATCATATTAAACTTCGAAGTTTAAAATACCGATGTCATTTCTCGGCAAAATATTCTCCGTTCCATCATACAATTTTGTAGGGAATTGCTGATACCATCAGAAATATATCACAAATTAAAAACCATGTTGTATAGGTTGTATTACAGAACTTTACTCTAGCGCAGATATCGCCTCCAACGTAAATTTGAAGCCATCTGATTGGTTGAATCAAATTTCGAATTAGAGTATCGTTCTGTTACACGAACTTGCCGTCTCGGTTGTTGATCAATTCTACACTATTGGTTGATTTTGAAAAACATTCGACATTAACCAATCGTACCCCAGTTGTACCATTAAACGGTTCGATTGGTTGATGATTTTCGATAAAAATTTAGTTGCACCTTTATCCAATACGTATCTTGTATTCATAAAGGTCTCCATCCACTATAGCGGATATAACCGTAACCATATTGGCACATGCCTGCTAGACGGTTCCTTCACCGACCAAAACAAATGACATATGTAAATGTCTCTCGTTGTTACTAAGTTCATAGCACCGATGAATTGTTACGGTCTAGAGGATGGGGACCTTTATACGAAGGCCTAAGTTAGTATTAGTCTTTTTAATGTTGATATTCGTCTCATATAATTAACTCATCATTCATTAGGGTGTTGTGAAGGTTTTGCTAATCAATGGAGAATTTAATTTGAATTATTGCATTTGATTTTCATTATTTATTTGATTTGTGATGGTGTTAAGTATTCTGTGCTGTTCATCTCATTTATTGATGACAGCTGTCATTGAAATGGAGAAAGGACAATATGAGTTTGTGAGATTTTCCTCGAAAATTTCATGTACTTTAAGCTTTGGTGAATTTATCTAATAATCAGGGATGGTGAACTAGACAAGATAAAAGGATTTAGTTCTAAATAATCCTTCGGGATCATAAAAATGGGACAAAAGTAGCCTATGTGCTATTTCAGACTATAATTTGTGAAAAATTATCCAGATCACTTAAATCGCTCTGGCGTGATTTGGTAATAGACATTCATCCATACATACTTTCGCATTTTTAATAGTAGTAAGATAAACATTTACACGTTTACTAAAATAGGTTTGCCATCCCTGCAATATATGAATAATCTACCGTTTACACCAAACATTGGATTCGTGATTTCAGCTTCAAGTTGTTACTCAATTGTTTCGATTTTATTTTCTTTTGTTGTTTGAAAATCGAATATTTTTGAAGTATGATTTCAGCGGTTGTACTTACGTACTTTATAATTTTATCATCGTCATTTGCTTCTCAATCATTCAGGGTAAGTGTACTCCCTATTGTGCCATTTATATGTGTGCCAACTCTTGCTTGATCATCTTTTTCATCATCATCATCATCTATAGCCCGACTTCACCCACCGTGGGTCTTGCATTCTGTGGTCTTGGCATTGTGGGTCCTGCCTCTTTGTACCAATCTCTACCACTCCTGGGTTAGTATATTCTTCTACGTATAAACGTAGTTTTATTCCTTCTACTTTGAGAAAGAGGTGTATTTTAGAATTGTCTTTCTTTGGTTCATGGATGATTTTGTTTGTATCGTTGATTTTTCTTTAAACGACTATGATTTTCGAGTTACTTGTATAATTGTCCCAGGAATTTATTTTTTATCCTTTTGTTTCGTAAAGCATTCCTAAGTTCTCATTCCAATATTTCTTTGTTAGCGCACAATCTTCCGCGTACTTACGCTCAATTACCATTCATCTCACTATATTAAGTCTAAATTAAAATATAAATATTACATCATAAAAACATACTAGTCAAATAATTTGTAACCTTATTCACAGTATTTTAGAGTAACAACTCAATTGATTAGCATCACCAATAATCTTGTAGTTTGCACTTGTAGCCGATGACGGCAATATCCATATTCATGAATAAAAAAATTGTTAGTCTTAGTCTTTACTAAAACAATATAGAAGGTTCTGTAGTGTTTGAGTAAGCGCTTTAGACCATTTATGTAGTAGTTGATATTATATAATACTGTACACTTTTTGATGTGAGTCTATTTATCTATTTTTCTATGATTGTATAGACTAGAACTAGACAGAAAGAAAATGTTTTTCAAACAAAATTTGTTACGCATTGGATTTTACTGGCTGTGGTTTTAAAACGTGGACGTTATTCTAAGAAATGCTTCTCTTCGTTCTTTATTTTCAATGCATTTAGTTTAACAATTCATTATGGTTAGTGATGTTACTTAATTATGTTAAAATATTGTTTTAATTTAACGTTTTGTGCTAGTCAACGTCTGGTTTAGCTCCAGTCTCTATTAAATGCTTTAACATAATTATGATAGTAGTTCATATATGATTGAGCTCTCTTAGTTGATCTTACTTGTTCATTTACAATTTACAATGTTGAGTTTATCTTCTGTTTCTCTATTCTCTGTTAATTTTTCTTTTTTCTTTTTCCCAACAGAGTTTATTCTCAATAGAGCTGAACTTATTATTCAAGGTCTCCTACCAATGCTTAATTTAAACTATTTACTTAGCTTAGTAACTTTCGTTATAATTTTTTTATTTACTTAAAAGTGCTTTCCTCATTTACGACCACGATTTAAAACCTCATCTTTTTCTCAACAAAATTTTGCTCTGTAAAATTTCTTCATGGAATGGGTTGAAAAGAAATGTGTGTGCTAATAGAGTGCCTTGTGGGACACTCTTCTAGAATGTTTGAGAGCAAGGTGTTTTTACTACTCGAGTATATTATACGATTCGAATACTGTGATAAAGAAATGAACGGAATTTATTCCTTCTATAAAAATAAAAGTTTTCTCCCCGAAAACGGTGAAAAACTTAATGTCAATGCTATCAAAGGCTTATGTCAGTTCGACATCTAGAGTGTTTTTTTTTCTATTTTTTCTGAGTTTATTTTTTGTGATACATTTCTTTATTAACAGCTCGTTTGCATGTTTTATAATGGTTACAATATATACTTAAAGATAACCATTGTAAAGGATTCGTGAACTATTTAACTTAACCCTATCTTGATATAATGACTGTAATATTTCGCTCGTCTCTTGTGTAATCGGTATTTCAGTATTGGTGTAAAGTACCATAATTCTACAGCCTTTATCTAGGTTTTGATTCGTCAGAGAGCTGTTGATTCTGAAGCATCTCTCACAGTGATGTAAGATTGAGGTGAGTTGTCATCTCATCTGGAGTTAAGAATCTATAACTCACTTCAACTAAATTCACCAAGAGAGTTCACAGAATAACACTGCAGTGACATATCCACTTGAAAAGTTAAAGTAAAAGAAAACCGGGGCAATTGTATAATTATGGTATTCGTAGATTTAAGACAATCACAATTTTATCAATTCAATTCTGTACGTATATTAGTGTATGTATGTCTATAACTGCTTAAGAGACGGTCCAAGGTTCACGATTTCATTAATGCAAACGGGTGTAGAACTGTGATTTTATATGTATATTTAAAAATTTAATTTTATCACTTGCAAATGTAATATATGATTTGTTTTTGTACGTTAAGTTAGCTACATGTGTTTAGTCTTATTTACTTATCTGTGATTCCTTTTGTTTAGCGTAACTTTCGTGTAATTTCAATGTGTACGTGAAAATAAATATTTGTGTAACAATATTTGCTTGTTTTATTTTGAATTGTGCCTTGTTTGCCTGGATTTCAGGTCTATTGTTGCTGAAGTTGCAAAGGTGTGATATCTAGTATTTTAACTTAACGACTTCCATCGTCTTATTGCATTTAATTTAGGTATAATATTCTTGTTTACAAACTTCATCATTATTTCTGCTTAGTAAAATTTTACATTATTACTTATATTGGACACTAATTTATCGATATCAACCTGAAAAATAACAACTTCACTATGTAGCTCCAAAGTGTATTGACACTGACATTTTAGGATTAATCTTATTTTGAGAAACCCTAGCACTAGTTTGCAAACATGAATGTATTCGATCCAAGTTTTGAATAGGAAATAATATTGCAGAATGGCTATTATATTAAAATAAGTTTATTCCGTACGCTCATAGGATGCCCTAATACTTCGAAAACGATCCCACTGAACCTACATCAATAACAATATATTCTATAAAAATAAATAGTCCAAAAATAAAATCCATTTGGAACAGACGCGCCATGAAAATGTATTTTTAACATCAATTTGTGAATGAGCTGCATTTGTTTTGATCGTAAATTGTTATATTCTGTTCGAGGCTTGAAAGCTTTTTATATTTATACTGGTGATGTATTTCAGGGGATATTATTGACAGCGCTTTCCATACAAACTTAATGTATACTTATTTTTTGGTCAGTATGTAAAAAATTTGATGAAAATTTTTGTAAATAGGATGACGGCACTAATTCATTTTTTAGCATGTGGTTGGTGAGTTTTCTTATAATCTATGATAAAAAGATAGTTGTCTAATAGTAAACTTCCATCGAACCATCGAAGATTTTCACCTGGGCACGCGTTGCCGCGGCCGATTTGGAAAACTTTAAACAGACTCCGCACCCAACTCGGCCGTAGCAAGGAGAATCTCTAAAGATGAGGTTTCGCAGATAGTGCTGACCAACCTTCAGCGCCTTTGCGACGTCTCTCCGCAGACCATGGCCCACCGTTTATCTTGTCACCTGCACATGTGAGGACCTATTGACTGCGTCAGCGGATGCTGCTGTCCTATCTGAATACTGGGCCAAACCAAAATGTTAACAAAATTATGTCCCACTGCTGCAGAGGTTGCTTTTCATACAGAAAAGACGCTATTTATTGACTGGCGATTTCAGATTTATACCGTATTTATTTGTTCGAAATTATTTATTTAATGGAAATTGTTTAACCACAAGCCTAGATACTAATGCCCTTATCCTACCTACAAAACATCAAGTTTAATTACTCATTGAACAAAATATGACTGTACTACATTTGTATGAAGCGCGCTATCCATAATATCCTCTTGAAACCACGAGTGATAAACACGAACGATGAGTGATTGACTAATGGAGACAAAAGTGTTGTATATCCTTATATTGGGTGGTCGGGAACTGTGTGATGGGATGTTGTTTAAGAGTTTCCGTGGTACATTTAAACAAACAATTACAAATTACTGAAATATTCTTCCGTTGACCGTCAAAGTTGAAGCATTAATTTCAATTAGACCATTTACAGGTTCTTTTAAATCGTTAAGAAGTTATAGTAAGTTGAAGCTAGTTGCTCGTTCGAAAAATTAGGTCTCTATGGAGAAGAACGAGCGACCGAACGAGTGGCGAATATAGTTTGGTTATAGGGGTAGGATAATCCTGAATTACAAGTCACCCGGTGCTGTTAGGTAGGACAAGTCAAAAAAAAACCACAGCTCAAAATTAAAATTGCAGAGGGGTAAGAAAAAACAAAGGCATAATGACAAACATCTAGTCTGTAATTTAAACTGAAACATAAAAAGAAGGTCTCAACCACCTATATAACTTCTAAATTGTAAAATTTGTTAATAGTACTAGTTCATAATCCTAATTAAACAGGGAAACCTATTATTACCTATACAATACTTTCATGCTCTATTTTAAAATAAATATTATCGCAAGTAGTCTTGGGTTCGATTCTCAGGTCGAGCAAAAAGTGTTATTGGGTTTTTCTATGAAATTCTCAGTAGAAACTCGAAGTCAGTATTTCTACCCGGTTAATGGCAATAGGGTCGCCATCTATTACATGGGGCCTAAACATACCCATGGACTGTGGGTGTACATTGGTACACTTCTGCCTAATCCTTCGGGGAATACAGGCGTGATGGTGTGATATAATCTATAAAAAATGTTTTTTACAAAAGCCTAAAACTTAAAGTAGTCTGGTTATATTTTAGCCATAGTTTCGTATGAAGAGTGCTCTCAAGAGTCAGAAAAAACCCAGACACCAATTAAATATCCAAAATTTACCAAATCTACTCCACAATCACTTCATTATTCGACTCCACTGAATTCTTACACTGTACTCAATTACAAATCTGCATCAAGAAAAGAATTCCGCTCCCCTACAGCATTATACATACATGAGTGCCCAACAATAAGGATATACGAGTCAAAATTGTTAGAAAAATGATGCAAGATCAATTGAGTGGCAAAATACTTCCGATTGTGTAGGGGCTGGGGTACCGTTCAGTGATTGTAGCCACTTTTAAGTATGATTATGCAAGTGTGATGTGTCATGATGGCCCAGTGGTTTAGGCGCCCGCCTCTCATGTATAAGGTTGCGGGTTTAAAACCGGGCAAGTACCAATGTGAATTTTCAGTTCATGATGAACTTTTTAAGTTTATCTTGAAAGATTCATATTCATTGTATAAATTATAACTACTTATGTACCTAAGATATACAATTATGGTTCAAATAACTAGGAGATATGAGCCATAAGAACTAAAGAAGCTAGACCTCATGGTCTAGGAAGACTAGAATAACAAAAGTAGACGCTCAGGGCGTCGGGAGTCGCAAGGCAATTCCCGGCCACCGTGTGCGCAAGCCTACGGTCGGTGTGGTTGGTTGACTCGCCGTCCGATCAGAAGCAGGCCCAGGTCAACAGCACTATGTTTTCCACGGGCGCCACAAAGAGATGTCAGTATATTCGTAGTAGACACCCCGCTAGGGGCAGTGCCTGCCAGTGTTGCGGAATTCAGCTGAAAGACTCACCGCGACCCTGGAACGCAAAGGGCATTAGGAGGTACACGGATGGATTTTAATGACATTCCCTTCTGCTTCGTCCAGACCGGCGAAGTAATTTGATGATGACCCATCCTTAACCTTTTAACCGCTTGTGTCACATTTATGCGACACATATATCCGTGCCCCTACCGCTCGTGTCGTATTTCTGCGACAGAGAACACGCATGATTTTTCGATCTATTTTTGTCCTATTAACTGCCTGCCTGCAAAGGTATTATTTTGTCAAATTTGTAGCCGCGCGCTAGGGGCACGGCGACTGATATTTTGCCAAGCGGTTAAAAGGTTAAAAAAAGAGATAGGAAACGAACTTTCATTAGCAGATAGCTGATTTTATAAGGAGTAACTTAAAATAAGCTTAATTTCGACCGAGTCCAAAAGTAAATTTAAATATAAAAAGTAAATTAGATAAATAAATAAATAAATAAGTTTATTGACCATAAGTTTAGGTTACAGTACACCGGTAATACATATTTCCATATTACATAGTATAGGGCACACTCACTTACGTTCAACTATACTAAGTTAGAACTTATCTATAACAACTAGCAAGAGGAGTAGAAGAACAGTTAAATTATAATAATGCTATCACAAGTAAATGGTTCACCTAGTTGTTAAAATATATAAATGCCCAAATGAGATCCAAAAACAATGAGACATTAGACCTAAGAACTGAAAAATCTAGATCTCAAATGTTTCTAACGTGATACTGAACCCAAGGACAAAGACATTTCAAATAAAATAACCACAATATTACTGCAGTCACATTCTCTAGGCGGGCACAAGGCCACTTTTCACGCGTAGCCGTAGAGATACCGAAATACATGGAGCCGTGTTAGACATATTTATATTGTTAATGGTGCTTTTATTATTGTTTGTTTTTATTGGAAATGTGTTGCTGTTGATAGAGATTGTGATGGATTTGAATTTGAAATGTAGGAAGGTATGTTTTTGGGTGAATTCTTGTATTGTATATTTAGGTTTGAAAATACTTAACAACAGAGAACAGAGTTTAAAATATGGCCAAGATTTTTATTTTTATTAAGCTAGATCATTGGCGTATCTAGAGTTAGCTTTCAGGTGGGGCCTGGCCCCTAAGATGCCATGGCCGATGCGATGCAATGCGGTCAGGCGGAAGGTGAGCCTTACAGCCTGGGGTAGGCACAAGACCATTCTGGGGTGGGCACGGAACCCTATAAAACCCCACGGAGTTCCTCCAACTACCATTGGCCGGGACACGTGTATCGCTTTGAGCATTTTTCCGCACACATGTGATCCCACTATGCCAGTGTTTGAAAGCTAACCTTATGCTCACTTCACAGAATTTCACTGCGAGACATTTTTCCAGAACAACCCAGCCAAACTTCATCCCCATTTTTGTCAGAACAAAAGCCTCTCCTTACCTTCCTATAGTCATCCATTAGCGGCCCGATTGACGTTCGTATCGCCTTCATAATAAACCAGTAGGAGAACGACTCACGAGCCACGCGCACGACTGTGAAAGGTAAAGACTTGCGAGAACTATTCACGAGGTGATATTGCGGTGAGGTAGTTAGTAATAGCAGACTATTATTGTCCCAATGTAGAGAAATAGTCTCTTCTTATACAGAGAAGGCAGGAGTATTGATGACCACGATTCCTTAAGGCGGCATGGCGATTTCAGACATATCTTAACTAATAACATAAATGCGAAAGTAATACTTTGTTTGTTACCTTTTCGCGTCTAAACCACTGAACCGATCATCCTGTTTAGAATATACGTTGTCAGATGTACAGAAAAGGACAAAGGGTACCTTTCATCCCGAAAAAAAGTACTGTTCCCGAGGAAAACAACATAAAGTTCTTTTGATAATAGATGGCGCCACGTTTATTCCGAATTATAATTGAATTTTAAATATAACCGACATTTAAGTGGATGAAGTCACGGACAAAAGCTAGTTAACTAAAAGTCAAGGTTTCCGCATGATTTTTTCCTTCACCGATGCCAGACATATCCAAGATAAACTCAGAAAGTACATATGAATTGAAAAGTCACATTGGTACTTACCGATTTTGAACTTACAACCCCATGCATGAAAGGCGCTGCGGGTTGTTTAAAAGAGATACCGCGCCCCCGGAACGCAAAGGGCACAAGAAGGAACATGGATGGGTTTGAGTCAGTAAAAGTCTGACACTCCCTCCCTCCCGATGAAGTCATTTGATGATTTCCCAACGGTAAAAAGAAATGCATGAAAGGCGGGCGCCTTAACCACTGGGCCATCATGACCCAAGTTTTCACCTCAGCTTAAATATCTCGTACCAATACAAACTAAACACAGAACACGATGTAATTCGTCGCCTTTTACACCATAAAGATTACCATAATTGACATGGCTACACGTCTCTATGCCACCTATAACTTACTGATAAGCTATCAATACATTTTGTCGCCGCTATCTCGGGAACTATATAAAACTAACGAGCCGTGTTTGTTTAAATATTATTCCGTTTTTAGGAAGTGTGTGTAGTGTTTTGTATGGAATAATCATGAGTTTGATAAGTACTTATGTATGTATCGTCACGCCTGTATTCCCCGAAGGGTTGGGCAGAGCTGGAACAATGTACACCCACAGTTCGCCGGTATGTTTTTAGTTTGGGACCTAATAAGTGAAATAACCTAGTAAGTATATGTAATAGGGTTATCCGAGCTACTACTGGGAATTTTATAGAAAAACCCAATAACACTTATTGCTCGACCTGGGAATCGAACCCAAGATCTCTAACGTAGCAGTCACGCTTAGAACCACTATATTTATTTTTCATATTTTATTGTTGAATTTTAGCTTTAAGTTTAATACCTACTATGTTGCTGTGCACTACCAGGGTCCATAATTATTGTACTAATGCAAATAAACGAATATGAATATGAGACAGTTATTATGGTTTATTTCAGCTGAATACCAGTGTTTCACATGGAACGACAGCCTATCTGACCTCCACAACCCAGTAACTGCTCTAATATCTATTATTATCTATCTGTCTCTTAACATCAGTACAGAAGTATTATTTACAATTCTAAAATAAAACAAAACCAATTCATCACATATCTGAGTGATGCGAGAGCTTTTAGCAGCGCGTGCGCATGTCGGGAGCGATTCCGGCAGCTACAGCGTTTGATGTGCCGCTCTCATTTTATATGAGTAAGATGATACATACGCTGTGTGGCTATGTGAATGACACGGTGTGAATGCGATTTTGAGTATTTTTGTTATTGTCGAATTTGAAATCATTTTAAATGCTGAATAGTCTAACTTCTTCGTTAGACTTTTGTCATTTTGGGATGGTTGAAATTTTTACAGTAAATAAATTACAATCAATGCAATAAAAATCAGCAACAAGCAATTAACAAGTTAGCAAGTAGCAGTAGTAGCTCTTTGTGAAGGATCTCGTCTTGGGAAGTACTACCTACCACAATACCAATTTCTGCCGCAAATCAGCGTTGCTGTGTACCGGTTTTTGAAGAGTATCGGTGCTGGTGTAATTACAAGCACATGAGACATTTTAACTTTGTCTTTGGAATAGCAATACATTTGCAAGGTCTCTAGTATTGCAGATGTTTATAGGTAACAGTGATCACTTATCATCAGATGAGCCGTCGCCGTCGGCTTGGCCATCCAATGACACAAAACAAGAAAATCAATAAACTCAATTACAAAAAAATGAATGAATTTATAAAGAAAATCAGCTATTTCATTTAAAAGTGCAACACCTACTCGGTCAGAATTAATATTTCGGTCGAAAGAGTGCTAATATCCGGAACTACAAATATGATTCAGTATGGATTCTTTCGTTCATAGGGAGCTATATTATCCGTAAGTGATATAGAATATCTCACTATTTTACTATGATAAATATTACAGATCCATAAGAAAAGCTAGTCTACCTACCTATATAAATAAAAATGCATGGCAAAATGTGTTGCTAAGCGCAAAACTCGAGAACGGTTAGGTACACCGATTTGGCTAATTCTTTTTTTGTTATGTTCGTAATATTTCGGACATGAAAGGTTTTCTTTGAAAAATCCACTGTAAAACTCAAAACCTAGCACCCGTACGAAGCCAGGGCAGTTCTCTAGTACCTAACACAATTTGCTCCATACTTTCCTACCCACCAATATAACTTGGCCTCTACCTCTCTTCTATCATTTACCCGACAAAGGTCTTTGATACTAGCCGTGTTATCGCAACCATAGATCGGGCACGCCATATGTGTGACCGATAAGAATCTACATTACATAAAGGTAATTAGATGATAGAGTAATAAAATCATTGGTAACATCGTGGGGTGTGTAATCTCTTCATCTTTTGGACGTATGGATGATTGCAGGGATAAAATATTGTAGTATAGATATTATATTATAGGGTATTTTGATGGTTAAGTCAAGTTGTTAAACCCTCTGGCGAGATGGCTAGTTCGAATTAGAAAATCACGTCAAAAAATATAAATTTTCAAAAAAAAATATTTTTATTATTGATTCGTGTTGAGAATCACGAGCACAGCTCCTTGAATTTGACGAGAATGCAAATCAACAGCTTGTATTTTGTAAGTCGTGTAAAAAGAATATTTCTATGGGACTCATCTGAAAGTATATCTTTTCAAATATGTATTTTTTAATCGGTCGTTTTAATGATGAAGTTCTAAGGTAATAAACATAGAAAAGGAAATATAACCGAATTGATAACCTCCTCAATCTATACTAATATTATAAAGAACAGTGATTTTTTGTTTGTTTGTTTGTAACTAATAGGCTCCGAAACTACCGGACCGATTTTAACCATGTTTTCACCAATAGATAGCTACATTATTTTCCTGAGTAACATAGGCTATATAGCATCATGCTACGACCCAGAGGAACGGAGCAGTAACCAAAAACGTTACGAATTAAACCGCGGGGTAGTAGGTACTATGAATTAAAGCTACAAACCATCACGCTATCACCCCACAAGGTGAGCAGTGGACAGAGCAGCGATGAGTCAGTCATTATATTCAATTTGAATCCCACGGCAAGTCAAATAGATTAGAGTCCGATTATTATGCGTGCCCGGACCGAACACCCCTCGCTAATTAACTAAATGTATGTGCAATGGACACTATAGGACGTTGTTTTTTAACAAGCTTTTTTACTTAGCTTAACTTGCTTATTGAACTGTGGGTGTACATTGGTATACCTCTGCCTAACCCTTCGGGAAATACGGGCGTGATGGTATGGCTAACTTACTTACTTTGCCTTTTTTAACTGCCTCGTTAGCCTAGTGTCATAAGCGCGACTGCTACGCTAGAGGTCGTGAATTCGATTTCCAGGTCGAGCAATGTGTTATTGAGTTTTTCTGTTAAAGTTAGGATTTGTGCCTGGTTGATGAGAATAGGCTCGCCCCCTATTATGTGGGACCTAACCATACCGGCGAACTGTGGGTGTAAATTGGTACACCTTTGCCTAACACTTCGGGGAATACAAGCGTGATTGTATGTATGTATGTGTAATATTATTTAAAGCGTCATTTAGTGTCGAACTCAGGACCTCAAGTTCCCCAACCGTGCTTGCACTCTCTTGAAGGCAGATGTCAGTAAAACAAACACGATCAGCAAACAGTAACAGTATCCGTCGCGAAGTATCGAGTGTTCAGATAAATACAACACCCTGTACTGTGCTGCCCAGTGGTAATGGGTGAGACACACGGTGTGGTAAGATGGGGGACTTGTTGACTGGACAAAATCAAAATGGTGGATAATTTACCTGACGTATTTTTTTTTAAGTTTTAGTTTTTTTTTATTTGACATTAATTTTACATTCTGATTATCCTAATTTTACAATAGTATTATTCTGCAGTTCATATTGTTTGTTGAAATGTTTGGAGTGATCGTCTACGGTTACAATATTTGTAAATTGTGAGCTCCTTGTAGGTATGTAATAAACACAATTTAGCAATCATTTCTTTTTTTTTTAAATGCTTTTTAAATATTGTAGTTTAGTGTTTATATTCTTAGTACATCAGGAAACTTATTTTTTTTTAATTTGAAAGCATATACCTCCAGTTTTGTTCCATTTTTATCAGAATCTGGTTTTAATGATGGAATCCATGAGGAATTGTGGAAACTGCTCAAAGGTTTTAGTGAAACATACAGTAATATTGAGATTTATATCAACAAATCAACCTTTCCATCCAAAAAAACATGTTAACCTTACAAAATCATCACTCACCAAACCACCCAACATTAGCTCGCCATCCCACCGCCCCGTACACCCCACAGCCCACCTGGCGTCGCCCTTCCCCGGACAATCACAATTATATGAAGATTAACTTCTGCCGTCGCCGAACATTATGACCGAGGTGTGGCGTGATTACTGCTTGTTACTTATACTTACTCACTGATAGTTTGATGGTTACGGTAGGGAAATAATAAGGGAATTAAAAAAATGTAATCTGAAGTGAATTTTGGCATTTATGGTGTTGTCTATTTATGTGTAAATGTCTAGATACCTCATTGGTTAAGGCGCTCGTCTCTCATGCATGAGGTTGTGAGTACGATACCGGTCAAGTACTAATGTATCTTGGACATTACTGAAATTAGTGAAGGAAAACATCGGTAACAAACCTGGACTTGTATAAACTGTCAGGTTTCCTCACGATAAAATACGAAGACCAAAATTTTTATATTTTTGTTTGTTATGGATAAACTCAAAGGGTACTTAATCGATATGACAAACTATTTCAGCTATGGAAAGCTACATTTACAGCGAGTAACAAATGGCTATCCACTGGAAATTTGAAAAGATGAATTGTATTTTTGCTTAAAAATGTTATCAGTGTGAGACGGGCTGTGTCGTTAGTACTTATAATTTGTAATAGGTATAACTTACATAACATCGAAAAATCGAAAATCGAGTGTGTAAGGATCGTAGCAGGTGGCGGTCCGTGGTTTCTGCCTACCCCCATGGGAAAAAGGCGTGAGTTTATGTATGTATGTATGTGTAACATCGAAAAAAGCAATATCAAGTAAAAACACATGAAATCTCCAAACTATCTTGACAGTCAAAAAAACCTAAGCAAGAAGATCCACAAAAGAACATACAAAAGAATTGTTACCTACATAATAATTAATCCCGAAAAATTCACACAATCCAAGAGTGCGTTACTCCGCGTCCCTCAGTACTCCCGGCGAGGGAGAGGGCGGTAAAAGCATATTTATGTTAGTTCCTGATTGACGATGATGGCTTCCCCTCGGTTAGAGCCTGTGCGGTGAGGGTACGACGAATGATGGAGAAGAATTTGTTTGAAGAAACGAAAAAATTGTGGAGTATCATACTCGTTCTAGGTACTTCTTACTAATATTATAAATGCGATAGTTTTTGAGGATGGATGGATATTTGTTACTGTTTCACGCTTAAACGGATCTGGATGAAATGTATCATAATATAGCCATCATCATCTGTCTAGCCTTTTTCCCAACTATGTTGGGGTCGGCTTCCAGTCGAACCGGATGCAGCTGAATATCAGTATTTTACATGGAGCGACTGCCTATCAGACCTCCACAACCCAGTAATGAGTAATACGATACTCTTGGTAAGACTGGTTGTCAGACTTTCGGGCTTCTGACTAACAGTAACGACTGTCAAAGATCTACAAATGGCAGCCGGGACCAACGGCTTTACGTGCTTTCCGAGGCACGGAGGAAACTTGCTATGGTAAATGGTCACCCATCCACAGACCAACCTCGGCAAGCGTGGCTTAACCCGGAAGATCGGTCTATGCGGCTGTAATTATTTAGCCACGAGCTCCTCCTCGCTATCATAATATAGACATCAGCCATTCAGTAATTTCTTTCCTGCTGTTACGGTGTTCGTGCACGCTATTGTAATGTCCATGGAGTTTGTGTATCATTCTGTGTTTTATAAGTGAAGACCTGTAATTGGCTGCCAGATTAATTTACTGCTTTCAGCCTGTTTTTTTTCAGCTGTAGGTCTTCCAGATTAATTAAATAAATAAATATAGGTCTCGAATAGCATTGTAGGCACTTTTTATCCCAGAAAAACGTGCGATTCCCGTAGGATAACGTTTATTAAATTTTGTCGCGGATAAAGCCGCGGGTGGAAGCTATAGTTTCCTGGATTAACACAAGGATACTTTTTATCCCGTTTATCTGTTCCCTTGGGATCCGCAGGCAGAAGCTCGTCTACACTAATATTATAACGCGGTAAGATTTTTTGTTTGTAACTCCGAAACTACTGGACTGATTTCAACCATTTTTCCACCAATAGAAAAAAAAAAATAAAAAAAAATATACCATCACGCCTGTATTCCCCGAAGGGTTAGGCAGAGGTGCACCAATTTAGGTACACCCACAGTTCGCCGGTATATTTAGGTCCCATGTAATAGGGGGCGAGCCTATTGCCATTAACCGGGCACAAATCCAAACTCCGGGCTGCTACTGAGAAATTCCTAATGGAAAAACCCAATAACACTTTTTGCCCGACCTGGGAATCGAACCCGGGACCCCTTGCTCGGCAGTCGCGCTTGCGACCACGAGACCAACGGGGCAGTAAAACCACCAATAGATAGCTACATTATTCCTCAGTAACGTAAGCTATATAACATCACGCTACGACCTACCGGAGCGGAGCATTGATCAAAGACGTAACTTATGGCGAGTGAAATAAGCCACGCGGATGGAGTTGCGGTTCGTTAGTCAAGTGTACAATTCGTCGTATACAGCCGGCACCCGACTCACTTAACGCACTCTACACTGTGCAGATTTTCTACAGGGGACATTATGGTAACATTTTACATCTGGGATGTATGAGAATGAGTGTATGAGAGTATGAATATAACGTACTTACTTAAGTAGGAGGATATGTATGTATGAGATAGGTGTTTGGAAGAATATATAGGTATCTTTGGAGGAAAAATAATAACTTTTATAATCTTTTTAGCATGTATTTATTACGTTTTTAGGTTGGAAAAGGAAAGAAAAATATACTACTTCTTACATTTTAGTAATCTTATATGATAAGTAAGGCCCAATGTCAACATAATTAGTTAGGTAATCTATCATCATCATCTGCCTAGCCTTTTCCCAACTATGTTGGGGTCGGCTTCCAGTCAACCCGGATGCAGCTGAATATCAGTACTTTACATGGAGCGACTGCCTATCTGACCTCCACAACCCAGTAATGGGTGATACGATACTCTTGGTAAGACTGGTTGTCAGACTTTCGGGCTTCTGACTACAGTAACGACTGTCAAAGATCTACAAATGACAGCCGGGACCAACGGCTTTACGTGCTTTCCGAGGCACGGAGGAAACTCGCTATAGTAAATGGTCACCCATCCACAGACCAACCTCGGCAAGCGTGGCTTAACCCGGAAGATCGGTCTATGCGGCTGTAATTATTTAGCCACGAGCTCCTCTAGTTAGGTAATCTATAAGTATTTAATATTATAAAGAGGTAAGATTGTTTAGTTCGTTTGTTTGTAACGAATAGGCTCCCATCCCAAACTACTAGACCGATTCTAATATTTTTTTCACTTAAGTATAGATAGCTACATTATTCCTGAGTAACATAGGTTATATTACATCACGCTACGACCTACAGAAGCGGAGCAGTAACCAAAAACGTAACTTAACGCGGGTAAAATAAGCCACGCTGATGTTGGCAGTTCGCTAGTTCTTAATGCGTAAATTAATGCGTACACAATATTTACCTCAGACATCATTAATCTGCGGGTTGTTCGAAAGAGATACCGCGCCCCCGGAACGCAAAGGGCACATGAAAGGAACATAGACGGGTTTTAGTCAGTAAAAGTCTGACACTCCCTCCCGCCCCGCCCAGGGCGGGGGAAGTTATTTGATGATTTCCCGTCTATAAAAAAAATAAAAAAAAGACATCATTAATATTTTTTTTTCTATAATTTGACTAATAAAGTTATACATTTCCGAATTTTTATGACTACAATTATATTGGGTTAAGTTTTTTTAAATAAGTAATAAACCAAATGTTTGCATGTCACATTATTATGACAAAGTGTTCAGGATCTGTAAATATTTATGTTAAGACCGAAATTGTACCAACACTTTTTGCGAATAAATTGATTTGATTTGATTTGATTTAATATCCAAATTCTGAATTATTTTATTACAACGTCCTGAAAAATAGGATTCAAAACTGCACCTTATATTTCCTCATTACACTTCTATCATACCAAATAACATCCAGTATTTATTATAAAGTCACCCAACAAGCAATGAAGGGTTGAATCGTAACCAGGCAATTAGCTAATGGCGATCTAATCCGGCAGTGAAGGGTTAACGTTGACAAAACAACGAGCAAATTATTTAGATTGGTCTTTTATACCCTACAGCTATAAACTTTAGTAACTACTGTTAATTTTAATGATTCAGAGTATCAAAGGGAAAATTAGCGAGAATTTTGCGATGTATGGGTGTACCCTACTAGCATTTGCCCGCGACTTCGCCCGTATCAAAGTTGATAGGTATATTATCCCATGGGAACTGTACATTTTTCCGGGATATAAAGTAGCCTATGTACTATTCTAGATTATAGTTTATCTCTGTGCTAAATTTCATCCAGATTCGTCCAGCCGTTCTAGTGTGATTCAGTAGCAAACATCCACCATCTAAACTTTCGACTGTTTTGAAGTCAGTTAAAAATGGAGCATGCCTTATGCTAACGATAACTTCTATAGTACGGCTGATAGCTTTTGAAAGATTATACATATAGTACTGCTAATCGTTTTTCTTTAAAGCGATGGAAAATTTTGACCATTTGCGTGCCTAGAATCATGTACTAAATTCGTCGATGTCCATTTCACCCTGTATTGTAGGCACTAGTTTATGCGCGTGACTTCGTCTGGATTAAACTCAATATTAGGCCGGACTGTGATGTGTTTGCGTATGAATGGAATGTAATCTTGTCATAATGTTTGAAGAACTGCGAGAGGATCGCATAATAGGTATGTTTGTGTATATTTTTAAATACTGTGTTTCGTCCTCCAAGCACAGTTTCACTTGATCGAAGCGTTTTACTGAATTGATTTAACCACATTGTCAAATTGAATCACTGTTATTGTAATTGTAATTGGTTTAACTGTTATAAATTAACAAAAAAAAAATCTGCCCAGTAGTGGACGTCCTGCGGCTGATATGATCATGATGATGATGAAATAAATCATCATCTGCCTAGCCTTTTCCCAACTATGTTGGGGTCCAGTCTAACCGGATGCAGCTGAATATCAGTATTTTACATGGAGCGACTGCCTATCACATTCTGCCTCCACAACCAAGTAATGGGCGATACTCTTGGTAAGACTGGTTGTCAGACTTTCGGGCTTCTGACTAACAGTAACGACTGTCAAAGATCTACAAATGACAGCCGGGACCAACGGCCTTACGTGCTTTCCGAGGCGCGGAGGAAACTCGCTATAGTAAATGGTCACCCATCCACAGACCAACCTCGGCAAGCGTGAAAAAAAATCGTGAATGATGATGAAATAAATATCTTAAAAATATCCTATGACACTCAGTAACAGTGCAACTTTCTATCAGTGAAATATTTTTTGTAATCCTACCAGTGCTTCCATAGATTACCATTTACAAACACAAAAACACATACAAACATTATTTTTTTATAATAGTATCCTGTCACGTCACCATTAATCGAGTCCCAGTACTAATGTGTGACAAATACATAATAACACGAGGTCACAGGTCAAACAAGATGGCTGCCTGACCCCGGCCTGTCGATAATGAGGCACCATCATTAACGATCACGTCACGATATATGATTGATTAGGTGTCATAGTGAACGTTATTTTTTGATGTAGGTAGTCCCGTTGGTCTTGTTGTCGCAAGCGCGATTGATGAGCGTGAGGTCCTGGGTTCGATCAACTAGATTCAATAGTTTTAATTAATTTGACGTTCAAAAGTGCCTTTTAATGGTTTAATTGGAATAAATGACTTTGACTTTGATTCCCAAGTCGGACAAAAAGTGTTATTGGGTTTTTCCATCAGGACATACACATACCATCGCGCCTGTATTCCCCGAAGGCTTAGGCAGAGGTTTACCAATGAACAGGTACACCCACAGTTCGCCGGTATGTTGCTTAGGTCCTATGTAATAGGGGGCGAGCCTATTGCCATTAACCGGGTTCAAATCCAAAGTCCGAGCTGCTACTGAGAATTTCACAGACAAACCCAATAACACTTTTTGCTCGACCTGGGGGAATCGAACCCAAGATCTCTAGCGTCGCAGTCGCGCTTAGGAGCACTAGGCTAACGAGGCAGTTCCACTAAGCCAACGAGGCCATTAGGAATTTCTCAGTAATAGTTTAGCTGGTGGTGTCACCACCAAAAGCACATAGCCGGATGCAGCTGAATACCAGTGCTTTACATGGAGAGACTGCCTATCAGACCTCCAAAACCCAGTAACTGGGCAACACAATACCTAGTATTTTATAGTATCAAATTGTACTATGATATTTTTTTTCAATTTTATATATTTGTCTCATCCAATCACTTAGTACGCTAGTACGCAGGTCGCATCATCACAATACAAATCGGCGCGCCTACACGCGTCACTGCTCACCCCCGCACAACGGAGCGTGATAGTGTCAATATAAATACCACCCTGTGTTAATAACGAATAGTAGATGGAAGCTGGTTTAACTTTCATTTGTTTTTAGAGATCCGTGTCTTGATAGGGAAAAGAAACCCTTGTAAGATCACTTTGTGGTTAGTTTGTATGTTGAGAGCGTTTTTCTCAGGAACGCGTGGAGATATCGAGTTGAAATTAATATCATAATTAGGACTATGTTTCTGGAGAATCTTCTAAGACAACGTGATCATCTATTCTATGGCCATTCACGCCACTTATTTTGCTATGTAAATAAAAAAATATCCTATAAGCTATTTCCCATAGACTTAGCTAAGATCTTGAACGAAAGAAGCAAAGTTACTATACACTTGCATTTGCGCTACTCGAGTTTGACACTCCGGATACTGATCTCTGACACTCGTGACACTCGACCTTAGCACTAACATTCTTAGGCATGACACTCAAGCCTAACGCCCATAACACTCTACTCTTACGTTCCCGACACTCGTCATTGACACCCGTGACACTTGAACCTGACACTTAAAACACGCTCTCAAGCCTGACACACTGTCTTGCGTGACATACTAGCCTGACACTACTGACACTCGCAACATTTGAATCTAACACTAGTAAAACTCCGCAGTCTTCACTACTACTTAATTTGTCTCCCCAATCCAAATTCCCAATCTCCAAAAAACGAAACAACTTCACCGAAAAATTACCCAAAAAAGAAAACGTGTCGATGACAATTCCTGTTCTCCCATTTTTACGGGGAAAAAAAATATGAACAGGACGTTCATCTCGCATTGTCTCTTAGTCAGCAATCACGTCGATTGCTATCGAGACAATGACGGGCACTGGAGCGAGGCACACCGTATGGTACCGAGGACAATACCAGATGATTGCTAAGATATTTTTTTATGATTGTCATGAATATTGCGACTTGATTTGTCTTGGGTGCTGAGATTGGTTGATAAGCTTATTTTTTTGTGTGTTAATTCTTTATTGCAATCTGTAATGGGTTTATACAGGTGATAAGTGTTAATAAATATAAATAATCATGGTCCCTGTCGGGCACTGCAAAATTTTTGTATGTTTGTTGAACTCCGAAACTATTGGACCGATTTTAGCCATTTTTTCACCAATAGATAGCTAAATTATCAGGAATTTACATAGGCTAATATAACATTACGCTACGGCTCACGAGAGAAAGCGTGATGATTAATGCTCGTGACTTCTCTGTATAAGAGCCTATTATTGTCCCACTGAATTGTAAAAAGTGTTTCTACTCTTCTCATACAGCAAAAGGCATCAAGGCGGATAGGCGATTTCTAACTTATATTATTTACAAGTCTTCTTGGGTCTTGGGTTCGATACCCAGGTCGACCAAGGTATTGTTGGGTTTTTCTATGAAATTCTCAATAGCAGCTCGGAGTTAGGATTTATGCGCGGTTAATAGCAATAGGCTCGCCCCGTATTACATGGGACTTCAAAACATACCGGCGAACTGTGGGTGTACATTGGTAACACCTCAGTCAAACCCTTCGGGGAATACAGGCGTGTTACTAGGTTTCCTCACAATGTTTTGCCTATTAGGTACATTAATTGCAAAGTCGCATTTGTTCTTACCCAGTGTCAAACTTGCCAGCTCATACATAAGAGGCAGTGGTCTTATCCATCCATCATGATATTTTACTTTTTTTTTTTTTTTTTTTTTTTTTTTTTTTTTTTTTTTTTTTATGGACGGGAAATCATCAAATAACTTCCCCCGCCCTGGGCGGGGCGGGAGGGAGTGTCAGACTTTTACTGACTAAAACCCGTCTATGTTCCTTCATTGCCGTGCCCTTTGCGTTCCGTGGGCGCGGTATCTCTTTCGAACAACCCGCAGCCCCGGATGATATTTTACCTTAAAACACGAATTTATTCTATTTTTTGGCAAAATTGACACCTAATTAA
This sequence comes from Caradrina clavipalpis, assembly GCA_932526535.1. Taxonomy (NCBI): domain Eukaryota; kingdom Metazoa; phylum Arthropoda; class Insecta; order Lepidoptera; family Noctuidae; genus Caradrina; species Caradrina clavipalpis. The sequence continues at coordinate 12,146,544 of OW052111.1, forward strand.
CAACTGCCTACCCTCTATCTATATAGATGGCATGATGCGCCTAATTATGAGCGAGCGACAGTTGCAGGAGCAATGGCGCGTGCACGCTATCACGCCGCCATATGGCTGGAAGGGTCAGCAGAATAATGAGTGTAGGGTACCAGTCGTACTTTTTAGATTAGGATGGTAATGATGGGTGATTGGGTTATTGATTAACTAGGTTCGTGAAGTGTTTTAATCGTGATCAGCGACGTCTTTGGTAACTTTATCAATAAACTAGCAATAGGTACCTAGTTCGCGTCTCCCGAGTTCAGTTAAGTTGTTTGGTTGCTGCTCCGCTACCGTAGGTCGCAGCATGATGTTATACAGCCTTATTAATCCTCAGCATCAAAGTCAAAGACAAATCATTTATTTCAATTAGACTATTAAAGGCAATTTTGAACGTCAATTACATGAAAAATAAAATTATAAAATTGAATCAAATGAACATTTGGTTGACTGGTAGAGAATGCCTAAGGCATTAAGTCCGCCTTTGTACTTTTTGTTGCATAAAGTTTTAATAAATAAATCATATACTAAAATATTTTTTAGTACAACAGTGGAACAAAGAGACTGACAAAAAATATGCTTTTTTGACATATGTATGTATATTGTTTGACTGCCACGTTAGCCTAGTAGTCCTAAGCGCGACTGCTACGCTAGAGGTGGTGGGTTCAGTTCCCAGGTCGAGCAAAAAGTTTTATTTGGTTTTCTATGTAATTCTCATTAGCAGCTCGGAGTTAGGATTTGTGCCCGGTTAATGGCAATAGGCTCGCCCCCTATTGCACGAGACCTAAACATACTGAACCTAAACTGTGGGTGTACATTGGTACACCTCTACCTAACCCTAAGGGGAATACAGGCGTGATGATATATTATTTTGTAAGCTGTTATTTAGACAGTACGAACAGAAACTTACATTTTATTTAATTGTATAGATATTGAAGGAGGTACATTCTTCAACCATATACCTATTTATAACCTCTATAACCTTCACACCAAGTATAAAAATTCAGACAAACACGAACAACATATTTTTAGGGCATTTTCCTCATTGTACCCGCCAGTAGCGATGTATAGCTATGTATAGCGTTGTATAGCATCGATGCAGTGCTTTTAATCCTCTTAATGGAAGCGGGGTTGAAAAGGGAACAGGAAATACTGTGGAGATGACGTTGAATAAAAAAATTGTATACGATAGATTTTTTTTCTCTCCTCTCCTAAGGGCACGGATTATGTATTTTATGTTGTGAGAGTGTGCCTGTCAAAGTCACAGTCAAATTATTTATTTCAATAAGACTCTTAAAAAGCAACTTTTTGGCGTCATTTTCAAGAAAAAAAAAAAGTTGTTACTCCTTCCAAAAAGTTGTTTCGAATGGATTATAATGGACACGAAACTCCATACCCACTCCTTTATTAAAATATTACTTTTTACATATTAATTTCGATCAATTGAATAGTTATAGACACCGGCAGTTTTTGAATGTTTTGTTTTCAATTTTTGACAGACGATTTGTCTGATATTCATTTAAAAAAATATTAGAGCTTTTAATCGCTATCAGAGTTCAAGTTTAATAGCAACTAAATCATCTTTAGCAAGAGTTCAAAACTCACCCTACTACACAAATTCCCCACAAGTCGTCTCCACGGCATCCCCTGTTCTCTTCAAGTGGCGTGCCCCATGTTTTTGTTCGGGCAGCTCCACGGGTGCCGCTAGTCGCGGCGACGGCGACACTTACTGTTGTTACCACTCATATATTTTTATGTTATGCTTACAATTCTTATTTAAGGATCTTATTTTATTACAGTACTTGCTGTATACCCTGTGGTGTCATCGGCGTTTAGTTATGTCTTTGGTTTCTGCTTTGTTCCTGTTGATTGTAGCGTGATGTTCTTTACGAAACATACAACATAACAGCGAACCTGTATTCCCCGAAGAGTTAGGCAGAGAGGTGTACCAAGGTATGTTTAGATTCCATGTAATAGGGGGCGAGCCTATTGCCATTAACCGAGCACAAATCCTGAATCCGAGCTGCTACTGAGAATTTCATAGAAAAACCCAATAACAAGACCTGGAAACCCAAGATCTCTAGCGTAGCAGTCGCGCTTAGCACCACAAGGGTAACGAGGCAGTTACTATTCTCAATTGCTAATTTAATTCCCAATATCAGAAGTTTAAGCACATAGCAAACACATTCAGATGAGGTTTAGAATCCAATATCTTTAAACTCAGCCTCCCAATATTAAGTGAAGAGGTCAAACACTGGCGCCGGAAGTAATAGCATTCAAATTGGCGTTCATATCCGCAAGTAGAGGGCGCCACTGTAGCGACGTATTAGCATTTCAACTGTTCTCTGCTGAGATTGTTTTCGTAATGAGTTTTGGCGATACAAACATTATAATGATTGTTATTTAAAAGGTTTTACGATGATGTAATTCTCCAGAGTACTGCCCAACCCTTCGGGGAATACACGCGTGATAGTATGTATGTGTGCAAGCCTAGATACTAGTGACCTTATTCAATCTACAAAATGTCGTCTGTGTCAAAGTGTTAATTACAGTGTAATAAAGCAATTAGTGCCGGTATAATTACAGGCATAGCAGACATTTCAACTTTAGCCTCTGGGAGTGCAACGCATTTGCAAGGCCTCTGGTATTGCAGATGACTATAGGCAGCGGTGACCACTTAACATCATATGGCCCGTCGCGTTGGCTAGTTTGCCATCCAACGAAATAAAAATAAAAACATTCACGTTAGTAGGAAAAATGGTTCGCTCACGCTACGGTAGTAGGTACCTAGTTCACATTGCTTTTACGTGCCCCAAAATCGCTGAAAACTTATCAACTTTCCCATCCACATTTATAGATCAAAGCCCTTAAGCGCTGCACAAACACGGACACTTTAGTGTCTTGTGTGTGAAACTAGTAACCGGCAACCAGCAGTAAATATTTTTTTACGTTACATCTTTGGTTACTGCTCCGCTCCCGTGGGTTGTAGCGTGATGTTCTGCTATTGAGTTCTTATCATTTAGGTAAGTTTAAATGAGACGTCCTCATCTACACTTTTTCTTTTGTTGTGGCCGACAAGTTTCACGTTTGTTTCTTATGGTAAATATTTACCACAGCCTACATTGTGGAAGATAAAATTTAATTTGAAAAAATGCTTTTATGGCACTACTGTACACTGCAGTCTTCAGTAGTCTCATGCACGAGGTTGTGGGTTCACAACCGGGCACGGGCAAGCACGTAAGTACCAATGTGACTTTTTCTAATTCATATGTACTTTCTAAGATTATCTTGGACATCACTGACATCGGTAACCATATCAGAGGCCCTTGAGGCGGTTTAGAAACTGACACTATGGTGTGTGGGGTCGGTAGACTTTACTGCCCACACGATAAAGAAGAAGAAAATGGCAACCGGCAACTTGACACAGCAATCACGTAGTGTCCCGAGCCAGCAACAAAAAGTATCCACGTGTGCGCCCCGCCTAACCTAAGTTCAAAACACACTTGAACCGCCGACGTCACAGCGCTATCAGCCACTAGGCGGCTGTAACATCAAAGAGCTGTCTGAAGATAAGAACTCCTCAAGGGCTACACAAATACGTATTCAAGTATTTTTAGCTACCGGCTTCTGAGTGGTGTGGTCGTACAAGATGGTATTTTTATGGTTGGTGAATGATACTAGTTTCTGATCGCGACTTAGTTTGTGTTAAAGTTGATGGTTATATAAATATAAAATTTAAAAAAAATATACCATCACGCCTGTATTCCCCGAAGGGTTGGGCAGAGGTGTACCAATGTACACCCACAGTTCGCCGGTATATTTAGGTCCCATGGAATAGGGGGCGAGCCTATTGCCATTAATAGGGTTGATGGTTATGTCAAGGGAATATAAAAATGGGATACAAATTCTCTGTGTTAAGGCCCTTTTTTTTTATAGACGGGAAATCATCAAATAACTTCCCACGCCCTTAGAGTCAGACTTTTACTGACTAAAACCCGTCTATGATCCTTCATGTGCCCTTTGCGTTCCGGGGGCGCGGTATCTCTTTCGAACAACCCGCAGCCCCGGCAGGCATCGGCCCTCAGTGGACCCTTCCAAGTTTGCTGACATCTCTTTGAGGCGCGCATGGAACACAAACGCGCCGTCGACACGGTGTGTTAAGGCCCTATGGTAAGCAAATAAGACAAAAACGCATCGCGGCCACAAATAAGATTCAAAATAGCGATGCAACTTGTATCGAATTACCACCAGCATCAAGAAAGTATGAGGTTTTCATTAAATTGAGAAAAAAATAGACGGTTCAAAGGAATTTTTTTAGATATGTATTTAGTTCATGAAAATCCCTATAGTATTATTACATAAAATAATAGTTTACGGTCAAAATCCAAAGATCTACGCTACGAAAATTTTTTTACCATGATACTGCTTTATTTTCATGGAATATTTATAGATAAGTATTTACTTTGAACCCTTGGCAATACACTCCATTTCCATTTTTTTCAGGCTTGTTATATGTACCAATACGCCACACTATGCGAATAAAAAAGACTATTTTCGGTATCCTGTGTTCGGATAGCCCCTTATCCTAGATTTTAGGCTAATTCCGTTCGGCTATTCAAGCGTGAAAGACTTACAAAAATTCATCCATCAATCCTCACAAACTTTCGCGTTTATAGCAGTAGAATGTATATTTGAACCCAAACAAGAAAACAAAGAATACAAATCTCTTTAAAATATTAGTTTAGACGAATAAGGAAATACATTATCAATCACATAACTCAAGATTCTACCGCGGTTGAGAAATTACAACTTACATGAAAACACAAATAACTAAAACACTTTTACACAACAATAACTCAAATCTAGATCACGAACGAACAAAACATGGATCGTAACAAACAAATCAAAATCCACTTAAAATCCAAAAATATCCTTCCAACACACTATTATTTATTTCAAATAATATTTTAATGTTTAAAAGCTAAATGCGAGCCGACGAAAGACCTACTCAGAATATTACACCCGCCGATAATATATTTATCTACACTAATACACACTAATATTATAAAGAAAAAATATTATTTTGTTTGTTTGTAAGGAATAGGCTCCGAAACTACAAAACCGATTTTAACAAAGTCAAATCATTTATTTCAATTAGACCATTAAAAGGCACTTTTAAACGTCATTATATGAAAAAAATCATTAGTATTGAATCTAGTTGCCCATTCCAAAAGGTAGCTTCGTATGGAGAAGAACGGGCTCCACACTCCATACTCTTTAACAGTTTTTCACCAATAGATAGCTACATTATTCCTTAGTAACATAGGCTATATAACATCACGCTACGATCAACGGGAGCGGAGCAGTAATCAAGGACGTAACTTAACGCGGGGAAATAAGCCACGCGGACGAAGTCGCGGGCTGTTCGCTAGTCATTTATCAACTATAAACATTTTTGGACTTTTTAGCGGCGCACGCGTCGTATGGTCGGCCAATGGGAGCGCGCGGTGGAGTTTCAAAGCCGACGGGGCGTGGTCTAAGGTACGCTGATCGGGTGTAAGATTGTAAGGTGCATCGTCATACTTTCTGGGAAGCTCTTGTCAAAATATTGAAGGTTCCGTGAGGAATGGCAGGTTTTGTTTTATATTGGACGGCATACAAGCCGACGGCCCACCTGATGTTAAATAGTTACCTCTGCCTATAGACATTATGCGATACAAGAGACCTTACAAATGCGTTGCCATCCTAGACACGAAGTTGAAATGTCTCATGTGCCTGTAATTACACAATCCATACCCTTCAAACCGGAGCTCAGCAACGCTGCTTTGCGGCAGAAATAGGAATGGTGGTAATACTTCCCAGGTCGAGCTCCTTCACAAAGAGCTCTAGAGATAATAAAATACTTATAAGATTTTTGTCCTCGCTCCTAATCAGTGTCTAAATTCACCTTTTGTGTAATTCGAATAGCTTCACACCAAAAAGTACCAGAACCGTTTCCGTTAAAAAAGAGAAAATTGTTGTCTATAGCTGTATGTCTATTTATAAAGGATTGCTACATTTATTTTGGATAAACAGATAATCTTAGGCCGAATACCTACTAACAAAAAGAAATATAGTACCTATTAGTTGCTAACACAAACCTAGATCGCCTCTCTCGTGAGGTTACGAGTTCGATATCTGCAAGTACCAATGTGACTTTTCAATTCATATGTCCTTTCCAAGTTTATCTTAGACATCGGTGAAGGAAAATGTCGTGAGGAAGGGCGTATAATTAATATAGGTAAGTCGCCAATCGCCAATCCGCCTTGAGCAAGCGTAGTGATCAATTCTCGTAGTTTCTCTGTGTAAGATCTTTGATCTGCAGTGGAAAAATATAATAGGCTGGTATTATTGTTATAATGAACTTGTATTTTCAATTTAATCTACAGAAAAGATAACCCTGCCCGGTACAAGAAGGCGTTTTAATGTTTTTGTAAAGAAAAACTGTCAGGAAATGTACGTTTATACCAATTTGAAATGAAGGTCAAAATTGTTTAAAAGTGAACAAGATGCCAGCAGATAAAAGATGGACGCCTCACGCGTCTGTGGACGTCATGCAACTAGATAAAAAACTAGTTTTACAACTTATTACGTGAAAACAATCTATTAAAGATAGTGTTTATTTAATCTTATTAATCTACATCAGTGTGTACAACTTTGCTAAAACATGGACCTTAAGAAGTAAGCCCATTATATCGTATCCATGACAGGCAAAAAAATATTTTTTGGAAGCGTCGGCCTTCCACTTTACTGCTCCGCTCCCGTGGGTCGTAGCGTGATGTTACATAGCCTATGGTGGTCCTCATGGATCTGGCTATCATACACAAAAGATTCGTTTCAACAAACAAACAAAAATCCTAAATTTATGTTTATAATATTAGTACCTATACTCGTGGATAGAAAAGTATGAAATCATCGGCCAAATTGTCGAACGGCACTAAAATTTGAGTCGCCTTTAATTCTTATGCTGTCTCTGTCTCATTAACGTGTATTCTAGCGACAGATAAATACATGTAAGAAAATCCTTTAAGTGTTCATTTAAAAATCTAGGGTTTACCAACTAGACCGTTCGCGCCACGTGTCATGTACGGATACGGAGCATCAACAATAGTCGGTTGGTACTTTCTATTTCTTTCCGTGCCCGTCACGTTCATAGCACGGTCATGTTATGGTACGGTGTAGTGGACAGATTCCTTTACACGCCAAGTTCATACAGCTTGAAGTATCTGACCTTTCCGTAAAAACATCAAACTTATCGTACCTTTAACGAAACCGAGTCACGATACAAAACGTTAATTACAATTCTTGTTTCACGCAAAAAAAGAAAGTAAAGGAAACATTTAAAAACTTTATCATCTGTCAAATCTGACGTTTCGGCGGCCATTGTGAAGCATTACTGGCCAATGGCGGCGCCCGCTTTGAATTTAGAATGTTTTCTTTTTCGAATTCAACTGTCTATTGTTTTCGGTTTGTATCTTTTTTGATGATCTTAGTTGGGTATAAATTGAGAGATTGTGCATAATATATTTTATTGAAATGAAATTCGTATTCAATAGTGAGTCAAAATAATGAGAAATCCATACTAATGTTATAAATGCGAAAATAACTCTGTCTATCTGTCTGTCTGTGACACGTTTAAGCCTAAACCACTGAACCAATTTTGATGAAATTTGATTCAGAGATAGATTAGAACTAGGAAAAGGATATAAAGGCTTGAAAGGGTTGAAATAGAGAACGAAAGTTTGTATCGGAGTCTGTCATTAGATTAGTTAGGATTTGTCCCCGGTCAATGGCAATAAACTCGCCCCCCCTATTATAGTGAACCTAAACATACCAGCGAACTGTAGGTGTACTTTTGTAGATCTTTACCTAACCCTTCGGGGTATACAGGCGTGATGGTATGTTATGTTGTGTTCATGCCATGCAAATGAAATAGATCACATTGATTTAATGTTACTAGGCTGTAGAAATGAGACATATTTTTATACTCCTTCCGACGAGACCTTCCAGATACACCAATTTTTTCTATAGAACTTACAAAAACCATACAATTTTTATTAGTCGTTTTAAAAGCGCACTATTTAACTTCAAAAAATAGACACATTTTTCCATTAAGCCAATTCCATCAAAATCACCACTATTAAACCGAAAATCGGTCAATATTTTTACTAAAAAATAAAATAGGAAAAAATCCACTTTTCACATTTGATGGTACAAAATTAGCCGTCGCAACGAAAATAGGTCTAATTTTGAGTTGAAAAGTATTGTGGGGGCTAAAAGCTTTTTGTGCCGTCTCACCCTTCAGAAGAAATGCGGGGCAATTTTAAATCGTGGGTACAGTCGGATGCAGTTGGATTGCCTTGTGGCAATCTTTGCCTTTTTAAAGCTTTTTCTACCTTTCGGGAGCAAGCTCTCGACGATGTTGCAAGCAACAGTCTGATAAAAGGCCATCGCCTTATAAACCTTTGGATGCTCTTGACTTCTAAAATAAGATAAGTCTAGTTTTAATTGTTGTTTTTTTTCTAGGAACCACTCTATTGTTTTGGGGAAAACCTGTGAGATAGTGTGTGTAAGTTAAATAAATAATAAAATAATATTTGAAGTCAGGTTACTTGTGATGAATATCAATTTCAAAATCAAATGTCGCTTGAAGTAAATTGGAGATTCATATGAAACGCATCGAAGTGCATACTATTCAGTGGCCATTTTGTGTTTTTAGGTAGTAGCTTTTTTTCATAGATAGATCACGCCATCGCCGATCGTCGGTACTAACAATAGGGTTCGTGTTAACTATGACCCTAAACAAAAGCTCTAGTTAAATTTTACTTATAACTGATTTTGCAACGTTAGGTAATTGTTATCAAAGTAATAAATAAGTATGACGGCTATACAGATCTGTCAAACTATTTATCATATTTACATAAAAAGTACCTGCCTATCGATTGCAAAAATCAGCCCTCAGTATGAACTAACTTATTTCTCCTCATTGTTGTTGACTGTCATGAGTTCATAACCAAAAGACTCGCAAAATTGCCACGAAAACAACCGTTAAGTTTAAAAATAAAATAAAATTCTAAATTCAAAAATTCAAACCAATATTTTCGTTCGACTGTACATCTTCACCCTTGATGCGACCGACAATATTTTGACAGGCGATTTTTGGGGTACCGCGCGTCAAGTTAAAAGCTTTTTTTGAGAAACGCCGACAAAAACATACACACTACAATTTTGCATAAGACGAGTTGCAAGATTTTTTCAGCTGATAGAGGAAATTGGCCCTTGAATGTTTAAATGGCCCTTAAATTAGGGCTCTTGGCATGATATGGAATATTTTGATGGATTCACATATTTTGAAGTGAGTAGGTTGTTGAAAAGATGGGCTAGAATATATGGATTGGTGTAAGCGCCGCCAAGGATCAATTATATACCAAACGAAAGGGTTCAGTGTAGTGTGTAAAACTTATCATTACTTATTTGAAAGCATTCGGAAAGATTTGGATGATCTTTTGCAAGTTTGAAGACTGTTTTTCTTTTTTGCCTACGGCCAACATGATGTCATATTCACATTTTTAAAAGGTACATAATTATACCTGAGAAGTTTATTTATAATTAAAAAAAATAAGCTCTATAGTTTTTACTTTCGTCAATATTCAACCAAACATGCGATTTGCACGAAACTTGAGAACAACCCTTAGGTGGTCACCTCTGCCTTTAGAAATTTGCACTACCAGAGGCCTTTCTTTTTTTAAGATTGGAAATCATCATCAATCATCAAATGTCTTCTGCTCTGGGTGGCGCGAAAAGGAGCATCAGACTCTGACTGACTAAAACCCATCCGTGATCCTCCTAATGCCCTTTGTGTTCCAAGGCCACGGTAACTCTTACACTCAATTTCACAATCGAACTCGTGACCTTCTCTCGCTATTTAGTTTCTTAACCGTTCTGCTACCACTCAATGGGAATCAAACTCTCAGAAAGTTTATACTAATATTATCCTATGGGAACGACGTTGTTTCAACTTAGATTATCATAAAAAAAGCATATTTAATCGAGCTGTTTCACACAATAAGAATGTCGGAAAACATTTAAAACTGTTATCAACTGTCAAATCTGACGTTTCGGCAGCCATTGTGAAGCATTACTGGCCAATAGCGGCGCCCGCTTTGAATTTAGAATGTTTTCTTTTTACAGTTCCACTGGCCATTGTTTTCGGTCAGTATCTTTTTAATAATCTATTTTTAATTGACCAGCCATTTTTAATAGGTATATGTAGGTGTTTATTTATTCTTGTATTTTTGGTAGTGTGTCTTGTTTTGATGCAAATGTATATATTTTTTTCTATATATGAGAAAGTGTTATGATTTAACATGGCGGACAATCTCAATGGAGTCTAGCCAAGTACGCAGAAGATATTGTATACAGTCTCTCTACCCTCATTCTTATAAGCCACTGATAGTCCAATGGGACAGCAATAACACGATCAGGAAGACATCAGGCCCAGAACAAACAGCTTGACGTGCTCTCCGAAGTACCTACGGTAATCTCACATCACCAACTTCCAAACTCTGGTACGCTACTAAGAGTTCTGTAGTGCGATTCTCTAAAATGCAAACTCGAAAACGAGCCTCACTAAAGTGATCGCGCTCACTTCGATAACGAACCAACTTGTCATTGGTTTAGTATTCGTTCGCCGTGGTGACGTCACCGGCGTGATCGTGTTTAACAGAATACCATTTTGTAATCTCACTGCGGATTCAGTTTTCGAATTGAGGCTTAGAGAATCACATTGCTGTAATGGGAAAACCCAATAACACTTTGCCTGAACTGGGAATCGAACCAGGACTTTACGTTCAGCAGTCATGCTCGCGATCACGAGACCAATGGTTACTTCTTCCCAAGATAGGTTTTTGATGACCCCAACCTCATTATGGTTCTGCGGGTTGTTCGAAAGAGATACCGCGCCCCCGGAACGCAAAGGGCACATGAAGGAACATAGACGGGTTTTAGTCAGTAAAAGTCTGACACTCCCTCCCGCCCCGCCCAGGGCGGGGGAAGTTATTTGATGATTTCCCGTCTATAAAAAAAAAAAAAAAAAAAACCTCATTATGGTCAATAACCACGGAAAATGAACAATATGAATTGATCCAGGACTCAATGCTGCTCATCGAAGATCGTGAGAACTCAATTACGAAGCATATTGTGTACTACCCTTTATTTTAGAGTTGACACGCTCGGGAAAATGCTCTACTTTGTGACACTACCAAACAAAAAAAGAATCATCAAAGTCTATTTATAACTGGTGGAATAATCGCGTAACAAAAATACAAAAAAAAAAAACATCCAGTCGAATTGAGAACTTCCTCCTTTTTAACCGACTTCAAAAAAAGGAGGAGGTTAATCAATCAATTGAAGAAATCGGGGGAACTCTTCAATAAATAACAGCAGATTAACCGCGATTGTTGCTATAGCATATTTAAGCATTGTTTACACCATCACACAATATAACATCACGCCTGTACTCAAGGGTTACACAGATGTATACAGTAGTAGGTATTTAAAAATTTCTCATCCAAGTAAACGAAATCGCATATTCTGCTTTCTTATGACTTTTTAGTGGTGTCTCGTTAATTTACATAACATGACAGTTTTTTCATGGATTTGGATGACAAGAAGTTGATACTAAAAAGCGAGAAATAAAAAACTTTTTTACAAAAAAATTACAACCGCCTTCAAAAACTAAAAAGAGAAAAATAACTTTAGCTTTGGAAGTCGGTGGCAATACAAAACGACAAACAGAAATAAAGCCACCGACTTCCAAAGCTAAAGTTATTTTTCTCTTTTTAGTTTTTGAAGGCGGTTGTAATTTTTTTGTAAAAAAGTTTTTTTTTGAAGTAGGTTAAAAGAATGTTGGAATTGTATTCTTTTAAGACAACGATGGTTTGTTAGTAGATATTATTTCTAGTTAGAATTGATTGTATAAAATGGGGTTTTTCGCCCACTTTAAGTTACGTTTAGTCTTTGGTTACTGCTCCGCTCTCGTAGTTCGTAGCGTCAACTTATACAGCCTGTACTCTTCCTCATGAATTTGGCTATCATTATGCTTAATGATATTTTCCGATCCGACTGGTAGGTCCAGACTATCCTGAGGTTAGCGTGTTTAAAAAAAGAACTCTTTTGTTTTATTATATTAGACAGATTAGTGATTACATTATGCAAATTATTGTAACATCTGTTTTCGTAAATAGAAAGTATAGAGTTTGAAGAATATTACAAATACTTTGAAATAATGGGGAATATTTTGACAAGGTATTTCTCTTCTTTCGTTTTAGTTGCGTTTTAAAAAAACAAAGTTTTAAACATTAGCAATTTAAACAGAGCATATTCCCCACCGCACTCCCCATATCGTGTCGTCACCGTGTCGGATCGACCGCGTGAGAACTACCGCCGGAACGAATCGGACACGTGACGGGATCGTCACGTTGAAATATACCTTCTAATTAACTTTTATTGAGTGCAAAATTGTCAAACTTGAAAAAAAAAACCACAAAAATTATGGGAATCAAAGTTCATAATTTTCTTTTTGTACTAGCTTTTCCCCGCGACTTACCATCGAATACACCATCACTCACACTTATCCTCAATAAGTGTCACACTAACAAAACTATCCTATAGTTTTGTTAGTGTATTTAGCAATATTGTGAAAGATGTTCTATATTAGGGCCAGTATATACTGTCAGAGATTACTATTCAGAAATAACATTGTGTAATATAGCATAAGATATGTATCTTATGCTTAGAATTAATTATTCGAAATTATTACAATTACTTCGAAAAATGGAAAAAAATACGTATCTGGTTCGAACTAATTCCATTTTCAAACTAAAAACTGTTAAATCCATAAAAAAATACTGTCCTGTCAAAAAAAATCTATTGCAAGGTTAGTATCAGCATTGACTCCTTGACCTCATTCATCAACTCACAGCGTAGTCAACACGGTGATTTCACACACTCATCGTAGAACAATGAGCGGTCGTGTTTGTTGCACTGCAGTGTACACGTGAACACTTTTAACTTGACTAGGTAATTATAACGTACATACAGTGTAGGTACGGAAGTAACTGGTCAGTTGTAAGAAGGTCAACTTTAACTTGAAGAGAGCAGCAGTAACCTCCACATATTTTATTTGTAATATACATACCATCACGCCCGTATTCCCCGAAGGATTAAGCAGAGGTGGACATTGGTACACATAAAGTTCGCCGGTATATTTAGGTCCCATGTGATAGGGTGCGAACCTAAACTCCGAGCTGCTACTGAGAATTTTATAGAAAATCCCAATAACACTTTTCGGAAATCAAACACAAGACCTCTAGCGTAGCAGTCGCACTTATGACCACTAGGCCAACGCGATAGTCTTTTTTTATATGTAAAAGTTGTGCTCCAACTGCACCAAAGTGCAGAACAAGCTAACGGTGGTTAGGGACCTAAAATGAGGGACTTCCTCACTATGCGTGCCTTGTTCAGAACTATTGCTTACTGCATCTGACTCTTGATACTTGAGTATAATTATTAAAAACAACTATTACTATGAGACCAACCTTGAACTAAATTTTCAGGCATGCTGAAATGACGTAGCTCTGGCTCCCTTGGGATCTAAGACTATCATAGAATCAGATATAATTACAAGTCACGCTGTACGGGTAGTACAGACTACGGATGTTATACTAACTTAGTTGTGAACCCCACCTTCACGGGAAATACACTACACTGGCGGACAATGTTAATGGGAAGCTAAACTAAACAGAATATTTAAAAAAAAGATTGGTAAGAAAAGTTCATGCAAAGCTAGTTACATCTACAACCAAATTTTTTGATTACCAGAAACCTGAAAATGTAGTAAATAACTCGTTTAGTCCCATAGTAAAAGTTGTTATGGTGATAATGATGATTAAATAATTCGTAGGTCATTGTGGCTGTTTTTAGGGGAGGCCTATGTCAATCAGTGGACGTCGTTCGGTTGATATGATGATGACGATAATGCATGATGAGTTCAATGTCCCCTTTTCAATTTTACGGAATGGTATATGGTATAAAAAGGCTGAAATTATATAACTGATGAATAATGGAAGTATCTACCCTCACCTCTGTTAACCCCATAGAATCCAAAATGGCTGACAATCAAAGAAAGAAAGAAAGAAAGAAAGAACAAAAGAAATAAAAGACCAGCACTGTTACTTTTACATGCCAATTAGCTCTACCAAACACTTCTACATATAAAACCGAACCACACACACATAAATAAAACGATTACACTACCAATCAATAAACTGACCCACTAACGAAACAGCAGTGTACCAGTAACATTGCACGCCAGTGTACGGAAGGGGCGCACCTTCAATTTCCCTAAAAGCATCGTGGGCGCCGTCGGAGCGCTAGTGTAATAAATTGAATAATAACTATGTAGTTTGATGTATTGTTGCGTTCTGCTGCTATCATCTACTGCTTGTGACGTCATTGTGTATGTACCTATGTGTTCTTGATAGTAGCTATCACCTATTTACCTATCCTTTTATATCTTAGTGTGAAGAATGATATATATATAAAAAAAATATACCATCACGCCTGTATTCCCCGAAGGGTTAGGCAGAGGTGTACCAATGTACACCCACAGTTCGCCGGTATATTTAAGTCCCATGTAATAGGGGACGAGCCTATTGCCATTAACCGGGCACAAATCCAAACTCCGAGCTGCTACTGAGAAACTCACTACTACTTGCTACTCAGAGCTGTGAAGAATGATATGAAAGAGAAAGGAGTCAGTGATAGCATGACGGTTGAAAGGACGGCATGGAAGAAGAAAACGTGTTGCGCCGACCACAAGTAACATGGGATAAGGGCAGGAAGATGATGATTCTTTTTCATCTTTTTCTAATTCATATGTACTTTCTAAGTTTATCTTGGACATCACTGACATCGGTTACCATGTCAGACCATGACCGCCCTTAGGCGGTTTAGAAACTCTGACACTAGGGTTTGTGGGGACGTTAGACCTTACTGCCCATACGATAAAGAAGAAGACCTATTTACAAGTTTTTACTAACATTAACGAAGTCACGGGCAGTAATTAGTGATGGTTATAATGTGTGCCAACCACAGAATCGAATAGCAGAAGCCAAACAGTCATCTTTATTTGTCTTTACAATGGGTATTTAACTCATTGTAAAGACATAACATACCATCATGCCTGTATTCCCCGAAGGGTTAGGCAGAAGTTAACTAAATTACACCCTCAGTTTGCCTGTATGTTTTTAAGTCCCATGTAATAAGGGGCGAGTCTATTTGCCATTAACCGGGCACAAATCCAAACTCCGAGCTTCTACGGAGAATTTCATAGAAAAACTCAATAACACTTTGCTCGACCTGGGGATCGAACCTAAGACCTTTAGCGTAGCAGTCGCGCTTAGGATCACTAGGCTAACAAAGCAAAATAATGCTTATTTCTCCATCCGTTCTAGAAAATTATATCAAATCCTTAAATTGAAAACTGCAAGACAGTAACCAAACATGATTAATGTAAATACCCAAAGAAAACAGGATTGTTGTATTAGTATGTATTGGTAGGGTGTAGTGTAGGGTGTCCAGGAGTCCTGCTAGTGTGGGGTGTCCACGTTATGCGAATAATCTTGTCGGTGCATTTATAATCTGGTGTTTGTTTACCGTGTGGCCACCCCCGTAGGGGACGGACTTGGGTGTTGAGATTTTTGACTTATAAAGATTTTGGGATAATTAAAGGTTATGGGATGGAAAAAGACACATATAGCTGTTAATTACGCATAGGTACTGCATACTCTTATTAAACTAAGTAACATTGAGCAAAAATGTTTGCCAGGAGACGACTTTAATTTTTGTTTACGGTAGCACGCAATGTAACGCACGCAAAAAAATGTGCTTACATTTGCATGCAACAGTGCAGACAGCAAAAGGCTGTTTAAAGTTAAATAAAAACATTTAAAAACAGTTTTCGTAAAGAAATATAAGTCAAAGTAAGAACTTCGACAGTCAATATCTTCGTAACCAGACGATCTCAAATCTCAAATCTTTATTGCATTCCATAATGTGAACATACAGGTAGTAGGTAACAATAAATAGAAACAATTATGGACCCTGTTGGGCACAGCAAAATAGTAAAATAGAGAGGAAGGAAAACGATTCCCAGGTATGGTTCAGACCGAGAACCTAATTGCAATGGTGGGTACAACATTCACTTTTTGGTTACGTTAAGTGTCTTTTGAACATCCATGACTAAAAACCTTTCCAAAAGTCTCAAAAAATATTTCCCAATATTACCATAATTAATATAATATATCATTTTCAAGTTCGTCCCTGCTTTCTAATGTCAGTGCACAATCAATTTCCTTAATGCACATTGCAGTGTGTTGCAGTTTTCTGCGTTGCGCGCTTAGAGCCACAGATCGCGGTGTAGACGCGGCTTGTGTGCGGGGCAGAATGGTGGAATGTATTAGTGGCTAGTGGATGGTGGGATGAGAGATGGAAGCAGGATTTTATTAAACAAAAAATATTATTAATATTAGTAGTAGAGCTCTTTGTGAAGGAGCTCGTCCGGGGAAATACTACCACCATATCTATTACTGCCGCAGAGCAGCGTTGCTGTGTTCCGGTTTGAAGGGTACCGGTGTAATTACAGGTTGTTAGGTATTACGGTGGACTTATAAATGGGTATCTTATAATGGGCTCTGGTATTATAAATGTGTTATAGGCAGCGGTGACCACTTAACATAATAATTGGTGGGAATAATTTTATAGTCGTCCAATGACAAAATAAAATGACGAGTTAAGAAATGAATATTACTTTTTTTTACTGAATTTATTCTTTTTTCAATTTTTTTCAAAGAATTTCAAATAAGACATTTCAATTAAACTATTAAAAGGTACTTTTAAAGGAATTTACTAGAG
This sequence comes from Caradrina clavipalpis, assembly GCA_932526535.1. Classification (NCBI taxonomy): domain Eukaryota; kingdom Metazoa; phylum Arthropoda; class Insecta; order Lepidoptera; family Noctuidae; genus Caradrina; species Caradrina clavipalpis. The sequence goes on from OW052111.1 coordinate 12,163,584, forward strand.
TAAAATGTATTTAAGTGTAGTGGCTCTTTTTAAAAGGTATTATCATATAGAGAAGAATGGGCAAGAAACTCCAAACATTCATTTTTTTTATCAAATTAGATTCTTGCTTCCTTCTAACATAACACAATAATAATTTTCCTAGTTCCACCGCGATCATAATAAATCGGCTCCGAGTGCTGACAGATCGGCGGCTAATCCGCGGGCAGGGGGTTCGATTCCCGCCGCGGTCATAACTAATACATATTTATTAATTTCTGTAAGTAGCATTACAAACTATTAACGGTATTAGCAATTGTGGTTAAATCTATACTCATAATAGTAGCTTCTGAATGATCCTACTAATATTACAAATGCTAAAGTTTGTGAGGATGAATGGATGGATAGATAGATGGATGTTTGTTACTCTTTCACGTTTAAACTGCTGATCCGATCTGGATGAAATTTGGCATTGAGATAGATTGTAGTGTGGAATAACTCGTAGGATACTTTTTACCCCTTAAAAATGTACGGTTTCCGAAAAATAATATGTATATCAAATTACACGCTGACGAAGTTGCGGGCAGAAGATGGTTTATTATAAATGCGAAAGTTACTCTGTCGGACTGTCTTTTACGCCCTCACGACTAACCCACTGAACTGATTTTAATGATATTTGGTACGGCGTAAGTTTGTACCCCAAGAAATGGACATAGGTACTGAAGAATTAGCAAAATGCCCGACAACTAGTACCACAAAAATCACATCAATTTCTCAAAAACGGCGAAACGAAAAGATCATCCCTCATGAACCCTAAAACATCCTTCTTAAACAAAGATTTGATCCGGAACATCGATCATCCCCATTCCGGAACCGGAAGTATTCGCGGATAGATTTATCATCCAGAAAAAATACGCTTGTCAAGTATAACCGCCATTTTGGTAATGGCGGAAACTCCCGCCAATTTTAATTCAATATGGCGCCGCCGGGAGCCGGAAAATATTAATTTTATTTATGTATTTTTTTGCTAAAATGTAAAATGTAATGTAATGTAAAGAATTGATGTACCAGATTTTACAATGTAAAATGTTGTTTATCTTTTGTGTTTTTGTTACTTTTTCTATTAAAATATCAAAAATATGAATGCTTCATGAAATATAAATAATAATATATACAAAATACAACATAAAGCCAACCTAACCTCATCATCATCATATCAGCCGCAGGACGTCCACTGCTGGACATAGGCCTCCCCCATAGATTTACAATAGGACCGATTGGAAGTGGCCTGCATCCAGCGTCTTCCTGCGGTTCCTATTTATTATTTTTAGGTTTATACACTACAAAAATAAATAATAATACATGTTTATTACTTAAAAGTTATTACACAGTTAAAAAAAAAGTAGGTTCCACACTCTTGAAAAAAAAAAAACGAATGCATAAAAAGTGTCTTTATCAGCCTTAAAACTCTTTACAATTATACATACTTCTAATTTCTCTTATCCTTCTAACTTTAAGCTCTAAAACCAAAAGCCCTTCAAAACTATCACCAAACTATTTCCAAACTGGCAGCACTCTCCTACTCATCCGTGAACGCAACAATAGCGCACATTACCGCGCACGCGCCGCGCCGCACGCGCACCGCCGCCGCGTGCCGCGCGTCACTCATTACCGTGTTTTGTGTTGATTAGATTAATGTCCCGACGCGCTTTTAGGGTAGATAGGAAAGGTAGGAATGTAAAGTATTCGATGGTGAAGGAAAAAATAATGTAGGCGCCATTAATAATGTTAATGTACACGATAGGGTAAGAGAAGTTAGTGATTTATCTGGTAGAGGTTCTAATTTTTGTGTGTGAGCTTGAGTGATTTTGTAACCTATATTAGGTGGTCGGTGGTCAGGAATTTGTAGTATTCAATAGTAAAGAGAACTGAAATTACAGTAAACAAAGTGATTAGGTTATTCCGAAGGCGACTCAGAAAGAGTAAGCGAGATGTCCTAGACTCGTACAGTCTGTTGTCAACATTATCTGACCCACCCTAAACACAACCAAAATTGGACCCTCTGCCTATGATAATAAGGTTTAATTTCAATGTATCGATGAATACAGACACGCATAAACCCACCCAACGTTGTCGGAGCCACCGGCATTATATCATTTTGTTAAGCTATTTTAATCATTATCTCGTTGACATTAAAGTTAAAAACCTTTTAAGTCACCTTACATAATTAGAACCCAATCTTGAATTTCGTGGAGTCTTAACAAGTTCTTGTGGCTTGGCGGTTTGATGTTGGATTGGCGAGGAACAACATGTGGGTTCGAAAACACAGTCCACCTGTTATCAGTTTCTTTTTTAATTTAATTTCATTTCTACAAAATTGTTTGCATTATTAAAGAACGGCCAATATGATTTACGCCTAATAACTTATCTTGTAAACAGGTGGGTAAATTAAAAAAGTTTAAGTTCACATATATTTGCTTCGTGAGGTAGATAATAAATTCGTCTACTTAAGTGACAAAAGTTACACTACGCCTATTAGCATTGACTGTGCACACACATTTGTAAATCGTTTCGCATAACTCGTTAAGTATTTTTAAGCAATTTGGTGTAAAAAAGCATCATGTCGCAGCTTAATGACTATACCAAACATAAAATCATATTTTTACATGAGCAGAATGTTGGAATTAGAGAGATTGGTCGTCGTCTTAATATGTATAGCAGTAAGTGTTTTTTTTTATACCTATTTTATTTAATTGATTGTGATTAATGAACGCGTAGTTGGCTATTTTACTATTACATTCACTCCTTACAAGTTACATAAACGGTTCCAAAAAAGTTTTTTTTTTTTGTTTTAGAGAAATACGACTGTAGCTAAGACGTTATGGAGACAAAGTAAATATTCAGCGGATTCGTCCAGGGGCAAAAAACATCAAGTATAGTCCCGAATGCGATTGCCCATTAGTGTAACCGCAATAAAACACCATATTTCAGTGGAAACAGTGAGAAGACATTTACACGCTGCTGGAATAAGGAATTATAAACCGGCACAGAAAATAGCATTGACACCTGCTGAAGAGGGGTCCGTTTTGCCCAGGAATATTTAAATTTTAATTGAGAAGAAAATGTTGTGATCTTCACTGATGAAAAAAAAAACATTTAAATCGAACAAAGATGAACGTAACAAGGAACGGTGCGCCATCACTCCGCTACTAATTAATCTAGGATATTTTTAAACACACCATGTAAGTAAATGCTCAATGGATAGATTGTTAAACCATTAAAATGTTGCCAATTACGTGGTGATGTTATTGTCATAAATAGTTTTTTTTCTATTTAAATGACATGTTTATTCACTACGTATAATAGGCAGCTATAAATCTTTAAAGCATTTCACAGATAAAATAAATTTTCTCGATAACAAACTTTCAAGAAAACATGCCTTTTTTAATGTTTATAAATGGGTAGATTTGATTATGGCATCCTCATAATATATTGTATATTAATTTGGAAATATGTGAGCATTTACTTACTTTATTTACCTAAGTGTTTTAATGAAATAATAAACATTTTAAATTTGCAATTGTTTAGTTTTATTTCTATGCGTTGTCCATTAAAGAACTGTAAAAAAAGTATAATAAAATAATTAAAAAAGAAACACCTGAGCAGAAGCTATATTTAGGTTAAACTTGATTTCGAACGTAAACAACGATTAGTGACCACAAGACTAAAGAATTTAAACCATATATATACTTCAATAAAGTTTATTCTTGCACAGCACAAGCAGCCAACCTTATCCTAGTGCAAATAGATTATTTTGTATTTTATCCCTTCATTATTATTTAATCACTCCATTAAGACATGATAATAAAAAAACTAGCTATAAAATAGACAAAAATAAATTGTAAAGAGAAGTTGTTTTTGCAATTTAGTAAGGCAAGGTAAAATATGTTTGCGCGTTGTCACTGCATACCCTTAGTTAGTAGCATTTGAATACCAGTTTTACAATGAATACAAATATTTATTTTTCAACTACCCACTTAATACAAGTTATGCCAAAATATTACCATTTTAGAAACTTTATATTTGAAGATTATCCGTCTATAGTTCTTTACAATAATACAAGAAATACTTTTAGAATAAATTCTAAATTGAAAGCAAAACAATAATATCTTCGTCGCGGGATTTGATCTCGCAACTTGTCACTCTCAGTCTTACACACAGACCACGAGACCAGAGTTACTTGACCGAACTCATTAAAATAAGCTATTACACTTATAATATTATAACAAGTTGTTATAAGATTTAACCCAATGCTAACGTGATAAAGATCAAATTTGCGTGTGTGTATTTTTATTGTATTTATTCCTTCTCAGTTCTCGAGCACTTGACTGATAACCTCATATAAATTGAAATTAAACCTTATTATCATAGGCAGAAGGTCCAATTTCGATTGTGTTTAGGGTGGGTCAGATAATGCTGACAACCGACTGTACCACTAGGGTTGGTTCCAAGTGGCCCGGTAAAAAAGTGCCTGGAAGGATTTGGGGAAGCCTTGGTCCAGCAGTGGGATAGTGTAGATTATAAAAGAAAAATAAGTTAGGTAAGAGGAAGAATAATTACATTAAATGGGCAAACATGAAGTAGATAATACAATATTAATTTTAAATCCATTAAAACAGTTCGATGTACAGAAAAACATGTATCACATTTGGCATATTATATTAGTTTAATGTAAGATTATGGCACCTTACTCCGGGGGGCTCTGAAAATGGCAAAGCGTGTATTCCCCGAAGGGTTAGACAGAGCTATACCAATGTATTAAGGTATGTGTTGTTGTGGTGTATTTTTTATCCAATTATCGGTCAGAGTATAAACTAATAATCGGTTAGTTTTACGTCTGTACTTTCAAATCATACATCCAAAAGACCAATTTCAATATTAACATCAGTACCACTAACATTCATAGCTCCTAACCCTCGCTTTCGATCCCCAACACCAACTTCGCGGTCGGAAGTACCGGGGTGTGTTCCAAAGTTATTTTATATCATTTCTGATGACAATATGTGACCGCACGCGTTCGGTAATGCTTCCGTCACGGATGAGCTCTTGGCTAATTGTATGGATGTTATTGTTTTTTATGTGAATGATATTAATGTTGACTATATTGTCTACTGGGTGTTTCTTTTTTTTGTGGATTTGTGCGTTGGAGTTATGCAGATAATTCTTGGGTTTTAATTTGGATAGAATTTATAAATTCGTTAATAAAATTGTTTTTACTGATTTGATATACGACTGAAAATGAAAAATGATGTTAGATATAGGTACATTTTTATAATAGCTATTTGAGTTTTTTAAAGATAAATGATATGGGTCATTTTGGAAATATAAAAAAAAAACAACGACTAAAATGGTACATTATGCGTGCTTTCCTATTTAAACTTGCTGTATATATTGTTATAATTAATATTTTAAAACTAAACAGTTTTTGTTTGTTTGAACGTGCTAATGTCAGAAACTGTTAGTCCGATAAAAAAAAATATTTTGCGTTATAAAGCTCCTTTATCGAAAAGGCGAATAAACTATAACACCACGCTATGACACACAGGATCGGAGCAGTAACCAAGGACTTAATTAAACACGGGTGAAACTGTGGAATATAACTAGTACTTAATATTAGTTTGCATGATATACCAGGCAGGTGCTTCCAGTGCATTACAACAATTATTAAAAAAGCAATCAGCACCCAGATTTTAGCGATAAACGAAACTAAAACCAGCACAATAAGACGGAAGCGACCTAGGATGCACCCCTGCGGCACTCCCCCCAATTACCGTACATTTTAATCAAAAAATCTATGGGTGTGAAGCCCAAACAAACAGGGGAATACTTTCCCATAACGATAATGAAAACAACGGGAAAATAATACAAAAAACATGACTTTTTGTGTGTATTTAACGTGTGCGAGTTAATCGAACGCTGATCAGGAAACGGTTTGCGCAAACAATTACTGTGATTGTGGACTGTGATTTTTATGATGACTTTAGATATAATTATTTTGGGGGTGCTTCGTGGCTTGTCATATCCTGTTTGTGTGTGAAATTGTAATGTTGTAACCGGGATTTTGTGAAAATAAATTGAAAAGAGTGTCCATGGAGTTTCTTGCTCGTTCTTCGCCATAGAGGCCTACGTTTTGGAACGAGCAACTAGCTTCAATTTTATGTCTAACTTCTAGACGGTTCAAAAAGTGTCTGTAAATGCTCTCATTTCAATTAATGCTTAGTCTTCAACCTTGAAAATGTACAAAACTGTCTTTTATTTTTTCAACTAAGTTGAGGTAAATAAAAAAGAAATGCGAATTTTACGAGGTTTTTTTTCCTCTCGCTTTATTGGACTACGACTTTTTGCAATATATTTAGGGTTCGATAATAGTCTTAGCTAAGACTAGCAGCTAGCTAGAATATTTTATATCTACGCTGGCATCTAAGCTGAATATAAAGTAGAATTATAAATTATGGTAAATACTAAATAGACAAAAAAGAAAAACATAAATTACAATTGTGCCAAAAAAATTATGTCTCTTCTAGATCCTACCTACCTAGAACCTAGATCTTCTTCTGTAACCCACAGGTGCCTTAGGAGTTACATTACAAAACTATTTAAATCAAAACATTATCAACATGTACAATTGTACACAATTAACTGTTTGCTTTAAAAACATAATTCAATAAAACTTTTAAAATAATTTGAATAATGAAACCGAATGAATCGTGATATAATAATGTGAGCACAATGCGCGCAATGAGCCGAGTTGCGCGATGCATATGGGTAGTGTTATAGTGATGTAGGGTGATTGAGTCTTGATACTTTACTTAGGATGGGGTGTATTTTGGTGGTTCTTAATTAGTAAGTATTGATTCGTATAAATTACAATGTTTTTGATGTGCTGTAATCTTGTATGACCCTGTATACAAAATATAATAAAGCATTCATTTTTAAATGGACTTTCTTGCCCATTCTTCTCCTTACGAAACTACTTTTTGAAATAGGCAACTAGATGTTTTTCTTGTAAATAACTGAAATAAATGGTAAATTAACAATGATTTTAATGTGTGTTTATGTATTATGTGCACTTAGTTATGGTCGCTATGTCAAAGTTTGTTTAATATTTTATAAGTTGTTTTTTATTAATACGTAAACTGAACTTTGTGTTTTTTTTTTCGTTTTGTTTATAAAAGTTCGGTTTTGTTTAATTGAAACAAACAGATTACCTGAAAAACATGTAATTTGCGTATTGAAATATAACTGATATTTTATTTCAAAAAGCTTAACAAAACGTAAGAATATTTATTTCACAACTTTAAATTGTGTCAGCTTTAAGTTGATGGATCAAAACATCTTACTCGCACTATACGCACCCTTCCACAACACTGGGGTACATTTGACTGACAACTAAATGCATATTTTTTAACACATTTAAATATTAATTATATTATAATCCATTCAAAACATTATACCGTAATTCGTGTAATATGCACTATTGTGCACAATGTTGTGCACTTTGAAATCCATTCGATTGTTTAATAAAAAGGTGAGAGGGTGAAGGAGTCTATTATCTCGTAATGTGCAGATTTTAAAATATTTTGTATTTATAACAAAATATGGCTCTCGTTAATAAAAACAGAAGACGATCAATGTACTTCCAACTAATTTATAACATAAATAAATTTATAATATAATAATGCATATAACATAATATTAAAAATGAGAAAGTTTGTGCAGGCAGGATTAAGAGCAGGTAGCAATTTGACTTATTCCATTTCATACATGTATTTTCTAAGTTGAATGTTACGTTCAAAGAGAACCTGGGCTTAAAAGTAATCTCAGTCCGGAATCCTAAATACGTCTTGAGCAGTGTAGGTTGTGTCTTTCCTACAAGAAAAGAGGCCCTTGCTCTGCAGTGGGATAGTAATAGGATCTGCCCCCACGACCGATAGTCAGCCCGATTTTCGGTCGTGTTACATAGGCTGTACTAATATTATTCTTATTATATTATTGGCATTGCTCACCGGCCTGCTGATCTTATAAGCAAAATTATCGAAGATATAATATATTAACATTTTTAAAAACATATAGATAGATAGTTGTTCCGGGTCTGGCTGTTTGTGTATGTGAGTGTATCTCTGTAAACGCACCCACGATACAGGAGAAATTTCTAATGTGGGGCAACGTTTTTTTTTCTATACAATGACTGGCCCACATTTATAACTAGATCAGTAATCATTAATATCAATATATTGTTGAAATGTACACGTTTTTTAGCAATCTGAGCGCATATGCGATGATGCTGCAGTTTTCAACGAGGGTGGGTTTGTATTTTGTGGTACTTTATTGGTAGTTTAATGAATTTTATATAGACTGATATTATATTAAAAACGTAAGTATAAAGGTAAAGGCTTGAGTCGATTTTCAAATTGGAATTACGGCTATCCATTTCGGTTTTGGAATTTTGGTTTTATTTAATTTGAACCTACTAATATGAATGAAAAAAAAAAGCATTAGGAAAAAAGCAAGTCTTTTATTGTCCTAAAGCTTGGCAAAGGCCTTTTCTTATACAGAGAAGGCATAACCATTGATTTGATGATTCGGTTAAGGCAGATTGGCGATTTTTTGCTTACGTTTTTAAGCCACGATGTTTTGTCAGTGATGTCTAAGATGAACTTAGAAAGTACAATGAACTAGACAAAGTCACATTGCTGCTTGCCCTTGCACGGTTACGAACCCACAACCTTGTGAATGACACGTGGGTTACGGTATGTTGGCTATTAAATTATAAGAATTTTTTGTAATAATTCGGCATTACATCTGGTTCTGCCTCGTTAGTCTAGTGGTCCTTAGCACGATTGCTACGTTCGAGATCGAGCAAAGTGTTAATGGTTTTTTCTATGAAATTCTCAGTGGCAGCTTGGAGTTAGGATTTGTGGTTAATGGCAACAGGCTCACCCCCTATTACATGGGAGCTAAACATGTCGGCGGACTGTGGGTGTATATTGGTACACCTCGGCCTAACCCTTCGGGGAGTACAGGCGTGATAGTATGTATGCACATCTGGTTCCAAACTCAACGGCCCAATATTAATTTTACCTTTTCTTTGTTAGGAAATCCTCATGGATTTCTTTCATCTAGGAAAACCGTAGGGTTATGTCGGACTCACCATTTAAAACCCCACAGTTTCTTCTACTATCATGAGTCGGGAGCCCGGAATACACTTAACGCATCTTCCCCCTGACTGAACAAAAATTTTACCTCTTACAAGACACTTAAATACTTAGGCAAAGTAGCATTCTATTTCAACTTCCATCGACCGTCTACCAAACAAAAGTCCCAACACCTCTCTCACTAAACATTCAATGAACTCCAAAATCAACAACAGGATCTAAACGCCATCTTCTATTTTTAGTCAACACTTAAATACTTAAAAATTTCAAGTTTCCGGTGTCGAAAAAATCAAGTTACGACATTTTTTTTGCGACATTTTTTTGCGACAATTCTTGCCCTTAGTATGTCGACAATTCGGTAGACGGTGAAAAAATTGTCGCGCGTGTTTTGAAGATTTATTAGTTTTGGTTTGAAATGTTCTAAAAGGGTCCATTTGGGTATTTTTTGACATTTAAAACTTGTGGCGTTTGGAGTTTGGTGACTTCATTCATTTTGATAGAGATGAATTTTTGGCAAGTGACGAATTTGATAGATTTTTAAATTCAGGTTGTAATTATTATACGATTTTTGACAGATTGACACTAAGATTAAATTACGATTACATATAATCGTAATTTAATCTTAGTGTCAATCTGTCAAAAATAAGTACTTCTTATTTAATATATTTTTTTATTGGCACTGAGATGACATTACTTATAGTTTTTAATTAGTAGGGAATACTGATCCACTTTTTTTTGTAGGTTAGTCAGTTTCCTATCGCATAACCGGATTTCAAAATAAAAAACAAATTTATTTCAATTACACCATGAAACCACACTATACTCAACTTTGAACGTTATACTCAAGAAAAAAGAATATCTAGTTGCCTAATCCAAAAGGTAGTTTCGAATGGAAAAGAATAGATAAGATACTTTTACAATATTTTGTATATAGGACTGTACCTTTTTTGGACTAAAAGTGATAAGTTCTAAGCCAATCTATTTAACTACAATTTCGACAATATAATTTAATTGCAGGTAGGCGCTGGATGCAGGCCGGTTTCAATCGGTCCTTCAGGAAATCTATGGGCGAGGCCTATGTCCAGCAGTGGACGTCCTGCGACTGATATGATGATGATGAATTTCGTTGCGGGATCCAAGACAGTTGAATCGTTTCTCCGGGATTCGTCGAGCTTCATTGCCTCGGTGCTTTTCTTGTGGTCTTCACTGTTGATTCTGGCTTACAGGAAGTGGCAATGATTGCGAAGAGTGTGGCGGGCATGTCCCATAAAAAATAAAAGCTAATATAACAATAGAAGTACAACACACAGGTACCTATTTATTCCTTTATTTCTAGAAAAAACAAAACATTTTCCTATACCCGCTTATCATAATGGAAAGCCATACATCGCACGATAACGCAGTTTTATAGATGAGTGTACAAATACAGCGAACAAGTTTATCAGGCCGCGTAATTGTGGGCGAGTTATCTAAATAAAGCAAATATTGGTGGAGCCACTACATTAACGATAGCTACCTGGTGCCATATGGCTGTTGGAAATGTGGACGGTGTTATGTTGTATGTAGGTAGGTATGTATGTTGGAGTTGATGAGGAAAAATGTTGATTTCTTGGTAGTATAGTGGTGTAAGAGTTGTATGTCTTTTTATTTTCCTTTCTTTTCTTTTTTTTTGTCTTATTGTATGAGGTTTGGACACCCCGGAATGTTGTTTTTATGTATCTACTATTTTCCACCAAAATTAGACGAAAAATACAAAATGGATAATACCAGCCTAATAGGCAAACGTCTCTTCTCATAAAGACTGCAAACCAAGAGAGCAGATTGGCGATTTCGAACGATTTCGAAATTATAGGTCCTATCCGGTTTCCTCACGATGTTTTCTTCATTTGAAATTGAAAAATTCACATTGTTGCTATTATAGTAGAGAACCCAGAATCTCGTGCATGAGAGGCGGCTCCTGAAATTGGGTCATCACGACTATTAATTGTATTTTACATACTAATGAAATAAGGTAGGAAATAACTGCCTTGTTAGCCTAGTGGTCCTAGGCGCGACTGCTACGCTAAAGGTCTTGGGTTCGATTCCCAGGTCGAGCAAAGTGTTATTGGGGTTTTCTATCAAATTCTTAGTAGCAGACATGCGGCAAACTGTGGGTGTACATTGGTACACCTCTGCCTAACCCTTCGGGGAATACAGGCGTGATGATATATGTGTGTGTTAAATAAGGTTCGATATGGCCAAACCAGTTAGTCTCTATAGTATATGAGTATCGGAAGCATGAACTATATTCCATACTTTCTCACGACATTTATCTCATAAACTCACGTGGGCAGTGGGCACATGTTGTACAGAACAAGGATTCCTTATATTTGTCAAGTGCTTGTTTCACGTACCAGACTGTTCTAGTTATAATATTATTATTTAAGTAGAACAGTGAATTATTATGTCTTTAGAGAAAAGGCTTATATACATATACCATCACGCCTGTATTCCCAAAGGGTTAGGCAGAGGTGCACAAATTTACCCCCACAGTTCGCCGGTATGTTTAGGTCCCATTTAATAGTGGATGAGCCTATTGCTACGAGTATTAACTGGACGCAAATCCTAATTCCGAGTTACTACTGAGAATTTCATAGAAAAACCCAACACACTTTGATCGGCCGTTTACTTTTATTTGAAAAATTCTAGTTAAATTTTAAATGGCTATACTATTGCAAGCACCCAACATAAGCACAATATTTTTCACAGTTATTTTTCACGCCAAAAATAAAAATCGTTTTCAAGTAATGATTTTTCCCCAAGGTTATGTAGTTATCGGTTATGTTGCGTGACTAATAAACTGTGTTATCTAACCGAATTTCGGTTACGGCGGCTAATCTCAATGGAAACTAGCTAATTACGCAGGAGATATTATAATGTACAAGTGTGAGCGCAAAAACAGGTGCACTCCCTCTTCCCTCACTCTCATAGTCCGATGGGACGGCAATCTGACACGACCGGATAGAGATCAGGCGCAGGACCAGAGGCTTTACATGCTTTCGGAAGCACACGGGTGTCACACCACCATCTTCCAAAATTTTGGGCTGCTACTGAGATGTTTCTAATGAGAAAATCTAATATCACTTTTGCCGGCCTGGGAAACGAACCCAGGAATCCTACGCTCAGCCGTCGCACTTGCCACCACGAAACCAATGGGGCAGTTACGACCTAAAATTGATAACTGCTAGTGTGAAATGTCCATTTTCCAACACGCTTTTATGACAGCGAAGTTTGACAACTTTAAGGTTCATTAATGAGCAAAGGATAATGCTACTACTGCTTATTGCCCTTATAAAAAAAATCTGTGTACAAGACTTCTTTCCACTAAATTCAAATAACACCCAACTCAGGAACCAAACCCAGCACCCACCAAATCACATAAACTCCACATATCTCGAAAACATGCATCCGACCAACATACGCATACCACACATATTATAAAAGAACTACCAACTTACCACGCAGTCTTACTGCACCTTATTCTTTCCCCACAAAGTCGAAATTCCCTTGGCAAGTGTAGCGTGTAAGTTGGTTTTATTGAATATATCAGGTTGATAAGGCCGGCCGCACATTACACGATCATTGATAAGGCTAGCGCACACTTAGTCGGGCGTTTTGTAAACATACTTTTATCTTTACGTTACGATTGTAGTTATCCGACGGTTCGGAGTGGTAGTTATGATTTGTGCTTTGAATGCTATTTCTGAGTTAGTAAACTGGGTTCAAGGCTGACTGTGGAGTAACTGGATTTTATAGAGCGATGTCCTGTGTACTGTCACTACGGGTTTTTTTAAAGATTTAAAATTATCTGCGCAGTACTCGTAACCGACGTGCTTGTATGACCAGATGTATGAATGTGGATGAGGCGAAAGAAGTATGAAAGTAAGGATCGTAGCAGGTGGCGTTCTGTGGTTTCTGCCTACCCTCGTGGGAAAAAGGCGTGAGTTTATGTATGTATGTATGTGAAATCATCAAATGACTTCTTCCTCTCTGCGGAACAGTCAGACTCTTAATGGCTAAAACGAATCCGTGTTCCTCCTAACGCCTTTTGCGTTCCAGGGCCGCGGTGACCCTTTCGATCAAATTTTGCAAACCTGGCAGGCACTGGTCTTAGCGGGCCCCGTAGCGTGGGGCCCTGGGTTCAATTCTCAGGTCGGGTAAAAATGATATTGGGATTTTACATCAGAATAGAATCGAATTTTTATTTGCCAACTTATAGAAAGCTACGTTATCCCTGAATACTATAGGCTATAATTAATTATCTTTAATAATTAAAAACATTAAAGATCCATACGGAAATTCACGGGAACAAATCGCGGGCAAAAGCTATTATTATAATAAATACAAAAAAGAAAGGAAAAAATGTGGAAAAATAGTTTATTTGTTCTTTCAACTAAACAATTTCTGAACAATTTTCTCTTCTTATTTTATCTACCTTCCAGAGAATGTTTAGACACATATTGTATCTAGATATTCCAGATTTTTGTAATCTCTGAAATATTTCTTCAATGAAATATTTTTTATTCTGAATTATGTTTTTAGCACTTGGTAAAAATTTAGTTTACATGACTAGAAACCTTCATGGTATATTAACTTCTACGCGACCAAAATGGCGGTCAGAACCTACTCACTAACACCCTAACTCCTACACAACCAGTAATTAAAGAACCCACTAAACAAATCCTGTTAAAACAACAAAACTACCACGGGACAGACGGACGCGACATTCCTCCGTGGCGACGGAGTTATCTGCCAAATAAATTTAACAGTCCCTTACCGGCTGATATCTGAGTATAATAAAACTAAAGCTTTGTCTGTCAGTGGTTAAAATATCCTGATAGCACAGTGGGTAAGGCGTCTGCCTCTCGTGTATGAGGTTGTGGGTTCAATACCTGGCATGTTTTTATCGTAGGTAGTAGAATACTGGTTAATAAAATACTGCTACGCTATTCTGAAATAGGCAAATCACTTCGAAAGTCACCTCGATATTAACGCTTGCTTCGCAGAATATCAAATCCTATTGAAAAACGTCAAAATACTCACTCGATATAATTCTTCTCACTTACGTCATCACGCGGTGGCACTAGTGTGTCGAATTCACTCATTTTAAGATAACGTAACAAATAACTCACCGCGGATTCAGAAGTGATTTCGCAAATGAACTTTGTAGAATAGTACTACTGATCGGGCAAAAAATGAGTCAATCGACACAAAAAAAGAAGACCGTAGTAGAGCTCTTTGTGAAGGAGCTCGTCCGGAGCAGTAGCACCATAACCATTTCTGCCGCAAAGCAGCGTTGCTGTGTTCCGGTTTGAAGGGTATGGGTGCCGGTGTAATAACAGGCATGTGAGACGTTTCAACATTGTTTTTAGGATGGCAACGTATTTGCAAGACCTCTGCTATTGCAGTTTATAGGCACCTGTGACCATTTACCATCCAGTGGGTTGTTGGCTTGCTAGTCATCTAGTGATATATAAAAAAAACACCATTGTGACTTTTTCAATTCATAATAATATTCTAAGGAAAACATCGTGAGGGAACCTGGACTTATAATTAATGTAAGTCTGTAATCACCAATCCGCCTTGAGCAAGTGTGGTGATTACTAAATGGGTAAATGATGTGTGTTTTCACTCAATCTATACTAATATTATATCTCTGGATCTACTGACCCGATTTTGAAAATTCTTTTACTCATAAGAAGCCACGTTATTGTAAGTGTAATAACACGCTACGACTCACGGGAGCGGAGCAGTAACCGTAAGATAACGCGGGTGGAATAAGCCACGCGGACGAATATCCGGACAGGTCATCATCTGCCTAGCCTTTTCCCAACTATGTTGGGGTCGGCTTCCAGTCGAACCGGATGCGGCTGAATATCAGTATTTTACATGGAGCGACTGCCTATCAGACCTCCACAACCCAGTAATGGGTAATACGATACTCTTGGTAAGACTGGTTGTCAGACTTTCTGGCTTCTGACTAACAGTACCTAACGACTGTCAAAGATCTACAAATGACAGCCGGGACCAACGGCTTTACGTGCTTTCCGAGGCACGGAGGAAACTCGCTATGGTAAATGGTCACCCATCCACAGACCAACCACGGCAAGCGTAGCCTAACCCGGAAGATCGGTCTATGCGGCTGTAATTATTTAGCCACGAGCTCCTCCGTATAATATCCGGACAGGTCGCTAGTTATAAATATTAGTAAAAAAATATTCATTGGCTTTAATTAGGGACTTATAAACCATTTGCCTAGATTCCTTTGTATTCAACGCACTATCTTCAAAACTCTTCACAATCAAACCATTACCGTCCAAATAAATAAAGCTTACCTACATAAAACACAACACCACATCCATTGCTGTCTTACTACGGAAAATCATCCATAACAATAGTATCAAACCCTCAATGTAAATGAAAAATATTTCAATGGCGTAAGGAACGTAGAGGCCATTATGATTTTCCGCTTCTCTGATCTTAAACGCACATAAGGAATTCCACACACGAATTAACAATAAAAAAAATAGTTGAAGCAAAGGCGATTATCACTTTCAGCCACAATGGCGGGTCGGGTGCGTAATCCTCTTTGCGTACGCACTGGTTAAATAAAACGCAGCGTCATTTTACAGTGACGTTAAGATTTTTATAAACGGCATTTTATTCCGAATTTTTCAACTTGTTTTTGTTAATTGCTAGAGGAACATCAAGCAAAGAATTAGACAATTCCACATTGATGAATACAAAAGACACTTAATGGGCTTTCATAAATTATAACTAGGCATTGGATAGTTACTTGTTGTATTCTAAAACTAAGAGATTCCGTAAATCTTTTTTGTTAATTAGCTTTTCTTTGTACCTGCTAGACAAAAGCTTTCTCTTTGACCCTCCAAACTTCTTTATCTTGTGTGTCTCTAGCAACGTTTGGCCTATAAAACGTGATTGACAACCGTAAAAATCTATTTGAACTTTAACTCTTGTCTCATATTTTTACAGGTACGATTTTTAAGCAACCAATCACAATGTTTAACAAGATCTCTGACAGATGGTTATTTTGAAAACGTTCCTTAACCCTGGTGTAACAAACTCAAATCTAGAAACCATAGAATTAAGTTTCGTAATTCCCTGCAAAAAAACGCCGCGTCTCACCAACCCAGTGCGTACAAACGCGGCTACCGTACTAAAGAGCTTACGCACTGCTGCGCACGACGCGACAGACAGAAGACTGCTGATCTGTCGCTTGTCATGATGATGCTATATGACAGTAGCCCGTCATGTCGCACTACTCTCCAGTTTTGTTTGAGAGACGTGTTTCTGTGTGAAAAGATGTGTTTTTTACTTACAAATATCTCTTTGTAGAAAGTTCTGTGGTGTTCAAGAAAGATGACAAAATGTAAGATAGTAGATCGTCATTTTCATGGCATGTTTTATTTAAAAAACTTGGTCTTTGGACTGGATTGGAAGCCGACCCCAACATAGTTGGGAAAAGGCTAGGCAGATGATGATGGTCTTTGGACGTAATTCACCTCTGTCAGGAGATTGCTTAAGAGGAGAAATAATGAAGGAAGAAGAGTCGTCTACCTACTGTTAATTATAAAAAAAAAACAAAAGACAGTAGTATCGTTTCTCCGGGACTCCTCGAGCTTCATTGCCTCGGCGCTCTTCTGGCGGTCGCCACTTTTGATTCTGGCTTACAGGAGTTGCTGTTGGAAAAGCGTCAAGAGGGAGCGGAGCAGTAATCAAAGATGTAAATGAACGCGAGCGAGACCGCAGCGTATATATATATTTTTTTAAATGTTTTTGGATAGTTAATGTAGGTAATGCCCAAATGTTTATTTTAAGCGTCAATAGTATCTAACATTTATCCATCCATCCATCCATGCATATCGTAGTTAGGATAGTAGGATCACGGCTCCGAGATTAGCATAAGTACCATCCATCCACATATCAATTACCTTCAAAGCTTTACACATATCTCACGAAAACAACAAACAAACTGACACAAATACATTTTTTCTACACAAAAATAAAATGGCCCATCTTATTCAAACTCTATTTAAACCTTGTCACATTGCCGCCAACAGAAACCGAACACAACAAAACAAAATGAGCAACAAATGTTCAACAATAAACAATGTTTTTTGTGAGCAACGCAACACTGTAAGGGCGGCATCAGATTTGCCGCTAATCGCATCAGCGTTGAGCGTAAAATCCGCACCTTTGTACGCGGCCTAATGCGCGACGCGGACCGACTTCCAACTTAATACCTTCGGGGAAAGTCGGTGGAGCCGAACGGTGGCGGAGATTGACGAAGTTTGACGGGTAGATTCGGTAATAGATTTCTAGGTTAGTAACTTATTAGTGGTTTGAAGGGTATGGGTGCCGGTGTAATTACAGGCACATGAGACATTCCAACTTTGTCTCTGAAATGGCAACGCATTTGCAAGGCCTCTGGTATTACAGATAGGCAGTGGTAACCGATTAACATCAGGTGGGCCGTCGGATTATTCGTCATCTGAGGACGTGTAAAAAGCAAGTATAATGGCTTCTGCCGGCGACTTCACCGGCTTGGTTATTTACACCCAGGGTAAGAACCCCTAAAAAAACAAGATATTATAGAGCTTTATCCCTTTCTAAAGATCAACACAGTCGTATTAACGATCGCAAACTGGAAACTTTTCTATGTACAACCCACATTCTATCGCCATCTTGGAAGACACATCGAAGATCTTTTAATAGTTTTCAACCGATATTTACACAATGTCATTACACCCCTTTTTTTTTTTTTTTTTTTAAAGATGGTAAAATCATCAAATGACCCCTCCCGTCCTGGGCGGGGCGGGAGGGAGTGTCAGACTTTTACTGACTAAAAACCATCTATGTTCCTTCATGTGCCCTTTGCGTTCCGGGGGCGCGGTATTTCTTTCGAACAACCCGCAGCCCCGGCAGGCATTTGGCCCTTAGTGGCCCCTTCCGATGGCTGACACCTCTGTGCGCGGAACATGGACGCGCCGTCGGCACGGTCTGTCGTTAGTTAATAACGTGCGGACGGTGAGCTACCCATTGCTCACCGTCCACAGACCGCGCCCACGGTATCCGCCTGCGGGAGGCGCAATGGTGCCGTTATTGGCAATCCATTGCGCCGGCGGACGCGGTGTCAGCGGCGGCCGCAGGAGCGGCGGCGGCGGTGGCCGCGGGTGCGGCGGCGGCGGCGGCAGCGGTGCGGGGCCTTACCCCGGCCCTGGCGGGCACGGCGCAGGCCTTACCCCCAGCCCGGTGATCGGCCGGCCTGTTAGCCCCCGCACATGCATCGCAGTGCGGCGGGGCATCACAAGCCGCGGCCTTGTGACCGGGCTGACCGCAGCGGAAACATAGGGCGCTGCGGTCGACCTCCGAGGCGCACCGACATGCCACGTGCTTCCCCACGTGGCAACGGTAGCACCTCAAGGGCCTGGGCTCGAGCAGGCGAACCCGCGCCGACACCCAGCCCACCAGTAAGCGGCCCCCCCCAACAATGGCTTTAGCCGCCGTCACTGGGCAGCTGACCATAATGGTCTGCATGCCCGTGCGCTCTGGGCGGATGGTGCCTGCCCTGACCTCTTCGGCACGGCATCCACCCGCCCTGGTGACGGCGGCCACCACCTCCTCCGCGGAAACTGAGTCGTCCAGACCCATGATGCGCAGATCTGCGCATCTGGCGGGCCTGGACACCCGCACCTCGTCCGCGTTTAGGGACGCTCTAAGCTTCTCAGCTAGAGCGTCCGCGGACGGGCCGCTGGTGGCGCCGGGGATCTCCAGCATTCGGGCCCCAGTTGCGGTGACCCTTAGCTGGAGGCCGGTTATCCCCAACTCGCCAAGGTTGATGGCCGCCTTGGCCCTGGTGAGCACCTGCGCATATGTCACGCCCCGCTTTTCCGCCTCCGGCTGTAGCGTGACCACTACAGCCGCGGATTTCGGGGCGCGAAGCCTGGCCGCGGCTTTGCGCTCACCACGTCGCCGCCGCTCCTCCGCCCGTCTGGTGGCCGCTCTGGCCGATCTGGCCGCCCTGCGCCCCCTCTCTCTTGCCCCGGCCACCTGCCATTCGGCTTCCGCGGCCGGAGGGTTGGAGCTAGGGGGCGGAGGGGGTGGAGGCGGCTGGGATGCCGCCTTGCCCCTCCTCGTGGGCGCATTTTGCGCCGGCACCGGCCTTGCCGGGGCCGGTTTCGCAGGGGTCGGCCCCGCCCTGCTGGGGGGCTGGCTACCCGGCCTCGGCGCAGACGCGGCGGCCGCATAAGAGGCCCGCCTGTCGCCCGCGGTCGTCCCGCTCGCCGCCAGTGGGGGACGCAACACGATGCCCTCCAGGACGGAAAACCGTGCCTGGAAGGCCGCCAGCTCCAGCTGAACCAGGTTCAGCACCTGGTCGTCCACTGGCTCGACTGGCTCGGCTCTCCGGCTCCCCGCCTTGGGCGCCTGGCGGGAGCCGGTCCCGCGGAGCTCAGCCAGGTCCGCCTGGAGCCTCCTGTTCTCTGCCACCAGGAGCTCCATGGAGGCCGACAGGCGCGCCACCTCCGCCCGAAGCTGCGGGACCTCCCCCGCAAAACCGGCCTCCGCAGCCGCCGCAATGGTGGCCGAAGCCTCGTCCATTGCCCGAGACTTCGACCCCTTCATTTTCTTGCGGGCGACGCTCGCCACCGCATCCCGCACAACCTCCATGAACCTGGCCTTACGCTCCTCGGAGCCGCCAGGTTCACCTTCCACCACGCGCGGTGTGTCCGGCTGGACCACACCGTCGCCGCCAGTCTCACTTAGGGAGGGGGAGGGGGACTGCCCTTCAGCGACAGACGTCGCCGGTCCCCTCCGGGCAGCAACCCTCCCTGGGCCTCGCTCCTGGGCCCCACCGCGTCTGCTGGTGGGGATCTTTCGAGCCGAGGCCAGCTCTTCTTCGGAGGACACCCGATCCTCCGGTCTGGGCCGCTTCCTGAGAAGCCCAACCAACTCCTGGTGGGAGCCCAAAGAGCTCACCGTCACCATGCTGGATGACGAGTCGGACTCCGACCCGGCATCCCCCTTCCCTCCTTCTGCGTCTTTATTTAAATTTGGGTTTGTTTTAGGTTTATCCATATTAGATCCCACGAGTATATATAGTTCCAACCATCCAACCAAAAAACAAGTGGTTCGCACTAGCGACTGATGTCCCATAGGGACGCCCGTCAGCCATACATCCCGTCACGGTGCGCCGCCGCTTGGGATTCGGGGTGACTTTTTATAGAGGGTTTCTACCTCGCGGTCCGGGCGGTTAAGCCAAGACCCTCGGTGCCAATCGAAGCCGCGAGACATGACCACGACACTCCGATATGGGGTTACGATGTACGACGGTGACAGAGAGCCTCTCTGTCTGCTCGGTGGCAGGGTGAGTGCACGCCGAGCCCGTCCTCACTCCTCCGCTGTGCCCTCTGCTGATCAGAGGGACACGCGGAGAAACGCCCTTGGTCCGTCCTCGGACCCCGCCCGTCAGAATATTGGCCACGAGCAGTGACATTCCCCAAAGAATAGGAATCTCTTCCCATTCCTCAGGGAAGATCACTACCCGCGCCCAGGGTGCACCGGCCAGCCAGCTGCCGTTCCCTCAAGACGTGTCCGGAGGGACAAGCAACCGACGGCACGCTTGGAGGTTTTCTGACCAGCACCCCGTCATTACACCCCTACGCTGCTCCCGAAAAGCACAAATCACAAAGAGCCTTACAAAAAAAAACTACAAATTACTTCGATTCAAAAAAAAATATTATACAAAAAAAAAACGTAAGTACATAAAATGACACAATGATACGTCACCGACAAAGCTGAACGCGCGATACCTTTGTCATCGTAAAAAAAATGAACAAAAACCTCTTTTGTCAAAATATGGGCGCGTTTAACACATCGCTGGCGCCGCCATCACGATCCTGAGTGAGATGTTACAGATTATAATTTAGATAGAAATTGTATATTTTTTGTATAAAATTCGTCGCTTTTGTTAAAAGCTGTCAATTTAAGATGGAGTAGAGATTTTGATCAGCCAAAGATTCTTTTTAAATACAATCATAATGACTATTTTCTAATGCCGGGAGGGGACGCCCTAGAAAGACCTACCCTGACCTTATTGGTGAGGTTCTTCAAAAAGGTCGGGTGCGCAGTACTCGTAACCGGCGTGCTTGTATGACCAGATGTATAAACGTGGAGGAGGCGAAAGGAGTATGTAAGGATCCCTGCATGGCAATAGGGTCGCCCCCTATTACATGGGACCTAAACATACTAGCGAACTGTGGGTGTACATGGGTACACGTCTGCCTAACCCTTCGGGGAATACAGGCGTGATGGTATGGTCTCTGCATAACTTTATCACTGAAAGTGACTCACACATGCTCGCTATACACGTATGGTTGAGCTATTACTTTGTATGTGTGTGTATGACGTTAATTGACTGTAGTAGGAACTAATTTAATTAGTAACATTTGACGCTTGCTCTAGTTTGTGAGAGAGATGTTTAGTTGTTTGGTAAAAACTTAATTAAAGAGTGTCCGTGGAGTTTCTTTGCCGTTCTTCTATATAGAGCTACCTACCTTTATTTTAAGCATGGGAAATCATCAAATCTTTCGCACTGGGTGGAGCGGAAGGGAGTGTCAGACTCTTACTGACTATCCGTGTTCCTCCTAAGGCCCTTTGCGTTCCAGGGCCGCGATAACTCTTTCGAACTAATTCCGCAAATCATTGAGGCCTACCTACGTTTTGAAACGAGTTACTAGCTTCAAGTTTTTGACTAACTGACCGAGTCCTTGACAATTCAATATATATACTAGGGATGTTACGGAAGTGGTTTTATCGGAATCGGAGTCGGAATCGGAGCTTTTAAATTTAGTTTATAGGACTCGGAACCGGAACCGGAACCGTAACCGGAACCGGAACCAGAATCGGAGTCGGAGTCTGAGATGGTGACAAAAAAGAGATGTGTTAAATACAACATAATGTAATCAGCCTCTTTAATTTCAATTAAAAACGATAAAAATTATTATAATTATGTTTCAGCACACACAGCTATTTAAAATAAGAATGTCATAATAATATGGTTTTCAGAATTTCTTAAAAATAAAAAAAAGAGTTAAATCTGATGTATTGACTCTAAAAGTAGCATATTATATTTAATAAATAAAAGCTTGGAAGCTTTATCACCATCCAGTCTATTTTTTAGTGGGCTGTATATTAGGCCAGCACCACTAAAAAGTTGCTCGCTAGCTACCGAGCCTGGTGGACAGGACAAATATTGGCGAGCAATCGGTTTAAGATATTGGAATTTTGTATTTCCATTCACTTTCCACCACAATAAGGGATCGTCACCGATAGGTACGGTATACGTTTTTCTCTAATATACTCATTAATTAAACCTTTAAATATAAGAAACTTGTCAAAAACTTGCCGTATTTACACTAACTTTACTGAAGTAGTTCCATATAAAACTAGATTTTGGCTTCATTATCCAAAAATCCAAATCAAACACAGTTACACAAACTAGTAGATAACTCAATACTTAATTGACACGTTCGTCGCGCAACCACAAAACAATGACAAACCTTCATCAAGATTGCGTAACAAGGAGTGAAATAGTAAGTACGTAATCGACGACAGAAAGCACACGGGGAGTGGGGCTGCGCGACCTGCAAAAACCTGTTCATACGTGTTGACCGCGACCGCCGCTATGCTTCGACCTCCGATTAAAACTTCCGATTTAAAGTATCGGAGCCGAAGGCGGAACCAGATGTGTAATATCAATCGGAAGTTCCGACTTATCGGAATCGGAGTCGGAGCTCCGTAACATCCCTGATATATACCATCACGCCTGTATTCCCCGAAGGGTTAGGCAGAGGTGTACCAATGTACACCCACAGTTCGCCGGCATATAAAATATTGACAATTCAAAAATGCCAATAAATGGTTTTTAAATAAATGCTTTGACTTTTGATTCCCTTTGGGGTTCCATGGTTATATGAGAAAATACATACATACATAAACTCACGACTTTTTCCCATGGGGGTAAGCAGAAACCACAGAAATGTCCAAATCCCCACAATCCTAAAATATATTCATCCATTAATAGCCCACCAAAAAACGGCAGCATCCGAACAGAGATGTCATCTCCCAATTAGTATTATCACTACATTGGAATGTGGAGCATTTACGAGCAAAAAACTAAGGGCGACCGCACACTAGTGGCGCCTGCGCCGGTACGTATGACACCGGAGTGTGGAGTGACATTATTGTAGAAGAGGGATTTTAATAGTGAAGGGTTGGGAATAAAACTTATAAACCTCATAAACAACATCTTACTATTTGACGATACATTAGATATCTTTGCGACTGCTGAGCTGAGCTTCCTGAACACTGCTACTCGTTACCTGGAGTCCATTACCGCCTCTAGTACAATCCGTCCTGTATAATGTTAATTCTTTTTTCTGTTTATTTAACATTTTTTCAGTTAATTTTATCTAAATTTATCACGATATGATTTCAATTTTCCTTTTTATGTAAACTTCTTTAATTTTATTTTTGTACTGACCTATAACTTGTTTGTCTGGTTTTTTTACTGTAAATTCAAGTTGGTATTTTAATAAATAACATAAAAAAACTGCCAATGTATAGAAGATATTTGTTTTTACTTTGCTTCACATTATGAATTTCTCCTGAATCGTATTTGTGTTTACATTTTACAAACATATAAACACAGGCAAGGCAGAGGTGTACCAGTTTACACCCACGCTCCGCCGGTATGTTTTAGGTCCCATGTAATAGAGGACGAGCCTATTGACCGAGCACAAATGCTAACACCGAGCTGCTACTGAAAAATTCAGTAACATCTTGCTCGAACTGGGAATCGAATCTAAGACCTCTAGCGTCGCAGTCGCGCTTGGGACCACTAGGCCAAAGTTACACCACAACATAGTTCAGAAAACTTTAGATGGTATACAAGCTGTTGATTTGCATCCTCGTCAAATTTTAGGAGCTGCTCATAAAAAAACAGAAGTAATCAAATATAATTACGACACCTGGCCAATATCTAATAAATACTTGTTTTTTTAGTTGCAACTATCAGATAACAGTATTCCAGAATACTCCTCTTGCAAAATTCAGAATCGCCCAGTTGCGTATGCGGTAGGCAGAGTTGCCGCGCGGCTATATCAATGTGTACATAGCGCCTAAACCCTCTGGCGCGATGCCTAGCTCGAATTTGAACATCACGTAAATTTATTTTTTTAAATCCAATTTATTTTATTATTGACTCGTGTTAAGAATCACTAGCATAGTTAACTCCTTAAATTTGACGAGAATGCAAATCAACGCCTTGTATAAAATCTTGCCATAGGCAATTCTTATAAGAACCATCTTCAAGCTCTCTCATCTCAAATAACTCCAGACAATAAAATGAATTAGCCGCAATCAATAAGGAGTCTACGTCACATCCGGCCGGTCAGCCGCGTCCGGACCGTTTCCGCTTCCTCCCCGTATCCGGTTCCGGTGGAAAAGTATCGAGAATGGGGAATATTAATTCTCTTTGTGTAAGGATGTTAATGTGTTTGCCTTGTGCACTCATCTCGGGAATTGCCGAATCGATTTTGGTGATTGCGATTTTGGATTTTAGGGGGGCGGTGTTTAAGTGAATATGGTGTGTTTAGAATTGGAGTTTTGAGTTTTGAAGTTTTGGAATTAATCGAATGATATTTGACATATCATATTTGATTTATTACATGGGACCTAAATATACCGGCGAACTGTGGGTGTACCTAAATTGGTGCACCTCTGCCTAACCCTTCGGGGAATACAGGCGTGATGGTATATTTTATTTTTATTATATTTGACATTATTGTTTAGTTATCTACTTTAAAACTGCTAAAAATACTTTGAAATGAACTAAAAGAAAAACTGGCTAAAAATTAAGTAGTAGTTACTAATTAGGGGAGGTCAGCTCAAAGCGGCCACCTTAACTTTAAATTAAGAAAAAACCTATAAAACGATACATTTTTTTAAATTATTTTATAGTAATAGGTAGAGAATTTATTTAATTTTTGTAATTTGCAATTTAAGTTTCGCGCAAATTTAAATATAATCCTTAGATTTGTAGATTACAAAAACATGTCAAAAAACCGCTTTGCCCGAGGGGTCGCCCAAAGCGGCCATAGTGGTAAGGGCATAGAGGCCACCCCAAAAATTCTTAGGAAATGTTTATTTTTTGTTGAAATATATCGTGCTAGACAGAATAAAAATCCAAAAAAATAATATTAAAAACATTATTTATTATTATTAAACATAATATTATATTTTTTAATAAAATAATCAACATTTTCTACCCGTTTTAATCACAATCAGTCTTAAAAGTAATTTGACTTAAATTTAATGTATAACATTTTTAAGTCAAATTACTTTGCCCACTTGCTTTTTGCCCAGTTTTGTTAAAACTCTTGGAGGTTTGTTGGAAGATGTTTGTACCCCAGTCTTCTCCTTATTATAAATACGCATTGCGTCAATTTGATGCTTTTCAATTTCAGCTTCCAGCAGGTCAAAGAATCGTTAAACTTGGGGTCTGTTGAAGCCCCGGGCTCTGGCGATTACAGGCAAGACGCCAGGGTAGTTTTACGTTTGTAATTGTTGACCATCTAAACAAAATAACTGAGCATTATCAATCGAATCATAATATTGTAATAAGGGCAAAGCGGTCACCTGGCCACTTTGCCCGAGCCGCTTTGCCTTTATCGCCCATTTTGTTATAAAAATTAACTACTCCCACATTATTTATCAAATTTTGGAGCTAATACTAAAGAAACAAAGCCAAATAGACAAGTAACAATACACGTGTAATGCAAGCATTTAAACTTAAACAGGTTTGACCAAAACAGGTCAAACTTACCTTGTATTATTTTAACAAATAACACGAAAACGTATTTTTCGTCACTAATCGCAACCCGCTCAATCCCACCGGTACTGAATGACTGATCGGCACGGGGCGGGAGGTATATTACGCATGCAGAATGGCAAAGTCGCGCTTTCACTTCAAATATCCGAAAAATGAATCGTGGCTGCTTTGCCTTCTATGGCCGCTTTGAGCTGACTTCCCCTAATCAGATTTTCGGGCAGCGCAGGACCGGTCATTGTGGCTATTTTTGGGGGAGGCCTATGTCCAGCAGTGGACGTTGTTTGGCCGATATGATGATTAAGATTTAGATATTTTTTTTATTTAGGTATCCACTGATTGACCTGGAGACTGCCTGAATTAAAAACAGCTGTGAGTAGGCTTAGTTCTATCAAACGAGTTAATCCAATATCTGTCAATAAATAAATGAATTGCGTGAAACTAATTAAATACGCAAAAATGTGTTACATTACTTTGCAGCAATATTAGTTCAATACACATACAGAACTTATGCTTAGAATCTATTTAAAATAATTTAACGTAAAATATCTAAAATTATTACAAATACTTATCTCAAAAATTAAAGACATTTTGACGTGGCTTGATTCAGTTAGACAGAACTAACCCCAATTTTATTTCCCATAGAAATTATCTACCATTGCGCAATAATACAATCCATCTTAATTCTCAAAAAAAAACTTTACTCAAATAAAAATCCAAGAATAGGAAAAGGAAATGCCAAAAATAACTTCTTAAAAATCCATTCAGCCTAACATCTGCTTCAAGATAAGGTTATCTGTGACGCTATTTTATCTGTGCTTAACGACTTTTGGCGCGAACTCTCGGCGCCATTTTTTTGCGTCACCTCACACATCGTTGATGAAGTAATTATGGAGAAAATTGGTGATTTTTTGCTAAATAAGGTGTTAGTTTTTTGCCAGATAAAGGTTGGCTCCTTTTGACCTGAGTAAGAGGCTTGTTAGCGAAGACAGTCGAGCAATAACCATTGCGTTATCCTATGGGTTTAGTAAAATAATTTACCATACATATAAAGCAGTGAATAAGTCCCTTTTTTCAGGATGGAAAATCATCAAATTAATTACTTCTTTGGCTCTGGGCGGAGCGGAAGAGAGTGTCAGATTCTTACTGACTAAAAACTCATCGCCTTTGCGTTCCAGGGCCGCAGTGACTCTTTCGAAAAATGTAATTACGCAACCCTGGTAGATAGTGGCTCTGATTTAATGAGCCGTATGCAATCTTATTCATTTTATTTTTGAAATAAGATATAGACAGACAAATTATGAACAAAATGACAGACTGTTTACGGCTGACAGATAATACTAAGTTAGCTATAAATAAAACTATAATGTACCTAATAATAGTTTAATAATTCGAATTATGAAGTCATAAATATACCTGTTTTAATAGTAGTGAGTATTTTGAATAATTCCCTCCACCTACCTAATATTGAATTGACATCATGTTGAATAAAGGTATTTATATATAATTAATTAATCAGGTACCTACTGACAGGTGACAGTTTATTGATAGTTATTTTATTTGTAGTACTAGCTTTTGCTCGGAACGTCGTTCGCGTGAATATTGGTTATCCCGAATGGAGACAAATTTGCAAACTAGAACGTTTCATTCTTTATTTAACTTGATTGACAACGGTTCAACGACAGTTCGCCATGTTTAGGTCTCATGAAATAGGGGGCGAGCCTATTGTCATCAACTGGGCACAAATCCTAACTCCGAGCTGTTACTGAGAATTTTATAGAAAAACCCAATAACACTTTGCTCGACCTGTGAATCGAACCCAATACCTCTAGCGTAGCAGTCGCGCTAAGGACCACTAGGCTAACGAGGCAGTTATTTTGAATTTACTATTAATTTACCTAAGTAGGACCTACCTACTAACCTTTAAGAAAAACTATTAAACAAAGTGCTTAGTAAATTCGTAATCTATCAATGTATAAATAAAGTACATTTTTGAAAGTCGTAAATAATTGTCGCAACGAAAATAGAACGCGTGCTCAGTGTGATGGAACTAAAGTGGACTAAATATAAAATAGTCTAAACTAAAATTAAAAACTCAATTAATCTTAAACTAAAAATAATATTTTGAGTGAGCATTTAGTATTGGGATAAAAGATTTAGAAGTTAATAATAGGTTATGATAAATAAGAAATAGGTTTAGTAACCTTTGTTTATACCTAAGACGGTTCAAAATTGGTCGTGTACCAAAGCAGGTTGGTACTTCCCTCTATCCAGGCATAATTATGAAAAAAGAATTTAAACTTCTATTTAAAAAAAAAATGCTTTAAGTACTGAGAATTAAAAAAAAAGATTTTTTTGTTTTGTTTTGTCCGTCTGTTAACCAGTAAACAGGTTTTTTTTTAAACTTCCATTTTAATAATATTTCTACCAAAAAATGTTTGGCATTAGATAAACGTAATACGTCTACGTTTAAAATAAAATAAAAAAAGCTTATAAAATGAGAAAATGAGGGCTTTTTAAAATATAGAACGCCGAAAGTTAAGAGGAACATTCAAACATCGACACGCGACGAAAGGCTTTATTCAAATCAATTTAAGAAAAAATCTAATGCATCTCTGACCTATTTCTACTTCTAATTCGCACTGAAGATCAGCTGTTACCCACCCTTGCCTCTCCCCCATTCCGACACAGGGACTCAGAAAACGATCAATACCACGCACCTCCCATCAAATAGTACTACGAAACCCCATAACATACCTACACATCTCTACTTATACCACAAAACAGAAGCGTAACGATGCTGGCTTAAAATTCACCAAACACAAATAATACCTTTTACACAACGTCCGAATCAAATAAAAATTGGCTCGCAATTAATCAAAAACAAAACACGAAACACCAAAGATTAACATGGCGAGATTATGGAGAAAAAAGTTAAAAAAAAAAACAAAATAACCAAGTCCACGGATCAAAATCATAAATCATGCTCATTATATTCGAACCGGATTATTTTTTACCGAATAAAATGTTCAAAAAAGCATCAAAAGGCTGTAGGGAGCGCCATTTTGTAAGGGCACCGTCGATTTGGGCGGGAAAACGAGAAGCTATCAGCCAATCGGCGCGGCTGTGGCCAATAGGCGTTCTAGAATTCCGCCAATGGGAGCGCAGGACGGTTTGATCATGCGCTTTAGAGCCGATCCATAGAATTATAGATATAATACGGCAGTGTGGGCTTGGCCGGCGCGGTGACACCACGTACGTGATAAACGAACATTTTTTTTTGTAGAAATAAATATGTCGAAGTGCCTAACCGTAATTAGTGGAATTTTTATTTAAGCCTAAACGACATTTTGGTGTATTCCGTTTGTGATAGAACTATAGTGTTAAAAAATACTTTTTATTGTGTGTAACATAGACTTTTAATAAAAATACATTTATATTCATAAAGTGTGATGTCATTGCAATAAATAAACAACAGAAACCAGTTCTTAAACCAACCCAATCTTTAACAAGAGAAAAAAATTGGAGAAATTAGTTAAAATTTAAAACATTACTGGGTGTGAGCGGTTTTTTTAAGAACTTTCTGTTAAAAGTATTAAAGGTGATCACCGGTGAAGATATAACTGCGTCAGTGATGGTGATGGCCAGCGGGGGCGGTGGTGGACTGGTGCAGTCCCCACCCGACATGATGCATCACCACAATATCATGGACACTTCATCACACGTAGAAATGATGCCCAGTGAGTACAACTTTAACTAGTTTTAAATATTTCACCCTACCAAGTGGTCAATCCCTTGCGGACGGCCTGAGGAGACCGGGAAGATTGATCTGCTTTTGGAGGGAGGTGGGCTGGTTGGAATAACCCCCACCATGTCTCACGCACAATGGTCTATTGTAGGACTAAGTGCGGAAACCAAACCCCCTAACATAGAACATAGTGGTCTGATTGAATTGTTTTTGTTTTCCTGGGAAAACCCTCATGGATGCTCTCCGTTTGGGGTAAACGGAGGGTTACGTCGGACTCTTACCGACTAAAACCCCACGGTTCCTCCTGTTACCATAAGTCAGGAGCCCAGTATTCGCTCAACGCATGATCCGCGCTCCCGACTGATTGCCCTAAAAGTTTACAATTGCATTGCACATAAATTGGCGTACTTTTAGCCTATTTTTAAGCGTTCCGTTAAAACAGAAGAAATAATAGTTAAAATTTAATAATAAATCAGTCATTATTTTTGACAGTCTTTAGAGTAAGTTTTATGTGAGGTTGTATCCAATAAGGGACTGTCCCTAACCTAAAATACCATCACGCCTGTATTCCCGGAAGGGTTAGGCAGAAGTGTACTAGTGTACACCCACAGTTCGCCGGTATGTTTAGGTCCAATGTAATAGTCCTAATTGAGTAGTAATAATATTTGCTATATTCTTTACGCAAAATAAAAAAAAACTAACTAAGACTTATTTTAAGGCAGTTTATATTTAGTTTTTATTACATAAATAAACTATAATACCTACTTTATAATTTTATTTATTTTAATTAATGGAAACAAAATATTTGGCAAAATGATAGGGTTTTTTTTTGGGATGGGAAATCATCCAAAATTTTAGGGTAAGACGCAACTTGACGTAGATGAAAGATGTGTGATGAAGAATATTGCTGCTATTAAAGTAAAATCCGAACCAACCGGTGATAGATAAGGTGCAGGATCAACGGCTTTACGTGCTTTGCGAGGCACACCACAAACTTCCAAGTTTCACGCTGCTGCTACTGAGAATTCCAATAACATATTTTTTGCCTGACCTGGAAATTGAACACAGGACCTCGAAATCCACAGCCGCGCTTGCGACCACGAGACCAACGGGTCAGTTAAAATGCCACCATATTATTAGTACAGCAAGTGATAATGTAATTATTATTGCCATGTGACATACCTACCATCTAGACCCGGTTCTACACCGGTTCGGTACCGGTTCGGTACCGGTTCGGTACCGGTTTGGTTCCGATGAGGTTCAAGAGAAAGGTGACAAATATTCACAATTATCAACGTTGTGTGGGCCCTAGCAGTAGCCCTCCGGCTTTGTTTATAGAAAACGTTATTTCTGGAATATCATTTTAATAATCTATCAGTTATCAAAAATGTGATAGGAAATAAATGTGCTTAGTTTTGGTCTCTTTAAATAGATTAGACTAAACTAAACTGCCTCGTTACCCTAGTGGTCCTAAGCGCGACTGCTACACTAGAGGTTTTGATTTGGAATCAAAACCTCCCAGGTCGAACAAAAAGTGTTGTTGGGTTCTTCTATGAAATTCTCAGTAGCAGCTCGGAGTTGGGATTTGTGCCCGGTTAATGGCAATAGGCTCACCCCCTATTGCATGGGACCTAAATATACCGGCGAACCGTGGGAGTAAATTGGTACACTGCTGCCTAACCCTTCGGGGAATACAGGCGTGATGTGTATGTATGCAATCGTTCATATTCTTATGACAATCGCTTTTAAATATTGCCAAGTGTGTGTATGTTTATGTTCGTGACTTGCATTTGACTAGGTTTTTGAGCCGACCAAGTTTAAATAAAAAGTATACGTGATGTTTTGTTTAAGACTATGCTTAGATAGTTTGGTCATGTTGAGAGGATGAGTGAAAGGCGACTAACAAAAGGGATTTACATGACAGATGTGAGTCACAATGCAGGGAGGGGACGCCCTAGAAAGACCTACCCTGAACTTATTGGTAAGGTTCTTCAGAAATGTCGGGTGCGCAGTACTCGTAACCGGCGTGCTTGTATGACCAGATGTATGAACGTGAACGAGGCGAAAATAGTATGTAAGGATCGTGGCAGGTGGCGTTCTGTAGTTTCTGCCTACCCCCATGGGAAGAAGGCGTGAATTTATGTATGTGTATGTACGCAAGTTGGAATTAACGTTCGTGTTCCAGTAAATCAATATTTTACGACTCCAAGGTTTATTATACCTATTGCAAGATTTTGAACTGAGATCTGAGATCGTTTTTTATTCGCATTGATTTCAAGGTTGGAACTTTACAATTGAGAGCAATCAATTTTGCAAGCTTTCAATCATGTAACAAGCGCAAGTCGGACTTGCATACGAAGGGTCCCGTATAACCGAAGGATATTTAACATTAATACGAAATACTATTATGTAAAAAGACAACAGCCTTCAAACACTATAAAGTGGAAAATAACTTTAGGTTTGGAAGTCGTTGGCAATATAAAACAACAAACAGAACCAAAGGCACCTCTGCCTATAGACATCTGCAATACCTTGCAAATGTATTGCAGATAACTTTGTCATTACAGTGACAAAGTTAGAAGAGTTTTCACTACCTTTGTCTCTATGAGAATCGGCGTTGGATATTATCAGTTTCCACTCAGGCCAGTCCCTAGTTGCTTGTGCCTGTATTTTTTATTACTTTTTTTGTAATAGTGGCAGAAGAAATACACAACTGTGTGAAAATTTCAACTTTCTGCTTATTACGGTTCATGAGTTCATGCTAAGAGACAGACGGACAGACAGCGGAGCCTTAGTACCTAACAGGGTCCCGTTAGTACCATTCAGTTACGGAACCCTAAAAATAAATTTATTTTTATTAATTACTGCGGCCGCAGATTTCATATTTCGATTTTATATTTTGAGGTTAAGTTACAGTGAACTTATTTTAGTATTTTTGTTAATGTGTCATATTTTTTTATTAGTTTAATTTCAACGGTACCTAAGGTTGCGAAAGCAATGAATTAATTGCTTTAAATAAAATGTAATGTGTCATAAGAAATTAAGAAACAAGGTTAATATAATGTGAAATAAGAAAAGAATTTAAACAACTCTCATTTTGTTAGTATTTTTATTTGTCATTGGATGGCAAACAAGCCGACGGCACACCTGATGTCAAGTGGTCACCATTGCTTAAATACATCTGGCCTTGCAAATGCATTGCCATCCCAGAGACAAAGTTGAAATGTCTCATGTGCCTGTAATTAAACCGTATCGCTACAAACAATAAATAATGAAAACTAGCTTCTACCCGCGACTTCATTCGCGTGGATTTTTTTTACCCACCTTATGTTATATCTTTGGTTATTGCCCCGCTCCCGTAGGTTGTAGCGCGATGTTATATAGCCTATTTTACTCAGGAATAATGCAGCTATCTATTGGTGAAAATGTCAATCAGTCAATCCTATAAATCTGGTTATCATTTAGAAAAATGTTTTGCCAATCCGACGGGTAGTTCCAAGGATTATATTGCACTAGCTTTTGCCCGCGACTTCGTCCGCGTGGATTAATAGTTCCCGTTCCCGGGGTCTTTCCGGGATGAAAACTATTCTATGTCCTTTCTAGGGTCCCAGACTATATCTGTACCAAATTTCATTAAAATCTGTTCAGTGGTTTAGGCGTGAAGAATAGACAGACAGACAGACAGACAGAGTTACTTTCGCATTTATAATATTAGTAAGGATTTAAACAAACACACAAACCAAAAATCTCTTTCAGCTTTATTATATCAGTATCTATATATAATTTATAATCACATTTAAATTAAACTAAACTAAATAAAAATCTTTTATTTTTAGTTTCAACATGCCGAAAATGTTAGTGTACACAGTTAATCAAATAATGGGGATTCCATCCAATCTCCCGACTAAAAGGGGGAAGATTTATAAATCGCGGGGTCTTGCGGACCGACGCATTATTTTTGGCAGAGCAAGCGTAACTGCCCATTAGAGGGTTACGCACAAAATTTATGCGAAAGAAAGAATTTATTGAATACCTACTAGTTTGGAATTTAGTCGTTCTTTTTTAACCCCCGACGCAAAAAGAGGGGTGTTATAAGTTTCACGTGTCTGTCTGTCTGTCTGTCTGTCTGTCTGTCTGTCTGTCTGTCTGTGGCATCATAGCTCCCGAACGGATGAAGCGATTTCAATTTAGTTTTTTTTTGTATGAAAGGTGACTTACGTACGAGTGTTCTTAGACATGTTTGATGAAAATCGATTGAGCCGTTTAAAAGTTATGGGTGTGAAAGTGGGGAAGAAAAACTAAAAATGATTTATCATGTGGGTTATTAAATTATTAGGAACCTATGTACTTATAGCTTAACAAAATCGACATTATAATAGGTATGTACCTATAAAAAGTATAAAATAAAAATTAAATTAAAAATTTAAAAAACCCCCGACACAAAATCCTAACTTCCCTTTAAAAAGTAAAAAAATAAAATACGTCGCGTTGGGGGACCGATGTTGCATTTAGGGTACGACCGTCCCAAGCGGTCCCCCAACGCGACGTATTTTATTTTTTTACTTTTTAAAGGGAAGTTAGGATTTTGTGTCGGGGGTTTTTTAAATTTTTAATTTAATTTTTTTGCGTAACTAGTCATGTAAGTGTAGATTTCTTAGCCTTAAGTATATTTTTAATTAGGTAATTCGTTTTTTAAGTATTACACAAAATTCTTCTTGTCATATTATTAATATTGTAAAGAGCTATTTACATTTAGAAAAGACAAAAATTTCAAAATGTAAGGTACTTTTACATTTTAGCCTTTTCTTTTTAAGGATAGGAAATCATCAAATGATTTTTCCATTCGGGCGGAGCGAAAGGGAGTGTCAGAATCTTACTGACTAAAACCCATTCGTGTTCCTCTTAGATTACCTTTGCATTCCTAGGCCGCGGTAAATATTTCGAACGAACACTAGCAGGACATTTTTTAGCCCTAAAACTAAAATAATTCGTTTTTTTCTACTGATATAGAGAATATACAACAGTGTAGGTATTAAAACAAAAGAATTTAGACGACCAATAAATAAATTAATGATGAGACATAAATAACTACATACCTAGTATTTTATAGCAACCGTTTTATTTTAAAATTAATTAGTTTTAACGAATTATTTGCGTGTTTTAGTGAATTTTATTAAATGTCAAACACAAAAAAAATAATGTCACGCGAAATTATTGCAATTAGCGTAATTAAAAGTTTAAAATGTGTTTTATTGTACAAAACAATGTTGAAAAAATAAAACTAAAATTGATAGCTTTAATTTTAACTTTCAACGTAAACAAATTGTGTAATTTAATTTTGTTAAGTTTAATTTCTTCTTTCTGTTGCGTGGTAAAACCCTATTAGGACTAGATTAATGTTTATTCAGACTTTCTTCACAAGAACACCGAAAATGTATTTTTGCAATACTAAATGTTTGTCCGAAAAATTGCCAAGTTAGGTAATTAATTGCAGTATTCGTGCAGCTGCCAAGTAATATCTATCCTGTGCCCTACGAGGGGAGATCAAAAAGTAATGAGAATCGGTTACTTCAGGTCCGCATGAAAACGCAAAAAAAGTTTTTTTTGCTTACTTATGTACTTACTACTTCAGCCTAAAAAAAATCATATACATATATCACGATTTCCGGGAGTTATATTCATTTGAATACGAACTGTCGAAGAGATAACACCAACTTGGAGAAATACGAAATTAGAGCAGTCATCAAGTACCTCTGTTTGAAAAAAAAATCTACTATAGACATACACAGTGACTTAGTGGAAAAATTGGGGGACTCTGCTCTTCCATATCCTGCAGTTGCACGCAGGACCAAGGAATTTAAACTGGGCAGAGCATCCACTGAAGATGAACATCGCGAAGGACGCCCATCCACGTCCCTCACTGAAGACAACGTGAAAAAAGTCGAAGATGTTGTGTTGCCAGATCGAAGAGTGACCATCAGGCATGTAGCTGAGGTCACAGGGATCTCATATGGCAGCATTCAAAAAATCCTTGCGAACGAGTTGCACATGAAAAAGGTTTCTGCGCGTTGGGTACCCAGGATGTTAACCGGCGAGCAAAAGCACCGGTTCACAAAGCCGCACTTGCGATGGCTGCCATTCAAGAAACGGGATTCGAACTACTCGAACACCCTCCCTATTCGCTAGATCTGGCTCCTAGTGACTTCTACCTCTTTCCTCGGCTCAAGGAACACCTCCGAGGCAAGAAATTTGAAGACGATAGCGAAGTGATGGTCACTTTTGAGGCGTTTTGGGAGGGTCTAGAAAAATATTTTTTTCAAAGGGAATCCTGGGTTTACAAAAAAGATGGAATAAATGTATTGATTTGTAAGGAGACTATGTAGAAGAATAAATTATTATTTTAACTTTAATTACCGCGTTTCATCTTCATTATCATTACTTTTTGATCCGCCCTCGTATTTAGGTTATTAACCGAGTTCAAAAAGAAGGAGGTTCTCAATTTGTTTGTATTTCTTTTTTTGTTGTATGTTTGTTACGCGACATTTTCGCCAATTATAGATAGATAGATAGATATTGATGATTCTTTATTGGTTTGATAGATCACCTCACACTTCAGAGGTAGTCCCAAGTTTTTATTTTGTAAAAAGTTTTTCTTAGAAATATTATACGTATTCATCTATCTGTATTTATCTGACAATAAACAATTTTTATTATTTAGTAAAAGTAACTGCTATGGTTACCTTAAACGGATTAGTTTGTCCATCTAATAATAGCTTTAGGCTCCTTTATAAAAAGGTGAATCAAATCGGAACAACCAAATATTAACATCTGTAGGCTGACTTCCAAATTTTTCTACAAATACATATGAGAATTGCTTGACGAGATTGCAATCTATATTTTCCTGTTTTAAGCTTAAGTTTCCTCAAATACCCTAGATCTTCAATAACCAAATCAGTAGCTCTATAAACTATCTAAATTTATCAGCAAGTCAATTCTGCTAATGCTACGGACTGAAAACTTAATTTAATCACACTTCACCAGTTTTCACCAAGGCAAATTTTCACAGAATTGCACTTTAATTCTATCTTCGCATATTCTAAACTAGCTTTTGCCCGCGACTTCGTCCGCGTGGATTAACAGTTCCCGTTCCCGGGAGATTTCCGGGATGAAAACTATCCTATGTCCTTTCTGGGGTCCCAGACTATATTTGTAGCAAATTTCATTGAAATCGGTTTAGTCGTTTAGGCGTGAAGAAGAGACAGACAGACAGAGTTACTTTCGCATTTATAATATTAGTACGGATTAGCATGTTTCGAATATTTTCAAACAAGCATCTTCGGATAAGCGTCCACCAACACAGGTATTACAGTCTTTAGCAAAGATTTAGCACAAATGCAACTCAGAATGTACACAGTTAGTTAGCAGGGGGTCTCGAAAGCAGAAGCTATAAAACCTTCACTGCACGCTAAACAGTAAACAAATTAAAGAAAGTAGCTGCCATCGTGGAGATGTCTGTTTTAACAAGACTGTGTACCTTCAGATGCACATTGGTGTCAATTCTGAGAAATATCGACTCGACAACGCTTAGAATAATTTTATAAATGACTTAAATAAGGGTAAAATAGTCTTAAATAATTTAATTCTGAGAACGATTAGCTCAATAACGCTTAGAATAATTTTATAAATGTCTGTTTTATTATTTTTTTTTAAGTTCGGAATAGTTAAACTGAAATTATAGAGAAGTGTTTAATAATATCTATAATTTTGAGAATGTTCATTGTTCAGCTCAAAAATACTTGAAATAATTTTATGAATGTAAATATTGTTTTAATTGTGTTAAACTGAACTAAAGCAAAGAAAAAACATTATAAAAAAATATATTCTACAAATGTACATTTTTATTTTAGTTCAAATTAATCTAAAATAATAGAAGAATGAAAAATAACTACAATTTAACTTAATAAACTGAAACCATATAAAAATATTTAATAATTTAAATCCTATAAATGTTTATCATATTTTTAATAATAAACAACAACAAGACAAAAGTATTAAATGTCAAAGAGTTTGACAGTTCTATTTTTAAATAATGTTTTTTTTTGTTTTGTTTCGTTTTAAAATAAAGCCTTCGTTTTATGTTTTATTTGTTTTGTGAACTGACTGGTTGAATTTTTGACACTACGTATGTGTATACGTAGTGTCAAAAATTCAACTGTTTTTATGCTTTTAATTTTCCACAAGGTATTTACACATAGGTTTTAAATGTCAGTCATGGCTGCAAGAATAATGCAATCTTATAGGGAGCGGTTTAACGACCTATAGCTAAACCGCACCCGGTGCATTTTAGTGAAGGGCCACTCCTAATACACGTATTATAAGTGCAAAAGTAGGTAACTCTGTCCGTTTGTCTGAAATCGCTTTTGTATCGTGGTGGTTTCTTCTCTATATGGGAGAAGACACGAGTATTGATCACCACGCTTGCTTAAGGCGGATTGGCTATTTCGAATTTGTATTAATTATAAGTCCAGGTGTTCTTGTGATGTTTTCCTTCACCGATTCTAGTGGAACCGAAGATAGACTTCGAAAGTACATAAAAATACCATCATGCCTGTATTCCCCGAAGGGTTAGGCAGAGGTGTACCAATGTACACCCACAGTTCGCCGGTATATTTAGGTCCCATGTAATAGGGGGCGAGCCTATTGCCATTAACCGGGCACAAATCCAAACTCCGAGCTGCTACTGAGAATTTCATAGAATAACCCAATAACACTTTTTGCTCGACCTGGGAATCGAACCCGGGACCTCTAGCATAGCAGTCGTGCTTTGAACCACTAGGTTAACGAGGCAGTTACATAAAAATATGATTTGAAATAGTCATTTCATACCGGATGTATGAACGTGGAGGAGGCGAGAGGAGTATTGAAAGGATCGTAGCAGGTAGCGTTCTTTGTTTCTGCCTATCCCCATGGGAAAACGACGTGAGTTTATGTATATGTTGAAATAGTCACATTAGTACTTGACCGGTATCGAAACCGCAACCGCAAGAGAGGCAGGCGCCTTAACCACTAAGCTATCATGACATAATCTTACTGAGAATGAATTTTTTTTTATACCCTTTGGTGGCAAATAACCGTACGGCCCGCCTGATGGTAAGCGGTTACCGTAGCCTATGGACGCTTGCAACACCAGGGGCATCACACGCGAGTTGCCGACCCTTAAAAAACCTATTCAGTCCCATTTTGAACTACCCCATTTCGTAGTGTGATGCCTGCTCAACTATTTTAAGGATTTCCGCTGTTTAAGGAGAATGCTGCCTTATTAAGAGTAGTAGAAAGTACGAAATCTATGTTCGTTTGTACAACTAGGTTTTAGGTTTCTATTTGTATTGTTTAATATAAGAAAGTCGGCAGCTACCTAAAGTTCTTCATTTTAACACGGATTTGAAAATCTTTATTCTTGATTTAGACTGAGATCCCAATGTCTCTCGGTCTACGTTACACGTAACTTGCCTAAACGACATATTTCTCCATGAATTCTCAAATTTCAGCCATACTAAAATGACGAAGAACCTTTTTAATTACATATTTCTGTTGCAATCGCTAACATTTCAGCCAATATAAAATGATGTAGAACCTTCTTAACAACATAACAATCCTTTAGCAACCCTCATACTTTCAACCAATTTAAAATGACGTAGAACCGTGTAAGTGACATGTTCCTTTTTCAAATCTTATTTTTTTTCTTTCCATTTTAAAATTAAATAGGGCCTTCTTAGTGACATATTCCTTTTTCAAATGTCAACATTTTCAGCCGTTTTAAAATGACAGAACATTTTTAACGACATATTCCTCTATCTGTCCTCAAAATTTCAGCCAAGTTAAAATAACGTAGGTTTAGTGACACTAGGATCTCGAAACATTTATTTGAGTTAGTGATCACGAAGCTAACATATATTATGTGTTTGTCGTGACAATTGCGTCTATTGACTAATAAAGGCCTATTTTTAACCGCGTATGAATTGTCACGAGATTTATTTAACCATGTGACAACAATACTCATTCCTTAATATATATAGTACTGCCTTATGTAAGGTTATGGTTAATGTTATCTACAAATTATGTACGGTGAAGTGGACATCGTGACATTTATAAACTTTTATTATGAATTTAGTTCATA
The DNA here is from genome assembly GCA_932526535.1 of Caradrina clavipalpis. Taxonomy (NCBI): domain Eukaryota; kingdom Metazoa; phylum Arthropoda; class Insecta; order Lepidoptera; family Noctuidae; genus Caradrina; species Caradrina clavipalpis. Next base: position 12,203,651 of record OW052111.1, read on the forward strand.
CACTTCAGCGTTGTAATTTTTCATCGGCTATGAAAAAAGAAATCAGCTGTTCTTTAAAAAAGTACAATAACGTTCCTATTGATTTATTTATTATTACTAGTTAGTTTAGGTATATGATTAAATGAAATAAAATAGATTAATCTGTGCAATCAAAGTCGAAGACCATTTATAAGCGTTTTTTAATTGTCTATTTATGAGCAGTACCTACCGTACATGAAGTTTGCCTTTATGAGGCTCTGCAAAGTAAGTTTTTTACTATTTTATAAAACGCAATTAACAAAAAACAATCCGTTAGTAAAAACTTAACTAGACGTAAAGTAAAGAAATCCAAACAAAATCTCAACCCCAAAACTATTTATCATTTTAAAGTCCCCTAATTCGGTGGCACGGGAGTACCGCCAAACGGTATAGTTTTTTATGGGTATAGAGCCTAAAAGGCCCGGCCTAGGAGACCACCAGCACGGTTTATGGGGGTGCGAAGACGGTAGCCTCACACCTTATGGGATGTTTATAGCCTAACCTGTTTTCCAAATGTGTCGACTTCGGTACTAATAGAAGAGTTGAGACGTCTGCCCCTGTAGCCATGTAACAAACGATAAACGCAAACCCGGAGTAGGCTTTAATAGATCTTCAACTTTATGTGCTTGGTTTTAAGTTGAAGTTCTAATGAAGATTGCATAGCGTTTTCGTTCTTTCCAGTCGCTAACGCTTAGAAATCTTTAATAGATTTTCAACTTAAGGCTCTGGGGTATTAAGTTGAAAATCTATTGGTACCTACCGAGCGTTTACGATTATCGTTTGCGACTTGGCTAGGGGGGCTGTCGAGTGATGTTTTTACCCGACTGCGGCAGAAGGAGGGTTAAGATTTTGACTAGAATTTATGTAGCAGTTTCGACCCGCGAGTGTCGTGATGGCCCAGTGGTAAATGCGCCTGCCGCTCATGCACGAGGTTGTAGGTTCGCAACCGCGCACGGGCAAGTACCAATGTGACTTTTTCTAATTCATATGTACTTTCTATGTTTATTTTGAGAGTAGGTCTTTCTAGGGCGTCTCCTCCCGGCATTGCCACTAACATTGCCATATAAATCCCTTTTGTTAGTCGCCTTTCACTCATCCTATCAACGTGACCGAACATGTATGTCTACGATTGACATTAAAAGTATTTACGACTAAAATAAATACACTTGTTTGAAGGACAGCAAGCTAGTTGGTATTTTATATTATGCTCTAGGCTAGAATTCTACGTACTGTAGACAAAATGTCAAGTTTTAAATTATTATAAATACCTATGTCGATTTTAAATTATAGCAGCTATCAATATTCTAGTGTTATGCGCAATGGTGTCGCTTACTTTGATGTTTATATTTACAACTAGGATTTGCCCGCGACTTCGCCCGCGTAATTTTTTTAGAGCTTACCCTCACTCTTTAATCTTACACATCAGCGTTTTTACAGTTCCTCACACTCTAACACGACATCACCTCTACTCGTCACACTATCACTACCACTTACTCAATACACAATACCTAAGCGAGCATTATTTCGGAATATCTGTGGTATCAGTACACTAGCCCCATTATATTTTGCACCAAATCGCATGTCCAGTATTTTGGCTATATATGAACAAGATCTGGGTTTATATTTCAAAAACTTCTGTAATTATAAGTCACGTGGGCTGCGTGACATTTTTATTGCAATCCCCCTGTGAAAAAATGCAAAATATTGAAACCTTACACTCAGATCTTGACTCACTTCAAATAGCTAAATCAATCACATGCGGCATAGATGTTGTTAAAGAATATATTTTAACAAATAATTGCACCCTCAATCTCTTGTCACAAAACATCCGTAGCGTTAACTGTAACATGCCTAATCTCACCACACTACTACAAAGGTCCGAAATTTCCTGGGATATTATAGTCCTCTCAGAATGTTGGCTTCCTTCAGCTCGATACATACCTAATCTCGATAACTATAATTCTGCATCAACAACTACTCACAGAACACAAAATGAAGGAGTGGTTATATACTTTAATAGAAACCTTAACGTAACAATTGAAGAACCCCAGATAAATGATGCCAACTGCCTCTTACTAAAATTAGACACAGAAACGTGCATTATCGGAATCTACCGTCCCCCGAGCCAAGCCAATACGAATAACTTCATTAGCTCAATAGACTCTCTACTCTCAAAATTAAAAAGTTTTAAAAATATTATCCTTTGCGGCGACATAAACATCAATATAGCCGTTAACAGCTCAGACAATCGCTCACACGACTACCTAAATGTACTAGCAAGTCACTGTTTGCTCCCAGGCCATACGGCACTTACGCATGGACGCACGTGCCTAGATCATATGATGCTCAAAACAAAAGCAGACGCTATCTGTTTCGTAATCGAGTCATCAATTACAGATCATGAAACTGTAGCCATTAGTCTAAACCTAAATCCCTACCCTAGTTTCTACAATAAAACAGCCAACAAAATTGACTATGAATCTCTCGATGCTACTATCCAGAATACTTCCTTTCAGCCAATACTTGACTGTAATGATGCCAACACTGCAACCGACTTGCTTGTGATGTACCTTTCGACTGCAATATCAAATAACTCTAAGATGGTGAAAATTCCCAAAAGACACCGGGTGAGTAAACCATGGATAACCAAAGGGTTGCTTCGCTGTATGAAGAACAGGGATAATTTATATAAAAAACTTAAACGAGATCCTGAAAATGAGACTATCAAACTTACCTACAAACGCTATAGAAATTACTGTAACTCTCTTATTAAAAAAGCTAAACGAAACTATGAAAAAAAAGAGATTGAAAATGCAAAGGGTAGCAAAAAGCAGCTATGGGATGTAATTAAAAAAATAAGTGGTTCATGTAAGCCAGTAGACTTCTCTTCCTGTCTTATTACTTCCCAAAACAAAGACAAGGATATAAATAATGTTAACAGTTTCTTTGCAAACGTGGGCAGAAGACTGGCGGAACATGCAACTTTTAAAATGCAAACCTGTCCAACGCCACATGACTTTTCATCTATTACTCCCGTCAATTCATTTGTCATGCTCCCTCCTGATGAGGAAGAAGTCTTTTTTGTCATCATGGGGTTGAAGGAAAATTGTGCCGTAGGAATCGATCATATATCTAGCAAGATCTTAAAGAGGTACATAAACTTTATTTCCTCTCCTATCGCTCACATCTGCAAACTTGCTATGACGACAGGTGTCTTCCCTAAAGCATTTAAACTGGCGGTTATCAAACCGATACACAAGGGAGGGGCGAGAGACTGTGTCGATAACTACCGGCCTATCTCCATTTTACCTACTCTGTCCAAGATCCTGGAACGGATTATAAATCGACGACTAGCAAACTACCTAGAAACGAATAATCTTCTATCGCCGGCCCAATTCGGTTTTCGTTGTAACAAATCAACCAATGATGCGGTTCACGAACTTTTGCATTCCATCATTACCAACCTAGACCAAAGGAACAAATGCATAACACTGTTCCTTGATTTGGCAAAAGCTTTCGACACAGTCTCTATCCCACATCTACTCAAAAAGCTAGAAAGGCTTGGTGTAAGAGGTATTCCCTTACAATTATTGAAAGACTACCTTACAGAAAGAAAGCAAAGAGTTCGGATTGACCATATGCTGAGCAAGGAGGCATGTGTCGAATACGGTGTGCCTCAGGGTAGTATACTCGGCCCCACGTTGTTCTTAGTGTATATCAACGACCTCTGCCAGCTTCAGCTCCATGATGGTAAGATTGTTACTTTCGCTGATGACACCGCACTCTTTTTTAGTGGCCAGAGCTGGGAGGAGGTTTTCAGTACTGCACAAATGGGTTTTAACCAAGTTTGCGAATGGCTACGATACAGCATACTGACACTGAATGTTAACAAAACCAAATATGTCACGTTTGCCCACAGGTCAAATCTACTGCCTCCACCTTGTCTTAAAATTGCCTGTCATGCTTGTGTCCCTGACACCTCCCTGTGCTCTGGTCCCACTCTCGAACGAGTCAGTGATATCAAATACCTTGGTATCGTTTTGGATCAATTCCTGACCTTCAAACCGCATATTAAAGCCTTGGTAGCCCGTTTGCGTAAGCTAATATTCATCTTTAAAACCCTTAGACACACAGCAGACCGACGGACTACTAAGATGGTCTACGATGCCTTATGTCAATCCCTTATCGACTATTGTATTACATCATGGGGAGGTGCCGCCAAGACTCACTTAATTAATGTTGAGAGGGCACAGCGCGCTATTCTCAAAGTTGGCGCCGGGCTTCACTATTTATTCCCTACCGTAGACCTTTTTAAAGAATGGGATGTGCTTACAGTTAGACAGTCCTTCGTATTGCGAACAGTGCTAAAAGAGCACTCCCTACTGCAATTCGACCCGGATCTCCAAAAAGATAGACGCCGAAAAGGAAGGGTATGCCAAACGCAACCTTTCAACTGTTCTCACTCCCATAATTTTTTTATGTTCCTTGGTCCATATCTATACAACAAACTGAACAAAATTCTTAATATATATCCTCAAACTAAATATAAATGCAAAACCTCAGTCACTACGTATTTGAAAACTCTTGACTACCAGGAAACAGAAAAACTGCTGATCCCTCACAAATAGATAATCACTCCTATCTAGCCGTCCTCCCTGCTGCTTTTACAGCCTTTAGTACTCGAACCCCGTTTTCCCACAATCATGCTTGCACCAAATATACTGTAAATCTCCCTCGCACACAGTCACTAAAACACCCTACACACGGACAGACACCAATCAAATTTGTTTATACACACTCTCCAACTACTTACATTAACTACTTACACCCACACTACCATCTCCACAATAAATTTTGTATATTCTTTTTTATTTATTTCTTTTTTTTATTTTATTTTATTATATTTGTGTCATAATTGTAACGTAACTTAGTTTTCTGCACTAACCTTACCATCCAAAAATGTTAAACTAAAAGTAGGACATAGCAGGCAAATAGCTGCGGGAGGGCCCTGGTGACTTGTAATACAGGTCTTATAAAGGCCTACTTCAAGCACCAGTCTCTCACAAAGTTAAACCCATGCTCGTTCTCCTGTACCTTAGCACTAAGTAAAACCTTGTGTAGAGAAAATAAATGATTATATTAAATGATTATATTAGAGCTGCCTTTTATTGAAAGAATTTTATGAATCTGACCAGTAGTTTCTGTCTAGAGATTACCGCGTTCAAACAACAATTTTCGGACAACAATTGTTTAGTTTAATTCGAAGGAACTGCTTTTCAACTTCTTTTCAAGAAATAAAAATACTTCAAATGTTTTATTATTTAGTTAACTGCCCCGTTGGTCTCGTGGTCGCAAGTGCGACTGCTGTGCAAGGGGTCCCGGGTTCGATTCCCAGGTCGAGCAAAAAGTATTATTGGGTTTTTCTATGAAATTCTTAGTAGCAGCTCGGAGTTTGGATTTGTGCCCGGTTAATGGCAATAGGCTCGCCCCCTATTACATGGGACCTAAAACATACCGGGCAACTGTGGATGTTCATTGGTATATCTCTGCCGAACCCTTCGGGGAATACAGGCGTGATGGTATATTATATATATATTTGTGAAAATATTAACTTCCGGACTGTCTCCGTGACATTTCAAAAGTGCCTGTAAATGGTTTATTTCAAAATAAATGATTTACAGTTTACGCTATATCCACAGCAGGTCAGGGTCAAACCATTTCAAAACTAAAATGGCGACGAAGAGCCATTTGAAGCCTATCTATAGGCACAGCTAGATTACCATTTATAATAAGTAAAATGCATGATTTAATCTTAAATGTACACAGGCATAAAATTCTTATCTCTATAGATAGGAATCAGAATTTAAATCATCTGAAGCTATCATTTGATATCTTGTGTGTGTTATGTACTTGTTTGTTTTACATGGCCAATTACAATATTAGAATACAAATTATTATTGAGACTTGTTGAATGATAATTTATATTTTACTAGCTCTTGCCCTCGACTTCGTATGCGTAATTTTCCGAATAAAGTCAAAGTTCTAAATTATCCGTACATTTTGTGGGACAAAAAGTAGCCTGTGCTTTTCCAAACTGTAATTTACATCTGTGCCAAATTTCATCCAGATCTATTCAGCCGTTCTAACGTTATTCAGTTACAAACATCCATTCATCCATCCATCCAAACTTTCGCATTTACAATAGTAGTAAAATTATCAAAAAAACAATTTGAATTTTATATTTCGAAGTTCTACGTGTCAAAACAATGGACAGTCGCGCGCGTGTCGGCCTCCATGATCACCGCATTACACGTTTACAGTCACTTTTATACGCGACTGTATGGTGTTAATATGGGGGCTAATAGTAGCTTATGGCTTTAGTAGAGGGATGCCGAAAGGAAGTGTGTTAAGGTGAGGCCAAACGAGCATAATTTCTGTCGAGTAACTTACTTTCTACTGAAACTGACAACTTATTTTGCGTCGCCGTGTGAACGAAACAGGGGTTTTATATGACATTGACAGAAATTTTGCGACACACGACCCACAAAATTACGCTCGTTTGGCGTCACCCTTAGGCTCAAACAACCTAGTACGAGCGTGCAGAGTAAATCTATACAAATTTTATAAAGAGGAAAGATTTTTTTGTTTGTTTGTTTGTGCCGAATATGCTCCGAAACTACTGGACCGATTTTAACCATTTTTTCACCAATAGATAGCTGCATTATTGCTGAGTAACATAGGCTATGTAATATCACGCTACGACTCATGAGAGCGGAGCATCAACCAAACAATCAAGCCACGCGGACAAAGTCGCAGGCAGTTCGCCATTTCTTATAAATGACGTTCAAAAGTGCCTTTTAATGGTTTAATTGGAATTAATGATTTGACTTTGAATAAAAGTTCTACAAATTCAAAGTTCTTTGACCTCCCTAAAGGTTCCATTTAAAAGTTATGTTATATGACCCAAAAACTAGTCACGAAAACCTTATCACCTATTGTTCTGCCTACCGTGAACAAGTACACCGTGAAGCTACCCACTTAAGGGGTGTAACACAACATATGTTCCGTGGATCCGCCTGTTATCTAGTACAAATAACCAGTAGTTAAAGTTTAACTTATGCAAATAACCGTTATCGGCAATAATATAGTCAACATGTGTAGAATGTGTTTGTTTGTCTGTTTGCTTATTAGGAAAACACATGCGAATGAAATTATAGGCTTATCTAGTAGCTCTACTTACCTACTTCAAATTATAGAAGGTTGATGGTTTGGTGGTTTAAATCTAGTTTATCCCCGCGACTTCGTTCGTGTAATAAAATAGATGGATGTATGGTTAAATTATTACATGATATTACATACATATATTAATACAATGATATTGTACCCTACTGGGTCCACGCTTGTGCCTATAAAAATGCCCGCGTTTTCAGCCGCATTAAGTTACCTATGTCTTTCGCTACTGCTTCGCTCCCATGGGTCGCAGCGTGATGTTATAAAGCCTTTGTTACTCAAGAATAATGTAGATATCTATTGTTAAAAAAATAGTTAAAATCGATCCAGGAGTTTCGGAGCTTATTCGGTACAAACAAACAAAAAAAAAACCAATCCTTTTTCCCAAGGGGGTAGGCCCAAACCATATAGAACGCCACCTGCTACGATCCTTACATACTCCTTTCGCCTCATCCACGTTCATACATCTGGTCATACACACACGCCGGTTACGAGTACTGCGCACCTGACCTTTCTGAAGAACCTCACCAATTTGTCATGCAAATATACAGAGGTTTTACATTCTTTTATCAAAAAAATAAAAAACATCTCCTTAAACATATAAAGCCTCAAAAGCCTCAAATACCAATAACTTCATGCAAATCAGTCTAGCAATTCTCGATGTTTAAACAAATAGATATTCATGATGAGTAAACATGTAAATTCAACGGTAACTGTATTTATATCTATTGGAACCTCAAAGACTATCTCATTGAAGTCATTTATATTCGTGCTTATCCATCTAAGGGTCTAAATTGAATATATTATTACGACTAGCTTTTGCTCGCGACTTCGTCTGTGTTAATTTTACGGAATTATATTATACTAGCTGTGCCCCGCGGTTTCACCCGCGTTACGTTAGGATTTTGGTTACTTTCCCGTTCCCGTGACTCGTTATTCTGAGGTATAAGCTACGGAATGTCACGCAGAGTTTTTATTTTGCTGCGAAGTTATTTTAAAATTGTGATATCTCCTAAGATATTTATTGAAATTAAATGATGTAAATGGCAATTTTGTTCAAAATTAAACACTTGTGATGAATAAGGTATTTATGTTGATAAGGATTAATACTATGTTCATAAAAACATCTTCGCGTATAATGCATTATTTTAAAACAAATTTTCTGGTCATAAAAATGGCTATAGTGAGTCAACCTTAAAAGTTAGGCATTTGCTACCGCGGACTTTTTTTTTGAATATTTTAAGAGGAACAATTATCTCATAGCATATAGCCTATATCACTCACGAATAATGTAGGTTTCTACCAGTGAAACAATTTTTAAAATTGGTTCATTACTTCCGGAGATTACCCCCTACATACAAACTTACAAACAAATGTTATCTCTTCATAATATTATTATAGTATAGATTTTTGAATATAGTTTCGAGCATTCTAGTATAACGTAGCTTCCTATTACTTAAATAATTTTTAGAATCGTACCAGTAGTTTTTGAGATTAGCGTGTTCAAACAAACAAACTTTTCAGCTTAACAAAATTACTAGCTAAAGCTGGCGGTTACCCCCACGTTAAGATACGTCTGTGATTACTGCCCCGCTATCGTGAGTCCTAGCGTGATGTTTCACCCGCGTTAATGTACGCCTTTGTTTGCTGCTTCACTCCCGTGTATCGTAGCGTGATGTTTTAAACTATACCTTTTCTCGATAAACGGGCTTAATAACGCAAAATGATTTTTTTAAATCGGACTGAATTCCGGAGATTGGCGTGTTCACACAATATAACAAACAAAGTCTTTAGCTTTATATTACTAGTAGGTACAGGTAGAAGTTGACCTGACTTTTACATATGTACCTATGAAGCTAGAACTATCCTTGATTCTGGTTCGTTATCTAATAGATAAAAATCCGAAGTTTGTTTAATGAATAATGCGTGACTACGGCTTTACAAAAACCATATTCTATAACAACAGTTATTTACTAATTACATTAAATAATTTTATAATTAAACCATAGTACCTACGTATTAATTTTATATAAAACACCATGTAGGTACGACTTACTTAAACCTAATTCAACAAACATAATTATAAACATTTTTTTATAAAGTATGTACAATTGATGAAAAGGAAAGCTCAAGGAATCAAGAAACTTGTCCGTATTGCTGTCAATAAGACAAGTGCCCAAAAGGCTGGCAGCATTGCCACGTTGAATGGCAATGCTGATTCTTTAGCCCAAGAAAAGGCCGATCCCATAGTCACGTAAAGAAATAGTCTTAATCAAACACCTAATCACTAATTACTGCGTAACAAAAACAATCAAGAAAGCTGATGTTGACTATGACGCCACCCGACGTTGCTTGCAAATAAAATACCATTAATATCACATTTTATTTGTATATTTGTTTTAAACAAATTCCTTCACGCTTTCTGTGGACGTGTGTACTTGGTAGGTGGGTAGGTGCTATGATAGGCAAAGTTTGTGTGATAGGCAAATAGATTTGATTTTACTATCGATGTTTTCTATCATCGACTTTAAACGTAGAGAGCTTATTTAAAAGATTAAAAAACCGGCCAAGAGCGAGCCGGTTTGGTACGCGAACCACCGTACAATATCTATACTAATATTATAAAGCTGCAGAGTTTGTTTGTTTGTTCGCGCTAATCTCAGGAACTACTGGTCCGATTTGAAAAATTCTTTTTGTGTTGGATAGCCCATTTATCGAGGAAGGTTATAGGCTATATAACATCACGCTATGAGCCACGGGAACGGATCAGTAACCAAAAACCTAACGTAATGCGGGTGAAACCGCGGGGCACAGCTAGTTTAACATACATATCATCACGCCTGTATTCCCTGAAGCGTTAGGCAGAGGTGTGGATCAATGTACACCCAATGTTCGTTGGTATGTTTTTTGTTTACAATATTTGACACTACATACAAAAAAATAATTGTGTGATAGCGCAGTGGTTATGGCGCCTGCCTTTAATGGACGAGGTTGTGGGTTTCATACCGGGCAAGCCACCAATGTGACTTTTAAATCATATGTACTTTCTAAGTTTATTTTCAACGAATCGTCTTTTAACTGGATGACTTCAAAAGCCCTACATGATTGACATTGTACTATTTTAGAGTTGCACAAGTTGCCTGTCTATGCAAATATTATAAAAAGGAAAGATTTTTTTGTTTGTTTCTGCCGAATAAGCTCCGAAATAACTGGACCGATTAAAACCATTTTGTCACCAATAGAGAGCTACATTATTTCTATGCAACGAAAGCTATATAACATCACGCTACGAGTCACGAGATCAGAGCTGTAACCAACAACTTAACACAGTTGAAATACGCCACGCAGGCGAAATCGCGGTCGGAAGCTAATTTAAAACAAAATCGTAAAAAATACATAATTTTTCACTCACTACGTGCAATCTTTGATAGACACAGGCGCCAACAAAACGCCCAGGATTCGGAAGTTCCGAATAAAAAAAAAACATTCACGGCAGTCCACCATAAATCATTAGGGTCCCGTATGGCCACATTTTAGAACCCTGGTCAGTCAGTGCCCTACCGAATGTGAAGAAAAAAAAACTTTTTTTTTTTTGTTTTGTTTTTTTTTCTCTTCACCGGATATCATCGTCGCGACATTACCTTGGCGACAAAACCGTGGCGCCTTGGAGTTTTTTTACTCGTTTGTGTAATACAATTTAGTTTTTATCTCGATGCTTTAAAGTTCAGATTCGAGTGTCAAAGGAAGTGTTGTAGTAAAATAGTGTCGAATTACTGGTGACAATAGCATTAGTTTTTGACTATTGTGGTTATGTAAATGCTATTGAATTTGGACTGTATTGCTACTAGTATAAAGCTGGGAATCGCTCGGTTCTAGAATTCTCTGCGTACAAGTGTAAAGTTCCTATATTATTTTATCTGTGCCTCAGAAAGGGTCAGTTTTTGTTTTTTATTTATAAAACTTCCAATGTTTGTTTTGCTAAATTTCTTCGGGGTAAATTTTTGCTAAGTTTTTATGTAAATATCGAAAACATTACAGTTTGTGTTTTAATAAAATAAGCCTGTAGGCAGGTACTTACTACTTAATAATAATAATACCAGCCTATTACTATCCTACTGCAGGGCAAAGGCCTCTTCTCATACAGAGAAGGCACGAGCATTGATCACCACGCTTGATCAAAGCGGATTGGCGATTCCCGACTTACATTAATTACAAATCAATATTTCCTGACGAAGTAATCCTTCAACGATATCAGTGATGTCCAAGATAAACTTAAATAACACATGAATAACAAAGGTCCTAGTATCGAACCTACAACCTCATGTATAAAATCTAGACGTCTTAACCACGAGTCCATGACACTGATTGACATGACACTGACACAAATTATTTTATACAAACCCAGAAAAAACCGTCATAAGAAAATTTTAACAAAAGAAACTTCTTAACACAATCATCACAACATTGCCAAAAGGCGCCAACATCACCCGTTACCAAAGATAACAGCAAATATTTTGCCTCTAAGTCATCCAACCAAAGTCAAGGAATTTGCAAAAAAAAAAAATACCTTTGTCACGTTGTCACTAGAAAAAAAGGCAAAAAAGAAATGGTCAAGTGAGAGTTTTGGGTTAGCATTCCGCAAATCAAAGTTGTGAGTGAAATTAAAAGGAGTTCTTATTTTCTTTTTGATTGGATTCTTTTCCTGTATACTTTTCTTGATTATTTTTCTTTGACGGGCCTGTTGGTCTAGTGATTAGCGGCCCTGACTGCTAAGCCGGAGGTCGTGGGTTCGATTCCCACCCAGGACAAACTTTGTGTGATGAGCATGATTGTTTGTTCTGTGTCTGGGTGTGATTTATCTATAACATGTATGTTTTTATAAATTATATAAGTATGTATATCAGTTGTCTGGTTACCATAACACAAGCTCTGCTTAGCTTGGGCTCAAATAGCCGTGTGTGAGTTGTCCCAAGATATTTATTTATTTATTTATTATTTATTTATTTTCCCATTTTACTGTTGAATTCTTTTTTTGGGATCAATTTTATTGTGTGACCTAAAACTACTTTAAGTAAAGATTCAATAGCCTTCAATATAAGAATACAACGTTTTTTAAAATGGTTATTCCATATAAGTTATAGATATTTATAATTGGTGAGGTTCTTCAGAAAGGGCGGGTGCGCAATACTCGTAACTCGTGCTTGTATGACCACATGTATGAACGTGGACGAGGCGAAAGAAGTATGTAAGGATCATAGCAGGTGGCGTTCCGTAGTTTCTGCCTACCCCATGTGAAAAAGGCGTGAATTTGTAATTTTAGTCTTTAAAGAAACATGTTAATAAAAAATATATAAAACTAGCTTCAAGGAACAGTATTTTTTTTTGGGATGAAAGGTAGGTACTCTATGTTTGTTTCTGTACAACTGACATCGTATTATGCAACATTTCATGATGATCGGCTTAGTGGTTTAGGCGTGAAAAGGTAACAAACAAACTTACTTTCGTATTTATAATATTAGCAAGGATTAGAATTTGAATGTTTTTTTTTGTTTCAAAATATTTTCCTGACTTTCCAAATTAAAAAAAGTAAACTTACTTACTTACTTACTTTACTGCCTCGTTGGCCTAGTGGTCTTAAGCACGACTGCTACGCTAGAGGTCCTGAGGTTCGATTCCCAGATCGAGCAAAAACTGTTATTGGGTTTTTCTATGAAATTCTCAGTAGGTAGCAGCTCGGAGTTTGGATTTGTGCCCGGTTAATGGCAATAGGCTCGCCCCCTATTACATGGAACCTAAATATACCGGCGAACTGTGGGTGTACATTGGTACACCTCTGCCTAACCCTTTGGGGAATACAGGCGTGATGGTGATGGTATGGTAAAAAAAGTAATTGACTTACTACAGAGTTTAATTTCAAATTAAGTTCTGTACTAAATTTATTTTCTGTATTAAGGCTTGCTTAACCTGTAACCGCTTGCGACATATACCTACCTTAAAACTGGTTTAATCAAGGTATAAAAGCTTGTAATACATATTGAAGTCGTAAAATTAGATAGACGGCTAGTAGGCACTTTATCTAGGCGTAAAATGAACTAGACCGGTGTCATCGTGAATAGCTGGTTTAGCCGCCATGAAGGGCGATAGGTAATTTGTTGGACCACACAGTGTGGTTTCAATATTGCATGAGTAAGCACCTATAGAAAGACGATAAAAATGAAAAAAATAAATATTGGGAAGGATTTTTATACGATTTTATGCATAATCTGAGAAGATTGTGCTATTTTGATTAGGTTGTTGCTTTAAAGTGTTTTTTGGTCCTTTGCTCCCCGGCTTTTAGGCATACTAATTCAGTAAAAATAATGTTTATTGAACTTTTTATTAGTTCAGGCAACAAACTTATATGTGACCCTAAAAAATACACTCTAAATGCATTAAACAATCCTATAGTGAAAAAAATATATGTATATTAAAACGAAAAGTAATGACGTAAAAAATTCAAATCGGTTAATAAATGACAGAGTTCTGAGGTAACAAAAATAAACAAATAATAATCGATTTGAGCACCTCCCCTTTTATTTAAGTCGGTTAAAAAATCTAATCTATGTGCAACAACTATATACCTACTAAATAAATTCTACAAGAAATTGGTAGGTGTGGTTTGCTACACGAATCTTTTAGTCCCAAACTATAGTCAAAATTCATATTTCTCTGAGATAATATACAAAGAAACATTTGAAAATCATAAATCATAATTAACTCTAGCTAGAACGGCTCAATAATATAAAAAAAAACCTTAACGATTAAATAAACGGAACCTTAACCTCAAAAAAAAGCGGCAACACAGTTGTCAACTTAATATGACAGCTGTCAAATGGGCGGGTGTTGTCAAATTGAGATTGACATAAAGATTGGTTTTTAAAAATATTTAGAATTTTTGCAGTGGTCATGGTCAATATTTTGGTTGATTATAGACCAGTTTATTTATGGTTTGGTTTGAAATTGTTGCTATCTATTCTCTTTCATCATATTATTAAACAAAGTCGCTTCCCGCGGTCTGTCCCTGTGTACGCTTATATCTTTAAAACTAAGCAACTGTTTTAATGCGGTTTTTTTTAATAGATAGAGTGGTTAAACAGGAAGGTTTATACGTGCAGAACATCACGCTACAACCAAAGAGAGCGGAGCAATGATTTAAAACGTAACCGAAGGCTGGTGAAACCGCGAGATATATACCGAGTTAGTTTATATTTAGGTACATTTTTGTTTTCCTTATTGTTTTCCCTGTACGTCTATTATCTTTACTAAGAAACACATTAATGTGGGTTTTGACCCAACTCATTAGATAAAGTCCCAATATGTTCTACTAACTTTTTTCGACCGCAAAAAAATTAAGTATACAATACCACGGCAGTCCGTAATAATATAACTTAAGGCCAGTTGAAGAATATTTGTAATCGGACCAGTATTTGCAGAGATTACCTCTTACAATCAAACAAACAAATAAAAATAAACTAACGATTATTGTAATCGGGATTTTGTAAAAACCGTATTGAAAATAGTGTTTAGATTTTCTTGCTTGTTCTCCATAGAGACCTACATTTTGGGACGAGCAACTAGCTTCTGCTTTTTGACTAACTGACCGACTCTTAGACAGTTCAAAAGTGCCTGTAAAAAGGTCAAATTAAAATAAATGATTTGACTTTGACTTGCTTCTATTGAAAACTTGTGGCCGCGTATTTAAAATTACTTAAATATTCATTATTTCTTTCTTAAACGTTTCCCCACACCAGGAATATAATGCAAAATCATTCTCCATTTTCTCCAGGTAAACACAAATAGTACCTAAACACCTACTACCTCAACTACAGGCTCTGCTCACGTATCCAAAGGTCCAACTAAACCAGACCAAGGAGTCTTATCTCGTGCGTAAATTCTGTCAATTACGAAAGAGTCTTTGGAAAAAAAAGTCCAAATTTCGTGCCACCGGCGCCAACCTTAGATAAGGCGGTTCGGAATAAAACCCCTTTTTTTGTTCCTTTTTTAAACCAGAGTTACTTTTATGGGGACACTCGATAAGAAACGTCGCGTTGTCGTTTTTGAATCGTATCGGTTCGAGTCGTTGTAATTATTTTCTGTTTGGAAGGGTTAAGTCTGGGATTATTATTTTTGTAGGTTTTGAAGAACTGGTTTGATTGGTTAGGAGTTGAATGGTATTTCGATATGAAGTTTTGTTTGTGTTCGCTTTTATAGGTGAACTACTGAATCGATTGTGATGAAATTTGGTACAGACTGAGTTTAAATCCCAAGGAAGGACAGGCTATATTTTTTTATCAGCGGCTTCCGACGTTCATAGGCTTTACTAATAATAAAGAAAATAGATGTGCCGATAGTCGTGATGGCCAATGGCATTATTATGCCATTACCATAGCCTCCCTAGGTGTCTGTGCCTCAACCAACACCTACGGAGGCTCTCGTTGGGCGGTTGGATCAAGGGCTTGATTCAGAAAGCGCTTCTCCTAGACACGGCGCGTATTTTTAGGAGATTCCTTTCTCAGAAGCCCTGACCTGGCTTGCTTGGATCCTGTACCCGATACCGGTGAGTTTTTTTGAGGGATATGAAAAGTTGATTACGACCGATTCTCAGACCTACCGACTATACATATAAAATTTCATAAAAATCGGTCAAGCCGTTTCGAAGGAGTATGGCAACTAACATTAGATAAGTATTTAATGTGTTTTATAAATTAAAAAATTAAATATTCAATGCAAAATTTTCTCAATCAGATTCAACCTTCAGTAATCAATTTATAAACACGATTGACTTGCCTAAAATCAACTATAAATACTTGTACTGGCCTGCCTTACTCCAACACTTGAACTATACCGATAAGATCGTGTGAGATCAAACGCGCCGCTCTCCCGAGCACTCTCTAGTGACTGGCGGATAGTTCTCGCGGTGTGTGTGAAGCTAGCACTTATCTGATCTACTGTGGGACTTCCGAAATTCTATAGTGGTTCAATAGTGGTTCGAAGTGTGCTTTTTCAGTGGTTACTTATGGTGTTTTTTTTATAATTAATTCTTTTTACTTTCGTGTTAATCTTTTCTTTTTTTTATTTTCTTTGTTTTTCTTTTTTCGTTTCGTTCTTTGAAATGTCCTGATGGGCCAGTGGTTAAGGTGCCTCTCATGTACGAGGTTACTGGTTCGATACCGGGCCAGTACCAATGTGAATACTTCTACTTTCAGGAGTTGCCAGTGGTTGGGTATAGTGTGGTGGGCTTGTCCGATTTAATATAATTTCTATAGAGAATTTCATGAACTAAAGACATCTACAAATTATTCCACTGACCCATGTATTTTTTCTCAATTCAATGAAAACCTCAGAAGTACCTACCCCCCCCCCCCCCCCCTTAGTCCTTTATTTTGGTGGTTATTCGATACAACTTACATCGCTATTTTGAACCTTATTACATAATGTTTGTTTACCATAGGGCATTAAAAACAAAAGACATTCAACAAAAACAACAATTGTTTATTGATAGGCCAGTAAGTTGAAGTTCATGGGAAAGATTCCTATTACAATGTAACTCAAGTAAACAATGAAATCACTGAA
Organism: Caradrina clavipalpis; assembly: GCA_932526535.1. Taxonomy (NCBI): domain Eukaryota; kingdom Metazoa; phylum Arthropoda; class Insecta; order Lepidoptera; family Noctuidae; genus Caradrina; species Caradrina clavipalpis. The sequence continues at coordinate 12,220,511 of OW052111.1, forward strand.
GGAAATACAATAAACTATATTATCTACTTCCACGTTTTTACAAAGAAGAACTAAGTACTTATTCAATAATTAAATTGACATATTTCATGTACTTGTTTTTACATTATTTCTTGTTATTCGAACATTAAATGTATTTGCGGTTAATGATGGGGTAAAAAGATTGAAAAACAGAATATACGTACTTAGGTACTCTGGCCGGGTCAACAGTAATAAACGGCTGAACGGATCTGGATGAAATTTAGCACTGAGATAGATTGCAGTGTGGAATAACACATATGATACTTTTTATCGCGGAACAATGTACGGTTCTCGTTGGATAATATATTAATACATTTGATGCAGACGACGTCGCCGGCTAGTAATATATACCTTCACGCCTGTATTCCCCGAAGGGTTAGGCAGAGGTGTACCAATGTACACCCACAGTTCGCCGGTATATTTAGGTCCCATGTAATAGGGGGCGAGCCTATTGCCATTAACCGGGCACAAATCCAAACTCCGAGCTGCTACTGAGAATTTCATGGAAAAACCCAATAACATTTTTTGTTCGACCTGGGTATCGAAACCCAGGACCTCTAGCGTAGCAGTCGTGCTTAGGACCACTAGGCTATCGAGGCAGTTGTATTAAAGCTAGTAATATCATATTCATAAGAAAGACGCTGGATGCAGGCTGCTTCCAAGCGGTCTTTTTGGAAATATTTGGCCTATGTCCAGCAGTGGACATCCTGCGGCTGATATGATGATAATAAAGTAAGACAAAATCAAATACATACTTCCAATAAACATTTCAACCGAATAACCCTCTAAATTCTACCTACAATTTATAAACAAACCAAAATTCAAATCAGAGCACCAAAAAAAACGAGCGTTTAATTTAAAGCCACTTGAAACTAATACATGAACCGTTCGGCGTCGATTGGGTACTTTTTGATCATTATCTGAACATTTTTGAACTTCCGAAATGTGGTCATTTGAATGTGGTCACGTTGGAGGCGCTAAGCGGTATCTTTTGATCGGCAATCACCGGAAATGGTACGGTGATTAAAATTGTTAAACGTTGGTGTTACAGGGTTAAGTTTAATTTAAATTGGAGACAATTTTTAAGGTACCGTCCGTAAAGGATGCTAAACGGGACCCTAATATTGTTGTTAGTCCTTAGTCTTATTGTACGTGAGCTATGGTGGCCATCACTCTAGCCAGTCCATCTCCCAAGCCAAATGACTGTAAAAAAAAGAAGTTCGTAACTTTTGAACCGTCAACAATTTCACTGACATTCTCAGGGTTCAAAAGTTTGGAAATAACCATGCCTACGCCCCTATTCGACTTGATCCATAGGTACTTGCAGAAACAATCTGTTTAAGAAACCTCTTTTTAGTATCTACTCGGGTGTGGAACCCTTTGTATGCGAGCCTGACTCGCACTTGGCCGGTTCTTTAATTACATTAAAATTGTTGATGATAGTAATGAGTTTCTAGCTTCTGTAGAGGCTGTAGATCAAAGGGAAGCTACGATTGAAATATACCTTCTATTATTTTTGCTTCTGCCATAACAAACCTTATACACTTACTATAAATGCGAAAGATTAAATGAATGGATGTTTGTGCCTCAATCGACAGACCACCTGAACGGATCTAGATGAATTTTGGCACAAACAACATACCATCACGCCTGTATTCCTGGAAGGCTTAGGCAGAGGTGTACCAATGTGCGCCTACAGTTCGCCGGTATGTTTAGGTTAAGTTAGTGAGTTGCAAGCCTATTGCTATTTACCGGACACAAATCCTAACTCCGTGCTGCTACTGAGAATTTCATTGATTTGTCACAAAGCTAGATTATAATCTGCAATAACACATAGGCTACTTCTTAACCCAGAAAATGCACGATTCCTGTGGAATAGTATATTAATTTCGACACGGACGTAGACGCGGGCAGAAGCAAGTAAATAATAAAAATAAAATCACAACTCTCCATAGGGTAAAATGGACCACAGGCACACAACTTAGTACCTACATAATTCGATGCTTTCAAAAGGTTTTGGTTCTAATTGAAGCTTATTTCACCTAGTCACGTATGATATCTTTTTTAACATATTTAGATGGCAAACAAGCCGACGGCCCACCTGGTGTTAAGTGGTCACCGCTGCCAATAGACATCTGCAATACTAGAGGACTTGCAAATGCGTTGCCATCCCAGAGACAAAGTTGAAACGTCTCATGTGCCTGTAATTACACCGGCACCAATACCCTTCAAACTGGAACACAGCAACGCTGCTTTGCGGCAGAAATAGGTACGGTGGTAGTACTTCTCCGGATGAGCACCTTCACAAAGAGCTTTACTACTACAAAAATATCTCAGTTTTACGACTATATAAGTATGCTAAGTATATATGATAATAATAAATCCATCCTAAATGTTAAATCGGGTCAGATTTTGGTATATTTTTTGTGCATCTGCGTCCATTGTCATAAACCCTTTACAGTAGCTCGGGGGCTGTCAAAACTTTTTCTTTTATCGTTCGGTTAGTGGCACACTGGGTTGAATATTATTAGTTTATAGTTTAGTGGTCATTATTGTGTTAGTTATTGTGCAGTAGTGTTAATAGTTATATAATATTTTTTTTAATGTAAAGGGTAATTATCTGTCAAGGTTAAAAATTGTTTGCTATATCTGTATCGAAAGCAAATTATTTTTTGCATTTGATGTATGAAACTGTCAATTTAGTCTCCGAGATCAAAAAAAATTACCTAAGCTTATGTTAAAATACTATTTTTACATTTAATGCTCTTAAAGTTTAGCTAATTAGACAAAAACGTTATTTAATTACAACATACAGACTTCCTGAAAAATATAACATTCATTTACATCTATATCTACTAGTATTTATAAAGCTAAAGATTTTTAACTCGCTAATCTCCAAAACTACTGGTCCGCTACTAAGCTATACTATTGCAGAGTAACATAAGCTATGGTGTCTTTACTTGACTTCCAAGTGGACGAAGGTGTTAGTTAATGAAGTTAGTAAGTAATACTAAGCAACATGACTTAAATTTCTATTTTACTGGCAGTAGTTGCAATTTTCTTTATTTTCCCACTGCTGGGAACAAGTCTCTCCCATAGCCTTCCACTCTCCCCTGAGTTGTGCCTTCTCTGTCAATTCTCCTATCATAAACTTTTCAATTTCGCAAGCGTCATAGTTGAACTGCGATGAGGCACTAAAATCCTACTTACTATTATAAAGGCGAAAGTTTGTATGTATGGATGTATGGATGTATGGATGTTTGTTTGTTACTCTTTCACGCTTAAACGGCTGAATGGATCTGGATGAAATTTGGCACAAAGATAGATTATAGTCTGGAATAACACATAGGCTACTTTTTATCCCGGGAAAATGTACGGTACCCGTAGGATAACACATCAACTGTGACGTGGACGAAGTCGCGGGCAGAAGCTAGTGCGTAAATATTCTTTTAAAATGGTTTGACCATATTCAAAATATTATCTGTATTTCTAACTTCACCTAGTGTGTCCATACCTTTACTAAATACCCTAGTCCGCTCATAATCCGACGTATGACGTTATTAAATACTTTTTGTTCTGCTGACATCAGTAACAAGTGCTGTAGATGACTGGACCGGGCGCCAAGCGTCTTCCAGACTCATATTATAAACGCGAATGTTACTTTGTCTGTCTGTGTGTAACGCTTTGAAGGCTAAACCACAAAGTAAGCTTGAACTCTAAGAAAGGGTAATCCGTTCGTCCGAATACTTACTAACTTTACTTTAATTAAACTAAAACTTTTTTGTTTTCAACACAGTTAGGTACTAGTTGCGAATGTTAAGTTAAACTATTCGTTGATATAACGAGTCATTAAAACTACCATTCGTAATTAGTTATGTCTGATTCTAACAAATTCTTAAACAAATTTAAAAAGACTGTGATTAAATAATGGTCATTCTCTGTTAACGCTTCTAATTCGTCCGAATTGCAGTACCTATTGCTATATTCTTTTTACCCGACTGCGACAGAAGGAGGGTTATGTTTTTCGAGGGTATGTTTGTATGTATGTATGTTTGTATGTATAATTGTTTGGCACGCTCTGCAAGCTGAACGGCTCGATGGATTTTAGCTTGAGAGGTGTCGTTAGATTCGTATTTACTGTGAGAGTGACACTGGGTATATAAAAAAAAAACAAAATGGAATTTACTGTAAGAGTGATACTGGGTATATTAATGTCTTTTTTAAAACACAAAAAAAAATAAAAAATAAAAAACGGTCATTTAAAAAACTAAAAAACCCGACTGCTATTCTTTAAAAATCCCTAAAACAAGATAAATTGTAGCAGTCAGGACCCATTCGGGACCATCTGCAATGTAATATAGGTATGTGCTCTCAATTCACGAATCCTCCATTTCTAGAATGGGTCCCGACTGCTACAATTTATCTTGTTTTAGGGATTTTTAAAGAATAGCAGTTGGGTTTTTTAGTTTTTTAAATTACCGTTTTTTTTTCGTATGTTAATGTGTTATTGGTACTAATGCCCATAAGACAATACTGCCACATTGCCACGTTGTATGGCAATGCTGCTTGTTTGCCTCAAAAATAGACCATTTAAATAATTAAGCAAGAAACTTACACAAATGCCTATGGGAATAGCTAAATCACTATGCCTGCTACTTCTAAATGTCATGCTCGTTACAATACGTCATACAGAGATGCATCCTAAAAGAATTTCCGATAAGAATTAATCTCAAATCATTTGGTACTAATAAAGAGACGATTTTTTCTTGTTTTTTAAATCCAAGATGGCGGCGCGATATGTGAATATAGACGTCAGACGAATACACTGATATTATCTGTGGTCTTAATATTTGTGGCCACGAAGTTTGCGGGGTAGATAATAAATATTAGTCGTAATTTGTGGTTTGGAATCTTCTTACTATAGTCATTCATGTTGGTTACTCAATCACGCCAGAACGACTAAACGAGATCCGTTTAGCCGTTTCCTTAGAAATTATGTCGCAGTAACAATACGGCTCCAACACCAAATAATTTGCCATGCAAGTGAGGGCTTTCAATCAAGTGGGTTAAAAACCCCATAAAGGAAAGCAGAAAGCAGAAACCACAGAACTTCACCTGCTACGATCCTTACATACTCCTTTCGCCTCTTGTCAAACAAGCACGCCTGTTACGAGTACTGCAGGTCAGTGTAGGTCTTTCTAGGGCGTACCCTCCCTGCGTTGCTATTTACATCTGCTATATAAATCCCTTTTGTTAGTCGCCTTTCACTCATCCTCTCAACATGACCGAACCATCTAAGCATACTCTTTTCAATATTTGTCACTACGTCCACTTTTAATCCAGCATAATTCTACATTTTTTTAAACACTTTCCCGCTACCTCTTATACCTCACGCCTACCTCTCGTCGCTGCTTTTAAGGCCCAAACAAAACAGTAGCAGTCCCACACCACAGTACTTACAGCTTACATACAGTAATGACATTTCAATTGGTTCCCACGATGATACTAACTTAATTACACGGCTTCACTCGCTTCTCTGAGTGAGTACCCAATTAATGATTGACAGCTACCTATCAGCTGTGCTTCAATTGTTTGTAATTAGTAGTGATTTGAGATCTGCAAATATTGTCGTTGGGCTTCAAAGTCAAAGTCGAAGCATTTATTTCAATTAGACCATTTACAGGCACTTTTGAATTGTCAAGAAGTTAAACTGAAAATTGAAGCTAGTTGCTCGTTCCATACCGTAGGTCCCTATGGAGTTAGACGGGGCCCACTAGGGCCAGTGCCTGGTCACCGCGGCCCTGGAACGCAAAGGTCATTTGGAGGAACATGGATGGGTATTAGTCAGTTAGAATCTAACAATCCCTCCCGCTTCTAGCGGAAGAAGTCATTTGATGATATCTTGTCCTTGAAAAAAGTCTCTATGGAGAAGAACAAGCATGAAACTTTATGCACACAGGTCGGGCACAAAGTGTTATTGGGTTTTTCCATTAAGAATTTCTCATTAAAACAGCCCGGAGTTTGGAAGTTGGTGGTGTGACACTCCGTGTCTCAGAAATACGTAAAGCCGTTGGGCCTGCACCTGATTTCTCTCGGTTGTGTCAAATTGCCGTCATGTCGGACTATGAGAGTTGGGGAAGAGGGAGTGCTCTTGTGTTTGCGCACACACTTGTACACTATAATATATCCTGCGTACTTGGCTAGTCTGCATTAAGATTAGCTGCTGTGACCGGAATCGGTCTGGAGAATATATATTTTACATCACGATATAAAAAAATTGACTCGTTAGCCTAGTGGTCCTAAGCGCGGCTGCTACGCTAGAGGTCTTAGGTGCGATTCCCAGGTCGATTAAAGTGTTATTGGGTTTTTCTATGAAATTCTCAGTAGCAGCTCGGAGTTAGGATTTGTGCCCGGTTAATGGCAATAGGCTCGCCCCCTATTACAAGGGACCTAAACATGGGTGTACATTGGTACACCTTTGCCTACCCCTTCGAGGAATACAGGCGTATGTATGTGTACCTATCTATCTAAATAAATATAACTCAAAGGTGACTGACTGACTGACATAGTGATCTATCAACGCACAGCCTAAACCACTGGACGGATCGGGCTGAAATTTGACATGCAGGTAGATGTTATGACGTAAGCATCCGCTAAGGATTTTGATCAATTCTACCCCCAAGGGGATAAAATAGGGGATGAAAGTTTGTATGAAACTTTGTCAATTTTAAACCGCTCGGGCTGAGACTTTGCATGCATATAGCTACTATGACGTAGACATCCGCTAAGAAAAGATTTTGATAAATTCTACCCCCAAGGGGACAAAATAGGGGATGAAAGATAATACTTCTTAACGCGAGCGAAGCCGCGGGCAAAAGCTAGTAGTAAATAAATTGATAAAAGCTTCATTCAAGCTCAATTCCTACCGCTAAATAACTTTCTTCCCGTCCTCCAATACTTATATCTTAGTAGACACTGCGATCTTTCTCCCCGGATACCAATATAAATACTCAATCCATTAGTTTTTTGAAGGATGCCTTTTTTACCGCGGTCGGTAAACAGTGTTACTGCGGCGGGCTTTGGCGGTAAAACGCGGTAAAAAAAAGCTTATACGAAGGGAATAAACATTGGGTACTTGAGTCACGGTAACTAGGTAAGCAGAAATGGTGGTTGGAGATGCCAGAAGTGGTTTCTTGGAGTTAGATGTGTGATAAATGAATGGGAACGATTTGGTTGGATGGAATGATTTGAAAAGGATTAATTCTAGCGTCTTACTTCCTACTGGTATTATAAATGTGAAAGTTTATAAGGATTGATGGATGGTTGGATGTTTGTTACTCTTTCACGCGTTAACGGCTGAACGGATTTGGATGAAATTTGGCACTAAGATAGATTGTAGTGTGGAATAACTCGTAGGATACTTTTTATCCTGGAAAAGTGTGTGATAATACCTATATCAAATTTGACGTGAACGAAGTCGCGGGCAAAACTTAGTAATATTATAAATGCAAAAGTTTGTAAGGATGGATGTTTGTTTTTTACTCTTTCACGCTTAAACGGCTGAACGGATCTGGATGAAATTTGGCACTGAGGTAGATTGTAGTGTGGAATAACACATAGGATACTTTTTATCCTGGAAAAATAATACTAACCAACTTTGACGCAGACAAAGTCAAAAGGTGCGAGACGAGGGCAAAAGCTAGTGTTGTATAAATCAAATCATTATTTGCTTAACATGTGGTAAGTACAGAGATGTACATAATAATATTATGTGCAAATATACGTTGTGTTAAAGAAACATTGTACTGCCCTTCAAACTAAGTAAGTTTAAGTTAGGTATGGTCAAGAACAAAATGTGATCGGAATGAGCAATATAAGCAACGTTGAAGTTAGTCAAATCTTTTCTGACCAGAAGTTTGGGATGTGTGTACATGTAGCATATTGAATAAACATACATAATTATGTAGAATAGTGGATATTTCTCTTGCGTACTTTTTAGTGGCATTTCATTTTATTGCCTATAATAGACCTAATTATAAAATATACCGTTACGCCTGTATTCCTCAAAGGGTTCGGCAGAGGTGTACCAATGTAGACCTACAGTTTGCCTGTATGTTTAGGATATCAGGTTTTGTATTGTATAGATACCTAATTATTTGTTCTCAAAACTTAGAAATCTTCATTAAATTAGGTACCAATTATGTAATTCAAAAAATCTCGTCCGTATCGCTGACAATGGGGCAAGTGCCCAGAAAGCTGGCTATATTGCCACATCGAATGGCAATGCAGACGGTATATTGCATATTTGGCTAGTTTCCATTGACATTGGCCGAAAATCAGTCAGAAGAATATTTAGCTACTCATACCACTCTCTTTAATATCCTTAAAACGTTATAATATACAAAGCACAGCTCTCATACTGGTCTTTAGCTCAGTTCCAACCCTACCTCCACCTAGTTGCAACACCAAAAAATAAACAATATTATACTGGCAACAAACTGTAAAATTAACATCGCAGCAAAACCTAACCAAAGAGAAATAAAAACATTGAAATCCCAACTCTAATGACTGATTAAACAATTTATCTTTACCTCAACACGGCTCTAAGGACCAAAATCCTTTCACACATCTCCCACAACATAAAGATTTTGTACGTAAAACTTGAGTGTGAGACACGCAATTCCAACCCGTGTGGTACATCCTGTTGATTCAACGAGTATTTGTAAAGGACGGACGGTTAAAATTAGCAAGTCCTACCGCGGTAAAATTTAAAGACTTCTCCTTACTAATGTTTAAGTCAAATATCTGGTCCTAATATGGTTGGTCCAAAGGACCATTGTCGTGGTACGTAGGGTTAATGTGAGCAGTTAACGGGTTAGGACTATTAGGAAGGTAGTGGCGCCTTCAAGGCGGCTTGACATCAGTTAGAATGATTAAATGTGGTGGTGGGAACGAATTACTCATATGAACTCCCGGTTTTTTTCTTTATCGATGGCAAAACGGTTGTAGAAAGACAATTGACGAAGCTAAAAAGGGGCATGTTCTTTCCATCATTGCAATATTTTATTTTCCTTCTGGATAATACCTAGGGAACCTTATAATTGCGATTGAACCTTATGATTGAGATCCTTTTTTACGAAAACAAACTTTGATGCGGATGAGATTTTTGATGCCCTTTTTTTTAATGCCCTATGACCTTCCTTTCTTTTTGTTTTTTTTTTTAACTGTACATAGTTTTAATTTAATTATTATTATTTAACTAAGTTTTGTGTTCGAAAAATAAACGAGCTAGCTATGAATGGTTTTAACTAAACTTTATAAATATCCCCACGATCCCTGTACTGTCGAATGCACCCGTAAGCGCATCGTTTTGCACGCGTTACGCTGCGTACCAATAATAAAGTAAGTATAAGTATCTCCCATTAATTGGAGTAATAAATATTTTAAGTCTAATAATCTTCGAACTAAATAAATATTATACGCCAATCCGTCTTGAGCAAGCGTGTTTATCAATGCTCATGCCTTCTCTGTATGAAAAGAGGCCTTTGCTCTGCAGTGGTACAATAATACTGGTAATATTATTTATCTGACAGATACCTACTTATGTCGTCGTATGTGCGAAAACATTGTTTAAATTAGAACCTTATGCCTTATTGAAACAGCGTGCATTTTCTAATTTTTCCGTCGAAAGTACTAACTAACTTGGATTGATAACATTGATGACGATATCGCGATAGTACCTGAATTATGAAGCTCCTGATTCAAAATTGACATAAGAATTGGAAGTCAGGAATATTTTTATATGATTGAATAACTAGATTGTACTTAGTACATACATTTTTTTCAAGTTATTGAATGAAAACCTAATGATTTTAGGTAGTTAACGCCGATTTAAAATTTGTTCTGCATAAGTTTTGTGTGTATTAAAATATTTTCATATTGACAAGATAAAAAGTTGACGACTTGCCCCGGTTTAGCTACAAGCTAACAGTCGAATTCCTTAAATCTAAATCGGCTGAGCTGTTGCTTTTTTTCTCAAAGACAGCTTAACATAACCTTTCATCATCATCATCATATCAGCCGCAGGACGTCCACTGCTGGACATAGGCCTCGCCCATAGATTTTCAAATGGACCAAAAGGCTAAACAAACTAGCGTCCGGAAAAGCCAATATTCAATCGTACCCTCGTCCGATGTTCCCCGCCCAATAACACAGGAGTCCGGCACTTCCACTATTATTTTAGTACAGTATCCTGCGCCGCTCCCTGCGGCCTTGTCGTGAAGATATCGCGGTTCGTGTTCCCGCCGGCTTTGACTTGCCGCCGCTTTGCCGCGCCGCCTCCGATTCTGTTATTGGCTGTAGGGTTGGCACTGCTGAGATTTTGATGGAGTTTCGTTGTTTGTGGAAATTGAAAGTTTCTTAATTTTATTTTTTTTAAGTTAGCTACTGATAATAAGCCGGTCGTGTCTATGAATTCTGTTTAATATTAATATTTTTTCATTATTAAAAAAATGTTTCCCCGCAACAGGATTTTTTCCTATATCTTGGTGCAGAAACTTACAGAACTATAGCTAGAGTCGGAACAACTATTTTCACGCCATACAAATATTTGTTCCGTGCTAGAATTGAACACGCAATTCGTAGCGCAGCAAACAGTCGTTCAGTTACCGTGCTAACTGTGCCGCCATTTGCCACTAATATTTCTGACACCAACCAGCCACCTGGAACTGGTAATTTTTTTTGGAACGACATTCCTTAACGCAGATTACGGTAGGAGTTTACTGGCAGAAATCGGGGCTACACTGAACAGCAGATTTTTTTTAATAATCGATGAAAACTATTTGCCCCTAGGGCGTCTCGAATCTTGTCCTGAATCCATGTACCTAAAAGTTTGTATAACGATGTCCATTTCATCACGCATAAAAGTATAAATAAAATTCCACCACCGCGACAGCCCTACCGCACGCGACGCCGACCATATTATTGACACTATAAATTCTAACGCACGCGGGTTTTAAAACCAGCCTCCCACGCACACAGGCACAGAACAAGATCAGGTGTGATCACGCACACACACGCACGGAATCGAATCAAAAGTATCGATATTGTACTCATTAGTGGCGATCGCGAATTTAAAATCGAATAATTGTTTATGAATAGTTTTTGCAGAATAAACTATTTACCTGCCTGTTTATTTAACTGGCTCGGTAGCCTAGTGGTTCTAAACGCGACTGCTACGCTAGAGGTCTTGGTTTCGATTCCCAGGTCGAGCAAAAAGTGTTATTGGGTTTTTCTATGAAATTCTCAGTAGTAGCTTGGAGTTTGGATGTGAGCCCGGTTGATGGCAACAGGATCGCTCCCTATTACATGGGACCTAAATTTACCGGCGAACTGTGGGTGTACATTGGTACACCTTTGCCTAACCCTTCGGGGAATACAGGCGTGATTGTATGTAAACTATTTATCTTTCTTTTCTTTTTATGTTTGGTTTTCATTGGTGTAATATTTTTAGACAACCCGATTAGGACTGCTGGAAGATGCTGGATGCAGGCCGCTTCCATCCGGTCCTTTTGGCTAGGTATCAATGGGGAGGCCTATGTCCAGCATCTGCCTTGAGCAATCGTGTTGATTATGCTCGTGTGGTCTCTGGATGACTTTGCCCAAAAGTGGGACATTAATAAGATAGTATTAGTATTCAATTGTATGAATTAATCGCACAATAAAACATGTTTTTACTATTTCAGCAATAATAATGTGAAACAAATAATTCGTTTTAAACATGTTTATGGGCAATGAATGAAGAAACAGAATTTTAATATTTAACACTATTTAAATTAAACGTCAATTAAATTCAATCCTATTTTTAAAATCCCTGACCCACACATAAACAGTATAATTGATAGAACAGGTATCACACGCACACATTCACACATCTACGTACCCGAATGACGTACCCATGTAAAGTGACGTAATGACATCCGGATGTGATCAATGGTGATCAAATCATTGATTTATTTGTAGATGTTTAATTAGTAGTAGTATAGCTACCTGCGTCAGAGTTGATCCGGGTCAGTTTAGTACATGTAACTCTCCAGACCGATTCCGGCCACGGCGGCTAATTTTAATGCAGACTAGCCACGTACGCAGGAGATATTATAGTGCACAAGTGTGTGCGCAAACACAGGTGCACTCCCTCTTCCCTAACTCTCATAACCCGATGGTTCGGCAATCCGACATGAGAGAGAGAGATCAGGCACAGGACCAACGGCTTTACGTGCTTTCCGAGGCACGGGGGTGTCACACCACCAACTTTCAAACTCCGGGCTGCTACTGAGAAATTCCTAATAGAAAAACCCAATAACCCTTTTTGCCCGACCTGGGAATCGAACCCGGGACCCCTTGCTCAGCAGTCGCGCTTGCGACCACGAGACCAACGGGGCAGTGTTAGTGTTTAGTACCTATAGTGTATACAGTGGTATAAGTCATACCGGGTAAGTACTGTGTCATACTGATCTTGCTCTTTGTGAAGGAGCTCCTCCGGGAAGGAGCTCCTCCACCACCATTCTTATTTCTGCCGCAAAGCAGCGTTGTTGTGTTCTGGTTTGAAGAGATGGGTACCGGTGTAATTACAGTCACTTGACACATGTCAACTTTGCATCTGGGATGGCAACGCATTTGCGAGGCCTCTGGTATTGCAGATGTCTATAGACAGAGGTGACTTAACATCAGGTAGGCCGTCGAATTGCCATATCATATTGGCCATTCAACTATGTTTAAAAAAAGCGCAAAACATTTAGGAAACTAAAACAAAAACAGTCCAGTAGTCTAGAATTCTGTAAACAAACAGTCGGGAGTTCGGGACCCACTATTGGGAAGATTTGCACCGGTATAGATATTTGATGGATCTCTCTTTGAAATCTAGTATTTAGACTCTTTTTTTTCTCTTTGCATCGTGCGGATCCAAAAGCAATACTAATAACGACTCCTAAATTAAAGCAGTATTAAAAAAAAATGTTTGGCAACAGGGTGTCAGAAGTCCGCTTCTAATAAGCAAGGACAAGGTGCGAAACAGTTGAAAAATGGACAATTAATTATTATTAAACTTTCAATGAAAAAGCAATGTAAGAAGACACTTGACAATAATTCATTTAACACCATTCCTCTTCCTCGCGTCGTATTCCTCATTCCTGAGGGTCGTGAAGCTCCCGTTGTATCAGCTTCTGACTGATGGTATCTTGCCATCTGTCGGTCTTTGCCATCATGTAGTCTTCTTCTTCTTTTATCGTGTGGGCAGTAAGGTCCTCACGACTCCACACACCCTAGTGTCCGAGTTTCTAAACCGCATCAAGGGCCTCTGACATTGTTAACGATGTCAGTGATGTCCAAGATAAACTTAGAAAGTACATATGAATTAGAAAAAGTCACATTGATACTTGCCCGTGCCCGGTTGCCAACCCACAACCTCGAGCATGAGAGCGAACGGACGAAACGCAATAACAACACGAAAAATGTAGAAAAGATGGTCAATTCTTAGCCATGAAAGTATCGCTAATTAAAAGCGAATTAGCTTAAAATTGCCTATCACAGCGATGTAGATTGTTATCTTAAAGCTATCGTCGCGACATTGTAGGCAGAGACACGGAGTAGAATATTCAGAGGCTAATAGCAAACGCTGTTGTGGTGGCCCAGTGGTTATGGCGCCCGCCTCTGATAGGAGGTTGTGTGTTCAAAACCGGTGTGTACTAGGGTGATTTATTATTTATTTAAAATGTATGCAACAAAAATATATAAAGACGGACTTAATGCCTTAGGCATTCTCTCCCAGTCAACCAAAGGTGGTGAAGAGATAACATAACATTTGCCAATTAAAAATTGTAGGTACCAGAGTAAAACCACTGCTTTCCATATTGCTGTAAAAAAGGTTATCATCCATTCATTCATTTATTATTTATTTACTTCAAATGCCTTATTCATATCAATGATACACAATATATCATGATTATCCTTTACAATTAAACTTAATGTAAATTGAAATTAATGTAATTGTAAACTGACTTTGCTCACCGCTTTAATGGTATCATTAAAGCGGTGAGACATATAGCACTGTGTAATATTATAAACTCCTTTGTACACACACTATGTTTCTGCCCAATAAATATCTTCTATTAAATTATAACGAAAATACCACAAGGTTGTTGTATTTCCAATTCAAAAATATATAGCTTTTACTTTAAGCAAACTCGTATTATCTCGAATCAACGTCACGCGTTGACGAGCGCGCCATCAACTAATGTCAAACCTCGGCCTCTGTAACATTACTTACTCCATGTCACCTTACCGATGGCCAAGATAACGGGTAACCACAGTAAAACGGATCATTATTCCTCCGCCAAAGCTTACAACGTACTGTTAATTACTAATTAAATTAATGGTTTCATTAAAATTTTATGACCTTTTTAATTTATGGAAGGTAGTCAATGAAGTAGCTGGTATGGTGTTTTTGTTTTTGAATGAGGTTGCTTGAATATTTTAGTACCTAATAATATCTAAAGACTAGCTTTTGCCCGTTACTTCGCCCGCGCGTCAGAGTAAAAAGGTATATTCGAAAGACACGTGGCGCCATCTATTATCATAAGAACGTTATTGTTGTTTTCCTCGGAAAGCTTACTACCTCCTACGCTAGAAGTCCTGGGTTCGATTCCCAGGTCGAGCAAAAAGTGTTATTGGGTTTTTCTATGAAATTCCCAGTAGCACCTCGGAGTTTGGATTTTTGCCCGGTTAATGGCAATAGGCTCGCCCCCTATTACATGGGACCTAAATATACCGGCGAACTGTGGGTTTACATTGGTACACCTCTGCCTAACCCTTCGGGATATACAGGCGTGATGGTATATATATATATAGGATCTAAACAAACCGGCAAACTATAGGTGTAAATTGGTACACCTCTGCCTAACCCTTCGTGAAATGCAGGCGTGATGGTATTTGTGTAATATGGATTTCCAATCACACTACTCATCGTCGAAACCGTTCGCGTCTGACTACCCAAGGTGTATAACCTCGGACAAAAATAAAGGAGTCTGCAAAGTTATCGGTCAAATCAGCGCCTTGCATTGTTTGATGCGCAGGCGCCGTGACGGACCGCGGTATGCGATGTACTGCAATCATCAGTAGGTACATAGACAATTAATCACGCATAAATTATTGCAATATAACATACATTGTATGTATATATGTATGTATGTATCGGAGAATACTGGCTTGATGGTTCAAGAATTTCATAGGAAAACCCAATAACATTTTTTTTCTCGACTTGGGAATTGAATCCAAGACAGTCGCCCTTAGGCCCACTAGGCTAACGAGGCAGTTATTATTGCAGTATGAATTAAATAATAATAAATTTAACCCACAATTTGACAGTAATTTAAATATTTGCGTTAAATTAATCTAATATGCCAAATGTGTGGAAAATACAACAAAAATGATAATCACACTATACATTATTTAATCCGTACTAATATCCGTACTAATATATCCGTACTAATATTATAAATGCGAAAGTAACTCTGTCTGTCTGTCTGTCTGTCTCTTCTTCACGCCTAAACCACTGAACTGATTTTAATGAAATTTGGTACAGATATAGTCTGGGACCCGAGGAAGGACATAGGATAGTTTTCATCCCGGAAATCCCCCGGGAACGGGAACTATTAATCCACGCGGACGAAGTCGCGGGCAAAAGCTAGTAAATTATAAATGTAATATTTATATTCACCTTCTTCTATTTTGAGATAAAGTACCTAAACATTTTAACTTTCTCTTCTTCTTCTCGTGTCGATTGTCTCTTTCAATTCTGCAAGTAGGTCTACAAATTATTTCAATTCTGTTCAATTCAATTCAATTCAATTCTGCAAGATACAAAATACAAAGAGACCTACTTGCCAAGCAAATAAAGATATTCTTCTCTATTCTATTATGAAGCAATAACATGCAACTGTATTTAATTAAAATTAATCGGTGTTCATTATCCAAAATCTATAAAGTGAAATATTTAGACGTGTGTCGTTTTGTTGGAACTAAACGCAATAATCAGTTTCGTCACCTCTGTTAGTTTTCACACATAAAGACCAACAACCTACGTTAATAATAATAATTATGCAAATCAAGAGGTAACTCTTTAATCTATGATCATGATAACATCACTCCTTATCTCTACTCATCATTAGGTACTACACAATAGACTTATCAATAGACAATTTAATATTTTTTTGTTATAATAAATACTTACGTGATAAAACTAACGGGTTTTTTGACAAAGCGCAACAATTTGAATCGATGAGGTAAAAACAAAAAACTATTTAAGTGCGTTGGACTTACAAACGAAGGGTTCTGTAACCGTCGTATGATATGTAACAAGACACAATTATAGTAAGAGTACATCTTTTATATAAGTAATAAAAATTAATGGGTAAATGTGTTTCTCAGTTCAAAACTCAAGAAGGGCTGCACCGATTTGGCAGATTTTTTTTTTTGTATAAGTAATTTACCGAACAATGACAGTAAGTTTCTTTTTCCAAAATCCGTTGTAATTGACAAATATTTGCACTCATGCGAAGCCTGGGTGGTTCGATAACAGTGCCTACAATGGTTACTAAAAATTGTAACTCAGTTTATTTTTATTTGTTGTTATAGTGATCACAGTTGTACCTGAACTGAAAAATTTCATGTTTTCACCTATTACGGTTCAAATCTAACCAAATTGAACAAAAAAAAACTAAATTTTTGATGTACGAGTACGAATATAGTTATCGGATTTTTAGACAAGGGCGAATAAAGGGGGTCTTTGAACTCTGCGCGAACGAAGTTACGGACAAAAGCTAGTACAAGACAAAGACAATAAAAATACATACCATTATAAACTTTAAACAGATAACAATAAAAACAAATATCGTAAAAATAAAAACGGCATTTTACAAAAGAAAGTCGATCGCCAATCAATCTTCGGTTCCACTCAATTAATGAATTAAATTAATTGATTAACTGTAATCCAATAGTTATTAAAGCCGCGGTTCCGTCTCGAATAATAAAACCCTTTCAGTCGTAAAACTTAACACTATAACTGCGTTCGCATAAAAAAATGTTATTGTTATTTTTATCTTTATGCGAAAATTGCATTTTTTGTTATTTATAGCTTAATGTTATTATCAGAGGGTTGCAGTATTTTTAATTAGTCTCTTTGATGGATATATTTTTTTAATCTGTAATGTATCTATTTTGTATCATAACATAACATACCATCTCGTCTGTATTCCCCTAAGAGCTAGGCAGAGGTGTTCCAATGTACACCCACAGTTCGCCGACATGTTTAGGTCCCATGTGATAGAAGGCGAGCCTATTGACATTAACCTGGCACAAACCCTAACTCCGAGCTGCTACTGAGAATTTCATAGAAAAACCCAATAAGTCCTTGCTCGACCTGGGAATCGAATCCAACGTCTAGCTCTGTTTTACTACATACATGTATACATAAACTCACGCCTTTCTCCCATGGGGGTAGGCAGAAACCACAACACTATGATCCTTACATACCTACTCGTTTCGCCTCGTCCACATTCATACATCTGGTCATACAAGCACGTCGGTTACAAGTACTGCGTACCCGACCTTTCTGAAGAACCTCACCAATAAGGTCAGGGTAGGTCTTTCAAGGTGTCCCCTCCCTGTATTGCCACTCACATCGACCTAATAGAATAATATATTCAGTACGTGTGTGGCCTAGTCTAAACCCTAGTCTGTTTACTTATAATTTAAACGACAAACGACAACACACGCCTATCACTTCCAACTTGACAACTTACAATGTAAACTGCAATTTCTCGCGTGTTAGCGCAAGTGAGACGTCATGTAAGAACGAGACGGATAGATTATCGCAGTGCTTAGGCGAGGGGCGGCGCGTAAAGCCACGCCCACTAATATCGATCAGACGAAGGTATAATTTATTCATAATTTCTGTTATTATGTCCTCTTTCGAATAATATTGTTCGCCGCGGCACGGGAGGGTTAAGCGACGTTGTTGTATGAAAAAATAATGTACCTGTATGTGATTTGTGAGGCTGATAACATACAGAACTAATGACCAATTAATTGTTATGTAGGTACGGTCAACAAAATAGATAGTCAGTGTTGGCAGGTATTGTTAAAATTTTCTTCTAAAATGATAGATGTCTGCAAAGTCAAAGTCAAATCATTAATTTTAATTAAACCATTAACATGCACTTATGGACGTCAATTACATGAAAAAAAAAATTGAATCTAGTTGCCCATTCCAAAAGTTAGTTTCGTATGGAGAAGAGTGGGCGAGAAACCCCATTCGAATTTAATTTAATTTTAATTAACGCGTCTGTATTTCCGAACGCATTCAACCCTAATCTCTTCAAAGTTAGAGTGAACAGGCTTCTTCTGGGTAAGCTCACTACATCGTAGACTTTGTGTATGTCACCTCTGACCAAGACTAACGTCAAGAGCTTAGCCACCTACATTTAAAAAAAAAAAAAACAATGAACTGTTTGTTTTCCAATCAACAAATTAAATTTTATTCGAAATCATCTTTCAGCGTCTAAATAAAATTCAATTTAAGTTACGGCATATTACTTAGGTATCTGTTTTGTGGATTGTATCAAGGAACTTATAAAAGCCTTGGACTGTATCTATAGGGTACAGTCAGCAATAAAAGTAGATTAACATTTCAGTTTTTTAAATCCTTAATATTAGGTAATGGAAATACGAAATGGATCTACAATTAAGAAAAAAAAATCTGAATTACATTGAATTGTCTTATTTCGAGTCGATCAAAAGTAAGATTGCTAATCGACTTTTGTTGCTGACCGTAACTACAAGTAAACTAGTTCCATATTATTATATTTCCTGTTGTAACTACCTTGTACATTTACGTCAGAAATTACATCAGAAAGGAAAAAACTTAATAATAAATTGCTCGGGTTGGGTATCGAACCCATTACCTCTCTCGGTAATAACGCCTGTAACCACTTTACTAGACCAATAACGTAAAAACATTAATTTCAACGTTTTCACTCGTAAGTTCAATGTTCTTACTTTTATTTATTTATTGATATACTACTCTGTGTGTAAAGTACCGGGAATTCCTAAATTACAGGACGCGCGGTAAACCTATCGAAATATTGTTTTTTTCTATAAATTGGTAGCTCTGTTCTGAGTTACCGTGGTAACTTTGAGCACTATATGTCACTCAGTGTAATTACAGCTGCCGTTTTTGTACTTCTTGGTTGTTAGCGTGCTGCGATTTTGTTATGGAAGAATTTTTTGAACAAAAAGAGTTTGCCTTACGTTTTGCGTTTCAAACAAAATTTCTTGTGCCAAATCACTAAAAATGTTGCAGAAGTCTTACAGTGATACATGTATCTCAAAAACACTGGCATATGAACGGTATAAAGTATTTAAAGAAGGCTGACAAGTGGTAGTTGATTTGCCTCGTTCTGATCGACCCCCAACAGCTGCGAATGATGAAAACATCATTTTAATCAGGAGTCTGGTACTTAGAAATCGTCATAGGAGTTTTAGAATGATGCTCTAGAGGTTAGCGTATCTTTTAAATCCGTTCATATTATTCTGACTGATAGTTTGGGCATGAGACGCGTCGCCGCACGATGAGTGCCAAAAGAGCTCAATTTTGTCTAAAAAGAGCATCGAAAGCAGGTTGCTGAAGACATGATTTCCCGAGCTTCTACGGACTTCACTTTCATGAATTTCATAGTAACTGGCGACAAGACATGGGTTTATGAGTACGATAAGCAAACAAGCCAACAATCAGCAAAATAGCGCGATTCGAGTCGATTGAATCTAAAAAAGAAAATTCGCTGAAGGAATCGAACACCATACCTTAATCAGCTTACAAAAAAAATATGGAGGACTGGTTTAAGCACTGGCGTAGCTGTATCGTAAGCTAAGGGGCCTACGTTGAAGGTGACATAATAAATTTTGGCGAATAAATTACTTTTTTGGTTTTATTGAACAATTCCCGGTACTTTTTACACAGAATGTATACCTACCATAACGCCTGCGTTCTCCGAAAGATTACGCAGAGGTGTACTAATGTACACCCACAGTTCGCCGATATGTGTAGGTCCCATATACTAAGGTGCTAGCCTATTGCCAATACCAGGCACATAATATACAAACTCCGAGCTGCTACTGAGAATTTGAAAAACTCAGTAATACTTTGCTCAATCTGGGAATCGAAACCAAGACCTCTAGCGCAGTCGGGCGTAGGACCACTAGGCTAGCGAGACATGGGACCTAAATATACCGGCGAACTGTGGGTGTGCTAATACCTCTGCCTAACCGTTGGGAATACAGGCGTGATGGTATACTTATTTATTGTATTTCAAAATTCATCGGGATTTCAAGGCTAAAATAAACTGGTATATTTTGTGAAGTTGTTTCTTTGAATCATTGTTTAATAGTGCCATCTAGGTACCCAATTATCAATTTCCTCATCACTAACCACCTCCTCAATCTTCCACAGAGAAGCTCCGCCTCTCGCTGTGCGTGGGCTGCGGCGGCCAGATCCACGACCAGTACATCCTCAGGGTGGCTCCCGACCTGGAGTGGCACGCCGCCTGCCTCAAGTGCCAGGAGTGTCGCCAGTTCCTCGACGAATCCTGCACCTGCTTCGTTAGAGACGGAAAGACGTACTGCAAGAGGGATTATACTAGGTAAGACACTCACCTATTATACAAGCTGTTGATTTGCATCCTCGTCACATTTTAGGAGCTTGTCATAAAAAAATAGAAGTAATCAAATATAATTACGATACTTGGCTAATATCTAATAAATACTTGTTTTTTTATTTGCAACTATCAAATAACAGTATTCCAGAATACTCCTCTCGCAAAATTCAGAATCGCCCAGTTGCGTATGCGGTAGGCAGAGTTGTCACGCGGCTATATCAATGTGTGCATAGCGCCTAAACCCTCTGGCGAGATGGCTAGCCCGAATTGGAAAATCACGTCAAAAAAAAAAAAACAAAACCAATTTTTTTTCTCGCAAACGAAGTAAATTGCGCACATGGAAGTAACTCTTGCATTTGAAATATAAAACGCCATAGACTCATAGCATTAACTTAGTCATGTCCGATTTTGAGGGTTTCTAAAACACTGTGTGTCGTCTGTCTTTTAGATTTTACCAGCTTCAGCCCGCGAAATTGTCCACGTCAAAGTTGACATATTATCCCACGGGAACCGTAATTTTTCCGGGATAAAAAGTATCCTATGTGTTATTCCACACTACAATCTAACTCTCTATCTCAGTGCCAAATTTAATCCAGATCCGTTCAGCCGTTTGAGCGTGAAGAAGAGACAAACAGACAAGGTTTCGCCTTTATAATATTAGTGTGATCATCAATTCATCATCATTATCATATCAGCCGCAGGACGTCCACTGCTGGACATAGGCCTCCCCCCATAGATTTCCAAAAGGACCGGTTGGGAGCGGCTTGTATCCAGCGTTTTGCATCGGTCTTAATAAGGTCGTCTTTTAAAATTATAAATGGAGATTGGAATTTAAATTGTGAGAAACCAAACTCAGACTTAAATAAACTTTGTATGGCGGTTTCACGCCTAAATAACTGAACCGATTTGATGAAATTTGGTACAGAGTAAACTTCAATCCCTAGAAAAGACAAGGTTACTTTTTAATCCGCGACTTCTTTTCCGCAATACTGATGAAGTCGCGGGTAAGCTAGTTACTCTACCATTAAAGTAACTAGCTTACCCCGTCTGAGTTTTTTGCTATCACGGGCATGGGCCCGTGATAGCAAAACACTCAGAATTAATAAGACAACCTTGGCTGGTGCAAGCGGGCCTTCAAATTACTGTTGTTTCGTGCTATGAATCTAATAAAAAAACATCAACGGAACCCAGATTTTAACTGTCAAACTCAATCAACACGTCTGAAGCTAAAAACACGAGCACAGGTATATTCAATTTCTGACATCAACATTTGAATTGGACCAATCAAATATTATTATTTATCTTCCACACCTAAATGAAGACACGACAATTCTCTCTTTAACATAACAATCAAAACTTTAAAACACGACCGAGCCCGTTCTCATTACAGATCTAACAGCAATCACTAATTTCACATTCCAAAAAAAATATCCAGAGACAAAAAAAAAAAGAATAAATAAAACACTGGTAATCGAAAACCCGCTTATCCGGCCGGTGTAAGCGGGAACAAACAGATATCGTGTTCCCGCCGCCCGCCGCGCTGTCAAACTGACGTTTGTTTTGGCGCCAAAATACATAATGCTGAGTTGAGCTGCGTTTGTTTTCACTTCGGCACATCACAGTGAGACTTTACCAACACATTTTGCTGTTGGAAAACGTATTTTCAGCTTTGAACATTGAATTTTAGTCTTTATTACTTTGAGGTTAGAAACTTTGAGGTTATGATTTTATTTTACCAACAGTTTTAGTTTGTTTGTATTAGTGTAATACTATATTTTAGCAGCGAGAAATGGAAGGGTGAAAAGATAAACATTAAAGGTTATTTTAGTGAATTTCATCTTTGGCGTCTGTGTGTATAGAGTGGCGCCCGACTTATGATTGACGTAACGCTATTCTTTTTTTAGTCTAGAGTTTAGGGCATTTTGTAAACTGTTGATTAAAATTGGAAGAATTTACATTTGTTACTTCCATTCGCTAATGTAAGAGTCAGAGGAGAATGTCGGATTTTCTTTCATGTTTTTTAGAAGTCTGAAAGTTTATACGTTTTGAAATCAATCTGTTGAAATCAAATGATTAATAACCGAATCTAAACCCTCTTTAGTATCGAGTTTGTTGTGCCATTTTCCAGTTTATTAATAAACTAGACTAGCCTAGACTAGTTAGGTTTTGTGGAGTATGTTTTGACTAATAAATAGTTCATTTAATTTTGAAGCACTCATGGAATTATCGATCTCAAGTTTTTATGTCACATTTATCAGATTTTCATCGTAAAATGAGTCGGATAAAAGATTATTATCAAAAAACTGTTTTTGAGCGCCATTTTTCGCACCATTAACGCGGCGAAATGCACATTCTAATAGAGCGTTACAATAAGAATACAGAGGTTTTGAACTTCTCGATCTCTTTCTAAATAAATTTAAAAGTAATGATCTGAATTTTGCAATAATGAATTTCTATTCTAATATTTTTTTGTATTGTGTAATTTTGCATACCGATTATACGGTGAGACATGCTGAACTTGTGCAATATATCTAGTATTTATAACATCCAGTAACCATATTTCTGGCAACATAAATATATTCTATTCCACGCTGTAGATTTAGCAACTGGAAGGACGCTAAAAATTTAATTAGGTATACGTTTTAAGTATACTATAATTCGAATCATCTTTTTATTTTGCTGAATATACCAATGCACGGTAAGCGTACTATGTATGTATTTACAAACTCATAGGTAAAGGTCACACTACCTACTACGCAACTCTCAAGGATGTAAACAATTTCTAGAAAAATAATAGATAAACTATACCCAATGTAGATTAACAGTTAACCTGCCACCGATAAGGCGACTAAACGCCGCGACTACCCGTTACTCATTTCTTAGAATTTATGAATATTTATCATTATCATTTCACGATAAAAGACGCCGACTGTCTGTATGTCCATCTATGGAGATAACTAGCAAAGATAACGGGCTATTCATATCTAGCCGCCATAGTTCTTCTAATAAACCGCTGCTTGTGATAAATCAAAAACCATTTATTTAAATCGGGCTGAAAATCAGTGCTTTTTGAAGGTTAGTTAGCCTTTTAACGACGACTTTTCGGTACTATCTATAGTTAGTTAGGCAAAGTCGAGTCCTGGATTCGATTCCCACGCAGGTCAGGAAATAAAAGTGTTATTGGGTATTTCAATTTGGAATTTCTGGGTAGCAGCCCGGAGTTTTGGAAGTTGGCGGTGTGACGCCCGCGCCCCCGTGCCTCGGAAAGCACGTAGAGCTGTTGGTTCCTCGCCTGATTTCTCTCCGGTTGTGTCGGTTTACTATCTGACTATGACATTTAGGGAAGAGGCAGTGCACCTGTGTTTGCGTACGAACTTGTGCAGTATAATAACTTCTCTTTAATTGGCTAGTTTCCATTGATTAGCCGCCGTAACCGAAACCATTCTGGAGAAAATTGTTATATATTTTACACTTCTAATTCGATTTAGACCACATTTCTGATGTATTTACCATATTCTGACAAATAAATGATTATGATTATGATTTAATAGAACAATATGGGAGTATATTTAAGATAATTTTCAATTTTCTTTCTTTATTAATAAAACATTTTTAATTCATTAGACTTTGTGACAAAATTACATTGTAATGGCTTATTTTACTACCCAAATTGACTAACATGGTGTTCGAACATAAACGACAAACAAAATGCAGTTTATTGTATTAAATACCAACCACAAAAATATACAAAAACAAACCCAGAGGTCGCAACAAAACATTAAAATAAACAAAACACATCAAAAATAGCCAATCAAACTTAAAATTAACCCTTCAAACGCGAGCGCGGGACGGAAACCCAATGTTTACGCCACACGGTCCAAGCGACCGTGTCGGTCAACGCGCGGTAAATATAGGAAATGTACTGAAAATACTCTATTGAAAGTCAAAATCACATTGTTTGTAGTACTGAGTAGTAGTGATCCATCATTTTAGAGGAAACGGGGAGTATTGGGAAGTGTTTTTGTTGTACGAGAGGATTTCCTTCAGGGTGTTGTGGTGTAAACATATTTCACCTCATTAATAAACGTGAAGTAAAGTTACACCGGTATTAACTTCGAATTAGCAATATATTTTTCGAGGATTAAGTTTAGTGTAACTTTACTCCGAGTTTATTAATAAGGGGGATTAGGACTAATTATATTTAAATCAAAGCATTTATTTCAATTAGACCATTTACAGGCACTTTTGAATTGTCAAGAAGTTACAGTTTAAAATTGAAGCTAGTTGCTCGTTCCAAAACGTAGGTCTCTATGGAGAAGAACGAGCAAGAAACTCCATGGACACTCTTTTCCTTCCATTTGGTTTTTACAAAGTCTTGGTTACAATATTCTTGTTGCTTCTATATGTGAAAACAATGAAGGTGAATATAAAAAATAACAAAATTATAATAACGATGTAAGACATGGCAGTTAAGAGATGACCAATCCCAACTGACAGCACCCGTTCACGAATATGACGCGTGCATCATATTGTCTTCATAACTGACATCGGTGAAGGAAAACATCGTGAGGAAACCTGGACTTATAAATTAATATAAGTAAGTCGAAAATCAACAAACCAACATTGTAATCTTCTAAATAAATAATACCAACCTATTATTGTTTCACTGCAGGGCAAAGGCCTCTTCTTATACAGAGAAGGCACGAGAATTGATCACCACGCTTGCTCAAGGCGGATTAGCGATTTCAAACTTACTTATATTAATTACAAGTCCAGGTTTCCTCACAATGTTTTCGTTCACCGATGTCAGTGATGTCCAAGATAAACTTAGAAAGTACATGTGAATTGAAAAAGTAAGATTGGTGGGACCCCCAACCTCATGCAATGAGTGGCGTTTGCCTTAATCACTGGGCAAGACAAAATTTTATATTTAGGTATCTAACGATTCAGTAGTAGTAAATATCTTTGTAAAGGAGCTCGTCCGGGGAAGTACTACCACCATACCAACTTCTGCCGCAAAGCAGCGTTGTCCTCTGTTTGAAGGATATGGGTGCCGGTGTAATTACAAGCACAAGAGACCTTTCAATACTGTTGTGATGTAGTATGTAAGTACCCATTATTTCTATGTGTGTAACCAATATATAATCCGTGTAACAACATAATTAAAGACAGTCTTGTGCTATATCTTGTGATGTTTCATTCAATCTGACACCCGACCTTACATGGCGACCCTGCCACCAAACAGGGCTTGAATCATGTGCGCGACTAGTGTAGACTTTGCTCTGCGCGACTACTGTTTAAGTGAGAGACATATTAAAAGTGACTTTTAATCATGTGTAACTCAAAAGTAACTAATGAAGAGGTATTTCTCAATCAAAATAGCGCCGCTAAAAACACCGCGACGGTGGAGGAATTTAAATTTCATTTGTCGGCAATAAGTATCGTGTTAACAATCATTTGCACGATTTTATTCCTTGGCACGCTGTACTTCATGTTTAAAATTTACAAGAGATGTCATGAGTCTTGGACGCGAGAGCAGATAACGAGACATATCTTACGGCGTTCTTTGGATCGATCCAGAAAGTACCGCGGCGGCGCTACTAGCATGTCTGCAAACGAGGAATGTCGGGTCCATGCTTCCAACAAGGGTTCTTAGCAACACAGAGGCGTGTAACAAAAAGTGCAACTCGGCAAGTGTTCTTGTGAGTTCAGTGTCCTAATAAATGTATGAAAGTGCGGCAATTCTAATTCGGACTGTATACGCGTGTCTTATCAGTGGAATCATAATCGTAATCTATAAATATGGACTATAAACTTATTAACAGTTATGTATGAGGAGTTACTGCAGTTATACAATGACCTTGGTAAGATAAGAATATATTTAATAAAAATAGGGGCAAGTAGACGAAGAGGTGAAATTGTTTTAAAGAAGCTCAAAGAGGCCGATAATTTATTGAGTGCTTTCAATGAGAGATTAGAGCATTTAAATTTGCTTAAAACTGGATTAAAGGACGAGGAAATTTGTAAATTTGATAAATTAAACAAAGATTTTGTTAGGTTATATGACAATATTTTAGACTTGTGTAACAATTCAACATCAACTGAAGAATCAAAAATAGAACTAAACATGGAAAAATTTGATTTAAAGATCGCCTTGAGCTTATTACCAGTTTTAAATGACGACGGCACAAATACGAAACAGCTCATTGATGGGATAGAATACTATCAAACAGAACTAGACTCAGTCGGTCAAATTAAGTTAGTAAATTTTGTTTTAAAGAGCCGACTTTCGCAGTCTGCTAAACTCAAACTTAATACAAAGTATGACAGTGTAAATGAGTTAGTCAAGGCTATGAAAACAAGCCTGCTACCTAAAAAATCAGCTACGGCTCTACAACACAAATTGTACAATTTGAAACAAAACGATCTCTCTATAGATGACTATGGTAAGAAGATAACTGATTTGTTTGTTGACTTGACGATTTCTCAATCAGAAGGCAATGAGTCTAACTTCGGTATATTGAAGCCTATAAACGAAAAATTAGCCATTAAAAGTTTTGCCGACGGATTAAGAAATCGTCGTCTAAGCACAATAATAGCAGCACGACAATTTACATCTCTAAGTAATGCTATACAAGCAGCGATCGATGAGGAAGTTTCAACACCGTCCACTTCAGGTGATATTTTATTTATACGCCGTAATAACAACTATTACCAAAATAGGAATTCCAGAGGTCAGGGGATGTCACGAGGACGAGGACAAGCAACCCCACCGGAGGAACGGAGGGATGATCGAATTTCGCAAGCAGGTCGCGGTGGATGGAGATCTCGCGGCCGTGGTGCATCAGACCGTAGAACTAGAGGTAGGATATTCTTTAATCAAGCTAATAACCAGGAACAACAACAGCATATGTATATTTTGACAGATGCAAACCCGCGAGAAAGTCAATCCGAAAATAATAATGATAATTTAGAAGAGTTTTTTCGTGAATAAAAGCGTAATGATGTCATGTAGTAGCATATATCATATTTCATTACACTCTAAATATAATAATCTTGCATATACGTGGCTAATCGACACCGGTGCATCCATATCGGCCATAAAATATAAACACATTAGTGAGTTGAATGTACCCATCCACAAAAGGAAGCTTGTTGTAAATGGTATTGGTGGAAAAATAGAAGCGATCGGTTATGTTTATCTCGAATTAAGAGCAGGTGATCAAATACTAAACCATAAATTCTACGCATTTGAATCTTTACCCTGTAAGGCCAGTGGCATTTTAGGCCAAGACTTTTTGAGCAAATACCATTCCATTATTAACTTTAGAAAAAATACATTGGTTATGAATAGTAATAATAAAGAAATTAGTCTGCCGATTACCTTACATAATGAGACGCTTACTATACCAGCCAGGTCCGAGAGTACACATTACATTGCGACCGACATAGCGGAGGACTGTGTAGTCTGTGCGGCGGAAATAGGAAACGGAATATTTTTAGCAAGTACACTGACAAAACCCGTGCATGGAAAACTACCAATTAGAATCTTGAATACCACTGAAAATGATTATTATTTACATAATATTCAACCAAATATACATAAAGCAAGCGATTACAATATTTGTATATTTGACAAGCCCGGTAACTATGCAGAACGAGTCAAAAAACTGATACCTTTATTAAATTTGGGGCATTTAAATAAGGAGGAACAAAGTAGTATTACAAATATATGTGCAAAATATAATGATATATTTTATCTCGAAGGTGACCAGCTCACTACGACAAATATATACAAGCATTCAATAACTATAAAACCCGGTACTACACCAATTTACAGCAAACCTTACAGGCTCCCACATTCACAAAAAGAGGAAATACAGAATCAAATTGACCACATGCTCGAACAAGGTATAATTGAACCATGTAATAGCGAATGGTCTAGTCCCGTTCTTTTAGTACCAAAGAAAACAAACGGAAAGAAAAAATGGCGTCTAGTCATTGATTACCGAAAGCTAAACAACTGTGTGCAAAATGATAAATTCCCACTACCAAATATTCATGAAATATTAGATTCACTCTCTGGTTGCATTTATTTTACACACTTAGACTTAAGTCAAGGTTTTTATAATGTGGAACTCGAACCCGACAGTAGGAAATTTACAGCTTTTCATTCAGGCCAATTTCAAATGACTAGAATGCCAATGGGTCTCAAGACAAGTCCTAACTCATTTGCCCGAATGATGACAATGGCAATGGCGGGTCTTAATTACGAAAAATGTTTATGTTATCAGGACGATTTGATTATAATGGGACGGGGCTTATTAGACCATAACAAAAATTTAATCGAAGTTTTAGAAAGATTACGCAGTGTTAATTTAAAATTAAATCCGATGAAATGCGACTTTCTTAAGAAAGAAATGCTCTATTTAGGCCACGTTGTAACAGACAACGGTGTGCTACCCGATCCGGAAAAGATTAATGCTATACAAAACTATCCAGTTCCTTGCAACACAGACGAAGTAAAGCGTTTTGTAGCCTTAGCGAATTATTATCGCAAATTTATTCCAAATTTTGCAGAAATTGCTAACAGTTTAAACATTTTATGTAGAAAAAATGTTCAATTTATTTGGAATAGTGACGCACAAAAGGCATTTGAGACGCTTAAAGAATGTATGACTGCACCTCCAGTTCTACAATATCCGGACTTATCAGATAAAAATCAGTTTATTGTACAAACTGACGCGTCAGGTTATGCGATAGGAGCGGTTTTATCCAATGGCGATGGTCGGCCAGTCGCTTACGCCAGTAGGAGTTTAAACAAAGCAGAACGGAACTATCCGACTATAGAAAAAGAACTCCTGGCTATAGTATGGGCCGTGAAACATTTTAGACCCTACCTGTATGGTCGTTCATTCAAAATAGTCACCGACCACAAACCACTGGTATATTTGTTTAGTTTAAAGGAACCGTCAAGTAGATTACTCAAATTCAGATTATGTTTAGAAGAATATGACTATTTCATTGAATATGTCAAAGGTCAACAAAATGCAGCCGCCGATACCTTATCTCGAATTCCGATATCGTCGAACGATTTAAAGAACATGCACGAATGTCTGTTTGTAATGACACGAGCACAAATCAAACAATTAGAGACCACTACACAGATTCCCGAGCCTACCGTGGAAAACTGTGTCACAGGTCAAGCAAGGATTGTAGGAACTATTAATAAACCTAATAATGCAGTAGAGCTGCAATTTATTGATAAAACATGCCTAAACAGGCTACAAAAAATAAAAAGAATATCTAAGGAAAACGATATATTTTCATATGATCAAAGAAAAATGGTATTGTATATAAATCCATCTGCTCGATCACAACTGACGCCAGCCGCATTTGTGAGAGCGAGAGCCATTTCTGCAATGATAATGGTATAAACGAAATATATTTTGTGAAAAATAAAAACCATAACATATTTTTAGAAAAAATAACTAATGAGATTAAAGGACATACTAAATGGGAAGGACCACGGTTATGTATTTTAAATGATATAGAAAGAGTAGATAATTTAGAAGATAGGAGAGTCATTTTAAATGACTTCCACTTGTTACCAACCAGTGGCCATGCAGGTATAAAAAGAATGTTTAACAACATTAAAAAATATTATTTCTGGCCGGGTCTCGAAAAGGATATAAATAACTTTGTTAAAAAATGCTCTATTTGTCAAAAACAAAAGTATACTGTAATGGTAAAAGAACCCATGGTTATAACCACAACGGCACAATCATCATTTGAAAAAATATTTTTAGACATAGTAGGGCCACTTGATAGGGATTACAATAATTACACATATATTTTAACACTTCAGTGCGAACTGTCAAAATATGTATGTGCCATTCCATTAGTGAGTAGAACGTCAGCTGAAGTCGCTCGTGAGTTCGTCAACAACTTCATTCTCGTGCATGGGGTGCCTCGGGAAATCGCTACTGACAGAGGTACGGAGTTTATGTCAGAAACCTTCAAAGAGGTATGTAAAATTCTTAACATTTCTAAACTGAACTCAACAGCGTATCATCATCAGAGCATTGGCGCTTTAGAGAATTCCCACAAAACCCTAGGGGCCTTTTTGAGAATACACATCAATGAAAGACCGGACTCGTGGGGTTCATGGTTACCTTTTTGGGCCTTCGCGTACAATACCACAGTACATTCAGCGACAAAATTTACTCCTTTCGAACTTGTTTACGGAAAGAAATGTAACTTACCAAGTAACCTTTTAAGAACAGTAGAACCACTCTACAATTATGACAGTTATCCCCTTGAGCTTAAATATAGATTGCAGGTTTCACAAACAGAAGCACGGAAAAACTTAATTAATTCGAAATTAGAAAGAAAAAACAGATATGATCAATACGTAAGACCTATAAAATATAAGACAAATGATAAAATTTTGATCAAAAATGAAACTGGTAATAAACTCTCAAATCTTTATACGGGTCCTTACACTGTTATTAGAGACTTGTCGCCAAATGTAGAGGTAAACATCAATGGTAAAAATGATGTCATTCATAAAGACAGAACGAAGTTGTATTACTCATAATTATGTATAGTAACAACCAAAGGTAACTGACCGACATTGCGATTATAACTGTAAATGATATCCACTCATGTTACACTGAATAGATTATACCAGCAAGTAAGCATAAGCATTGTTTATATACTCTAATGGAACATCAGTTGTAATCTTAGGTATAAGTATCATATTAATAACATCTTATTAAGATAATAATCATGTAACCAAATATTTTATATTAGTAATACTCAGATAATTGTAAAAAAAAAAAAAAAAAAATATCCATAGAAAGGAACACTTTTTTTTTTTTTTTAAATGCGTTGGGAGGTGTGATGTAGTATGTAAGTACCCATTATTTCTATGTGTGTAACCAATATATAATCCGTGTAACAACATAATTAAAGACAGTCTTGTGCTATATCTTGTGATGTTTCATTCAATCTGACACCCGACCTTACACTGTCTCTGAGATGCCAACGCATTTGCAAGGCCTCTGGTATCGAAGCCACAACCTCATGCATGAGAAGCGCTCGCCTTAACCGCTAGGCCATCTCGACTCTCGACAATCACTAAAAATATAAAATAACAAAACAAAATCACAACTAAAAACAAACAATAATCAGTGTAAAGTCAGTTGAAGTCAGTAGCGAGCGCGCATGCGTCAATTAGCGTAACTTCACACCGCGCCGGGGTATCGCGTTACTGTTTACATGCTATTTACAGATTGTGACATGTTCCCGTGACGGGTAGGCAGGATCCCAGGCTGTGTGGTCTCCGTTTCATCATTATTGTTATTTTTAACATGCATTTGCTGATCGCCCAATCAATGTGGTTTAAACCGCACGCTATATTAGCCTGCGGTTTGCCGGGGCTGCGGGTTGTTCGAAAGAGATACCGCGCCCCCGTAACGCAAAGGGCACATGAAGGAACATGGATGGATTTTAGTCTGTAAAAGTCTGACACTCCCTCCCGCCCCGCACAGGGCGGGGGAAGTCATTTGATGATTTCTCATCGGTAAAAAAAAAATAGTCTTAATAAATCATAAATACAGGATCAGTCTCAATTTTTTTTATCAATGGTATAGAAGCATTCTTCTATTTAAAAATATCCACTTTCCATTTATATTGTTGGTTAAGTTTAAATCTTTTATGTCATTAAGTAGCTTATTATAAATTGTCAGGGCCATGCAAAGTATGCTCTTGTAGTTATGGGAATTCAGATCCACTGAGCTTGTTTCTTCAGAAAGGTCAGGTGCGCAGTACTCATCACCGGCGTGCTTATATGACCAGATGTAGGAAAGTGGTTATGCCAACCAGGTATGTGGTTTCTGCCTACCCCCATGGGAAAAAGACATGAGTTTATGTATGAGCTTGAGGTCAGTAGTCAATCAATCAGCAAATGGGAGGACAGAACAGTTCACCTTCAGTCACTGAGGGATTTTATTATACTAGATCACTCTTTTTTTCCGTATGGGAAATCATCAAATGACTTCTCCCGCCCCTTAGTGTCAGACTTTTACTGACTAAAACCCATCCATGTTCCTTCTTGTGCCCTTTGCGTTCTGAGGGCGCGGTATCTCTTTCGGGTAACCCGCAGAAAACAGATGGTAATTTTACCAGTTCAAGGAAGAATTTGGAAACGTTTTAAAATGTCCTAATTACGTAAACTATATACTTAAAGGCTCCATCGAGAGAGATGGCTATCGCGGGCATGTTTCCGAGCTATCAGCGCGAGATAATCTTGTGTACATTCAGATAATATGATAAATATGATAGCTATGTGCCTAATTCATCATTTTCGAACACTCTAACATATAAATATATCAACAGTTATAAAGATAAATTTTCGTTATTTTTTATCTTTGAAATGTTTAGAATGAGAAGGTTTGTATGTTTGTCTGTACTTTCTATAAAGAAAAACATTCATAAAGTATTTTTTAAACACATACCATCACGCCTGTATTCCCCGAAGGGTTAAGCAGAGGAGTAACAATGTACACCCACAGTTCGCCGGTATGTTTAGATCCCATGTAATAGGGGGCGAGCCTATTGCCATTAACCGGGCACAAATCCTAACTCCGAGTTGTTACTGAGAATTTCATAGAAAAACCCAATAACACTTTGCTCGACCTACGAATCAAACCCAAGTCCTCTAGCATAGCAGTCGCGCTTTAAACCAAAAGGCTAAAGGGCAGTCAGCTACCAATATTATTTTTATTTATAAACCCAATTATCTACAACAGTAAGCATTTAAATATGGCCGACATAAAAGGCAATTATTTTACATTTTACTACACCAAATAGACCATTATCCAATTACGAAATAAAAAAACTATTTTTTACTCTATTACCCTGTATTACCAGCATGAAAATACCAAGCGTACTGCCAACACAAAAAACTGGACAACCAAGGTTGCCAACGTAAAAACTAAAACCAACTTTGGCAGGGCTGCCAACCTACCTACAGTTTGCAACCTACAAAGTAAATATGGATACAGGTCTGTATCTACCTATAGGCAATGCTTTTAGCAGGATTGCCGGGGGTGGATACATCCCTAAGTGCGGTCAACGACCCCTCCCAACGGGGTGGATTTTAAAAATACATCGCGCCATCGTTTCTCAATCTATTTTGGGGGTTTTTTTAACTGTTGTTTATTGATGTAAATTCGATTTTGTTGTAGAGGTTTTATTTTTAGGTTTGGGTTTTGAGATTTTATTATTTTTTGTTCAGTTTTTTTCTTGCATTTTGGATACTGTTACTCTCCTTTAGGGTCTGCCTCCACGATCGATTATCAGGCCGATTTTTGACAGATTTTTTCGTCGGCGAGAAGATCAAAAAGATTTAAAATCGGCCTGATAATCTGGCCGATTATCGGTCGTGTGGGCAGACGCTTAACGTGTTTTTGGGGGAAATCTGAACTTTTCGATCTTCTTCTTAGCGTATCGATGGCAAATAATAATATATCAATAATCAAAAATATATTTTTTTAAATACTGTTTGACCCAAAATTCGGCCACGGCAACACCATCCGCCGACGCAGTCATTAGGTCCTCACGTGTGCAGGTGACAGGGCATGCGGCGCAAGATAAAAGGAACCTTTTCTATGAAATTCAGGCATAATGTATTTTAATGCTAATTCTAAGCTCTATATGCAAGAGCCGAAGGGTGCAATTCAAATCTAGGGGGGGACTACCTCACTGCACCCCTCCTACCCCCATGCTTCTAAGCCCATTTCCACCAAAATCACTTAACATATTTAGCGCTAAATGTGTTTAAATTATAATTCTGCCTCTGTCATTTTCTATCAATGTGATAGGGATGAAATGATGTTCTAAAAACGTTTAGGTATTAAGTGATTTTGGTGCATGTGGCTCCTAGTACTTACGCCCAAGAGAACATTAATTAAAATTACTATATAACTATACTGACGCCCTGCTGACCTACTGTTGACGGGCCTGTTGGTCTAGTGGTTAGTGGCCCTGACTGCTGAGCCGGAGGTCGTGGGTTCGATTCCCACACAGGACAAACTTTGTGTGATGAGCATGATTGTTTGTTCTGTGTCTGGGTGTGATTTATCTATAATATGTATGTATTTATAAAATTATATAAGTATGTATATCAGTTGTCTGGTTACCATAACACAAGCTCTGCTTAGCTTGGGATCAGATAGCCGTGTGTGAGTTGTCCCAACATATTTATTTATTTATACTAACTTACTGCTAGAGGCGCCGCTCACTAGCGCGCTCCGCACTCTCAATCTCATTGCTGATGATATTGATATCTTCTATTGCTCTTTAGGTGAATTTGCAAGAACAGCTACCTACAAAATTTGTTATAGTTAAATAGCGGAACTATGTATTTTTGCATGTATGCTACAATATTGCATTGGGTCTAACCTGTAAGGATATTTGTATGTTTATAGTGAATAAATAAATAATAAGAGATAAATAAAATCTTATAGGTACGACAAAAAAAAGGCATAAAACTTGGCCCATTTCAGACAACGATACTCTAAAAACTGAAACACAAATAGCAGGTCGTTTAGTTTCCCATAAAAAACTGCTCCCGTTCATTCTATAGAGTGAGGTAGGTAATACCTACTTGAATAGGGCAACCATCATCTAAGTTGCCATCACTGAACGAAAACTACAAAAACCCCGGACATTTCGATGAATATGAGAAATTTTCCTGGACTTCAAAGAAAAATATTTTTAAATAAAGATATACACATTTAGGGGTTAGGCAGAGGTGTACCACCGTTCGCCGGTATGTTTAGGTCAAATATAATAGATGGCGAGCCTATCGTCATTAATCGGGAACAAATCCTAACACCAAGCTGCTACTGAAAAAATCATAGAAATTTTTTATGTTATTATAACCTTTTATTGCTTGTTTTTCAATTAATGTGGATTTCCCGATACAAAAAGTGTCCGGGTTTCATCCGGACATTTTGGAAAACCCCTTCAGGACTTCCGGACGCCCTTTAAACAGGACAAATCCGAGGCATCCCGGACTGATGGTAGCCCTAAACTTGGAGCACTTTAACAAATTGATTGGTTTTCGAACAAGAACAGGAAAAAGGTCTCATAAGGAAATCCCCAGGGTCATGTAAAAACGTAATTGTGGCATTCGGCCATTATCTCAGGGTCGCGGTTCGATTCCCGCATGAAGACTTTTGTATGGCATTCAACTATTTGAAATGTGAAACTTTGTAGGTAGTTATGGGGAATTTTAGTGTAATTATGAATCATTGTGTCGTGTTGGTTCGTTTAAAAAATGAAGCCGAGGGTGCCGTTATATACATATAGGGTTCCGTACCCAAAGGGTACGTCCATCTATTTGTCTGTCTGTCCGTCTGTCACCAGGCTGTATCTTATGAACAGTGATAGTTAGGCAGCCAAAATTTTTACAGATGATGTATTTCTGTTGCAGCTATAACAAAAATACTAAAATACAGAATAAAATAAATATTTAAGGGGGCCCTTACAAAAAACGAGATTTTTTTGCTCGTTTTTGTCCTATAATATATTGATAGTAGCAACGGGTAAACGCTTGAAATATGCACAGAATATTTTGTTATAAAATAGAGATAGCCACAATGACCGGTCCTGCGGTGCCCGTATCCAGTGATTTCTAGCGACATTTACCAGTTTGTTAATACAAAAAGATATTGAAAAATAACATATCAATTTTAATTTCCTTGTCGTCAGGTTATTCGGCACAAAATGCGACAAATGCGGCTCCTCCTTCAGCAAGAACGACTTCGTGATGCGAGCCAAGACGAAGATCTACCACATCGACTGCTTCCGGTGTTGCGCATGCGCTAGACAACTCATACCCGGTAAGTTATACATCATACTGAACTAGTAGCAGTAGTAGTAGAGCTCTTTGTGAAGGAACTCGTCCAGAGAAGTACTATGTCATACTGGACTTTGGGCATCTTAGAGGTGAAACTAAGAACGTGTCGACTTAATTGGACTCTTTTCCGAAATGGCATCTTTCAGGTCACTGTCACTTCACCTATTTTCTCGGTTATTCTATGAGTGCCATATTGCCGGGCCATTGAACTTGTGAAAATGTTGTAACTACATAATTATATCAGTAAAAGTAAATATAGCCCGTTTAGGGGCACCTTTCAAAAACGTTATCAT
Source organism: Caradrina clavipalpis (assembly GCA_932526535.1). Taxonomy (NCBI): domain Eukaryota; kingdom Metazoa; phylum Arthropoda; class Insecta; order Lepidoptera; family Noctuidae; genus Caradrina; species Caradrina clavipalpis. Next base: position 12,257,518 of record OW052111.1, read on the forward strand.
TTATAGAAAACAGGATGGTAATAAGTTAGTACAACATTCATAATGTGGTCCTTTGATCCGAAAATCTAAGCCCTATTTTGCTGACTCATAATGGCTACAACAAGAACACCTAAGAAAAAGGTAAAAAAAAAAACAATTCGACGCTTAGGTGTGTACTGAAAACCATGGTAAAATGTTGTTGCTAACTGAATATTATTTGTTTGTAATAGCAATCTATTCCTACAGGTGACGAGTTCGCGTTACGAGAAGGAGGTGCCCTATATTGTAGAGAAGACCACGATGTACTAGAAAAGGTTGGTCCTGTAAATACTCTATTAATAAAAGATTCATTCATTGTAATGGCCCAGTTTTGACACAGCAAACAATTTGTCTTTCAAGTTAGAGTTGTAAAATATGTGCATGCATTTTGGTCCTTTCAATGTATCTATCTATAATCACAATACTAACTCTATAATAATTATATGAAGGTTCTTTTTCTAAAAAAAAAGGATGAGAAAGATGTTAGCACTATATTCTATTAATTTCTTAACAACTTTTGCCTACGACTTCGTTCGTGTGTAAGTCCAGTATACCATAAAACATAGCCAGCTTTCTATCTGTAGTAGAAATGTTGTAATCGGATCAGTACTTTCCAAGATTACCTCTTACAAACAATTTTTCTTAATTATGTTATTATCATTTTTGTGTGCACATGGTATAGTGTCAATGAACCTTCATTTTCTATTTTCTTTAAAATATTAATTTACATTATTGTCACCTTTTAACTACCCTCGTTATGTACCAGCGAACATGCTATGAATTTGTCTAAAAACAGTGAAATTCATTTGTTCAGAGCACGACCGCCAGCAGTGCGACCAGTGGTAACGCCGAGAGCAACAACAACACCACACTAAGCAACAACAACTCACATCACCCACACGAACTTGGATCTATGTCTGGTGAGTATGCGTACAACTTTACTTTTTAGAGCAACAGAAACGTATTAAAAGCAACAACAACATATTAAGAGCAACAACAACGTATTAAGGGCAACAACAACATATTAAGAGCAACAACAATGTATTAAGAGTAACAACAACTCAAAACATTTGTAGGTTTAGTTTATATGCCATCACAATTAGCAGTTAAAATCGAATCATTCGAAGTTAGGTGAGCGGTGACTGCATCTTTCCTATATTTTTTTTAAGGCGTCTCTCTCCTGTAGGATTTCCTCCTGTGTCGTAGGAGCGTTTAGAAACATATAAAGTCACATACACAAACAGTCAGGCCCGGAAAACTATTTATAGGCCGTACAAATATTTGTTTTGGTGTGGAAATTGAAGCTGCGACACGCAGCACAGCAGCCAATTCTTAGGCACTGCGCTAACAGTGAAGTCACAAATCTCTTTTACGGTTTAAAATCATCGCGGTGTACCTATAACAAAGAATTATTATCGCGATAATCACATATTCTTAGTACATTTTATATAATATTTACTTTTCGCAAAAAAACCTCAAGAAGGCCAGACACTTAAATGTCTGAAACCTTGAAGGAGGCGCCGCCGACATAGTAACGCCACCTGCCGAGTCTGCTTCGAACTATTTACTTACTAAAGTAAAGAGCAAGCTTTGATTGATACGAAAAAGTCTTAAGTACAGAGATATGTTAAGGGTCAGTACATATGTGGAATTCCATTGGTATTTTTTCTATAACAAGCAAAACCAATTTGTTTCTTCTAAATCCTAAATTCGCCCTCTTAAATAAAAATATTGAAAGGCCCATATAATGTGCTTGACTTTCACATTTCCATTATAAAAAAAAAATATTAATAAATTCATAATTCATAATAATAATAATATAATAATATAATTCATTATTCATTATTTATAATTCATTATTTTAAAAATTAATAATAAATAATAATAAATATTTAAAAGAAAAAAAAATACGCACACTATTACAAAACAAATTACAATTATGTGGTTCGAATTCAAGACCCATGGCACTTCGTAATTTGATTTGGAAACCTTTGCATCCGAACTAGGTTAACCTAATTATAATAACACCGGCCTATTATTGTCCCACTGCTGATCAAAAGGCCTATTCTTAAACAGACAAGGCATAATGTATACTTGCACCCAACATTTTCAGTTAATATCGCTTTATCACAATCAATTTTATTTAAGTATCACTATTAAAATACCTCAAAATATCCAAATCTCAACTAAAACACCATGAACACGTAACCCAAAAAAGATCTGACACCAATAGCCTTAAAGGACCAAAAAAAGCCGATACGGTTTAAAAGATCATACATCAAATACGTAAACAGCGATAGCGCACGAAACCGACGCAAAACACTAGTCTACAATCTTAACATCAACCAATATTAGATCTGCCGTATCATGAGTACATGCGATTACTCGAACCTTATCGATACTATCGTTACAAATTCGAGTATCGATAATCGTTTCGCGATCATGCCGTGATTTGTCGATAACACCTTTGATGTGTGCCGACAAAGGCGCCGACGCGTTTGATAAAGCCGAACAGAGTTAGTCGCTTGTAGTATTTATCGGTTAATTAAAAAATGTGTTAAATCTAGTTCGGGTTTGATAATGATGGTTTTGGAGTACTGAACTTGATAAAATTACCTTCTTTTTTTTCAGTATTTTAGCAGGTCAAAAATCCAAAAGACTGTACAATACCGGGCACTATTAATGTTTCCATGGCCTTAATACCAATGACGATAGGGTCGGCCCAGTAGCTGAGCGATTAGCTACTGAGTTGTGTGTTGCAGTTTTAATTCTCGCATGGAACAAATATTTGTACCTATTTATTCGTAGTTGTTTCGAGTCTGTCGGCTTATTCTGTAAGAAATCTCCCTCAGTGAATTAAGGTGAAGTGAGCTAAAACTGGGCTGTCACTATACGATGCTAGGGATTGACAGGTCGCCACACGCTCATTTCACGGAAGGAGAGTTTTACAGAATAACACCGCTGGTCGTTTGTGTGTGTGAGTATTTTTTTTTGTAAATGCGGCGACGATACTGGAGATATTTCTCTTAAGAAAAATGACATGCAATCATCATTCAATCTGTAGCATCAGATTGAATGACAGCTCGCCTCACGCTCTGTTCACCTAAATTGATGAAGGGAGATTTGAATAAGCTACACTTTTCAACCGAGAATCCGTACCATAGGACCAATTTTCAGACTCATAGTTTTTTCAATTCATCATCATCATCATATCAGTCGCAGGACGTCTACTGCTGGAGATAGGCCTTCCCTATAGATTCTCCAATAGGACCGGTTGGAAGCGGCCTGTATCCAGCGTCTTCCTTGTTTTTTCGATTAATATATGATTTTATCAGTAAAATATAATTTCCTAAAAATAAGAAACATAAGAGTCAATGTCCCTAGCACTCTTTCCACCCCAAGATCCCAATCATTTGCAACTATCACCATCCCACAGGGAAAACTGTCCAACTATGCATTTTTAAAGCCCTTTTGCACTGTCCGTCTAAAAGCTAAAATAATTATCTCTAATTACGAATGTACAAAGGTGTCAGTGGATCACTGCTAGGCTTATGAAGGTGTCAAATAGGGATCGAGTGGACAGGGTCACTAATCCTGGTTATTAGCAACCCTTTGTTAGATTGGAGATGGTTGCCGGTAGATTATATTGTTTGTTTGTAGATTTGGAGTGTGTGTAATGTTTGGTTCGTTGGGGACTACTGGACTGTCTGTCTGTCTGTTCGGTTGACTGTCCGGTTGATTGTCGTGGTAAGCGGTACTGATGAGTGTTGAGTACGATTCTCAGGTTGGGGTTAGTGTTATTGGGTTTTGAATTAGGAATTTCTTAGTAGCAGCTCGGAGTTTTGAAGTTGTTGATGTGAGATACCCGTGTTTAGCCACGTCGTTGGTTACTGCTCCGCCCTCGTTGTTTGTAGCGTGATGTTCTCTACTTATAAACCTTCCTCTTGAATCACTGTATCTATTGATAAAAACGTTTGTCATTGAAATCCGTAGCGTAGTTTTGAAAATCTACGTAAGCGTACAGAGAGACAGAACGGAGAGCAGTGGCTAATTTGTTAAATACTATGTAGAGATATTGTGACTACCGAGTAAAGGGTCCGGGGTTCGATTCCCGGGTCGGGCATAGTGTTATTGGGCGTGCTATTCTCAGTAATTGCACGGAGTCTGGAATTGTGCCCGGTATATGGCAATACGCACACCCCTTATTACATGGGACTCATAACAAAACTGGTGAAAAGTAAAAGCTGTATATGTGCACCTCTGCCTACCCACCCCTTCGGGGCTTAAAAAGCGTGACGTTGTATGTAGAGATACCTAACATAAAATTCTCTTCCCCACAGATTCTGGCAGTGAATCTGGTTCCCACAAGAGCGGTCGCGCGCGCACCACGGCTGCAGCTGACGGCAAGCCGACGCGAGTTCGCACAGTCTTGAACGAGAAGCAACTACATACCTTGAGGTAAGATTTTAGTGGCTGACGTTACAACAATACAGGTTGTTTGGCAGAATGTTGAACATACGAAAATGGTGGATAGGGAAAAAATTAAAAATAACCACTTTAAAGTTAAGAAAATGGTGAAAGTCTGACACACACTCCCGCGCCGCCCAGATGCCCGATCCCAAAAAAAAATATGGTGTTACGGAACTCTTCATGCGCGATTCCTAGTCACACTTGACTGGTTTTTTTTTACATTGTTTTGTAAAAATCACGTTTCTTGTATGTCGACCCCCTTTAATTTTTAATTTAATGTTATTTTTGTCACATGTTTCAAAGTATCCTTTTCCTACCTATTATGATTTAAAATAAACAGCCCTCTGACAGAGTGATAGATACACGGATGGACAAATAAGCCTAAGCAATAGGCCTGCTTTTGGACCCTTTGGGTACGGAATCCCAATAATAGTACCTATAATAAAAACATTTCAGAATAAACATCGTCATTTCATTAAATATCGAACCGTTAAATATTTACCGAACATTGGCTCTCCACAGAACCTGCTACGCCGCAAACCCTCGACCCGATGCTCTGATGAAGGAACAGCTGGTCGAGATGACAGGCCTGAGTCCTCGCGTCATCAGGGTCTGGTTCCAGAACAAGCGCTGCAAGGACAAGAAGAAGACCATGCAGCTGAAGATGCAGATGCAACAAGAGAAGGTGGGTACTGGGACGTTGTGTCTTAAGAATACAGTCAATTTTTGTAATTTAAACTTTATCCCAGCTATTAAAAGTTCTAAATTGCCAACTTGTTCTAAAATCAGAAGGATAATTTTACTAAGTTTTGAGAATGATCGCAATCTAATCACAGTCTCATTATTTGACAAGGATGTGGCTTTTTTTTACTGTTGGGAGGGACTGTCAGACTTACTGACTAAAACCCATCCATGTTCCTTCTTGTGCCCTTTGCGTTCCGGGGACGCGGTATCTCTTTCGAACAACCCGCAGAATGACTGTGGCTGAGATGAGATTGCGAGTAGATTTTAAACTGTTTTAAATAGTAGAATTGGCCTTCTGATTTTTGTATTTAGAACTCTCCTTTAAAAAGCTAGGTTAATAGAATAATCCTCATTATAGATAGTATTCTATCTGCAGTGTATATTAAGGCTAGTGTCTCATACCACTATACCCTATATCACTCACAATCAACCCCAAAATAACTGTTATTGTCAAAGGTCCCGTCATACCACCATGAACTCGAGCCCACGGGGGAGGTAACCGTCTACCAGTGGTACCCCCATTGACATGCCTCCGACCATCTGTCACCTGTCACATAGATGACATAGACCTGGAAGAATTATCTTCTGATGCTGCCTTAAATAGATTTTAGTCGTGTCAAGACTGTAACAGAATTCTGAATTCGATTCAGCAGACGCTCTGTCAAATCTTTTGATTGGTTGCGCAACAAAATTTACAACAGATAGATTGGGAGTGTTTGGAAACCAATATAGCTATCTTGGCTCTCTCCTATTATCTGTATTTTGGGTAAGACAGAAAGAAAAAATGTTTATTGTCAAAGAAAATTTTCTAAAAGACAATTTAGATAAGCTAAGGTCAGAAATCAGGGGAACATGCTTAGTAACTTTATCAATACGTCAAAAGTGCCTTTCTTTTACTAACATTTTTGGCCTAAGCCCAAATCTGGTAATCAAAATCTAGTCGCATTCACATCTAAGCGACACTCAACGTCCAAATATGTAGGCAAACGAGAAGACTTTCCAAAAGATTACGAGTTACGACTGAGATGAGATTGCGACCGTTCCAAAAAGTTACTGACCCCATGTCTACTGTCACATAAAACTCCATAAGTAACAAAACAAACTCTCTATTGTCGAAGGTCCCAACTTATAATTTGCCACAGGAAGGCCGGCGGCTCGGCTACATGTCGATGGGGGTGCCCCTGGTGGCAGGCTCGCCGGTGCGGCACGAGGCGGCCGGCTCCCTGGCGCTCGAGGTCACGGCCTACCAGCCGCCGTGGAAGGCCCTCTCGGACTTCGCCCTCCACGCAGACCTGGATAGGGCTCCGCAGCATAGTGCGGCGTTCCAACAGCTCGTTAATCAGGTTAGTATTTAATCGTGAATTCTTCTTCATTAAGATCAAAACATCTTGCTATAAAAATAATGTTTGTTACTGAAAATGTCGAAACATTTTGTTCAGTTTAATGTGCCTCACGCCTTCTCTGTATGAGAAGAGGCATTTACCCTGCAATGGGACAATAATAGGCTGATATATTATGTACAAATATTTACCTTCCGTATATTTTTCCGCAAAATTTGGAAAGTAATCGAATTTTTCACACAAAATTTTATTTTAACAGAAGTGTGTTTTTAAATACGTTTTTTTATTACTCCACCTCGTTTCATAGCTACCTAGGTCTGAAACTCTTTTTCATTTCACTTCAAAATTTTGGAATTTAAAGTGTGTATGAAATACTAAGACCTCATCCGCCTCTTAGCAATGGTGCTGATAGGCGAACGAGGTCTTCTTCAGAACCATCTATTTCTTTCAATACATATTAAAACCATTCCACACAGTATCTCACAATACCCCGATACCATCAACCCTAAACCTGAGACCTAACAGCAGAATTATGTGTAACAAAGTACTGTGATTACTTCCAGATGCACGGTTATGACATCCCGAACCTGCCGCCGCCGAGGGCTCCCCACGGCGAGGACAACTACGTGACGTACCTAGAGAGTGACGACTCCCTCCCCCCCTCACCCTAGTGCTGTGTGACGTAATACAAATACTCTGTGTGAACACTAGTGTCGACGGAACTTGAATTCTAAAGCGTTCAGTTTGACGGTCTAAAATTGTTTGGTGGCGCACCGTTTTTCGTTGTTAAATGTTGGAGTTTCTTCTGAAAATCTTGTATTATAAACTTGAGTGATGTTGCTGTGGATGGTCAGAGTTCTGAAGGAGGGCACAGTGGATAGAATAGCTGTTGGATTGAAAACAAATCAATAAAATATTCGGCTTTAGTTGCTTCAGACGATTTGATCAAAAAAAGTTTAGATACATACATAATAATTCGATCCTGAAGACCAATTCTACTTGGTAATAAAAATGTTCAAAATCTCGTCGCAATCTCATCACAGTGAAAATTAATGACAAATAATGTTGCTAAGAGTAGATTGCGATTGTCTTAAGTTGCAGTTTAACTCAGAATCATATAAAGATCAAGATCAAGTTGTGTCTTCTTAATTTTCATATAAAGATCAAGATCATTTGAAAATATTTTCTTAAAAAATCTATCAGAAAACTTGTATCAAGAGGTTTTTTTATTTTTTGTTTTTATTAAGAAATAATTGGCCGGTTACTAAGTACTTAAAAAATACCTTTCTGAACGCAAGGATCAATTTATCGACATTTGATTTAATTGAAAATCTTTACGTAGGTAAATGATTTGGAAACCTAAACTGTTTTGCCTCCGCTAATGCAGTTACGTAAACATTAAATAACCTACTTTACAAAAAAAACCTCTTGAAATCAAAACAAAATCTTTGTTACAGAAAATTACAAGACCCTATGTAATACTAAAAAGATCAATGCGTTTTGAAGCTAAACATATAAGTAATTTGTACTTTAGTAATCGTTAATTGGGACAGTGCAAGAGTTCGTTTAATAAATTAGTTGTCAAAACTTGACAGTTACGCCTTACCTACTACTTACTTCAAAATATCGTCTACCAAAATGATTTTTGAGCAGTAATAATTGTGATTTGTTTTGTATTCATTCAATTTATAAATAAGTCTGTCTAAGGAGATTTTTATTTCTAAAAATTCGAATTTTAATTGTATTTTATTACTGCTCAAAAATAAAAATAAAAAACAAATTTAAAAGCTATCTATTTACTATTGTAATGTGATGTTTACCATTAGTTTGTATATTATTAAAAAAATATACTTTAGTTTTAATTTTTACCTCTGGGTATGTTTTTTTTTATAATTTGTATCATGATCTGTTAGTGTTTTCGATGTACATTTCAATGTAAATATAACTGTATAAATTATGTACTTATATGTAATTATATTTACTTACTAATAAATATAAGCGTGTATAACTAAGGCCTTCTTTATTGATGTAAAAAAATAGTCACTTTTATACTATTATAATTTTACGTAAACTTAAATGTCATTTACAATAAATGTATAAATGTCAAAACAATGTAAACAATATTTTTGTTTCTTTTTAATTTTTGTATCGCATTTTCTAGAGAAATTATATCGATATCGACATGTTTCATTGTAAAAAAAAACGATTTTAATTGTTCTAACTCGATAGAAATTACCAGAAAGTTAATTTATTCGGTAGTTAATTACACTGTACTTAGATTGTGAGCATAATATTAATAAAAATATTGAGTACGTATTAAAACCTGGTCTTTGGTTCTTATTCCATTAATTATTGGTCCTTTGATCCCCGCTTTCTTTTAAATTGCTAATTATAATACTAGGAGTCAAAGTTAGCGTAAATATGTAACTCTCACTAAGAATCCACATTTTGGCAGTTACATTTCGCCAAGTCTACCCAAAACCTACCAACGACCAAAACCAATAAAACCTATCAACCTGGGATTTCAAACATACTAAAATATTTCTTAATTAAAAAAAATACCATCCAGCACGCTTGTATTCCCTGAACGGTTAGGCTGAGGTGTACCAATGTGTGTACATTGGTACACCTCAGCCTAACCACAGTTCACCGGTATGTTAATAAAAATAATAACTTTTATAAGGTAAAATGTTGGTAATAGATTCATCTACCATACCTTATTGATGGCAGCAGATTGAACGGTGCAGAACTATAGTTGTGATCAACGCCATCTAGTTATTATGTTTAGAACTATTTGATTGGTCCTTTTGTACTTAGTACTAACGTGGCGCCATCAGGTGGGTACTAAATACAAAAGTTCTGTAAATATGTAGGTAGATGGCGCTTGAAGCGCTTGTGTATATTGGAACTGTGTACTAAATAACACAACAAGTTATTCATAGATGGCGTTGTCAGCGAAGTTTGTAAATAGACACTAAAGTATCAGCTTCAGACTAGTATATCAATAACTTGTAGTAAACAAAAAGGATTGAATGTATCTAATCAAATCAAATAGAATTTATTAAACACATAGCACATAGGATACTTTTTATCCCGAAAAAATTGAAGCTAGTGATAAATTATACAGGGTAACTTTTAATTAACATGCAATCCTTCTAGGGGTGAAGGAAGAATATGAACCACTTTTTCTATGGCAGTACTGAAATAAATAAGTTTAAAAAAAAATCTTCTTGATTTCAAAATTGCCTTTCAACGTTTTAATTGAACTTAACGATTAATTGACAATAACTTTGACATAAGAGATTATAGGGATCAAATAAAACGACATTTTAATGACACAAAATAATACCATTTTGGCAATCTTTACTGATATATTTTATAGACACACACATTTATAACAGGAGTTTTATTGTACGATAAATACATTTTAACATTTTAATGAAAAAAGAAGAACCACTTGTCTGATCTATACTAATATATGGTGTTAAAAAATCAACAACTAACTAGTTAACTTTACAAATGAGATGACTAAATAGAAGTATGGACGACTTCCCAACAATGAATAAATATGGTACCTAGCAAAATATAATGCAATGAATAGCTAAATATCAGTAAATCATATAGAAAGAGTTTCCAGAACTTTTCATACTTTACAATCGCGAAATTAAAATCGTGTAACTCCTACGTCAATAGGTATAAAAAACTTAAAACAAATGATATTGCTATGAACATATTCATATTTATGCTCGGGGCAGTCATTTAGCCATCTCCTTTCGTGTTCTTGCTCAGTATCTAGAACAATAAATATAGTGCAAAAAAAATGAGCTTAGTGAATTTTTCACAAGTGAAGGCAATTTAGTTAAAATTTAGGCAATTTAGTTTTATCCAAAACGCTGCAAATGAACTAAAATAGCACAAACAAAATGTGTTTTTGTTTCATATTAGTTAAAGCAAACACACATAGAGTTGATTTTTTTAACACCGGAAAAAATAACGCTGAAAAATTTTTTTTTGTGTATTTTTGTTTATAAGCGGCAATCTCTAAAACATTGAACATTATTTTACTAATAGGGAGCTACACTATTGCCAAATGCAGGCTATGTATTATAGTATACTTAACTTGTACGAGGGCAAAGTCACGGTCTGTGGCTAGTTCCCGCTTTGAATTTATGACATTCAGATATTGATCTTACTAAAATTATGTAGAATTTAATAAATGATTTTAGGAGGTCGTTCACGGTGACTTTTTGGATCGATACAACCGCAAAACGACCGCGATTCAGTCAAAACATTGTTGCTCGTAACCAAGATTTTGCATGGCTACTGTTGCGGTACATCACCGATATCATAGTGAGCTATAGGGACTACCTGTTAACGTCTGTGCTGTGGACATACAGTTGCAAGATAAACTCGGTCGAGCCAACAATTAATACAGTTACGCGTAATCCTTAAAACGCGACTAAGCGGTCATGGCAAGCTCACGCGAATTTTAGTCATACTGTACTGTGTGTAACAAGACAATAATGCCTAACTGTGCACTCTACAGCTTAAGTCTCAGCGGATTTGCAATATGAATTTAGTCAGTTAGATACCTACTTAGATGCTGGACGCCAGCAGTCGCGTGAACAAAAAAATATTTTAGGAGATGTGAGAGAGAATAAGAAAATCATAATTATTTTGGTTGGTATTTTAAAAAGTCGCCGTGGACAAACTCCCTACATAATATCTTAACTGTCTTTTAGTTATACCCAAAAACCAAAAGGAATTCTTGCTCCAAATTCCTCAATCCCATTCTATAGTTCCATGCATTTTACGCAGCAACTCCTCAACTTCTTTGCAGACCACATAGAACTTCTCTTTCCCTTCGAACAGCTTCTCAATCTGCTGTCTACATTCTTGGAGCGTTGCGAACGGTCTCCTCTTAGCCCTATAGTACTTCCACAGCCAAGCTGTTATGTCTTTGCGTTCCTGCTGTATGTTTACTAGAACTGCTGTCTTTTCGCGCAGTTTCTCTTCCTCCTCATCTACTTCTTCTTCGGAGTACCCTGGTATGTGTTGCAATTTTTCCAGCCTTTCAACGTAGTCTCTTAGTTGCATCTCGTAGTATGGTAGGTGCTCTTCCAGCTGTTCTTGCAAGAAGTTCATGTAGTCGCGTCTGGTCTTGACTAGGACACCATTCAGTTCTGCCTCTTCTGTTGGCTCTGGTGGGTCGTCTGTTAGCTTCACCATGGTGTGGGATTAGGTCTGTGTGTCTGTGAATATAGTGGGGAGGTCGGGTTATGAAGATGCTTGGCTGTACTCGACTTCACGGATGAAGCCGCGGGCAGAAGCTAGTGGAGAATGTAGCGCCGCATCGTCACTGAAGTAGCGGGACGAAATACCTGAAATAGTGAGAGTTAAAATTATGTGAATGTTCAGTTTTAAAAAACATTGTTTTATATACATACTATGTAAAGATTTTAGCAATATGTGTTAATGTTGCGGAAACTACGTCTATCGTCACGAAGTCGCCTTCGACCACGCTCCGGAAAGCGCAGTGTGGGAAGGCCGCCCCTCCCCCCCCCCCCCATCTATGTTCCTTCATGTGCCCTTTACGAGGTGAACCAACGACCTGGTAAAGGTCCCACTGCAGGGTAAAGGCCTCTTCTCATACAGAGAAGGCATGAGCATTAATCACCACGCTTGCTCAAGGCGGATTATTAATTTTAGACCTATACAGGAAAATTTTTTAACCAGTGCGTAAATTTTGCCATAATAAACTTCAACACGTTTTATTAAACACGTATATTTTATTTTGATATGTCTTAGTACTAAAAAAAAAAGTTATCGCTTACGAAACATGTTTACTTAAAAACCATATTTCATTGTCACTCGGCGCTAGCGCATTCCCCACCCCCGCACCCCAGCCATGCGCCCGGGCGGCGGCGGCGGCCGCGAGTTTTCATTGATAGTATGGCGAATAGATTATGTCCTGGATGTTTTGCTTATTTCAAACTCGGATAAGGATGAAATTTTTTTTAATTTTTTTTTTAACTAAACACGGAAATGTGTTCTATTACTGACACTGAACTACCAAAAAAAATTTACGCACTGGTTAAAAACTTATCCTGTATTAAAACCAGGTTTCCTCACGATGTTTTCCTTCACCAATAACACTAACAGTGATATTAATATTTTTATTTATTTATTTATAGAGAACCAACTTCTACTAACAGTTTGCACCAGACATAAAAGTTATTGGTTAAACATACTAAACATAAAAACATAAAAAATAAATTTTGAAAAATTACACAATAAAAAAAAGATATTACAAAACAATACAAATGTTTACTTACGTGTTAGCCAGAGGTAGATCAATACTGCGTTACTTCAAGCAACTAAGAACGCAAATTCACTTTTTATTATACTTAGATAAAATGTTTTGTACACAGTGGTACCTTTAGTTAATATATTTCTGATACCAAAAAGGAATATTAGCCATTAAAAAAGTATTAATGCGTGTTATACAGTGAAATATGTCTTTTACAATCCTGCGTGTTGAGACACTTGAAGAGATATTTCACAGTACTTAGTGCAAAGGGGACACATACAGATGTAAACCTACAGAGATGCCCTAACTTCAAATCGTTTAAAAAATACATGGTGTGTCCGCCAAGTACAGTCATAGTTTTCTGATTAAAACCAGGTTTATTTCCTTATGAAATGTGTAGAATTGCTTACTATTCGGCGGCTATTTTATGTCATTTGACATTTCAATATAGAGCCCGTCCATAGATACAAGTCAATGAAGGTAAACAGTGGTGCCTCTAGCGACGAAATTGTAGAACTACATTTTTGCGTTTCTCGTAGCAACTGCGTAGTGTGTTGCTACGCCACGCTACGCTGTGCTACGTTGAAGCTACGGCGTAGACCTCCTGACTATGGAGGGTTGTAAGATTAATACTATCTACCGATAACAATATTCTTTGTATTTTCTAATATTATTTTTTAATAGTTTGTATTACTGTACCACTATTATAAATGCGAAAGTTTGTGATAATGGATGAATGTTTGTTACTCAATCACTCCAAAACGGCTGAACAGATTTTGATGAAATTTGACGCAGTGATAGAGTATAGTCTAAAATAGCACATAGACTAATATACAGGGTGTTTGGTGCATCGTGTGCCAAATTGAAATGGTCGACTGAGGGGGTCATCTGCTATCCTTTCAGACCCCCAAATACTTCTCATGCCCTGTGTATTATTTTTCATCGAATTTTAAAAGTTTTATAAAAAAAATACCAAAATTTTACATTCAAGTACATTTTTTTTTTAAAGTACACGTCGTAGACTCTGTATTTTAATTTTATTTAGATGTGCATTGTACTACAGTACTTTTAAATTCAAAATTAGTGACATTAGCCATCTAGTTTTTTATTTATTTACTCGCAAAGTTTTGGACTTCAATTAAAGCTGTCCATGTTACAGCTATTTACATGGCTTTAAAAAAAAAACAAATGAGACCGGGATCTAAGAACTTCGTCAAAAATTCTCTAGTCTATCCTCTTGCTAGTGATGTGCCACAAGCCATAAAAATCTTTTTACAACTTCGTGAATTCGCTAGAATTGTGAACCGAGTCACAAAACAATAAATTCCAAATTATGGTTTAAAAAATTTGTTTTGCTTAAATAACACCTGAAAAATGTATTAAATATGTTATCTCACTCTTATAAGATAAAATCTGTCTCGTACCACTCTTTTTTGGGGGAGGGGGTACTAGAAATAATAAAAAATGCATTTTTAACATTTATTTCATATTTTTTTGCATATTCTGCTTAAATTGTTGGCCTCTATTGCGAATGCAGGCCAGACATCTATTTCGTATTTCCACAGTTGTTGTACGAAGTCGAATTTTCTCCTTAATTTCATTGAACGCCGTTTGAATGCGTTGAAGTAGTACATCCCTAGTCGGAACCTCCGTGGCGTATACTAGTCAAAAATTAGTTAAAAGTCTAGCGGAGTTATGCCTGGGGAACGTGCCGGTCATGCAATAGGGCCACCAATCTGCGCATTTTGAAACATATTATCAAGATATTCCCTCACAGTCAAACGCCAATGCGCGGGACAGCCGTCATGCTGGAATACTTTGGGCACATTTTCATTACATACGGGCACCTCGGCTACTAATTCGGGCACGTCATTTTGAAGGAACTCCAAATAGCTGTCGCCATTGAAGTTTTCGGGCAGGTAATGCGGTCCAACTACCTGATTCCAATTACCAAACCAAACGTTTACACTAAACCTATCCTTTTTTTTCTGGCTAAAAATCAGAAATCTTTTCAAAGGAGGTTAAGAAGGAAATGCGACTTCGTACAACAACTGTGGAAATACGAAATAGATGCCTGGCCTGCATTCGCAATAGAAGCCAACAATTTAAGCAGAATATGCAAAAAAATATGAAATAAATGTTAAAAATGCATTTTTAACATTTAGAAAAAGAGAACCCCCAAAAAAGAGAGGTACGAAACAGGTTTTATCTTATAAGAGTGAGATAACATATTGGATACGTTTTTCAGGTGTTATTTAAGCAAAACAAATTTTTTAAACCATAATTTGGAATTTTGTATTTTGTGACTCGATTCACAATTCTAGCGAATTCACGAAGTTGTAAAAAGATTTTTATGGCATGTGGTACATCACTAGCAAGAGGATAGACTAGAGAATTTTTGACGAAGTTCTTAGATCCCGGTATCATTTGGTTTTTTTTTTATAGCCATGTAAATAGCTGTAACATGGATAGCTTTAATTGAAGTCCAAAACTTTGCGAGTAATTAAATAAAAAACTAGATGGCTAATGTCACTAATTTTGAATTTAAAAGTACTGTAGTACAATGCACATCTAAATAAAATTAAAATACAGAGTCTACGACGTGTACTTTAAAAAAAATGTATTTGAATGTAAAATTTTGGTAATTTTTTTATAAAACTTTAAAAAGTCGATGAAAAATAATACACAGGGCATGAGAAGTGTTTGGGGGTCTGAAAGGATAGCAGATGACCCCCTCAGTCGACCATTTCAATTTGGCACACGATGCACCAAACACCCTGTATATTCTTATCAGAAAAATTTACGGTTCCCGTGGGATAATATATTATTTTACCTGCTTTAAGTGGCGTTTTTGCTCCGCTTACGTAATATCATTACTATTTTCTGCCCGCGACTTTGTCTACGTGGTTTTTTTATTTAAAATTCAATCATGATTCGAAAGACACTTGACGCAATCTATTATCATAAGAACGTTATTGATGTTTTCCTCGGGAACATATATCTGTTTCTGTACACCTGTTAATTTATATGCAAAATTTCAGGATAATCAATAATATAATCAGTGATTTAGGCGTGAAAAGGTAACAAATAAAAAACTTATTTTCACATTTATAATATAAAAAAAAACCCATCACGCCTGTTTTCCCCGAAGGGTTAGGCAGAGGTGTACCAATGTACACCCACAGTTCGCCGGTATATTTAGGTCCCATGTAATAGGGGGCTAGCCTATTGCCATTAACCGGGCACAAATCCAAGCTCATCATCATCATCATCATTTATAATATTAAAAGTTAATATTACAAAAAAATATCTGCGTTTTGCCATTTCACATTTCGTTACGGAATACTGAAAAGGGGCGCACTCCATGTAAGGGTGGCTTCCATACAACATCATAATTATATATAGACAACGTTATCGATCACATTTCGTCTGGAACATCGTAGTGTGTGTGATCAACCCTCTTGCTAAATTGACAAAGAGTCCACAGACTTACTAACACTCCAAGCTTGTAAAAAACACGGCAATTTGATCCTTATTCCTACGCACGTGTCTACTAACGTTTATCAGGAGGGTAGTAAGCTATACTTTCTCTTTCTGACTCACGGGATGTATCATAAGGTAGAAAGAGATTGTTTTAAGGTTGAGTTACACATATCAATGAAGTCAGTACTCGCCTCGAACTGCCTCGTTAGCCTAGTGGTCCTAAACACGACTGCTACGCTAGAGGTCTTGGGTTCGATTCCCAGGTCTAGCAAAGTGTTATTGGGGTTTTTCTATCAAATTCTCAGCAGCAGCTCGGAGTTAGGATTTGTGCCCGGTTAATGGCAATAGGCTCGCCCCCTATTACATGGGACCTGGAACATACTGGCGAACTGTGGGTGTAATATTGGTACACCTCTGCCTAACCCTTCGGGGAATACAGGCGTGATGGTATGGTATGTGTATGTATTAATAGACCTAGTAGTGTCAGAGTTTCTTAACCGCCTCAAGGGCCTCTGAAATGGTTACCGATGTAACCATGTCAGAGGCCCTTGTCCGTGATGTCAAAGATAAACTTAGAAAATACATATGAATTAGAAAAGTCACAGTCACTGACACTAACAAGTGGAGATGCGTTCATAGAGAAGGTATGAAAGAATAATTCGCACGGTGTCGAAACTGTGTCTTCACTGATATGTGTGTGTATCTGTCGTGATGGCCCAGTGGTTAAGGCGCCCGCCTCTCATGCACGAGATTGTAGGTTCGCAACCGGGCACGGGCAAGTACCAATGTGACTTTTTCAAATTAATATGTACTTTTTTTTGTAACTTCTCCGTTGGTCTCGTGGTGGCAAGTGCGACTGCTGTGCAAGGGGTCCCGGGTTTGATTCCCAGGTCGAGCAAAAAATGTTATTGGGTTTTTCTATGAAATTCGCAGTAGCAGTTCGGAGTTTGGATTTGTGCCCGGTTAATGGCAATAGGCTCGCCCCCTGTTACATGGGACCTAAATATAGCGGCGAACTGTGGGTGTACATTGGTACACCTCTGCCTAACCCTTCGGAGAATACAGGCGTGATGGTGATGGATGGTTCTAATTTTATCTTGGACATCACTGACATCGGTTACCATGTCAGAGACCCTTGAGGCGGTTTAGAAACTGTGACACTAGGGTGTGTGGGGTTCTGCGGGTTGTTCGAAAGAGATACCGCGCCCCCGGAACGCAAAGGGCACACGAAGGAACATAGATGGTTTTTAGTCAGTAAAAGTCTGACGCTCCCTCCCGCCCCGCCCAGGACGGGAGGGGTCATTTGATGATTTTACCATCTCTAAAAAAAGGGGTCGTAAGACCTTACTGCCCACACGATAAAGAAGACGGATATGTGTGAATCGACCTTTATTGCTCCCTCTATGACAGTTGTAGCTCTGTGGCTCAACTGTGTATGTGTGCACTGTGTAGAGTTCGGCAGCTGTGAGGCAGTCCGCCAGTCTGGCTCTGAGCCCCTCACGAGCTTGACGTCGGCGTCGTGTCATGTCTTATACGAATAATTTTACTGATCTGTGCCAATTTAAAGTGAAGAAAGATTTAATATTCATGTTCGAGTTGAAACAACAGGGTTTCATGAATATTGTGTCGAAGAGATTATTTTGCTTCGCTGATTGGAAAACTGCAGTTGAGGTAAGTACATACCTACCGTCAATTATAGTACTGCTAAAGAAAATTCAGTCTTCTACATAATAGTTAAGGTTCATGTTTGCATGGAATTTCTACTGCCTGGAACTCAGTTAGGTCCGAGCATATTCCGTTCCAAGCAGTATAAATTCCATGCAAACATAAACCTTAACTATTATGTAGAAGGCTGAATTTTGTTTTGCAGTGTGAAATGCTCTTCGATTTCCATCAATCATACGTACGTAACTACGCAGTAGACAATTTTGTTCCCAAAAAATACATTGCGCAGTCAAACAGCTAACTTCAGGATCGCTGATATACGATGGCCGTAATGTATTCTTATATATTTTCCACGTGAAATGTGTGCCTTTTTCCACTAGATTATTTCAGACGACTAGTAACTTTATCCATATTTCATTTTTCATCTGCCTCGTTATGGTGGGTCCACACGATACACGGTCTGTACAGATATCTGCACAGACTATAAAGTCTGAGTAAAAATTTTTACTCAGAGGTCTTTACCAAATCTCTTTGCAGACTTTTCATCAGTTCAGACTTCGATTTTAATTAATAAATTAAGTAATTCAATAATCATGAGTTTTGCTCCGACAATCGTACAGACATGTGCGCAGTCTTCCGACTTTTCTGGTACACCGACATTTGTCTGTACAGACAAAATTCAATAGAAATCTGTGTTAAGTCTGTATCGTGTGGACCCACTATAGCCTAGTGGTCCTTCAGCGCAAAGCTGCTAAGCTGGAGGTCTTGGGTTCGCTTCTCAGGCCGATCGAAGTATAATTGGATTTTTCTATGAAATGTAGCAGCTCGGAGCTAGGATTTGTGCCCGGTAAATAGCAATAGGCTCGCTCCCGAATGATGAAAGAAAAACAAATTGGCTACTGTCTCTTCTGCCGTCATACAGGCTCTACACAGTGGACTGTCTGTTACTCCTATGACAAAAAGATGTTAGTTAAAAGAACTGCTGTTTAGACAGTAAGTATTTCAGCATTATTACTTTTTGCTAAGATTCAATTCTGTTTGTTACAGTGCATGCTGCTGGCCGGTATGAGAAGTAATCGTAAAAATGGTGCCATAATTAGGCGGTGCTTAAAAATTGGTACGTACTTAATTTTTTTTTTTACCGATGTAAAATCATCAGATGACTTCCCCTGCCCGGGGCTGCGGGAGGGAGTGTCAGACTTTTGCTGACTAAAACCCATCCATGTTCCTTCTTGTGCCCTTTGCGTTCCGGGGGCGCGGTATCTCTTTCGAACAACCCGCAGCCCCGGCAAGCATCGGCCGTTAGTGGCCCCTCCAATGTTTGCTGACATCTCTTTGAGACGCGCGTGGAACTCGAAAGCGCCGTATGTACTTACATAAGGTTTAACTAAATATAGCGAGCTCTACTACTAAATACATTCTACTACCTAAATTAGAGCTACTAATAATATTAATAATAATTTACTGCCATTTTATCTTTGTCATAAAAGCATTGATTGGCAGGGGCCATAGTCCTTCCATAGTGTCAGGAAACCAGTCCATTTTAGGCACCCAAACCCATAGCCCTATTTTTCGTTTCCATATTCTGTAATAGTCCTGCGCCAGCCGGGGATTGTCCTTGGGTGCATTTGCATAGTGCAAACAGGGATAATTGTCGGCTGGTGTTCCATTTCATTGTAAAGCCATGTAAGGGGCCTCTGCGAGTTGGCTTCGGCTCCTCGTACGCCTTCCAAAGGTCCGGGACCCTAGGGTCCCGAGATAAGTTACCAAAATTAATAATAATAATAATACTTTTTCTTTTCAGACGGATCAGATCGGTCAGTAGCTTAATAGCTCTCAAACTCTATACATTGATGAAGCCAGCGGTCCCTGCATTCACTTTGACATCGTGTATTTCAACCACTCCTAAGTTCCCGTTTCACTGTTGGGTGCCATAGTTAGGCGGTGCTTAAAAACTGGTATGTACTTACATAAGGTTTTACTAAACATTATTAGTAGCAACTCGGAGTTAGGATGTGTGCCCGGTTAATGGCAATAGGCTCGCCCCCTATTACATGGGACCTAAAGATACTGGCGAACTGTGGGGTACATTCGTACACCTCTGCCGAACCCTTTGGGGAATACAGGCGTGATGTTGTGTTATGTATATTCAGAGTACTCTCTCTCTCTTTTCAGGCGAATCGAGTCTGCTAGTTACACACAGAGGAACTTTAAACATTGATGAAGCTACCGGGCGAAAAGTTACCATTGCCAACTAATTTGTATTCAAAATGATTACACATGAAAAACAGCGAAAGTGGCCAAAGTGGCTGAAAGTGACCGAAAGTGGCCGAAAGTGGACGAAAGTAGACGAAAGTAGACGAAAGTGGCCGTGGGGTATCGGCAGAGCAGAATAGTACCTCCTCTTTGTACCAGGTGTCGCAAACCGACTAACACACCAATCGTCAGATGGCAGTACTTCCATCCAAGATGGCGAAAATGCAGTAACTCAGAGCGTAGCGCAACGAGGATGCTGCTGCCTATCCCCATAGGCAGGAGCATCCTCGTTGCGCAACACCCTGCGATTGCCACCACGCCTGCCCAGCGTGGCAATTATGGGCAATTACCCCACAGTGAAAAAGGCAAGACAGACCAGGCCCCCAGTCCCCAGCCCCAAAGTCAAGAGTTTTATAAAAATGCGAGTAGATGTATGATTCCCACGTTGAAATTGAGTTTATAAAATATTCAATAAAATTAATATTTTTCAATTTTTATATTAATATTTAAAAATGTGTTGCGACACCTATCGCTTAGCATGCGAACTAAAATGGCGAGATGCCATACTTACCGAAAAAAAAAAACAACCGTCAGCACTCGCATTGGGCATCTGTGGGACCTACTTCTTTGTAAAAAGTATCGGGAATCCCTAAATTACAGAAAGTGCCGTTAACATGTCGACCAATTTTCTTTTTCTATAACTTGTTAGCTCTGTACTGCACTGTACCCTGGGCCACATGGGCCTTGATTAAAATAAATTAATAATTTACTAAAATAATATTTATGTAGTTTCTTGTTACTTTAACCCACGGAGCTTTAACCTTATACCTAGGCACATATCCACATAGATTTAAGTAAAATAAAATATGTAAAATTTGAATTTGGTTGTTTCATTCCTTTCTAATACAACGTGCATTTACACATAAAAAAGTAATTCGTACCCACGATTTACCCGTGTTCATAGAGCTCGAAAAATGGATTATAAAATCATTAATTGCGCACCGGACACAAATAATTGAATAAGAGCCATCCCAGAGACAAAGTTGCAAGTCTCTTGTGCCGGTAATTACACCGTCACTTGTAGCGACGTCTATCGCTCAACATGCGAACTACGAAGGCAAACTGACGTTGCCTAGATGGCGCTAGCAAAAATCGCCGTGACGTTAGCATACATACATAATCCCGACAACAACCGTCGGGCAGTAGCCCACCAGACACAACACCCGTCTGGTCGGAGGATCCTTCCTTTCAACGGAGGATGAGAAACTTTACACCCTGTCTCTCATACCTCGCGGTAGTACTACCCCGGTAGAATAAGAGGCATCACAGCTGCAATAGTAACAAACATCCATCCATCTATTCATCGTCACAAACTTTCCCATTTATAATATTAGTAGCAGGGATAGGATAGTAAGATAACAGCCCTCGTAGGCACCAATGGATTTTAAACTTTATACCCCAAAGCCTTAAGTTAAAAATTTATTAAAGATTTCTAAGCGTTAGCGACTGAAACGAACGAAAACGCTATGCAATCTTCATTAAATCTTCAACTTAAAACCAAGCACATAAAGTTGAAGATCTATTAAAGCCTACTCAGCGTTTGCGTTTATCGTTTGTTACATGGCTACAGGTGCAGGTCTCTTCAATCAGATCTTAGCCATCATACACATGAAATAAAATATAGCAATTAAATTTCAAAATAACTATTTTAACAGTCACTTTAGGAGTTAAATAAAAGTCACTTTTTAAAAGTATCACAATTTAATAGGCCTTATTTAATCTTTGGCTTTACACTTATTTACAATACCGGAACACAATAAAAAAAGAACTCCTTGATATTAATGATATATATCTACAAAAATTTCCCTATCAACAAATTTATGAATACTTAAAAACATTATCTTCGATATTGCCAGCGTATTAGCGATTTTTGCGACTTCTACTTTTCAGGACATATATCCCATATGTGGAATAGTTGATTACTCCATATAAATCACGTTTAGTATAGACGACATGCTGAGAAACAAGGCATTTTTCTCGAAAAAAAACATTTTCATATTCATTTATTTATTTTTATTTGCAAATAATGTGTAAAAAGATGTTTAAAAGGCTTAAAGCTAAAGAACTGTTATGGTATGCTATGCCCTGCTATGCCCTGCTATGCCCTGGTAGGGCATAGCAACATACTATTAAATACTAAAATAATAATTTTTTGGCTAATTCTCCAATCTTATGTAAGTTTTGTAACTGATTGCAAACAAAGATAGATGGCGCTGTCAGTTTGCAGAATAAAGTCTGTTAGTTATGTCATTTTTGAGATTTGTGGGTGGTAATACATCTGCTCAATTTTTTCTTTATTTTTATACAGTTATTTTACGAAGTTACATTTTTTTTTGTATTTAGAGATAAACAGGCCTTAAATTACGAGAATAAAGCAGAGAAGAAGATGTATTCGTACTAGGTAGTTAATATGACAAACAGTTATAGAATTAAGTTCTCGTGAAAAACATTCGACTATTATCCAGAAATCGAATTCGAGATCAAAAATGCTCGTGAGTGAGGGGCACAGAGCCAGACTAGCGGACTGCCTCGCAACTGCCGAGCTCTACACAGTGCACACATACACAGTTGAGCCACAGAGCGACAACTGTCATAGAGGGAGACTAAGGCCTTTGCCACACTTGGCGGAAATTCCGTCGCGGATTTTCTACGTCGGAACGCCAATACATTTTATTGCATATAAATGACTCCGCGCGACCGACGACCGATCTTCCGCGTAGTGTGTCCGTTATTAGTCATTTATATGCAATAATATGTATTGGCGTTCCGCCGCGGAAGTTCGGCGACGGAAATTCCGTCTAGTGTGGCAAAGGCCTTAGGGTCGGTTCATATCTGACGGAAAATGCGTCGCGTTTTATCGGTTGCGTAACGCCAAAACAGTCAATTATATAATAAAACATTCAACCTTTCACACCTAACCGATGATGCGTTAGCGCGTCTACCTAAGAGCGACGATACGCTCGACGCATTTTCCGTCAGATATGAACCGACCCTTAAGACCTTGTCTAGAAGGAGCGAATTCGCCGCGAAACGATTTGCGCGTTAACGAGATAATAGGCGCCAATACAACACGCTCACAAGCATTGCGCGATTTTAAAATATGCACAGTATATTGCATGCAGTACGCCAGACTCGACTCGCGATCAATACACGCGTATTGCACGTGAGTCGAGATACTGAAGACTCCTTGTTGAGTCCAGATGGCGCGCGAGCAGAAAAAATTTGATAATGGAATTGTTTGAACACTCGCGCGTTGGTACAGTGCTACTGTAGTGCTATTCTAAAAGTTCATTTGCCAAATCACTTCTGAATCCGCGGTGAGATTTTTGTTTCGTATTCTTAAAATGAGTGAGTTCGACACACTAGCATCACCGCGTGAAGACGTAAGTAAGAAGTATTATATCAAGTGAGTATTTTGACGCTTTTCAATAGGATTTGGTACTCTGCGAAGTAAGCGTGACTTGAGAGATTACTTTCGAAGTGATTTGCCGATTTCAGAATAGCGTAGCTGGACGCAAAGGTCGCGCGTAATACGCACAAGAGAATTACAGCGAATTCGCCCTTTCTGGACAAGCTTTTAAACAACTTTTTGCATTTGCTTTAAAAAACCTAAAGAAAACCGTTGGTATAAATGCTGCTCTTTTAGCTTATCATGGTTATGTCTCATCTGTATTAAGATACGGCATAATAATATGGGGTAACTCTACGGACAGTGGCAGGGCTTTTATTGTGCAAAAAAAATGCGTACGAGCAGTGTTTGGTGCAGGCCCACTAGAATCTTGCAGACCCTTATTTAAAGAGCATAAATTATTAACTCTAGCATGCTTATACATTCTAGATATGGGGTTGTTTGTAAAAAAACATCCTAATTTATTTAGTAAAGCTGATCATGAAAATATTTACAAAATGGGCAAAAATTCTAGGGATCCAACCAAATTGGCAATGCCTAGGTGTAGAACAACATTTTGTCAAAGAAACACAAGTCGGATGGCAATAACTATATACAATAAGATTCCTAAGGAAATAAGAGAGATGTCAATTAATTTATTCCATAAGAACTTAAAAACTTGGCTTATTGAAAATTGTTTTTATACTGTCAGTGAATTTATAAATTATAATAATAATAAGAAGTATGCACAGAATTGAATAAGTACTTAATTTGTAATTTAATTAATCTCAACATTTATTTTACTTCAACTTTGTATTCGTATTCATAGATTTTTGTGTTTTCTTTAATTTCTTTATTTTCACTTTGTATTTCTATTTAATAGGTAATAATT
Organism: Caradrina clavipalpis; assembly: GCA_932526535.1. NCBI lineage: Eukaryota > Metazoa > Arthropoda > Insecta > Lepidoptera > Noctuidae > Caradrina > Caradrina clavipalpis. The sequence continues at coordinate 12,282,144 of OW052111.1, forward strand.
GTAAAACATTTGTTAGGTATGTGTAATTAAAAATGCCAATTTAAAATGATGGCTATATTCAAAAATTTGCATGCTGAACATAGTAGGCGGAATATGAAGAACTATTTATTGTTTTAAGATCTGTAAACTACCATATTTCAAGCGAATAAAGATTTATTATTATTATTAACCTCGATCTACCTTATGACACGTCCTGTAAGTTAAAAAGATAGAGTATTGCTTACTCTTAATAAATTATTGTAGACACGTGCGTACGAATAAGAATCAAATTGCCTTGTTTTTACAAGCTTGGACGGTCTGTACGTTAGTTAGTCTGTGGATTCTTTGTTAATTTAGCAAGAGGGTTGATCACACACACTACGATGTTCCAGACGAAATATGATCGATAACGCTGTCTATATATAATTATGATGTTGTATGGAAGCCAATAACACCCTGTTAATATATCCCCTCTTCAGGATTCCGTGACGAAATACGAAATGATAAAACGCTGCTAGAATTTTAAGAGAAGTCTTATCACGAAAACTCGCTTCGGGTTGCTCGAAAGAGATACCGCGCCCCCGGAACGCAAAGGGCACATGAAGGAACATGATGGGTTTTAGTCAGTAAAAGTCTGACAACCCTCCTCCCGCCCTGCCCAGGGCGGGGGAAGTTAATAAAAAAAAACACGAAAACTCCAATACGTACAGTACTGCACTCGTATTTTTTTTAAATAATCAGCATACCATCACGCCTGTATTCCCCGAAGGGTTAGGAGAGGTGTTATGTACCGATGTACACCCACAATTCGCCGGTATGTTTAAAAAAAACAGTTTGAAGTAGGTAAATTGACATGTCTGCTTGTAATGACAAAATAATATTTTTTAAATATTTTTGTCTGTCTATATGTTTGTTCAGGCGACTGGACTTCAATAAAAGTGAAATCATATAATTGCACTAGGCTTAAAATTCAGGGAGAAAAATGAGGAATACGTTTGTATGGAAAAAAATTAAATTAAAAATTTAAAAAACCCCCGACACAAAATCCTAAGTTCTCTTTAAAAAGTAAAAAAATAAAATACGTCGCGTTGGGGGACCGATGTTGCATTTAGGGTACGACCGTCCCAAGCGGTCCCCCAACGCGACGTAGGTATTTTATTTTTTTACTTTTTAAAGGGAACTTAGGATTTTGTGTCGGGGGTTTTTTAAATTTTTAATTTAATTTTTATTTTATACTTTTTATAGGTACATACTTATTATAATGTCGATTTTGTTAAGCTGTAAATACATAGGTTCCTAATAATTTAATAACCCATATTCACACCCATAACTTTTAAACGGCTCAACCGATTTTCATCAAACATGTCTAAGAACACTCGCACATAAGTCACCTTTCATACAAAAAAAACTAAATTGAAATCGCTTCATCCGTTCGGGAGCTATGATGCCACAGACAGACAGACAGACACGTCAAACTTATAACACCCCTCTTTTTGCGTCGGGTGTTAAAAATGGTCCCTACCAAACGTTCTTAAGGCTGCATTAAAACGGATGCCTACAGAACTCTTCCAAAACAAGCGAGGCTCGAACTTGACCAGTTTCAACCACTTATTAAAGTAATAAGGATGTTTATGAAAAGGGGTGCTCCCCTTCACAAGAGCTTTTGATTCAGAGGGGTGACCGATGTTTGATGGTACACGCTTATAATTTACGAGCTTTTTACTTAGCCAGCGATTTCGGTCGCGTGGAAATTTTCACCCGTGTTAATGTGAAACGTCTTCGATTACTGCTCCGCTCGCGTATGTCGAAGCGTGATGTTATATAGCCTATGTTACTCAGGAATAATGTAGCTATCTATTGGTGAAAAATGGTTGAAATCGGTGCAGTAGTTCCGGAGCCTTTTCGATAATATAAATAAACACGACGGGACGGGCCTGTTGGTCTAGTGGTTGGTGGCCCTGACTGCTAAGCCGGAGGTCGTGGGTTCGATTCCCACCCAGGACAAACTTTGTGTGATGAGCATGATTGTTTGTTCTGTGTCTGGGTGTGATTTATCTATAATATGTATGTATTTATAAATTATATAAGTATGTATATCAGTTGTCTGGTTACCATAACACAAGGTCTGCTTAGCTTGGGATCAGATAGCCGTGTGTGAGTTGTCCCAAGATATTTATTTATTATTTAAACATACAAAAAAAATCCTATTATTAACTATTTATTAGCGAACTTCGTCCTCGTGGCTTATTTCACCCGCGTTAAGTTACGTCCATTGCGCCGCTCCCGTGGGTCGTAGCGTGATGTTATATAGCCTACTAGCTTTTGCCCGCGACTTCGTCCGCGTGGATTAATAGTTCCTATTCCCGGGGGATTTCCGGGATGAAAACTATCCTATGTCCTTTCTCGGGTCCCATACTTTATCTGTACCAAATTTCATTGAAATCGGTTCAGTGGTTTAGGCGTGAAGAAGAGACAGACAGACAGACAGAGTTACTTTCGCATTTATAATATTAGTACGGATGTTACTCAGTGATAATGTAGCTTTCTGACGGCAAAAGAATTTTCGAAATCCGTCCAGCAGTTTTTAAGAGCGTGCATCCAGAAAGTTGGCAACGTCGCAAACAACTGTCAAATATTTCCCTGTTTTGATTAATTTGTCAATATTACTGTATGAAAATAAGAAATATGGCTTACTAATGCACTAGAATATTCATTATGAAATGCAATAATTAATATCGTAACACCGAATATTTAGTTTTAGATGTAAAAAAAGTATTTGGAAACTTTACAAATGCCTTTTTTACACCTAAAATGGGTACAACATCAAATTCAGTGTTTTAATTGCAATTCATTATTAATATTCTAGTGCATTAGTAAGCCATATTTCTTATTTTCATACAGTAATATTGACAAATTAATCAAAACAGGGAAATATTTGACAGCTGTTTGCGACGTTGCCAACTTTCTGGATGCACGCTCTTAAGCTTATTCGTTACATACAAAAATACAAATATTTCCTCTTTATAATATTAGTGTAGATTCATAATTAGTATAGACTAGCTAAGTCACCCATGTTCGCCCACATTTAGTTATCTCTTTGCGTACTGCTCCGCTCCCGTGTGTCGTAGCATGATGTTACCTGTAACCTTCCACTATATACTGCCCCGTTGGTCTCGTGGTCCTGAGCGCGACTGCTACGCTAGAGGTCCTGGGTTCGATTCCCAGGTCGAGAAAAAAGTGTTATTGGGTTTTTCTATGAAATTCTCAGTAGCAGCTCGGAGTTTGGATTTGTGCCCGGTTAATGGCAATAGGCTCGCCCCCTATTACATGGGACCTAAATATACCGGCGAACTGTGGGTGTACATTGGTACACCTCTGCCTAACCCTTCGGGGAATACAGGCGTGATGGTATGTTATGTATATGTGTGTGTGTGTGTGTTCATCATAACTCTTTATCATAATTCGACAAATAAGGTATCGTTGAAAAAGTCTTATTTTATCTAGGAATGCATGTTTATGGTATAGAGAAATAAAACATCCAAATTCTAATTTTATATAATTATATTTTATCTTAAACCTACGACTTATGATAGTATGTACAGATAAATAAGTAACACAGATACTAGTGGTAATCTATACAGTAAACTAACAAGAATCTGCATGAATATTATAACCTTATATATTATAACCTATAACCTTAACCTTATTATAATCTTATATATTTTAACCTAATATTAAGAAATTGCGAATTACTACGCTTTTCTTTGTCAAAGAGGCTGCAAAGACCACTATCTTCATCAATGTATAGAGTTTGAGAACTATTAAGCTGCTGACCGGTCTGATCCATCTGAAAAGAAAAGTATGATTAATATATTTATAGTAGCTTTGATCAACTAGTAGAATGTATTTAGTAGTAAAGCTCGTTTTGAAGGAGCTCGTCTGGGGAAGTACTACCACCACAAAACACACACAACATCACGCCTGTATTCCCCGAAGGGTTAGGCAGAGATGTGCCAATGTACACCCACAGTTTGCCGGTATGATTAGCTCCCATGTAATAGGGGGCGAGCCTATTGCCATCAACCGGGCACAAATCCGAGCTGATACTGAGAATTTCCTAGAAAAACCCAATAAACACTTTGCTCGACCTGGGAATCGAAACCAAGACCTCTAGCTTACCAGTCGCGCTTAGGACCACTAGGCTAGTGAAGCAGTTAAACACCATTATGCAAATGCGCAAATGCGTTGCCATCTCAGAGACAAAGTTGAAATGTCTCATGTGCCTGTAATTTCACCGGCACCTATACCCTTCTAACCGGAACACAGCAACGCTGACAGAAATAGGTGTGGCGGTAGTACTTCCCCGGACGAGCTCCTTCACAAAGACCTCTATTAACTAAATAAATAATATATACGTACCATTTTGTAAGCTCCGCCTTTTGACTGCACCATTTTTATGGTACATCCTCGAACTGGCTGGAAGCATAAACTGTAACAACGAACAAAATTGTTTTAATAAAAAATAAAATAGAACCTACTGGGAAAAAAACAAAATGGTGGACAGGTAGGTACTTACATGAACTGGAATCTTCAAGTCAGCGCAGCAAAATGATTTATTAAAACAATTTTTCATGACACCTTGTTGTTTTCCGGCGAATTTGCATTTAAAATCCTTCTCCACTTTGAATTTAAACAGATCAGCAATATTATTTTCACAAGACATGACAACACGTCTAGCTTTCAACGAGCACAAAGCTAGACTGCGCAAAACCCAAGCTCCTTCGATTTATATCAAGCCCCAACCAGGCTTGCACACACACACATACAACTGGACCTGAAAATCACAGAGCTCAGAATCACAGACTGGATCATAAAAACGCAAATCACTGCTATATATACATCTCTTTCTTACTTACCAAGTTTCTTGCAAGTTAGAGAGAGCACGCTATAGTCTACTAGCCTCCTGTTCAATTACAGTCGGTTGAGGTCTATTCTAAACGTTAGTAGTTCTGTGATCTCTTTGTTAGTTACGTTCTGTGAGTAGAATACACACACTACTAAAGTGCAGTGAGATGAGATCGATAATAATGGATAATGGTGCATTGCGGCATCAACCCACGTTGGTGGGGACATAGCAGACTCTCCCTATTCCAGGTATCGAGTACCGTAGGAATAAAAAAATCTGCTGCGATTTTTTAGTAACAGTTAATCAGATCTGAATCAGATCAAAGTTTAATTAGAATAATAAATATAGTTTGTTGCCAAAAAAGACACGAAGCGTCAGCAATTTCAATAAAAAATAAAACGACGGGTTGCACTCCGGGAGTGCCGGCAGAAGTGAAAACTTGAATATTAACGTTGTGCATTTTTGATATTTTGGAATAGTTAGGGAATAATTTTGCACGAATTGCTATAATTATCATTATAAAAGTACTAGGTATGTATATAACAGAAACCATTAAACCAAGCACGTGTACTATTTAGTCCATCCGTCCATCCGTCCATCCACGATTTTCCACTATTTTGCACGATTTACGAATATTTTCGATCAGGGTCACGTGTCCTGACGCGAGAAAAACAAGTGCACAACGCCGCTTAAAATTTTTGATCTGGGTCACGTGTCCTGACGCGAGTTTAACATTTTTTACCCAACGCCGCTAAAGAAGTTTTCACTTAAAAAAATCGCACTTTTTAACAATAAACTATATTATTTTGACACTGAAACCCCTTTTACAGTGTTTTTTTCTGATTCACCCCTTCTTAAGGTATTTTATACTGTAAATCATATGTTCTATGTAAATGTGAAAATCCGGATGTTTGTTTAAGAAAAAGTCAAAGAGAAATCATTTATTTGAACCGTTTTATTCAACCGTTATAACGCACTTTTGAACGTCATTTCTATTTGGCAAAAGGCGAAAGAGTAGCAAAATTTAGATGTTACCTATTGCACTTTTTGCAATTTGAAGCTTTATTTAAATTTTAGTTAAACATTACATTTAATTAGAATGAAAAAAATAAATAAATAATAATTAAATTACAAACTATGTACAGTTAAAATAAAAAAAAAATAACAAATATATTAACCTTCATGAAAGTTATAATAATATGTTTGAGCCGTTTGGGGTTGAAACACTAGGGCCATGGGGACCGAGCGCTCATCTAGTTTATCGCGACATCGCGAAGCGACTGGTCGATTCTTCACGTGACCAGAGGGCTGGCCTATTCTTTGGCCAAAGAATCAGCATTGCCATACAACGTGGCAATGCTGCCAGCCTTCTGGGCACATGCCCCATTGACGGCGATGCGGATGAGTTTTTTGACGCCCTATGACCTTGCTTTTTTTATTTTAACTGTACCTACATAGTTTGTAATTTAATTATTATTTGAAGCTTGGGTTTTATCCAAACGAATACTAATATTACAAACTCGAAAGTAACTCTCGTCATCTTTAACCTTTTGAACGCCACAGTCATGTATAGACGACAAGTGCAATTTAATTAAAAATGCAGTTTTCTTGTCGTCTATAGACGATTGTGCCGTGTTGGGCACATTTTGATTTGTCGGCTATACACGACTGTGGTGTTAAAAAGGTTAAGCTTTCACAATTTAAGCGATTTTGATAAAATTTCGTACGTGGTAAGTTTGATCCCCGAGAGAGGCTACTGTTTATTCAGCAACTTGATCTGCATCAGCGATAACCGACATTAGCTAGTGAGTAGACAGTACAAGTGTAGACAAAATTAGTGGAAATATAAAAAATAGACGCAAGAAACCCAAAAAAAAACACAATTATAATTTGTAAGGCGCGCCGCGCGCTAGCGGGTGTGAGGGAGAGACGCGGGGAGCTGCGACGCGCAAACCTGTTTAGGTATATAATTTCTGCGCAAACCGGTCAGCCGGCGTCTTATGCTCTGGCTGGAGGCCTTAATTGAGAGGCATCCAGAGTGATGCACGTCCGAAAAAAAAGAAAAAAAGGTCAGCCGGCGGCTAGCGGCTTCGCCCGCGGCTTCGTCCACTCGTGAGCTGACGTACGCGACACGCCTCCACACACGGCCACGATCACGCAAAGTACAGTAGAACCTCGATTATCCGAACTAATTGGGACCAAGACTAGTTCGGATAATCAAAATGTGGGTTTTCTGGGATAAGATCAAACAAAAACAATACCTTTTCATCTTATCGCTTGCCCTCCCTTGTTCACAGCCGATTTGTTTAGCATTATTATTGGTTAATAATCTAGTTAAAATAAGTAACGTATTAGGTACTTTGAAACATTTAAAATCTATACAAAACCCTATTTGTTTTTTTGCAAACTCTACTGTCGGTTCCACAGAAACGGTTGCTACGCAGCATGGTTGTACACCTACCACTCTGCACCTGCGCACTTCATATACTGCAATGCGTCAAAAGCAAGGGGTGCACCCCCCTTCTAGATGTATATAGTGGTACTACACACATCACACTAATGTTATAAAGGTGAAAGTTTGTAAGTGTGTATGTTTGTCTCTTCTTCACGCTTAAACGATTAAACAGATCTTTTTTTGAAGTGAAAACTTCTTCATCGGCGTTGGGTAAAAAATGTTAAACTCGCGTCAGGACACGTGACCCTGATCGAAAATTCGTAAGCGGCTTTGTGCACTTGTTTTGCTCGCGTCAGGACACGTGACCCTGATCAAAAATTCGTAATTGGATCGTGGAAAATCGTGGATGGATGGATGGACGGATGGACGGATGGACGGATGGACTAAATAAATAAATAAATAAATAATAGTACTTTTATAATGATAATTATAACAATTCGTGCAAAATTATTCCCTAACCATTCCAAAATATCAAAAATGCACAACGTTAATATTCAAGTTTTCACTTCTGCCGACACTCCCGGAGTGCAACCCGTCGTTTTTTTTTTTCGAGATGGGTAAGCTCTTGACTCTAGTCTTGGTCAAAGGTGACATAGACAAAGTCTACGATGGAGTGAGCTTACCCAGAAGAAGCCTGTTCACTCTAACTTTGAAGAGGTTAGGGTTGTACGCGTTCGGAAATACAGACGCAGGTAGAGATCTGGATGAAATTTGGCACTGAGATAGATTGTTGTGTGGAATAACATATAGGATACTTTTTAACCCAGGAAAATGTACGGTTCCTGTGGCATAATTATGTTAACTATGACGCGGACGAAGTCCAATTTAAACCATTTTTTCACCAATAGACTGCAACATTATGATGGAGAGGAAGAGGGAGGCCAAAGAAAAGATGGATGGATTGTGTGAAGAACAATGTGAAAGAGAAGGGAGTGAGTGATAGCATGACGGTTGACAGGACGACATGGAAGAAGAAAACATGTTGCGCCGACCCCAAGTAACATGGGATAAGGGCAGAAAGATGATGATGATGAGATAGCTATATTATTCCTGAGTAACATAAGCTATATCCTAGATAACATCAAGCTACGCTACGCTACTAAACAAATAAATGTTCCCACTGTATGAACACATTTCAAAAAGAGTAGAAAGCAGAAGCCCGAATAAACTACTTGCACCTAGTCAGAGGCTACATTTGTATAGCAGGAATTCCAATTGCATGGCAATCAAAATATTTAATAAGTTACCCCCACGCATCAGAGTGTTGCCCTCTAATAAATTCAGGAAAACAATATTTGCCTGGCTTTTAGACAACTGCTTCTACCTTCTACTCAGTAACTGACTTTTTAAATTATAAACTTTGACATTGCATTTATTTGACTGTGTGTGTGTGTGTAGTATTGACCACTCTACTTTTAATATTTCTACACCGGCAACGGTAGTATATGTGAAACTTTTAATATTAAGATCTTGTATGTACCATATACTCAGAAATAAAGAATTATTATTCTCATTATTTACGACCCACGGGAGCGGAGCATTAACCAAAGACGTAACTTATGGCGGGTGAAATAAGCCACGCAGACGAAGTCGCGGGCAGTTCGCTTGTATTATACAAACATGCCTGTTCGCAAATTAATTGGAGTCCAGATTAAATTCCCCCTTCATGTCTGCAATGCGTCAAATGCAATATCAGGTGATGCACCCCTTTCCAGATGGGGTGGTACACACACATGCATACAATGTAAAGCTATATTCAGATGGCAATATTTTGACGCGCGTTTTCAAATCGCGCGTCTATACTTCTTAATATTCACCTAACAACCGATCACAGTCCCCGGTTAATGGTAAAGGTTCGCCTCCTATTACATGGGACCAAAAACATACCGGCGAACTGTGGGTGTACTGTACATTGGTACACCTCTGCCTAGCCCTTCGGGAAATACAGGCGTGATGGTATGTGATGGTAACATATCGCATGCGCGCGCGTTGTTGCGCTTCAGCGAGAGTCGACGCAGCGCTCAAATAAAAAGTATCCAGACGCAGGCGATCGCGCGTTAACGGCACGGCGTTGATGTGCGCTTTATTATTTAAAATTTGCACAAATAATCACTACAAAGGCGGACTTCATGCCTGGCATTCTCTACCAGTCAACCAAAGGTGGTGAAGAGATAACACGGCAGGTGCAATCCGTTGGCTGTTCAGTTGAGCGCACTTTCAACGTGATTGCACGTACTTGTTTTTGCCATTTGAGTAGTTTAGGAAAATACATACTCTTGCAACCCTCGTTAGCGCTTTTCATCTGAACTTATTATAAATTTGATCGCGCGTTGACCTGAGTTAATGCGCGTTGCATGTGAACTTAGCCTTAGTAGGTTATTCAAATTCAATATTGAATCGGAATCGGGGGCCGAGGTTGCCATACTTAGGCTGATGTTTATACTATTTGAAATGGTTCCGTACTTTAAATATCTCTATCAGTACCTATCCTGTATTCCCCGAAGGGTTAGGCTGAAGAGGTGTACCAATGTACAGTTACACCCACAGTTCGTCGATATGTTTAGGTACCATGTAATAGGGGGCGAGCCTGCTGCCATACTTGAATTTAAAAGTTGAAATTTGACTAATTCATCATCTGCTTAGCCTTTTCCCAGCTACGTTGGGGTTGGCTTTCAGTCTAACCAGATGCAGCTGAATACCAGTGTTTTACATGGAGTGACTATCTATCTGACGTCGACATTCCACAACCCAGTTACTTGGCAACACGATAACTGAGTGAATTTCAACAGGTCCTATAAAATCTTCATTTCCGTGTTTTTTTTCATTTTAAGATATTTTGATAAAAAAAAACGCTTTTATTAAAGTTTTTGATAATGTATATATTCTTGCTTAATGTCTGGCACATAACTTAAAAAACAAACGACATATCAGGATTTAAAAATTTCGTGCCACGGCGATGAAACATGCGTGTACGGCAATGAAACAAGCGTCCACGGCAATGAAAGACCTGTACCATGGCAATGAAAGAATCAATCCACGGAAATTAAAAAATATTTTATTTAATGAGATAGACAGATAGATAGAATAAAAATGACTGTTTATAAGAAGAGGTCTTGATTCCAACACTTGTATGGGAGTAAAATTTGGGTAAGGAGATATTACAAAAAAAGAATGAGAGTACAATAAGTAAACATAGACTGTTGTATTACACTCGCAACATTACTTACAAACTTTAATACTACAGTCTTTCTTTTCTTATACATACTCCTATTCTTTCTTTTGTAATATCTATCTAAATCTTACTTCCATTCGCTCTCGGAGACAGGCATGATCAGATATATTTTTGCACTTGACAAAACAAAACAGCTTCTTCAGAAAACATATATTGTGATCTGTAGCAAGTAAGATGCATTTTCAAAATAACAAGTACCTACTAAAAACACAATCATCTAAATCATCTAGCTATACTCTTAAAACCTGTCAGGTTACATAATATTATCTCTTATTAACCTAAGTACACAATGTGAGTATATGGCACTAGGAAATTCAGCCAGGTGTAACAAAAGATATTTTCTTTTCCTAATCATACCATGGCGATGAAAACACAAGTCACGGAAATGAAATACCTGGCCACGGCAATGAAACTAAATTGTTTTACAAGGCATGGCAATGAAATTTTTTCATTGCCGTGTCTTTTTTTTTCATTACCATAGCAAATTTTGGCCACGGAAACCACGGCAATGAAAGCACGGCGATGAAAATCAAGGCAAAAAATATAAATAACAAAAAATCTATGAAATATTCAAACAAATAAACACTTCACAAATTAACATATGACAAATGGTGTTCTATCGAATGCTTACTCATGAAGACAAACTTATTCAAATATAAGTTATACCTATCCACGGCGATGAAAGAAAAAATGTCCAGCAACATAAAAATTGAATACTTACATTTATGGTGCGAAAACGCAGGCACGTGTGTACGTCCTTCCACGTTGAGCACTTAGGCACCACTAATATGCAACGTTTAGCATACCGGGAGGGGGGACGCAAGTCGTAGGTAAAACAATATCCTTGAACATGATTAGGACACGGCGATGAACGGTAGTTCTGGGACAAATGATTTTTTATTAACCATTCGTTGTTTTGTTTAAATATTTGAATAAATGTATTCCGTAACAATACATTAACTATTCATGTACCAAATAAAACTAGGTTTTAATATAAATAACCAATAGATTTTTATCAATGAGGAATAATACACAACAAGGTGAAGTGTGGACAAACACGGCAATGAAAGATTTCGAGTTTTAATTAATTTTTTTGGAGTATCCATTAATCCAATAAATAAAATATTTAGTGCTACACATAGATTACTATTTCACCTAACCGAAAAAAAATGTGAGAACATTATAACTATGTTTTTTAGTACCGATTTCATTGATGCCACGCAATTTTTGACCCCGGGAAATTCACCCAACTCATGGTGAGACTGGTTGTCAGACTTCCTGGCTTCTGACTATCCGTAACGACTGTCAAAAATCGACGAATGACAGCCGGGACCAACGGCTTTACTTGCTTTCAGAGGCACAGAGGTGTCACACTACCAACTTCCAAACTCCGGGCTGCTACAGAGAAATTCCTAATGGAAAAACCCAATAACACTTCTTTTTTGGATTTTGGCTAAATGTATTTTCCTAATAACTTTTTATTGAGCTATAGTATTTCCTTGATTTGATATTCGATGAGAAATAATAATGTGTCTTATCTGTACATTCAATGCCTTTGAATAACACTTTTGCGATGTTAAGTTTAATAATATTTTTTACATACATACAAACGTACATACAATCACGCCTGTATTCCTCGAAGGGTTAGGCAGAGGTGTATCAATACACCCACAGTTCACCGGTATGTTTAGGTCCCAAATAATAGGGGGCGAGCCTTTTGCCATTAACCAGGCACAAATCCTGATTTCAAGATGCCACTGAGAATTTCATAGAAAAACCCAATAACACTTTTTGCTTGACCAGTTTTATCTTGATTTTATATCACCCTGTGTTTCAAATCATTTGTTACGAGATATGTCATGTACCGAAAGGGGGGCCACTGGCCACCCACTTCAATTACACAAATAGGTAACCTCCCCACCTACAGGGAGAATATTGATTGAAATTTGCCTAGCAGCGAGCTTGTATCCCGGGCAACGGACACTCTCGTCTATAATTACGTAGCAAAACTCGGGTGGCCGGTTTACCTCCACCCACGCGATATATCTACCTAGGCAATAACATCCACGCGCTGTATCATGCAGCACCTGCCATTATGGTGATATTTTTGCTTTATTTAGGTTCAAAAAATAAATCTGTGAGATTAGGGGTAGGGCTAGTATTGTAAATATATAGGATATATAGATATAGGATCCTGGGTGACTGGGTGCGATATCCCGGGTGGGGCAATGTTTATTAGGAATTTCTAACTAACAACCCAAAGTTGCCCCGTTGGTCTCGTGGTCGCAAGTGCGACTGCTGTGCAAGGGGTCCCGGGTTCGATTCCCAGGTCGAGCACAAAGTGTTATTGGGTTTTTCTAAGAAATTCTCAGTAACAGCTCGGAGTTTGGATTTGTGTCCGGTTAATGGCAATAGGCTCGCCCCCTATTACATGGGACCTAAATATATCTACCGGCGAACTGTGGGTGTACATTGGTACACCTCTGCCTAACCCTTCGGGGAATACAGGCGTGATGGCAACCCAGAGTTTGGAAGTTCATGGTGAGCCATACTCATGCTTAGGAAAGCAAATAAAGCTGTTGGACCTGCGTGTGATATATATCCAGTCGTGTTAGACTGCTGTCCCATCGACTATGAGAGTGAGGGAAGAGAAAGTGCATCAGTGCACCTGTGTTTGCGCACGCACTAGACTTAAACACTTGAATATCTTCTTCTTAGCTAGTCTACATTGAGCCTATTAGCCATTAAGTTAGTTTTCAGACAGTTGAAATTTTCACAGATGATGTATTTCTCTTGCCGCTATAACGACAAATACTAAAAAACAGAATAAAATATATATTTCAGGATGTCCCATAAAACAAACACGATATTTTTACTCATTTTTTTACTCGATAACGGCGACAGGTACACTATTGAAATACTCACAGAATATTATATTATATATTTACTATAAAAATAAATTATAAACTTAAAATAAAACAAATCTTGCCGTTTTTATAGATAATGGTACAGAATCCTTCGTGCGCAAGTGCCAACTCACACTTGGCCGGTTTTTTTTTAAATAAAATATAACAAGGAGTTTTAAATACATGTTTTCAATATTTCCTACCATACCTATTATACTATATTAGTAGAAACTAGGATTATTTGGTAACTTTTTTTGATAAGAACGTCATATTTCTACTGTTGTTCTTGATATCAGTGACAGTGACATGACGCTGTCAAATTAAGAAAGTTTCACTTGCCGGCGTATTTTTATGTCAGTGTCATTCGATAATTCTACGGGAGAGTAACGAATGGGCATTCATAATTTTTAAAATAGTGTTTTTTAATGTATTGTGAAAGTTAGTGCAAAATAAATAAAATGGGCGATCCCGACAAGAAAGATACTTTGAACCGCAACAAAGGAATATCTGCGGTATGTTTTTGAATTTATTTTTAAACTTTAAGAAAAGTTTTGTCAAGATTTCTAAGTAAATAAAATGTAGTAAATCTTCGTAAACTATGACTATTTCTTAAATTGATTGTACCAGCCACAAAATAACATTCAAAATTAGTATGGTTTCAGTCAACAAAAGTTATTTTGGTTAAATCTAAAAAAATATAACTTGGGAAATATTACATACCCTACTTGTAATTATCAACTTAGAAACTATATAGGTATATGTATATGTAACGTAACTCCTTTAGTGACTTTTCTCCTATTTTTATTTGGATTAGAATTTTATCAGAATCATAATTTTATTTGCCCCAAATATAGGTACAGTTTAAGTTATAAATAAATGAGATCAACTACATTTAATTATTTAACATGCATCAAGCAAATTCTTGATTCATAAACTTTGTATAACACCTTCTTTCTTACTATTCATTTTATAGGCTAAATTCTATATCATATCATACCACAAATTATATATTTTTAGGTAAAAAAAAAAATATTCATTTTATTTTATTTTAATTTATTTGGAACAACTAACAATTACATAATATTAGTAGGCAAACTTATGATACTTAAAGCTAATAATAATATAATCCACTGCATTATTCACAAGATATTTACTCAAGAATCAGAAATTACCTAATTTACGCTTACCACACTTTCTCCTTAATGGCTAAATAATAAAGACATACATTATACTTTACTAATTAATAAGCATTTTAAAAAAGGAGGATGTTTTCAATCCTGCATAAATACATAATTAATAGTATGTCTGTATTTACAAAAGGAGTAGGCTATGATTTTATCAGTTTAGGCCGACTGCATAATAAGGGTATTTTTTACAACATTAGTAAATTAAATGTAAAGGTATAGACTTAGTAATTACTGGAAATAAAATATGGCTCTAATTCATTAGATCTATTGTTCTAAAATTATTTTAATTAGAAGTCTATTTGGCATTTTCAAATGCCGCATTTCTCTTTTACCTATTATTTGTGTAAGTATTTCTTATATTTTGAATTAGATATTTCTTTTAGCAAATGTTTGACATACTTATTGAGTCTGTTAATCAAGTAAGCATTATTTGATGACCGCTTACCATCAGGTGGGTTATTAGCCTGTCTGACATAAAATACAAAAAAAAATTATTAAAAAGTTTAGTTTTTTTGTACTATTTACATACCATATTGCCGTCTTGGGGAATACTCCCCAAAGGGTTAGGCAAAGGTGTACCAATGTCCACCCACAGTTTGCCGGAATGTTTAGATCCCATGTAATAGGGGCCTATTGCCATTAACCGGGCACAAATCCTAACTCCGAGCTGCCACTGAGAATTTTATAGAAAAATCCATTAACACTGCTCGACCTGGGAATTAAACCCAAGACTTTTATCGTAGCATTCGCGCTTAGGACCGCTAGGCCAAAGAGGCAATTAGTTGCCTATTATTTATGTAAGTACTTGTTCATGTTTAGAATTAAATATTTATTAATGTAAATTTTTACACACTTATCGAGGTGTAACAAACATACAAAAATAACATACAGCAGACGAATTAAAAACATCCTCCTTTTTGAAGTTGGTTAAAAATAAATAATAGAGATTAGTCTATAGAAAAGGTACAAAATCCATCTACGGACATTTCTAATCAAGTTCTCCATTGCGTTAGTCTTCCTCGTTAGAAAAGATACCGCTTAATCTCAGGTATTATTTGCCAATAAATTTGCATGTTTGTGGGCGCTTTATATCAGTCAATAAACGTTTGTAATTGCAGTTATAAACTAGATATCGGTTGAACGTCAAAATTTATCATTTTATTGCATCTGATAATATATTGTGAATGTGTTCTTAGAAGTCAAGTTCAAGCAAAGTCATTGAAAATAAGAATTTTTGGAATTTGTCAAAGAGAAAGTTCTACCTTTTTTTGTTACCGGTGGGAAATCATCAAATGACTTCTCTCGCCCTTAGTGTCAGACTTTTACTGACTAAAACCCATCCATGTTCCTTCTTGTGCCCTTTGCGTTCCAGGGGCGCGGTATCTCTTTCGAACAACCCGCAGCCCCGGCAGGCATCGGCCCTCAGTGGCCCCGTGACATCTCTTAGAGGCGCGCGTGGAACACGAACGCGCCGGCGCGCGTGGAACACGAACGCGCCGTCGACACGGCCTGTCCTTAGGAGCGCGCATCCAGAAAGTTGGCAACGTCGCAAATAGCTGTCAAATATTTCCCTGTTTTGATTAATTTGTCAATATTACTGTATGAAAATAAGAAATATGGCTTACTAATGCACTAGAATATTAATAATGAATTGCAATTAAAACACTGAATTTGATGTTGTACCCGTTTTAGGTGTAAAAAAGGCATTTGTAAAGTTTCCAAATACTTTTTTTACATCTAAAACTAAATATTCGGTGTTACGACATTAATTATTGCATTTCATAATGAATATTCTAGTGCATTAGTAAGCCATATTTCTTATTTTCATACAGTAATATTGACAAATTAATCAAAACAGGGAAATATTTGACAGCTGTTTGCGACGTTGCCAACTTTCTGGATGCGCGCTCTTAATTAACGTACCGACGATGAGCTACCCAGTGCCCACCGTCTAGAATAGTTCTACCTTGAGTTGCAAAATCATTTGCTATGGTGGAACCAACCTCTGTAATCAGCGATTTAGTTGGCATCCTACCTACTTGTAGAATTTCAACTTCATAGGCCAAGTAGGTTTAGAGTTGACTGCTCCATTGGTCTGGGGGTGGCAAGCACGACTATTGAGCCTTGGGTCCTGGGTTCGGTTCCCGGTCGGGCAAAAAGTGTTATTGGATTTTTCTATTACTGATTTTTCAGTAATTGCCCAGAGTTTGGAAGTTGGTGTTGTCACACCCGCGTGCCTCGGAAAACACGTAAAGCCGGATTGTCGTCCCATCGGGCTATGAGAGTCAAGGAAGAGGGAGTGCACCTGTGGTTGCACGCACACTTGTGCACTCATAATATAATATCTATAATGTAATATCTTCTGCGCACTTGGCTAATCTGCATTAAGATTAGCCGCCGTGGTGGGAATCGGTCTGGAGAATGCATATAGTTTTTTTATTTATTTATTTATGGTCTGTTTTAGAGATTTCAAGATGAATTAATTAGTGGTATTCCGCTACCTATTACCTATATATAGAGACGTATGTATGTATGTGCGTCACCGGTTAAAAGCTAAATAATAAATAATATTGTAATACACATTAATATTCTTTTACCACATGATTGTAAAGGTAGGTAGGTATGTCCTATCTCATTGATAAAAACTGTTATCAAGACATCTCAATCTCAGTACCTACTGACCATGATATTAACTGTTTTATTACAGTTCTAATAAAAACTAGATTTTAATACATTAACATTAATTCATTTTTAATGAATAAATGTAAATATATTAAAAATAATGTGTGACTGCCTCATTAGCCTAGTGATCCTAAGCGCGACTGCTACGCTAGAGGTCTTGGGTTCGATTCCCAGGTCGAGCAAAAAGTGTTGTTTTGGGTTTTTCTATGACATAGTCAGTAGAAGCTCGGAGTTAGGATTTGTGCCGGTTTTTGGCAATAGGCTCGCACCCTATTACATGGGACCTAAAACATACCGGTGAACTGTGGGTGTACATTGGTACACCTCTGTCTAACCCTTCGGGGAATACAGGTGTGCTGGTATGTGTGAATAAATGTAAATGTTTAATTTTCTAATGTTTTAAAATTAAATTTTAGCAAAAGAGGAAAATCTGTACTTCTTGGAGTTCAAACCGGAACACAGAAACGTTGCTGTGTTCCGGTTTGTAGGGTGTAGGTGCCGGTGTAATTATACGCACATGAGACATTTCAACTTTATCTCTGGGTTGGCAACGCATTTGCAAGGCCTCCGATATTGCAGATATCTAGTAGCAGTGACCCCTTAGCATCAGGTGGGCCGTCGGCTTGTTTTCTATCCAATGACTTAGAAAAAATCACACCGAACATTATTGTACTTATCTGACCTTCTCATACATTATTTAAGAGATGGTAGATAGATAACAAACTGACCATTTAATCTTAGATAAACTTTATCGATCGTCACTTACAGGTGTATCCAAGCTGAATAAGAAGCAAATGTAACCGAAGGCGTTTGATTGGCGTTCGAATTTTGAATTGAATTGTAGCATACCCACTACTTGTACCACCATAGGGATGCCGGTAAAGTGCGACCACATTGATGTTGATACTTTGATAGTAGTTTAAATAGTATTAGATAATACCAGCCTTTAATTGTCCCACTGTAGGGCGAAAGCCTCTTTTCATACAGAGAAGGCACGAGCATTGATCACCACGCTTGGTCAAAGCGGATTGGTGATTTCAGACTTATATTAATTAGTAAAAGTCCAGGTTTCATCTCGATGTTTTCTGCATCGATGTCAGTGATGTCCAAGATAAACTTAGAAAGTACATATAAATTGGAAAGTCACATTGGTACTTGCCTGGTTTTGTATCTGCAATCGATCTCACACATGGGAGGCCTTAACCAAATAGTATTAGAAAGTATTTATTGTATTTAGAAATACGTAGATTAGACCCAGCCCTTTGCTGTTCACCCTCAGGGACGCCCTTAGCCGTGGTACCGCACAGAGGACGCCCTTAGCGTGTAGTCGCTTAGTTTATAAGCTTTAAACCCTGACTTGAAGCCTTAATTTTAACGCAGTACTGAAAAGTCTTGATAAGCAACCGACTACATTCTAGGATTCTAGGATTGACCTGCAAGATGCCATTCTAAAAAGACGTTTCACGCCAAAAAAATGCTATTCCAAAACAAAAAGTTTAAAGATATAGGTAACTATATTCCTAGCCTTAAAGTCGCAATTGCTAATCGCAATTTTACTAATCATCAAGTATCAAAAATACTTCCGCGATTGCAATAGAAATAAATAGAATAATATCTGTTTAATTTATGATACCTCATATTCGTCACTTATTCTATTGAAAAATAGATTGACGTGAATCATAGATTAAATCAAGCAATAAATTTAAAGCGGATACTTACAAATTGACAGTTTCTAATCTGGGATTAAGCAGAATACGAAAGGGTGTACCACTTAGCAACTATCAACTTTGGTCGTTCCATGAAAATCTTTTGACACGTCACACCATGTCGACAGGTGCAATGAATTTTAAGACTTATTTCTACGCTCTGAAAGTATTTTTTTGTTTAGCTTAACGTGATATCTAGTTGTAGGATTAACTCAATAAGTACATAGGATTAGAGAAAGAAACGTTTAAAAATCTATTTTAAGAATACATACTTTCTTAAAAAGTATGTATTGGACAGGAGGCTTATTACTTTGTAATTTCAGTCGTTGGATTTTTAACTCTCGGTGATGAGCCTAGCGTTACAAATCCAACAGTGTGCGAGACAAAGTAATATTAAAATAACACTGGTTTAACAGATTAGACCCCCTGGCCTGGCTTAAGAAATATAAAGACGTTTGTGGTACTATAAGCTCTTTAGCTTATGGTACCACAAACGTCTTTATATATGTGTAAAATTCCTTGAACATAAGTAGTTTTATATTATGTACTTTTTGACCTAAGACAAGGCAATTCGAAAGAAGTGTGAACGAAAAAAAAACATTTATTTGAATAAATATAGTAAGTATGCTAAATTGCTAATGTTACCTTTTTCGATATATCCTCATTTATGGCCCCTGCCCTGGAGGGGTCCAGGGCAGCCAGCAGGGCAGGGCAGTGGGGGGCCATACATGAGGATACAGGAGGGGCCTGTCAGACTCTTTAACTAAAAACCACCTTCCGCGATGCCCGAGGTTGTTAATGCAACCTGGTCGAAAGTATAAAACTTTTATCCAAACCGTCAGGCGATTGGCGTTTTTCTATGGTACTAAAACTAAATACCACGCGGTGTAATTTGTCTATTGATGAAAACAATATTAAAATCTATGCGTAGTTTAAAAAATCTAAGCGTACAGACGGCGAGAAAAGACTTTGTTTCATACAGAGATATGTCGAACTGCTCAAGTGCACAGCGATCCTTAATTAAACGCGGTAATAGCGTTTAAAAATATTTTGAAATATGTATATCTACTGCGTTTGTTATTTTAAACAGAACGCTATCGATTGTGTTTAAACAATAATCCGAGGATTATCTTTAGTTGTACTGAATCACAGAACAACCTCCAAGTGTGGGGCAATGTTCGCGATAACGGTAAGGCGCGGGTTATTGTCAGGTATTTACCTGCATTTATAGAATACTTGCTTCTGCCTGCGACTTCGTTCGCGTGGCTACTGCTGCGATCCAGTATGTCGTAGCGTGATGTTATGTAGCCTATGACACTCTAAAATAACGTGGCTTCCTATGGGTAAAAGAATTTTCAAAATCGTTTCAGTAGATCCAGAGATTACCCGCTACAATTTTTCAAACTTTACCACTTTTTAATATATTGTACTTACAGAACTATAGATGTTAATACAGCTATCTATTGCTAGTTCTCTCAAATGGTTAAAATCGGCCCAGTAGTTTAAGAGCTTATTCGGTACAAGCAAACAAAAAACAATTTCCTCTTTATAATATTAGTATAGCTATAGATAATAATATACCTTTATTAGGACAAAGGTGTAGCGGGAACTTATCTAACTGATATTTTGCAATACTATTCTGATAAAAGTATGACTACCTACACGTCGACTTTGACCGTTTCCTGCAGGTATATTTCCAAGCCGGAAACCTGCGTATGTATGATTGAAAGACTGAACCAGCCTTTGTGTAGTCCCATTTTTTTAAGGATAAAGGGTAGGAAATTTTTAAGTGACTTCTCCCGCCCTGGGCGGAGCGGGTATTCCGCAACCTTGTGTATCCCACAACCTAAAACGTAGTTTAAAAACCCTGAATTATTTTGTACATAAGAATTTAAAAATAGTCCTATATCAATAAAAAAGTCCTCAGTGAATAAAAAAGTCTTCAAAGAATAAAAAATGTCCTCAGTGAACAAAAACGTCCTCAATAAAAATAAAGCAAAAAAAAATATTAATTTTTTTAACATTCTTCTTTTAAAAACATTTTGTGTTGAGTACTTTCGATTCAACCATTCTACCATTTCTCCTTTTTGTGCTTAACTAAAATCCTTCTTATATCTCACAAAATAAAACTCATCTTCTAACTCCATACTACTACTACTGTCTACTAACTATCTACTATTACATTTCAGACACATGTCCATGAGTACAGTGGAGTGCCGACCGCTGAATACGAGGAGGACCGAGCGGAAAAGCCCTGGCAACGGGTTAACACTCATACATTACTAAATCACCCTATTTACTTCACTTTGCACAAGTTTCATTCAATTTTACATCATTTTGCACAAGATCCATTTAATTTTGCATCATTTTGCACAAGATCCATTTAACTTTGCATCATTTTGCACAAGTTCCATTCAATGTTACATCATTTTGCACAACTTTCATTCAATTTTACTTCATTTTGCACAAGTTCCATTCAACTTTACTTCACTTGTCATTTATTTTGCACAATTTTCGTGCAAATGACTTATGTTTTCATTCACTATTCACAGCTTCTTCATTCACTACATGAAAGTAGTATGAAAAGCTAACTTTATTTTTGTTTTAATCACCTACATTATCATTTCACTAACAAAGAATTAACATGACTAAACTTTGTTATCTCACGCACATTTTCACACACGATTTTGTAGTAGAAATCACCATTTATATGTTCCTCCGGTATGTATAACTTTGACATGTACAGTCAAACAAACTATTTGGTATACAGGCAGCTTACTTGCAATTACTTTTGTTGTGAGTGTGCTGAGTAGTCAAATCTCTAACTACACTCATAGAAATGTATCATAATTTTAAAAATATATTACGAATAATTTTACCTGTATACCAAACAGTTTGTTTGACTGTACTATACTTCTTCTAAAGGCTCTTCCTCATCGGGGCCTTCTTCTGTAGTGTAACTGTTCAGGGGCCCATCATCTCTTAAAACAGTACCATTTTAATATTACTTTGTTATTTCAGTTGTTGGATTTCTAACTCTCTGCGCTGAGCCGAGCGTTGAAAATCCAACAGTACGCAAGGCAAAGTAATATTTAAATAATACTGTTTTAAAAGACGACGATAGAGCCCCAGATAAGCTTGTAATCGCATCCACAATACAGGAGAAATTCCTAGGGTATTGCTCAAAATCTAATCGTGGATTATTGCTCCCGTGAGGGAGTGCCTTTATACAATCGAGCATGTCTTAAAATAATTCATTAATGAAATATTTTTAATCATTATCAAAAGATAAAAACTAAGTAGTGTCTTTCGATTTTTTATAACTTATCTTAAATGCTAAGACTTGTAATCTTTTAAGACGAAATAGTAGATTAACTTTAATTATTATCGGTCGTGTTGACATAATTGACTTTAGACTTTTAATTATAGTTTTTTCATATTATCTAAGTATTAGACAGGATCGGCCTTAATTATCTAGGCGCCCCGCAAGAGTACTTGGTTTGCCGAATAGTATTATTTAATATTAGCTACAATAGAAAAATACTTATTTAGGAATTGGTACGTTCCATTTTATATAAGCAAAAAATACTTATTTATTCATACTTCGAATAAACGTTACTACGAAATAAAATTCTTGCGCGGCCCCCAGTGGCGCCTCGGGCAGGAGCCCGAGTCTCCCGCCCTAAAGCCGGCCCTGGTTTCTACCAGGACCAGCTTAAGCTTAAGTTATTTGGTAGATTTTTTTAAATTGCTCGTGTAATTTTAGGTTTTCGGCGGACTAAGAAAGAATGGCAGTCATGTTAATGACCCGATCAGATCTGTAAGTTATGTATTAAATACAAAGGGTGTTTATTTTTGTGTTTCGTCTGGTCATGTTAAATGGGTAAGGAATGGGACGAATTAGTGGGTGGTTTTAATGTGGGTGCTAAGTTTGAAAGTGCTTCAAAAATGGAATTAAAAATACGTAATTTTTTAAAGGGTTTTAAAGTTTTTGTATTGATTTTTATACATATAAGTAATATATATTTGTACTGTTTATTGTGTATGGGCATTGAAATATATACAATATGGGTTTAAATGTATTTCTGCCGCAAAGCGGCGTTGCTGTTTTCTGGTTTGAAGGGTAAGGCCGCCGGTGTAATTACAGGCACATGAGACATTTCAACTTTGTCTCTGGGATTGCACGTATTTGCAAGACCCCTGGTATTGTAAATGTCTCTAGGCAGCGCTGACCACTTACATCAGGTAAGCCGTCGGGTTGTTTGCCATTCAGTGATATAATAAAAGCTGGTAGTCATAGCTCCAATAAATATCAACTTCTATACTGCCGTCCTAAGAAAGAAGGGCACAACTAACATTTTGCAAATATTGAGAAAATCAAGTTTGAATTTTTTTTTAGTTTTTATTGAAAATTACACCACTAAACTATGTTTTTCGGAATTTTGTGAATGGCAATACATGCATTTATATAGTACATATAAGACCATGATCATTTTTAATTTTTAATTTTAATGCATATAATAGATAATTAGCTTAATTTATTTCATCGTAACATAAAAAATAAGTTCAACACAATAATATTACGTTTAAAAGGCACAAACAACCAAATGCGCCTTTTTAATGTAACATTTTGAGGAAAATTTTATAATGTTACAATGGAAAGGCACATTTTATTCAGTTGTGCCTTTTCACTGTATTATTATTCGTATAGATGTATACAGTAAAATATTAGAAATTACTTCTATTTGAATAAAACAAGGTAATTAGCTTTGGAAGTCGGCGGCTTTGGTTCTGTGTGTTGTTTTGTATTGCCGCCGACTTCCAAAGCTAAAGTTATTAACCGGCTTCAAAAAAAAGGAGGTTATCAATTCGACCCGTATATATGTAATATTTTCAAAACTGTCCAGTTTTCGTATATGTTAATCTACATCAGCGTCTGAACAAATGTGCCAAATTTCAAGAGTGTATGTATGTATGTACGTATGTATGTTTTTATGTTTGTGTTCGCATATCTCCGTAACTACAAGTCCGATTTAAGTAATTTTTTTTTGTTGTACTAGGTATTGTCCAACTTAGGGAATACTTTAAGTTTTATCAAAATCGGTTAGTAAGTAGTTTTTGAGACAAGGAATTTTAACCGACTTTTTATTTTATTATGTTTGTTCGCGGATAACTTCTTTGTTTATAAACTAATTTTGATGATTTTTTTTGTTGTTGGAAAGGGTATACTTTCCAAATGGTCCCATTTAAATTTCATATAGATATGATGATGGATTCCGGAGACAGACAACGGAACTCTTCAAAAAATTACAGCAAATCGACTGCGATTGCTGCTATCGCATAAATATGCATTGTTTACGCAATCACACAACATAACATCACGCCTGTACACTCAAAAGGGTTACACAGATGTATACAGTAGTATTTGACAATTTCTCATCCAAGTAAACGAAATCGCATATTCTGCTTTCTTATGACTTTTTAGTGGTGTCTCGTTGATTTACATAACATGACAGTTTCTTCATGGATTTGGTTGACAGGAAGTTTATACTAAAAAGCGAGAACTTTTTTACAAAAAAAGACAACCGCCTTCAAAAACTAAAAAGAACCGTATGTATGTAATATTTCCAGTACTGCCCACTGGAAATATTACTTACATACGGTTCGAATTGACAACCTCCTTTTTTTTGAAGTCGGTTAAAAATAATCTTACCATAGCGCGGCACTGACATGCGTGGGTTCGTCTTGACGCCGACGCCAGACAGTTGTGCCTGACACGCCAGGCACAAGTGGCGTAATCTCACTCATACCTCGCTCCCCTCACTTCATTTCTCTGTAGAGATGTTAAGTAGTAAAGGCATAACCGCCAGTGTGCCAATTTTTTTTACAAAATATTAAGGAGTAGGGTAAGTAGTAAAGGCATAACCGCCAGTGTGCCTATTTTTATACAAAATATTAAGGAGTAGGGTAAATAGTAAAGACACAATCGCCAGTTGTGACTTTCTTTCTACATTTCTTGCTAAGGTGTTGGTTTAAAAAAAATAGCACAATTGCCACATAAGCCCTTTATATTTAACGTGCGCCAATTATGCCTTTTCAACTAAATATTTTAAAGACATAAATGTGAAATAGAAGACATATATCACAATGTGACCTTTTTCTTTACAATATCTTAAAAAATGGTGCAGTTGTGCCCTTTATGCTTATGCTATCTCTGTTTGTTTTATTGTTAAAAATACACAAAAAATTAGGCAGATAGGCCTTTTTTTCCTGATTCCGAATATGTATATAACTCGATTTTGATAAAAATGTTAGTTGTGCCCTTCTTTCTTACGACGGCAGTATACTACAAGCTGTCTTTATTTGAAAACTCACTTAGTGAAATTCATTTGGTCATACTCATTCGGTCACTCATTTTGTCAAATCTATTTTGTGAAATTTTTGTCAGCATCATTTAGTAAAATCTATATTTTCAAATTCTTTTCATCGATCTCATTTTGTCAAAATATTTAAATAATACCAGCCTATAACTGTCCCACTGTAGGGCAAAGGCCTCTTCTCATATAGAGAACGCACGAGCAAATTGTCAAATCTTTTTTTTTTTATTCATGATCAAATACATTTAGGCAGCTGGTGGTGTGACACCCCCGTGCCTAGGAAAGCACGTAAAGCAACGGCTTTACGTGGCAGGACCAACTGGCTGTCATTCGTAAATCTTTAACAGTCGTTACGTATAGTCAGAAGCCAGGATATCTGACAACCAGTATTACCAAGAGGTACCGTGTTGCACAGTAACTGGGGTGTACCATGTTTGACTGGAGACCGACTCCAAAACAGTTGGGAAAAGGCTAGGTAGATAAAGACAATTATTTTGTCAAACTCATTTTATAATTCCACATATCGCTTGCTAAACAAAAATTGTTGGCATTAAAAAAAATCTGACAAATTCCACAAAATTGTATATTGTGAACGTACGTTTTTATAGATTGCAATTCGTAGGTATTAGTGAATGGAATCCAGATTAAATAAGTAGGTTACCTAATTAATTTATCAACAAATCTATAATTAGCGAGTAATATCTATAATCTCAGTTATCGTCTAATCGTTCTGTAAAATCACGACTTTGAAGAATGTGAAGATAAAATAAGTCGATCCATAAGTTTGTAGCTATGCCCTTTTTTGTTTTTTTTTTAAGGACGGGAAACTATCAATACACGTCTGCTTTGGGTGGAGCTGACTAAAACCCTTCTATGTTCCTCCCATACGCTTTGCGCTCCAGGGCCGCGGCAACTCTTTTCAACAAATTCCGCAACCCTGGCATGCACTGGCCCCAGCGGGCCCCGTCTGCTAGCTGTACCCTGCGATTTATTTCTCGTTAGCCTATATTATTTCTCATGAATTTGGTTATCGTATACAAAAATATTTTTCCCAACGACTGGTAGGAAATTCCAGATATTACTGTGTTTAAACAAACAAACAAACAAACAAACAAATTCTTTAGCTTTATAATAATAGTATAGAATTAAAGATAATTATTCTGGAATGTGTAATTGAAATTCTTCAATAGGAGAACAAGAAAATGCCTATAGTTACTAAGGCGATTGGCACACTGCCCCGCATCACGGAGCGTGGCGCGCGAGTGCGTGTTCTTACGTTTGTTCAGGGGCAAATAAATGTCCAATTCTCAAAATGGGTTCCCTATCCATTTGCATAAAATTTTAAGACCTAATGTAACTTAGCATAATGTTGTTTGGCATAATTATTTTTTCGCATAATGTAATTACGCATAACTGCTCATGCATAATTTTTTTAAGCATAATGTCTGTAACCATAATAATGATTAGGCATAATATTTTAAAGCATAAACTTATTAAGCATAAAGTTCTAAAGCATAACTTTTTTAAGCATAAAGTTCTAAAGCATAACTTTTTTAAGCATAATATCCTAAAGCATAAAAATGAAGCATAAATAACGCATAAAAACATTAAAACATATTTTTATAGGTATAACAGTGAAATAATTATTAACACCTAGAATATTAGACACTATACACGTTTATACAATTTTTATGCTTGCAAGCAAGCATGCAGCATGCAAGCAAGCATGCAGCAGGCAAGCAAGCATGCAGCATGCAAGCAAGCACGCAGCATGCAAGCAAGCATGCAACATGCAAGCAAGCATGCAAGCAAGCAGCATGCAGCAGGCAGGGTTTCTGTGACGGCTCCGGCGCTGCGGCCCTCCGGCGGCCCCACGCGCCTACGCGATTTTAAATAACACTCTAGGGGTAGGACAAACAAGACTACGTGAAGTCGGTTTTGCAGCAATTCGGTTCTGTGACTAACTTTTGTTGCACAACATATTAATTTTTTAACATTTTTTATGCTAAACTGGATATCGTAACATCACTTATACCAAAAAAAAAGAAAAAATACACGGACAAAACCAAAAAAATTGAAAAAATCATTGGTAAAAAAGATGAGTATCCTTCTAAACTAGAATATTTACAAGCAATTGCTAAAAATATACACCTAAAATAAATAATTAAGGACTACTATTTCAATCAGTTAACTTAAAGGTAAATTCACTGCTGTGTGAAATAAACGTTTCTCGCGATTGAAAATGTCATGTATATTTATAATAAATCATTTGCATGAACATTGTTTTTGTTATTTATATTAATTGTATGCCTAAATATTATTATGCTAATAGCCATTATGCTAAAAGTCTTTAGGCCTACTAACATTATGCTAGTAGTCATTTAGGCCTACTATTGTTATGCGAATCAAATTTATGCCAAAACAAATTAGTCTTTAACATGATTATGCCAACATAAAATGTATGCCTAAAAAAATTATGCCAAAGTATTATTATGCCAAAACAAATTGTGCCAAAATCGTTATGCCGAAGTATATTAGGACAAAAAACATTATGCGAAAAGAAGGGATACCCTCAAAATGTCCAACGGTGTCAAAATGTCCAATTACCCAAAATGTCCAATGGTCAAAATGTCCAACTCCCAAAATGTCCAATCTTTGAGAATGTAGCAAATTTGTTCAATAACAAAGAATCAAAATATGTTTTATTTATAAATAACAAATTATGACCAGGGAAGACCACAACATACCCGAAATCACTATTTTTTTTATCAATTCTTTCAGTATTTTGTATTTATTATTTGTCATAAGTATTAAAAAAGCGTTTTGATGAGTTATTGAACAAATTTGCTACATTCTCAAAGATTGGACATTTTGGGAGTTGGACATTTTGACCATTGGACATTTTGGGTAATTGGACATTTTGACACCGTTGGACATTTTGAGAATTGGACTTTTTGCCCCTGAACGCTTACGTTGTTTGCAAGTATCTGCGTTTGTATAGAAAACACGCGTATTCCAACACACTGACAACGCGTTCACGCGCAGTGTTACAGTGATCTGTAACACTGCGCGACGCTGTGGTGACGGAGCTCTGGTGATCCAGAGCTCCGTCACCACGCACCACGCTCTGTGATGCGGAGCAGTGTGCTAATCGCCTAAGGCTATTTTAATTGGTCGTTAACTCAGTAGTTATACAGCAGTCGGGGAATCCTCGAAACCGGGCTATCGACTACTAAAAGTAGGCTATCTATATCTCGGTCGATATAATGCATGTGCATTCCCCGCATGCGGCCTAACAACCAATGAAATTTATTGTTTGTATATAATCTTTTGTATTAATCTGTTATTCTGCCTTATAATTGGAACGCCCGTAATAGTTTTTAATTTTTACTTATTTTTTTAATGTGTTTAACGCATGTAGCATTAATCTCTTATTGTATAATAGTGATCAGTGGATAATAGTGTTGGTTGTACAATAAGTGCTATAATTTAAGTAATTAGTGTATAACATGCCCTTGTACTACTGTTTTTTTATCCCTAATAAATAAATCTAAATATAAATAATTCAAGGTGACTGACTAACTGAGATACCTAGTGATCTATCAACGCACAGCCCAAACCACTGGACGGATCGGGCTGAAATTTGGCATGCAGGTAGATGTTATGACGTAGGCATCCGCTAAGAAAGGATTTTGATCAATTCTACCCCCAAGGGGATAAAATAGGGGATGAAAGTTTGTATAAATCTTCTTAGATTTTCGACTGATTGAACTGAAATTAAAGATTGGAGCTACTATGATGAAGACGTCCGCTTAAATAGGATTTTGATAAATTAAACCCCCATGGGGTTAAAATAAGGGATGATGGAGGATGTAAACATATTAGTTTGAACCTATCAGTACCTAATGGAACGAAATACCTAATTAATAATAATACTTCTTAACGCGAGCGAAGCCGCGGGCAAAAGCTAGTAAATAAATAAAACAGAAATCTCCCGTGCCCCGAATGCGAGACCTATCGATTAATGAAAACGATTACAGCATGCGGTCCCTATGCTATGCGGGAATCTCCCGCACCCGGAATGCGAGCTCTAACGACCAATGAAAATTAGCCTTTATGGTCATACATAATACGTTTCATTTCATGCATGATACTTTCAATTCTAACTTGGTGAGGTTTAATCGTACATTTTTAATAAAATTAAACTAACAGCTTACTAAACCTATCAATCAATCTAATTATATCTTAAATCTAGCTAAATACACCGCTTTGTCACCCGCGTTCAGTTAAGACTTTGACTTTTTTTACTGCTCCGCTCCCGTTGGTCGTTGCATGATGTTTTGTACGTATCCTCCCTCCTCTTCCTTCTCCTTCCTCCTTCCTCTTTAATCACTGTATCTATTGATGAACCGCATTAAAACCCGTTACAGAGTTTAAAAGATCTAAGCGTACGTATAAGTAAAGATAACCTAAAAAATACTTCAAAACTTCCTTTACTTATATTATTATTTTTGTTGTTTGCATGTGTCTGCTAGCTTATGCTCGCTCACGCGGACGCTGTTTCAAAATACGCAGATCAAAAAGCATATGTCGTTATCCAAGTCTGTTTCGTTTCATTACAATCGGTTCAGTGGTTTTGCCGTAATGAAGTAACATAGAGACAGACAAAATTGTTTTCAAAGAATATTTTTAGAATATTTATTCGTGTGGATTGTGTTGTGATGTCTTTGTGAAATGATTGTTTGTGGTTTTCTATGGACATACATGTATGTACTTATGTGTCAAATAATTTCGTAATGAACAACTTTACGCAAACAGCTCTGTTAAGTAAGTACGATTTCTACAACCGGGCTGCGTCGGTGCGCATTTTACACTGATAAAGGAAATTCTAGCTTCTTCATAATAGTTAAGGTTCATTTTTGTATGGATTTTACACTGCTTGGAACATGCATACGTGCGGATCAAACCGAGTTTCAGGACAGGGAGACATCGGTTTAAGTATATGCGCGCTTATGTGTGGAGGTGTGTGAGTGCGTTAAGGGGATGTGTAAGGGTGTAAAGGGGGGATATGTGAGGTATACTATAAAACCTCATTAAACTAATGTAATAATGACGTCATATTCCTAGGTACCGAGCACGTTGCTAATACTAGTACTTGGAGTGTACTTGCTACTGGGATACTTGACGCAACTGGTGGAAGATGACATGCCCGCGATTGTACACGAAGCAGACGTGGCTAGAGACGTGAGTATTTATTCAAATTTATGTGAAAATTTGCTTAGACCTGGTCGCTCACCGTGCCTCGGAAAGCACGTAAAGCCGTTGGTCCCGGCTGTCATTCGTAGATCTTTGACAGTCGTGACGGATAGTCAGAAGCCAAGAAGTCTGACAACCAGTCTAACCAAGAAGTATCGTGTTGCCCAGTTACTGGGTTGTGGAGGTCAGATAGGCAGTCGCTCCATGTAAAACACTGGTATTTAGCTGCATCCGGTTAGACTGGAAGGCGACCCCGACATAGTTGGGAAAAGGCTAAGCAGATGATGATGACCTGGTCGCTCACCAAGTTAGAAAAGTCCCGCCTTGGGGTGTGACGAACATCAATAGAGCGCAGCATTCTGGGAGTAAGGTAAGGGGGGGGGAGTGAGGTAATGGGCACGGAATCCGGAATTATGGATGTGGATAAAACCGTACCACCCGATGGGACCCCGGTCGTATTTAG
This sequence comes from Caradrina clavipalpis, assembly GCA_932526535.1. NCBI lineage: Eukaryota > Metazoa > Arthropoda > Insecta > Lepidoptera > Noctuidae > Caradrina > Caradrina clavipalpis. The sequence goes on from OW052111.1 coordinate 12,313,293, forward strand.
TGCTCCCGTGTTTGCGCATACACTTGTGCACTATAATATTGACGGGCCTGTTGGTCTAGTGGTTAGTGACCCTGACTGCTAAGCCGGAGGTCGTGGGTTCGATTCCCACTCAGGACATACTTTGTGTGATGAGCATGATTGTTTGTTCTGTGTCTGGGTGTGATTTATCTATAATATGTATGTATTTATAAATTATATAAGTATGTATATCAGTTGTCTGGTTACCATAACAGAAGCTCTGCTTAGCTTGGGATCAGATAGCCGTGTGTGAGTTGTCCCAAGATATTTATTTATTTATTTATATCTCCTGCGTACTTGTCTAGTCTTCATTGTCATTACGATTTTTCATCAGAATTCCGACTCATTCAGCGAAGAGGTAGCTCGGCGGTACTTGGATCGTATGGTAGGCTTGGAGCCGAGGGTCTCCGGCACTGCCTACCACCTCCAGCAGACTAAGGACCTGAAGGCTATGCTGGACGAGATAAAGGCACAGGCCAACCAGGTCGTGAGGACTGACTGGCAGATCGCTTCGGGTAAGTTGTCGGGAAATGATGGCATACAAGCCGACGGCCCACCTGATGTTAAGTGGTCACCGCTGCCTATACAAGGCGTTGATTTGCATCCTCGTCAAATTTAAGGAGTTAACTATGCTCGTGATTCCTAACACGAATCAATAATAAAATAAATTGGTTTTGTTTTTTTTTCTGACGTGATTTTCAAATTCGAGCTAGCCATCTCGCCAGAGGGTTTAGGCGCTATGTACACATTGATATAGCCGCGTGACAACTCTGCCTACAGCATACGCAACTGGGCGATTCTAAATTTTGCAGGAGGAGTATTCTGGAGTATTGTTATTTCATAGTTGCAACTAAAAAAACAAGTATTTATTAGATATTAGCCAGGTATCGTAATTATATTTGATTACTTCTATTTTTTATGACAAGCTCCTAAAATTTGACGAGGATGCAAATCAACACCTTGTAGACATCTGCAATACCAGAGGCCTTGCTAATGCGTTGCCATCAGGCAAAGTTGAAAGTTGTCTCATGTGGCTGTAATTACACCGGCACTCATACCCTTTAAACAGCAACACAGCAACGCTGCTTTAATTACTTGCTATGTTGCTGTTTATCTTACCATATTGTTCATTACTTACTATTTTTATGATCTTGGGTTCGATTCCTAGGTCGAGCAAAGTGTTATTGGGTTTTTCTATGAAATTCTCGGTAGCAGCTCGGAGTTAGGATTTGTGCCCCCCCTATTACATGGGGCTTAAAAAACATACCGGCGAACTGTATACGATATACATTGGTTACACCTCTGCCTAACCCTTCGTGGAATACAGGCGTGATGGTATGTTACTTATTATGTTTATATTCTAGGCGACTACTTCCACAAATCGTCGACCGCCTTCTTCAACATGTACCAGAACGCGTCGAACGTTGTCGCGCTGTTAGAGGGAGAAAGCGGATTTCATCCGAACGGCACTATAGGAAGCTCCATACTCGTCAACTGCCATTACGATTCTGTGCCCTTTGCTCTAGGTAAGAAGGTTTCTTTTTAAACTGTCATGGCTTAACACCTTTATTATTTTTACTAGCTTCTTTTTTCACCTGCGTTATGTTACGTCTTTGGTTGCTACTCTGCTCCTATGGCTTGTGGCGTGATGTTATATAGCTTCCTTCCTCGATAAATGGACTATCTAACACGAAAAGATTTTTTCAATTCGAACCAGTTGTTCTTAAGATATGCGTGTTCAACCAAACAAACAAACTCTTCAGCTTTATAATATTAGTATAGATTATTTTATATTCGAATCTTCATTGTTTTCACACATAGGAGCAACAAGCATATTGTAATAAGGATTCTGTAAAAACTAAATTGAAAGAAAGGTGTCCATGGAATTTTTTGCTCGTTCTTCTCCATGGAGACCTACGTTATGGAACGGGAAACTAGCTTCAACTTTCTGTCTAACTTCTAGACAATTGGGTAGATGACACCATTAAATAATAATTCCAAAAACAACTTCACAAAAAAAAGCAGTTTAATTTAGCCCCGAAAACACGATGAATTTTTAAATAACTATAAAATTCGATTTTTATTTGCTTTTAAATCAATAAATAGTTAGTGAATTGAGATGTCAAAAAAGTGACGTCATATTTGAGTATTGTCATACAAAATCTATGGGGAATTGCGTTTTGACAGCTCATAAAAAGTGCGTCAATTGATTAGTGGTGTCATCTACCCAATTCAAAAGTGCATGTAAATTGTCTAGTTGAAATAAATGCTTTGAATTTTTCGTTTTTAACAGCTATTTAATATTTCAAAGCTTGTTCCCAAACTGGTTAATAATACCAGAGGCCTTGCAAAGCGTTGCCAACGCATACCCTTCAAACCGGAACACAGCAACGCTGCTTAGCGGCAGAAATAGGTATGATGGGAGTACTTACCCGGACGAGCTCCTTCACAAAGAGCTCTAATACTACTAAGTTAGTTTAAACTGTTGTTCCTAAATGCTTACTCTTATTTCACAGGAGCATCAGACAATGTTGCCTTCTGCGCAATAATGGCCGAATCGTTAACAAAACTGTCTCGAAGAAAACAGAAATTGAAACGAAATATCGTGTTTTTGTTCAACGGCGCTGAAGAAAATGGCTTACAGGTAAATCATCCTTACTAATATTATAAATGCGAAAGCACATATATAAGTCATAAGTCTCTTCTTCACGCCTAAACCACTGAACCGATTTCAATGAAATTTGGTACAGATATAGTCTGGGACCCGAGAAAGGACATAGGATAGTTTTCATCCCGGAAATCCCACGGGAACGGGAACTATTAATCCACGCGCACGAAGTCGCGGGCAAAAGCTAGTATATTATAAAATCTAATAATCTGTATGTGTGTGTGTTGTAATCTGTTGTACGCCATATTGTCGGTGACGAGGGAAAACCTGTGAACGTTGCGGATTAAAAGAGGATGTAGTGACAAAGTTTGAAAAGAGTATGCTTAGATGGTTCGGTCATGTTGAGAGGTTGAGTGAAAGGCCACTAACAGAAGGGATTTATATGGCAGATGTGAGTGGCAACGCTCTAAATAGACCATCACGCCTGTATTTCTCGGAGGGCACACATCCTAACTCCAAACTGCTGCTGAGAATTTCATAGAAAAACCCAATAACACTTGTCTCGACCTGAGAATAGAACCCAAGACCTCTAACGTAGCAGTCGCGCTTAAGACCTCTACGCTAACGAGGCAGTAAAAACAAAACATTAATATTTATTTCATCTGATAAGCCTGTTTTTTTTTTTTTTTTTAAATGATTCTTAAGTAGCCTGTACCACTCTACAAAACCAAAAAATATCTATACTAATATTATAAAGCTGAAGAGTTTGTTTGTTTGTTCGCGCTAATCTCAGGAACTACCGGTCCGATTTGAAAATTTCTTTTTATGTTGGATAGCCCATTTATCGAGGAAGGTTATAGGCTATATAACATCACGCTATGAGCCACGGGAACAGATCAGTAACCAAAAACCTAACATAACGCGGGTGAAACCGCGGGGCACAGCTAGTCTTATATAAAATGACAAATCACGCACAAAGTACTACGCAAATATTCATAGATAAAGTGTAGAATATTTATGTTTTTATGTGTATTTGATAATGGTTTATTACTTACTACCTACTAATATAATATAACGTCAATGTAATATATTACAGTTACTGATATGAAACACATAAATAACTTGACATCCGGGTGTTACGAGCTCTGCTTACCACCTGTATTTGCTGTGACCTTGGTCATAGAAAAATAAAAACTAGCTTCGACCCGCGACTCCGTCTGCGTGGATGTCAAGTGCACCTTAAAACATAGCCTATGACACTCACAACTATTGTGATCAATCTTGGATCTTCTTTCTTTATCGTGTGGGCAGTAAGGTCTAACGACCCCACACACCCTAGTGTCAGAGTTTCTAAACCGCCACAAGGGCCTCTGACATGGTTACCGATGTCAGTGATGTCCAAGATAAACTTAGAAAGTACATATGAATTAGAAAAAGTCACATTGGTACTTGCCCGTGCCCGGTTGCGAACCCACAACCTCGTGCATGAGAGGCGGGCGTCTTAACCACTGGGCCATCACGACACTCATCATCATCTCGACATCTTGGATGATCACTTCTAACATTTCAAAAGACAACGAACCAAAAAGAAATATGGAATATGCATCTATTTTTACCCGACTGCGACAGAAGGAGGGTTATGTTTTACGAGGGTATGTTTGTATGTATAATTGTTTGGCACGCTCTGCAGGCTGAACGGCTCGATGGATTTTAGCTTGAGAGGTGTCGTTAGATTCGTATTTACTGTGAGAGTGACACTGGGTATATAAAAAAAAAAACAAAATGGTGAATTTTTGGCGCCAAATTCAAATGTTTGGCTCGCTCTGTAGGCTGAACGGCTCGATGGATTTTAGCTTGAGAGGTGTCGGTAGATTCGTATTTACTGTAAGAGTGATACTGGGTATATTAATTTATTTTTTAAAACACTAAAAAATAAAAAATAAAAAACGGTAATTTAAAAAACTAGAAAACCCGACTGCTATTCTTTAAAAATCCCTACAGCAACATAAATTGTAGCAGTCGGGACCCATTCGGGACCATCTGCAATGTAATATGTGTTCGTTCGTTTATATGTATGTGCTCTCAATTCACTAATCCTCCATTTCTAGAATGGGTCCCGACTGCTACAATTTATGTTGTTTTAGGGATTTTTAAAGAATAGCAGTCAGGTTTTTTATTGCTTTTATTAATAAAATATGAAAATAGTAGAGATGACAAAAAGTGAAATTCAAATTAAAATCGGCCATGACATACGGTCGATATAAGCGTTGAAAACTATTAATTATACACCGATTAGACAGAGACATCCATCCCACATGAACTGTGACGTCACATAACACTACGGCCATATAAACTCCGTTCTAAATTTCGCTTTGCTAGTAAGAGATAGAAATCAATCTTCGATCTTCGTTTTAAACGCCAGAGCGTAAACACATCGGCGCCACTGCTACGCCAAGCTACAAATTCAGCATTTCGATTAGCAATTTTTGATTATTGGTTTTTTCTAGTGAAATGTAAGAAATTAATATATCTTTGTTCTATTTTACAATATTTCATTAATGTAGTTTTAAATAATTGGAAAGAGAAACACAAAAAACTTAATTTAGGACATTTTTAAATAGAAAATAAGTACTTAAAAATTTCGTTTTCTTGACGGCTGTAGACGTCGGTGGCGTGTTTGACACGTTTTCGATTGTCGGTTATAGCCGTCCGTGACGGTCAAAGGGTTAAATATATCTTTTTTAATTCTTTACATAGTTATTCGAAAAATAGCCTTACTTTAAATAGCATTAATGAAGATTCATTTTCTAAATAAAAAAATACATGCATTTTCCCTTTTGATTATTGAGCATTGTTTATTAATGAATATTGTTGTTTCTTCGCAATTATTCTCATTATCAATGCTTGAACAATAAACAATAATCATTATGTCATTGTTGACAGGCAAGCCACGCGTTCCTTCAACATCCATGGGCGAAGGGAGCCGTGGCTGTCATCAATCTGGACGCAGCGGGAATGAATGGAAAACCGACCATATTTCAGGTTAGTTTAAGGATTTTTTTTCTTTGGTCCCGGGGGGGAAATTTTCATGGGTGTTCTCCGCAGGGTCTGTCAGACTCTTACTGACTTACGATATCTCGGTATCTTCTTCTGGAACTGACAAACTGCAAGCCCAGATATTAGTACCCATATGTGTATAGTTACTTATTCCAAAATTTGATTACTTATTGAGAAAAAAAATATGACTAGACCGCTTTTGTTAACAAAAAAAATAAGTTTTGTGTCTCATCAGCGACTTATGCCTTGTTCACATTATTCCAGTCCAGCTATCGAAAATAGCATTGGATTGCCACTTTTTTTTATAGATGGGGGAAGTTATTTGATGATTATCAAATAACTTCCCCCGCCCTGGGCGGGACGGGAGGGAGTGTCAGACTTTTACTGACTAAAACCCATCTATGTTCCTTCATGTGCCCTTTGCGTTCCGGGGGCGCGGTATCTCTTTCGAACAACCCGCAGCCCCGGATTGGATTGCCACTGGTATAATGTAAAACGGCACTGCAATGTATAGTCAACAACAAAAGTCGATTAGCAATGTTACTTTTTCATATCATTTCAATAGACAAGAAATTTTTAGGTAATAGATGTATATAAAAGAGGTATTTTGTTGCCCAGTAACTGTCTTGTGTAGGTCAGATACTACCCAAGTTACAGGCTTGCCTAGTTTGGAGCCAATGTTAAAACCAAATATAACTTTATCAATTCATTTTTTTTTACTTTTAACTTATTAATCTTTTATCTCCAGGTGACAGACCCTCGAGTACTAAACGCCTATCACCGCTCAGCAGTGATACCCAACGCACAGGGTGTGGCGGAGTTCATGTTCTCATCAGGACTCATACCTTCTGACACTGACTTTAGGATATGGAGGGACTTCGGACATATGAATGGTGAGTTGTATGGCAAGTGACGAAGAGTGATGTACCCTAATTTCGTAGTAGTAAGGTTGAAATTTCAATGATGATATTCGTAGCCTAAAATCAAGTGCTTGCTATGCGTTTTTTTATGACGAAGAATGGTATGTCGTGACGTATGGTCATGGAAGTAAAGTTGAAATTTGAATAATGATGTTCGTAGTTTAAAAACAATTGCTATGCGATGACTTACCAGTAGGTATTTTGAAATTTCAACTTTAGTGACGTCTTGTTAAGGTTTAATATGCTTCGTCATATAAAAGTTCTATGGAAGATTTTTATTGATTCGATTCGATTTTAGTAAATGTTTGTATTTTAATCTTAGTCGCAATCTGTCAAAAGTGTCTCTAATATACCAGCATTTTTGAAAAGTTTTTTGACATTGATCGTCGCTGAGATCAGGGATGCAATTCGACTAACTTTTAGAAACGTTCGCAACTAATCTAAAACCTAATCTGTCAAAATATTCCTAAAATTTACGAGTCGATCGAGTTTGATTGGTGCTGAAACGAGATTACGTCTAGAATTTAAACAGTTGTATCTAGAAAAATACAGCGTCTGATTACGATTCGTTTTTAAACGTTAACCACATAAATTTGTCTTCTGAAAATAACTAGTTCAGAAATATACGGCCAAGTACCCAAAATATCCTAATAACTAATTAATATTTATTATTTCCAGGCATCGACATGGCCTTCGTGAAGTGGGCACACGTATACCACACACGTAACGACAAGCCTGAGCTACTGCTGCCCGGTGTACTGCAGTGCGCGGGAGATATGCTGCTGGCTTTGTTAGCTGAGACAGCCAATCTGGATGACTTGGATGATCCGGTAAGAATATAACCTAAACTAATATTAAAACGAGAAATGATTTCAAATCATGTTTATAATGGACTAGCTTTTACAATCGACTTCGTCCGCGTCAAATTTGATATATTATCCCACGGGAACCGTACAATTTTTCGGGATAAAAAGTGTCCTATGTGTTATTCCACACTACAATGTATCTCGGTGCCAAATTTCATCCAGATCCGTTCAGCCGTTTGAGCTTGAAGAAGAGACAAACATACAAACTTTCGCCTGTATAATATTAGGGTGATGAACTCAAAAACTCTCTATGAACTATGAAAGTGGACAATTCGGAAAGAGTATGTAAGGATCGTAGCAGGTGGCGTTCTGTGGTTTCTGCCTACCCCCTTGGGAAAAAGGCGTGAGTTTATGTATGTATGACTGCCTCGTTAGCCTAGTGGACCTAAGCGGGAATGCTACGCTACAGGTCTCGGGTTCGATTCCCAGGTCGAAGAGTGTTGTTGGGTTTTTCTATGAAATTCTCAGTAGCATCTGGGTGTTAGGGTTTGTGCCCGGTTAATGGCAATAGGTTAGCCCCCTATTACATGAGACCTTAACATACCAGCGACCTATGGGTGTATATTGGTACACCTCTGCCTAACCCTTCGGGGAATACAGGCGTCATGGTATGTATGTTTATGTATATATTTAGAGATTCTTATTCTTCTTATATTGTCCTCAGATCGAGCCCACAGCGGCAGTGTACTACGACTACTTGAACTTGTTCCTGGTGTCGTATTCATACGCGGTCTCCTACGTGATAGACATATTCATAGTCCTGCTGGGACTGGCCAGTGTTGGGTACTACGTTTGGATTGTTGGAGCTAGTGAGTATTGAGAGCTTTTTAGGTTACCGTACGACAAGATGCCTGTAGGAAAATATCAGATTGTATATTAATATTATATTTATTTATTTATTACTTTACGGAATTTATAAATTACATTTTTAAATATTAATAAAAACATTAAGAAAAAAATAGTATCCCACTGGCGGCGGCGTCGGGAACAGGGTCCAAGCCACCGGTGGTTAGGGCTCCTGAGAAAGGAATCTCCTAACTATATGCGCCGTGTCTAGGAGTACCGCTTTCTGAATCAAGCCCTTGATCCAACCGCTCAACGAGAGCCTCATATAAATATTATTTATACTGTATTTTAAATAATATTGATTAAATAAAACGATCACTGTGGGAACTTCAAATGACTTAAAAGCAAAACAACGATGTGTCACCGTGGATTTGCTTCCGACGTTAGTTAAATATGAATTTTATAGGCTTCGAAATAAAGTCCAAAATGCAATAACAATCTCCAAAAGTTTATGAAACGCTTCCTCACATATAAATTACTATACCATTATTTGTTCCTTCATTTCTAACAAATCATGTTACTTCCAGGATGGTCTACAGTGCAGAACTTGCTGCTGACTGCGGCGGGTCGTGTCGCGTCTGCGCTGGTCGGCTTGCTGCTGGTCGCCGTGTGCTCCTTCATCATGGTCGCCACCACCGTGCAGATGAGGTCAGTGGGATAGAAAGAAAGAAAGAAAAACCATTTATTCACGCGAAAGCGACGCACATAATATATAAAGAAACTTTTTCCGAATTACTCGTATGCTCATAATCGTTTGCCAAATTACCGCCCTTACGGGTTGGGTACATCTGAATGAATTTTAACAAGCCCAAATAGGTCCGCCTATGTACGGTGTATTTTTACATTTGTGCATAAAGTTTTAATAAATAAATAAATAAAATACAAAAACAAAAAGCAAATAAAAATAATAAAAAATTATATAGGATGACGTCATTACTACTATTGTATAGGAGATAAACTTGGTTTAGAGTATTTGTATTTTATTCTCTACTAGCTTCTGCCAGCGACTTCGTTCGCGTGGCTTTATTCATCCACCTTAAGTTACGTTTTTGAATACTGCTTCGCTCCCGTAAGTCGTAGCGTGATGTTTGTAATTGAACCACATATTGTAATTTGCTTTGTAATTGAGTGTAATTTTTTTTTGTGTGAAATAAATTTATTATTATTATTTTCATTACGTTACGCATCTCGGGACCCTAGGGTCCCGGACCTTTGAAAGGCGTACGAGGAGCCGAAGCCAACTCGCAGAGGCCCCTTACAAGGCTTTACACTGAAATGGAACACCAACCGGCAATTATCCCTGTTTGCACTATGCAAATGCACCCAAGGACAATCCCCGGCTGGCGCAGGACTATTGCAGAATATGGAAACAAAGAATAGGGCTATGGGTTTGGTTAGCTTAGATGGACTAGTTTCCTGACACTATGGAAAGACTATGGCCCCTGCCAATCAATGTTTTTATGACACAGATAAAATGGCAGGGGGTGACTAGCACACTCGATAAATGGGCCCCCTAAACGGCCGCTAGCACGTAGTGACGTAGCGACAAGAGGGCAACATTATTATTATTATTATATAGCCTATAACCTTCCTCGATAAATGGGCTATCCAACACAAAAAGAATTTTTCAAATCGGACCGGTGGTTCCTGAGATTAGCGCGTTCAAACAAACAAACAAACTCTTCAGCTTTATAATATTAGTATAGATGATATAATAAGAAAGGAACGGAAATAAAGGAATGTGTGTAAAACATTTAATCTAAACATTACAATCGGATATTTTTACACAACTAACCAATAATTTCAAGATATAACTTCTTTAAAGAAACACTTTGCTTTAGTCCTGAATACCTGATTCGTTTTCAATGAAATTTGAATTTAGATTTTTGTTTAATTATTTTTATATAAATAAATAATTAGTAACGTAATAATTATTAACTGCCCCGTTGGTCTCGTGGTCGCAAGTGCGACTGCTGTGCAAGGGGTCCCGGGTTCGATTCCCTGGTCGAGCAAAAAGTGTTATTGGGTTTTTCTATGAAATTCTCAGTAGCAGCTCGGAGTTTGGATTTGTGCCCGGTTAATGGCAATAGGCTCGCCCCCTATTACATGGGACCTAAATATACCTGCGAACTGTGGGTGTACATTGGCACACCTCTGCCTAGCCCTTCGGGGAATACAGGCGTGATGGTATATTTATTTTATTTAACTTCTCTAAAGACACACTTCGCTTTAGTCCTGAATACCTGATTCGTTTTCAATGAAATGTGAATTTAGATTTTTATTTAATTATTTTTATATAAATAACTAATTAGTCAAATCAATTGGGTAGATGACACCACTAACCAATAATTTCAAGAAACAACTTCACAAAAAAACATTTATTTTAGCACTAAAAACCCGATGATTTTTTAAATAACTATAAAAATCGATTAGTTGCTTTGAAATCAATAAATAGTTAGTGAATTGAGATGACAAAAAAGTGACGTCATAGTTGAGTATTGTCATAGAAAATCTATGGGGGAATGGCGTTTTGACAGCTCATAAAAAGTACGTCAATTGATTAGTGGTGTCATCTACCCAATTGTCACAGAAGTGACGCCACTGTTGACTTTTTTCATGCCATATGTATGCGGGAATCGCGTTTTGACAGCTAATAAAAAGTACGTCAATTGATTAGCGGTGTCGTACCGAATCCTTTTTCTGTCAAGGTCGGTTAATATAACAGTTAGGTCGACACTTACATACTACACATACCACCACGCCTGTATTCCCCGAAGGGTGAGGCAGAGGTATACCAATATACACCCACAGTTCGCTGATATGCTTAGGTCCCATATAATAGCAGGCGAGCCTATTGCAATCAACCGGGCACGAATCCTAATTTCGAGCTGCTACTGAGCTCGACACTTTTCCGTCCTTTAATTTGTTTGTATGTCATGTCACAGATACCTGACAGAGCCGTGGCTGGTGGTGCCTCTGTTCTGGATCCCGTACCTCATCGGAGCTGTCGGCACCGCGCAGGCCTTCGACGCGTGGAGCCTGAAGAGGGTAACATTTGTTTATTTACTTAATTAAAGCTGGGCTTCGATTTTATAAAAAATTTACCTCCATTTAGGGTATCTATCCAAATATTCTATTATTGTCCCACTGAAGGGGAAGTCGTCTTCTCATACAGAGAAGGCACGAGTATTGGTGATCAATACTCGTGCCTTCTCTGTATGAGAAGACGACTTGGTCAAGGCAGATTGGCGATTTCAGATTTATATTGTTTAATAACAATTACGAACACAAAATCCGTTCTTATGTGATGATTATGTACCTACATGTACATGCCGTATCATCACGCCTGTATGCCCTGGAGGGTTAGGCAGAGGTATACTAATGTACACTTACAGTTCGCTGGTACGTAAGCGGTAAATAATTTTTATTTACATAGATGTTGACTTGTCCTACACCAGTTAAATCAAAAACTTTATCCTCTTTTTGGAATCCACCGTAGTCGCGTACAAAAACTATAAACGTTTCATGCATGCTAAAAAAAATGTGTTTGTAACGTCACAGTAACAGCAATACGCAACTAAATGAATGAGTTACAAAAACAAAAAAGTTTGTTTTCTATTTCTATCTGCCTATTTGTTTCGCCTATTCTCCGAAAAGGCTGGACCGATTTTGATGGGAATTTTTCTCCCTCGTTAGCATAGTAATCCTAAGTGCATCTACTACGCACCTCTGCCTAATCCTTCAGGGAATACAGGCGTGATGGTATGTTATTTTCCATAAGTATACCTTTCCTTTTTAACATAATCATGTTTGTCCACAGAACGGCCTCAGCCGCTCCCTCCGCTGCGCCCAGGCGATGTCAGCGACCCGCCTGCTGATGTCCCTGATCCTGGTCCTCCTGGTGTGTATACCAGCGCTCACCAACACGCGCTACCTGTTCAGTGTGCCGCTGTTCATCATGAGCCTCACCTCGCTCATATCGCTTACCACAGTCAGATATGTCGCTTTGAAAGGTAAGATTTTTTAGATCACCTTTGACCAAGACTAGAAGTCAAGAGCTTATCCACCTCGAATAAAAAAATAAACGTAGTTAATCTCTTTGTGAAGGCATAGTCTTTCTCCGGACGATCTCCAGTCCGGGGAAGTACTACCACTATGCCTATTTCTGCCGCAAAGCAGCGTTGCTGTGTTCTGGTGTGAAGGGTATGGGTGTCGGTGTAGTTACAGGCACATGAGACATTTCAACTTTGTTTGTTGGCAACGTATACGCATACGTATACATATAGGCAGCAGTGAACACTTAACATCAGGTGGGTTGTAAAGTTATATGCCATACAACTATATATATAAAAAAAAAATTAAACATGTGTTGCGTTAACAATAAATAGAAACATATATAAATCTTGAACATCATCACTCCTGTATTCCCCAAAGGGTTAAGCAAAGGTGTACCAATAATGTACACCCAGAATTCTGGAATAGCTTCTAAGCTTACTTTGTATCCCATTTTTGAAATACTGTGAGTACCTTAGAACTTTTACTTAATTCTGAATTTTTAATAGGCGAAATCGCTAGCAAAAGCTACAAAAGATATCGTTCAGAACAAAATATTAGCAACACAAGATTATTCAAACCACAAAACCTTTTTCTCCTACTCACCATCCTTTCTTTCGTTCCAGGCTGGCAGCACCTGGTGCTGGAGATGTCCCTCTCCCTCCCGTCAGTGATGTTCATGCTCTCCCTCGCCCTCCGCGTGGACGCACAGATGCTGCCCGTCATGAGCCGCTCCGCCGGCGACACGCCCGACTACACTGTGGCCGTGCTCAATGCTGGCGTCGCGGTTATCGTGTCCTGTACTATTGTGAGTATTGTACTAGCCTATTATGGCTTGAGCAGATTATTTGTCAATTGAATTTAATAGTTATTCTATCGATATAAGGTATATATTTATTGTATTTATTATTATTTTATTTTTATTATTATTTTGAAATGTTTATGTGTGTCGTGTTCTGAAATGTGTAATTTTAATATAGGAGAACCTGAAATAAATGTCTTTTTTTATTATTTATTTATATATTTCAGTGCTCTGTCATTTCCCAAACTGCGATGCTCCAAGGCACATACAACACACACAACACTTAAACACACACGGATAATAATCATTATTAGTTAATAAATAAAATATGTCTACTACTTGAATTCTTCCTTCGAACGATTTTCCTGACTTGCTTTTTTCAATTTTCCTTTAACGCTATGAATTATATTATATCGTGCGTCATAATTATAAACTCGCATACACAAACAATTTTTTTTGTTTTTTAAAAACGTTGCCATACTAGAAATTTCTCCTGGGTGCGTTTACAAACACATAATTCACAAACACAAACAGTCAGAAAAAATAGATACTTAATTAGTTGTTCACGGAACAACTATCTATCTAAGTATCTATTTGTTTCGTTCACGACACGCAATGCAGCAGTCAATCAGACACCTACTACGCCAACCATGCCGATTTGTACTTTAATCCTCAAAAAATAAGGTCTATTATACCACGTCATACAATCTCACTCTCAAATTCAATTATATTTTGTTCCCAGTCGGGTATGGAGCTGCTATTCTCCCGCAAGCGTCTCTGGATGGTGCTGTCGTTGCTGGGCGCGATCTGCGTCGTGCTCATGTTCATACCGTTCAGCCCCTACGACGAGGCCGGCATCTCCTTGCAGAGGCATTATTGGTTTGTAAGTATTTTGTTAAAAAAGCTTTATCGACACAGAACAATTTACACACATTATGTACGGTTAACAAAAAAGATAAGTAACCGGACCGTCTAATATAGTTGAAGTTTTCTTTCAAACCGGTGGTCGGTTTTAAATGAAATTTAATTTATTAATTAAATTATATTAAATTAAACTGTTAATTTTCTTCAAATTCATTAAAAACCTTCTCGGTTTTTGAAAAAATATTATTTATTAGGCGATCCTGGTACCTTAACTCTTTAGCTGACTGTACATATTTTTAATGGCAATATGCTCGCCGCCTATCACTTAGGATCTACCGGCGAACTGTGAGTGTACATTGGTACACCTCTGCCTAATCTTTCGGGGAATACTTTGCTGTAGATACACAGTGCAATTCTACATTCGAGATAATAGTATCTGAGCTAGACGGACGTAGGGAACCCTAATCTCTTGAAAGTTAGAGTGAACAGGCTTCTTCTGAGTAAGCTCACTCCAACGTCGAGTTTTGCGGGTCTGTGGGCGGTGAGCAATGGGTAGCTCACCGTCCGTACGTTCACTGAATAACGACAGACCGTGTCGACGGCGCGTTCGTGTTCCACGCGCGCCTCAAAGAGATGTCAGCAAACTTGGAAGGGGCCACTGAGGGCCTCCTCCTGCCGGCTGCGGGGCGGGAGCAAGAGATACCGCGCCCCCGGAACGCAAAGGGCACATGAAGGAACATAGACGGGTTTTAGTCAGTAAAAGTCTGACACTCCCTTCCCGCCCCGCCCAGGGCGGGGGAAGTTATTTGACTGACCTTGACTAGAGTCAGGCGCTTAACAGTAAAATAGAAAGAAATATGACGAAACTATAAGGGTTCTTTATTTACTTCGGAACCCAAAAAAAAAAGCATTTTGACTTGGAGTGGTTTGTTTTGGCAGAATAAAACGCATTTAGAAATAATCGTTTCCATTTTATAATTGTCCGGTTTTCTATTGCTTTACCCAAAATATATTTTTTTTATCGTTGGAATTTCACCTCTTACTTGGAATTTCTCATGTATCGTGAAACTAACATGTCAAAATAATCTATCTCAAAATCCTTCCAGCATTCAGAGCTAGTGTCCTTCGACATGAACAGCAACCCAGTATCCCGTACGTCGGGCATCGTAGTGACCAAACACGACCCGTACTCCACCGAGCGTATGCTGCCCGCACTGTCCCGCGCGGGATACAACGTGAACGCTCGCACCGACCTCAGTGCCGACTGTACCAACCTGGTGTACTGCGGGCTGCCACTCTTTAGGACCGGGTTTAGCAAATATTTGTAAGTATTATAAAAAAAATAAAAACTTTCTAGGACTATTGGCATACTGCCTCGTTGGCCTAGTGGTCCTAAGCACGACTGCTACGTTAGAGGTCCTGGGTTCGATAACCAAGTCGAACAAAAAGTGTTATTGGGTTTTTCTATGAAATTCTCAGTAGCAGCTCGGAGTTTGGATTTGTGCCCGGTTAATGGTAATAGGCTTGCCCACTATTACATGGGACCTAAACATATCGGCGAACTGTGGGTGTACTTTGGTGCACCTCTGCCTAACCCTTCGGAGAATACAGGCGTGATCGCATATATGTATATTTCAAACACTTTGAAAATTTGACGATTTTCAAGCCTATTTTTTTTTCTATGTTATAAAGATATAAATGATTAATTTAAGAAATAAAAAATAAACATGCATTTTTCGTATTCCAGGAAAGACGCTATGTTCGTGTACACGGGTCCGCCCGCGCCCTTCGTGCCGCCCGCGTCTGTGACGGTCAGTGAACGAGTTTGCACCGGAGACGAGTGCAGATACCGATTTGTTTTCACTGGTAAGTGAGTCAAAGTCAAAACATTTATTTCAATTAGACCATTTACAGGCACTTTTGAATTGTGAAGAAGTTACAGTTTAAAGTTGAAGCTAGTTGCTCGTTCCAAAACGTAGGTCTCTATGGAAAAGAACGAGCAAGAAACTCCATGGGCACTCTTTTCTTTCAATTTAGTTTTTACTATATCTTGGTTACAATATTGTTGTTGCTTCTATATGTGAAAACAATGAAGGCGAATATAAAACAATAAAAAGTAATGATAAAGATGTAAGCTATGGCAGTTCAGAGATGACCAATCCCAACTGACAGCGCCCGTTCACGAATATGACGCGTGTGTTAGAAATAGATAGAGAAAGGGGTAAAATAATTAAAATAAATTTCAATCAAATATATTTATTTATTTAATATATGGCAATTATCCTATTCATTAAAGTTTGCTCAATACTGAAACTAACCTTATGTATCAATGAAAGTCATTTATCATTATTACTCATTTCATTTATTACATCTTTATTAAACAATGATTCTATATCATCATGTATACACACCAACATTTATACATAAATATTTTTACACATATACCTATGTACACAACATCATTACTCACTAGTAACATCATTTAGTTACTACATCAAGTATATGTATAACCAACACTGCTAACAGCAGTACAAAAGTATGTATATGTTAACACTTATAGGAAAGTGTCTTTATATACATACGTATACATATATATACACATAATGTATATATACATACAGTACATAATATATTTATACAACATTATTGCTCACTAATAACATTATTTAGATACCATATCAAGTATATAACTAAATCAAGTAAATAACCAATATTACAAAAGAATATAAGGAACACATAATTATGTAGATATGGGGTCGCAGCAAATAAAAATCACGTGCTAGAAGAACCAACGGTGTTTTATTTTAGTTTAAAACAAGATAGCACTACTACTTTTTAAAATTATATCTTTAACTCGTCTTAGTCGTCTTTTCGTCTTTCACACACAACGCTCACTCCGCCATCATATCTTCTCTCTCCTTTCCTCGCTTTCCTCTCACTCGCACCTTAACATTCCATTTCACTCCATTCTTACTTACTTTACATTATCCTTACGTTCCATGTCCGCACATCCTACATTCGGCCGTCCTGCACTCATATCTGCCCTCAGATATGCCTCCTTTTATACACCATACATGCATACATTGGTTTACAATCTTAACTTAGATGAAACAGAATTACTTATTTACCAAGACAACATTGTACTATTAAACAATCTTTGAATAGGAAAATAAACATCAGTTTTAAATTATACAACTAAACATCTACACTTCCTTATTTAGAACTTAAGACACAGGTTACCATAGAAACTAATTTCTAACTAATACATACTTGCTTACATTTTCTTAAACAACATTACAATAAGTAAATAAACATGGTATAACACATAGTTTGTTCTAACTTAACCAACATAGTTTTATTTTTAAACATTAAAAATAACAATGTCCTTAGCCTATTGTAACAACATGGTAGGTACTTGAAACACATAACTTAGTAGTCATAAGAATACTGAGCAGTATTATTACCCACACCATCATACACACACAACATCAAACATTCAGTCATCCTTACCTGGCCACCTCTTCATATTGTCTGCGGAACTGGACGTCTTGTTTGGCCCTTCAGTGGTGTCATACACCTTCTGAACCTCATACCTATCATTTCTTTTAACTTTGATAATCTTATACGGTCCTAAATACTTAGGTTTAACTTTAAGCCCTGGACCAAACTGAGTTCGCTTGATGGCAACCAAATCATCCAACTCATAGGTGGAACTAGGTTTCCTCTTTTCATTAAATGTTTTCTTATTTTCATCTTGCACCTTCTGAATCTGCTCTTTAGCCTTTAATCTTAAATTTTCTCTATCTTCGTCATATGTATCAATAATTTCTTGATGCAAAAGATTCATTACCTCTACATCTTCTTTACATCTCATCTTTGTACCGGTAAGTAATTGAAATGGTGAAGTATTTATTGATCTTTGGTAAGTACTGTTTAGTGCTCGCTGGACCCGTCCAACATGTCTATACCACTGTGATTGGTCTTCTATACATAGCTTGGTCAGCATTGGGATCAAGATGCGATGAACTCTCTCCACTTGCCCATTTCCACGCGGCACACCTGTTGTAATCTTGACATGCTGAATAAATTCTTCTTTACAGTATTCTTCAAAATCTCCACTAGTAAATGCGGTACCTCTGTCCGTTATGATTCTGGTTGGGTTACCAAAGGTTTGTTGATGAATCCTCAACTTGTTAAGTACTTCTGCACTTGATGTGGACTTAGTAGGGAACAGCCATGTAAACTTGGTAAATGCATCTATTATTGTAAGTATATAGTTGTACTGTTTCCTTGTTACCGTAAATGATCCTATATGATCCAAGTGTAACGTATGCAGCGGAATTGCTTCTTTATCTATAGGATTCAGGTAACCCTCTTGCTTACCTTCTTTCCGTGTTGCTAATAAACAGGGTATACAGCTAAGAACTACTTCTTCAATTCTTCTATCTAAGTTTTTGATATAATAATCTCTACCTATTGCTTCTTTCATTTTTCTTATTGAAAAGTGACCCTTTTGATGAACCTTCTTTATAATTTCTTTTTCCATCATCCTTGGAACTACTAATCGCTTTTCTTCTCCTTTGTATAGTATTCCATTGTCAATCCAGAAGTCATTATATTGTCCCTCTTTCAATATCAGCTGTCTAATAGCATTGAGTTCTTCATCTGACTCCTGACCACGTCTTATTTCTTCCTGTAGGCTGACCACCGCAGCCACATAAGGGTTCCTACTGAGAGCATCGGCATGTTGCATTCTACTACCTACTCTGTGCTCAATGTCATAATCATACTCACTCAGCATAAACGCCCATCTGGCTACCTTTGGTGTCAAGTCTTCCTTCTTCAATGTTTGTTCAAAAGCTTTACAATCTGTGACAATCTTGAAATGTATTCCGTATAAATAATGTCTGAACTTCTTTACAGCTTCCACCACTGCAAGTGCCTCCAGTTCATAGCTTGAGTATTTGCTTTCAACCTCAGTCGTCTTATGACTCATGTAATGCACAGGATGTAACTCACCATCTGAATGTAATTGCAGTAGTATCGCAGCCAAAGCATGACATGATGCGTCAGTGTGTAACTCTGTTGGTAAATTGGGGTTGTATATTTTCAATACAGGATCACTGGTCAGCTTTTGCTTCAATGTATTGAAAGCACATCTTTGCTCTTCTTCAAATATAAATGGGACATCCTTCCTTAGCAAGTTTGTTAATGGTCTTGCAATCATGGCATAATCTTTGATGTATTTTCTGAAATAAGATGATAAACCTATAAAACTCATGACTTGCTTAATAGTTTTGGGTTCAGGATACCTTACCACTGCCTGAACTTTCTCTGGGCTCGGCCTAACCTCCCCATCCTTGATCAAATGACCTAAATATTCTATCTCCCGACTAATAAGTTTCGCCTTTTTCCAATTTACCTCAAGCCCATGCTGTGAAGCTACTGCTAAAACTTGACAGAGTCTCTCCAGCGCTTGACTCTCACAATCTGCTATGATAACAATGTCATCGACAAAGATAACCATGATGCCACTCGCTATCAACTCTCTGAAAATAATGGTGACAAATCTCATAAAATATTTGGGTGAGATAGACAATCCAAAAGGAGCACGTAAAAATTCAAACTGTCCATGATGAGTAATAAAAGAAGTATAGGGTACAGATTCTTCACTTATTTCAAGATGAAAGAATCCATTTTTGAGATCTAAAACGCTGAACACCTTGGCGTCTCTCAACTTATCAATTAAGTCATCTATAATAGGCAATGGGAATTCATCTTTTACTATCTTTTTATTTAATAATCGGTAGTCCACACAAATGCGGGTCGATCCATCCTTTTTCTTAACTAACACTAACGGGCTAGAATATTCAGAAAAACTAACCTGTACTATTCCCTTCTGTAACCACTCGTCTACCTGTTCCTCTACTATCCTTTGTTCCATGTGCGATATTCTTCGGGGCCGCTGAGCTATTGGTACCTCATCTTTTAAAACGATCTTCATTTTAATAGGGGCTTCTTTCATCTGAAGGGGCTTGTACTCATGAACCAGCTGCCTTACTTTCGCTTTAATCTCAGGATTGAGGATGTGGCCTGTAACATCAACATCAGTCACACAACAGTTCACCCGCGACAACCATTCATCGCCTTGTGTAAACAATAATACACAACCCTCACGGACTACCATAACAACATTCTGTAGGAACTCTTGTCCTATAATCAACCTATAGGGCATTGACCCATTCGGTACTATGTGAAACACCACATTGCGATAACACTGTTCATCAATAACAATACAAACAACAATTTTTCCATATGACATTACTTTGGTAAGTCCGAGTCCAGATAATATCGTATTATCCACGTTACACGGCAACTTCAACTCCTTCCACAAGTCTTCCGCTATTAAGTTGACATCACTACCCGTATCTATTAACGCACTGATTGTTTTATCACAAATTTTCACCGATTTTACAGCTTTATTTTCGTTATTTTGTTGCCGGTCATATTGTTGATTTACTTGCATGACGTCGCTGTCACTTTCCGATTTGACATTTACATCATGACAGCACGCGCCGCTCTGATTGGCCGATGATGTTGCTCCGAACATAGCTGAATGTTTCGTCGGGCCTGTGTCGGACTGCTTTACCGACGCCGTCGGGCGCCATTGAACCCGCTGATTGGCCGCTCCGTACGACTGTTTTACCGACGTAGTCTTCATACCATCCGAACTTCCGCTGCTTCCTGCGCTGGGATTGGTACACCGCGAACTGATATGGCCGAATTCGTTACATCTAAAGCACTTCACCCCGTTCCGGCATGCACTAGCTAGATGATTTTTCCCTCCACAATTATAGCAAAACTGCCCGGTTCCTGATGTGGAATCTTTGGGCAACACCGCCGCCGTTCTTTTTACAGGTCGTTCACTGCTCTGCTTGTCAGCCTTCTTCTTAATCGCCTCGTACACCAATAATTTTTCTTTCAGCGCCGGGTAGGTGACTGCGCCGTACAAAATTGCCTTGTTTGTTTCCAGATCCGATATGCCGTCTATTATATATTGTATGGCGACGTAATCGGGAAATTTTGCCCGTTTTCCCATTTCTTTCATAATTAGCATGTATTGATAGAAGGATTCGTCTTTACGTTTCTTTCGTGCCGCCATAAGTTCATGCATCTCTTTACTATTCGTAGCGTCCGGAAACTCCTTCAGCACCGCCGCCTTTAGGTCTTCATACGTCTTATGCACCTTTTCCGTCTTGAGCCACAACTCTGCCGTTCCCGTCAAGGACCTACGGGCTATAATGAGACGCTGCTGAGCCGTCCATCCAAAGATTTCTGCGTTGTCGTCGAGGTCTTGAGCCCATTTCGTAGAAGTATAAGTGTGGTCATCACCGCTAAATTTCGCCATATCGATGATGCTAAACACAGGCTCTTTATTCTCTGCCATCTTCAGTCGTCGTTTGCAATCGTAATCGTCTTCCGTCTTCCGTCTTTCGTCTTCCGTCTTCGTCTTCCGTCTTTCGTCTTCAGTCCTATTCAATATAAAAGTCTTTTTCTTGATGTTCGTCGTTTGTTTTTCGAAAATTTTCTTCCGCACGTGGCCGCGATCCCGGACGAGCCCCCAAAATGTAGATATGGGGTCGCAGCAAATAAAAATCACGTGCTAGAAGAACCAACGGTGTTTTATTTTAGTTTAAAACAAGATAGCACTACTACTTTTTAAAATTATATCTTTAACTCGTCTTAGTCGTCTTTTCGTCTTTCACACACAACGCTCACTCCGCCATCATATCTTCTCTCTCCTTTCCTCGCTTTCCTCTCACTCGCACCTTAACATTCCATTTCACTCCATTCTTACTTACTTTACATTATCCTTACGTTCCATGTCCGCACATCCTACAATTATATTATCTAATAAAAGAGGAAATATACTTAACTAGCGATCTGCTCGGTCCGACAGCTCAGATAAGAATCACACTTAAAGCGTTGGGCTCTCGCCTTTATAGACAGTGACAAACAAGTGAGTCATCGAGTCGTTAGTACAGAGACTTGTACAAATGTGTCTAGAAATTATATTTATGCGTATAAAAAAGCTATAATTATGTAACGACATAAATAATAAAATATAAATAACGTAAAACTGGTTTTAGCTATGATTTTATGATTTGAATCATAACCGAACCAACTTCCGGTTTCAACAAATCACAAAATACAACTTTAGCAATTAAAAATACAGTACATATATTATAACTTTTAATGATTATTATCATTAAAAGCCATAATATATAACACGGCCATTCTGATAAGTACTTCGTTCTCGAAGTACAATCATGATATATTTTTTATATCTTTTTAAGTAGTACATTTATTGTTGTTATAGGTACAGCCACGGGCACAGCCTTTGTTTTTTTATATTGATACATTTATTATTTTTATAGGCACAGCCACAGGTACAGCCACATTATTTATTTTTATTATAGGCACAGCCACAGGGACAGTCACAGGTACAGCCACATTATTTATTTTTATTATAGGCACAGCCATGGGCACAGCCACATTATTTATTTTTATTATAGGCACAGCCATGGGCACAGCCACATTATTTATTTTTATTATAGGCACAGCCATGGGCACAGCCACATTATTTATTTTTATTATAGGCACAGCCACAGGCACAGCCACATTATTTATCAAATATAATAATAACTTATAATTTATCAATATTTGGGGACAAATAGCATCTTCAACAATAGGATTCTCATAAATAATTTCATCTGGCCAAAATCGTAGCCTGTCTAATCGTGAATTTCAATACAAGCCCCTAAATTTTAGGTAAAGCTTTTCATGACATCTATGGTCTTGATAAACGTGAACTATATTCCCTACGTGGTATATATTTATATGTGATTTTTTACTTTTAATGGGTCTTTGTTACCTGAATTAAATAATATATTATTATTATATATATTTAAGGGGGTACTGCATCGAACGTTCTTTAAATTTTTGAGCCATGAGACGATTGTGAGCGAGTTCGCGACCTGCTTGAATGTTAAAATCACATTGCGCAACATGATTACCATAAATTTCGTTCAAGCGAAGCTGAACACAAAGTACCTATATTCGCATTACTACCAATTAGTAGTCGTATAGGGGAAAAACCCATAGATTTTGAACTGTGGTATTTATGGATTCCTGCCATTTCCATAGTTCGTTCGGCCAATCTGACATATTACCGCGGTGTTCCGTTGACTATCATGTGGTGTTCTATTTCTAAGTTTTGATATAAAGAACAAACTAAATTGGAACTAAAATTTGTGCCACGGTCGGTGACTATTAATGATGGGGTACCAAATAGAGTAATTGTGTCTCTGATCATAGATACTAGCTCAGCTGCCCCGAAGGTCTTTGGCTTAGTCGTCAATAATTAGGAAGACATACTTATAACCGTCTGTGGATTGTGGGAAAAGGCCTTGCACAAACCGAGTGAATAGTATGGTGACTTATATATTGGATGTGTCCGTCTTTTGGGCCAGAATGGAATTTTCGCTCTACATAAATGAAGCAATGGTACAAATACCTGTTCACAAATGCTGCCATTAATGGGAACCAAAAATTGGTCTTTGATTAATGGTTTCTAGAACTACAACTCGATTAATGAGTACCTGTCCTTTTCTATATTTTATTTGGTGAACGATGATCGATACATGAACGATCATCGCCCCCTTTTTTTTCTTTCTTACCTAACAAAATCGATCTAGCGAATGGGGAGTGACTTTCGCGAATTATTTATTTATCAACTGTTTGCTAATTTAATTATACGTATATAAGTTATTTGTTTTGATTATTATTACTATTTTTTTTCCTCTAAAACAATAATGCTTCATTTTTTATTTTATTATTTTTATTTCATTATTATTATTTTATGGTTAATATGGCTCACACTGATTCGTTGTCTTTTGAAATTTTAGAAGTGATCATCTACGATTACAACATTGGTAATTCGTATCAAATATTTAATTGGAATCGGATTCTAAAATAAACATACGGAAACAGTATAAATATGACATTAATCTACCGGCTGTCAACAATATGATGTATTATAAAAGTACTTATGTTACTGCTATTCGTGTGTACAACCACCTACCATCAGCCATCAAGCAATTAACTGGAAATATGTTCAAATATAAATTGATATTTTTTTCAATTTAAAAAGTATTTTATAATTTAAATGAATATCTTAATTCAAAATAATATTTATATGATAATTATGTAATGAGTATTTTGATAAAAATAATATTTGTGAGTTTTCAAATACCTAATTCTCAGAAAATATCCGACCTGGGTGGATTGTTGATACTAAAAATGTAATGTTTATTAATAAGATCTTAATGTACACAATTATGCAATAATGTATCTTTGTCTTATCTTTATCTTGGTTATTTTGAATTGGTTTAGCTTTCATTTCTTAATTCGTAGCACTTAGTGCGTATTGTAGTACCTTGAGTGACTTTTATTGTTTTTGACATTAGTATATTTATAGAACTGTACAACATAATGTAATGGTGTTTCTTACATTGTATGTTCTTCTCCATACGAAACTACTTTTTGGAATGGGCAACTAGATTTAATAGTTTAATTAATTGACGTTTTAAAAGTGCCTTTCATAGTCGAATTGGAATAAATGTTTTGACTTTGACTTTATCAACCAAATATGTAACTATTATGCTTACTTTTTGTCTTTCAACGGGGGCTAACCTACATGGTTTACTACTTTATTATTTTCAATCAAACAAATCAATTGGCCTGTTTTTTTTTGTATTTTCTTATAAGTTTGTGTTCAAATTCTGTATTGAGAGTTGAAGCTTAACATAAGCATCACACTGATTAACTAGATATACAGTGGCAACAGGAGATAGATCTTTCCATGTAGGCCTTACAACCTTCAGAATCTAAGTACTATAATTTGAATATCAGGATGACGAACTACATTCCTACCCATAAGGAGACCATATAGAATATCTTGGTCACGGGTATGTAAATCAAGTTCTATACAGACGTTTTCAAATTTAACTGGCACTGTGATAATTGCAAGTCAAGTATTTCTATTCCATTAGAGCATGGTAGGTACCATACATTATAATTTTGTAGTCTGGTAATAGATTCCCGTATAATGCTACAACTTGCTTCTGTATCGATAATAGAAACAATAGACATGTTACAAATGGTGACATTGATTAGCTTAAATTTTTAAACGTTATTTAAGGTGACTTGAGCATCTACCCATTGATTTTTCTCAGAGTTCAATTGTTTTTTTTTTTTCGAATTTACGATTGTACATTTTTTTTTGTCCTTTGGTGAAGAAATTGTTTCACTAGTTTTTGTGCACTGTGTACAGAAATGTTCTTTTTCACCTCACGTAACGATTTTTTTTTTTATGTGTTTTTTTTTGTCGGTTTTTAGCAATGGCTTGTAATGTTTACTTGGCCCGTGTAAATTGTGGGAAGATTGATCTAATGCTAACTTTTTAGGCTTTTATAAAGCTATTAATTCAGACGTATTTACACTACTGTTAAAAGATGCCATTTTCACATTATTGTTTCGAATACCTCCGCAAACTAGTTATATTTATTAGACTAAATTTTATTGAAAATACAATTTTAGTATTCTTTAAAACCTCTTGCGTAGTGTTATAATCGTTGTATAATGAAATTAATACAGCACCTAAATGTTCCAATGATCCTTCCTGGTGTTGCCAGGGCTCGTACCATGATAATGCAGAGCCCTCGAGGGCCTTACCTGCCTTTGCGATTCTAGTTAAGTCGCTCCAATCAAATTCTTTCTCAGTTTTTCAATATCCGCAAAACATTGCCGCTGCTGTCGGTGGCGGTTGGATCAAATATTGAGAGATCCACGTCATCCTGCCGATTCTTGCTGGATAACGCTTCTTTGTCAGCAGTAAGCAGCTTCTGGATAATCTCTGTCTCCATTCGGGTAGTGACAAAAATCCTGGAAATATATTCTCATTCACTTAATAAATCCTCATTTTATTTACATTTTAATATAAAAATGAAAACATAATTATTATAAATATTGGTATGGCACCTGGTGATCCCACTTCTGATGTTAGAAATAGATAGAGAAAGGGGTAAAATAATTAAAATAAATTTCAATCAAATATATTTATTTATTTAATATATGGCAATTATCCTATTCATTAAAGTTTGCTCAATACTGAAACTAACCTTATGTATCAATGAAAGTCATTTATCATTATTACTCATTTCATTTATTACATCTTTATTAAACAATGATTCTATATCATCATGTATACACACCAACATTTATACATAAATATTTTTACACATATACCTATGTACACAACATCATTACTCACTAGTAACATCATTTAGTTACTACATCAAGTATATGTATAACCAACACTGCTATCAGCAGTACAAAAGTATGTATATGTTAACACTTATAGGAAAGTGTCTTTATATACATACGTATACATATATATACACATAATGTATATATACATACAGTACATAATATATTTATACAACATTATTGCTCACTAATAACATTATTTAGATACCATATCAAGTATATAACTAAATCAAGTAAATAACCAATATTACAAAAGAATATAAGGAACACATAATTATATTATCTAATAAAAGAGGAAATATACTTAACTAGCGATCTGCTCGGTCCGACAGCTCAGATAAGAATCACACTTAAAGCGTTGGGCTCTCGCCTTTATAGACAGTGACAAACAAGTGAGTCATCGAGTCGTTAGCAGGCCTCCGTCACTCTATGTACTTGCGCGCTATAATTGCCTACCGCCCGGCCGAGCGGTCTCGGGCCGTTTGCGAACCAAATTCAGTGCGGTTTTTGCAAACGAAGCGCACGCACGTTATTACATTTTAATAGTTCCATTCGTTACCTACGATGCCGTCTGGTGCCTTATGTGCTGTAGATGGGTAAAAATATTTTATAAACATTTACGATACAATTTTAAACTGCCACATATAAGTCAGAACATATTCACAGTTCTCAATAACATAGACACAAAAAGTTATGTTAATTTAATTTTATCGAGGAGGCGGCCCTACGATTGTTGTGGGATCGCGCGGTGCGAAGCGATCACAACTGTACGCTTGAGCATTTAAGCACATTTTAGTTTGCAGTGGTTGCTGACGCGAGTTGACGCGACGGAGTAGGCTATTATAGCAGTAGGTATGGGACATTTTCTACTGAGTGAAGTATCTGTACTTATTTAATCTGTGTCGTTAGTACAGAGACTTGTACAAATGTGTCTAGAAATTATATTTATGCGTATAAAAAAGCTATAATTATGTAACGACATAAATAATAAAATATAAATAACGTAAAACTGGTTTTAGCTATGATTTTATGATTTGAATCATAACCGAACCAACTTCCGGTTTCAACAAATCACAAAATACAACTTTAGCAATTAAAAATACAGTACATATATTATAACTTTTAATGATTATTATCATTAAAAGCCATAATATATAACACGTGCATCAGCACCTTTTAGCTCTACCATCTTGAAGGGAACCGAACGATCCAATGCACGCGCCACCATCAGCGAGACATTAAAGTGAGCATGACGAAGCTCTCCACCGCCATGCTCAGTGCCCAACATATAGTAACTTAACAAATAAATGGCTCCATGGTAGTCACATTTACAAAATTGAATAACCTGCAGCATGTAAAAAAAAGAAACAATAATAATAATGGCTACGTCACTACGTGCTAGCGGCCGTTTCAGGGGGCCCATTTATCGAGTGTGCTAGTCACCCCCTGCCATTTTATCTGTGTCATAAAAACATTGATTGGCAGGGGCCATAGCTCTTCTATAGTGTCAGGAAACTAGTATATTTAAGCCACCAAAACCCATAGCCCTATTCTTTGTTTCCATATTCTGCTATAGTCCTGCACCAGCCGGGGATTGTCCTTGGGTGCATTTGCATAGTGCAAACAGGGACAATTGTCGGTTGGTGTTCCATTTCATGGTAAAGCCATTTAAGGGGCCTCTGCGAGTTGGCTTCGGCTCCTCGTACGCCTTTCAAAGGTCCGGGACCTTAGGGTCGCGAGATAATTAACGGAATCAAAATAATAATAATGGTACACGTTATTTAGGTTAATAAAAAAAAGGTGCTAAAAACATCGTTTTATTTATAAAAAATATGTATATATTCATCTTCTTAACGTTTCGATGACAAACTATATTATAATAAATAATAATATTGTATATTCATTTGCCTATTACATGGGACCTAAATATACCGGCGAACTGTGCTTGTATATTGGTACACCTCTTCCTAACTGATGACGAAAATAATGATAATGATGATGATGGTATATCTATTTGTGAGCCCGAGTGGCTGTGGAGCAGGCCTAGCATTAAACCAAACATTTCATTCTTATCTCCTTACTGCATGGACTTTTGCATCTTTGTGGAAAAAATATATGTTGTAGTTTTGAGTTTAGGGAACCCATAAAAAAAAATAAAAAAAAAATTGCCCCCTTTTTGCGTTTAATGCATGTTTTAAACTTTCTCTCATTTAACTTGAGAATATCGAGTGGTATTTTATTATAACATTTTACGCAGTGTCCCATAAAAGAAGTGTGTATTTTTGACAATTTGAAACTTGGTTGATCTAATTTGTTTGTTGCTATTTTTAGTTTTAAATAATGCCTATCATCTGCTTTTTTTACTCATATTTTAATAAACCGTCTCCGTCCCCAGCGGGCCAACACAACATGCTAACGTTCTGGCCGCGCCACAACGTGACGCTGTCGAGCTGGTCGCTGCACAGCGCCCCTAGCGTCTGCTTCCAGCAACTAGAGCGGCCCGTGTATGTCGTGTATCACTCCGCTGCTACGTACAATGAGATGGGCGTCGAGTTCACTATCGATGTGACTTTTAAAGTAAGTGTTGGTATTTTTAACAAAAAATTTTTATGTCATTGCCAGAAAGTCTGACAACCAGTCTTACCAAGAGGTATCGTGTTACCCAATAACTGGGTTGTGGAGGTCAGATAGGCAATCGCTACATGCAGCTGCATCGGGTTAGCCTGGAAGCCGACCCCAAAGCAGTTCAGAAAAGGTTGGGCAGATAGGTAATAATATTGTCGTACCATAGTGCTAGAAAGTTGATGATCAAAGATAACCTTATAATGTATAAATCGTGAAAGCCTGATTGGTAGTTACTTACCTGGTTTAACCAACAAAAGGCGGGTTTTAACCACTGGACCACCACAACATAATAACAATAATATTATCATGTTTTTTTCGTCTCCCCAGGTCCCCCCCTCCCTGCAATCTCAGGCTATAGTAGAGCTGTCTCACCACTCGCACAAGATCCACCACCCGCAGGACTTCACGCCGGAGTACTCTAGCATACTGCGCGTAATGCCGGACTATTTCAACATCGCCAGCTTCCTCAGCTTCAGACATGACTACGTGTTTTAGTATGACACATTTCAACTTTGTATCTGGGTTGGCAACGCATTTGCAAGGCCTTTGGTATTGCAGATGTGTATAGGCAGCGGTGACCACTTAACATCAGTTTTTTTTTTTAAAGGACAAAACAGGGAGCTGATTGCACTAACTTTTATGAATAATCGCGATCTAATGTCAGTCGTAATCAAAGAAAAAAAACAAAATGATATAAATTTTCGCTGACATGAGATTGCGAGGTAGTAGTAAGCCAAGTAAATTTACAATCAGGTATGAGGCAAAGATATTTAAAAAGAAACTAACGCAAACACTATTCAAAAATGTCCCAAAAAAATGTGTAGAACTGAGAATGTCCGCTTATTTCATTTAAAGCGTTTAAAAAAAGAACTTTATTGAAAGGGCGTAACGGCGAAATTTATTTTACATTAGTTGTTTAGCAGTCATGATGCTTTTTGTCGTGATATTTGTAAGTAACTGGGTATAGATTTTTTGTATATCAATAGTATAAAGATTTTTTTTATCATTCAATATTGATTCTTTTCATGTGCCAATTAAGAACCAAAATTGTTTAAAAGAAGTTGCTAGTTGGCCTTCTGCATACCTATCTCTTTGTTTGACTGTACATAACTGGTAAAGTATATATAGTTTTAATATTTGTGACTAAGATGTAAATATCGAATGAAATAGTAGATTTATATAAGAAATTAACGAAAATGAGAAAATATTTACACTGTTAGTGCTAAAACAGTTAATACAATACATCCAAAATTTGATTTTTTGTGATGACAATAATTATATAGGTAACATTAAAATGTCAATTATGCACCGCCCGGTTTTGGAACGAAAAATATATATGACAAATACAAAAAGCTAATGTGATTGATTAAGTTATCAACTTACGCTGGTTTGACAATAAATTTTTTTTTGATGATTTTTGCTTAGCGTCGCTATATACATAAGCGAGTCTGTACACGCGGTTCGGCATTCTCAATAATAATAACCTTTTATACCATGTACTTGAAAATGCCGAACCGAATCTGCCGACCCGCATATAATATGTACAGCGACACTGATAAGCTATGTAAATAAGAAAAAGAGGTTTGTTTTTGCATGTACCTTTAAAATTCTCATCTTTGAAGCCTAAGTCCAAGGTTGTGAACAATTGTTGCTCAATATTTATTAAAAGTTGGTAATTTTATTATTATTTTATTAAAGAGTTAGGCGCATCTGTGTTTGCGCAAGATGGCAGGTAGCGAGGAATCAGGTAATGACCCGTGTTCTAGTATTAATATTAATTTTAAGTTTTATTTGTTAAAAAGTTACTTATAAGAAAAGACCAGTGAATAAAATACTGAAATTTAAAAAAGAACTGCTGTTTTATACAGAAAGTACCTACCACTTTCTCAATAAAAATGTAATGAAATATTTATATTTATGTTTTTCCCTGTTTTATCCAGCCTCGTTGTAAAGTTTTTTTGATAAGTATACTTAGTACTAGTACAGATCTTTGTAACGGATCTCGTCCGAGGAAGTACTACCACCATACCTATTTCTGCCGCAAAGCAGCGTTGCTGTGTTCCGGTTTGAAGGGTGTGGGTGCCGGTGTAATTACAGATCAATGAGACATTTCAACTTTGTCCCTGGGATGGCAACACATTTGCAAGGCCTCTGGTATTGCAGATGTCTATAGAGAACGGTGACCACTTAACTTCAGGTAGGCCGTTGACTTGTTTATCCAATCCAATAATATATAAAAAAACAATATTAGTAAGAGTTTAGTTATTTCACATAGGTGAGTCTCAAATAAAACACAAAAATTGGTAAATCACGTAATTTATTTTCAAAAATCAGTCTTTGGTCGCTCAAAACACATTTCGAGCGTGTCGATGTTTGCATCACAAAAAAAAAACAAGAACTTATTCATTCACTCATCAAATTGTATTAAAAAAAATACCAAAATATTTATAAAAAATATTTTTTCTAGGATTCCTTTATTTACTCATTTTTTGATTCACTCATTTTCAAAAAAATCATTTGGCGAGTGAACAATTTTACTGATTGTATAACAATCACTTTCAAAAAGTGATACATTATTTTACTTTTTCACAATAACATCATTCATGATAGTTATTTCACAAGTTAATATAACAAAATCAGTATTTATATATCTTAAATCTAATCTTAATTACAGGGTAAAACAATTGCACATAAGTAATTAAAACACTTTCAACTATTCTCCTCCAATATTTATTTCCTGAGATCGGTATAAAAAATATCACATTATTTAGAAAAAAAAAACTGGTATTTTGTACAAAATAATTAAACAACGATTCACATCTAGCGTATTTTATTTGCATTTAATAGTAACAATAAGTGTCGCAATGCGAAAAAATTGCTTTCGACGAGGCTGCCTCAAAATGAGTAATTTTATCGAGGCATAAAAAAGCGACTTTAAAAACAAGGCATTACCTTTTATGAACAAATAATTATTTCACTATTGCTTTCGTTAAATAAGTTTTCTAAACAACAATATGCTTCGTTCCTTCCATTCATTGCATTTTGTCATTGAAAAAGGCGCTACTTCAATTGTGTCACTTTTTAAAATTACTAACTACGAGGCAGCCTCGATAAAAGCAATAAGTTTTAACCTCTACAGATTACTAAAAATATATCTTGTCACACCTAAACACTATTATGACAAACTTAAGTTATTCCTTTTATATAATATAAGAGAAAATATATAGATCGTAGTTTATAAAAAACAATTACAACACTGATCATAACTTTTAAGATATTTTGAATTGAAGAAAAAAACGTTTTTTTTTTCCTGTAGCATAGAATTATGTTATAAAATGAAATCACTCGTTTTTAACAATTTTAGTGATATATAAATATTTTAAATACAATATTAAAAACTGTTTTAAATATTCGGACAAAGTATGCCTTGTTTATAGTAATTTCTATATTTCTAAAGTTAAATGCAATAAAGACAAAGAGTTACAAGCACCTACAACCGCTATTAAAATTCAAGACCTAACTTAAAAAAGAATTTTACAGGACTTTTTAACTACTACATAATGTTGCAAATTTAATTTAAATATTACTAAAATAAGAAGTTTTACCTGAGCATAATAAATGTGTAATATTGACAAATATTTAGAACTTATTTAAAAGAAAATTAGTATTGAGAAATGCACAAAGATTTTAAGGATTCGGTTTGTTTTTTTTTTTCATTTCTAGTTTTTTTTTTCTTTAATTTCTATATACAGCAAGAGCTATAAGTAGAAAGTTTTTATCTCAGCTACAGAATAAAATAAAAGTATAATAATAGGTTATTCTAATAAAGAATAGCACACAAATTTTGTGAGACTAAAAAAAAGTTTCTGTTTATGTGAGACTCAGACTCGGCTCGCGAATTAGCTGCTGTAAGTTTGCACAGGTATAGATAGCGAAGTCAATAATAAGTTAAGCTACATTCAATTATTTCTAGATATATTTATATGTAATAGAAGTAATTAAATGGAGCCTAAATTATTATTAACTTGACTGTGGAACCTTCATTCGCAGCTAACTTCTGAGCTGTCATTAAATTTGAATCGTACTAAAATATAGATACACCTCTTCCTCTACCTATCTCTTTAGGGACAAACAAGTGTGATGTATTTAGTTTTCTACAAATATCAAGCAACACCTTTTCGTTGAATTTCAGTCTCTTCTACAACGGTCACTATTTTTAGTGAGCAGACTATAATTTGTATAAATCTAGATAAATCATAGTACAGCATCTTATATGTTATAAAACAAGTAGATCAGAAAGCAATTAATATTAATCGACCTAATGATTGATAATCATGTTTAAAAATACTTGTAATGAATTTAAAAAATTGTGTAATGTTTCCTAAATTCAGTGAAATCAGTATAATATTTAAACTCAAATTAGGTTTACAACACAAGTTAAAAGTGCAATCTCTCAATAGTGTGGCTATTTTGACTATATAAACTATTCAAATTATTACTATTCACATGGATGTGCATTACAAATATGAATATTTGAATTATAAGCACACAAAACATCAGCTTTAATAGTTCAAACATGTAATAGTAGGTAAGCAGAAGGCATAACATATTTTTTACCAAAAAAAAAACTAACTTTTGGAGACAATTCCCGTTACAAATGACATACTTATTACAAAATTTTCGGAAAATATATTTCGAGACTAAATCAAAAGTCGAATCATATATTCAAAATAATGCTAAATGAAAGTCATTACAGAGTTATCTTTCAAGTACATCATCTCTGAAAACAGTACCATTTAAATATTACTTTGTTATTTCAGTTGTCGGATTTTCAACTCAAGACGCTGAGCAGAGCGTTGAAAATCCAACAATGCGCAAGACAAAGTAATATTAAAAGAATACTGTTTTAAAAGATGGTGGTTTAAACAACATTATCAAGCAATTTTCAGCCTTGAACAATCAGAAAATACTACGGAACTTCAGAAAGCAAATCTTTCAAATAAAGCCGTTTAGTGTACATAAAGTTATATGTCCTATAGTGTATTTTCTAATCTCGGAGACTAAATGAACAGTTTCATACGTCAAACATGATAATAATGTGTTTTCGTCACATAAACATAAAGCATATTATTTTCAAATTGGACACGAAGCTGTCAGATCAGTCTCTGAAATTATTAGACACCCTTTAGATACATATATGATATTATATAGCACTTAAGTAAATAATATATTTAATTATACTTTCTACCATAAGAACTAATAGAAACATTTATCGATTTTATCTTATTAAAAGCAGTCACTTCATGTGTTGTATGGAACACGAAATCTCCAAAACTACTAAACCTTTAACGATAAAATTTGGCAAGTAGGTAGATTATAAGTAGGAGATGGTCAACTAATATCAACTTCGACTTCCAAGCGGGCAAAGTCGCGGTCAAAACTTAGTACAAGATAAAATCGATCGGATCGTCAGACTTGTATTACAAAATCAAAAAAATAACAAATATAGTCACCACTCGTATAAATTTTACGACGTCACTTGACGTTGACGTTATCTGACGTTGACGTCGACAGACGTCTGTGGCGAAAGCAGGGTTAAGAACATAGAAATATCTTATTCTAATAAAAAAAGTGTTCTATATATTTATCGTTTACGTAATGTAGGATATAATATGAAAAGTACACATCGGTATATTATAACTGAGTGATTTATATAGATTTGTAAATGTTATCAGTTTAACAATATAATTTAAATTATTTTTAACAGTCACGTAGAAGAATGATAATTATGGTGATAAAGAAAAATGGGTACTTACGGTGAGTGACAATAAAAGCTTTTCATCGACAATGGACATATAACATATAAGCTTCAAATAATTACGAACTAAAGCAAAATTTTCTAAACAAAACTTACTTTTTTAGCTATTAGCGGCTTCAACAGGTTTTGGAGCTGACATTTTTGAACAATAATTATGTATAAATGTGTAATTACAGACACAAATGCTTTCCTACTAATATCAGCATTAATATAATGAACATATCTTCACTAACACACAAATCAAATCCCAAATCAGATATAAATGAAACTTTATCGCTTATATTACGCCGAAACAGCATTTAAATTTTGACGTGTATTCACGTCAGTAGCATGACGTCAATTGACGTCAGCGGCAGTGAAAAGGTTATTGCGTTTTCTACGTACAAGAAGCAAAATAATATTTTTTTTACTATTTTTCTGTACAATAATTGTAAGAACTTTTGAACTAAAATCTAATTTACATATTTGTAAACATTTCAGGGCAACGGCTTAAGACTGAACTAAACTAATTTTACAGAACATAAGGGCCACTAAATTCTAATGATCGGTACTCTACATTTAGAGTATTTTAACACTTACATAACAGAAATAAAGTATATATTCCAATGCACCGAAGAAGTTTTATAAAACAAAGGAAAACATACTTTATTTCAACCACACAAGATACAAACTCGATAAACAAATTTGGTTTTAAAACATAATATAGTATTTGCTTACATAACATAATGAAAACATAGTCGTAACTGTAAAATTTGTAACCTAATACAAAAACAACTTCTATTACAGTAACATTACGTTACATTTTCCAATGAGGCCACAGGACACGCCTACCGCAGGGTGACAGCCAATCGGCTAGCGGCGACCATCTTGTTGTTAAATTTCTTCTTGAAATGTTCAGCCGCGACGGTCGTTTTAAACGTTATCTTCGCTGATCGCTCTTCTTTGTCCAATATCAAACTCTGGAACATTAATCCGCGGATGTTTTTTGTTTCAAATATGTTTCTTTATATATCTACGTCTTAGAAATATGTTTTTTAAAACTAGACTCCTGTTAAAATAACATTAGAAAAATAACGTTACAACGTTATTTCATTTAAAAAAATTGCTATTCACATAAAAAAATAACACCAAAATGTAATCATTATAACAATATAACGCAAGCCGTTATATTTCTAATACTATAGTAAATGGAGTTATACAAAGCTGTCAAAAATATGAAAAATGTTAAGTAATTTATACATCGCAATATTACAAAAGACATGTAATACATAAATTTGAATAAGATCGTATTAATATAATATACAGAAATATTGCTGTGAAATATATAAAAAAATGGTTATAAACTTAAAACTAGAATATTTATCAGACTAATTACAATCTAAGGTTATAACAATCACTTAACACTTTTCCTATTTTTAATTATAATACAATTTTAATACGTACACTTTGTATAAATTATACTAAAATACAAATTGCTTAGAATTAGGACTCCTACCTGATTCATTGGTACATTACAATTTGGTGGAACGATAGTCCACGCTCCAAATTTTAATTTACTACATATTTTTCAGGGGATTAGAGTATTTATGAACACAAACAACTTTTTCTATGGGGCATATAAAACATGAAAATAGGATAAAAGTCATGGGGACAGCCGACAGAAGTGTAAACTATATATTATATTTATGAAAAACTACATAATTGGGATCAAAAAATTATGGACGATTAAACTTGTGCTTCTTAGTGCCGGAAACTTCACATTAGTGTCTTTTTTTTTTTTTTTTATATAGACGGGAAATCATCAAATAACTTCCCCCGCCTTGGGCGGGGCGGGAGGGAGTGTCAGACTTTTACTGACTAAAACCCGTCTATGTTCCTTCATGTGCCCTTTGCGTTCCGGGGGCGCGGTATCTCTTTCGAACAACCCGCAGACATTAGTAAGTCTGTGTCGCAATTCCATTGGCATGTTAGTGACGTGATCATTTTGCTTGTCAGTGACGTAACCAATTTTATATGTCGGTGACGTAAACCTGTAAGTGTTGCCCCTTCCAAAAATCACTCAAAATAAGTTTTCACTTCAAAAACTGTATTTCGCACCAAAAATACACGTCAACATGTTTCAAATGTATGTAAGAGCAGATAGTTTTTCTACTTTTGAGGATTGGTGTCATAAAAGTTGTTTGTATTCATGAATACTTTCAGGTCCTAAAAGATGTGCAGCGAAATAAAACTCACACTGTATACAAATTCGCAATCACAACTAAAATTATAATTAGTTTACACTAAAATGTATCATATTAAAATTGTATCATAATAATGGATAACAATATAGTAACAACGAGCATGCAAATAAACTAAAATCATAGCCATGTTAAAAAGTCGTATTATTCATGATCATTTTTTTGTAACATATATTTTAGATCATGTATAGAATTATTCTTGTATACAATATTGATTCTAAACAACCTATGTATGTATAAAAAAAACAGATCATTAGTATATCTGCAAAACCTACCTTATATGGGCCAACCACCATTTAAAAAAAAGCACCATACCAATATTACTTTGTAATTTTAGCTGTCGGATTTTCAACTGTCAGCGCCAAACCGAGGGTTGAAGATTCAACAGCACGCAAGGCTAAGTAATTTCAAAATAAGACTGTTTTTAGACATGGTGGTTGGGGCTAAGGTAAAAAAAAAAGGATAGCCTAGTCTCGCCTAGCCTACCTAGGGTGAATCGAACGACCCTTGGCTTATCAACAATTTGTAAAATACAGCTAAAATTGATCATTAACTAGACGCCATTTTAATAATTAACAAATTAATATGGCTTTGTCACTAGTGACATATAATCGCATAGCCATATATGCCAAAACATTGTATGGTTGGCATATTATCTGTACATTTAATTGAACTCCTATCGAAGACATTTGTACTGGCATTAATTTTGCTATATAATACTCCATTGGTAGAAAAAAAAGATTACATAGCTAATACTTCATTTATCATAAGTAAGTTTTGTTAAAAGCAAAAAAAAAAAAACACAACTGGAGTTATTCCATCGCAATGACTCCAGGAAATAAAACGTATGAAAAATCCGATTAATTTTCAGTCAATAGTAAAATTCAATTTTCAATTGCTTTAAAACCGATAAATCGTAAATCAAATGAGTAGGTTAATAAGTGACGTCACAGTATACTATTTCCATACATAATATATGAAGGAATCGCGTTTTGACAGCTCAAAAACTATGTCAATAATAATTGATTGGTGGTGTGAAGTACCTAATTTACTGCTGCAATACTTCTGTATGATAAATGTAATATTAGCTTAGTAGAGAAAAAAAAAACAGGCTTATTAATAATACAGTAAAAAATATTATTGGACTAATTTCGTTTAAGAAAAAAATAAATTAATGGCAGGTTCAACACGAGTCCACTTTTCATCGAAAATCGCGGGTGAAAAAATTCTAATTGATGAATAAACCTGTTTATTTTAAAGTAATTCTATTAAATAATAATATATAAAAATCTGTATACTACGGTGTATATGTAAGCAATATGTATATCATTTACATATAAATAAATATCACACATTAATATCACAGTGAGTTTGTAATCAATATCACTGGTTGAGTGGTTCGAATGTGATTGGCGGAATTCTTTTTGGCTTTTTCTTTACTATTTAAATAAAATAGGTATACACCTTTGCTAAGCCTACTTACCCCATAGAAAACTTCCAAATGTATCTATAGTAATATTTTAAAGAGGTAAGATTTTTTTGTTTGTTTGTAATAAATAGGCTCCGAAACTACTGGACCGATTTTAATATTTTTTTCACCAATAGATAACTACATTTTTCCTGAGTAACATCACGCTACAACCTACGGGAGCGGGGCATTAACCAAGACGTAACTTATGGCGGGTGAAAAAGCCACGCAGACGAAATCGCGGGCAGTTCGCTAATTTGAATATAAACATGGACACTACTTACTCTTTATTTATTGTTAATATTAGTCCCCTTAATTATGTTATGTAACATGACTAGCAGTACTATTCTGCACAGAACTCCCTTGACGAATTTACCGAGAGGTGAGACTGTCTCATATTATATCTGCTTAGCCCTTTCCCAACTATGTTGAGGTCGGCTTCCAGTCTAACCGGATGCAGCTGAATACCAGTGTTGAACATGGAGTGACTTACTATCAGACCTCCACAACACAGTTACTGGCGAAAACAATATCTCTTGGTAAAACTGGTTAACAAACTTCCCTGCTTCTGAATATCCGTAACGACTATCACATACCTACGAATGACAGCCGGGACCAATGCTTAACGTGTTTTCCGAGGCACAGGGTTGTCACACCACCAACTTCCAAACTCCGGGCTGCTACTGAGAAATTCCTAATGAAAAAACCTAATGACACTTTTTGCCCGACCTGGGATTCGAACCCGGGACCATTACACACATTAGTCGCACTTGACAGTTCAGTTGACACTGTCTCATAGTAACTGTAGTAATCAACAATTCTAGTCTTAATTTTGCAGTTCGCGATAAAAAGTAACCTTAACGAACATACATAGGTTTTGATGAAGTTTAATTATAATATTAATACTAGCCTATTATTGTACTACTGCAGGGTAAAGGCCTCTTCTCATACAGAGAAGGCACGAGCATTGATCACCACGCTTGCTCAAGGCGGATTAACGATTTCAGACTTTTATTAATTACAAATCCTTGTTTCCTCACTAGGTTTGCCTTCACCGATGTCCAACATAAACTTAGAAAGTACATTCATGAAGTTGAAAAGTCATAATAAATCCTTGTGCTCTGTTATGAACCCATAGTCGTTGCCATCAGAAACCAGATACTTAAAACAAATGATGGTATGGTTTAAAACATTATTAAGTTACTTTAACAATATGGCGATTTTTATCCCGGCTACCACTTTTAAATAAAAAAGTTAGCTCTTTTTTTAGTTACTCTTTAATGGGTTATTACCATGGCGTATAATAAAACAACTCTTGTGCACAACATTTTCATATCCCACATTTGTCAAAAATATAACAACCAAAGCTAACCTAACTGCTTTAAATCTGTGATCCATTATAAAATACTTATATAATTTAATCTCTTTCGTAGACTTATTATGTGTTTGTCTTTTAAATATATTAACTTCATTTTTTGAAAAAATGTTCTAAACTATTTAGCTTTAATTTCAAAATACCTACCTTCACCCACATTACAACGAATTTGACAACCCAACTTCATCAAAAACACCAAATCAAATACAATTCGAACCACCAACCGCATAAGAAAGAAACAATCCAAAGGAAACAACCCTAAAATTCTAATTACCTGTACTTCACTGCCGGCCAAAGTCTTCAACCTCGTGTCCGTCATCCCGTGCGGCAAGTTAGCCACAGTGGCGATATTCCCCGAATCTTCTAAAAGTGTATCCTCGTCAATATCCGAGTCACTTTCGAATTGTATCTGTGGCTCCTCTTTTTTGATCACAATCCTGGTACTTTCTGTACCTATTGCTGTTCTGACTGCCCGGCTGAATATGCCAGGGTTAGGTTTGGTCGGGTCCGCTTTGACCTCGATTCTGGAGAATACTGATGATGATTTCTCTTTGGGGGCTTTTCTTTGGAGAATGACGCGCCTGTTGGAGAAGGCGGCTTTTTTCTCTTCTTCTTTCTGTCTCTCGGCTTGCTGTTGATAAATGTTGTGATTGTTGTCTTAATAAGTGAGTAAATTAAGACAGGGTTTGTATGGAAAATAACGGGCGTAAAAAGACACTTAATGAAGTTGAAAGTTACATGTTCTAACTAAACCATACCAGGAAAGATATTGATTATTATTATTTTTTATATAGGAGAAACCCGCCACATTATACCCATCGACTACATCTCCTGCAAGTCAGAATCAACAGTGGAGATCGACAAAAAAGCGCCGAGACAATGAAGCTCGACGAGTCCCGGAGAAACGATTCAACTGTCTTGGGTCCTGCAACACATACGGTCACATACCATCACGCCTGTATTACCAGAAGGGTCAGGCAGAGGTGTACAAATGTGTGTGGTCCCATGTAGTAGGAGTGAAAAAAAAACATAATTTCCATTTCCCTCCAAACAAGCAGGAGAGAGAACAAATAGCCTTATGACCTCTTAACTGTTGCACCCGTAAGCACAATATTTAGCGCGTTACATCGCGCACTGCCTAAGGGTCGGTTCATACCTGACGGAAAATGCGTCGCGTTTTATCGGTCGCGTAACGCCAAAACAGTCAAATACATAATAAAACATTCAACCTAACCTAACCTATGATGCGTTAGCGCGTCTACCTAAGAGCGACGATACGCTCGACGCATTTTCCGTCAGATATGAACCGACCCTTAAACAGTGATTTCTCAAATCTATACATATAATAAAATCGTAGCGAAGTCAAAACTGTACATTTAATATTTTTGAAAAAAAGTAATTGCTATGAGGTCGGGGAATGATTCTAATGCCGAAAATATAGTTTTTAGATTTTTTGTCTGTTTGTCTGTTTATCTGTTTGTCTGTGCGTTTGTGCACGCTAATCTCAGAGACGGCTCAACCGATTTTAATGCGGTTTTCGCTAATGTATAGTGGTAAGCTTAACTTAAAACTTAGGCTATAAATTATCACGCTATTTGCTTTGAAAGATGAGCAATGTTGCATTACGTTCGTATTCTTCTACAAATTCTTACGGGATTGAAAAGACGAAATATTATTAAGAATGTTATAGATGGCTGCGGATTGAATTTCTAAAATGATATCAGCACGCCATATCTTTAAGGAGCGAAGCAGTTAATCAGGATTTTGACGACATGGCATTGAATACTTAATTTCTTAAGTTATACTTATGTCCACGTGGGCGAAGCTGCAGGCATCAGCTAGTCAAAAATAAAACTGGTTTCCCAGCAATAATGTTTTCTCAATGTTACTTAGTTTGATGGTCAGTATGCGCAGTTCACGGCTATGTCATCATCATCTGCTTAACCTTTTCCCAACTATGTTGGGGTCGGCTTTCCAGTCTAACCGGATGCAGCTGAATACCAGTGTTTTACATGGAGCGACTGGCTATCGGACCTCCACAACCCAGTAACTGGGCAACACGATACCCCTTGGTTAGACTGGTTGTCAGACTTCTTGGCTTCTGACTATCCGTAACGACTGTTAAAGATCTACAAATGACGGGAGGAAACTCGCTATGGTAAATGGTCACCCATCCATAGACCGACCTCGGCAAGCGTGGCTTAACCCGGAAGATCGGTCTATGCGGCTGTAATTATTTAGCCACGAGCTCCTCACGGCTCTGTGATATGTTTTTTTACAAATACATATGTTGCTTTAAGGAAAGTTCCATAACCCACCTCTTTTTCATAAGTTATTCTCTGTCTGGATTTTAAATTCACGTCCAGTTTGGCTTTCACCTGAAAATAACAACATAAATTAGAAATAAAAAATCAAAGCATTTATTTTTCAATTGTCAAGCAGTCGTCAGTTAGTACGGTAGTTGAAGCGTGTTCACTCTAACTTTGAAGAGATTAGGGTTGAATGCGTTCGGAAATGCAGAAGCAATTAGAAAGTTCCACTCCTTTGCAGTGCGCATTATAAACGAGGTTTGGAAACGCTTAGTGCGAATTGGGTACATGACACCACTAATCAATTGACGTACTTTTTATGAGCTGTCAAAACGCAATTCCCCAGTAGA
This sequence comes from Caradrina clavipalpis, assembly GCA_932526535.1. Classification (NCBI taxonomy): domain Eukaryota; kingdom Metazoa; phylum Arthropoda; class Insecta; order Lepidoptera; family Noctuidae; genus Caradrina; species Caradrina clavipalpis. The sequence continues at coordinate 12,355,902 of OW052111.1, forward strand.
TTTTGTATGACAATACTCAAATATGACGTCACTGTTTTGACATCTCAATTCACTAACTATTTATTGATTTAAAAGCAAATAAAAATAGAATTTTATAGTTATTTAAAAATTCATCGTGTTTTCGGGGCTAAATTAAACTGCTTTTTTAGTGAAGTTGTTTTTGGAATTATTATTTAATGGTGTTATCTACCCAATTGATGGAAGGTAACAAGGTGGGGGTGGTAGTTACCTTAGTCTTTTTAACTTCGACGGGCGGTTCTGTATCTTCAGTGACCGTCGAGCTAGTGACTACCGCTCGACGCGCGGGGGACTTATCTGTGACATACAAACATACAATCATAAATACTGAAGCCTCGTTTGCCATGAAGTGTTTTCCTCATACATCGAAAAGTTCCTCGTCTGTCAAAAGGTGGTTTCCTCACCAGTCGAAAAGAGAGTTCCTCACCGGTCTAAAGAATTTCTAATAGGTCGGGAGTAGAGTTCTTCGCTCGTAAAGGGAGGGGAAACTTGTATCCGAATGTCATGACTTATTTGACGATTCAGATGTCCTCCTTTTTATTAAAATGTAAAGCAATTCTCGTCTTTAGACATCATGCAGGTACAGTACGTAAAAAGATATTTTGTTTATTTAATTAGATAGTAAACAGGCCGACGGCCCACCCGATGTTAGGTGGTCACCTCTGCCTATAGACATCTGCTATACCAGAGGCCTCGCTAATGCTTTGCCTCATGTGCCTGTAATTACACCGGCACCCATATCGCTCCAACCACCATATTAAATTATTGGTAAAAACTTCTGAGTTTTTTTATTTTTTTTTATTTTGGTTTCTGAGGTTTTTTTTTATTTATTTATTTTATTTATTTTGTTCTTCAAAGTCTTCTATTTCCTGAACTATGGACTCGCATGTGTAGACGTACCTTTTTTCTTATGCTTCCCCTCTTCTCTATCTTCTGTGAACACGATCTTCTGTCGCTGCTGCTTCTTGTGATCGCTGGAAGACTTGGGAGGCAGCTTCGATCGTAGGTCCACTTGAGGCTTGGACTTAGGTGGGTCCGGTCTGGAAAGGTTTTTTTTTGAGTAATGAGTAATTAGGTATATTACAGTAAATTCGGAAGTAGTGTTTAGGTACACAATTTTAGTAAAGCAACTGTCAGAGTTATCTCTTACTTATTTTTAGGAAGTAGTTTAATAAATAAACAGTGACACTACATAGATTACAAGATAAATACCACTAATTTCTATGGGATCGGTTTGAAAGAATGTCCTTTCAATTAAAAAGTTAGAGGTAAATCTAGCAAAAGATATTTAATTAATTTGTTACATACTACGTCACAGTGGCATTTAGGCGTAACCAATGTCCCAGAATAGGTTTATCCTAATAAGGGTAATAGCACAGATACTTCACTCCATAGAGAAAACCCAACACTTAACGCTATAATTACCTACAACACGTTCGTGCGTGAGAGAGAGAGAGATAGCAATAACGCGCGTCATACAACACAGCGCTAGGGCTATCTATGCTGAGAAATGATTACACAAAAGAATAGGTGACTATAAAGTATTATTGTGTAGTATTATTGTATGTACTGAAATATGTATTTTCTGTACACTACAAATTGCATTGCGAGGTTTAGACATTATTGAAGGCGCGAGTATCGTTTATTTTGTTGCGGTAGGTGTAGTCCACTCAAGCGAGCGCGTGACAGCCGACTGGATTCTGCGCCCGGGCGCAGGCGAGCCGTAGGACTTAAGAGAGTAACCTTGAACGAGTGACGGAGGCCTGGTAGTACTTACTTCTTAGCCTTCTCCTTGAACCGCCCGCTGTCGTCGTCGTCGGACAGGATGCCGTCGATGTCCCCGAGGATGAGGTCGAGGTCGTCGTCGCTGTCCGTGCGCCTGTCCGGCAGGGGGGGAGTCAGCGCTCGCTCCGGCGACACGCGCGTCAGCGGGAGCGAGTGCGGGGGAGTTAGGTTCTCTGAAGACAAATCGTTGTTTATAGAAATATGATCCACTGGTTTCTGCTTGCGATTTCGTCAGCGTCAAATTTGATAGACGTATAGTTATTATACCACGGAAACCTTACATATTTCCGGGATGGATAAAGTATTCTGTGTATTAACCCACACTACAATCTATGAATCTCAGTGCCAAATTTCATTTATCCAGCCGTCCTTACAAACTTTCGCGTTTATAATTAACTAGCGACCCGCCCCGGCTTCGCACGGGTGCAATGCTGATACTAAATACACTACAGAAAAAGCGGCCCGCTCCGCCGCAAACGCTACGTCCCGCAATTTTTAAATCTGTAATATCTTCGAAAATATTCATTTAAATCATATGCTGTAAAAGGTCATATAGATCTATATTAAATCAACAATGTATTTAAGGTATTTAATTGGATAAGGATTAATACTGTATTGGTTAAAATCGCTTCGAAAATTAGTTAATAAATTAATTAAAAAGTAATTGACAAAAAAATGTGATTGTTGGGATATCCATAAGAGATAGACATATACCATCGCGGACTTTTCTGTAGGCCTTTTCAATGTGTATAATACTTAGTACATTATTTTGATAAATCTCGTAGGGTTCAGCCTGCGTTTGCAATGTAAGCGGAAAAATTTACGACATCACATTAGAAACCTCAAAAATACCAGTATTTCTCCGCTATTTAATGGATGTTATGATACATATAAACCTTCCTCTTTAACCACTCTATCTATTAAAAAAAACCGCATCACAATCCGTTGCGTAGTTTTAAAGATTAACGCGTACAAGGGGAAAAGGGCGACTTTGTTTTATACTATGTAATGATATTAGTAGTAGGATTTACAGGCACTTTTGAATTAGGTACAATATGCAGTTCTAAGACACAACTTCTTTTAAAAATACCTTATTTTAGCCCTAAAAACCCGATTCATTTTCAAACAGTAAAAATTTTTTTTTTGTTGCTTTTAACTCAATAAATAAAATTGAGATGTCATTTATCTGACGTCACAGTTTACCACAGCCATGCAAAATCTATGAAAGAATTGCGTTTTGCAGCTCACAAAAAGATGTACCAAAGTACACCCACAGTTCGCCGGTATGTTTAAATCCCATGTAATAGGGGGCGAGCAAATACTCCCGCTGTGAATTCACGAAAAGACAAAAATAAGTCAAAAATGACTATTATACCCAAAAAAACTCACCACAAGTAGAATTGACCTCTATCCGTTCCTCTTTCAACGGGGACCTATCCCTCGCTTCCTTCCCAGTCTTCCCTTCACCCCTCCCTTTCTCCATCTTCTCCGTCTTGTCCGGAGAAGTGCGGGTCGTGTCTGGTTTGTTGTGCTGAAGCTCTGTGGAGGCGGTGGGCACCTGGCTAGGTTCGGGAACTGGTAAGGGCTCTGGGGCCTTTAATAGGGCCTCTTTTTCTTTGTCTTGGGTTTCACGTTCTCTGTAACGGGGTTTGAGATTAAATGGTCTGTAGAATGTTTTATCATCATTATACAATCACACCTGTATTTTCCGAAGAGTTAGGCAGAGATGTACCAATGTACACCTGTAGTTCGCCGTTATGTTTAGTTCCTATGTAATAAGGCAGACAAATCCTAACTCCGAGCTGCTACTGAGAATTTTATAGAAAAATCCAATAACACTTTTTGCTAGACCTGGAAATCGAACCAAAGACCTCTAACGTAGCATTTACGCTTAGGACCGTTAGGCTACCGAGGCAGTTGAGGTCTACGTATATTTATTGTTTGTCGAATAAGTTTTACCTGAAGAATTTTATTATAATGTTAATCAATAATTTAGATAGTATACTGTTCGTTGAAAGTTAAAGATTTTTTAGCTTTTTCTTTTTTGTTGAATTTTGGAGTTTTGAGGAGCGTGTCTCGGCGCCCCTATGTTCTTTCCACGGCCCCTAGGTTGGGAAGCTCTGGTTCAAGGTATAACAAGGTAAGGTGAGGTGGTGGTAAGCTGTTTTTTTTTTGTTATGTATTAATTTATTATTATTGTATAAGATTATTGAAGCGGCATGCGGCGGCGGCGGCTTGCGGCATTAAGTCCGCCTTTGTACGGTGTATTTTTTTACATTTGTGCATAAAGTTTTAATAAATAAATAAATAAATAATTTTTGAGTATTTTATCTATGGAGTTCAGTTGCCCGATAATAAAATGATTATGATTATAACTTACTTGTCCTGTAGTTGCTTGTGCAATGCGACGGCGTTCTTCCTGCGCCGCACTTCCTTTGCTCGCAGCACTCGCTCGCGAAGACTCTCCTGTTCACGCAGTCTTCGTTTATATTCACTGTCCTGCGAGATTAGACGTGGAGATATTAATTAAAAAAGCGTGGACGAAGCGAAAGGAGTATTTAAGGATCGTAGCCGGTTGCGTTCTGGTGTTTCTGCGTAATCCCATGGGAAAAAGGCGTGAGATTGTAAAGTAATCTTAATAACTTGGCTAATTATTAAAAAGTAAAAATGTAATATTTAAGTTTATCACTTTTAAAGAAATATCACATAAATGGGTCAAGTATTACAAAAAACCATTATTTTTACTAGTTATACCCCGTTTTATATAAGTTAAGTCTTTGATTAGTGTTCCGCTTCTGTGCGTCGTAGCACGATGAACCTATAACCTACTAAGATAAAAGGGCTCTAAAATGCAAAAGAAGTTTTCTACCACGATAGAAGGGCTATAAAACTTTCTAATCTGACTTGTAGTTTCTCTGGTTAGTGTGTTCACACAAACAAACTCCTCACCTCTATAACATTAGTATAGATAGTGTATGTGATCGATACCTCGTCGGTGTGCCTGGTCGCGTCAGGTCTGGCGCGTCGCTCGGGCGAGCGGCGCGGGGACAGCGAGCGAGGCGCCGGCGACGGAGAACGCATCCTATAGGGAGAATGTTGTGTTGTTACACGGAAATATACTACATGATTCACCATCATTTAGATTAGTTTCATCAAAATGTGCCAAGCCACAATCTTAAACTACCACTGATGATTCCATCATCGCGATATCAAGAATACCGCAAATAAAATAAAAAGAACCACATACTAATCGGTTCACCCGTTTAAAATCTACGGTGTCACAAATAGACAAACTTATAACACCCCTCTTTTTGAGTCGGGTGTAAAAAATACTTCATACTTCCCTTTACAATAGAGAATGAGGAACTTTCCACCAATTCCTCATAACTCTAAAAACGCTACTGACAGCGCCACAATCATAACAAATCCCTAGGCCAACTGAATATAATCCTTCGACACGCTAAGAACAAGATCTAATTTCAAATGCAGCTCATATAACTAACCTCCTCCTTAGTCCGGCCCTGTTCGCGTTGATGAACTCCTCCTGCCTCCTCAGCAGGTCATCGTCCTCGTTACTCCTGCGCGGCGGGTGAGCTAGGTCATTCTCTATCTCTATCGTAGTGTTCTCTATGTATCTGTAACAACAATCATAATATAAACTAACTGTTGCCCGCGACTTCGCTTAACCCTCCTTTCTAACTTTTTTTTTCTTTAATAATTGTAATTTAAAATTCTTATAATATTAGCTATTTGCGAGTGAAAGTCCCGTCAAAATCGGTCCAGCCGTTTCAGAGATTAGCCGGAACTAACAGACAGACAAACAAACATTTTAAAAATTGATTTTTTTTTATATACGTACCGTATATACTTTTATATGCATTTAGTAAAAAGCTGTTCATTTGAAACACGTGATTTTTAATTTTTAACCAGAATAATAAACACCAATTTTCATGGTTTTTAAACTCCAAAAAGGGCGATTTTCTATACAAACTTTCATTTAACTCCCTTAGGGGTTGAATTTGGAATAATCCTTCCTTATTACTTGTGTACATTATAAAGGGAACCTCTGTCCAAAATTTCAGCTTTCTAGGTCCAAGGGCATGGGCTGGGCGTTGATGAGTCAGTCAATCAGTCAGGATTTGTCTCTTTATGTATATAGATGAAATCGCATTAAAAGCTAGCCAATAGTAACTTAGTACCAAGCTAGCTGGTAAACTTTTGTTTTACTTTTACATAGACTGGCCATTGGGTAATTACATTAACTAAAGACAAAATATATAATAAATAAAATAAATATCTTGGGACAACTCACACACGGCTATCTGATCCCAAGCTAAGCAGAGCTTGTGTTATGGTAACCAGACAACTGATATACATACTTATATAATTTATAAATACATACATATTATAGATAAATCACACCCAGACACAGAACAAACAATCATGCTCATCACACAAAGTTTGTCCTGGGTGGGAATCGAACCCACGACCTCCGGCTTAGCAGTCAGGGCCGCTAACCACTAGACCAACAGGCCCGTCTAATATACATATTTAAAAATGTAATCTTACCTCTGCGGCGATCGTCTCGCGTACTTCCTGACGGCGGCGCGGGCGAGAGCACTGCGTTGTTCCGCTATGAACCTCTCTGCCGCGTCGTCTATATCCTTCACTGGACCTACGCCATATTGAACACAAGTTAGTGGTCATAAATGTGTTTTGGGAATAAGGACTTTATATCGGATTGATAAAGTGTAGTTTTCGCTGTGGGTAAATTGGGTTTGGATCTGCCAAAACAAACTAATTGACGTCAAACTATCTTAAATTTTTTTAATTAATTTTTTAACCTTATTGTAAGGGCTTTAAAGTAGAAAGTGGTCCACAGCAATTGTCCATGATCGTATGGTACACTGGTACAGTTCCATCCAGTATCCAGCAATGTAAATCACGTGAAGCATTAGCTTCACGTGATTAAATAAAATATTGAGACATTGTAGCATAGTTCGTTTTGGTAGAAATGACCTCTGTGGTATTATTGAATCCTTTTTTAGTTATTCTACTATGAATTAAGTATTCTTGATGACAATTTTTTTTCAATAAAAACAATAATCCTAACTATTCATAAAATATTCTCTAACGGGGCATTGTCTAGTCTAAAGACCTAGAAATAATTAAGAAAATAGACACATAAATAGTAACTAATAGATTTATAAGCAGACAAATGCTTAAAAAGTATACATACTATAATATTATATACAGGATAAGTTTTTAACCAGTGCGTAAATTTTTTTTGGTAGTTCAGTGTCAATAATATAACACATTTCCGTGTTTAGTTAAAAAAAAAAAATTAAAAAATTTCATCCTTATCCGAGTTTGAAATAAGCAAAACATGGACATAATCTATTCGCCATACTATCAATGACAACTCTTGGCCGCCGCCCGGGCGCATGGCTGGGGTGAGGGGGTGGGGAATGCGCTAGCGCCGAGTGACAATAAAGTATGGTTTTTAAGTAAACATGTTTCGTAAGCGATAACTTTTTTTTTTAGTACTAAGACATATCAAAATAAAATATACGTGTTAATTAAAACGTGTTGAAGTTTATTATGGCAAAATTTACGCACTGGTTAAAAATTTTTCCTGTATAGGCTGACAAATCATTGAAAAATTGTGAAATTTTCAGGACGTAAAAGTACTCTTGAATATCAGCAACCTTTACTACATACACACCATCACGTCTGTATTCCCCGAAGGGTTAGACAGAGATGTACCAATGTACACACACAGATCGCCTGTATGTGTATGTATGTTTAAGTAGCATGCAATAGGGGGCAAGCCATTAACCGTTAACCGGGCACAAACAAGCTGCTACTGAGAATTTCACAGAAAAACCCGATAAAACGTTTTGCTCGACCTTGAGAATCGATCCCAAGACCTCTAGCGTAGCAGTCGCGCTTAGGACCACTAGGCTAACGTAAATTAGTAGGCAATTTCTTGGTTATTGTATATTATATAGTGTCCTATAATAAAGTGGGTCCCGTAGTAAAAGTTGTTCGTTCTCATGAGTACATTCACTCCCTGAAAGATATTCAGTGAATTTAAAGTCAACCTGTACATGCTACATTAAAAAAAGTGCAACTAAAAAGTGCAGTGTCAAAAAGCTGTGCAGACTACAGAAGAAATACGATTTAATGTATTATGTAACATAAAAGTTACAACTTTAATCATTTTTAATTTAGAATACAGAAAGATTTTTCGTTATATATTTTTTCTAATAATCTACAAAGATAATACACGCCTAGTATTATCCGACTATAGGGCAAAGGCTCCTTCTCAAACAGAGAAGGCACGAGCATTGATCACTACTAACATACATTGTTACTAAATAAATAAATTGAATTGACTATGCTTGCTCAAGGCGGAGGCGATTTCAGACTTGTATTAATTATAAGTCCAGCCCCTGTAGCCATGTAACAAACGATAAACGCAAACGCTGAGTAGGCTTTAATAGATCTTCAACTTTATGTGCTTGGTGTTAAGTTGAAGATCTAATGAAGATTGCATAGCGTTTTCGTTCTTTCCAGTCGCTAACGCTTAGAAATCTTTAATAGATTTTCAACTTAAAGCTCTGGGGTATTAAGTTGAAAATCTATTGGTACCTACCGAGCGTTTACGATTATCGTTTGCAACTTGGCTAGGGGGGCAGGTGTCTTCACGATATTTTTCTTCACCAAAGTGAGTGATGTCCAAGATTAATTTAAAAAGTACTTATGAATTGAAAAAGGTCTCATTGGTATACTTATTCAAAAAGATTTTTTTTATGTGGTATTTAACCAATTCTTTTTAGTTTCTATCGAATTCTAAATAAACTAAAAAAGTATAAACATCGATACTAAATAATAGTGTTGCTACAAAACCATGCAGTACAGAACAAACAAGTTCAAATTACCGAATTTATTCTCTATGGTAGGACTGAGCGGCGGCGACTTTTGTATTCGCGTCGGTATGTAGACTGGCAACCCTAATGACAGTATGTCAAACGTCAAGTCACACATTGTTTCGGAGAAAATCACGCGGGACAGACAGACGGACCATGTTTTTGTATTACAGTAGAACCTCAATTATCCGAACTAATTGGGACCGAGACTAGTTCGGATAATCGAAATGTGGGTTTTTTGGGACAAGGTCAAACAAAGACAACGCCTTCTCACCCAAAAACAGTACAGTCTATTAAAATTTGGCATACATATTAACGTTGAAATTATATAACATACAAAAAGTCAAATGCTTTTCTTATAAAATAGACAATTTTTAATTGACGAACAGCTGCAAAGCGTTTGGACTAACAAATTCTCGCCAATGTTCGGATAATTGAGTGTTCGGATAAATTTAGACAGCTTTCGGATAAATTAAGACGGAGTCCGGATAATTGAGTGTTCGGATAAATTAAGACAGCGTTCGGATAAATTAAGACAGAGTCCGGATAATTGAGTGTTCGGATAAATTAAGACAGCGTTCGGATAAATTAAGACAGAGTCCGGATAATTGAGTGTTCGGATAAATTAAGACAGAGTCCGGATAATTGAGTGTTCGGATAAATTAAGACAGAGTCCGGATAATTGAGTGTTCGGATAAATTAAGACAGAGTCCGGATAATTGAGTGTTCGGATAAATTAAGACAGAGTCCGGATAATTGAGTGTTCGGATAAATTAAGACAGAGTCCGGATAATTGAGTGTTCGGATAAATTAAGACAGAGTCCGGATAATTGAGTGTTCGGATAAATTAAGACAGCGTTCGGATAATTGAGGGTACGGATAATCGAGCTTGGGATAATCGAGGTTCTACTGTACTTAATTTATTTATTTAAACTTAATGCAACAAAAAGTACAAAGGCGGACTTTTAGGCATTCTCTACCAGCCAATCAAAGGTGGTGAAGAAATAACATGGCAGGTGCAAATTAATGTACGAGAGAAAATCAACAAAATTTATGTGTACGTATTTTAATGTTGTTTTTTTTTACTGTAGGTACATCTTCACAACCAAATAATTAAATATAGCAAATATAGTTATTTTTTTTAAATTGAACATGGAAGTTTTTTGGAAGAGTCAACTCTAGATTTGATTATTTTTTTCTAGTTCACATTGACAATGTGAAGTGCCTTACAGTGGTCTATTAAAATAAATGATTTATCTTTGATAGAGATGTATAGTTATACATACATCTCTATCAGTACAGTTGTACAGTACAAAAGTAAAATCTAACAACCGCACAATAAATAAAGGAGTAATATTTACCTTCAACCGGAGGCTGGAAATTTCCTTTAAAATGTGGATTGATCAAGACTTTCTTGCCAGCAAGTCCTCCGGGGGGCAAGTTAGCAGGCAGAGGCACCGGTAACATCCTCACCTCCTGCTCCCTCCCTCCCTCCTTAGGACTCTTGTCCATACTCGGCCCCGGCATAGGCAAGGCTTGCCTAATCGTCACTTGAGGCATATGGCTAGAGTTAGGCACTATCTCCCTCATCGGTGGACCAAACGGCCTAGGCGGGAAATTCGGCCTGAAGAACACCGGCCTGGGCTCAAAATTCGGCCTCGGCCCGAATTGGGGGCGTTCTTCCATGTGAGGCCGGTATTGGAAACGGGGGGAGAGGAACTGTGGACGTTCCATATGGGGGCGGAACATTTGCATGTCTTGGGGTAGCATGGGCCGTTCAGGGGAGATGTCGGGTCCCATTTGAGGTAGATTGGGCGGTTCTTGTCGCATATCGGGCCTGATTTCGGGCCGCATTTCAGGTCTGATTTCGGGCCGCATGTCTGGTCTGATTTCGGGCCGCAAGTCCGGTCGCAAGTCGGGCCGCATATCTGGTTGGAATTCGGGCCGGATCTGTGCCGCGCTTGCCCGGAGCTGTGGAGGGGGGAAGCTAGGACGCTGCTGGTTGAAATTGCCCTGAGGATATATTTAAAAAATATTCATTAGTTTAACATGAATAAAGACAAAAAAATATCAGTCAAAATAATATTTTATCTGCGTATCCGCTGGTTAAATTCCGGCACGGACCAAATATTTTGATGGCTTATGGATAGCTATTCCTGGGGCCTATTTAATAAAGCTGACAGGTGACATTTGACAAAATAACGGTGACAGTTCTAGGTTTTGTCAATTTTCTGTTTAATAAAACCCAAAATACATTGAAAATCTTGACATATTTCTGTTTGACAGTAGATTGACGTTTATTTGAATACATCACGTGATGACATGAAATTGCGAATTGTCACTGGAATTTGACCGGCAACTAAGCCGTATGTTGAGAATTTTAAATTTCTTTTTTCTTGCTGAAATGTTTAAAAGTATATTACGTCGAATAGGGACGACGAATATTTATTAGAAAATTATCACTTTGCTATTGTTTTTGTCGGTGTAGACTATGTATTTCTCATAAAAGCTTTCACTCTTCACCCACTTCCTCTTTTACTCCTTTTTGATAGAATTTTCAAATCTTTTTCTTTTATGGAGTTTGAATTTATGCCCGGTTAATGGCAATAGGCTCACTCCCTATTACATGGGACCTAAACATACCGGCGAACTGTGAGTGTACATTGGTACACCTCTGCCTAACCCTTCGGGGAATACAGGCGTGATGATATGTATGTGTTTTCTTTTATAATATTACTATACAGATGGAAAAAATTGTGTTTCTAAGGTGCGAGCGATTTTATAAGTCAAACGATTAAATCGATTTTGTCAGATCAAGCTTTAATATCAGTGTAACATTAAACAAATTACAAAATTAAGTTATAGTGAGCGGAACACGTTGCAACATGTGATAGATATAGCTGAACACTTCTGAAATGATGCCTGCGCACTGTTAGCACGGACGCAAAGGCCAGTGGTTCTTCGCCGCAGGTAGATTATAAGCTGAAAACATAAAAACAAAGGTTTACCAACGAATATAAATTATTCTTGTGGCGGTACGTCATTTGACATCACGAAAGTTGCACCTACAATTCAACCAAAGCAAAATAGTTTGTTCTATTTCTCCTGAAAGGGACGAAGTGTCCGGTGGTTGTGGAAGTCGGTCGGCTGATATGATTATGATGATGAATAATATAAACAGAATTCGTATAGAAGAAAATCTGCAAATAAACATGTAACAATCTGTAATACATATATCAATGATACTTACTTGAGGTACTGATGTATTCATTGGACTTTCTGTAAATCCGTTGCGAGATTTTAGTTTCTTAAAGAGTCAGGAATACACACTTCTTCATAAATCAAATAGCTTTTTACTAAGAAATAATACGACAAACCACAAAAAAATGACATGTAACAAAAACATGAATTAAGTCACAATGATAAAAAATAAACGACAAAATTTAAAATTCACTAAAATGGCGTCATGGTTTGGCCATTTTACTTTATATCAAATTTGGTAGGATTATAAAAACCTCCAAAGACAGATGGCGAAAGGATTTGACAAAAGAGGGCAGCGCGCGCAGCGTAGTTGTTCTAGGAATAGACGAATGCGGCCAAACCAACGAGGTAGTCATTACGTTTTGGATCGTAACCTCTTTTATTCCCTATATTTTTAATTATCTGACGCAGTTACGTCAAACTGAAAAATCATCATAGTCCGACAGCTGTAGTTGCGGCTTTTCGCGTTGAAAACTCTGCGATACATTATTTCGTTTGTTGTACATGATTTTACGATCTAGGGTAACTTCAGAGCAAGCTACGGGCGTATTCATACGAGAAAATAGTCTACAATACCTTTAGTCCTTGAACAAGTGTGGTGGCCTTTTCTATATAAGGGAAGGCCTTTGCTCTGCGGTGAGATAGTAAAAGCGGAGTATTTTATTTTTATTAATAAAGAAAAAGAGTAGAAATTCTGTATTTACGTGTCAGATCAACGTACCGTACTACTTACCTACTGTATTTACGTGTCAACTATGGCGCGAAATTTTATATTGCAAAAAAATTTCAACTCTATTTTTAATGTTTAACTTATAAACATTAAAAATAAAGTTGGAAATTGTTTTTCAAATCAAATTACCAATTTATAAAAGACAAAGTGCTCAAACATATAGCTACTCTGTTTATACTTTTTTTTTTTTTTTTATAGACGGGAAATCATCAAATAACTTCCCCCGCCCTGGGCGGGGCGGGAGGGAGTGTCAGACTTTTACTGACTAAAACCCGTCTATGTTCCTTCATGTGCCCTTTGCGTTCCGGGGGCGCGGTATCTCTTTCGAACAACCCGCAGACTCTGTTTATACTGCCCCTTTGATGATGGTCGAGAACCATCTAGTTGGACTATAGTATAGGTGATATAAATATGAGTTGACTTTTGAATACTTGGAGTGGTTTCTCGTGTATACTTTTCAAAATGTTACATTAATTTACAATCGCTGTGATTTTGTATAATATGCAAAAACGTCTATTGTACCGAAAATGTATCGATGTGCATTCATTATGCAAGAAGATAGATCATTGTTGATCGATCCGCAATGTCAAGAAGAGCTGTCATGTTGTTGCATGTGATTTTCACAACATGGATCACATTTTTTACCATGATTATCGGGAATTATCTATTACTAATACAATGCCTGGATAAGAAAGAAGGTGATCAAACTGGTTAAGGTGGCCTCGGCAGTTTTCATCATGGATTATGGTCAAATAATAATAATTGTGTTATCAAATACTTAATTCGGTGAGTCCAATGACGTGCAAAGGCTAGTTCAAATCAGTGGCCGGGAAACACATAATTATATCAACTGATCAATATTTCAAATGTAATTGAGTAAATAAATACAATAATAACTGTACTGTGCAGTTTCATTTCTTTTTACTCGATAAGTTTTTGTTTGATTTGTATTTACAGGGAACTGTCATTAAAATTCAATAAATATTATCAACTACTACTCAAATAAAAACTCGCTAGTTAGGAATACTAATGATGTACTCCAAAAAGATATGATAATTCCTAAAGATTTTGGTTGGAATAAGCAAATGTAACTCAGTATGAGTACGTATTTATGCGTCCAAAGATGTTGGCTGTCACATGCCAGAATGGCAAATACTAGGGCAGTGACATTTTGCAAATCAATTTTATTAATATCGATTGTAAGTCGTTAATATCTCATTCTCTTTATTAATATTTTAAAAATGCTTTACTATTTTGAAATTTGTTTTTAAATATTTATTTAATACAAAATATAAAAAATACATTCAAAACATAATCGATATTTATTCAAAACAAAAAATTCTTTGTACGTACCCTTTTGTCGCGTTGCAAAATGGTCGCTTACGTACCGGACACATTTAAATGTAAAAAATTATATTTTAAAATACATGCCATAAACTCCGTTTTCTATAAAAAATATCGATAACCCATCATATAAATACATCCCATCACTAAACACATTACGTTACACACATATCACTATGCTTAATTTTCTTTCAATTTGGTTTTCTTTATAGACAGTAATATTTTGGCAGTATTTAATTTAATTAGTCGTTATTTAGTTAATTCCGTATTTTACGACTATAATATTAGGGTGCAGCAAAAACATTAAATCATAATTTGTAAATCGCGTTAAAGTTCAAGAGTGTAAAGGAACAGAAAAATTGTCACAGGCATATTTATCTTGCATGACTTATGTCATAAATGTCCGTTTTATTAAACAGCACTTTTCAAGACAATTTGCCAATTTTGACATAAAAGTCAGCTTGTCAGCTTTATTAAATAGGGCCCAGGTCTGGCTGTTTGTATATAAAGTGTTAAAAAATCACCGTTACAAATTTCGTATACTCAATTTTAAAAAATGAGCTATTTTCATTTTTCACTTGCAAACACATTTTGGATAAAATTTTAACTAAATTGCATTTACACGGGAAAAATTAGTTTTAATTAGTTTTCCCATATTGAACAAGTACACGAAAGTAAAGATACTTGAGAGTAGTGATACTACTCTCAAGGATCTGGCACAGCGTAAAACCGAGCAAGATACGTGCGATAAAGATGGCTTTATCAAGGTGCAGAAGAAAAAGAGGAAGCCAGCTTGTCGCAACCAGTGCGGTACTGCACCGAGCGGGCCGAACTTCCTGCTGCGTCCTGCTGTACCAGTGACGCCACTGTACGTGTCCCGTTTGCATTACTCTACAAAGGTCGCGGAGATTGTAGAGTATATCAGCATCAAGACCAAGTTCACTCTGAGGGTCGAGCGGTTGGAATCTCACCACGGCGTGAGTTTCAATTCCTTCGTGGTGAGGGTGCCAACTCAACATCTGTCGACTTTTATGAAGGAGGAATTTTGGCCGAGAGGTGTAGTGTTCCGGCGATTCCGAGGCCGGATACCCGACACCGCGCGACACACGACGCCGACTTTACGTGTCAATTAGTTTTTAATTATGTTTTTGATATGTATTAGTTTATTATTGTATAACATTATTTTGTGTATTTTATCTATGGGCCTCAGTTGCCTGACAATAAAATGATTTATTATTATTATTAAAGTTGATTTTTAATACCTTACACATAATTATGTGTGTTTATAATGTTTGTTGTCACCCACAACATAGGAAAAACCACAAATGTGAGATAAAAGACAAAAAAAAAAGAATTTAAATTATTTAATTAATTGTGAATCAGAGGAGCTCGTGGCTAAATAATTACAGCCGCATAGACCGATCTTCCGGGTTAAGCCACGCTTGCCTAGGTTGGTCTGTGGATGGGTGACCATTTACCATAGCGAGTTTCCTCCGTGCCTCGGAAAGCACGTAAAGCCGTTGGTCCCGGCTGTCATTTGTAGATCTTTGACAGTCGTTACTGTTAGTCAGAAGCCCGAAAGTCTGACAACCAGTCTTACCAAGAGTATCGTATTACCCATTACTGGGTTGTGGAGGTCTGATCGGCAGTCGCTCCATGTAAAATACTGATATTCTGCTGCATCCGGTTAGACTGGAAGCCGACCCCAACATAGTTGGGAAAAGGCTAGGCAGATGATGATTATTTAATTAATTGTAAAACACATACAACTATCATCACAGGCTTACCTAATACAATAGTGTAGGTAGTAATAATAGATAATAGAAAAATGAAATACGTAGCAACCCCATACATACCCGATGCACATTATTCCTCCTGTAGGGGTGCGACTGGTGCGCGAACCGCTGCACGAACTGCGGGTTGCGCCACGACGTGCGCCCGCGACCTAACCCGTAGCGAGGGATCACCACCTTGTCTGAAAGGTAGGGGACTCATTAACATCATATCACAGGGGTATATAAGAAAAAACATAAGGCGATATGAGCAAAATGTTGGTGAAAAAAGGCACATGACAAAGTTATTTTTCAGACATTTACAAAATTAAGTTAGTTAATTCCCGCGTTATTGTAGAGCGTCAGGTACGTTTGCAACCGCGCATACCGAGGACTTTTACGCGATAATTAGGAAGAAAACTTTTTCGATATTGTCAATGGCGCGGTCTAGTTCGGACAGCATCCTAGGAATGTTTATGGACAAGTATGATGCGCCATGGCTGTCTCACGCTATAGCCGTGCTTGTCAAATGATGTTATACTAACGTGGGTTGTTTTAATAATATTATCTCCTGGTTGTAGTTACTAACATAGATTAAATCCTATCTGTTAAATAACTTTAGTTAGTTTATATATTTAAAAAAATACCATCACGCCTGTTTTCCCCGAAGGGCTAGGCAGACTAGGTTGACTAGGCTAGGTGTACCAGTGTACACCTAGTCAGTTAGTTTAGTTCTAGTTAAAAGTAGATAACCAACGGGATATTATAAAGCAGCCTATTATTTTCCCCACTGCAGGATAAGATCCCTTTACCTAGATCTACATACAGAAAAGGTACAAGTAAAAAGCATTGAGCACAAGTTAACCGATAAGCTGCGTATCAGACAATTTTGTTCATATAAGATTAATTGCGCAGACAAACAACTAATTTCAAGAACGTCAAAATACGTCGGCCGTACTGTACGAAACAAGAAAACAAGTTTTAAATGTAATAAAAACTTTGAAACCTCCCACATTCTCTACATGTAGGATTGCCACCAACTGGGCAACATCGGGGAGCATATACACTGCGCTAAAGAAAATTTATGCTTCTACATAATTCCATGCAAAAATGAACCTTAACTATTATGTAGAAGCTTGTTTTTTTTTTGGCACAGATTTGTTTCCCAGCTATAATTTTTACTCAATGTTACCCAGTTTGATGGGCAGTATGTATAGTTTCTTACCTAAGCTGTCGGGTATATCTCTGATTTGCGGCAACCTCTGAGCTCCAGGAGGTCTTTCTGACACGAAACGTTCGCGTGGACCTCCTAGATCACCATCTGTTTGAAAAAAAAAAAACACAACAAAATTAAAACCCTCCTAGAAGTTGATTAAATAAATTATTATTTACTAACTTCAGCGCGCGACATCGCCTGCTTCAAAGTTATATGATCCCACAGAAACTGTAAATTTTTCGAGGATACAAGCTTATGTGCTACCAGGCTGCAATCTGAGATAGATTACAGCCTGGTAGCACATAAGCTGTGCCAAATTTCATCCAGATCCGTACAATCGTTCTAGCGTCTATGAGTAACACACATCCATTCATCCTCACAAACTTTCCTATTTATAATATTAGTTAAATGTTATAATTTCGTAAATTACATAACAGATAAAATAGCCCAATGGAACTACAACTACTTGGGTAATAATTAACTATAGCTTAAAAGAAAACATATTTTAAATTGTTTATGCACTTCAATGCTACCCCACAGATAATTAAGTGTATAAAAAAAACTATGCCAGTTATCTTTATGACGGTAAAATACCTGCAATTTTTCTGGTGTTGTAGATCTGATGACCATTGGTGGTCAAATTGTTTAACATTTGTAATAACTACGAAACATAATTAGTACTTAATGTGAAATCATTATAAAAACTTACTCTGTATCTGTGCATTCATATCAGTTGGAACAATCTGCGGTGATTCCATGGGAGATGCAGGCTGCAAAGCAACAACAACACAACACTTTAGTTATCAATCAATCTATAAATAATCTCCAGACAGATTCCGACCACGGCGGCTAATCTTAATGGAAACTAACCAAGGAGATATTATAGTGCACAAATGTATGCGCAAACACAGGTGTACTCCCTATTCTCTAACTCTCATAGTCCGATAGGACGGCAATCCGACACAACCGGGGAGAAATAAGGTGCAGGCCCAACGGCTTTACCTGTTTTCCGAAGCACGGGGGTGTCACACCAACAACATCCAAATTACAAACTGTTACTGAGAAATTCGTAATAGAAAAACCCGTAAAAAAACGTAATAGAAATAACACTTTTTATCCAACCTGGGAATGGAACCCAGGACACCACGCTCAACAGTCATGCTTGCCATCACAAGGCCAATGGGGCACACATACTTAGTAATAAGATTGCACCATTCTTTGCAATTGGGTAGATGACACCACTAATCAATTGACGTACTTTTTATGAGCTGTCAAAACGCCATTCCCCCATAGATTTTCTATGACAATACTCAACTATGACGTCACTTTTTTGTCATCTCAATTCACTAACTATTTATTGATTTCTAAGCAACTAAAAATCGATTTTTATAGTTATTTAAAAAATCATCGGGTTTTTAGTGCTAAAATTAAATGTTTTTTTGTGAAGTTGTTTCTTGAAATTATTGGTTAGTGGTGTCATCTACCCAATTTGTGGTTAAATTTAGACATTGATTGTTTGTGGAATGGAATTGATCTATAGACTGCATTATTTAAAGTCACTCATTTTTAATATGCTTAATGCTAATAGAAATACACACTAACAATACATGCTATTATGGGCTGTTTTATTAAGATGCAGACAATAGCCAAAATCATTGTCAAACTGCATAGAAAGAGAGTGCAATGACTCAACACTTACAAAATAATGAAGCAATTGTCGATAAATTCAAAAATAAGTTGACTAATTGAAAAAAAAAATGTAATAGCAAGTTCATAATACAATATGTTATTGTTTTTAGTTTTGACAAGATAATGTTGATTAGTACTATACAAGATATTTTTGCTGAAAGTTCATGAGGTCACACTTTTTAATTCTAATTAATCAACAACACGTAATAACATATTTACATGTTTCAAAAACAACACATTTCTCGGATATATTAGTTTAGTTTAGATATGGTCAAGATAAACATTTTTTTTTCTACCACATATACAAAAGTAAGAATTTAAAAAAAAAATAGAGTATTCTAGTCTTATCAGAGCCTTAACATAAATTAAACTTACAATAGCAGGTGGGACGGCATGCTCTTCGTAAACAGGTGGTTCATACGGTGCATACGTGGGGAGTTCTGGTAGTGGTGCATTGGGTACTTCTACGGATATGTTGGGCACCACACATTCCGCATCAGCCATAGCCTGGTACGGCATCGGCTGCTGGAAACAAATCATATGGTTTATACTGCGGCTACGTGTTCATGCAAGCAGGGAGAATTTATGGGAAGAAGTACGAGGTATTTTCGTAAAGGCAATGATGAAAGAATATTCCAATCTGTCACCCTGCTTTATCAGATTTGTAAAAAAAAAAATGTAATTCTCCAGGCCGATTCCGGCCACGGCGGCTAACCTTAATGCAGACTAGCCACGTACGCAGGAGATATTATAGTGCACAAGTGTGCGCGCAAACACAGGTGCACTCCGTTTTCCCTAACTCTCATAGCCTGATGGGACGGCACATCATCATCATCATCTGTTATCAGATTTAACAGATTTACGAAGGGACAGTTTGAGTCCCTGTGTTGCTAATGGTTGGGACCCGGGTGACATATCAAAGTTTTTTTTTTAACTGTCCTCATAAGGGGCCATAACAGTGTGACAGATCGGAATATTCCACAATGAAATACATAGTCCTACCTATAAATACATAAAGTTAAGTGTGAACCTGATAGTAACGGTGTAACATTGACACTACATAATATGCAACAGGACTAATGCAGGAAGGTGAGCAAGGTATTAAGAGGAAATTAATTAATTCAAAAGACTGTTTGATATAAGTATTATGCTCAGTGGGTCATCATAGGAACCATACATTTATCGATAAAAACCATCCTAAGTGTTATTGCACACTACAATCTTTCTCAGTGTCAAAATTCATCCAGATCCATTCAGCCGTTTAAATGTGATAAAGTAACAAACATCCATCTATCCATCCTCACAAACTTTCGCAGTAATAATAAAAATTAAATTAAAAATTTAAAAAACCCCCAACACATAAACCTAATTTCCCTTTAAAAAGTAAAAAAATAACAAAAAAATACGTCACGTTGGGGGACCGCTCGGGACGATCGTATCCTAAATGCAACATCGGTCCCCCAACATGACGTATTTTTTTGTTATTTTTTTACTTTTTAAAGGGAACTTAGGTTTTCGTGTTGGGGGTTTTTTAAATTTTTAATTTAATTTTTTATTTTATACTTTTTATAGGTACCTACTTATTATAATGTCGATTTTGTTAAGTTTGAGACCCCACTCGAGTATATTTACAGACATTCGGTTTTTCTTCCCTACTTTCACCCCCACAACTTTTAAACGGCTCGACCGATTTTTATCAAACATGTCTAAGAACACTCGCACATAGGTCAGCTTTAATACAAAAAAAAAAACTAAATTGAAATCGCTTCATCCGTTCGGCAGCTATGATGCCACAGACAGACAGACAGACCGACAGACAGACAGACAGACAGACAGACCGACAGACAGACACGTCAAACTTATAACACCCCTCTTTTTGCGTCGGGGGTTAATTAATAGGACAAACCTGACTATACTCCATAACATGCCCGTAGTCTGGTGGTCCCATATCAATGGCTTCTCTGTAACCTGAACCGATTGATATCGGAACATTTTGAGGAGCAGCATTCTCGTAATCGTCAGCCAAAAGCTGTTCCTCCTCCTCATTGCCAAGGTTATAGTCCGCAAGGCTCTGGTCTCCTAAATCGTCACCTAACAAGTCTTCACTGCAATAAAAATAGATATTTTATCGATCACGATAAAAGTGGAACACATGTCAAGAATTTGCGACGCACATTATCAGACACAAAGTCACGAATTTAAAGCTTTTTTTCAATAAAAACACGTCTATTGTTTACTTATTTCAATAAAGTAAGCTATTGTGGATGAATTATCACGTTTAAAAACAAAAATTATTAAATTTGCTAAAAATACTAACTTGTCCGACATGTTGACAATAATAAGTACCGTTCGTTTACCTTGTCTATGGAATGGCAAGCAGAAAGCTACACGTTCAGAAATAATCTCAATGCCACAGAGTATGGTACTGGTTTCTCAGTGCCCCAACAAGCGTTTATCGATTTGTGACAAGTGTTTGGATTCGGTTTACCCGTTAGGTAGATACACTAACATATACACTTGTAATGTTATAAATAGAAACTATGCACAAAAACCCTATGCTCGTTATGTACCGAGATATTTTTCTCGCTAAGATTGTTTTATGGTTATGCCTATTACTTCCATGAAAATATCTCTAGTTTTTGTAAAAGTTTGCCAGAACATTGGTCAGCTTAGCTTAAGCTGACCAATGTTCTGGCAAGATCATACACACCACGTCTCAGATAATATTCTATTTGGTAGTGGTACTCACATACGTGGTACGCATACGCACCTAACAATTACCCGGGGTTACAGGTTATTCCAGCAGATTGTTCGAAAGAGATACTGCGCCCCCGGAACACAAAGGGCACAAGAAGGAACATGTATGGGTTTTAGTCAGTAAAAGTCTGACACAAAGGGTGGGAAAAGTTATTTGATGATTTCCCATTCGAAAATAAAAGCCTAGCAATTATAAGGTACATAATGTAACCGTATGATTTCAGAATAGTGTCAAATAAGGGTTAAAATACAAACAAAAACTTTATATTCAATAAATGTCATATTATATTTTAAAAAATCAAAGCTGAAAGATAAAAATATTTTATTTTCACATTATGCACTTAATAATACCGATTTTGTTCCTTTCCTCTTCTGGGCTTAATCGTTCTAATTAGATAAATTGACAAACACATGGCCAGCAACTGAAAAAGAAAATAATTATATAGTTCTTTAGTACATAATAATAAACCAGAAGATATCATCCTTAAGAAAAGATTTTAAAAGAATACACATTGTATTATATGG
Source organism: Caradrina clavipalpis (assembly GCA_932526535.1). Taxonomy (NCBI): domain Eukaryota; kingdom Metazoa; phylum Arthropoda; class Insecta; order Lepidoptera; family Noctuidae; genus Caradrina; species Caradrina clavipalpis. Next base: position 12,377,931 of record OW052111.1, read on the forward strand.
TCATCCCATGATCCGATCCAGCCTATTCCCTTGCTATCCACCCCAGTGACGTATAACACAGGTAGAATCTTAGCGTGCAGTCGCTTTATGCCTTTTTTAAGGCGTCACAGAAAAGTCAGGTTAATCAGTGGACAACTTCCAAGGTCGACCTGTGAGATACAAATTCGACAAATAAAGCTCTGTAACCCCAGACGACTTGAATAAACCTACCCATTTAGTTGTAGGTAGCTTTTCTAAGAAGTTACCTAGTTTGTTAATCCATACTATCGGTCTGTCTGTTACGCTACCACTGAACCGATATTCATGGAATTAGGTACAGGCTAAGTATGACAGAGGCGCGCAGAACACGCGCATAAGGGGAAGGGGCTTATGGCTGCCCAATACCTGTCAGAGGCGCGGATCATGCGTCAAGGAAGCACCGAGTTCCCGAATCGAGGTAGCAGGTGGAACCGTGGAGTTTTAGTTGGTACACAGCAAGTTTGAACACCAAGAATGGACATAGGCTGCCTCCACGACAACCGACATTTACACGAAAGTCGTGGGTAAAAGGTAGTTTATTAGTTGTATAACTTGGAGAAAATCGCGAGCAAAAGCTGGTAGTATATTTACCTCGAAACCAATTACAACAATCGTTCCAATTGCAAATGATCTCACGTAAGAAGTGATAACTTCTCCCATAAGGGCCGTGCAACCAGTCTCAAAGGCATCCTCTTTATTGCACATTGTCAAATTCCCTATCGGTAGATTTCCTAGTAGTTCTGTTGGTATATATTCTGAAAAATTTGCTGGTAGATTGTCTATTGGTACATTTGCTGGAAGATCATTTATAGTTAAATTTCCCGGCAGATTTTCTATAGGTGTAGTGGTAGAGTTTCCGCCTTGTTCGCAGCATGTTGGTGATGCAAGGTTGTAATCGTTTATATAAGAATCTGGTCCCGTGGTCCCGCAGCATTTGAACTGGAAAAAATATATGACGGTTAAGAAACCTCCCAATGGAGAGTTCATTTAGAAAACATTTTTTTTTGTGGTACAGGAGAAACTTGAGAATTCGACTTCAAAACATCTAGAAATCGAATTAATCGCTCCATGGCTTTAATAATACATTGATCTAGCACAAGGAGTGGCTGGGAAAGCCTCATGCACGACCACCGCCCTAAGAGGGACGCAGGGGTCTATCAGACTCTCGGTGTTCCCTTCCCATACTCACGCCGTTTATCCTGGGTCCACGCCTTCCACGATCCCCCTGACAAAAGCTAAGCCTCCAACATCCAAGGGAGCAACTTAAATCTCAGGGTGTCTTGTCCCTTCAATATAATCAATCAGTGACGGACCATGAAGTAGTGAAGCCTTGGACCCCATTATTAATTAAAATAATTGCTATTTTGACAAATAACTGTTTTCTGTATTAATAAATACAGTTAGTATCATTGCCATCAATGGGGGTTGGGGTTAATTTCCGGGGGCCCTCTGCTGCAGCCCTTAAAGATCAAGATCCGTCCCTATTATAACGAGTGCTAGAAAAACGGTTATGATAATTTCTGTTACATGTACTTACTTGCAATTCGATGTAGTGGAAAGTCGCGTTTAAAGCTGTTTCATCCGAAACGAACATATCGTTTACTCCTGTTTCTACTCCTTTTCTGATGTCACTTAGATTCACGAATAACAAAATTGTTATGACGATTTTTGCGGCTGCTAACACTGCCATACATACGGCATACTGAAAATATACGTAATTAAATAAATTATACGTCTACAGAAAAACTTTAAAGCTGGGTTAGAAGTCAGGTGCTGAAAGCGATCATCTTTAAAATACGCATTGTAAGGAGGTACCTCACAATATACCACTAATCGCCGTTAGCTTGGTTCTTATCACCTTGCTGCGGGCGCAGAACTGATAATGTAATGCATATTTTTCTTTTCAAAAACATAACAAAGTATTAAAAAAACACAAATTATGTAGTGACCTACTGTCACGCAGTAATGTACAGCCACATTTCGCCAGAATGTTTTTAAGTCCCATGTAATAGGGGGCGAGCCTATTGCCATTAACCGGGCACAATCCTAACTCAAATTTGCTACTGAGAATTTCATAAAAAAACCTAAAATATGTACTTTGCTCGACCCGGGAATCTAACCGAAGATATTTAGCAAAGCAGTTGTGCTTAGGGCCACCAGGCTAAGGAGGCAGTGAACTTTCCTAGGTAATACCCAAGTAGCACAGAAGCGCTGAATAGTAGCTGAATCACTGTTCACAATGGAATTTTATGCTGAATAAACCTGCTGAATAATAGCGTTAGAGGCGCCTACTCAGCAGATATAACTCTGATTTGGGCACAAATTAATCAGCTGTTAGCTGAATAATGTAGCTGGTTGCACTATATCAGCGTTATTTGAGCTTTATTAAAGGTAACAGTCGCCCCAAGAGCTGAATAATGACTGGTTATCAGGGTATGCGTTACCTTTTTTACACTACAAGGGCTGAATAATAGAGTACTTTTTACCTATTTTTCAGCACAAAATACACTCCAGGATATTAGTAACTCTTTGAAGGAGCTGACAATTCATAAGTGGCAAAATTGTGAACAATTTTCACCCTACTACTTAATATTATTTTGACATCTTTTCTGTGAACCATTTTGTAAAGTGTTTGTGAGAAATATAGAATAACGTTAAGTAAAACTTTGTTTTTCCTCCATGTCCATGAAATTCGAATGGGAAAGAGAGTTTATTGTGAAATACTATATAATTATAGACGAAAATTTTCACGCGCTCTCAAAATATCACTGTTTATTTGAAAATTAATTAATTAATTATAGTATAAAATAGGTTGATGATAATATTATAAAAAAAAGTCTTTTTATTTTTCCTTGTAATTTGACAATACGCTGTTTACGTATAAAATCATTACATTTTCTATTCAAATTCGGTTGTTATTTTCTTTGACTAAATAGAAACAAATTATTATAATATTGTATGTAGATAGGTTAGAATCTAAAAAATGGCAGACAAGCAATGTGTACCTTAGTAACCACAATCAAACGGCATGAGCTGTTTAAGTGTCCACTCGTGGTACATAAATCAGTAACGAGCTGTTATGGTTGGTTCTTGTGTTACACAAGTCAGCAACAGATTCACGTAATGCTTGATAGTGGGTAACATGTATGCAAATAACTGTAGGTAATCACGAAGTGTGATGTGAAGTGCTGAATAAGGAAGTCTTCAAGGTCTTATTTAACGGCACTAGTAGATTAATTGTCAACGATAGTACAAGTATTCAGCTCTCACGGAGATTAAGGGTAACATGTGAGCTAATATAGAGCAGTTTGCTTTAACTTAGCATCATATAATGTTCACCCATAGTGATCATGTGGCCTTTATAAGAGCTATTATACGATTGCGTGTATCAAGCTGATTAACATTACACAAATTCCACTGTGTGCAGCAAAAGGCATTATATCTTTATTATTTGAAGCCACAGAATAACTGATTACATTATAGTAGCTCACGTGTTCTTTATTAAAATGCAAGTGGTCTAAGAGTACACTTGTGGTCTTCAGTTCAGAATGTAGTTTAGTTAAAGTCCACAAAAATCCTTTAAATTGCTTAAAGCTGTACAATACTAACTTGTTACCTATATTAACGCTGCAAGCGTTACAGTGTGGTCTCTGTGACACATAATAACGTTCTTATTCAGGCAGAAGCTCACTTTTGACCTATTGCAGGTCGAGTGTACTGTAATAACTCTTCATAAGTGCTAAAGTTACCGATGTTACCTCTTGTGACATCTTATAATGAAGTTTTGTGCTACTTGGGTAATAATAAATTCAAACATAACAACTCGTGATGCAATTTAGACGGTATTTGAAGGACCCACCAATAGGTAAGGGCTACGGCATACGTAGGTATTGCCGCCATAAGTAACTGGGTAATAACTGGTAGACTAATTTATCCAGGGTTGCGGAATTTGTTCGAAAGAGTCACAGCGGTCCTGGAACGCCAAGGGCATTAGGAGGACCACGGATGAGTCTCCCACTCCCTCCCGCTTCGCCCAGAGAGGAAAAATGATGACCCCGTCCTTAAAAAAAGACGTATGTCTTAGAGTAAGTACTTACCGTTATAAGCAAGCATTTTGTTTCTGTGATGGCCCCACAGCATCCGGAGAACGCAATCAAAAACACAACAACTCCTATGCCGATGATAACGTATGCCACGAAATCAGCATTGACTTCATACGGTATCTCTTCTGTTATCGATCTCAACTGGTAAATCACAAAAACGCCGAGGCCAACCACCAACAAGCCTACAAGCTGAAATAAGACAATTTACAAATGAAAATACAAGAAAAAATAAAATATTAAACTAGTTTTCTGTTGAAAGGGAACCGTTTGGCTTGGTATGTGAAGAGGAGGAATTGTGGATGGATGGAGAGGAAGAGGAAAGCCAAAGAAAAGATGGATGGATTGTGTGAAGAATGATGTGAAAGAAGGGCCTCAGGAATATCATGACGGTTGACAGGACGGAATGGAAGAAGTGTTGCGCCGACCCCGAGTAACATGGGATAAGGGCAGGAAGATAATGATAATTAAACTAGTTTACTGTGGGAGTTCATCACGATTGCCAGCTCAGTAGTAACAGTCACAGCTGGACATAGGCTTTGGTTTCTATCCAGAATGACCACATGTATCATTCCTGTCCTGCATCAAGCAGATATTCACACGTCTGTCCCTTATTCCATGTTAAATCAGCCTTAACGTGCTCGACACAAAAGAACTTTTTAACTAAATCCACTGACTGCAAAAGCCGCTATCTTTCTAGGGTGACCTGGGCTGGTTAGATTAAGACCACACAGAGAGACACGCACAATAGCCCAAGAAGCTAAGTACGGAGACAACTCGGCCAAAACCACTACCTATCTACCTACCGGTTGAGTAGTTTATTATTTAAAAAGAAAACCTTTTCAACCCCAATTATTAAAAAAATAAACACACAGCCAAGTTAAAAATAAATAAAAAATACTAACCGAAAATAATAAATTAACGACAAACAAAAATATTTTCACAAGGCACCGACACATTTTTAAAACTGTTTTATTTCACCCCGCATTTGTCCTAGCCAATCGCATTCACGACTATTACAACCTTACTGTGTTAGCGGCAGGATATTCATTGCTAAGCTTCTAACTATTCATAAATGCATCAAGTGTTTTTCTATCTACAAGTGGAGAGATAAGGCCTGACTAACCACATCCACCGTCTATGTATAATTGCCACTTAGTACATATCTATCAACCCCATCAAAGATTACGAGGTTCTTTTTCAGTTTCAGAATACCTCGTTTTAAAAGGTTCTAAGTGAAAAGTATTTTTTTATGTTTTATTGATATGGTTCCGTGTTATCTTAACTATTCAATGTAATCCTAATCTTATGTTGATAGTGTCAGACACGTCTGATGGAAATGATAGCATTGTTTTGAGGATTATAATTCAATTATTTGTTTTGGTTTTTCTTTGTGTACCTTCCGATTAATCATAAACTTATCATCGACTGACCCGGAAAAAGAAAAACCGTCGATTAAGCTAACTTAGTTGTAGTAGTAATAGTCTCTTTGTGAAGTACTACTATCATATCCATTTCTTCCGCCAAGCAGCGTTTCTGTGTACCGGTTTAAAGGGTATTGTTACCGGTGTAATTACTACAGGCACATGAGACATCTCAATTTTGTCCCTAGGCAACACGTCTGCAAGGCCTCTAGTATTGCACATGTCTATAGGGAGCGGTCGCCTAATCTCCGAAACAGCTGAACCAATTTTGACTGCACTTATTGGGAGTTAGCTGATGTTATAAAGAGTAACTTGGGATTTTTTTATTTAAGTAAAATAATTCGAAAACATTCGCTAAAAAAATCGCGCAGAATACCGATATTCACGCGGACATCACGGGCATAGGTAAGCTAATCCGAAAAATAGGTCTTATACCCACTGACCAGAGCTTCCTCTCTCCAATAGGAGAGAGGAAGCTCTGGTCTCTGGTCAGTGGTAGTGTGCCAGGGGTAATCTATCTTTGTTTATACCATCACGCCTGTATTCCCCGGTATGTTAGGCAGAGAGGTGTAACCAATGTACAGCAACAGTTCGCTGGTTTGTTTAGGCAGGTAACTGCCTCAGTACCCTAGTGATCCTAAGAGCGACTGCTACGCTAGAGGTCTTCGGTTCGATTCCCAGGTCGAGCAAAGTGTTATTGGATTTTTTTATGAAATTCTCAGTAGCAGCTCGGAGTTTGGATTTATGCCCGGTGAATGGCAATAGGCTCGCCCCGTGTTACATGGGATCTAAAACATACAAGAGAACTGTGGGCGTACATTGGTACACCTCTGCCTAACCCTTCGGGGAATACAGGCCTGATCTTTGTTTATTTATCTTTAATTATAAATACCTACCACCTTAGCATATACTTAGGTACGGCAAAGCAATAAAGATATTGAGTATTGGGGTAACACAATTAAATTTTGCCGATGTCAGTCACGTAGGTAGTAGTACGCTTAGCGACAAAAGTCTAGTAGTAGTTTAGGGCTTTAGATTTTTAGATCATAAAATTTGAGCCCGTCTTTCAGACCCACTGCAGCCTTGTAAACGAGGATCGTCACTAAAAAAGGCCTGGGAAACGCTAGGGTGTTGACTTGGAGACGTTTGTAGGAAATTGGTCAGGGTTGGCAACCTATAGGGAAGAGTGGCTATGGAAAAGAACTTTGCCCAACAGTCGGAAAAAAAGACTAAAAAACCTCTCAGCTACTGTCTAAAATGCTGAACAGCAATCCTGTTATCAGGGGCGGACGGATCTATATATAGGCTTTTTGGGCTGCAGCCAAGAGCCCCCAACTCTCATTGAAGACAAAACTAAAATTTTAAAAAATACATTGATTATGATTGTCCCAATTTGTTTCCTACACAAACTGTGTACATTATCACAGCAAATTAACAGTCTTTTTTTTAATTACCATAAGGTTGTTTAATTAGGTAGGGCCCCTAAGTACTGTTAGCCCAGGGCCCTACAAATGTACGGTCCGCCCCTGCCTATTATTATTTGGTGTTCCACAGACATACATACATAACCTCACGCTTTTTTCCCATGGGTATAGGAACAACAGAACGCTACGGTCTAACCAAGTAAACATTTGCAGTTGACAGTACTACGATCAATGACTAAAATTTTGAAGACATACATTCAAAACAACCCAGATTATTGTGTAAATCAGTGTCACATGACGTAAATACTTCGGGGAAAACCTAAGTAAGTATGTACTTACTAATTCATTATAAAAGTACCTAATAGTTAATGATTAATTAATTACTCATACTCTTAACAAGTTGTTGTTTTGATGTAAAGTGGCATAAAGATGGTTTTATGATGCGGATACAATAAATAGCGCATACCTACAAGAATAGTGATTCATATCTCTACGTGAATTATTGTCATTAGTCTTATCTAATCTTAATCAAAATGTTTATATTAAGATTCTTAGCAGCATGAATACTTAAAGATTTCTTCAACTGTTTTTTTTTCTTAACTTTTGTAGGAACTATCTGTAGCTCTTTTTGCTATAAACGACAATTTACTATTTAAGCTTTGAGTATTTAGTTGCTAAATGCTCAATTCTATATTGTTAGATCTTGGGGACTGTGAATTCAGAAACAAGAATATTTGAATTTCTGTTTTTTTATGTCTATTCAATTCAGTATTTATATGTCTATTCGACATTAAAATACACGTTTCTAGACGAAGATGATTATTTATTTCATAGACAATAAAAGAAATCGTAAATCATGGTTGTGTGTGTCAAACATCAAACATTTGACAATGACAATTTTTCATTGGCATTGGCATTCACGAGAAGACGCTACCGCAAATAAATGTTTTTTGAATCTTAAATCAAACTATGACCGACTCAGATGGTAACATAGAGTTTTTGGATGAAGACGCTGATATTGTCCAACAATGTGTGCAAGCAGTACCAGACCCAGTGCCACTTTTAGTACCCCGCGTCGTTGCGAAGCCAGTCCCATTGTTGGTCGAACGTAACATACCGGCTGAAAGAAAACGAAAGAGGCGGAAATTCGAAGAAGATTCTGACTACGATCCTAATGATGACTTTGTGCCCCCCAGCCCACCGAGTAGTAAAGGAAAAAAAAAGAAACAGCAAGTGGTGAAAAAAGTTAAAACTTACCACAACCATAGAGAACCCGTTCCAAGTTTAAAAACTGGCCAAGTTTTAAAAGCGCCTCATCAAAGTTCAAAACCTAGCCAGAATGCAAATACTAGCCATAGCCAATCTTCGAAAGTTGCCCAAAATTTAAAGAATGGTCAGGGTAGGAAATCAATGTTCTTGCCATTAAAAGATGTGAGTTTGGATCGGCAAAAATGTGACATTAGGATCCCAGATTATGATGACCCGTTGTGTCTTCCGGTAAAAGCAATACAGTATGAGGAGTCCGATGTAAAGAGGATGAATAACTGGAACAATGTGTGTTTGGAACATTTCAAGAATTGTGACCGAATACTCAAACCGGAGCGGGGAGACACTAATAGTTCTACTAGACTTGTCGTGTTCCGGAATGTTCCTAACAAACAAACAGGTTTGTATTATGGATTAACTTGTTAATATAACCTTTTTTTTTAGCCGTAATCCAACTTATTTGTATGTATATTAGCAAACTCCCCACGACTTTGTCTGCATGGCTTATTTCACCCGCCGCCGTAAGTTACGTCTTTAGTTAATGCTTCGATCCTGTGGGTTGTAGGGTGATGTTACATAGCCTATGTTACTCAGGAATAATGTAGCTATCTTTGATGATAAAATGGTTATAATCCGTCCAGTAGTATCGGAGCCTTTTCGTTACAAACAAACAAAAAATGTTACCTCTTTATAATATTAGTCATTCACAACACAACAATAATAATAAACTAAACATAAAACATGAATAACTTGACATAGTATTTCCATACCATCACTCCTGTATTCCCCGAAGAGTTAGGCAGAGGTGTACCAATGTACACCCACAGTTCGCCGGTATATATGTATAGGTCCCATGTAATAGGGGGCGAGCCTATTGCCATTAACGGGGCACAAATCAAAACTCCGAGCTGCTACTGAGAATTTCATAGAAAAACCCAATAACACTTTTTGCTCAACCTGGGAATCGAACCCAGGACCTCTAGCGTAGCAGTCGCGCACGGGACCACTAGGCCATAAGGCAGTTACTCGTACATAGTATTTCATTAATTTTTAACCGTCTCTTACGTACAAAATTAACATTACAGGAAAGCTAGAAACCACAATCTGGAGCAAGACATGCGTAGAAAACGAGGGAGGTGACAAGAAGTCCGAGATCTTTCAATGCGTACTACCTCGTTACAAAGAGAAGAAAGTACTGACAACATTTAGTCTCACTACACGGAAGCCTAAACCGTACCATCTGGTCGATGAGGTGGTACTGTGTAAGGAGACTATTGATGATGCGGAGGTTCTCATTGCGTATAAGCCGCAGGAAGCTGCGTCTGCTGTGTATAAGATGGTTGCTGCTTCTGATCGGTAAGTAATATTTTTCGATACAAAATATAGTTTCTCTTGTATTGGGGTACTGACGGTTAGGCTCGGAATGTCCAGTTCAGTTCAGTTTTGCTTCCCAGTGTCTTAGGCTCGCAGCATAATGTTATACAGGGTGAATTTTTGAGACAGGTCACAAACGGCTGGTACCTAATGCATTATAGTTACAGGAAAACTTTCTTATGATACCATAGATAACTTTTTGAGATATTCTGAACTACTACTGTATTACATTTTGAATTTTGTAACCATGATTGAATTTTGTAACCATGATTTTGTAAAAACCTTTTTGAAGAGTGTCCATGCAGTTTCTTGCTTGTTCTTCTCCATGGAGATCTACGTTTTGGAATGAGCAACTAGCTTCAATTTGCTGTAACTTCTTGACAATTCAAAAGTGCCTGTAAATGGTCTAATTGAAATAAATGCTTTGACGTTGACTAAAATACGAAAAAAAAATATACCATTACTATCAAAAGACTATGGGGCCATTTGAGGTATGAGTATGTACTAGAAATTACAGAAAACGCCAAAAACTTTACCAGAGATACTATTTCTCAGGAACCCAGCTCAATTTTTTGTCTAGAACATCTGGACTTCTATTTAAACAAACAAAAATAATAACTCTACCTTTATTACATGTAAGTATAGAAATGCAATTTTGAATGTTTTTTAAAGCTTAATCTTCTGTTTTCTTCAGGAAAAACTCTGCGGACAAAGAAGATGATAAAGAAGATTACGACGACGGCTTTGCGGGCAAGTACGTGAAGGAGGTAGCTTACTGCAAGATCTGCGCGCCGTGCTTCCAGACCTCTTGGAGAGGAGCCAAGAAAAGGTCTAAGAGTGAGTACTAAATGTCACGCTTATTTCTGTATGGGGAAGGGGTAGGCAGAGGTCGACTTTTACTTTTGACTTTGACCTTTGACTTAAGTCTTGAATGCACATTTAACTTATTACTACTTATTATAATACACCGCGGTTTCACTCGCATTCAGTATCGTTAAGTCGTAGCATGATGTAATATGTATAAACCTTCCTCTTGAATCACTTAATGTGTTGATGATAAACGCATTAAAATCCGATGCGTGGTTTAAAAGATACAGACATACAGACGGCGAAAAGCGACTTTGTTTTATCTACACTAATATTATAAAGAGAAGAAAGATTTGTATTTTTGTATGTGACGAATAAACTTAAAAACGCTTGCCGTTAGATATGATAATGTAGCTTATATTATCACTGAGTAACATAGGCTATATACCATCATGCTACGATCCACGGGAGCAGGGCAGTAACCAAAAGCGTAACTTAACGCGGGGCAAAAAAGTCACGCGGAAGAAGTTGAAGATAGTTTGCTAGTACTATGTAAAAATGTTATATATAATGTTAACTAATGCAAGTAATTTTGTATATTTCCAGAGAGTACTATTGCTTGTCCTATCTGCGGTCGCTCGTTTGTCACAGTCTACAATCTTTTGACACACTTCAAGACTCATTCTGCAGAAGAAATAAAGCCGTACAAGAATACTATATCAAGTATTTTGTCTGGGGTAAGTAAAACAATAAAACGTAATACACACATACATACAATCACGGCTGTATTCCCCTAAGGGTTAGGCAGAGGTGTATCATAATACACCCACAGTTCACCGGTATGTTTAGGTTCCATGTAATAGGGGGCGAGCTTATTGCCATTTACCGGGCACAAATCCTAACTCCGAGCTGCCACTGAGAATTCCATAGAAAAACCCAATAACATTTTTTGCTCGACCTGGGAATCGAACCCAGGACCCCTCGCTCGGCAGTCGCCCTTGCGACCATGGGACCAACAGGGCAGTTAATAGTTAGTTATTGGTATTTTAATTGTGTTATTATAATTACAGGTAGTGGGATACCATTACAAGTGTCGTGTGTGTCAAGCAGAGATGTCAAGTATCAAGATGATGCGGGAGCACCTGCTTGTGCATCGGGGTAAGATACATACATAAACTCACCCCTTCAAACATTTATTTCAATTAGACCATTTACAGGCACTTTTGAACTGTCAAGAAGTAATACAGTAAGTTGAAGCTAGTTGCTCGTTACAAAACGTAGGTCTCTATGGAGAAGAACGAGCAAGAAACTCCATTTACACTCTTTTCAAATATGTTTTTACAAAATTTTGTTTACAATATTCGTGTCACTTCTTTAAGTGACTAACAAAAGGGATTTACATGGCAGATGTGAGGGGCTGAGGGGCAATGCCGGGAGGGGACGCCCTAGAAAGACCTACCTTGACCTTATCGGTGAGGTTCTTCAGAAAGGTCAGGTGCGCTGTACTCGTAACCGGCGTGCTTGTATGACCAGATGTATGAATGTGGACGAGGCGAAAGGAGTGTGTAAGGATCGTAGCAGGTGGCGGTCCGTGGTTTCTGCCTACCCCCATGGGAAAAAGGCGTGAGTTTATGTATGTATGTATGTATGTTCTTTAAGTGAAAACAATAAAAGTGAATAAAAAAGAAACAATAGAAGTAATAATAATAAAGAAATAAGCCATGGCAGTTAAGAGATGACCATCTCAACTGACAGCGCCCGTTCACGAACATGACGCGTGGCTCAGCACCACTTAGCTCAACCATCATGATGGGAACCGTCTGGTACTAATGTTGTGTTATTATATTTTCAGGTACTGAGGTGTTTAGGTGTGAAGTTTGCGACAAAATGGTGAGATGAACGACAGGAGAACAATTATGTAATAAGATACAATTCAATAAATAATTCATACAACGATTTTTATTGGTTTCTTTTACATGCAAAACACTCATTTTTTGTTACATGTTTACGTGGAATATGATAACTTGACCATGATGTAAGCTTTATATTATAAGCAGTTATTTTAAATACTAAAACGTTATGCTAAAACGTTATTGGTGATATCCACAACCAGAAACAGTCTGAAAATGGAATGGAACAGTCAGTCAATACAGTCTGAAATGGTTACTTGTGTTCCAAGCACCCATTATAAACTATGCTAAGGGTCGAGGCAAAATGTTCTATTCTATGACCATTTTTGAATAAGGAGTTTACGTAAACTAATTTGAAATTATTAAATTAATTTGAAATTAGCCATCTAGATTGTGTTTCTGTAACTTGGTTGTATACGTTGACTGTTGAAAGCGCTAGATGGCGCTGATAGTTCTCTTAGTACAACATTTTAGTGTTGGTGATTGTCACAAACATTAAAATCGAAAGGAACTAAAATATAAGCGACAAGTAAGTCATAGTTTTATTTGTGATAAGCGCCATCTAGATTCTACCATACCGAGTTTTCCGTTGACAAGTGAAACCGGTAGATGGCGCTAATAGTTCTAACAGAACAACATTTTCTTTGTGATGACTGCCTTGACTTATTTACACTTCCTCTTTTTAAGGCCCCCTTTTTATTTTTTTAATACCATTTTCCAACACCCTGATGCTCTTATACAGCGTTACATAGTCTCCCTCGGCCCTCCATATCAGTTAATAAATCAGATTAATCAATGGCGTATCAGAAATTAATTACTTTACTGATACTTAATGTCTAATGTAATTTTGTGACCATTTACCATGCAGGCAATCCACTTTAATATAGGCACCCCATACCTAACTACCTCCCTAAGTGCAAGTCTGTGTAAAACTCAATGAGATTGATAATAAGTAGTATTAATTTGACTTGACCGTTATTCGAAGCTTATTTAATTGAGATAGGCCCTGCGTTTCCCGCTCTTCGTATTTCTATATATCTGTCTCTTTCTACTACGTCACTTCCGCTTGGCAGTAGTGGGGAGGCTCGTTAGCGAGACGCGCCATCTTGATTTCATTGGCGTCTTGTTTCCCGCCGTGAACGGTCGTGTTCTAGCGACACTTAGCTACCTTAAAGTATTATAATTTTGAAAAGATCACACGTGAAAAAAATAACGTTTTTTAATCGAATTAAAAAGTGTATAAAGTTTAATCTTTCGATATTCAGTATGGAAAATTCGTGTGAAAACGCCGATAGGGCGATTAGTGATGTGCTTCCAGGACCTTCTTCGCCGCAGAAGCGGCGAGCTCGGTCAAGTAGTTTCAGTAGCTCGAGTTCTAGTAGCTCGAGTTCCAGTAATAGCTCCTCGTCTAGTGGAGGCAACCCAAAGAGATGTCGCCGCAACAAGAAAAGGGGAGGCCTGCAAACACAAGCGGCGTTCTAAACGTAACATTCGGAAATTAGCCAAAGAAGTACGTAGCCTTCGACGGCAAATGGTTTGCAAAGGTACCGGTCAACACGTGAGTACTAATTTGGATTATGATGCTATCTCACTATTGTCAGGTGTTAGTGAAAATCTTTACGATCAAATGCTTGATGTTGAGCCTGATAATGTTAATGCACGTGGTGATCAAGAATTTAGCTTAACTTTTGAAACTAAGCTTAAGGAGCCTACGGTACCAAAGACTTCCGAGAACTATTTGAAGTTGCTATGTGACTTGCAACATTTAGATAAAAGTGACTGGAATGAAATTAGGTATTCTGAAACCCAGAAACTGTACAATTACTCGCCGGGTTATACAGATATTGAAATGAACGAGGAAGTTAAAGTATTTGAGTCTCCTCGTCACCTCGTTTATGCTGATAAGGCTTTCGCAGCCTTGACCATGTGTGTGCTCAAACAAAGGGAGATTTTGCAAGGATCTCTTCAGCAACTGTTACTATGGGCAAGGAATAATGACTCTGTCAATTCTGATACTCTGCTTCAAAAAGTAAATGACCTTTTTTCCACAGGGGACTTTAATAAGTGTTCTTCAGACTTATTACAGATTGTTTGTGGACATCGTGCTGAGATTCTCGAAATGAGGAGAGACTGTGTTATTAAACAAGCAAAAGACCCTTTGATGAAGGCCAGCTTAAGGAAAATTCCACCGACATGTACCAGCCTGTTCAATGCTGAAAAGTTTACTGCTGCTGTAGAAAAAGCTGGTGGCGTAAGAAAATGTTTTTGGCCATTGCAAAAAGCCCACACGGCTTCTACCTCGCAGGTGAATGCAAAAAAGATTCGTGGCCCCTCGCAGGGGTCAAAGCCTTACAATAAGTCCTCGCAGGGCTTTGCTCATACAGCTCAGGCTTGCCGCCACAGTAATGGACATTCGCAATGTGCTATCAGTAACCCACCTACACAAGGTGGTTGCAGCAGCGGTAACCCACCTCCGCAAGGTGGCTGTAACGCTCATGGTGTTCAATATAATTCGGTCGCACCGAATAATCGCAATAGCTTTCGAGGCCGATCGAATGCTCGTCAAAATAATCAACCAAGGCATGGGCGAAGGCGCGCGTCATCGCCTCCTCAGCACAATATTGACAATAAGCGACGTAAGTATTGACTCGTTCAGAGCGGGCCGTCTCCTTCAGTTTCGAGGCCAATGGGAACAAATGAATGCACCAAGTTAGATTCTAAAAATAATAACAGGGTATCGCATACCCTTTTTCCGGAAACCACCACTTCTACATCCAAGCGTGGTCAAAACCAACCTAAACGTTCCAGAATCTGCCGTAATGACATCTGTCATAAACAAAATGATAGAACAGGGTGTTCTGGAGCGAGTTGTTGTTTCGCCAAGCTTACTTTTATCGATGTTTCTTGTCCCCAAAGGCGACGGCACAAATCGGCCAGTATTCAATTTGAAAGCTCTGAATTCTTACATCATAACAGATCGATTCAAGCTAATAAATGCATATCGCATTCCCGATTTTCTACAACCACAGGACTGGTTGTGCAAAATCGACCTCTCGCAGGCGTATTTTCATTTACCTGTGGCTCGCAGCCACAGAAGGTTTCTGCGCCTAATTTATCGCAACGAATTGCTAGAAATGACCTGCTTACCTTTTGGCCTGAGCACAGCGCCCAAGACCTTTGCTGCGCTTACAAATTGGATAGCTCAGACACTCCGGCAACGAGGTGTCAGGATAGTAGTTTTTCTCGACGATTTCTTGATCGCTCACCAGAACGTAGACCAGCTTCGGTGTCATGTGAAAATTGTGCTCGACACTCTAGAAAAGTTGGGTTGGCTGATCAATTACAGAAAGTCAATAATCACACCGTCGAAAAATATTGTCTTCCTAGGAATTCATTGGGATCCATGGGCGAATCAGAAGCGCCTTCCCAAAGAGAAGATTCCGGGTCTTTCAGACAAAATCCATCATTTGTTGTGGAAGCAGGGCACGACGCTCAAGGAGCTCCAAAGCCTAGTTGGTCTATTCAATTTTGCCAGCTTTGTAGTTCCGAAAGGAAGACTCAACTTTCGGGCGCTTCTGAACCTTCTGAACGAAATCTTGAAGTCAGACCACAGGCTACTACACACCTTACCTCGTGCTGCCGTAGACAATCTGATATGGTGGAGCCAGAATTGTCATCTTCCGTCGGCCATACACGTGTCGCCTCCTACTCATTTCCTCACAACAGATGCGTCAGACATTGCTTGGGGAGCTCGCCTGGACAATCTCTCTCTTTCAGGTCTGTGGTCAGAAGCCGAGAAGGATCTTCATTGCAACCAAAAGGAAATGTTAGCAATCCTAAGAGTTTTGGAAGGTCATTATCGGCTCCTGAGACACAAGACAGTTTTGATTCAGAGCGACAACAAGTCGGTAGTTGCATATCTCCGTCACGAGGGAGGCACCAAGTCGGCTCCTCTCCTGGACTTAACCTACAAAGTCTTCCAAATAACGGAGAACTATCAAATTCACCTGAACGCCTTTTATATACCAGGTATATACAACGGCCACGCGGATCACTTGTCGAGGTTTCGCCTAACTCCAGAGTGGCATCTGTCTGCAGAATGCACTAACAAAATATTCTCCAAATGGGGAGTTCCTCTGATCGACCTATTTGCGTCCAACCGAGCACATGTAGTGTCGAATTACGTGTCCTTAGACCAAAACGACGACCAAGCCTTGTTTTGCGACGCATTCTCCCGGATGTGGAATTACAACCTAGCGTGGGTGTTCCCTCCACCCTTTCTGATTCCCAAGGTGCTAGGTTATCTCAATCAAGCACAGGGAACGTACCTGCTAGTGGTTCCACGATGGGAGCGAGTATTTTGGCGACCCGACATCAAATTGCGTGCCCTGGCAGCCCCATTTACGCTACATCACCTAGACAAAGTCCTCATCGACACGACAACAGGACTGCCTCCACCGAACGTCCACGACATGACTCTGGAAGTGTGCAAATGTGGGGGTGGTCTGGGATGCTAACATCCTGGAATAGTAGTCAATTAGAACTTCTTGAGAAGTCATGGCGTCCCTCAACACGTAAAGTCTATAGCGTTGCATGGAAGAGGTGGCTAGTTTGGTGTGAAACACACCAAGTTAACCCCTCATCTCCGGTAGGGAGCGATTTGGCTAGATTTTTATCTGATCTCCATTTAATTAATAACTTATCGTACAATTCAATTTTGTTACACAAATCTGTGGTCGCAACCCTTTGCAACCCAGAATCATCCGGCCAGTTAAGCTCAAATGTCCTGGTAAAACATGTTCTAAAATCTATCGCATTACAAACACCGGTCAGCAATGTTAAGCCCCCTGTTTGGAACATAAACGACCTTGCTAATTTCCTGGAAAGTAAACGCATTGATGAAAATAACATTTTTCATGTGCAGAGACATACAGCTGCTCTACTTCTGTTATGTTCCGGGAGAAGAATCCATGATTTAACTTTGCTCAGAGTTGATTCTAATAATTATTGTAATCAGAATGATGCTTTAATTTTTTGGCCGATTTTTGGATCGAAAACTGATTCTGCAGATTACAGACAATCTGGTTGGAGGTTTATTTCTAATGTAGATAACAAAAACCTAGACCCGGTCTTCTGGGCCAAGCATACGATCTCGCTTCTTGAGGATCGTAGAAATGCTGCAAATTGTAGTAATTTGTTTATGAACATTAGAGGTGAACCTAAACCTGCATCGAAAACCCTGATTGCTGGCTGGATCAAGTCCTTATTAGTAGAAGCCGGTATTAAGGCATCTCCTGGGAGTTTTAGGTCAGCTGTGGCCTCAAAAAATTGGGTAGATAATTATCCCCTTCAGGAGATTCTTGCTAGAGGTAACTGGCAATCACAAAATACGTTTTGCAAATTTTATAGACGTGAGGTAAGACCCACTGCAAACCGTACTTCGGTGACCGCTTTATTTAATCCAGTTGATTAGAAATGATATCTTAATTTTACTGTATTATTATCAATAAGTTGCTTTTGGTTTGGATCAAATATAATTTTCTTATTGTAAATAAATACATTTCTACAACACATACCTACAGTACATTTTATTCATAGTCATACCAGCTCACATTGGCGTCTTCGTCACTTCCACCAGGCGATAACAAACACGTCTCAATTAAATAAGCTTCGAATAACGGTCAAGTCAAATTAATAGAAGCGTTTTACCTCACAATAAAACGCATATTAATTTACTTACCTTATTCGAAGCTTATGTTCAAGCTCTGCCTGGTGATTAGACTCAATGAAATCAAGATGGCGCGTCTCGCTAACGAGCCTCCCCACTACTGCCAAGCGGAAGTGACGTAGTAGAAAGAGACAGATATATAGAAATACGAAGAGCGGGAAACGCAGGGCCTATCTCAATTAAATAAGCTTCGAATAAGGTAAGTAAATTAATATGCGTTTTATTGTGAGGTAAAACGCTTCTATTATTTTCGAGTTTGGATTTGTGTCCAGTTGACAGGAATAGTTAGAAAAGAGGCAAGTCAGATTCCAATCGTATAGGTATCTACCTATTGTAATATACCTACCTAATAACCCAAAAAAGATAATCTTTAAACTTTTTTTTGCTGTATTATGTAAAAAAAATGATTTTGTACGCCATCAACAGCAAAACACGTAGTATTTAAAACAACTGAGTCCTTATTTACTCTGTTTAAAAAATAAATAATTATATATCTTTGCATATAAAAAGTTACAAATTAATAATACCTTTAGGTACCTACAGTTAGTAACAAAAGTAGATAAACATTTCAGATTTTTATTAAGTACAATAGGGAATACGAAATGGATCTAAAATTAAGATAAAATGAACTCCTAGGTATTGTCTAAAATTCTGAATAGCAGTGAATTGATATGATAATGTACCTACAGTAGAACCTAAATAATCAGAACCTCGATTATCCGAACCCTCCATTATCCGAACCCTCAATTAACCGAACATAGGCGAGAATCCTTACTAATATTATAAATACGAAAGTAACTCTGTCTGCCTGTCTCTTCTTCACGCCTAAACCACTGAACCGATTTCAATGAAATTTGGTACAGATATAGTCTGGGACCCGAGAAAGGACATAGGATAGTTTTCATCCCGGAAATCCCCCGGGAACGGGAACTATTAATCCACGCGGACGAAGTCGCGGGCAAAAGCTAGTTGGTTACTAAAAACGCGCTGCAGCTGTTCGTCAATTAAAAACTGTCAATTTTATAAGAAAAGCATTTGACTTTTCTTAGATGTTTTATATTTCAACGTTAATATGTATGTCATATTTTAATAGACTGTACAGTACACTTTTTTTAGGTGAAAAGTTATTGTTTTCGTTTGATTTAGACCCAAAAAACCCACTTTTCGATTTTCCGAACATTTTATTATCCGAACTACTCTCGGTCCCATTTAGTTCGGATAATCAAGGTTCTACTTTTATATTTTTATTCAATAAAAGTTGCTTCGACTGCATCGCTACTTTACCTACCGTCACACTTCATCAGCCGGACCGCCTTTCTTACCATCACCCTTTATCAGTCAAAGCTAACAAAACTATTCTGATCACGCACAATAACAGATTGGCAGCCCATTTTAATCTATCTATACCATCATGCCTGTATTCCCCGAAGGGTTAGGCAGAAGTGTACCAAGTACCAATATACACCCACAGTTCGCCGGTATATTTAGGGCCCATGTAATAGGGGGCGAGCCTATTGCCATTAACCGGGCACAAATCCAAACTCCGAGCTACTACTGAGAATTTTATAGAAAAACCCAATAACATTTTTTGCTCGACCTGGAAATCGAACCCAGGACCTCTAGCGTAGCAGTCGTGCTTTGAACCACTAGACCAACGAGGCAGTTTTAATATTGATTTGATTGATTGATTTTAATATTGAATAGAAAAACAAAACACTATCAGAATCGAACCCTACCCGATCCACACTTGCCCCTACGTCTGGTGCATTCTTTCATCCCGTTAAACTACCCGTGACGTCACACTGTCAAAATTTCTAACAAAATATCTAACCCTCGTTGCAAGGTCATTGACTCTTGTTTACGCCATAAGGGATGAAAGTTCGATGAACCCGCTTACGTCACGACTTCTAATATATTTTTTTGGGGTGTTAGAGTGCCATTTTGTTTAAGGGTCCAACGAAAATTGTGTTAGAAATGTTAGTTTCTCGTGTTTGTGGGAAGCAGAGGGGCGATTGTGTATTCGTATTTCTGAGAACTTTTGCTTTCTAATCTTATTTACTATGTCTCAAAAATACTTCTATTTGACCTACATTTTTGACAGTTTTTGACATTGATTGTGAATGACATGAGATTGCGACTAATAATAATAATGTAACAATTTACTTAATTAATATCTCATTTTAGTAGGTACAGTCAACAATACTATTTGGTATACAGGCAAAATTATTCATCCTACTACATTTTTACCCGACTGCGACAGAAGGAGGGTTATGTTTTTCGAGGGTATGTTTGTATGTATGTATGTATGTATGTATGTTTGTATGTATAATTGTTTGGCACGCTCTGCAGGCTGAACGGCTCGATGGATTTTAGCTTGAGAGGTGTCGTTAGATTCGTATTTACTGTAAGAGTGACACTGGGTATATTAAAAAAAAAAAACAAAATGGCGGATTTTTGGCGCCAAATTCAAATGTTTGGCTCGCTCTGCAGGCTGAACGGCTCGATAGATTTTAGCTTGAGAGGTTTCGGTAAATTCGTATTTACTGTAAGAGTGATACTGGGTATATTAATTTCTTTTTAAAAGACTAAAAAAATAAAAAATAAAAAACGGTAATTTAAAAAACTAAAAAACCCGACTGCTATTCTTTAAAAATCCCTAAAACAAGATAAATTGTAGCAGTCGGGACCCATTCGGGACCATCTGCAATGTAATATAGGTATGTGCTCTCAATTCACTAATCCTCCATTTCTAGAATGGGTCCCGACTGCTACAATTTATCTTGTTTTAGGGATTTTTAAAGAATAGCAGTCGGGTTTTTTAGTTTTTTAAATTATTATTGAATGCGAAATTACTTTTTAAGCTTATGACACACTTATGAGAGTTATTTAAAAGAATTCTTGCTTTCTTTTAAAGAATTATGTGCTCAGCACACTCACAACATTGTTTAAAATGAATTGCAAGTAAGCTGCCTGCATACTAAAATTCTAGTAACAATAGGCCACATACTGGGTTTAAAAATTATAAAATTACCATCGACTCGAAAAGAAGAAGACTTGAAACTATAGATGGGCAATCCACCGGGTTTAAACCCGGTGCTTTGATAAACACCCGGAATCATTCATAAACACCCAGAAAATTGGGTGTTTATTTTATTTGACAAAATTACATTAGTGGTGTTAAAATATATGTTTTTTAAGTGATTTTCATTCATTTCTTATCTTTGTAGGCAACATTAGTCAGATCAGGGAGGGTGAAATAAAATGGTACGAGATAAAAACGAAATTCGAAAAATATTTTTTCTCTTATTTCTACTTTTGAATAGCTTATTTATGTTGTAGTGTGTAATTAGCGTTGGAGACTCGAGCGTTAGCGTGTTAGTTGTCATATTCTTCATTTGTAAGAATGGATGGATGGATGGATGGATGGATGGATGGCTGGATGGATGTATGGATGGATGGATGGATGGGTGGATGGATGGATGGATGGATGGATGGATGGATGGATGGATGGATGGATGGATGGATGGATGGATGTATGGGTGGATGGATGGGTGGATGGATGGCTGGTTCGATGGATGGATGGATGGATGGACAAAACACCCGAAATTTGGGTGGAAATCGGGTGTTTAACCCAAAACACCCAAACCCGGGTGGGTGGATTGCCCATCTATACTTGAAACTAATTTTATTCAAAGTCAAAGCATTTATTTCAATTAGACCAATTACAGGCACTTTCGATTTTTTAAGAAGTTAAACAGAAAGGTGAAGCTTGTTGCTCGTTCCAAAACGTAAGTCTCTATGGAGAAGAACGAGCAAGAAACTCCATGGACACTCTTTTCAAATTGGTTTTTACAAAATGTTGGTTACAATATTCTTGTTGCTTCTTTATGCCACTGCCTCGGTAGCCAAGTGGTCCTGAGCGCGACTGCTACGCTCGAGGTCTTGGGTTCGATTCCCAGGTCGAGCAAAGTGTTTTTGGCTCTTTCTATGAAATTCTCAGTAGCAGCTCGTAGTTAGGATTGGTGCCCAATTCATGACAATAGGCTCGCCCCCTATTTCATGGGGCCTAAAACATCGGCGAACTGTGGGTGTCCATTGGTACACCTCTGCCGGAACCATCGGAGAATATAGGCGTGATGGCATGTTCATGTGCTCTTTATGAGAAAACAATGACAGCGAATAAAAAAAAAACAATAGAAATAATAATATTCAACCAATCAAAAAGCTTTAAAAGCGTTTGGCTAAAATAAAATTGTCTATTTTCAATACAAAAGGCATCCGCGTCAGTCTGCATTCCGCTCTCAAAAATTCCTTTGACAACACTGCATTTCATTTAGATCACCATATCGATATCAACTCGATATACAAAATGAATGCGATTCGACAAAGCGAGAATCGTCGCCCACCCCATTCGTACAATGCATTGAATAAAGGGAATTCGCTATAGAGGGTGACGGAGGGATGCCTCGCGTTTTGTGACTGAGTTTCGGATCGCGGTTATTGAACCTTATATTTTTGATGTGTCATCTGATGAGGGAATCGTGTCTGTGAGTTGGGGTGCTTGTGGAAACACGTAGGTCACTTGCTTATAGATTCCCGGTAACTTAACCGTACCGAAATTTAACCCCCACATCTTCTTAGCGTTTCGATGACAAACTATAATAATTATATAGGTATTAGCTCGCGAGGTTGTCGACATGTGGGATGTGAATATAGCAATCATTGTGCCGATAGTCGTGAAGGCCAATGGCATAATAGCCAAGAGCCTCGACCAGCACCTAAGGAGGTTCTCGTTGGGCGGTTGGATCAAGGGCTTGATTCAGAAAGCGGTTCTCCTAGACACGGCGCGTATTGTTAGGAGATTCCTTTCTCAGGAGTCCCGACCGCCGCTGGCTTGGACCCTGTACCCGACGCCGGTGGGCTACTATTTTTTATATTTAAAAATATAATTTATATGTAATTGAAATAAATAAGAATAATATTATATTGTTGCAACCCAGAATTTGGCAATTTTGACGTTGTCGGTGGCAGCTATTAAATCTTCCTGCGTACAGGTGTTAGGGCACGCAGGGCATGCTTGAGATGGGCCATAGTTTGTGCTGCACCGCACAAATACCACTAACACATACATCACTAAATCCCCACCTTAACATAAAGAAATAGGGGTGCAATTCTTCAAACTTCAGGAACAATTTGCAATCTAATTTCAGTCTGTCAAAAACCGCGTTTAATTTTTTGACATTGAATGTCACTTGGATGAGATTAGTTGAATTGGCCTTCGAATAGTATCCGATTAGAGTAAATTTTCGAATCGGAAATACGACATATCCTATAGCATTTTGGTTTAATTAAAAATCAATAAGTATCACCCATTGTCATGAATACAGCCTTCAAACTATACAAATTTTAATATTGTGTTTGAAACCGGAACCAGGGTATTTCCAATTTGAAAATCGATCGAATTAACGACGTGTTTACTTAGCGCCCTCGTGTTTGGCCCTCAGACGTAGGTAATTGTCCATTATTATTTTTTTAATTTTCAAGATGGCTTCCAGGCTAATCGTAGTGTTATACCAACAATACTTAAATAGATTGATAATTACTAACTTCTACAAATAGACTACTGGTGTGCATTTCAATTTATTAGATAATGTAATTATTTTTATGTAGTTCATAGCATACAATTTTGTTGTTTTACGCTCGTACAACAATAATTTGCACCTGCCATGTTATCTCTTCACCACCTTTAGTTGCCTGGTAGAGAATGCCTGAGGCATTAAGTCCGCCTTTGTACTTTTTGTTGCAAAATTTTGTATGTTTTGCTAAATTATTTACTGTGTCTAAACCTGGCCAAGCGATGACCTTAATCTCGCAGATTCATCATTATACACTCACTTGCCACGATCAGCTGTCATTTTAAAAATCTGCTTCACTAAAACGAAAGTGAGCATCTTGCAGATTCATCATTATGCAAGCAGTTGTCACGATCAGCTTGTCCTCTTAAAAATCTCTCACTAAAACGAAAAGTGAGCTTTGAGATGTGCAATCAATTCCTACCATCGGTGAGATGACAGTATACCTTAAGCTCACCACACCTCCACCAAGGGAGATTTTTACAGAGTAGACCGGCAGATCTTGTTGTCTCGCTCTGACACTGCAATTGCATCCGATGTGACCAATCCTCTGCTTTAGAAGAGGTGGGGGAAGGGGGGGAGGCGGATGCAAGCACAGAATAGTTTAATGTTTTGATATTGAATATTATTTGTTGGACTCTGCTTGTTGGTTCTAATTAATTGGTAGAGGAGTGGGAAGTGGTTTCATTTGTTTGTATCTCGATTCCTATATAATAACTAGGCGTTAAGTTACCGATCGTTAAAATAAGTAATCGTAATGATAAAAATGATGAATGAAATAATAATAATTTTTCGTTAAGTACACAATTTAATTTTCGGTATTAATGTCTGAAATGATATACGGTAATGAATGTTTTCAAACAAGTTCTTTGTTTCCGAAAAAATATGTAGGTTATCTTAGTTACTTACTTAGTACTCTGGGAAGGGAACACCGGGGCGGTTTTTAGTCAGTATAAGTCTGACAGATCTCTCTTTCCTCCCCAGGGCGGTGGACTTCGATGAAGACTTTCCACCCAGGAAACAAAAAAATAATAAGAGGTTCTTACCACGCAACGGCCAATTAATATTCAACCTTCAGATTATTTTTAGTCAAACCTATTTATTCTTCAAATAAATCTGGATAGCAGTTATCTGTCTATTGCAGAATCGGCCCTTAGTCAAATTGCAGCCAATTTGGACGCACATGTCGTTCCATCTCTTGTCGCTTTTCCATCGAATTGTTGTTCATCAACTCCAAGATGTGACTGACAACTTGACAAGACACGTGTCACAGGTTGCCATCCAATTTTGCAGGAAATACGACACACTAGCGACACATCTCAAGGTAATTGGAAAGGAGTGGAGGATTCTGTCAAGCACAGTTGTGTCAAAAACTGCACTATTTAATTTAATTGAAAATCATTATATTTAGTCAGTTTCTTAGTTAATATTGTCGATTGCAAAAACTTTTTTATCGACAAAACAGACTTTAAACTGCTCTACTGCACAGTAGTCTTTTTGCAGAACTGCCATTGTTAATTAGGGACCATCGATCTGGGTGTTCTCGTCAGACTAAGGGATACCACAAAAAATAAAACACATTTGTAATGTTTACTGATTATATTATTATTTATATTAACTTGATGCACTCTGGACGCTTGGGTTCCGGACCTTTGGAGGGCGTATGTGTGAGGGCGGGAGGGCCCGTAGCCAACTCGCTGAGGCCTCTCAGACTTATAATTATAATTATTGCTGGGTGTTTGGGCACTCCTCATATACATATGAGGTTTCTTAGCGGTGCTGTAAGTAGCAG
The DNA here is from genome assembly GCA_932526535.1 of Caradrina clavipalpis. Taxonomy (NCBI): domain Eukaryota; kingdom Metazoa; phylum Arthropoda; class Insecta; order Lepidoptera; family Noctuidae; genus Caradrina; species Caradrina clavipalpis. The sequence goes on from OW052111.1 coordinate 12,403,407, forward strand.
TAGCAGGGCCGTGGTCGATAACCTGTAATAAAGATGAATATTAAGCTTTATTCTGCTAAAGTGAGCTAATCCACAATCTCTCCAATTTGTTTCCTATTTTAAAGTAATTTGACACGACCAATGTATTCCTTAACTATTCAGTAATAACGGTTTAATGTACGTCTAAAACTTTTACTTTGAAATATCGATGTTAGATATATTGATATTAGAGGTTGGTTCATTTTGGCAGAACTAAAATACTAACTAAACTATAATTCATCATCATCATCATATCAGCCACAGGACGTCCACTGCTGGATATTGATTTGCCCTTAGATTTCCAAAAGGACCGGTTGGAAGCGGCCTGCATCCAGTGTCTTTCTGCGGTCTTAATCAGGTCGTCCGTCCACCTTGTGGGTGGACGTGTTACGCTGCGCTTGCCAGTGCGTGGTCTCCATTCGAGAAATTTGCGGCCCCATATAAACTATGACTGTTACTGCTCGAGCATAAATGACAGCCAAACATGATCCAAGCGCCGCTAAGGATGAATCATTTATACCAAACGACAGGGTACAATACAGGCTCTTCTATATTATTGGAGGACAAACAAACCGACGGCCCACCTAATGTTAAGTGGTCACCGCTGCCTATACACATCTGTAATACCAAACGCCTTGCAAATGCGTTGCCATCCCGAAGGCAAAGTTGAAATGTGTCATGTGCCTGTAATTACGCCGGCGTCCATACAATTCAAACCGGAACATAGCAATGCTGCTTTGTGGCTGAAATAGGTATGGTTGTGGTACGACCCCGGACGAGGTCCTTCACAAAGAGCTCTACTACTGCTTTATGTACCTACAGTAAATAAAGCCGAAAACACACGCACACACGCACACATACTACATTTCCCCATGCTAATGACCTCACACTACCAACTATAATCCTTCATACACGCTCAAATTTCAATTAGAGCTACCACTAATTGATATCAGCGTCCAGTCGGCAGGTACAGGGGGATAACGTCATACAAATACACCCCCTTACATCTCCCCTACACCCCCCAAAGGTGGGGTTGTCTGTCTGTGTCCATGGCAACCCCCTTGGCTATTATTAATTTTGACGAGAATACTTTGATTGATCGAAGCATCAAATGGGAGAGTTATGTTGAATATTTGCAAAAGGGGTGTTTCAATTTTAATGTTTGAAAAGGAAATAAATATTGCGAGCTTATTTGTGGCTGCCTTTGATCTGATGTTTGAAAATGAAATTCGATGTGTCTGGTGAAGTTTAGACTTGGCAAGTCGGAAGAAATTATGCATTTTGTTCTTGTACATGAATTTGAATGTATACTATTATAATTGTGAAGTTGATTAGATTTTTGTTTGTTTGTTTAAATGCGCTAATCTATGGAATTATCAGTTGGATTGAAAAATATGTTTGTATTTGATAGCCAGATTCATGAGAAATAGTATTGGCTATACAGGGCGGATTATTTAGACGGGTAACTAAGGGCAGGTACCTTACTTAACCTTTATAGTTACCTGTTTCGAAAATACATTCTGAAAACATTACGCTACGACACACAGGAGCGAAGCAGTAACCACAGACGCATCTGAATGCGGGTGAAATCGCGCGATATAGTAAAATACCTAATGTAAAATTAATTTGAATTTTTGGACCATCACCATCACCATCACGCCTGTATTCCCCTAAGGGTTAGGCAGAGGTGTACCAATGTACACCCACAGTTCGCCGGTATTTAGGTCCCATGTAATAGGAGGCGAGCCTATTGCCATTAGCCGGGCACAATCTTTGAAAACTGTTTTTTTTTTAATTTTTGGAAAACTGTCAAAAATGCTTTTAATTTTTCTTATTTACTTTTTGACATTGATTAACTCTGAGATTATGATTTTTCAACGTTTTTAAAATAAGTAATAAAAATTCTCTTTTTAAAATTCTTCGCCGAAACATCGAACTTCATTTGTTTACGAGCAGCCAAACAAATGCCTGCACATTCTCCATAATTCGCAAGTCTACCTATGTTCTGCCGGTGGCAGATTATTAGGGAGAAACTTGATTAAATTCCTCTCGTCAAAGGGATTTTTGTCGGCGTTTGTATCACCCTCCGTCTACAGCAGCCATAGCAGGGGCCTCTGACTCCCAGCTATGAAGTTTAGTAAATTATTTACTACTAGCGAACTGGCCGATGCGATTTTGTCTGCGTTGGTTTTTTGGCCGCGTTAGGTTAGTTTTTTGGTTACTGCTCCGCTCCTGTGGGTCGTAGCGTGATGTTATATAGCCTATGTTATTCAAGAATAATGTAGCTATCTATTGGTGAAAAAATTGTTAAAATCGGTCTAGTAGTTTTGGAGCCTATTCGGTATAAACAAACAATTTTTTTTTCCTTTTTTAATGTTAGTATAGATTATTTTTTAATATTCTGATTTCTAGAACATGCCTGAATAAATGAAGAATGAAAAAATAAGTGCCTAAATACATAGTTTCATGGTATTATCTTCAATAATGATGGAGTCCCATACAAACTTTCATTCCCTACTTCAACTCCTTTTCTCGCGACAAAATGTAGCCTACATCCTTTTCTAAGGTCTAATTTATCTCTGTAGGTACTTAATTTCATAAAACTTGGCTCAGCAATTTAGGCTTAAAATCGTAACAGATAGACAGACCGATTCAGTTTCGCATTTATAATATTACTAGCTTCAGCCCGCCATTTGATACATCATCCCAACTTGTAAAAGTAAAAAAAAATATCCCACGGAAACCGTACATTTTTCCGGGATAAAAAGCCTATATGCTAATCCATACTACAATCTATCTCAGTACCAAATTTTATCCAGATCCGTTCAGCCGTTTAAGCGTAACAAACATCTATCCATCCTCACAAACTTACGCATTTATAATAAGTATCAGTAGGATTAAGCATGTATAGTTTTGTATGGGTAACTTTAGATTTTACGCTTTCGTCTGCTTGGAGAAATGAATAAGGAATTGGCTCGCCCTTGCTTGACTCTTGAGGGTCGTAAAAAAAAGGTTTTAGGAAGGTAGCCAAAACGGTTTGGTTCGGGTCCAGCAATTGGTTTCAGATGTCGGTGATTTTAGATGTCTTGTTTATATACTTGTACACAAATATTAAGAGAAATCTGCGCGACTGCTACGCTAGAGGTCTTGGGTTCGATTCCCAGGTCGAGCAAAGTGTTATTAGGTTTTTCTATGAAAGGTTAGGCAGAGGTATAACCAATGTACACCCACAGTTCGCCGGTATGTGTAGGTCCCATGTAACAGAGGGCGAGCCTATTGCCATTAACCAGGCACAAACCCTAACTCCGAGCTGCTACTGAGAATTTCATAGAAAAACACAATAACACTTTTTGCTATGATTTTAAGTAATTCCGTAGTAACCAATCTACAGTAATTTCCCCTTTAATTATAATCAGCTGTGTCTAGTTATAAGTGATATAAATGCACCTCGTGTGGTCACGCGTCGCCGCCTGCGCACGCTGCACACGCCTGGGGTGGAACGCGTTAAACGTGACATAACCATATGTCGGTGTAGTAAGTGACCGCGACCGACTGATTAGGGTGTTCACGAGATCCTAATGCAACTAATTTGGTCTATTTGAAATACTTTTTTTGTCACATTTATTGAGTACTAGCTGTTGCCCGCGACTTTGTTCGCGAGGATTAATAGTTCCCGTTCCCGGGGGATTTCCGGGATGAAAACTATCCTATGTCCTTTCTCGGGTCCCAAACTATATCTGTACCAAATTTCATTGAAATCGGTTCAGTGGTTTAGGCGTGAAGAAGAGACAGACAGATAGACAGACAGAGTTACTTTCGCATTTATAATATTAGTAAGGACTAGCGGGCCCGGCAGACGTAGTCCTGCCCTGAAAGTCGGTACAAATATCCAGTTCTAGCCTACCATACCCCACCTACCTACCTACTTACTTACCCTACCTACCTAAATACTTACTCTACCTACTCTACCTTTACATACCAATCCTACCTACCTATCTACTACCTACCCTACCCTACATACCTACCCTACCGACCTACCAACGGGATAAAAAGTATCCTATGGGGAGGTAGCTTGGAACCAGGAGACGGACTCCTGGTTCCAAGCTACCTCCCCACCAATTTTCACTCAAATCGGTTCAGCCGTTCTTGAGTTATAAATAGTGTAACTAACACGACTTTCTTTTATATATTAGAAGAAGAAGTTCTAGCAGAAGAAAGAATAATTATACACAAGCTTTTGTTTCGACTTTCTTCGTGTAAATTAATGTCGACAAAAGTATGCGTATTCGCAGATTATAAAGTAGCCTATATTAATTCTTTATGCACGATGTTGTAGGTTCCCAACCGGGCACGGGCAAGTACCAATGTGACCTTCTGATACATATGTACTTTCTAAGTTTATCTTGGACGTCACTGACATCGGTCACTATGTCAGAGGCCCTTGAGGCGGTTTAGAAACTCTGACACTAGGGTGTGTGGGGTCGTTAGACCTTACTGTCCACACGATAGAGAAGAAGAAGAAGATTCTTTAAGTTTAGATTTACCGTGTACCTTTCATCAGAATGTGTTTAGTAGCATCGCCGTGAAGCTATGTTTTTCTTAAAATTTTGTTACAATCGGTTTCACTATGAAGGCGTAACAGATACAGAATTATTGTTGCATTTTATCATTTTCATATCAGCTGCAGGACGTCCACTGCTGGACATAGGCCTCCCCCATAGATTTCCAAAAGGACCGGTTAGAAGCGGCCTGCATCCAGCGTCTTCCTGCGGTCTTAATCAGGTCGTCCGTCCACCTTGTGCATTCACTATGGACATAACAAATGTGGACAATATTTCAGAGAACAAAGATTGTTGTTGACAATACAACCCTGATTCGCCCCCTACAACCCTCCCTCCCCCATCCTCGGGGCAGGCGTTTACCCCCTTGGGACACCTTTGTTTGCTAAATCTAATAATGTGTGTAAAGTCGAAAAATATTCCATTCCTTCTTACTCGTACTACTATTATAAATGCGAAAGTTTGTGAAGATGGATAGATGTTTGTTACTCTTTCACATTTACATGGCTGAATGGAATTAGCTGAATATAGCTATTTTATTCTCAATTTTATTCCAAATTTAATTTAATTTTAATTACTACTTTGTTTATAGTTAGTACTTTGTTAGCTAGTTGTTAACTTTCCTGTGCATGCTGTGGTCTCCTATAAGTGAAGGAGTACACCTACATAATACTCTTGTTATATTGTTTTTATTTCATGATTTGTGTATATCTTTTGTTGGAGATCCTAAATAAATAAATATTTAGATATTAATCTAGCATGCTATCTTTTTAAGTTTATCTTGGACATCAATGACATCGGTGAAAGAAAACATCGTAAGGAAACCTTTTTTTTAAGAATGGGAAATCAAGAAATGAGTTCTTCCACCTTGGGTGAAGAGGAAAGGAATGTCAGTCTCTTACTGACTAAAACCAATGCGATGGTGCGATCAAAGTTTTTTCAAAATAGATGCCTTGTTTCTCAGCGTGTCGTCTATCCTAAAAGTAATTTATAGGGTCTAGGCAACTATACCATAATTATATGGGATAGATGTGCCAAAAAGTAGAGGTCCGCAAAAATCGCTAATAAGCTGGAAATATCTCTCTGGAAATTCGTAAACAAATAACCAAAGTAACTATTTGTTAGTTTTGCAAATAAAATATTTAGATTTTTGTACTGGCAGATATAAAATGATGTCAAAATGTGTTTCATCTATCCTGGTCCCTACAGACGAAGTCACAGGCAAAGGCTAGTCTATAATAATAAACAAAACACTCGCCTACTCTATGAAACCCATTAATTACTGCCCTAGCCATCATGTTTCCACATCACTACAACATTTTCACCCATCACAGAGTTTTAATAACTGCACCGTGAAGGGGGTCTGACCCCCCCGCCCCCCCGCAGCGGGGGGTCAGTTTGATGCGAAACCAGAGATTGAATCAATATTGGCAGTCTCCCTATGGACTGTCGGGGGCAGAAGACTTTGGTAGTTTTTCGAGATTTTATTTTTGTGATTTTTTTAGGAATAGATTATGTTTATTTGTATTGAAATGTTTTTATGTTGTTTTTGTATTATGTGGAGGAAAAAGTGTCACGTGTTGGCTAAACGATACACTTACAAGGATTAAGAAATATAAAGATTTAAATCTGTAAAATTTTATCAGAAGGTTTCAAGATACCCCACAATTATTTCTTGGACATTCAAAAATACCTTTTTCAATGTCCAATAAATTGTAAATATACTGGTGCCAAGTATTATAAATTCATTAAAATAAAAAGAATCTATTGAAAACCGATAAATAAAAATAATCAAATAATTTAATTTTTACATCAATAATTTATTCCCAATTTTTGGGCGAATAAAAAAGCAAATATTGTTCAATACATCCGTCGCTGTCTGTACCTCTGTAGCCTTTGATTGGGCTGCCCAGTCAATTAGCACAGTAGCCACATGAAACGTACGTACAGGGTACCTTAAAAGGGTATTTTAGTACCCTCGTAATAGGGATTATTGGCGGACGTGCCTTCAAGTACATAGGGTTGAAATTAAGTAGGTACTCGTACATATTTCCGTGTATACAGGGTGGTTTGGGGTTTGATTACTTTCGAAATTGAATTTATATCTCGTTAGCTGTGTTTATATGTAGAAAAAATATTAAGTGTGCAAAGATTTAATACATACTGTCTAAGATTTGACTATTTTTTATTTGTAAGAAGTATTTTTTGAAAGTATTGTACATATACCATCACGCCTGTATTCCCCGAAGGTTTAGGCAGAGGTGTACCAATGTACACCCACAGTTCGCCGGTATATTTAGGTCCCATGTAATAGGGGGCGAGCCTATTGCCATTAACCGGGCACAAATCCTAACTCCGAGCTGCTACTGAGAATTTCATAGAAAAACCCAATAACACTTTTTGCTCGACCCGGGAATCGAACCCAGGACCTCTAGCGTAGCAGTCGCGCTCAGGACCACTAGGCCAACGAGGCAGTTTTGAAAGTATTGGTCTGATTCCAAAAGATATTTCAGTGATAGAAAACTACATTATTATTATACTAATATGGGATATATTATTGTTCAAATAAAATATAGGTATAGCTGCTGCCTTCGAAGAAAAGCTTAAGTCGCGGACAGAAGTTACATAATTATATTTTTATTTTTCGATAGAAATATGATTATCTCAATGATTGACTTAATGGCAATTTTGTTACATTTATGTCTTTGATGAGCGTGTGCATTAATAGCTAGTTGTTACCCTCAGTTTCACTTAACATTAGCTTTTGAGTTGGCTTTTATATTTCTCTCAAAGTAATAGGCTAGAACACACCGAACTCATCAATTCGAAAAAAACACCTGTAAAAGTGGTATTTTTAATCCATATAAGCTGTTGATTTGCATCCTCGTCAAATTTTAGGAGCTTGTCATAGAAAAAAAGAAGTAATCAAATATAATTACGATACCAATATCTAATAAATACTTGTTTTTTTAGTTGCAACTATCAAATAACTGTATTCCAGAATACTCCTCTTGTAAAATTCAGAATCGCCCAGTTGCGTATGCGGTTGGCAGAGTTGTCGCGCGGCTATATCAATGTGTACATAGCGCCTAAATCGTCTGGCGAGATGGCTAGCTCGAATTTGAAAATCGACACGATCACGTCAAAAAAAAGCACAACCAATTTATTTTATTTTTGATTCGTGTTAAGAATCACGAGCATAGTTAACTCCTTGAAATTGACGAGGTTGCAAATCAACGCCTTGTATACAGAAAAAAACATTTAAATTAATCAAAAACTAAATTTCCCTCTAAAACAAACACCAAACTGCCCTGTACACACTGTCACTAACATACACTAACACAGAGAGACTAAAGGGCCTCACAATGTAATCAGCGAAACAATTAGCCACCGAACAATACCTGCCCGCGGCGGCATAACATCAATACCATCGGCTTATGAGCCCCTGCGTGAGGCATGTACGGATTATAGCAGTTGTTTTGATACCGACTTTGGAGAGGAGGACGCGTTTTTAGGTTTTGGACGCCATACATTTTTTTGAAGTGAAAACTTCTTTAGCGGCGTTGTGCACTTTTTTTGGAATGGGTAACCTAATCGAAAATTCGTAAGCGGCGTTGTGTGCACTTGTTTTGGAATGGATAAAAAATGTTAAACTCGCGTCAGGACACGTGACCTGATCGAAAATCTTACGAATTTATCGTACACAAATATGACAATTCGCTTACGTCTTTAGCGTTTTCACTTCTGCCGGCACTCCCGGAGTGCAACCCGTCGTTTTTTTTTTTCGAGATGGTAAGCTTTTGATAGACAGACAAAGTCTACGATGGAGTGAGCTTACCCAGAAGAAGCCTGTTCACTCTAACTTTGAAGAGATTAGGGTTTTATGAGTTCGGAAATATAGACACAGGTAGAGTTCCACTCCTTTGCAGAGTTGTTTTTTTTTTAGTTTTTAGAAACTTTACCCCGTCCTGAAAAATTCTGCTGTATCGTTGGTGCGTTTAGAAACATATAAACTCGCATATGCAAACAGCCAGACCTGGAACAACTATCCGTAGGCCATACCAATATTACAACACATCGGTAACCATGTCACAGGCCCTTGAGGCGGTTTAGAAACTCTGACGACTCCCGGCCACCGTAGGCGCGGGTCTGTGGACGGTGAGCAATGTGTAGCTCACCGTCCGTACGTTCACTAAACAACGACAGACCGTGTCGACGGCGCGTTCGTGTTCCACGCGCGTCTCAAAGAGATGTCAGCAAAATTGGATGGGGCCACTGAGGGCCGATGTCTGCCGGGGCTGCGGGTTGTTCGAAAGAGATACCGCGCCCCCGGAACGCAAAGGGCACATGAAGGAACATAGACGGGTTTTAGTCAGTAAAAGTCTGACACTCCCTCCCACCCCGCCCAGGGCGGGGGAAGTCATTTGAAAAGGGTGTGTGGGGTCGTTAGACCTTACTGCCCACACGATAAAAGAAGAAGATACCAATATTTGTTCCATGCGGGAATTGAGCCCGCGATACAACAGTATGAGTGTGTACCTTAACTATTGGTTTCAGACTCCAAGATCAGAGAGTCATCAGACGTCGACGGGTCAATTTTAAAGAGTCTGGCTGAAATTTCTAGACAGAACCTATAATTTTTCAAAGTAAGATTTATTTGTATTTTTGAGAAGCCTCCTGACACCAACTCTGCTTATACCTGAAAAAGAACCCAATATCCAAGCTGGTAAGTACGTTAACATCTTTACTACAAATTCCACTATCTATTCTCAAATTTTCAGCCAAGTCTTGCGTGTCTGGTATCTCAGTCCGTTGGTAGCTACCAAGTACGCACCGGGCGTCGGGAGTCGCAGAGCGATTCCCGGCCACCGTAGGTTGGGTTTTACCTCAGTAAGAGACACTCCCTTCCGTAGGGCTGAAGAAGGCATTTGATGATTTCCCATTCCTAAAAAAATGGTAGCTACCAAGTATTAAGATGTCTAAGTCTCTAATTTCGTCACTGCCCATCTTAATAAATAAGACGTAAAATACTAAAATGATGAAAATTTGAAGAAACAGTAGGTACGAAAGAATATGGTCTAGTAGTCAGCAGAAAGAGCGCACCCATACATACATACGTTCATTCGGCGTGAACTAGAGAAATATTTTTGTAGCACTAAAATAACTAATAACTAGGTACTAGTAAAAACTAAGCTTACCCCCCGTCGCAGTAACCTCACAGCAGCTGGCCTATTTTGTAAAAATGTGTCAATTTAGGTGAAGTGAGTTTGAGGCGAAATGTTATCCCTATTACTGGTTGTTGAAAGTGCTAGATTCGAGTCGACTTTGGAATTCGAAATAAGGATTTTGGTTAAATTTTTTTTCGAGGAGCTCGTGGCTAAATAATTACAGCCGCATAGACCGATCTTCCGGGTTAAGCCACGCTTGCCGAGGTTGGTCTGTGGATGGGTGACCATTTACCATAGCGAGTTTTCTCCGTGCCTCGGAAAGCACGTAAAGCCGTTGGTCCCGGCTGTCATTTGTAGATCTTTGACAGTCGTTACTGATAGTCAGAAGCCAGAAAGTCTGACAACCAGTCTTACCAAGAGTATCGTATTACCCATTACTGGGTTATGGAGGTCTGATAGGCAGTCGCTCCATGTAAAATACTGATATTCAGCTGCATCCGGTTCGACTGGAAGCCGACCCCAACATAGTTGGGAAAAGGCTAGGCAGATGATGGTTTAATTTTTTAAGACAGTTAGTATCACCCATGAATATGAATAAAGCATTGAAATGAAATAAGTATTATGTGCAAAAGTACTGGGCCCTATGCTACAGATTAACAGAGCGTCTCAACTTCACCTAAATTCACTGAAGCTAGAATAACAATATAAGTCTGGCAAAAACATTTAAAATTGTTGTTGGCCAATCAAAAGCGTTACCAAGATATTTTACCTATGTATATTTTTACAAACATAGTGCAAAGCAATAATTTGACTTAGCTTAAGTGTAAAAGTAGTTCTTTGTATGTAATATACATAGCTCTAATACCTATAACGGGTGTAAGTAGACACTTAACTAAGCCGAAACTTACATATTCCCATCATTGCGATAATATTTTAATTCTGCATCAAACCTACAACCCTTCTTATTACTTCTTATTCTTCTTCTTATTAAAAAAAACGATATACGAAAAAAAAAACTAAATGTAAGTGCACTATACACGGTGACTATTCACGCTAAAAGTAAATTAATTTCCGAACAAAATGTTTAGATTAAATGTAACTTAGTTTAATGGGCAGTATACGTCATTCCCGGCTTCGTGGTGTGTCTGCTTACACTCTGTATTCTACAATGATAGATGGTTCTAGGAGGATAGATAAGTCTAGATTTAACTAGTTATGATTCAGACAGAATAGCACGTAAAACCGTTATTCCCGGCTGTCATTCGTAGATCGTTGACAGTCTTTACGGATAATTAGAAGCCAGGAAGTCTGACAACCAGTCTAACCAAGAGTTATCGTGTACCCCAGTAACTAGGTTGTGGAGGTCAGATAGGCAGTCGCTCCATGTAAAACATTGGTATTCAGCTGCATCTGGTTAGACTGGAAGCCGACCCCAACATAGTTGGGAAAAGGCTAAGCAGATGATGATATAGACAGTATAGTTCCCAGGTGAAAGCAGGAGCAGATGATTCCTTGAGTGCAGATTCTTCTCCCAGCTTCATGAAGTGTGATGAAGGCGGCAGGCAGCATATTATACTCTCTCTTATGGCCTGCGTAAACTGGTGGAATGCTCCGAGGCCGATCACCGTGTATTGAAATATATACCTTATTTTCATTGGATAACTATTAAATGCAATTGATAAAAAAATCGTCCGCCAGTCTGCGTAGGCCTTTACTAGTTGTTTTTCCAATCAGTGAAAGTACTCATAACTTCTAGCAATTTAAACTATGGAGCGAAAAGAAAATTCGTATTTTCGAGGTCACTCGACCTCTTGTCAAGAGATTTTGTGAATAGTGAGAGAGAGAAGAAAGTAAAGTACAATGAGTTACAAAAGTGCTAGAATTTTGCTTAAGTGACTTTTAAATGAACATTAGCATTTTGTTTATAACGATCGCTGAAGCAGTTTTGTTTTATACATTATACATACTTCGCAATATTTAGTAATTATGTTGTATCTCTTTTGAAAATAATAGAAGCAGCTAATTAATGCTACGTGATGAATATAATTATGACGTACACGAGCGATGTGTTTAAAAATGACCAATAGCATTGCTTTATTTTCCTAACTTAAGCTAAGCTGTGATTGGTCAGTTTCACACACATCGTTCCGCTACGCATCTTTGCCTATCTCTTGTGGAAATGCGGTTTTAATAACCTTTTTATAATAAAAAGTAGCTTGTGTACCTAATGCATTTACTATAACTCGATAATTAATCAATTTGAGTGTAATATTTTTTATTTAAAAAAATTTAGATGGCAAATTAATATTATCTGAAATAAATGAATTTTATTTTAATGCAAATGTATTTGTTTGTTTCATAATATTTTGTGTGTTAAGTGTTTAGCCTTATAGGCGTGTACAATAGGACTTTTGCTTCAGGTTAAAAAAAAAAACTCAATCTCGGGTTTTTTATATATTTAGAACAAGAAATGTATAGTTACAACCATTGAGGATATTAAATATCATATTGTAAAAACTATTGTATAAAGTGAAAGAGAATGTGACATTTTTTCCATATTTTTTTTTATTATAATTAATTCCAATAAATTAATTAATTATAGACACATAAATTACGTGAAAATATTATTTAAGAATTACGTAAAAACAGCCAAGTATCTACTGATGTAAATATATTGGTTATTAATGCTTACTTTTAGGAATGAGTATTTTTCTTTTATTAAAAATCTTTCTAATCCGTTATCGAAGGAAAGATGGCGTGAAGAATTATTCAAACGCTCGCTTTTTCTGCTCGATTGTACTTTGAGAAAAAGTTAGCGGCTTTGGACAATTCTACACATTATCCTTAAAACGATCTTATAAATTATTGGAAACAACATTTATGACTAAGGGCGACACTGAAACTGTCATGGACACTAAAATGTGTTAGCTGTCAAAATATTATTTAAATTTTTTGACAGATTCGTACATTTTTTTACATTTGGGACTATCAAAGACGCAGCCCTGCGTCTATGGGAAGTTGAACAGATGGTGTTTAAGGCGCAGCCCTGAGTCTCTGAAAAGCCATTTTCTACGTCAAACGAAACGCAAGTAACGTTTGAACATAGAACGCCAAAGTAGTTCCAGTTTTAGTGTATACCTTAGTCGCCTATTCTTGTGCAAATAATAATTTCTCACAAAAGCTATAAGGTAGAGGTAATTTATTAAACCGACACAATAATTATTATAGAAATACCTAACTTTTAGGTACAATATCAACTAAATCGGTTAATACCACCAACACATACAGACATCTACCTCTTAATTTTATAATAATTCATAAAAAGACGAAAATGAAATTTTTAACATTGATTTTTTTTTATGTTAATTACCGGAAGATCTTAAGTGTTTTTTAAACTTTTTTTTGCATTTTATTACTTTTATAAAATACGTATTTGTATCAAAGTGACGTCAGCTAGAACAAGGAAAATGGCTGACCGAATTATTCGTAATCTCATTTTTAATTATTATTATAAATATCATTGCTTTCATTGTCTAGTACACCTTAACTTTGAAGTTGGTAAAATACTTAATCAATACTTTTATTTTTGAGATTCTTATCTTACGATGCATTTTTTTCTAAATTATTTCCTAGCATTATCGAGTCTGTGGGAAGTCGGATTGATTTTACACATTAGAAAATTCACAAGAATCAGATCATGAAAAGTGTTAGCACTTTCCGGATCTAGTGATGGGTTTATGAGTATTGACTAACAGTATGCACTAGGAGTATCACAATCTACTATGTATGACGCTTAGTTCGTTCCCATCGCGTGGAAATTATTGCAACGTAGTGATGCGACACTATTACTAATCGGAATATAATTTATCGATAAAATTAAATCGGCTACACACAAATGAGCAATGTACTACAACACCGAGTTCTAAATATGAATACGTAATGGGAACAAACTGTGATCATGCAGTTTAAGAGGAATCAACACCGAAAACGAATACTAATAAATAGACAGTGAAATTGATATTACATGATATTACTTTTTATTTTAAATTCGAAACTATGGGTTATTAATATTTTTTTTATTCATAATTCGCTTACCCGAAGCAGGACCGAACCTTTTGATGTTTATTTACATATTTATTGCAATCTGTTTATTACCCGACGGCGTATTGTCAAGCTAATTTCATCCTAATATGTTTGTAAATAAAGCTTTTTATCCTACGTCAGGTCGATTTTATTTTACCTCTCGCTCCGGTTTTCACTGTCTATAACGATTATTCAGGGATAAAAACACATAGGGCTATTTTAATCAGAATCGTTAATTAGATTAGTTGAAAGGAATTTTATTCGAAACAAACCGTACAACACTATGTGTTTAGAACATTTGTGACGATGATCATGCGTATAGGGAAGCGACAGGCTGCTGGAGCTAGCTGTATTTATAAAATTATCGATAGACATTAAACTATTAAGCTATACTACTAGAGAAACGGATCCAAAATACAAGGAAGTACAAGGTGAGCAAATGTAGTATTACATTTTATTAATAATTTTATAACAATACAGCTGTAGCAGCGTACAAATATCATTAGGTGTTGTGCATTGCGTTCTGTTTATTCTCACTAGCAACCTTGACATTATGAAGTAATAGTAACACATTTAGTCGATGTCTCGAGTATTCCACGACGTGAAAAATATTTCAATCGTTATGCAGAGTTAGTCGGGGAGCTGTGTCCCAGCACTAGGCGCGGCGTTCATTATTAAATTGAGCATTTTGTTTGGGCGCGTCGAGTCCCGGGACACGGAGATCACTGAAATATTTTTACGTGCAGAAATATAAAACTTACGTATTTATTCACTATGGAAGATCATTTCTTCATTTGTGACCTAACTATCGGAATCGCGTTCATCTCGGCCACAGTGATAATATTTGTGCTTGCGTCCGAGCATAAGGCCATTCCACTCTACACGATAAGCTGTATAGAAAAACTCTATATGCTTTTATTCCCATCTCACTATTTCCTATCATTATTACACACTGGACAGTCAAACAGTTCACGCAGTTTGGAGTTCAATTGATTTACTTATTAAATATGGGCATTAATATGTTTTGTACGCGTGATTGCATGATTTTAATCACAGAACAGAGAGGCATTCAGGCTATGGGCTAGCAACCTATATCTTATACTATCGCAAACGTTATATTTAACACTTTATTGCTGTATGTAGTCTCGAGCGGCGCCAGCGCTGCGACTCGCGCCGCTCGTGACTCAGTTCCCTTAAGGGAAAGATCGTCGAGATACATACACTCCTTATATTATAATAGTGGTGTTCGATGAGTTACAGGAGAGAATTCGTACAGTTCGGTGCAAACTTAATGACAGTTCTGAAGTTAGCTGCGAGCGTACGCTCACGCAGGTACAGTCAATTCAAAAATAATTTAGGCTCCATTTAATAACTTCTATCACGTAAATATATATCTAGAAATTATTACATGGAGCATACATTATTATTGACTTGAATAAATTTGCGTGCAACTGCACTCGCAGCTAATTCCCGAGGCGCCATTAAGTTTGGATCGGATCAAAACGATTATGGCACGTTGAAGTCCAACCACGCTAGGCAAAGCTGATGCTTTCGGGAAAATATGAGTATCGGCACAATAGGAAACGATGTGTGCCGACCAGACTGTGGCGCATGAAACAAACTCCCCACTATATCTCTGTTCTGTGACTTCACTTATGTTAATATTTTATTTATTAAATTACGATCGATCGTCACGTGCCTCTTTAACTTTATTTTTGCTAATTTCACAGCCTCATTGTCAATTAGCCTATGCGTATTAGAGTATTGTTTCTGTGTTTGCCAATTAATTACGATTTTTTAATATTTTTTTTTAATAATATTATTATTTTTTAATCTCATAAAAATGCATCAAAACACCTTTCAAAAAGTAGCCGTTATGCTATTGATCAGATCCCTTGACACTTAGTGGGGTTAGTTACCTATCATCGACGTTTGTGTCCACAACCTATTACCATAGCTTTGTAGACAACTTCGATGGCTCGAGTTCTAATTACTACGTTTTTTAGGGTCACGATACTGATTCAGTCGATTTTTTATTGTACTCCTTTCGCGGTTTGTGACGGTTTTCATAAAATAGGTTTTTTTAGGATTGTTCTAGCGATACCTAGCAAGGTTTTTTTTGGTTAAACGCAGGACTAGTGACCTTCTTTTTTTCTTTTTAGCAATTAAAACCCGAGCCATTCTGCATTAGTAGAACGTTTTGCGAGACAGCCGCTTACATCTATGAAGATATGAATTACAGTATATTTTAAAATACATATAAAAATATTAAGTTAATTATGGTGTAGTTATTACCCGTGTTGTTCTGTTTATAAAATTCACAATTATTATTATTGCTTCTCGCGTTACGTACTACGGGCAATGCCCTCTAAGCTATTGAGCACTATTATTAATTATTATTATTATTTTTAATAATTATTACCGAAAGAAGAGGGGCGCACAAAACATTCTACTAGACAGTGACGTAACACCTAACCGATCTCCTAACGTACAATTTCACTCCAAAATATCATTTTTGCATTTTTATCATTCTGCAATCTCATTATTTCTTATTTATTATCTAAAAAGTCGATGAAATTTCAGTAAAATACTTTGGTGTTTTATGTTTCGATTCAATACGACGTATTTTTAAGCTTTATTTTACGCAAATATTTGTGAAAGAAACGTTAAGAAGGATTTGTAAAATTGTTGTAATTTAAAAGAAATGTTTGTATGACATTTTTTTACCAAACCAAGTTAGCATATCCAAGTTCCCGACCTAGATTAATTGCCCGATATATTTCCCTAATAAATAAATCAATTTAGGTTAACCTTATCGAATTCACGAAAAAAACATCAATTTTTATCGACGTTAATAAATCAACCGGTGAACAACACTTTTGTGTTCACCTGTACATGACTAGAGACGAGACTACTCGTCGATAATTATATCGACATCGATAAAAACTAATATTTAGGAATATAATAATTATAAATTATACATTAAATAAGTTAAATGCACACTAAGTTTACACATAAAATACAATTAATTGCACATACACTAAATTAATGACTGTAAATCTAAGATGAAAAAATTTATGACAAAATTATCATTAGGATTATTATTATCAACATTGATCATTAACTTCAACTATTCAAAATATCAAATATTTTTTTTATTATAATTTAATAATGATTCCTTTCGGAATATTATGACTAGAATAGTTGAAATTTTCATGTTGAATGAAAACAACACAAAACACAACAACTAGTATTAACCTAAGAGACAACTACATAGTATAGATAATAAGTAGGTAGCAAATCTTGTGCTTCACACGCCGACCGAACAACAGCTCGTTTCATAGCCAACCGTTAAAATTAAATCAAACAAAATCAGCATTTGAAAACGTCACTTCGAATTGACAGCTGTCAGTCGTGATGACAGATGAAGTGACGTTTAGAAATGCCAAGGTAACTCACGAATTTTTCTAAATTAATAAGAGTATTCCTAATAAAAGTATTAATACTAAAAAATGGAATGTATCTTAAAGCATCATTAAGCTGTATCAAAATCAAGCAATTTTTTTGTCGTTTTTATGTTATTAAATTAATGGAAAAAGTTGGTGAATTCATTCGCGCGTTCTGAGTGCGGATAAACAAATAGTTTACAATAAATAGTAAACAAGGTGGCGCGAACCCCACAATACATGTTGATACTATGTCAATCAAACGCCTCTTCGAGTCATTTTTGACCTTTTTTTTAATAATATTTTTTTTTATTAAATTACTGGCTATTAGTTATTGCACGTTTTACATTTATAATAAATATATAAATACTTGTAAATTTTTATCTCCATCTTTTGGTATGTAATGAGTAGATACCTATTTATTTAATATTTGAAATGTTACAAAACTGTTTTTTACATAATATTAAGTATATATTTTTTTACAAAAATCGTAGGGTCGTTAGGACGGCACGATATTTAAAATATCTATTCAAGTTCGATGTTTCATAGTAGGTCTTTGTCGGGTTAAGTATATGTTTAGGTAGATCCTAGTGTGACGTGTTCAGACGCGGCGATCAGTTATTCATTTATTATTAAATTAAACAACTTTTTTTTTCTATTTACAAATTTCGATTTAGACTAAGACAATTAAAGCCTAGGTCGAATAGACGCAGGGCCGCATCCATACATTATTATTATAGCAGGTACCGATCATATGTTTAGACATCGATTTAATTATAGTTTGGAACGATATCGTTAGACTAGAGTATGCACCATTGTTCCGCGAACGGACTCGTCCTCCCCGCGAGGGGTGGGGGCGGGGCGGGCGGGGGCGCGGGTCGCGGCCCGGCGCCCCCGCCCCGCGGCCCGCGCCCCCGCTCGCCTGTGCGCGCTCCCCAGAAATGGCTCGATCGATTTTCGCCCGCCTCCGACTCTCCGCGTGCTCGGAACATCCGTCAACTCCGAACGACTTGGCACCGCCATCGTGTCAAGCGTTATACCAATCGAAAATGTATCTCAAAAATTTTTCTAATACTAAGTACTGTCAGGCCTCCTGACCTCGTACAGTCGCAACCATCCGCTCTTTGATCTTTAAAATTTTATCAAAACCTATCACAGTTTTTGATTAGTTTTTTTTCATTCTTAATTTTAATATATGATTAAAATATACGTATAGATAATATATATTTTTTTCTTTCCAATCTTTAACAATATAACACTATTTGACTTCGATTAGTGGCCTGTGGAGCGGCCGTGTCGGGTTAGCTCGCGTCGCGCGTCGGTTCCTCTCGTCTTCGATCGTCTTACCGCCTTATCTCGTATCAATACGTACGTTAATGTAATTATTACGATATGATCGCATAAAAAATTGGAGCATAGCATTTAGGCTATTATTGCTAATATTATTTTATATTCGAAAACTATTTTTTTCGATTTTATAATACACAACCGTTCATAAGCGAAGTTTAATATCATTATTTTGTTATTGACTATTACCAATATGTATGTTTCGGTGTTCCGGCCAGATGGCCCACATCTGATGTGGAGCGTGCTTATCATAGTATTGCGTGCTCGTGGCGACCCTTCCTCCGGCGCCACATCATCCGGACCTGCGCACGCTGGCCCCGCCTCGGCGCCATCTTGATTTCCCCAACACTTAACCCAATTTTTGCGGCCGACTGTACCGGCGCCGAACAAAGGGTTGCCACAAATTACAGTCAAAAACATTTCTCTAGTTTTACAATTACAAAAACGGCCGCCCGGCCTCCGCGGCGAGGGGCGGGCCGTCCCGGGAAGACAGTCAGCTCTAGGTAGGAAGTCAGAGTCACCTATGTCTAGTATTACATTTAGACTCATGCTTATCAAGTATTTGGCATTTATATCGTCACCGTAAAAGTTCCAAGTCCATCACTTTCGCATAACACGGTGAAAACGTAATATTTTACATATAAGTTTATAACACGACAAAATACTATATTTTCACTGAAAGGTGACAAGCCTGTGTCCACGTCGCGGTGTCGCGCACGGCGGAGTGCGGCGCTGTCGACGCCGTGTATGGGTGTGTGTGAGTGTATGTATGGGTGCGTCCTGCTGTGCCGTCCTAGCGTCCGGCTAGGCCGAGTCTGGGGCGGTCCCCTTAGATTGTCTTGATCTTATTAGTCTTGAAGCTGACCTGCAGCACTCGGTTGCCGAGAGTGTATCCGTTGAGCGACTGGATGGCGACCACGGCCTCGTCGTAGTTGGTCATGGTGATGAACCCGTAGCCCTTGCACTTGTTGGTCTGCAGGTCGCGGATCACCTTCACGCTCTGCACCGCGCCGAAGGGGCCGAACAGCTGCCACAGCACGTTCTCCTCGGTCTCGGGCGCCAGGTTGTACACGAAGATGCACCACTCGGAGCCCACGGCGCCCGGCAGCACACCGCCCAGCAGCTCGCCCGCCAGCGGGCTGTAGCGCTGCAGACCTTTATTGATCGCTAGGAGGGACTTGCCTGAGCTGAATCTGCCAAGCGGCGCCGGGAAGCGCAGCGCGGCCGGCAGGTACGCCGCCAGCGGAGCCAGCGCCTTGCCGTTGTTGCTCGGGTTGTTTGCGAACTTCACAGTTATCGGCTCTGTGGCCCCCTTCGGCACCGTCCCGTTCAGCTCCTGGATGGCGCGCTCCGCCTCCACGCGCTGGTCGAAGCGGATGAACCCGACGCCCTTGGACAAGCCCTGCTCGCCGCCGGTAAAGGGCCTTCCGCCAGAGTTCTCGCACAGGATGCGCGACGTAATGATTCTTCCGTAGGGGCTGAACAGTCGCTCTAGTTCAGCTTGTGTCATAGTCTTGGGAAGTCCGGAGACGTAAAGGTTCGCACCTTTGATGGCCTCGCTGCTGGGGCGCGCGTACGACACTTTGATCGTCTTGTTCTGGAGGCGCAGGCCGTTGAGTGTGGCGATAGCCTTCTCCGCGTCCTCGGGGCGGTGATAGTTGACGAACGCGTAGCCGAGGCTCTGTCCGCCGCCGTGCAGCGCGTGGTTGAGCGCGTCGGGGAAGGCCGCGCCCTTGTTCCTGATCAGCTTGCACGACTCCACCTCTCCGATGCTGGAGAACAGGCTCCGGATCTCCTCCTGCGTCATGGACTGGGGCAGGTAGTTAATGATCAGGTTCGTCTTGGACTCCTCGCCACCACCGTTTTGCTGTTCACCATCGCCTTTCGACATGGTGGCGGCTCAAATCATAAACGGAAAGAACGAAAGAGGAACGAAAAAACGCGATAAAAATAAAGTGCACGTCCGTCGGGGTAGCGCGCGCGAACGGTATTGAGGGGAGGCAGCGAGTGTGGCGCGCATGTCGCGCGGTATCGACCCGGCTTACATAACTGGGTTCGTTCACCCTCCCATTGGTATAGTGTCCGAAAAAACCAGATCTACCCCGGGAGAATCGATCGACACCCTGGAACCGCGGCCCCTACGTAACTGGGTTCCGTGAGGGGACAACGAACGACCAATGTACTGGGGAAACGTTGGAAATTAGGTGGAAATTCGCGTGGATTTGTGGTTGTGTGAACGTTACATTACAACCTTTTCATTACGTGTTATAACAGTGACGAGAGTCTGTAACGTCATTTGTCAACGAGTGAGTACGGTTGCCAGGAAAAATTGAAACGATCATTACAATGACATCATATCCAACTTTTTGCCTCAACGACACTTTATTACCTCACAGAATCACGATAAAATACAAACGTTTTCAACAACAAAGTTTCAAAAGTCACCCTCATAACATTAGGTACAAATCTATTTTAAAGTTATACATAAACAAATTAATATTACCTAACAGAAACACTTCACAGTAGAAACGTTTTCCTTAACAAAAAGTTTAAAAACTCGCCTCCCATAACAATGAAAATCTGTTATAAAGTTTTAAGTAAATACATTCTTTATTTCTTAAAACAAAATGTGTATTATTTATTACTTAACATAATTACCTCACAACAAAGTTGAAACATTTTTCTCAACAAAAAAGTTTTCAAATTCAACCCCATACAACAAATCTATTTTAAAATTTCACAGAAATAATTTATTTGTTTCTTCAAAGTGTATTATTAATGATTCTTTGCTGGGAAATGCCAGTTGCTATAATTTCCCTTATAGCCTTCCTGGAACGGGGTGAAAAGGGTTCATTCGAGGTAATAATCAGGTGGACTGACCTGCTATGGGGTTGTTACGAGTACATTGTTCGATGTTGTAATGATGTTAGCGTAATTTTAAAGGGGTGAATTGTGGAGCTTTATGCGGAGGGCGTAAGGTCGAATATTGTGACGTATGTTAGGATAGGTTCATGATTTTGGGTCGAGTGGTGTCTCATCTTTGATTCGCTGCTGTTTTATACGTCTGTTGTAATGAGCAAGTTCCTGCTGTCATTTGTTTTTTAATTTGTACGCTGTTCAATTATAGGGTTTATGGCACGTAATTTGTTACTCATTTTACTGTAACACTTATTTAACTAATGGTCGACTAATTGGCAACTAATTATGGACGCTAATTCAATTATTTCAAAATCTAGTCGCAATCTAATCTCAGCGACAATCGATGTTAAAAATGTTTGGTAATTTAGATCTTTTTTTGATATTTAGAGGGTGAGATCAAATTGCGATTGTTTCTAAAATTTTGTAGAAATGCACCTCAGACCTCAAACTATTATTTTCAAAAATCCTTCTTTACCTAAAACATTAATAGTCATTGATTTTGGCTAGCATGAGATTGCGATTGGATTTGGAACGTTTTTAATTACATATAAAAATTGTCGTGCTTTTCTGTAATGTACCTAGCTGAATAAAGATCAAGTGAGTTGTCATCCCACATCATACTACAAATCGACAGCTTACCTCAACCTCACTCACTCACTCAACTCATAAATTCATCGAGTGAGATTTTAACATAACAAACCGGCCATTTCTTTTTACGGATTATCAAACTCTGATTTAATTAAAACGGTTCGTGGTTCATTTCGCGTGCGGTCGCGTGTTTAATTACGGCACGGTGGAGTTGATGTAGGTATATGGTTTATTTATTATTGTTCCGGGTGTTTTTGTACGTGACATTATAAACTGAGACGCAATATAAAGCGGAATAATGTTTATTTAAAAGAACATTAGAATATTACAGATAAACTGCCTCGTTAGCCTAGTGGTCCTAAGCACGACTGCTACGCTAGAGGTCCTGGGTTCGATTCCTAGGTCGAGCAAAAAGTGTTATTGGGTTTTTCTATGGAATTCTCAATAGCAACTCGGAGTTTGGATTTGTGCCCGGTTAATGGCAATAGGCTCGCCTCCTATTATATGGGATATAAATATACCAGCGAACTGTGGGTGTTCATTGGTACACCTCTGCCTAACCCTTCGGGGAATACAGGCGTGATGGTATTATATAGATGGTGTATAGTATTACAGTTAGAGCGTCCAAGTAATTATATAGTAGATCAAATAAAATCAATGCGATTACTTTTAATTAAACAATGTGTGTGTATTGAGTTGACATTTCTTTTACATCACTCTCTTAAGTATTCCATTAGTTTAACAAGTTATAACGCACTGTTAAACACACCTGTGCCATTGAAAATCTATGTCTATTTATCGTACTCGTACCTATCTATCATAATATATTTTATTACACTTTTTTTGTCATATTGATTATCTTATTATTTTATAGTTATTTCCTTCACTTAATTATTCACATTTTCACATATTCGTACAAAAGAAAAATAGTTGGTACCGGTAGTAATAACATTAGCAATCTAGTAGACAGATGAGTATTTTTCTCTGTATACCAAAAAACAATGTTTGACTGTACTTGAAAGTTTATTGTACTACCATGTTTCTGCCCCCAAGTTTTATGTATATTATAGTTTTTATTCATATTTCTATTATCAACATCAATCAGAAACAAAATCTAGATGTAACCATAAAATAATCACAATTCACAAAATCTTATTTCGTAGTGTCGGCTACGAGGCTACGCTGCTACGCCGTAGCGTTCTCTACGGCCTCTCGTAGGCTCGCTGTCAAGGTTACAACGAAATGTTTTATATAATTGTAGATGTTTTACTTTACTATTTGAAGCCTTTTCGTGACCGACTAAGTTTTGTGTGAAATATACGGAGTGGAAGGGATATCGTCACGATAAGTACCATTGATTTAGTCCATGTTTTCGTCGGTTATAAAAAATAATCAGTTGTTCCATACAAAAGTTCATACAACACATACTCGTACACGGTGAAAGTGCATTTACACTACCAGGAAAGAATCAGTTGTTCCATACAAAAGTTCATACAACACATACACGCTCAAAGTGTATGGTAAAAATGTTGTCGCTGGTGGTTTAAAATCATGTACTAAATCCATAGTTAAAGTTTTCGTATTTTTACAATATTGAATTGTATAGTAAACTAAGAGTACGCGTGAATGTAAATTTTATACCATTGGCATAACGTTCAATTTACTTTGACTGAATATGAATATGAAAGAACTATTAATCAGACAAAGGATTGGCTGTGAATTCGGATGTTACGCGTTGTATTTTTTTGGACTATAGGAATATGCAATTTTTTACCCAAATATAAATTTATAATGATTGCCTCTTATATTTTTATGATAATTGCAGGTAAATTATAGCTTTTTATTACTGTTATAAAATCTTTAAGGCCAATGCTACTAACTACATGTAGCGTTCAAATTCAAGCCGCAATCTAGCCCCAGTACAAAGAAGGCCAATTCTTGTAACTAGAAACATTCACAATCTAGTCGCAATCTCATTTCGGCGACTCTCAATGGCAAAAACTTGTAAATGTATGTAGGAGGTATTTTTGGCAAACTGAAACTGGGAAAAAAGCTTTATTTTATTTTATATGTATTTTAGGAATTTCTAATATGTCGTAGGTGCGCTTACAAACATATAAACTCACATACACTAACAGCCAGACCCGGAACAAATTACATACATACATACATAAACTCACGCCTTTTTCCCATGGGGGTAGGCAAAAACCACCGAACGTCACTTGCTACGATCCTTACATACTCCTTTCGCCTCATCCACATTCATACATCTGGTCATACAAGCACACCGGTTACGAGTACTGCGCACCTGACCTTTTTGAAGAACCTCACCAATAAGGTCAGGGTAGGTCTTTCTAGGGTTTCCCCTCCCGGTATTGCCACTTACATCTGCCATATAAATCCCTTTTGTTAGTCGCCTTTCACTCATCCTATATGACGGAACCATCTAAGCATACTCTTTTCAACCTTTGTCACTACATCCTCTGCAACGGTGTCGTATAATTTCATTCCTCAGTCTATCATCATCATCATCATATCAGCCGCAGGACGTCCACTGCTGGACATAGGCCTCCCCCATAGATTTCCTCAGTCTATCGTTCGAAACAAATTATAGTCATTTAATCGTTGTTCAACATGCTTCAGAATTGCTCATCAAATTTTCAAAAACACATCCAAGCTACAAATAAACTCGTTAATAACAAAAAATAATTGTTTATTGTCTGTCCGTCAGATTCCGTTCCCTATTATGACGCATGACATAACATTACGAGGCGAGCGCGTCCGGCGCGACGCTCTGTCTGCCGCGCTTCAGTTTAATTGGAATTTATTGCTCGGAGCATAGCTTATTGCCTGGAGCAGAGCAGGCTATGCGTAGGTATAATAGGTAGGGGGTTGTCTAGTAAAGACTTGTTTATATAAGGGGTTTAAAAAGCAATTAACTAAATTGCTTTAACATGTTGAGAAAAATTAATATAGCTCATTTACTTTTGCATTATACAAGCTGTTGATTAGCATCCTCGTCAAATTTTAGGAGCTTGTCATAAAAAAACTAGAAGTGATCAAATATAATTACGATACCTGGCAATATTTAATAAATGCTTGTTTTTTTATTTGCAACTATCAAATAACAGTATTCCAGAATACTCCTCTCGCTAAATAAAATTTATTTTTTTATTCATTCGTGTTAAGAATCACGAGCATAGTTAACTCCTTGAATTTGACGAGAATGCAAATCAACAGCTTGTATAAGGCTCTTAAAAAGCAATTAACTAAATCGCTTTTACATCATCATCATCTTCCTGCCCTTATCCCATGTTACTTGGGGTCGGCGCAACACGTTTTCTTCTTCCATACCATCCTGTCAGCCGTCATGCTATCACTCACTTTAAATAAATCGCTTTTACATATTGTGAAAAATTAACATAGCTTATTTATTTTTGCCTTATATTCGTTTTATTAAATACGGCGCTGCCCGCAACTTCGTTTGCGTCAAATTTGATACATTATCCCACGGGAACCGTACATTTCCCGGAATGAAAAGTTACCTACATGTTATTTCACACTACAATCTATCTCAATGCCAAAATTCGTTCGGCCGTTTAAACGTGAAAGAGTAACAAACATCCATCGATCCATCTGTTCTTACAAACACTCGCATTTATATTATAGGATAGAATGGGATTATAGGATATAGGTTTATAGGATTATAGGATAGGAATTAGGATACATAGGATAGGAAGTAGTCGCATGTATGATATTGTAGGATAGGATAGAATGGGATCATAGGATATAGGTTTATAGGATTATAGGATATGGGATAGGAATTAGGATACATAGGATAGGATAGGAAGTAGTCGCATTAATAATATTATAGGATAGGATAGGATGGGATCATAGGATATAGGTTTATAAGATATAGGATTATACGATATAGGATTATAGGATATGGGATATAGGATATAGGATTATAGGATATGGGATAGGAATTAGGATACATAGGATAGGATAGGAAGTATGTATTCACAGGGTCTACTAGGGTGGCATAAATTCAAACGATTTTTTAATTGGAAATACCCATTTCGATTATTGCCCTATAAAGTTCCCCCTTCGAACGTAGTAGCGCGTACTCTAGTCATGTTTTAGTCGATAAGCAATTATGTAATGTGGAATGAAATTTTGTACTTAGGATATGAGCCCTAATCTAAGTAATAATACTTTTGGAATTACGTTTTTGTTCGTTTCAGTAATTACATCGAGTCTTTCACTTATCGACTAAAATATGACTAGACTTCTTTTGTATGAAAAACGTATGGTATGTATGGTTCAAGGTGGCTCAGAAAAAGAGCAAATGGAAGGAATTGGCTTGAAAAAAAAAAAAAAAATGTATGAAAAATATACACCATCACGCCTGTATTCCCCGAAGGGTTAGGCAAAGGTGTACCAATGTACACCCACAGTTCGCTGTTATATTTAGGTCCCATGTAATAGGGGGCGAGCCTATTGCCATTAACCGGGCACAAATCCTAACTCCCTATGATGGTAGCAATGGAGAATCTCTGGTAGAAGCTATGGTAGCAATAGCGAGCATATTAAAAAACAAAAAAAAAAAACAATAGAAAATGCTATCTAAACAGTCTCATTAACAATGGGATTAGTAATTAGTAACAGGTAGCTGGTGGTGAGCTGAGATATTCTTCTGCCTATACCAGTGTACTCGTCAGCGTGATGATACAAAAACAGATGTAGACCAAGTAGAGTTGTTTGAAAATTTCCAGCGCGAACGTAACGAGCAGCTAAAAGATAAAGCGGAGGTTCGTTACGCGAGTCTGACTAGTGACTTCGAGGACTTTTCACTATGGGGTCAGTTTTTATTTGGTGATTAGGGGGACCATTCTACAAAATTTTAGGAATGTTCGCAATCTAATCTCAGTGAAAATCTGTCAAAAATGCCTCTAATTTTTATATATATTTTTCTGACAAAGTTTGGCGCTGAAATGAGATTGCGAGTACATTTTGAATGTTTTTTATTAAAAAAATCAGTTTTTGACTTTATGTCTCCTACTTATAAATTGCCCAATTTCGTTTATATGTCGGCAAGTTTAGTAAGTATTATATTTTGTGTTTAGTCAGTCAGTGACTGACTTTTCGCTGATAACTTACGTGTTTCATTACACACGGTTTTGTAGCTTTCTATTAGTGAAATATTTTTTGTAATCGGACTGTTACTTCAAAAGATTGCCTCATAAGGCAAACAAACAATTTCACCTCGTAATAATATTTATTAATATCAATATAAAGTGTGTAACTAAACAATATTTAATTAATTTATTAAATTCTTGACCCTTCCCAGTTTTGCCAGCTCATAATTTCGATTCACAAAATAAATATTGTTTTACAAAACACGGCTTTATTCACAGTTACTGTGGCGGTATTGTACGCTTTTACAAGTAAAATAACTATGCAAAGTTTCCGTGCCGCCTCTAGGGCTGACAGGCGATGTGCATTTATGAAAATGTAGCCTTTTTTCCTCTCAAAACTTTCAGTACAAAGTTTGTTCGGAAGGAGTTTTTAAATTATTATTTTGTTTTTTGAAGTGAAAACTTCTTTAGCGGCGTCATACACTTTTTTTGTAATGGGTAAAATATGTCAAACTCGCGTCAGGACACGTGACCTGATCGAAAATTCGTAAGACGCATGGAGAGTAGACAGCCGGCGCGGCGTAGGAGGAGTAAATATGTCATAAATGATAGTACTTTTATACTGATAATTAAAGCAATTCGCGCAAAATTATTCCCTAACCATTCCAAAATATCAAAAATGCACAACGTTAATATTCAAGTATTCATTTCTGCCCGCACTCCCGGAGTGCAATCCGTCGTTTTTTTTTCTTAAAGTTGGTATAGTGTCTCGTACCTCCCGTGTCTTGAAAAAGCAAGTAAAGCCGTTGCTCCAGTCAGTAATTTGCACATCTTTGACAATCATTATGGATAGTCAGAGGCCGGAAAGTCTGACAACCAGTCTTACCAAGAGGTATGGTGTTGCCCAGTAACTGCGTTGTGGAGGTCAGATAGGCAGTCGCTACATGTAAAACACCGGTATTCAGCTGCTTCTGGTTAGACTGGAAACCGACCCCAACATAGTTAGAAAAAGGATAAGGCAGTTTTTTAAGGTTGGTAGTAAATATGAATGGGATTTTAGTAAATAAGTTGTTGTGTGAGAATTAAACGTCATGCCTCACAGTATGCCGGGGCTGCGGGTTGTTCGAAAGAGATACCGCGCCCCCGGAACGCAAAGGGCACATGAAGGAACATAGACGGGTTTTAGTCAGTAAAAGTCTGACACTCCCTCCCGCCCCGCCCAAGGCGGGGGAAGTTATTTGATGATTTACAGTCTATATAAAAAAAAAATGCCTCACAGTATGGTTCTGTTATAGCAAATAATTAGCCATTTTAGATTGGGCTTTAAATAGTGTGCGTTATAATATTGTTTTAAATGGCAAGATAAAAAATGTGGAGGCTAGCGGGCAGCGCGATGGCAGCTAAAGGCTTTCCAGAAGCGATGTCGGCCGTGCGGTCCCTTTTCGATTGTAATCGAGATTAAACTTCAGGTACACCTATTTACCTCTTTACCACTCATTTACCAACTGCCTCGTTGGCCTAGTGGTCCTAAGCGCGACTGCTACGCTAGAGGTCTTGGGTCCGATTCCCAGGTCGAGCAAAAAGTGTTATTGGGTTTTTCTATGAAATTCTCAGTAGCAGCTCGGAGCTAGAATTTATGCCCGGTTAGTGGCAATAGGCTCGCCGTCTATTACATGGTACCTAAACATACCGGCGAACTGTGGGTGTACATTGGTACACCTCTGCCTAACCCTTCGGGGAATACAGGCGTGATGGTATATTTATATTTAAAATATATTTTTTTTGTGGCAAGATGAAAACGTAACGGTTGGCGGGCGGCGCGATGGCAGGTAAATGTTGTATTTCCAGAAGCCATGTCGGCCTTGCGTTCCCGTTTTGATTGTGGTCATGATTAAACTTGAGGTACACCCTATGTAATAAAGAAAGAACGTATAAATCGGACAATCCATTACAAAGTTATGTGTGATAAAATCGGTTAACAAATAACAATTCAATGGGTGAACAATCAATCATGTTTTTCTTTCCTTAGATGTAGATTACGTCCATTCAAGGTTGCGGAATTTGTTCGAAAGAGTCACCGCGGCCCTAGAACGCAAAGGGTATTAGGAGAAACATGGATGGGTTTTAGTCAGTAAGAGTCTGACACTCCCTTCAGCTCCGTCCAGAGCGGAAAAGTTATTTGATGATTTTCCAGCCTTAAAAAAAGTAGATTACTTCATTTTGAAAAGGCTACCATATGATACGGATCTTATTTTAGGACAAACAGACAGATGTTACATATGTAATAATAATAAAACAGTAATTTTATTTCTTTTACTGATGACCCAGATATAACAAACCGGTCAAGTACGAGTTTGACTCACATGAGGGTTCCATATCACCGTAAAATCGAGCAAAAAATGCCAGACATTTTTTTGTTGGAACGAAAAATAGAAAACCTTTTTACAGAAAAAACAACCACACCAAAAACCAGAGTGTGAAAAATAACGTTAGTTTTGGAAGTCGGCGGCTTTGATTCTGTTTGTTGTTTTGTATTGCCTCCGACTTCTAAAACTAAAGTTTTTTTTCACTTTATAGTTTTTAAAGGCGGTTGTATTTTTTTGTAAAAAGTTAGGCGGAGGTGTACCAATTACACCCACAGTCCGCCGGTATATTTTAGGTCCCATTTACGGGCGAGCTTATTGCCATTAACCGGGCAATTTTCTATTTTTAATTTATCATTATAGCGGCCATTGTAAACCATAATCTCGCTAAATTACAATTGTCAATCTATTATGGTTTAAAAGATACACACGACGAAGTCTTGTGACAGACAGACAAACAGACCAACGAGACCAATAGACCACCATTTAAACCCTTTAGGACACAGTACCCAAAAAACATGCAAATTCTTCATTATCCTAAAAACAAATAAAGCCATTCGTAGCGTTCAACCCTAAGTGCAAACGCCGAGCAATTTAAATGGTAATATTTTGGACCGGGGGCTTTCTGCTATCACAAAGCCTTATTATTCACCTTCACGCTAAAAACGGTGGGAGCCGAGTAGAATTACCACTCTTTGCGTGCTTTATAGGGGTTGGGAAATTCTTTGTGGAAGTTGCAAATTGTTTTGATGATTGAATTATTATTTTTCTTGTTTTTGTGACTAGATTTTGCTTGCGACTTTGTCTGCGTTCAGGGCAAGGAGGTTTCATATGAAACATACATATACTATGACACTTCTCCATAGTGTAGTTTTCTATAAGTGAATTAATTTGAATAATTTATGTTACTAATAAAGTTATTATTATAAAATTTATATAAACGGACCCTTCATTTTTGTAACGGTTTTTAACTTTATTACTTAACTCTATTATAATTTTATTTTAATTTTAGTTTCCAACCGCGACTTCGTCAAGCATAATTACTATAAAACATAGTTAACTATGACAATACTTCAGCTTTCCATCAGAGAAATATTTTTTGTAATAACACAGTTCTTTTAAAGATTTTTACCTATATTTTATTAAAATACTAGTTTGCCGCCCCGATTTCTGTCGCGTTGAAGACAAGTATATCCTAAAAGATCTCCTATGTCAATCTACGATAGTGTACTTCCAGACATTACCTCTTACAAACAAATTTTACCTCTTTACAATATAAGTATAGATCAAATACCTACTAGCAACTAGTTTAGAGCTCTCAACTTGACCGCACCCACAGCACGTGCATTGGCTTAACATTATTCTTGTCACTGTCGCACTACTGGTGAACTACGAATGCAAGATAGAGACAGAAACATAATATATTTAAGCTTAAGTACGTGCCAAGTACCGTTTCTTAATATTGACCACTTTTCTTCTCTTTTTCTTATTAGATGGCAAACAAGCCGTCGGCCTACTTGATGTTAAGTGGTCACCGCTGCCTATACACATCTGCAATACCAGAGGCCTTCACATACGTTGCCATACCAGAGACAAAGTTGAAATGTCTCACGTGCCCGTTATTACACCGGCACCCATACCCTTCAATCCGGAACACACGCTGCTTAGCGGCAGAAGTAAGTATGGTGGCCGTACTACGTAGTAGTACTTACCCGGGCGAGCGCCTTCACAAAGAGCTCTTCTACTACAAAAATAATATTGCTATAATAACAATTACTTGGCTTCGGCCCGTCATACGAATCTCAAAGGTCCAGATCTTTAATGGTACTGAGTCATGTAAAAAAAAAAAAAAAAATACCAGTAAGAGCGTCCCCAATTGGGCGGGGTTGGGGGGAGTAGAGAGAGGAAGTTGCTCCCTCCCTCCCAAGATAAAAAAAGTAGCCAAGCAAAGCAATCAAAGTCCTTAGTCCCCTCACTTGACTTGCTTGACCGATCATTTCTGCTCATCGAAACTCGAATGAATTCACATTCTAAGTCCAATTTCGAATCTTCAAATGCTCTGGACTTTATTCACAATTCATAATTTCTCCATCTTCCATTTGTATCGACTTGCCTCCTAGCTAACTAAGCGTATTAGTCGCGCTTAAGTACTAAGTGGCTACTAATACGTTAAGTTCTTGGGTTCCATTCCTAGGTCAAGCAATTAGTTATTGGGTTCTTTTATGAAATTCTCAGTGCCCGGTTAATGTACAAAAAAAGCCAAATCATTTATTTAAATTACACCATTAAAAGGCACTTTTGAACGCCATGACATGAAAAAAGAATTATTAATATTGAATCTAGTCGCACATTCCAAAAGGTACTTTTGCATAAAGAAGAATGAGTAAGAAACTCCATTGCAATAACAAATCCTACATGGCAATAGGCTCGCCCCCTATTACGTGGGACCTAAACATACCGGCGAACTGTAGGTGTACATTAGTACACCTCTGCCTAACCCTTCAGGGAACACACGCGTGATTGTATGTTATGTAATAATAGTCCCACTTGTTACAGTCCCACTGCTGGAAAAAGGCCTCTTCTCATACAAAGAAGGCAAGAAGTTTGGCCTGAAAATTAAATAACCTAGTTTTCAACTACATAATGTAATTCAGCGTACGATCGCGTGCATTTGACTAGAGATTAAGTAAGTTTTCATTACGTAACCACTACGTAAGTACCTACTGACCTTTTAGAAGATTTGTAGATTGTAGTGTGGGTAAAATTGTTATTTATGATTTTGTTGTTTTGCTATGGAGTATGATTTTAATGGTCGTAAAATTTGGTAAAACATTTAAAGCTAATATTAAAAACTAGCCTTTGACCCGGGATTTCGTCCGCTTAAATATCAATTATCACGGAAATCGTAGAATGAAAAGAAGCCTATAGCCTATTCTTGGGGTTCAATTATACCCCGTACAATTTTTTTTATAAAAATCGGTTCAGTAGTTTAGTCGTGAAACTGCAACAGACAGACAGAGTAATTTTCGCATTTATAATGATAATTTAAGTATGACTACGCTTCAATCAACACAATTAGTACAATTAGTAGTAGTAGTAGAGCTCTTTGTGAAGGAGTTCAACCAAGGAAGTACTACCACCATACTTATTTCTGCCGCAAAGGAGCGTTGCTGTGTTCCTGTTAAGGGTATGGGTGCCGGTGTAATTACACGCACATAAGACATTTCAACTTAGTCTTTGGGATGGCAATGCATTTGCAAGGCCTCTGGTATTGCACATGTCTGTAGGCAGCGGTGACCACTTAACATCAGGTAGGCCGTCGGCTTGTATGCCATTCACTGAAATTATATTTAAAGAATTAATATTGAACTGCCTCGTTAGCCTAGTGGTCCTAAGCACGACTGCTACGCTAGAGGTGCTAGGTTCGATTCCTAGGTCTAGCAAAAAGTGTTATTGGGTTTTTCTACGAAATTCTCAGTAGCAGCTCGGAGTTTGGATTTGCGTCCGGTTAATGGCAATAGGCTCGCCCCCTATTACATGGGACCTAAACATACCGGCGAACTGTGGGTGTACATTGGTACACCTCTGACCAACCCTTCTTTTTTTATATTGATCCAATAAGAAACAAGGTAGCTACTAAGTATACTTTCCATCGCGTGTTTGCAACTGTGAGTCCAATTAATGTTTAATACGTAATTAGGCATGGCCTTCCACGAGACGGCTTGATGTTTCTAATTCTGTGCGTGCGTGTATGACTGACCTTTCACTCGTCAAACTCGAAGCTTTGATTGGCTGGAATTATTTATTTGAAATTGGTCTCTCATGTATGAGGCTATGGGAAAATTGACATGGGCTAGTAACAATGTGACGTTTTTCTATGTCATATATACTTTCTAAGTTGATCTTGGACAACTAGATTCAATAGTTTTAGTTAAATGACGTCCGACAGTGCCTTATAATGGTCTAATTGGAATAAATGAATTGACTTTGACTTTGAAACCTCTTCCTACCCAATTACGGTGCACAGCAATATTCGCCGAGAAATATATTAGAAAATTGTCAAAGGGAAGCGAGGAACTCTTATATACTACATTATATACAGAGACACTTGCAAAAAACGATATCAAATCTCTCGCGCCGCGCTTTGCAAAACTGCCCGTATTTGTAATACTAAATGTATTTAACTTTACACGTACCAAAACCCACCTTTGCCTTTAAAACATAGAGTTTATTTTTCAACAGTTGCGCTGAACAGGAAATATTAGCTATTACTTTTCAGCTCCAAAGCAAAATATACTTTATCTCAAAGACAGAAAAGTTGATTGTCGAATGTACAGCCAACTCGCTTTATTCAATAAAGTTTGACTGAAATGTTGTAGCAAATAGTACTCTGTTTTGTTGGTGTTAAGGTGCTTATTTCAATGGTAATAAATATTAGGGGGTTTGCTACCGGTAGTACATTTGCAGTGATGTCTTAAGGGTGGCAATCTGTTTCCATTGTATGTTCTATAAATAGGATTGTCGTGTGGAAATGTACTTCCGGAGTCGTGGAGGATTACTTCTTAAGGTGCGAGGTAATAAGGTCGTGTATTTGGATGAAAGACGTCGTAACGAAGATTACTACAATTCATTGAAAAGAATAAGCTGTTCCATACATTTTGACCTTGTAGATGTGCATGAAAAATCATTTTTTTTTTGTTAGTTCCCACTAAATGTCACAAACGGAAGGTCAGAATTTAAAAAAATCGTAGCACCTATGGCGTAGCATGCGTAGACCTTTGCTACGACGTAGCAATTGCTATGGTCATCTAATCAACATTCGTAAGTAAAATAATACTGGTATTCTATAACGGGCCTGTTGGTCTAGTGGTTACTGGCCCTGACTGCTAAGCCGGAGGTCGTGGGTTCGATTCCCACCCAGGACAAACTTTGTGTGATGAGCATGATTGTTTGTTCTGTGTCTGGGTGTGATTTATCTATAATATGTAAGTATTTATAAATTATATAAGTATGTAGGTATATCAGTTGTCTGGTTACCATAACACAAGCTCTGCTTAGCTTAGGATCAGATAGCCGTGTGTGAGTTGTCCCAAGATATTTATTTATTTATTTTATTATTGTTTTAGCCCTATTATTGGCCCAATGCAAAGAAATGGCCTCTTCTCATACAGAGAAGACACGCACATAGACCACCACGTTTGCTCAAGTTGGATTGGCGATTTCAGACTTACATTAACAATATTATACTCATATACTCATATATCACGCTTCAACACACACGACCGGAGCAGTAACCCCAAAACCTAACTAAAACTATAACTAGTTCCACATATAAATCAACACCAACCAAATCGATCGCATCTTCCCGTACCGTATGCCAGTGTTAACGTACCGCCTCCACCTCGTACATCACCGCCGCCTCCTCCCCCCTGTTCCTGCTTCCCCCCGCACCCTCGCCCCCCCCGCCCCCTCACCCACCCTCCTGTCACCGTATTCGGGTCATCGACATCAGCTCGCAAACCCGGTATCACAGTTAGCCCGGTAGTACAATCAACCCTGGAAACATGGTCAGAATTTTACATTCCCAGCTCGATTTTGTCGGTTGTAATAAGGGTGGATATTGTAGTTAGTGTAATGAAATTGGAGGTTGTTGACTGTACGAGTGAGACGTGGATTTAGTACGTTTTTTTATGTATATTTCTGTGGAGTTTTTGCATGATTTGTAGGGTTTGTTATGGGTGATAAGTTGTGAGGATTTGGTTTGGAGACGTAAGATAGGTGTGCTGAATTATGTGAGGAACTTATCAAGCTGCAAATGAAGTAGGAAATGCCCTGCTGTTGGCAGTAGGTACTGAATTGTAACAGTAACAAAGAAAATGTTGAGTACCAGCCAGTCATATCAGAAAGAAAATTGAAGGTTGTCGTTGCTTAGATTTTATTTAAATATAGAATTAAATTAATTGAACAGTGAATTAAGTAATAAGTATGGAAAAGTAAGTGTGAATAAATTACTTAACTTGCACGTACATGTTTGGATACACACATGAAAAAAAATCGAATAAATCCACAACCAGAGTGTATCCTGAATTACAATAATAATAATATTTTTCTGTATTTTCAACTGCACCAAATAAGGAGAACAATGAGAGAGGCGAGACTTCTGACAAAATTAGTCTAATTACATGTTGGTCAACAAGAAAGTAATAAAATTCGCTGAAATTTTGAACACAGGACAATATCCACTTATTTCTAGGACAGTGGTTAGTCAGTTTTCCGTCAAAAAGAAATTAAACTGTTCAAAAATAAGTTATAATTTAAAAATCATAATGATTTTTAATCTTGTACGAGATTTTGACATTTTTGTTGACTGCAAACATTTTCGTTTTCATTATTCTACCCACTAATTATCATCATCTTTATTTACTTATTGACAGGGAGCAATACCAGTTTTTTTTTTAAATTCGCATTTAAATCTCAGTCTCAGTGTGTCAAAAATGCCTCCATTTTTTTTGACAAGTCTTTGACATTGATTGTCACTGAGATGAGATTGCGGATACACCACTCGGAGTACGACAAGACTGCTATTCTATGTCACGGACACTCCCCTCAAAACACGTATCGACAAGAAAAAAGAAGTATAAATCCACAGACAAACCTAGACCTAGTTACTAAACATCTGTGGATTTAAATACAGTGGTGCATTCTTCCGTGATTGTTTACAAGTTCAACTAATCCCGTATTCAGGTCAAACACTGGAATCTATGCAGATTTGTGTGAGAGTGAATCTGTTAAAAAACAAATATAAGGAAAATAGAAACGGTCAGAATTCAATAATTAGGGTAAATTCTTTGAATACTCGAACTGCCTCGTTACCCTTATAAACTAAAATCGCTGAAAAACGATTATAAAAATTCTCCATTGTTGAAATAATTTTTAAAATCGATTCAATACTTTCTGAGGTTATCCATCACAAACAAAAATACAAATATTTTCTCTTCATAATATTAGTTTACAAAACATTCAGCGACGATGTCTCGTAATTTACAATTATTTTCACTTCCAATTTGTAAGTGTAGTGTTACTCAACATGATTTTCACTTAATCCCAGAATACACGCGAACCACGCGATCATATATCTCCCGAACCCCTTTTTACAAAGCTTAAAAAATGATAAAAGCGTGTCACGTTACAAAAATCCGTCGCACGGGAATCGAACTTAAGCCGTCCATTAAGGGAACGGCACGCAATCCGCATTGTGAACTTAATGTACACGATTTTTATGACGTAAAACGGAATAATTTAGTTGGACATGAAATGGGCCCTTCACCCTATTTGCATGCAGTCGTACAGAGTAGCTTTTGATGTCAGAGGTTGCAGTGGTCAATAATTTATTACATACTTTCTAAAGTTTTATAAGAAAAGACAAGAAAAAGTTTAGAAAAAGTTTTATTTACCTTAAGTATGTATATATAAAACCAAGTAAATGATCAATTTCAACACCAGTTATGCCTAAAACTATTATTTATTTATTTTAACACGGTATTGAAAAGCCAATTACAATAATATAGAAGAAGAATAATTATCATAATCAATGTACACAAGCATCCAAAAATATCTACATCTAGAATATGTATAAAGACATTAAATAACAAATATTATGTGTATATTAAATAAAAACATAATATTTTAGCCGGAGGGCAATCTTCTTACCTTTAGAAACGGTCAAATCTTGGTCGAAATCGAGTTGAGATTGCAACTAGATTTTAAAAGATTTTAATTACATACTTATAATAATCTTGCCTAGATAAATTATCACAACATAAAATAAAACATTACATTTCATAAACAAAAAATAAACAAAAAGCAGCAGCTGCACAGCATGTGACACTACTCTGTGTACAGCTGAGAGCGCACGCGACTGACGCGGATTTGATGCAGGTCACATAGTGTGGAGGAGGAGCTTGTTGTTGCAATTATTGATTATAAATCCATATTTTACAGAAGTATGTACCTACTACAGTACTAGACAGGGTTTAAATCGTCATCATCACCTCATTATCATATCGAACTATAGCCGGCCACTGCTAAACGTAGGCCTCTAACAAAGAGCGCCAACATCCCGGTTTTGGCCAAATTTTCATAATGATCTTTAATTATAAATACCTACCACATAAATACACTTACGAAAAAACATTTAATGGCTGCTACCGACAACGCAGTCAAAGTGGCCAAATTCTGGGCCACAATAATATAAAATCTATATTATAGTTTGTCATCGAAACGCTAAGAAGAATGATTGACTAGGTATTGTTCAATGAAATAAAGAACGTACAAAAAAACCCGTGCTATATATTTCGTTTTTGATTTTGTTTTTCAAAACTTAAAGTTTCCGTTTTTTTTTTTAAAAAAAAAACTGATTCAATCCTCACGAGGATGACTTCTTGATTGTAGCAAGTGAACCGCTCAGCCAATCAAAACTCAAAAGACATCTTTTCTAATTAGGTGACGCCCATCAAACGTAACAAAAGAAAACCGTCACAAAGACACATCATAATTCAATAAACCAAAATTACAAAACAAAAAAAAAATCGCAACATGTGTCGCAAATATCGCGACAATAAATCGCACTCCATACTAATCGCTTGGTCATGCTTGCAATATAATTAGTTTCCTCTTCTTCCTTCTCCTTCCCACTCACAGTAAACGCAGTTTGGTAACGTGCTGTCTCGCTCGCACGTAGTGTTATAATTAGTGTGTTATCTGTCGTCTCTGTCGCACGCGTCGTTCGGAAGTAGGCCGGGAGTCGGGATTGCGAAATGTATTGTAAGAATAAATATTTGTTACGTTTCAAACTAGTTCGGGCTAAACTAGTTTAAGTAGTTTAGGTAAATTAAATTAGGAATTAGTTACAGTTTTTGACGTATTTTCGGAATTTCAAATTTTCGACGTGTTGCGAGTTCGATTCCCGAACGGAACAAATATTTTTATGGCCTATCAGACAATTAGTGTAACTAAATGAATATGATTATAGGTAGTTGTTCCAGGTCTGGTTGCCATTGTATGGGAGTTTGTATGTTTGTAAACTCACCTACGATACAGGAGCCATCACTAGCGTGGGACAATGTTTTTTGACAATTCAATTTACTAACTATGTATTTATTGATTTCAAAGCAACTAAATATCTAATTTTACACTTAAACACCTCAACAACTGGACCAATTTTGACTAGGCTCACTGGCAGGTACCTGATGTTATAAGGAGTAACTCGGGGTACTTTAATTTCATAAAAATGATAGTCTAGTGTATTTTTAGTCTTATCATTCGCGCGTAAGAAATCCTTGATAACCGAGATTCATTTGCACTCGCGGACATAATCTGATACATAAATAAATAAACAATAAGGCATCTCTACGGTTTCTTAATAACTAGTACCAAAGTTAGGGTCCACCCATCCTGCCAGGGTTACAGAATATGTTCAAAAGTCGCTCTGGCCCTAGAACGCAAAAGGCATTAGGAGGAACATGGATGGGTCTTAGTCAGGTAGATCTGACACTCTCATCCGCTCCAGTCAGAGCGGAAGAAGTCACCTGATGACTTCCCAATCTTAACAAAAAAGGGGCAAACCCATAGATTACATAATTATATAAGTCAAAATTCAAATTAGTCCTATCTTCTTCGAGAACTTGACAAAACCCTTTCTACCTCGCCCCAAAAAAGCCACTCTGTAATAACACACAGACATTCATACGCATCACTTAGATGCTTTCGTTTCGCGACGCACTGAATTATTCATGAAGTGGGAGCGTGTCATGATAAATGTGCGGTGTTCGCGCGGTAGCCGCCTGAATGTTACGTCTTTATACTGTGTAGGTATTTGGGAGGTAAAGTGGGGCAAAGATGTGTAGATAGATACAACGCTTTGTTGTGTAAGTAAAAGAGTGTCCATGGAGTTTCTTGCTCGTTCTTCTCCATAGAGATCTACGCTTTGGAACGAGCAACTAGCTTCAACTTTAAACTGTAACTTCTTGACATTCAAAAGTGCCTGTAAATGGTGTAATTGAAATAAATGCTTTGACTTTGACTTTGATTTTGTGTATTTCAAGAGATAGTATTTGGGAGATATTTCAGGCATTGTCATTGTGGCTGTCTTAAAGGGAGGTTTAGGTCCAGCAGTGGACGTCGTTCGGTTGATATGATGACGATGACTCTATGTGACACATAAATATGAATTTTGAATAAGGGTGTCACCATAAAAAATATTTTGCAATCTGTATCTATGTAATATGTAACTATATTGTGTTGTAACGACAAATAAAAGGGATTTATCGGTGAATGTACATAAAAAATACCTATTATTTAATAAAGCATCCTCCTTTGCTAAAGTCAGTTAAAAATTTGCTGACTTCCATTTTCAGTTCCCAAGCTACCTTTTTCTTTTTTGTGTTTCACTACAATAGTTTCAGTGGTTTGATCGTGATGAGGTAGACAGACAGACAGAGTTACTCACACATATATTATGTAATATTAGAGTGGATGATACTGACTAACTTGTAAAAACCCACGATAAAAACTTAATTGAAAAGAGTGTCGGTGGAGTTACTTGCTCGTTCTTCCCCATAGATGCCTACTTACGTTTTAAAACGAGCGACTAGCTTCGTCTTTCATCTTTCTAACTGATCGACTCCTTGATAATTCACAAGTAAATGGTTTAGTTGAAATAAATGCTTTGACTTTACTCGCTAAAGGAATTTTCAAAACAAACTGTAAATAAAACGTTTTAATGTCGACATTACATTGGAGAGAATGTATACTTTTGGATAGTAACCGCATTTGGCAAGACTTATTGTAAACAGTCTTGGTAGCCATTATGTTGCCAACCATCGGTTGTCTGCCGGACACGCCCCAAATCAATAAATCAACAACAACTATCATAATGTTTATTGATGCCGAAATGCTCTAATACGTTTATTTATTAAAGAGTAACCTACTGTTGCCGAAATCCGCCTTTTATTAATCACAGGCAACTACATTTTTTTACTCTCAATCTCAATCTATCAAAAATACCTCTACCTACATTTTTGACGTGTCTTTGACATTGATTAATTATCGATGAGATGAGATTTTGATTCGATTTTGAATGCTTATATTTACGGAATTAGCTTTTAAGAGGGCAATTTTACTTAATTTTATTAACGATTACAATTTAATACTAAAAAATAACTCTAAATTACCTAAATATGACTTTAAGTGTCGCTAAGATGAGATTGTGACTGGCTGATTTTCAGCGTTTTTAATTATTAGTATTGGCCATTGTTATCCGTCTTACTTAGTATAAATAATTGCATAAGAGCAAGCACAATACTCTTTTTTTAAACACTGGCAATTGGAAGTAGTAAAAACGTTTTCACAAACAATAAATAAAAAAAAGAACAGCTCCCGGCCTTTTTATTTAGGGCTGCATGCTTTAAATTAGCATTTAAAATAAGGGGTAGCCTAACAATTTTACGAGAGTACACTCAATTTGTATCCCTACCTCTTAATTTGCAGATATTAAAGGTTACATTCGCATGTCATTAACATTCGCAACTGCATATTTTTCTTGGTACATTTAGACTTCATCTCTGAAACTCGCGTTTACTCTTATGTAGATGTAAATAAGGATCAATTTTGCGTGTTTTTGAAAATTGTGAAGTTGAATGGATTATGTTTTAGGGTCCCTTAGCATATGACAGTTGTTTTCAAGTGACCGGGGTACCATAAAAGATTTATGTAGGTCAGCAGAAAGAATTGATTGTGACGAGATAATATTGTTAGAGATTTTGACTCTATTTTTGTGACAGACATCTTTTTTTTAGGACAATGTGTGTCAGCTATTGTTATGCTAAAATGTTTTGAAGTATAAGCTTATGGGATTCTAAATATGTATATTATACAGATTAGTTTGACATTTGAAACTAATGTTTTCGTTTATGCTTTTAAGGGGCTATCCGAACACAGGATACCGAAAACGCACATTTTTTTTTCGCATAGTCTGGGGTATTGGTGTATAGGTATATCAAGCCTGAAAAGACTTATCTATAAATATTTACCGAAAATAAAGTAGTAGCATGGTAAAAAAACGCAAACGGAGCGCATAAAAAAAAATTCGTCTCGTAAGTCGCACAATTTTATGCGTAAACAATTATAATTGTATGTAATGATATTTAGGGAAATTCGTAAACTTAAGACATATTTATAAATTTAATGAAAACCTTAAAAACACTGTGTTTTTGGCAGTCATTCGATTCAACTTACATCAAACGTATCGCTATTTTGAACCTTATTTGAGGCCGAGATGTGTTATTGTGGATATTACATTAAGTAATTTTTTAGTTTTGTTTATAAGCAGCTAGCCGTCTTTCTTTATTAAATGATATATACTCGTAATTGGCGTATACATTAGTAATAATACTTAATTATGAGTACTAGTTCCATTATCAATGTTTTATGTATATGCCGTTGGTGTACTTTATTGAATAAATAAATAAATCATACAATTTATACAATAACTAATGATTGTTGGTTAATATTACGACTCGTTAATTTTGCTACCATTTTAAAATCCTATGAAGCAAGCTCACAGTTCATTATTATTTATAATCTGCTAAATAATTACTAAAATTAATAATAAGTATTTGAAGATCGATGCTAATTAATCGTTTCAATTGTACATTGTTGACTTCAAACGTTCATCTGTCAAATTGTCAATCAATTGAAGTATCGAAAATCGATTCCAATACGAGTGATATAAATAGAACAACTCTATGTAACAGATATATGCACTTTTGGCACCGCTCTCTTCCTTATGACTGGGAGTATGCACAAATTATACGACAACGCAACCAAAAATAGACTGTACGGCAAACAAAATAGAGTTAAAATTCGGCTGGTAAGTTTCCTGTGACATTTAGTAATTTCACGTGGACATTTCTGACTAGAAATGCGGCTCAACATATCGGTCAGACAAAATCTGTATTTAGAAGCTCAGTCACTCCGATTTCCCTGTAAACGTTAGTCGTGAATATATTTGTATTGTGAAAATGAATAAAAAGGGCAAAAATAAAAAAGGGAAAGTACCAAATCCTGTTCCTGTACAGGAGGAAAAAAGTGGTGAAAAAGTTGAAGATGTGGCAGTGCCTGTCGCGGATAAGAAGGATATAGTAGGATTAATTACTGACATAATTCCGAATTTAGAAGAAAAAGTTGAGAAACTTAAAGAAGAACGTGTGCCAGAAATTGTGAGTGAAATTATAACACCAGCTGTTGATGTGAAGGATGAAGACACTCCTAAAAAGCCCAAACGTAATAGAGGAAAGAAGAAAAAAGGTAAAGACGATGATTTTGAGGATAACTTAGAAGAATTTAAGGAAACTGATAATCAGCCGCTTGTGGAAGAAACAAAAGTTGAAGTTCTAGATGTTGAGAGTAAAACAGAGGAGTTACCTCCTATAACTCCAACAGCTCGTAAGAAGAAAAACAAAAAGAAGAATGCAGATCAAAAGGCTGAAGAAGTAATTCCACCGGAACAGGAACTTACAACTATTCCGATAGAGAAAGAAATAAAAGAACCTGAAATTAAAGAGGCTGTACCAGATATCGCCCAAGAGTTTTTAAAAACAGATATTTTGGATAGTGAAGTAAAGTCTTCCAAAAAGAAGAATAAGAAAAAGAAGCGCACTGATTCTGAGAAATCTGACAAAGAAGAATTCTCTTGTACTGCTGCTTTCCAAAAAATACTTGATGACAAGGATGAGCAAGAAGTAAAAGTGGAAGAGAAGATTGATGAGCCCATTATCCCGTTAGAAAGTGTTAAGGCTGATATTCAAAATGTTGAAACTAAATTAGAAAAGACTGAAGAAACTTTACCAGTACAACCTGTAATTGAAAAGGCACTAACACCAATGAGAGAACTAGAAGAAACAAAAGAAGCACCAGTTCCTGAAGGTAAAGGTAAAAAGAAAAATAAGAAAGACAAAAAACAAACTCCAAAACTTGAAGAAATACCTCATGTAGTTGAATCAAAGTCTGATCAAACTATCACCGTGACCGACTTCGAAACCCTTGCGCAAAGTGTTGTCGAAGAACAAAAAGATGTTCCAACAATCAGCCAAGAAGATAAAGGTAAAGATATTGCAATAGCAGAATCACCTGAACCTGTAATTGGAGATTTGAGTCCAAAACCTAAAGCTAAAATCGCAAAACCTGTAGAAAAGAAACGCAAAGGAAAGCATGAAACTGAAACCATACCACAAAATATTCAGGAACCAGAGTTTGTAAAAGTTGAAGATGACCCTTTTAAGGTTAAACTGGAGATTGTTGAACCTGAACCGTTGGTGTTGGAAAAACCAGCTGTTGTTGAACTACAGACTACAGAACCTGAGATTACTAGTGATATTACTTGTATGGTACCAGATGAAGACGAAAAACTTATAGCCCAAGAGTTTGAGTTGCTTGCAGAAAAAGCTATGGGAAAGAAACGGAAAAAGGGAGCAAAAGCCCCTAAAGCGCTTGACATTGCTAGTGGTGATCAAGAACAAAAACTGGAATCTGATACCAAACAACCTGATACCAAGGAGACTACCAAAGAACAACTGGCAGTAATAACAGAAATACTAACTCCCCAGATTGAACAGCAAGAGTTCGTAATTATGAGTGAAAAATCTGACATGCCAAGTACGGTTGATACTGTGAAAGATATAACAAAAACTCTCAAACCCGTAGTACCTGAATTCCAAGGAAAGGTACTGTTAACACCCGAAAATATCACTGAAGAAATGGAATTTACTAAAACTGAAGAAACCACACAATCGACTGAGGATAAACAAAAGACTGAATCTAAACAAAGTAAGAAGCGAAGGAAGTCTCCTAAACCCCCAAGAAAGACTGATGAATTACCAAAGACAGAAGAACGAGCAATAACACCGAAACCAGAAGTAGCATCAGCTCAAGAAACATCCAAATCCGAAGATATCACAAAGGAAAGTTTAGCTGAGAAAGTAGAAGCTTCTAATATTACAAAAATGTATGATATCGAAATAAGTAGCATTCGACCATCAGAATCTGGAGGTTCTGTTTCTGACATCGTACCCGATATCACATATACACGCGCCTCAAGCCAACAGCTACGCGATGATAATAATAACACCGTTATCAGAGAAATATTTCCTGAAACAGTGCCTGTATTAGATATTCCTTTAATAAAGGAAAGTGCGCAAGTTCTTAGGAAATCAGAAGAAAAACGAACGCCTCCTAAAGAAGAGAAAACAGATATAAAATCCAAAATGA
This sequence comes from Caradrina clavipalpis, assembly GCA_932526535.1. Classification (NCBI taxonomy): domain Eukaryota; kingdom Metazoa; phylum Arthropoda; class Insecta; order Lepidoptera; family Noctuidae; genus Caradrina; species Caradrina clavipalpis. Next base: position 12,448,360 of record OW052111.1, read on the forward strand.
TGGAAGTAAATCAAGATATGGAGGAATTAAGACTGTCAATTGAAAGATCTTTAGCAGAACTGACTTCAATGGAGAAGAGCGAAGATGCCATTGAAAAAGAGTTCGAAGCAACCAGAACGAAAGCTAAAAATGTATCAAGCCTTCTATTTGGTACTGATGAAAGTGCTGTAACACAAAAGCCAAGCGTCGAAGAAAAAGGTAAAGATATTCCTTTAGTGGAAGCTGCTGTTAGTATCCCTATAGAAGAACATGAAATGCCAATTGCCATTAAAGATAGTAACAAACAGAAATCCGAAGAAAAACCCAAACCTGAAGAAAGAAAATCAAAAAAAGATAAAAGCAAAAAGCATCATGCAGAAGAAAAAAAGATACCACCACCTGTTGTTGAAAGTGAAGCTGCAGAACCTATACCAGAAAGTAAAACTATTGAAACGCCTACTAAAGTAGATGATAAAACGATAACAGACATGCCTACTGAGGCCATACCAAGCATTGACAAACCTTTGCCTGAACCACAGAAAGTCGTTGAACGTGTCATGACTCCAATACCATTACCACCGGTAGAAGAAAAGAAGACTGAAATACCTGAAACAGACAAGAAAGACGCTGAAAAACCCAAAGAACCAATAACAGAAACACCAACAGATGTCCCACCAGTATGCCCTTCAAGAAAAGATAACAAAGGTAAAAACAAGAAGAAGAAAGGCAAGCAAGATACTCAAATGACTGCAGCCACACAGAGTACACCAACTACAGCCCAATCACAGCCCACACAAGAAACAAAGAAAGAAGACAAATCAGAATCGAAATCAGAAGGAAAATCTGAAACAAAAGATAAAGGTGAAAGTACAGAAAAGGGTAAACAACAGGCAAGTAACATCGATTCTGAAACACAAGACGAATCTATCCCTGGCTTTGATTACGAACCGATAGAAAACTTTGAAGACGCGCTCACGTCAAGTACAGATGACGTAAACAAGACTTTCGAAATGATAATAAAAGAATCACAAGAACAAAACAATCCCAAGATAAACATAATAGCACCAGATGGACAAAAAACCCCAGTTTCGCCGCCAAAAAACTTGCTAGGCCATCCCGATATTCCTGTACGATCGAATAAAAGAGACTTCAAAAAGGAAAAAGATAAAATTCCAAATGAAATCACAGCTCGGGTTAAGATAAAAGATTCTATAGAAGTCGAAAGGAAACAGACTAAGAATACGCAGACTAATAATAAAATAAAAGAGTTTTGTAAAGATTACAAAATGGATGACAATAATGATTTTGTTTACAAGTATAGTTTTAGGAAAGTGTTTTTGCAGAGTTCTTGTCATGTTTGTAAGAAGAATTTGAGTGGTTCCCGCGTGCCGTGTAGCTATTGTAACCTGCTGTTCTACTGCAGCAGTAAGCATAAGGATGATGACTGGCCTCAGCATCAGGCGCTGTGCTTCGCTGTGTCTACCATCGTACATCTGAAAGGTAACCTTATGTTTTCTTCTTTAAGATCTATAATTACACTTTGCTTATATGCGAAAGTAACTCTATCTGCCTGTTAAGCTTTTATGACTAAACCACTGAACCAATTTTAATGAAATTTGATACGGGGTAAGTTTGAACCCCAAGAATGGACATAGGCTACTTTTTTTTTTGCAATTTCAACTGCGTCCGCGTTAATCGACTTTTACGCAGACGAAGTCGAGGACATAAGCTAGTAGTTTATATTTTCTTGATTTTTGTAATAGTGCAGATGTGATTGTGTATTAGTAGTAGCAAAAATGTGACGTCACAGTTTACTTTTACCATACAAAATCTATGAAGGAATCGCAATTAGACAGCTCATAAAAAGTATGTCAATTATGGACTGACAAACAGAGAGTCTTTTTTATAACATAATGTAAAGTCAAAGAATTCATTTCAATTAGGCCATTTACAGGCACTTTTGAATTGTCAAGAAGTACTATAGAAAGTTAAAGCTAGTTGCTCCAAAGGAAGGGAGATAATGCTAACAAAAATCCTATTCCACAGATCAAAAACACATATACGGAGAAGCAAAGAACCTAACAGGCCACGACTACCGGCTGATAAGAATGCAGATGATAGTGTCCTGTGAGAAGGTGCTGAACAGACGGCTGGTGCCATGGGAGCAGGAGGCCCTGCTGTACCCCAGGATCTGTGCCCATGTGCCGTGCCGGGAGTGGCGGCAGAATAAGCTGAGCGATTGTCAAGGCTGTGGGCAGGTTGGTCTATAGATGTAGTGTAAATTTTACTAGGATTATATGGGTTGTAAAAAGACACGTTATATAATATAGTTGGGAACTACGCATACTGCTCTTCAAATTAAGTAATGTTGAGTGAAAAATATTAATGGGACACAAGTTGAATTTCTGATGTGAGAATTAAAATTAAAGCTATCAATCCATTTATAGCATGCAATAAAAGCAGATTAACATTTGATCATTGTCCCTATGCGTGGATGTAAGAGTACAGACAGTATCTAAAGTATAGTTATGATAATTATAATAAAAAATGTTTACATGAAGGAACTAAAAAAAATGTTTCGTCTGTGGAACTTTGGCCTTTAACTAAAAGGTTCTCAGGTAAGAACCAAAATAAAAAAATGAGGGGAAATACACGTAATTTTCTTATTCATTTGATGTCAGAGGGTAGAGTTTTCTGTCATAGCTAAACTATGTAAAGATAGACTCATCGGACGACCTGAATAAAACCACAGGAAGACGCTAGATGCAGGCCGCTTCCAAGCGGTCCTTTTGTAAATCTATGAGGAAGGCCTATGTACCAGCAGTGGACGTCCTGCGACTGATATGATGATGATGATGTAAAGATTACATATTACTTTCCCTACAGATTTCCTTCTGCACCGACAACCCCGACCACATCCCCAAGTCTCATTCTCGCTGGTGCAAGTCATACTCCCTCTATGAGAAGCTGGTGTGCTACCAGCAGATCAAGGGTCGCCTGGAGCCGACGATGCCGACCAAAGTGCTGCTACAACCGCAGCAGATACCGGAGAAGATTAATGAAGTTCTCGCCTCTATGTATGAAGAGAAAATTGGTGAGTGAGGGATATTTTTCAAGTTTTTAGAAGCCAGTGTAAACCTTGAGTAAACTCTTGATTCCATTAAATACTTCGACTATTTTTGCTTAGTATTGAATTTCATTAACGATTTTTGGTTTACGTTGATTCTGTAAAATTCAGACATGAAATATGTAGTATTCAATTTATACTTCAGAGAAATAATTTAATTTGTTGATTTCTAACAATATCTTGTAGACCATACATACTCGTAAAATTCAGTCGTCACTATTCTTGAAAGTAAATAAGTGTAGGTTATCAGAATTTATGTATTTATTTATTAAACTTTATGCCCATAATGTAAAAAATACACTTACTGACGGACTTAAGGTCTTAGGCATTTTCTACCAGTCTACCTTAACCTTGAAAATGGCCATGCATTGAAACTAGCAAGTCAGTCATAAGGCTCTGAAATGTCAGATCATTATGAAAAGACTATATACCAAGCCGTGTCCCCCGAATTCGGTGACGTATTTAGTTACTGCGCCACTTCCGTTGGTCATAGCGTGATGTTCAATGTTTATAAACCTTCCTCTTGAATCACTTTATCTATTGGTTAAAACCGCATTAAAGTCCGTTGCGTAGTTTAAAAGATTTAGGCGTACTGAGGTACAAACTGCGGGTTTGTTTTATACTATGTAGAGATGATGTAAACTTAGTGAAATCTCTAGCTATTATCTAGCATTTTGCGGTTTTAATAAAAAAAAAAACCAAGTACAGCAGTATTCTCGAAAAAAATTTCCGTGAAACTCCGCAAGCAGAGCATTTCTCCCAGTTTTTGCTACCCCAGTAACATCTGTCCATTTAGAACAAGATAACTTAAACAAAAACGGGGAGAGAATGGCCAATTTCAATCTGGGACAAAACGCTCAGCTGTTGTAGGTATAGAGGAGAAAGTAAAAAGGGGTTGTTTTATTAAATAAAAAACATCGGACAAGACTGAGCTGAAGTCCCACATCGAGGGGGTCCCGTACAAATTTGTAGATACGGTCATCAAAAAAAGTCGATTGACAATGTTACTTTTACATATCATTTAAATAGACACAAATAAATAAAATAAATATACCATCACGCCTGTATTCCCCGAAGGGTTAGGCAGAGGTGTACTAATGTACACCCACAGTTCGCCGGTATATTTAGGTCCCATGTAATAGGGGGCGAGCCTATTGCCATTAACCGGGCACAAATCCAAACTCCGAGCTGCTACTGAGAATTTCATAGAAAAACCCAATAACACTTTTTGCTCGACCTGGGAATCGAACCCGGGACCCCTTGCACAGCAGTCGCACTTGCGACCACGAGACCAACGGGGCAGTTACACAAAATAACTAAAATAACAATAATAATATTGTGTTAAATAGACACAAATTAACACAATTCACTGCTATTCAGAATTTTAGTCAATACCTTTTTTTTAAAGGTGGGAAGTCATCAAAATACTTCCCCCGTCCTGGGCGTGGCGGGAGGGATTGTCAGACTTTTACTGACTAAAACCCATCCATGTTCTTTCTTGTGCCCTTTGCGTTCCGGGGGCGCGGTATCTCTTTCGAACAATCCGCAGCCCCGGCAGGCATCGGCCCTTAGTGGCCCCTCCGATAGTCAATATCTAAGATCGCCTTCAAATTAGAGGTGTGATCAAGCGCTGCAGTGGCGTCACAGTGGTGCGCTAGCCGCGCCGCTACTAATTTTCATAAAATTTGTAAGAAGTTCATTTTATCTTAGTTTTTAGATCCATTTCGTATTTCCTCTGTTATGTGCTATGTGATATGTGCTCAATAATAAGGATTTAAAAACCTCAATTAATATTAATCTACTTTTGCAAAGTAACATTCAGTCAGTAACATTTCAGATTTGATTCAATGAACTCTTAGATATTGCTTAAAATTCTGATTAACTGCCTCATTAGCCTAGTGGTCTTAAGCACGACTGCTACGCTAGAGGTCCTGGGTTCGATTCCCAGGTCGAGCAAAGAGTGTTATTGGGTTTTTCTATGAAGTTCTCAGTAGCAGCTCGAAGTTTGGATTTGTGCCCGGTTAATAGCAATAGGCTCGCCTCCTATTAATTACATGGGACTTAAAAACACCGGCGAACTGTGGGTGTACATTGGTAAATCTCTGCCTAACCTTTCGGGCAATACAGGCGTGATGGTATATATATATTTTATACTAGCTTTGCCCGCGACTTCGTCCGCGTGGATTAATAGTTCCCGTTCCCGGGGGATTTCCGGGATGAAAACTATCCTATGTCCTTTCTCGGGTTCCAGACTATATCTGTACAAAATTTCATTGAAATCGGTTCAGTGGTTTAGGCGTGAAGAAGAGACAGACAGACAGAGTTACTTTCGCATTTATAATATTAGTACGGATTAAAATTCTGAGTAGCAGTGAATTGTGTTATTTCATGTCTATTTAAATGATATGTAAAAATAACATTATTATCGATTTTTGTTGCTAACCATACCTACGGACCCTAAAAAGCAAAAGGCACAATAAACGTATTCATTGCGAATATTGCTAGGGGAGAGACCCTCAGTACATTTGACCTAGATTTTAGTTTAATGGTCTGTCCGTCAGACGAAGCGTACTATTTGAAATATTGCAAATAACTGGTTCTGCGTTCGAGTGTTTTTTTATTGGAATCTGTGTGAGAGGAAATTGTGATTGCAATTGGGAATAACATTGAATGGAGTTAGGGATGTTGTAGAAATAATAAAACACATAAAAAAAAATACCATCACGCCTGTATTCCCCGAAGGGTTAGGCAGAGGTGTACCAGTGTACACCCACAGTTCGCCGGTATATTTAGGTCCCATGTAATAGGGGGCGAGCCTATTGCCATTAACCGGGCACAAATCCAAACTCCGAGCTGCTACTGAGAATTTCATAGAAAAACCCAATAACACTTTTTGCTCGACCCGGGAATCGAACCCAGGACCTCTAGCGTAGCAGTCGCGCTCAGGACCACTAGGCCAACGAGGCAGTTAAATAATAAAACATGTCTGTCGATTTTACAATCTTCTTCTTCATCGTGTGGGCAGTAAGGTATAACAACCCCACACACTCTAGTGTCAGAGTTACTAAACCGCCTCAAGGGCCTCTGACATGGTTACCGATATAAGTGATGTCCAAGATGAACTAAGAAAGTACATATGAATTACGATGAATTATGATTTTTGATTTTACGATTGTTGTATACTATGACAATATTTGTATACTATGAATCTATGACAATGTTAATTGGGTAGTACCATACAATCACGCTTGTATTCCCCGAAGGATTAGGCTGACGAAAGTACACCCACAGTTCGCCGGAATGTTTAGATCCCATGCAATAGGGGGCGAGCCTATTGCCATTAACTGGGCACAAATCCTAACTCCGAGCTGCTATTGAGAATTTAATAGAAAAACCCAAAAACACTTTGCTCGACCTGGGAAACGAACTCAAGACCTACATCAACAACAAACAATAATAATAGACTGGTATACGTATTACATCATATCGATGATTCAACAGTAGTAGCTGGTAATAGGCACTATTTTAAAATAATGAGTAAGACTAAATTATGTCATGTATAGGAAATACCAAACAGTGGAAATCTATTAAGTTGATTTATTACTGCATATATTTGTTAGTATTTAACAAAGAGGAGCTCGTGGCTAAATAATTACAGCCGCATAGACCGATCTTCCGGGTTAAGTCACGCTTGCCGAGGTTGGTCTGTGGATGGGTGACCATTTACCATAACGAGTTTTCTCCGTGCCTCGGAAAGCACGTAAAGCCGTTGGTCCCCTCTGTCATTTGTAGATCTTTGACAGTCGTTACTGTTAGTCAGAAGCCAGAAAGTCTGACAACCAGCCTTACCAAGAGTAAGATTAAGAAATAAAAAGATTAAAAAAATAAAGAAGAATAAGATTGTGGAGGTCTGATAGGCAGTCGCTCCATGTAAAATACTGATATTCAGCTGCATTTGGTTCGACTGGAAGCCGACCCCAACATAGTTGGGAAAAGGCTAGGCAGATGATGATGATGATGATGCAGATGATGTGTGTATTGTAGGCGATGAGTGGTCTGTATGTTGTGGTTCGAAATGAAATAGAGCGTGAACACAATTTAATAGATGAAATTAAAATTTTAAATGGAATTAATCAGTCTTTATTTATTATTTCGGGGAAGTACTACCACCATACCTATTTGTGAAGGATTTGGGTTAGGCATTGCACATTGGTCGAGATGGAAAAAGGATGTCTAATAAATACAAGGAAAACCCAGAAAAAGACTCATTAAGTTGAAGAACATTCAGTTACGTCTTTCATTACTACTCAGCTCTCGTTGTTCATAGCGTGATGTTCTCTACGCAATAAAATCCGTTGCGTAGTTTAACAGATCTAAGCGCACAGAGAGACAGACGGTGTGAAGCGACTTTGTTTTATACTATGTTGTGATGTTTTTGTTGTAGATATAACTGATATACAGTATGCTGCGCTGACGCAACTGGCGACAGCACCCCTTACTGCCGCCTACTGCCATCAGCTTTGCAGGACCAAGACTGGTTCTACTGCCAACGGTGTTAGTAAGGTAACAATAGAATAAAAATATTTCGACATACTAATGTAAACGGTAAAATTATGGTGGACAGATGTATTTTTAAATGATTGTTAAATAGTTCAGTTTCAAGTGTTAGTTATCAAGAGATAGTTATATCAATCATAATATTAAGAGAAAGTTAATTTGATTTTATTCAATGACTGTACTGATTTAGAAGTTCTTATTTTCCTTGATCTAGGAATTTCTTAGGTATTGTAGGGACTACAAACGTAAAAACTTACAAACACATATTTGATCCGTGCAGGAATCGAACCTGAAGCACAAAGCAGCAGTTCAGTGCGCTAGTTTTATTTTAAAAAGCTGGAAAGTTTATTTATGTCTTTGAACATGCTTATCTTTAGAACTAATAGTCCGATTCTAAAAAATCTACTTTATTCCTGACTGCTATAGGCTAGAACGATCACGTAGATGAAGTCACGGTCAAAAGCAAGCTCAATAATAACACATGCAACACTCTTCAATTTCAGAAGTCCTCCTTCACAATCCACGTGGTAGGAGCAGAACTACAGTTCGAAGCGGACGCCCTCAACAAATGGGAAGTGTTCTTCCTGCATCTGAGACCGGACCTGCAGGAGTTGAGGGTCGTGCTCATCAACTATAACTTAAACCCCTCCAACTTACCACTGGAACTGCTGGGGAATATCAAGTGAGTAGGTTTTGGACATAAGTTTACAGTTCAGATAAATTATTAATAGAAATATTGTTTTAACTTATTGCCTTCTTTCTTAGTCTATCTAGGCAATACACTTGGTTCAATGTTATTGACCTTCTTGGTCTCGTAGTCGCAAGCGCGCCTGCTCAGTGTGGGGTCCTAGGTGAGATTCCCAGGTCGGGTAAAGTGTTATTGGGTTTTTCCATTACGAATTTCTAAGCAGCAGCCCGGAGTTTGGAAGTTGCTCGAGTAACTCTTGGTCCTACGGATGATCTTTCCCCGATGGTATCGGATTGCCGTCCCATCGGACTATTAGAGTTAGGGTTAAGGGCGTACTTCTCACATTAGTGCATTATTTTGACCAGGTTATGTGAGAACTGTCGTCAGCACAACCGGCGCGTGGTGTTCAGCTTCCAGGACAAGAGGACCTATGCTGACTACAAGTCCAGTGAAGACTATGTTGTTCCTGATATTGGTAAGGGTTTCTGTAGTAGTACTTTATTATTCCGTAACCAAAGGGTGCCTTGCATGAAATGTATTTTTGCATGTTCTGTTAAATATTATACTATGGTACGTGGAACCCTTGTGCGAATTCGACACGCAGTAGGGCGGTTTTTTTAATTTTTTTGTTTGTCTTCTCAGTATCAGCAGAAAATACAAATTAACACACGTCCAAAAACCAAGTATTCGTTGCATTTGTTTCATATATTCCAAGCATTTGTTTGGGCTTTAAATTGAACTGTTACTCGTACTACTGGATAGGAGAGTTACATAAAAGATTTGGCAATTTGAATTTAATTATTCAGAGATTATAGGTTGGCTCTTTTTGGCAGAACCAAGCCAATGATCAAAATTAGAATACAATTTTAATGACTTGAAACTGAAAATGCATGCATGCATGGTCCATTGTATGGGACCTAAGCATACCGGCGAACTGCGGGTGTACATTGGTACACCTCTGCCTAACCCTTCGTGGAATACAGGCGTGATGGTGTGTGTTCAAACTAAAAATGATTCTTTTATTTCTAGTGTGCGCCTTCAACCCCAGCATCCAAAGATCCTCAGTGTACAACGGCAAGGATCCCTGGCCTTCCACCATCGCCGCCATCTTGAAGCTCAAGGTCCCCTTCATCATCACAGGGTACACCATCACAGAACTACACAAGGACTGCATCAGAGTCAAGGAGTGTTCTGAAACTGGGTACAACTTCATTGCTGAACCGAAGTATAATAACTTTGCTAGTGTCAGACCTGATAGAAACTTTATATCTGATGAGGAGATGCCTTTGCTGTTCAAGAATTATTGTTTTGCTATTATTTCTTCGTAATGTTTGTTTTAATTTATAATAATACCTACCAGTCCATTATTATCCCGCTCCAGGGCAAAGGCCAATACAGAGAAGGGACGAGCATCCATCACCACGCTGACTTAAGGCGGTTTGGCGATTTTCCACTTAATTTGTAGGTCCAGGTTTCCTCACGATGTTTTCCTTCACTATAATCAGTGATGTCGAAGAGAAGGGTATTATAACATTGCCATCCAAAGTAGCAAAATTGCCAGTCTTTTGGGCACATTTTCTAGTCGAGTAAGTTTTTTTTTTGGTGCCATAAGTATAGTTTTGGTTTCTTTTTCTATGTTATCTTATTTTGAGATAAAAGAAAAGTCACATTGGTATATGTATGTGGCCGGTGACGAAACCACAGCCTCGTGCATGAGAGGCGGGTGCCTTAATCACTTATCCATCACGACCATCCTCGTCCCGTATTTTTTTTTTGGTTTTATTAATTGTTTCGTCATTTAGTTTGTTATCTTTAAGTTCAGTGTGTTCAGTATTGTGTTCTAATGGTTGTTGTGTCGCAGTATTAGTGTAAGATCATTTGTAATTTACTTTCATTTACTCTTTTTAATGTGTTTTGTTAATTTTAGTTTTGTTTGTTTCTGTTTTGTCTTAATAAAGTATGTGAATTAAGTAGTTGGCTTTCTTTTTTTGCCTATTTTTATATCTAAATATTGTTTTTTTTTAATCGCTGGATGCGGGAAGTTATTGCGGTTATTTTGAGAAGAGGCCTATGTTCAGCAGTGGACGTCGTTCGGCTAACATGATGATGAGGATATCCGCCGAAAATACAGCATGACATATTTAGAAATGCCATTTTTGTTGTTCTACAACCCATCTGGATCTATATGAAAATAATTATTTACTAAGTGACAGAAAATTTGAAAGGAAACTATTTGTCTTGGTTTGGCATGTGAAGAGGAGGGATGACCCACATCTGACCAAAAGAGTTCTGAATATATGTGGATGGATGGACACGAAGAGGGAGGTCAAAGGAAAGGCTGATGGATTGTGTGAAGAAAGAATTATATGAAAGAGAAGGGGGGTCTGTGATAGTATGACAGCTGATAGGACGGAATGGAAAAAGAAAACATGTTGCGCCGACCCTAAGTAATATGGGATAAGGGCAGGAAGATGATGATGACTGTCAGTAAATTGTCTTCAGGTATTTATTTGAGTCAGTAGCGCCACCAGGAATTTTTACCTATGGAATCTGTGTTAAGATTCAGACATACTTACAAACACGACAGATTGCCAGTCAACAGTCTCGGGAAATTCCGGAAGGAAAAACACTTGGGAATGTTGTGTAGTTGTCACCGGCCAAGAATAGAGAGCTGCGTTCTCGTGGGTGTTATCAACAAGATATTGGCAACGGCTCAACTATTGTCATTATTAAATACAATGAAGCGTGTTTATCAAGCTTTATTTTTGATACTACGAACATTATATGAGTAGAAGAATCAATTATTTTGTTTTTGTCTCCCAGAATATTTTTTCTTTAAAAAAATATATATATTATAACCTCGTTCCATACTGTGATTTTTTCCTGTGTCGTGAATGTGTTTACAAACATATTATAAACTCACATACACAAACAATAAGAACCAAAACAACTGTCTGTAGGCCAACCAAATATTTACTCCAATCTGCGTGGGAATCGAATCTGAGACAAGCAACACAACAGCCGAGAATATTAATGATTTTTTTTGTACGTTTTGCTGTGAAATCTTTTCCTTTGATTTTAACAAAAAAAATACTTTGACCTTGAGTATAACATAACAAAAAAAGTAAAAAATAGTGGGGCATTCTAATGAAAATTCTTGCTCGACTTGATATTAAACGCAGATAAAAGCAATAAAAATAAAACAAAAAAATACACTGAAAATATAATATTGATATTCTTAAATCTAACTGACATTAAATTGGCAATATAATTAACAAAAATATCTAACAAAATTATGTACTTACTAAAAACATATCACAGATAAAATGATTAGTCACAAATTATTACTAACGCAACGATTTCAATAACTTATCGACCGATGTTTTTCTACTAGAAATAGAACTTTCACAAGGAATCAAAAAGCTACGCCTAGTAAGCAAAGTTACCGATTGGTAAGTTATTGGAATCGGCAACGAGTTAGCAGCTAACGACTGATGAGTTTGGACCTCAAAGAAGTGATGCATTTTTATTTTCTATTTTGAGTAAATCTCATTTTCATAATAAACTCTAACTTCTTAAAAATAAAGTTTAAAACCAATTACCAGGTTCAATGACGTCTCTATCTAATATTACACAGGTAATTCAGTATCAGTAATAGAACACATTTTCATTAATTGTTCAATACCTTTTATGTTTTATTTTTTGCATTTTGGAACTGAAATTACAACTGTCTAGCTAGTAGCTGATGTAATTGGCGGGCAGTAACGCACAGTTAATACCTACCGCGCCACTGTCACTCGCCGGCGGCGACGAGTGCCCATAAAATAAGTTTGTTGTGCGTCGCTTTCGCGTGAATAAATGGTTTTTCTTTCTTCTTTCTATCTTTCTTAAAAAAAAACGGTTTTTTATTTCCTGTATTCTTTTAAACCAGGCTAAACCTACTTTCTTTAACATCAGTCGACTCTTATCTAGTCGATAACTCTAAGCTAACAGCCAAATTTTCAATCTCAATTTAATTTTAAGCTACCTTGAAGTCTTATACTATCTCTGTCTTTTCAAGGTGTATTGTAGCGACAGAGATACATTTAAGAACGTCTTGAGAATTCGGGGTTAATCGCTTATAATCTCGTGTATTGAGGTAATGGCAATAAGTACGTTGAATAAAGTCCAACCTCTTCAAAAGCAACTGAGGAAGATAAATCTACTACTAATATTTTACATAAGGCAAAAGAGTCAATTGAACTCGGACATAATATTCCCTTTTTTTCAGGAGTATAAAAATACTGTAGCAACGGTACAAGAAATACCTGACACTATAGTCTCCGAACTACATAAAAGAAAAACTCAATAACAGCCTTCCCAACCCGGGATTTTAACCCAGAACTTCAAAGATCAAAAGGCCTACTACCATCTCTTAAGCAGTACTATTTTAATATAACTTTGCACTGTTGAATTTTGAACTCTGGGCGATAAACCAAGCGTTGAAAACACAATAACTGAAATTAGGCTCTTCAAAAAGGTCAGGTGCGCAGTACTCGTAACCGGAGGCCCTCTAGCCAAGCTGCAAACGATAATCGTAAACGCTCGGTAGGTACCAATAGATTTTCAACTTTATACCCCAGAGCCTTAAGTTAAAAATCTATTAAAGATTTCGAAGCGTTAGCGACTGGAAAGAACGAAAACGCTATACAATCTTCATTAGATCTTCAACTTAAAACCAAGCACATAAAGTTGAAGATCTATTAAAGCCTACTCAGCGTTTGCGTTTATCGTTTGTTACATGGCTACAGGCCCAGATTTATGAATGTGGAGGAGGCGAAAGGAGTATGTAAGGATCGTAGCAGGTGGTGTTCTGTGTTTTCTGCATGCCCCATGGGAAAAAGGCGTGAGTTTGTATGTTTTAAGATATGGTGGCCGGCCCTCAGTACTGTCGTTTCCAACTACAAGACCTTCGACGCAATCAAAATTTGCCCAACCAGACAATAACGATAGTCACGGTAATGACTTTACATTGACATAAATCATAATACAAGAAATATTGTAAGTTATCACAAAACGTCAATCGTTAGCCGCTAACCTAACAGGTCCCAAGCAAGAGACAGAGACACTTGGCGACAGAGTAGAGATAGAACAGAGAACACACGAGCGGCTTACTGGCGATAGCTCTGGATACAGGCCCCAACACCTACAGACAGACACGGGTTAACACCAGCTCAATGACCTAGCTGACAACGGTTTACCGACAGATTCTTCTTCTTCTCTCTAAATTGTAGAAGAATCCTTCACTGTACTAAGCGTTAAGTATAGAAAATCATCAAATGCTTTGGGCGGAGCGGAAGGGAGTGTCAGACTCTTACTGACTAAAACCCATCCGTGTTCCTCCTAATGCGCTTTGCGGTTCAAGGCCGCGGTGACTCTTAAGAACAAATTTCCACAACCCTGGAACTCTGGGATTTCACATTTATTTTCGGTGGATCCCATTTTTAGATCCAATTTTTTAAGTATTAACGATGAGTGCTATTTGCTATTTCCAGATGCACCATCAAGATTGGCTTATCCTTTTATTACTTCATAAGTTTGAAAATAGAATAACAGTTTTAAATGTAGTGGTAGCAAGGCTAATTGCATTGGATACACAAAATAATAATGGCAGCCTATTTATTGTTTACTGCAGGGCAAAGGCCTCATCACATACAGAGAAGGCTATATAAACTTTGAAAGCACATATATGAATTGAAAAAGTCACATTGGCTTTAGTCATTTGTGGAGGCTATTTAATTTTTAATGTATATAGCAATTGATACTGATAAAAGCCCCAAAGAAGATTTTTGTCTTGATGGTAAAACCGTTGATAAAGATAAGTCATTGAAACTATTCAGATGTTTAAGAAAAAGAAAACATGAAGATTGACACAGAGAAGCAAAACAAGCAAGCCCAATCTGTCAAAATTCTTCGATAATTTTTCAACTTTATTACAAAAGAATAAGGTTCATGTTCAATCGGGGAAATTTGACAGTTTGGGATAGATTGATGTGCAAGAAAAACATTCAAATATTAAAGACACAATAAAAGAAAAAGTTAAAATAATGCAATTGAAAATTAAAGTGCAGTAAGTAAGTGTTATTGACAAAGATATTACAGCTGCTGGTAATAAGATCGAAAAGCCAGATAATCCTCAAGATGATGGTAATTATGCTATTTTTAAATTGGTAAACATTTTGACATTTCTGCGGCTATTCGATCTTGAATTGGGTAGTTGACACCACCATCAATTGACATACTTTTTATGATCTGTCAAAATGCGATTCTCCCATAGATTTTGTATGGCAATAGCGAACTGTGATGTCACTCATCGGCCTACTCAATTGACTAACTATTTATTGAATTCGAAGGAAGTCAAAATTGAAATTTACAATAATTATTACAGTAAAATTGATTTTTATTTGCTTTGAAATAAATAAATACACAATCAATTCATTTGGCAAAAAAGTGACGTCACAGTATTTTTTTTTAATTCTATATTGGTACGCTCTTGACTCCAGTCAAAATCTGAGGTGACATAGACAAAGTCTACGATGAAGTAAGCTTACCCAGAAGAAGCATGTTCACTCTAACTTTTTAGATTTTTTTATTCGATATGGGTGACTCTCGTCTAGGTCAGAGGAGTTTACGACCGCTATACAAAATCTATGGAGAGTCGCATTTTGACAGTTCATAAAAAGTATGTCAATGGACTGGTGTTTAGTACCCAATAGGCATAATTATAAGATTAACAGAAAAAACAAAATGCATGTTATAAAGTAAAAGGAGTTAAAATTAGTGATTACTGAAAGAAACCAGGAAGGCAAGTCTACTGACTATAAGAAATGGTCGCAAACTAATGTCAGTCTAAAAAATCTCTAATTTATCTTCTTTGATTGTCGCTGAGATTAGTCTTTTTTCATTAAGTATGGCTAATCATCAAATGATTCTCGCTGACTAAAACCCATCCGTGTTCCTTCATGCCCTTTGAGTTCCAGAGCTGCGGTGACTCTTTCAAACAAGGAAGCACTTAGATGATATTGCGACTGCATTTTGAACGCTTTTTAGTAGAATTTGCCTTTCGATAGATTCTGATTTCTTTCTTTACAGTTAATCTTATTTAGTTGTGCAAGTTAGATTCTACTACAACATAGACATTCAATTCACTGAGCAGATTATTTAGATTAGCAGCAGAGTCGGACTGTAATATTGTAGGGCCGTGGTCTAATACAATTTTGGGGCCCCAAGTAGTGTTCGAGTTACCTAACTAATTAAACTAATTTCCATTTTGACATGAAAATATTTTCTATATTATTGTATCCTGTATTTTTAAGAAAGAAATTAGAACAATAATAGTCGATTATGATACAATTGGGCTAAGTTTGTCCTTAAAGACGATGCTGGTTGGGCCCATTTATAATCACGGGGCCCACTTTATATACAAGTCCGCCCCTGGTTAGTAAAAGTTAAACAATAATAAATAATTGATAAATTAGCATAAATTAAATACAACAGTGGATGCAAATTAGGTTAAAAATTATAATTAGTACGAACAACTGTCTACTTATTAACATATTGATTATAATGGCCATTGGGCTAATGTTGTGTTTAATTGTCTTTTTTAAACATTGCCTTCACACTAGGAATTACTCCTGTATCGTGGGTGCATTTACAAACATATAAACTCACATACACAAACAGCCAGACTCGGATCAACTCTGTAGGTCTTACAAATATTTGTTCCGAGCTGGAATTGAACTCACGTTTGCTCAGCCAATATTGAAAAGAATATGATTTGACTTTGACTTTGTATATCTTAATATTATACCAATAGCAGAAATTATTAAGCTTAATTTTACTGTGAAAAAAAAATGTATTTTACTGATTTGAATATTTCATTGAATCAGAGCTATTGCTTTATGCCAATATGCAATATACGCTTATGTTTGCGTAGCTTCGTTTTGAACATAGATACTTATAAAAATATAATCACTGTTCTAGTAGACAGTTGTTCAATAAACATAAAAATTAAAACAACAGTTAACAACAAACTTTAAACAACTGAAACAACAACCTGTTCTGTCATTATCGGCGCCAATGTAGTACTAATATCAGTTGTAGTCGATTCATCTGTAGTACTAACTTCAACTGCACTTGGTTCAACTATAATTCTATTGTCAATTGAACTTGGTTCATCTGTAGTTCTATTTTCAATTGAACTTGGTTCATCTGTAGTACTACCTGTTCTTGGTTCAATTGTAGTGCTAACTTCAACTGCATTTAGTTCAATTATAATTCTATTGTCAATTGAACTTGGTTCATCTGTGGAACTGCTTTCAACTGCACTAGGTTCAACTGGATTTCTATTATAAATTACACTTGGTTCATCTGTAGTACTATTGTCAATAGCACTTAGTTCAGTTGTAGAACTGCTTTCAATTGAATTTAGTTCAACTGTAGTACCACCATCAGTTGTACTTTGATTAACTGTGCTAAAATCGTTTGTACTTAGACTGCTTGTACTTTCAGTCGTATTTGCTTCATTAAGACTAGGTTCTGTAGTACTAATAGTAGTTGTACTACTTTCAGTTGAACTGATTTCTTCTATACTTAAATCAATGGTATTATTTTGTTCTATGATAAAGTTATTTCCTTCTGATTCAGTTGTTCTTATATTACTTGTGATTGTACTACTTTCTTCCTTGCTTAGGTCAAATAGACCATTTTCCTCTTTACTTATATCGTTTTTGGTAATTTCCTCAGCTTTTTCAGTCGTTGTACTAATTTCTTCGTCATTTTTTACAGTTGTACTAGTTTTCTTACTTGTTGTACTAATATCAATGTATTCATTTGTTTCGTAATCATAAATGTCTTCTTCGGTGGTTGTTGGCACTGGAACATTTAAAATGAATAATGAAAAGATTGTAATTGTAATGGTATTATTTAAATTTCTTTAAACCTATTTATACCTTTGAGTATAAACTTTGCAAAAATAGAAAGAAAGACAGAAAAAAATATTTATCAACGAAAAGCATGTATACATACACAAAACTAATAACAAAAAGTTATTATTAAAAAAACATTATTGTGTGCCCCACAGCTGCATCAAGCTCAAGTAAATCCGTACTAATATTATAAATGCGAAAGTAACTCTGTCTGTCTGTCTCTTCTTCACGTCTAAACCACTGAACCGATTTCAATGAAATTTGGTACAGATAAAGTCTGAGACCCGAGAAAGGACATAGGATAGTTTTCATCCCGGAAATCCCCCGGGAACGGGAACTGTTAATCCACGCGGACGAAGTCGCGGGCAAAAGCTAGTTTAGCATAAATGCCAGGCCACTTGTGCCTGATGCTGGTTATCAACTGAACCTTTGTGTGTGACGTGTTCCAAATGTAAACCAGCTTTATTATGAAACATAGGTGAAATGAAATTCTCAGTAGCAGCTCGGTGTTAGGATTTGTGCCCGGTTAATGGCAATAGGCTCGCCCACTATAACACGGGATCTAATCGTACCAGCAAACTGTGGGCGTATTTTGGTACACCTCTGCCTAACCCTTCGGGGAATACAAGCGTAATGGTATGTATGTCTGTGCAGTAGAAAAAGAATTAAAAACTCACCAGTAACTCCAATCGTACTAGAAATCTTCTTAAACGGATCCTCAGTGACTAACACAACACGAGACTCAGTAGTACCACCATCTCTCTCATCAGTCGGTTTCTCCTTACTAGTACTATCACAGCCATCAGCACAGTAATTAGCTATCTTATGCAAAATCATATCAACTAGAATACTTTCCTTTTCATCTTTATGTACCTTAGCAGCTTCTTCTTTTTCTTTCATTTCTTTATCAACCATTTCTTTAACGTGTTGCGTGAAGTTTACAGGCGGGATCCAGGTGTATTCTGGATCATAAGTCGTTGCATTGGGTCTAGAAACTACGTTATATGTCTCATCGAGTTCGTCTCCGATTCTCACGTTCGGTTTAGTATATTTGGCGACAGCAGGTCCTAGTACATCATCGACGTATTTCCTGAGGTTCTTACATTTATCCAATGTGTTCACGTCGTTGGAACTTCCCCAGATTATGAAGCCGGAGGCGTTTGATTTGTACATTGTGCTGATTGCTGCTTTTAAGTCACTCTGTAACAGAAAATTGTTGTATGTTAGTTGCTTCATTTATGATAGTACTAGCTATATCGTGGTATTGAATATTGCTTCGTTCCCATTGGTCATAGCGTGATGTATTATACATATAAACCTTCCTCTTGAATCGCTCTATCTATAAATAGAATTGGGGTAATTTCCGTTTTGAGTTTAAAACATCTTAGCGTACAGTGGCACAGGAAGCGACTTTGTTTTATTTGTTTATTAAAACTTTTTGCACAATTGTAAAAATACACCGTGCGAAGGCGGACTTAATGCCATCGGCATTTTCTACCAGTCTACCTTAGGAACATGCAGAGAGAAAACATATTAGGTGCATGAGGAACATAAAGGTTTCAAGAATTAAATATAATTCTTTCTTTATCGTGTGGGCAGTAAGGTCTAACGACCCCAAACACCCTAGTGTCAGAGTTTCTAAACCGCCTCAAGGGCCTCTGACATGGTTACCGATGTCAGTGATGTCCAAGATAAACTTAGAAAGTACGTATGAATTAGAAAAAGTCACATTGGTACTTGCCCGTATCCGGTTGCAAACCCACAACCTCTTGCATGAGAGACGGGCGCCTTAACCACTGGGCCATCACGACATTCTATTAAATATAATAATAAGTACACATATACAAACAAAATATACTAAGTAGAGAGCTTTAAAGGGTCCCCCCCTTTAAAGCTCTCTACTTAGTATATTTTGTTTGTATATGTGTAGAGAAAGGTAGGGGGAAAAAGGTTTAACAGTATGTAGAAGACCACTACCAAACTTAACCATCTCCTAAACTAAACAAACGTTTACTTACCTCACTTAAATACCCCTGATCCCTGTACCGGTACCAGAAGTAGGGCAGCACGGGGGCCCCCCGGGAGGCCACGCGCGCCGCCTCCTTCACTCTCCCTCGTATGAGACCGACCAGCTGCGTCACTGTGAGCTCGTACGAACTGTATACTGAGGGGTACAGCGCTGTGCTCTCCTGCCAGAGCCAGGGTATACTGGAATTTGGAAAATGAAATAATATTTTAGATTCCGAATTACATATTTACATACATAGAATCTGCCTCTATTCCCCAAAGCGTTAGGCAGAGGTGTACCAGCCCCCCTAGCCAAGTCACAAACGATAAACGCAAACGCTGAGTAGGCTTTAATAGATCTTCAACTTTATGTGCTTGGTTTTAAGTTGAAGATCTAATGGAGATTGCATAGCGTTTTCGTTCGTTCCAGTCGCTAACGCTTAGAAATCTTTAATAGATTTTCAACTTAAGGCTCTTGGGTATTAAGTTGAAAATCTATTGGTACCTACCGAGCGTTTACGATTATCGTTTGTGACTTGGCTAGGGGGGCAGTATCTAATTCGCTGGATTGTTTAGGTTCCATGTAATAGGGGGCAGGCCTATTATTGCCATTAAACGGGCACAAATCCTAACTCCGAGCTGCGAGCTCCTGTTGCTGCTGTTGTAATTAATATAAGTCTGAAATCACCAACCCACCTTGAGCAAGCGTGGTGATCAATGCTCGTGCCTTCTCTGTACCAGAAGAGGTCTTAGGCCTGTAGTGGCACAATCATGGGCCGGTTGGTCTAATTGAAATAAATAATTTGACTTTGACTTTGACCGCCAAAAACTCTCACCCATCATTCTCGTGAGGTACATTAGTGGCGCAGGTCTCCTTCTTGTCGGCCGCCATGTTGAAGCAGTAGGGGAAGCCGTAGTAGCCCCACACGGCATCGGGGCGCATCTTCTTAGCTAACGTGACCGTCGCCTGCATGAACTCACGGCCTGCCTCTTCAAAACGACGTTTTGCCTGGAAACAGTGATAATTAGATATTATTCACGACTAGCTTATGCACACGACTTTCTTCGTATTCATTTAGAATTTCAACAAATCAATAAAAAAATCAAGACACGTAGCGCTATCTATTATCATAAGAACGTTATTGTTATTTCTTTTCTTTTGGGATAAAAAGTATCCTATGTCCGTTTTTGTATACCTGACGATGTATAATTATGCAAAATTTCAGGATGATCGCTTCTGTGGTTTAGGCGTGAAAAGGGAACAAACAAACTTACTTTCGCATTTTTAATATCATAAGTTAGGATACCAACACGCTTGCACGCCCTGAAGGGTTAGGCTGAGGTGTACCAATGTGCTTACACCCAAGCATTAATCAATCATTAGTATATCATTAGTAATAGTGGTCTTAAGTGCGACTGCTACGCTGGAGATCTTGGGTTCAATTCCCAGGTGAGCAAAAAGTGTTATTGGGTTTTTCTATGAAATTCTCAGTAGCAGCTCGGAGTTAGGATTTGTGCCCGGTCATTAGCAATAGGCTCGCCCTCTATTACATGTGACCTTAACATACCGGTGAACTCTGGGTTGCACATTGGTACACCTTTGCCTAACCCTTCGGGGAATACAGGTGTGATGGCACATAAGAATAAGATCTTACATTTAGCTGACTATCAGCTAGCTAGCTTTATAAAATATCTCCATCATTGAACACTCCCATTTCCTGATACTATATAAAGATTTATTATCTAGACTAGACCATATATAATTACAATTTAGAACAAACATAGTGCATATTTGTCTAAAAGCAGGAACACAGTCTAGACGCGGAAGCGAGCACTAAGGTCAGCGTTGAGGTAGGACTTATTTATTTATCAATTAATTTATTAATTAACTCGTTCCATTAGAATTTCCAGGTGTAAATACAGAGACTCTTCTCCGTAGTGCTTTAGGTGTTACATATTTATACATACTAGTTTCTGGCCGCGACTTCGTCCGCGTGAATAGTGTTTAGTAATGTCTTGGATTACTGCTCCGCTCCCGTGTATCTTAGCGTGATGTTATATAGCCTTTTTTTTTATAGACGGGAAATCATCAAATAACTTCCCCCGCCCTGGGCGGGGCGGGAGGGAGTGTCAGACTTTTACTGACTAAAACCCGTCTATGTTCCTTCATGTGCCCTTTGCGTTCCGGGGGCGCGGTATCTCTTTCGAACAACCCGCAGCCCCGGCAGGCATCGGCCCTCAGTGGCCCCATCCAAGTTTGCTGACATCTCTTTGAGGCGCGCGTGGAACACGAACGCGCCGTCGCGTCGACACGGTCTGTCGTTATTCAGTGAACGTACGGACGGTGAGCTACCCATTGCTCACCGTCCACAGACCCGCGCCTACGGTGGCCGGGAGTCGTCTCGCGGCTCCCGACGCCCGGAGCGTCTACCGCGGCGGCCGCTGGGAATGTTATATAGCCTACGACACTTACATACGTGGCTTTCTACGGGTAAAAGAATTTTCAAAATCGTTTAGATCCAGAGATTACCTCTTACAACCTCACAAACTTTACCTCTTCATAATAATTATAGAATAGATATCTTTGGAGTGTCAGAAAACATAGCCGATAACTACGCACACTGCCCATCAGACTAAGTAACATTATTTAGTGGAATTATTTACTGGGAAGCGAAATTTAATTATGGTGTCAAAATTCACTCTTTCGGCTTTGTTCAGAGTATTGTTGAGCCCGTATTGTTCTGTAGCATAACACAACAACTGCAGCTGTTATTATTAGATCAACACTCTGATATCTCAATGATCGTTAGTGGATTGTGTAACAGGAGTGAGCTAGTGTGACTGTACACGGTCTGGTTAACTAATCAATGGAATAGAGGGATTGTAGATTGAGAATTGTGGTTATTGGAATTGTATGTACGATATAAAACGGTCACAATTTTGATACAATGAGTTTTTTTTTTGTTTGTGTAGGTATTCTTTTTGAGTTTATGAAATGGTTTTTGATTGTTTAAGAAGTATTCATCTATGTGAAAATGGGTTTAGGACCTATTAGTACAAGTACATACAAGCGGTACGTATTAGTTCCACTTTTAAATTATGTAAAAGCTCAATTTTCTAAGTACAAAATGCTACAAATTTAGTTTTTTTTTTTTAAATCTTGCTTCACCCTTATAATGTCTCCTGTATTATAGGTGTGTTTACAAACATAAAATATAAACTCACATACACAAACAGCTAGACCCGGAACAACTATCTGTAGGCCATACAAATATTTGTTCCGTGCGGGAATCGAACCACCGAACAGCGACTGCTCACACTTATCTCATAGACAAAAATGCGTCACTCTATTGTTACACAAAATAGTAGTAGAAAGTTTGTTCAATCGATTGATAGAACCGTGTACCACAGCACTAAGCGCCCTAAATACCTAAAGCATTAGTTTGACGAGTGCATACCGACATCTGATTGATAAATTACAATCTTACAATGTTTGTATGTAGTTATGTACGAAGCAATCTGTAGAATGTTATAGTCTAAGAGCTTGCGGTAAAAGTGGCAGAAGATCTGTTCATGTTCATACTGAAGATTTAAGGTTCAAAAGAAGATTTTGACAAGACAAGGTGAACGGAAGACCTGATTAAGACCGCAGGAAGACGCTGGATGCAGGCCGCTTCCAACCGGTCCTATTGGAAATCGATGGGGGAGGCCTATGTCCAGCTGTGGACGTCCTGCGGCTGATGTGATGATGATGATGATGTTGATCCAAGAACGGCCATAGGCTTAGTTGATATGATTCAAATCCTAAAATCTAAGGTTAAGCATTACCATCCAACGTGGCAATGTCGCCACGCTTTTGGGCACTTTTCCGGTTGACGGCGATGCGGAGGAATTGTTTGATGCCTTATTGATTTAGCTTCTCTTTTTTTTTATTATTATTAAGGTTTGTTTTTAATTATATTTTAAGGCTGTAAATAAATCTAAGTAAGTATAACCGGTAGGCCTAGTACGATCGCGCTAACATATATGTTTATGTATAAGTAATCGATTTTGTGAACAAATGAGTAAGTTTATATTAATGGTGTAATTGAAATAACCGACTTTGAGTTGATGGCATTTTAGGTAAATTTAATGCGACAAGCACTATTAGTATCAATCATCCATTTTTATTTATATAGCCTTCAAAGAAAATATTAGTTCAAAACGGATCCTTTCAATTCAAAAATTACGAGCGTTCATATTAAGCCGTTAATAGTGGTTAGACGATAGAAGGTTAAAATATGAAATGTAAACAAACAGTTTAAAAAAAGTTTTGATACCGTCACAACTCTTAAGTGTGTTGTTGCACTTAAGAAAGTCATCATAGCAAGGGTTAATATATGGCAATAAGGCTTAGGAATCAAAAGTAGTCATCAACAACCAGTAAAATATTGCAATATATATCCATTTACTCATATAATATTGGCCTAGGCAGAAAACATTTTAATTACATTTTGTTGTACGCAAAAATTCAAAATTCAAAATTCAAATCATTTATTTCAATTAGACCATTTACAGGCACTTTTGAATGTCAAGAAGTTACAGTTTAAAGTTGAAGCTAGTTGCTCGTTCCAAAGCGTAGATCTCTATGGAGAAGAACGAGCAAGAAACTCCATGGACACTCCTTTTCTTCAATTTGGCAAAATTACTTAACCAATTACGACCAGTAATATATAGGAATCTAAATATTTACTCAAACAATATTCAATTCAATAATAAGTAGGTAATCTATCTTAGTTAAATTGCTAGCGATATCGGCCTAGGAAGAGAATTTTTCTTCTCAGTTTATTATACGCAAACTCAACTAACCGATAACGACCAGTAAATTATAGGAACCCGCACATTTCTCATACAACAATTACTACAGTAAGAAGTAATTTCTCCTTGTAAAACTACTGTCGATTTCTTGAAGAGAGCATTTTAATTATTTTTGTTGTACACAAAACCACTAACCAATAACGACCAGTAAGATATAGGAATCAACACACTTACTCATCATACTATTAATCTAGTAACATAAATCATCATGAAAACCTAAGGAAAAAAGGCCAACTAATTAAAACCGTCCATACAAACAATGATAAACAAAGAAGTACAATCAACCGCAACACTCGTCCCTTTACTAGCGCGCCCTAATTACAGCCACGAGATAATACGATTGAGTAATCAGCGCGATGAGCGTACCTAATTGTTTTGTATGGAACGGGAGCGTGTGGATGGGTTGTATGGTAATAACATCAATTTGAAGACTTGTGTTGTTTGTTTTGATTATGAAACTTTGTGTTTGATAGAAGTATATTACATTTTATATAGGTAGGGTGTTTCGCATCGGTGGGAGGTTAAACATTTTTGCAAAAATCCTTGCATTGATAGAATTTTTATGTTTTTAAAAACTATATAAATATAAAATGATTATAGCAGGTTCAAAAGAATGGTCCATCACGAAAAAATATTGCAATATTGGGAAGAACTCCATGTTTTTTTACACCTGTTATGTAAGATATTGTGTTTTTCGTGTGTTTGTTTAAACTAACTACCTCTCGGAATGGAAAGAAATGTTGAGAAAAAGTATAGGTTATATAACATCACACTACGACACTCGAGGGCGGAGCAGTAACCAAAGACGTAACTAAACACGGTTGAAAAAAACCACTACATGCAAAGCTGTAACGTACTATAGCTAAAGTAGTGACGGTAGAAGAATATCATCTTTTTTCGACCCAACTCCCATTCGTCAAGTTTCTGGAGTATAACATGCCAATAGATAAACACGATTACCTCTTCCTCAATCCACTGTTTCTTCCACCACCAGTGCCTCTTCTTCTCTATCTCATACGACACACTCTTGTACGGCGTCAGGATGCCGAAGTTCTGTCTGAGCACCGGTCTCCAGGACTCGAAGTCTATTATGCCGACTCCTGGAAGATTTACATATAAAACATTTAAAAAATTGATGATCTGTGTAGTTTCTTGCTCATATTTCTCCATTAGAAAGTACCTCTTGGAAGGAACAACCAGATTCGATACTTTCTTCTTGGGAATGAAGTAAAAAAAATGTTATTTAGAACTATTTGACTAAAAATAAAATAAAAGTAACTTTGACTGTTTTCGTTTATCAAAAATGAAGAAAAAGTCTTGTTTTAGTCTTTAATGACTAAAAAAAGTACTGGGAAATATCGTGTCAAAATTGAAGGAAAGAATGATCTTAGTTTTATAACTTTCAGTTTTCGGGATAAAAGAATTATCATTATATCAGTACTTAGCAGGATGTCCACTGCCGGACATAGGCCTCCCCCAAAGATTTTTAGTAGGACTAGTTGGAAACGGCCTGCATCCAGCGTTTTCCTGCGGTCTTTTCACTTTGTAGGTAGACGTCCTACGCTGCGCTTGCCGGTGCGTGGTCTCTATTAGAGAACTTTGCGGCCCCATCGGCCATCAGTTCTGCGTTCATGTGCCCTGTCCAGCAATTTTGGATAAAGGAATATGTCGTTAAGAATGTATGCGTACTTGCTAACAATACTGGGCCCTGCTACATGGGACCTAAACATACCGGCGGACTGTGGGTGTACATTGGTACACCTCTGCCTTACCCTTCGAAGAATACAGGCGTGTTGTTATGTATGTATGTATGCTGGGCCCTTTTTCCATTTTTAAAAGGTACATTACTCACTTACAGTCA
Organism: Caradrina clavipalpis; assembly: GCA_932526535.1. Lineage (NCBI taxonomy): Eukaryota > Metazoa > Arthropoda > Insecta > Lepidoptera > Noctuidae > Caradrina > Caradrina clavipalpis. Next base: position 12,474,402 of record OW052111.1, read on the forward strand.
AGCAAGACACGATTGATTTTTAATTATATTTCACAGAATATTGTTAAAAGCACAAACATTATTGCCAAACACTTCCTGCATTCTTTTCCTTCATTCCAATAGCTTTCGCAATCGTATAAGTCTCATATTCACGCCAGATGCATTATATTATTGTTACAATAAATCAACATTATTTTTCTGCGAACTGTTTGTATGTACAACGCGGTTGAACACAAACTGACGGAATGTTATGACGATCATATTGAAAAGATGAATAAACATTTCGTGATAAATAATTATGAATGAGTGCAAAAGTTTTGGAGAAATCAGGTGCAGGACCAACGGCTTTACGTGATTTCCGAGGCAAGGGGGAGTCACACCACCATCTTCCAAACTCCAGGCTTTTATTGAGAAATTGCTAAAGAAGAAACCCAATAACACTTTACTCAACTAAGGAATTAGCATTGCCATACACAGTGGCAATGCCGCCACTCTTTTGGGCACATTTCTAGTTGACGGGCAATGCAGATGAATTTTTTGATGCCATAGTTTTAGTTATTTTCTTTTGCTGTTATTAAGGTTTTTTTTCTAATTTTAAGGTTTTAAATACTTAGGGATCGAAGTCATAGCCCCACAGCAAGTTCAGTAGATTAGTCCGTTGTGACAGAAGTGAGCTTAATAATGCCCGCATATAAATTACATCTAATTATGGAATTGTAGGTGTTTAACAAGACCTAACTGGGGCAGGGTCACCCGCATGGTGGAGGATAATTATGTGTACAAAGAGAAATAGGTTAGGGATAGAGAATGGTTTAATACAAGGATAGTTTGATGTAGGTAGTTTGTTTATAGAGTGACTTCCATAACACTGAGTAACTAAGAAATACGTTTTTTTGACAGTTACTTTCTAAAAGTCAAAAATTTGCCATAAAAGTCTTTGAGTTGTAAAGAAATTAATTACATCTAACTTATACTCTCAAAATCGTAAATATGCAATTTTAATTACCGTGTATCATTTTTAAATATGTACCTATAAGTTATTTCATGGTAAACGAACCAATCACAGTCCTAGATTTAAGTGCTGAGCTGGTGTAGTAGTTATGGCGCCCATCTCATATGCATGCGATTTCGGGCGGTATGCCCGACAAATACTGGTAAATTAAAACATCTTGGAGAAACATGAACCCCCCATGAACAAGCGCAGTGTTTCTCTGTATAAGAAGAGGCCTTTGCCTTGCAGTGGCACAATAAAGAGCTGATGTTATCTTATCAACAACATTTCATCAAGTAAGTAACTTATTGATCAATATATGGCTGGATAACCATTATGCGAGACGCTCCGTCGCCATTGCTGCTGGTTCTAAAGAAACTTAAGAACTTTAGCCTCAGCTCAACAAAATAACTAATTACTAAAAGACAGTACACTCACCATTAAAACCCTTATCTGGTATACTCTGTTCCAAAACCTTCTGAAAAGTGTTCAAATGCTTGATCAAGTCTCCTTCCTGAGGCACCCCCCCATTCCTATACTTGATCTCTCCACTAGAACTGTTCTTCAGCAAAGCTGGGAACTCTCCAGGGTCATAAAGTATGGAGATCTTGTCTCCTCGGAAGGTATCGCCTTCGTTCTGTAAAATGCCGTACTTTTCGTACAGGTCGTTGAAGAGTACTCGCTTGGATTTGCATTGTATTGTTGGCGAGTTCCAGTAGACTCTGAATTCTTTTGGTGGTGGTTCGTCGTTGTCTGGCATTTGGACCACGTAGTAGCTGGAACAAGTAGATAGGTTTGGTTAGGTGATGTTAGGAATTTAAGAAAGTAAGTTTATAGGTACGAATTGTTTGTGTATTTGTTAAAAAAAACGTTTTTTTTTAATTATAACATACATACAAGGGTTAGGCAGATGTGTACCAACGTATGTATACTCACAATTCGATGATGGTTTAGGTCCCATATAACAGGGGGCTAGTCTATTTCCACTAACTAGTCACAAATCCTGATTCCGAGCTGTTGCTGAGAATTTTATAGAAAAACACAATAACACTTTCCTCGACCTGGGAATCGAACCCAAGACCAATCGAACCAACGGCTTTACATGATTTCCGAAGCACGGGTGTGTGTCACCACTACCCTCCAAACCGAGCTACTACTGAGATGTTCCTAATGGAAAAACTCAGTAACACTTTTTGCCCTACCTGGGAATTGGCAAAACAAAAAATATTCACCATTTTGTATTTCATCAAAATTGATTCGGCATTTTAGCAGTGGAAGTAAACCACACAAACAGACACACTGACTTACTTTTACATTTGATTACATGATTGTAATAAAACGTTTATTATGTAGTTATGAAATATTAACTAATTAATAAGTATGTAGTATGAAATCTGACTCATAGAGACCTACATAATTAATTTATGTAATAATAAAATTGTATTATTTAACTATGTTAAGTCAATGGCCGACGCAATTATACAGGAAAATTTTTTAACCAGTGCGTAAATTTTGCCATAATAAACTTCAACACGTTTTATTAAACACGTATATTTTATTTTGATATGTCTTAGTACTAAAAAAAAAAGTTATCGCTTACGAAACATGTTTACTTAAAAACCATATTTCATTGTCACTCGGCGCTAGCGCATTCCCCACCCCCTCACCCCAGCCTTGCGCCCGGGCGGCGCGGGCGGCGGCGGCCGCGAGTTTTCATTGATAGTATGGCGAATAGATTATGTCCTGGATGTTTTGCTTATTTCAAACTCGGATAAGGATGAAATTTTTTTTATTTTTTATTTTTTAACTAAACACGGAAATGTGTTCTATTACTGACACTGAACTACCAAAAAAAATTTACGCACTGGTTAAAAACTTATCCTGTAATAATATGACCTTAATTGATTGTTTATCATTTTATTAAGATATCATTGGTTATTTTGTTTTAATTAAAAGTATCATTTAAATTATTCTTTGTTTTAAAACCTTTTACGAGTATGCACATTTAAAACAAAATATATATTTAAAAAATATCGAAATGATTACAGAAGCACTCACTAGATTTGTTTTTTTTTTTGGTAATTTCAGAAGTGTCTTTTCACACACTTCTTTCTTTTGTTTCTTTTCTTTTTTTCCTGCTTCATTAATTTGGACTCAAAGGGATAAGCACAAGTCTGAAATACCTATAGGCTAACACTTAGAAATGTTCATTCTTTTGTGTAATCTCCTAATTTAAGACTAGGCATTATAATTGTAACATAAAATATGTCTATTTTATTTGAGAATAAACATTAATGTAAGGGTCAAATTGAAATAAATGATTTGAATTTGACTTTGTGTCAATGTGTGATTTCAACATAACTGTAGGTTTACGACAAGCCCTGCTTACCCCTTCGTGGAATACAGGCGTGATGTTTAATGTTACAGTTATAACAATGTTCTTTGTTAAGGAAAATTGCTGACTTAACTCTCATCATTACCAGTCTGCCAAATTTCCTGCTTTGATTTAATCAGCCCTCATAAAACACATTAAAAATTAAGGCACACGCCCACTGCCTCGTAACGCAAATTGCAGGTCGTTGACCTCACGCATTGTTGAATATTCGCAATCGGTTCGCATACCTACCATCACGCCTATATTCCCCGAAGAGTTAGTCAGAGGTGTACCAATATAAATCCACAGTTTGTTGGTATGTTTAGGTCCCATGTAATAGGGGGCGAGTCTATCGCCATTAACTGGGCACAAATCCTAACTCCGAGCTGCTACACCGTGAATTTTACAGAAAAACCCAATATCAATTTTTGCTAGACCTGGGAATGAAACCCAAGACCTCTAGCGTAGCAGTCGCGCTTAAGACCACTAGGCTAACGAGGCAATTCGCACTTCAATGAGCCATATTGTACAATGTATAAATATTGTGCACTTGACCGTGATAAACGAACACTTATGAATGAAGTAATTGTGATGTCATTTTTATTGGAGCTAGTTTAAGAGTCGAGACGGTTGGGTTACTTCATTTTAAAATATTACGCGTTTTGCTAGTGGCCATTTTTTCACATATAAACGAATTTCTAATTTTTCTCCCTTTTTTTTTTAAAGATGGAAAATTATCATATGACTTCTTTTGCTCTGGGTGGAGCGGAAGGAAGTGTCAGATTCTTACTGACTAAAATCCATCCGTGTTGCTCCTAATGTCCTTTGCGTTTCAGGGCCGCGTTAACTTTTTCGAACAAATTCCGCAACCCTGGTAATTTTTCTTCCTTGATTTTTTATCTAGAGCAATAATATTTCAATCAAATATTACGTCGAAATCGATCTTAGACTGATTTTTATAGCAGTCATGAACAATTCAATGTCAGTAAAAATGTTTAGGTATTTGAAACAAAATTTGACGGCGTAACACCAAAAAAAAGCATAACACGACATAACATAACACGACTCATCGATGTTTTCATTGTAGTTCAAATGAGGTAACTGTATTAACATTTAAGATCTTAGTCTCAATCATTAAGAATTATCCCAATTGACTTAAATTTTTGACATTGATTGTCCCTGAGACAAGATTGCGACTGGATTTTCACCACTTTTAATTAAGGAGTTTGGCCTTCTGGTGTTGAGTGTTGTTTTGCTCAGAACATTGCGTCATTTCTAATTAATAGTGTTCAAGATTTAATTGTGATTATTAGAAGCAGGTTTTTTTTTTTTTTTTTTTTTTTTTTATAGACGGGAAATCATCAAATAACTTCCCCCGCCCTGGGCGGGGCGGGAGGGACTGTCAGACTTTTACTGACTAAAACCCGTCTATGTTCCTTCATGTGCCCTTTGCGTTCCGGGGGCGCGGTATCTCTTTCGAACAACCCGCAGCCCCGGCAGGCATCTGCCCTCAGTGGCCCCATCCAAGTTTGCTGACATCTCTTTGAGGCGCGCGTGGAACACGAACGCGCCGTCGACACGGTCTGTCGCTAGTGAACGTACGGACGGTGAGCTACCCATTGCTCACCGTCCACAGACACGCGTCTACGGTGGCCGGGAGTCGTCTCGCGGCTCCCGACGCCCGGAGGGTCTACCGCGGCGGCCGCTGGGACGGGGGATCCTCCTTTCCCTCTCCCGTCCCGCCGCCTCCTTCTCTAGCATTACAGCTTCGCAGAAGGAGGCGACTGCTTCCCATTCCCTCTCGCTCCGGACCATGGCCTGAACCAGTGCCGAACGCGAGAGGGCGCAGCCGCCGATGGCCGCCTCGAGGACTCGGCGGTGCTCAGCCCAAGCAGGGCACACCGCCAAAGTATGCTCCACCGTGTCCTCGGGGCGATCCTCGCAATGGTGACACCCGGGCGTTTCCTCCCGCCCGATGAGGTGCAGGAACCTCCCGAACTTTCTATGTCCGGTGAGGACCTGCGTCAGGCGGTAGGTGAGGGCGCCGTGGCGCCGCTCAAGCCACTCCTCAAAGATGGGACTTACCGCCTCAATCAAGGCGTGCCCTGCACGAGGTTGCGACAGTCGTTCTCTCCATGTCGCCATGAGATCGAGCCGGAGTTCCGTCCGCAGGGCGGCAATTTGCCGCGGCAGCGGAGTTTCGCCCCGGCCCAGTGCCTCCGCGCGCCACTCGTGTAGGCGCGCGAGGACCAGCGCCTCCAATTAGAAGCAGGATACATAGATATGTCTATTGTTAAGCACGTGCGTTTTAATGAAGAAAACGAACGACCGCACGTGCTTTTATGAAACGATTGGTTGTTGCCCATGTCTTTGGTTACTGCTCCGTTCCCGTTGATTATAGCGTGATGTTATAGCCTATACTGTTCCCCATGAATGTAGCTATCATTTATACAAACTTTAAATTTTAAATTATTAAGAATTTAGCCAATCCGATTTGCCGTTCTAGCGATTAGCACGTTAAACCAAACAAAAGGCTCTTCAATTTTATTATATTACTCTCTATTTATTATGTACTAGCTTTTACCCGCGACTTCGTCCGCGTCTAAGTTGATATTATCCCACGGGAATCGTTCGTTTTTTTTGGGATAAAAAGTATCATATGTGTAATTCCACACTACAATCTATCTCAGTGCCAAATTTCACCCAGATCCGTTCCGCCGTTTGGGCGTGAAGAAGAGACAAACACACAAACATTCGCCTTTATAATATTAGTGTGATGAATCGAACCTGCGACACGCAGCGCAGCAGCCGATCACTCAGCTACTGCGCCAACCGTGCCGACAAAAAAAACAACAACAAACCATAAATATTTTGATTACATAATAGTGTAAACAAACAGCGCACACGTGTTACTATGCAGTGGGCGGAAGCCTTTATATATAAATTTATTATAGTCAGTGACCGTTTATTATTCTATTTACTGAATTAATTATTTGCCACTAGGAAATATAGATGCAGAAATATTATAAAATTTTAAATAAAGTTAACTTTTTTATAAAAAGTTAAAAAAGGTATTTTTTTAGCAAATGTTAAAATGTTACGCAATAAGCAAGCGTCGTGATCGATTTCAAAGTCAAAGTCAAGTTAAGTCAAAGTACGTCATAATCAAAGTCAAAGTCTAAGTCGAAGTTATCCAAAGTCAAAGGTAGTTATAATCAAAGTCAAAGTAATTTTAAGTAAAAGTCGAAGTATTTCAATTAAACCATATAGAGGCACTTTTAAATTATCAAGAAGTTAGTTAAAGTCAAAGTCAAAATTAAATAATTTATTTAAGTAAATAATCAATCAAAGGGCACTGCTGCACGTTAAAATTTACAAGAAAAAAACATTGAATACAGTTACTTGTTCCTTCTCTGTATGAGAAGAGGTCATTGCCCTGCAGCGAGTATATTTGTAGCCTCTATTTACAAAACAGTTAGTTGTATCAAAGGTTAGCATGTTTAGGTGTCGTTAAGAAGTTAGCCAATGACTTAGTTTGGTCGATTTCTCGGCACGCGAAGATGGTTCGGCGATACTGTATTTTTTTTGTTAATTAGTTTTATATTGAGATTGGTCTATTTTTACACGATTACGGTATATCTAAAAAAACATTTCGTTTGTTATTTTTATGTCATTTGATGACATACGAGCCGACGGGTTATCTGAAGGCCAATTCTACTAATTGAAGACGTTAAAAATCTAGTCGCAATCTCATCTCAGCGACAGTCAATGCCAACATAAATAATATATTTGTAAATTTTTATTAGATTAAATTTTTTTAAATAACAAATATGGCAATCAGGATAACGTAGCTTACTAACCCTCAGTTTCAAACGCGTTACGTACGTTTTTGATGTTATATAATATCATTATATAACATCAAAAACGATGTTATATAATGATATTATATAATCTTATAACCTTTCTCGATAAACTAGCTATACAGGGTGGAAATTTATTATGCTACCTGGAGGGAAAGTACTCTAAATACTTGAGTTAGCAAATTTTACTGAAAGGAAACATTCCTTTATTTTTAAAAAGAAACAAAACTGCATTTAAATAATTTTGCTTGACACACCTGGGAATCGAACAGACTAAAATCGGATAAAATAGCATTCTTTACTTTTATGGCACTTATCGATAGGGTCAATCACAAGGATCAAATCTCTACAAACCTGGTAAACTAAATTTAACAAAAATCATGAAATTTCAATCTAAACTTATTTTATTCGGACGAAAAAAACGAGTACAGTAACTAATTGCATGCTGGAAATGAGCTTCAATTTCTTCGATGCACACATTCATTATTTGAAGGAATTCATTTTGAATAACTTTTAGAAGGGTGTTGTGGTGAATATTGAAAATTTTACTACGCTACCAAAAGCTACTTAAAATGATTTTTTTAAAGGAATAAATTCATGCATCCAAGAAATGAAGCTCATTTCCAGCAACTACTTAGTGAATTTACTCGTTTGTTTCGTCCGAATAAAATAAATTTACAATAAAATTGCATGTTTTTATTTTATTTTAATTTACCATGTTTGCAGGGATTTGATCCTTATGATTGACCCTATCGATTAGTGCCATAAAAGTACAGGATGCAATTTTTTCGAATTTTAGTCGGTTCGATTCCTGGGTGTGGCAAGAATATTTTCAAAATTATTTAAATGCAGTTTTATTTCTTTTTAAAAATAAAGGAATGTTTCCTTTCAGTAAAATTTGCTAACTCAAGTATTTAGAGTACTTTCCCTCCAGGTAGCATAATAAATTTCCACCCTGTATAACGCAAGAGGACTTTTTCAAATCGAACCAGTAGTTTTGGACATTAGCGCGTTAAAACAAACAAACTTTTCAGTTTTATTATTGACTAGCTTCTGCGTCTTTGGTTACTGTTCCGCTCCCGTGTGTCGTAGCGTGATATTATGTAGCCTATGACCTATGATTTTCTATAGGTAAAAGAATTTTCACCTCACAAACTTTACCTCTTTCAAATTTATAAGTACTTATAGAAACACACCAAAGGCGGTACAATGTGGATTTTCTGTAATACTTCTACATTGTGAATTTAGTTCAATTCTCGCCTACTTGCAATTTACTATATAAACAATCTTACGTAATTATATACATATATGTACACATACCTATGTGTACAAGGTCATTATGTGTAGGTGCGTCTGTCTTTTGTTTATCAGGAACTGATTTGACATCGATGAGGTGTTTCTATGGAGACGTGTCTTTCATACAATCTTGATCATCGTGAGAGGCGAAAGTGGTGACAATTAATAGCTAAAAAGTATCAAGATGACATGGTTGACGCACGGCTGAGTGATTGGGTACTGTGCTGCGTGGGTTCGATTCTTGCGCGTATCAAATATTTGTGTGGCCTACAGGTAGTTGTTCCGGGTCTGACTGTTTGTGTATGTGAGTTTATATTATGTTTGTAAATACAACCGCGATATAAGAGAAATCACGCCTGTATTCCCCGAAGGGTTAGGTAGAGGTGACCAATGTACCGGGTGTACATTGGTATACCTATGCCTAACCCTATAATTTATGTCCTGCGTAGGTACTTAGCTACTCAGCATTAAGATTAGCCGCCGTGGGCGTACTACACAAATTGATTAGCAAACGTTAACTATAGTCGACTGCGACTGTTTTTGTGGTCAAAGTTTAAGTCAAAGCATTTATTTAAATTAGACCATATTCAGGCACTTTTAAATTGTCAAGGATTCGGTTAATTAGTAAGAAAGATAAGTTAGTTGCTCGTTTCAAAATGTACGTGGGCCCCTATGGAGAAGAACGAGCAAGAAACTCGACGGAAATTTAAAAATGATCCTTCAGAATTTTGATTATATACCATCACGCCTGTATTCCCCAAAGGGTTATGCAGAGGTGTACCAATGAACACCCACAGTTCGCCGGTATATTTTAGGTCCCATGTAATAAGGGGCGAGCCTATTGCCATTAACCGGGCTCTAATCCAAACTCCGAGATGCTACTGAGAATTTCATAGAAAATCCCAATAACAGTTTTTGCTCGACCTGGGAATCGAACCCAGGACCTCTAGCGTAGCTGTCGTGCTTAGGACCACTAGGCTAGCGATGCAGGAATTTTGATTATATCACTTCTAAAGATATATCTGCTGACAAATAATATTTCAATAGCACAAATTCGCAACACACAACAATATTATGATGATAATAAGGTCACTTCCGAAACAATATTTACTATTTACTTTAAAACAAGTAAATATTTACATAGAGTGTGTAATCTTTGATACGCTTGGAGCAAGGTATCTTGTTTCTTTGTCTTACCTATTGTTTATGTACCTATATTTATACATACCTGAATGCTAATGTAGCTGAAATAAGTCTGTAAATTCCAACTTAAAAGGGGTCTACTACATGCATGGAAAATAACAGTCAAGCTCATTGTGAAACACTCGATGAGACGAAGATTTCTGGGTCTCAACATCATCTGCTTAGCCTTTTCCCAACTGTGTTGGGGTCGGCTTCCTGTCTAACCGTATGCAGCTGAATATCAGTGTTTTACATGTAAAATACTGGCAGTCGCTCCATCGAGCGACTGCCTATCTGACCTCTACAACCCAGTAATTGGGCAACACGATACCTCTTGGTTAGACTGGTTGTCGGACTTCTTGGCTTCTGACTGTCCGTAACGACTGCCAAAGATCTGCGAATGACAGCCGGGACCAACGGCTTTTACGTGCTTTCCGAGGCATGGGGGTGTCACACCACCAACTGCCAAACTCCGAGCTGCTCCTGACTAATTCCTAATGGAAAAACCCAATAACACTTTTTGCCCGACCTGGGGAATCGAACCCGGGACCCCACGCATATCAGTCGTGCTTGAGACCACGAGACAAACGAGGATTTCTGGGTCTGAGTATGAATATTTACATTTTTGCAATAAAGCCTAACTCCCTCCTTAGTCTAGTGGTCCAAATCGCGACTGCTACGCTAGAGGTCTCGGTTCGATTCCCAGGTCGAGCAAACTGTTACTGAGTGTTATGAAATTCTCAGTAACAGCTCGGAGTTAGGATTTGTGCCCGGTTAATGGCAATAGGCTCGCACCCTATTACATGGGACCCAAACATACCGGCAGCGAACTGTGGGTGTACATTAGTTACACCTCTGCCTAACCCTTCAAGGAATACGAGCCGTGATAGTATGATGGAAATAAAGAAATCAATGCAGCCACGTCATAATTATCGGCAGTTCAAAGTCCTGACCCACTTACATCAATCGATAGCGATACTGCACAGAACTAAGTTAACAACTGGGCGGTCAAGTTTCATCAACATTTGCTTTGCTAACAGTAGTACGATTCTCTAAAATGCAAACTCGAAAACGAGTCTCACTAAAGTGATCGAGTGAACTTGTCATTGGTTTATATTCGTTCGCCGTGGTGACGTCACCACGGCGAACGAATACTAAGCCAATGACAAGTTGGTTCGTTATCGAAGTGAGACTCGTTTTCGAGCTTGCATTTTAGAGAATCGCACAGCAGGTCGGCGGCGCCTTGTGATGTTACTTAGTACAGTTAGGAGTTATGGGAAGGAGACGTGCTATTGCTATGGAAAATTGACAAGCTTTTTAACCGACTCCTAAAAAGAAGGAAGTTCTTGATTCGAGCGTATGTTTTTTTAGTATGTTTTTACGCGATCATTCTGAAAATTTTTAATTGATTTTGATGATTTTTAAAGTGAAAACTTCTTTAGCGGCGTTGTGCACTTTTTTTGGAATGGGTAAAAAAAAATGAAACTCGCCTCAGGACCCGTGACCCTGATCGAAAATTCGTAAGCGGCGTTGTGCAGTGTTGTCAGCGAATTGTCATATTTGTGTACGATAGCGCAAGAAATAAATATTGTATTATACCACATAAATGATAGTACTTTTATACTGATAATTAAAGCAATTCGTGCAAAATTATTCCCTAACCATTCCAAAATATCAAAAATGCACAACGTTAATATTCAAGTTTTCATTTCTGCCGGCACTCCCGGAGGGCAACCCGTTTTTTTTTTTGTCTGGTAGGTCATATTTCAGTTTTTTTTTTTAATTGTTTAAGAAACTTGTAAAATTACTTTGAATCGAACCCCAAAAAATATGACCGCTTGTTACGCTTGTTATTTTTGCGACCTAATGAGCTGCCCTTCGATGTCGTTATAACAGATTTTGATGAGGGGAAAGAAAACGAAAATGTTGCTATCCTATGGTATTTCAGAAACAGTAACATGTAACTAAAAAAAAATTACATCTAAGTGAACGCAATACCGTTATTGGTGTGCTATTTTTTTTTCAAGAACTTAATAATTGACGATTGTTTTTTTATCATAAGTTGGTTAAAGATCCTTTAAGCTATTACAACGATTTGGTCGCAAACACTGTCAGCAAGTATTTTAAATAAATAATAATTATATAATTATAATAGAGATTAAATAACCAAATGCTATAAACATCAAACTCTTTATCTGCAACTCGAAATAAAAAGAAAGAGTATTGCGATTTCTGCTGCTGCAAATTAGATTCAATCAAATACATAGATTTGTCAATGATTGGCGTGCCCGAATTATTTTACCGTAGTGCAATCATGCGCGTGCCGCGTGCTATTGCTGTTCTATCATCATTCCTATTCTAGGAGGTTGTCAGTTACTAAATCGCACTTTTCTGTGATGCCTTTCAAATTAAGGACAGCAGCCAGGGCTTAAAACTTATAAACTAAGCTAATACACGCTAAGGGCACCACCTGTGGGGTAGAGAACTCGGCTAGGGCAGGCCTCCGTCACTCTATGTACTTGCGCGCTATAATTGCCTACCGCCCGGCCGAGCGGTCTCGGGCCGTTTGCGAACCAAATTCAGTGCGGTTTTTGCAAACGAAGCGCACGCACGTTATTACATTTTAATAGTTCCATTCGTTACCTACGATGCCGTCTGGTGCCTTATGTGCTGTAGATGGGTAAAAATATTTTATAAGCATTTATGATACAATTTTAAACTGCCACATATAAGTCAGAACATATTCACAGTTCTCAATAACATAGACACAAAAAGTTATGTTAATTTAATTTTATCGGGGAGGCGGCCCTACGATTGTTGTGGGATCGCGCGGTGCGAAGCGATCACAACTGTACGCTTGAGTATTTAGGCACATTTTAGTTTGCAGTGGTTGCTGACGCGAGTTGACGCGACGGAGTAGGCTATTATAGCAGTAGGTATTGGAAATTTTCTACTGAGTGAAGTATCTGTACTTATTTAATCTGTGGCTAGGGCGTCGCGCGTCGCTGAAGGGAAAACAGCAAGAAGATAGTTCATATCGGGATCAGGAAAATTGACAAAGTGAAACCCAGAATTTAATTTAGGACTGATCCGACAGTTTTCTAGTTAGGAATCATTTTGAGATTAAGTAATTTGTCGGGATTTGTAAAAAAACAAAGTTAAAACCTTTTTTAAACACCAGACATTCACAAGAAAAACCAGATTTATTAAAACTTTATGCAACAAAAGTACACAGACGGACGTAATGCCTTAGGAATAGTTAATCAAAGGTAGTTAAGAGATAACATGACAAGTGCATATTATTGTACGAGAGTAAAACAACAATATTTGAGATAAAAGAAAAGTAATTATAGATTTAATCTAGTTGCGCCTACCAAACAGTAGTTTTATATGGTCAATAATTTCCAAAGAAACTCCGTACTCCCTCTTTTAAAAATAAGTATATTGTACCATATACTATGTACAAAATTCCTTCGAGTTCGACAACTTTTCTAAGGAGTGTGTTATCGGTTAGTATTGCCCTATTTCTGATAAGAATCACTTAGCGGCTGACATGGCAGCAAATATTAGCTTTAGATTAGCTTTAGATTAGCTGATTAAGTTATTATCGAAGTGTTTTCTTTTCACTGAGGGTGGGGCAGCAATTTTAGTACATAAATCTATATCTATACTATCATACTAATCACACTAATATTATAAAGGCGAAAGTTTGTGTGTTTGTCTCTTCTTCACGCTCAAACGGCTGAACGGATCTAGATGAAATTCAACACTAAGCTAGATTGTAGTCTGGAATAATACATAGGGTAGGTACTTTTTATCCCGGAAAAATGTATGGTTCCAGCGGGATAATATATCAACTTTGTCGCGGACGAAGTTGCGCGCAGAAGATATAGTATTATACAGGGTGTTTGGTGCATCGTGTGCCAAATTGAAATGGTCGACTAAGGGGGTCATCTGCTATCCTTTCAGACCCCTAAACACTTCTCATGCCCTGTGTATTATTTTTCATCGACTTTTTAATGTTTTATAAAAAAAATACCAAAATTTTACATTCAAGTACATTTTTTTTTAAAAGTACACGTCGTAGACTCTGTATTTTAATTTTATATAGATGTGCATTGTACCACAGTACTTTTAAATTCAAAATTAGTGACATTGGCCATCTAGTTTTCTATTTATTTACTCGCAAAGTTTTGGACTTCAATTAAAGCTGTCCATGTTACAGCTATTTACATGGCTATAAAAAAAAAAACAAATGAGACCGGGATCTAAGAACTTCGTAAAAAATTCTCTAGTCTATCCTCTTGCTAGTGATGTGCCACATGCCATAAAATTCTTTTTACAACTTCGTGAATTCACTAGAATTGTGAATCGAGTCACAAAATACAAAATTTCAAACTATGGTTTAAAAATTTTGTTTTGCTTAAATAACACCTGAAAAACGTATTAAATATGTTATCTCACTCTTATAAGATAAAATCTGTCTCGTACCTCTCTTTTTTGGGGGAGGGGGTACTAGAAATAATAAAAAATGCATTTTTAACATTTATTTCATATTTTTTTGCATATTCTGCTTAAATTGTTGGCTTCTATTGCGAATGCAGGCCAGACATCTATTTCGTATTTCCACAGTTGTTGTACGAAGTCGCATTTTCTCCTTAATCTCCTTTGAAAAGATTTCTGACTTTTAACCAGAAAAAAAAGGAAAGGTTTAGTGAAAACGTTTGGGCAGGAGTGATTGGAATCAGGTAGTTGGACCGCATTACCTGCCCGAAAACTTCAATGGCGACAACTATTTGGAGTTCCTTCAAAATGACGTGCCCGAATTAGTGGCTGAGGTGCCCGTATGTAATGAAAATGTGCCCAAAGTATTCCAGGATGACGGCTGTCCCGCGCATTGGCGTTTGACTGTGAGGGAATATCTTGATAATGTGTTCCATAATGCGCGGATTGGTGGCCCTATTGCATGACTGGCACGTTCCCCAGGCCTAACTCCGCTCGACTTTTAACTAGTTTTTGACTAGTATACGCCACGGAGGTTCCGACTAGAGATGTACTACTTCAACGCATTCAAACGGCGTTCAATAAAATTAAGGGGGAAATTCGACTTCGTACAACAACTGTGGAAATACGAAATAGATGTCTGGCCTGCATTCGCAATAGAGGCCAACAATTTAAGCAGAATATGCAAAAAAATATGAAATAAATGTTAAACATGGATTTTTTATTATTTCTAGTACCCTCCTCCCCCAAAAAAGAGAGGTACGAGACAGATTTTATCTTATAAGAGTGAGATAACATATTTAATACGATTTTAAGGTGTTATTTAAGCAAAACAAAATTTTTAAACCATAATTTGGAATTTTGTATTTTGTGACTCGATTCACAATTCTAGTGAATTCACGAAGTTGTAAAAAGAATTTTATGGCATGTGGCACATCACTAGCAAGAGGATAGACTAGAGAATTTTTGACGAAGTCCTTAGATCCCGGTCTCATTTGGTTTTTTTTTATAGCCATGTAAATAGCTGTAACATGGACAGCTTTAATTGAAGTCCGAAACTTTACGAGTAAATAAATAAAAAACTAGATGGCTAATGTCACTAATTTTGATTTTTAAAAGTACTGTGGTACAATGCACATCTAAATAAAATTAAAATACAGAGTCTACGACGAGTACTTTTAAAAAAAAAAATACTTGAATGTAAAATTTTGGTATTTTTTTTATAAAACATTAAAAAGTCGATGAAAAATAATACACAGGGCATGAGAAGTGTTTAGGGGTCTGAAAGGATAGCAGATGACCCCCTTAGTCGACCATTTCAATTTGGCACACGATGCACCAAACACCCTGTATAATAAAAAGAGGAAAGATGTGTATTTTTGTTTGTAACGAATAAACTCAAAAACTATTAGACCGATTTCAAAAAACCTTTTACCTTTAGAAAGCTACATTATCACTGAGTAACATAGGCTATATAGCATCACGCTTCGCTCACGCTCACGGGAGCGGAGCAGTAACCAAAGACGTAACTTAAAGCGGGTGAAATAATCCACGCGGACGAAGTCGCGGTTATTTTGCTAGTAGGAGATAAAGATACAAACATTTGTTTTACAAGTGATTCATAGGCGGTTCTAATAAAATCTAGGAGTGACTTCAAAACGATGTTCTTAGGTTGTTCTGAGAAACTTTTGCGGTTTTAAAACTGGTATCTACTACTGAAGACTAAATTTTTTACCTAATATTACTTAGTTTGATGGGTTTGTGGGCTAACTGCCTCGTTAGCCTAGTGGTATTAAACGCGACTGCTACTCTAGAAGTCTTGCGGTTTTTTTTTTAAATTCTCAGTAGCAGGTTGGAGTTAGGTTTTGTGCCCGGTTAATGGCAATAGGCTCGCCCCCTATTGCATGGAACCTAAAAGTACTGGCGAACTGTGGGTGCACATTGGTACACCTCTGCCTAACCCTTCGAGGAATAAGAAAGACTTATTCAAATCGGACTAGTAGCTCCTAAGATTAGCGCGTTCAAATTAACAAAAAACTCTTCACTATTAAAATGTTAATATAGATTACATAGACATCGACAGACTGACTTCTCAGAAATTGATATGTTGCTAGAATAGTGGAGAATTAAATAACCGTGTGCCGCGTACCTTTTAAAGAATACTATAAAAAAATTAGGTCTACGTACTTCAAATGACCTAGATCCACGAGATTGCATGACGTAAAGACATACAAACCGTTTTATGTATAGAACTGTCTGCTGATGTGTACAGAGGTGTGGGCGCGTATCTATAAACCTTGACCATGGAATGAGCTAGGCAGGAATGTACCTAGCTTTATTGTTGTTAAATCATTAAATAATGTATTTCAAGTTTGCACTCATATAAGGATTAGTAACAATGCATGGTGCCGATTCACAAACTAAACTAAAATTAGAGAATTGACATCTCTTACTAACATACAGCGAAAGAAAAGGACGGTAGTACCTTAGAACTAAGTTAGAGATGTCAATTTAGTTTTGCCTTGAACTTTTCCGTGTTTTTAATCAACACGTTCTGACATGCCAATTATAATTGTATAGAGGTTTTAGTTCAACTAAAATTGTCAAGTCTTATTCACGTCTGTCCCTTTCTTGTTTGATTGAAAAGAAAAAGATAGAAATAGTCTAAATTAAGTTTAGCTTGTGCATAACAGAATCGACACCACTGTTTACCTAAACTATATTAGTTAATAAAAAAATCCAACTAAATCAGTCTTAAAAAAAATATGGTTGACTCAGGGCTTTTTTTTTATAGATGGGAAATCATCAAATAATTTCCCCCGCCTAGGGCGGGACGGGAGGGAGTGTCAGACTTTTACTGACTAAAACCCATCCATGTTCCTTCTTGTGGCCTTTGCGTTCCGGGGGCGCGGTATCTTTTTCAAACAACCCCTCCTATCGAAACACATATATTGCCCCACATGGAGTCTACATCTACCTAAAGGTAATATTACCTTCAGCATCTAATCACGCTATCTAAGAATGGACGGGTATAAATGGGTCTTTTACGTTTATTACCCGCACGCTTCGATTTTTTCCAAGGAATGCCTGTTTTATTTAACTTGACTGGCTAGTATGCTTTATTGTAGGTTAATTCAACAATCAATGTTAAAAACTAGTCAAAATTTAAGTAAATTAGAAGTGTTTTTAACAAATTAAGACTGAGATTAAAATAACATATTTATGAAATTAATGTAACTGTACAACTTTTGTAATACATTTTTCAAAGAGTTTGCATGGAGTTTCTTGCTCATTCTTCTCCATACGAAACTACCTTTTGAAATCGGTAACTAGATTCAATATAATTACTTTTTCCTTCTTGTAAGTGGCGTTCAAAAGTGCCTTTTAGTGGTCTGATTGTAATAAAAAATTGACATTGACTTTGAATTCTTCTTTATCGTGTGAGCAGTGAGGTCTTATTACGTACCCACACACCTTAGTGTCAGAGTTTCTAAACCGCCTCAAGGGCTTCCGACTGGTTACCGATATCAGTACTGCACATGATAAACTTAGAAAGTACATATAAATCAGAAAAAGTTACATTGATACAGACTGGCCCGTGCCCGGTTGCGATTCCACAACCTCGGGGTGAGAGGCGGGTGCCTTAACCACAGGATCATCGCGATTTTGAATGTGAACGTTTTAAAAATACGAGAATTGACCAAAACACGTACCAATTCATTCCCACAGCTATACGACCACTATAATGCACATTAAGTATCAAAAGCAGTGCTCACTACCTAATATGGGAGTGGACAAGCTTTGTGCGCTCACCTTGACAATCATATGGGACGAATTGATAGGGTTGTCCAATGCAACTGTTTTGTGAATATCGTTTTTAGGTTGCATGCAAAAGACTGAAGTTTTTTGATTTTTTACGGTTTTCTTAGAGCACGATTGCATTTGATCGTTATGGTGAATTAGGACTGGACGGACTGAAAACTTGCATGCATTTGAAATGTTAGGGTTGCTACCTATTTGAAATGCTCTATTTTAAATCGCGTACTATTATGTATATGTACTCAACTAAATTGTAGATTTTTTCTTACTCAGTCAAGAGTTGTTTGAATAAGATTTTTTTTCACAGGAGTTGGAATATGAGAAATTTTACAGTATACATTCTTTAACGAGCATAATAAGGTCTAATTTATAGCAGCAAAAACAATGAACCGGTATTTATTTATGCACTTGTGGCGACTTAAAGCCATTCTGCCGAGGTTTATTTTGTTATTTTATGTACACTGCCTTTAAATATAACGTGCTTACTATATTTGTGAGGTTTTTATAATTATATGTATGATCGATAATAGCTCTTGTGATTACCTATATGAAAAAAATCTAAAATCGTTTTTTTTTAATTATTAGGTAAATATTTTCTGGCAGCCCTACAGTGTCAGACGCATAAAAAGCGTATTCTATGTGTGTAGTGATTTATCTGTTATTTTTTACTGACTCCGAGACACGCGAGGTAACAATTGATGACTTATTACTCCGCTTCATGTTCACTGGACTTATACAGGGTGTATATAATATAGGTACAACTAGTTTTCATTAATTAATGGATTTAGAGAAAGAAAAAAAAACAATTTCTTTGTCAAAAAAAAAACATCTCCAGAATAGTAGTGTAATTAATTTTATTTTTGTTTACGTGGTCAGATTTTTTTGAGGTAAGTTAGGAATTTAGCTAAGACAACACCATCCGCTGACGCAGTTATTAGGCCCTCACAAACGCAGGTGAGAGGGCATGCGACATAAGATGAAAGGTGGACCATGTCTGCGGGTCAAAGTTGAGCCACCCATCCTACCAATATTATAAATGCGAAGGTCTGTGAGGATGGATGAATGTTTGTTACTCTCTTACGCTTAAACGGCTTAACAAATCCGGACAAAATTTGGCACTGAGATAGATTGTAATGTGGAATAACACATAGAATACTTTTATCCCGGAGAAATGTACTGTTCACTTGGGATAAAATATCTTAGGTTAATTGAAAAAACAAAAACAAAATCTCTTTATTTTTCTACACCCTTTATACAACCTGACTTCCTTGCTTTTATTTTTAGGTTGAACATAATGACAATTTGACGAATTGCCTCATATTACTTAATAGTTGCGACGTGGGCAGGACTTGTGTTAAATAATTATATTATTATTATTGTCACTGGCTTTTTTCATTTTGAAAGATTGTATTCTGAAAGCTTAACTACTACCTATACTACTATTTTATAAAAGCGAAAGTTTGGATGGATGTACGTTTGTTACTCTGTCAAGCCAGAATGGCTAAACGGATCTGGATGAAATTTGACACAAAGATAGATTAGGTATTGTCTAAAATAACAAATAAGCTAAACCCGGGAGTTCGGAGTTTGAATTTGTGCCTGATTAATGTCAATTAGGCTCGCCCCCTATTACATGGGACCTAAAAACATACCGGCGAACTGTAGGTGTAATTGGTACACCTCTGCATAACCCTTCGGGGAATACAGGCGTGATGATATGTATGATATGTTAACCCCGGAAAAAAGGCCACTTATCCCTGAAATTACTTAATAGGCGGGGTGGAAAAAATATTAGTAAAAGCTACCACTGTAAAATCACGCTACCACACACGGGAGCTGAGCAGTAGCCAAAGCCGTAAATTGACGCGGGTGACAAAAACCAATCGGGCAGAAACTAGAAAACAAATAATTGCCCAACCCAAGGATTGAACCCACGCACCTCTTAACACTGGCGCTTAAATTGATAACACACATCTCCATACTGATAAGGTTATCTACACAAACAAGACAGGTCATTGCCCCCAACACAGTCACCTTTTCTCAGTCGTATCCAGCGCTCCCGTTTTGAAACGCTCCCATCTAAGCGCTCCTGTTTTGTTCCTCGAAGCGCTCCTTTTGGGAGCGCTGCGAGGAACGATTAAAAATATTAAAATTTATTTCCTCGAAGCGCTCCCACGTGTAAAAATAGGGAAAAGCATGAAGTAAACGTAATGAATTATATCGATAATTTTTAAAAACTCATGTGTGCAACATCGACATCGAAGTTGAACCAATTTGACAACACGGTTGGCGCAGTGGCCGAGCGATCGACAAAAAAAAAAAACGAAATTGAGAGAATAATATCTTTTTGATTTATGGGAAACATAATGGAAAGAAATCATAAGCTTCCTAAACAATAAAAAAATATGAATATGTTATGTCGGCAGATTATATTCATCTATTTGGTGGACTAAAGGATTTACAATAATACAATAAAAAATATACCAAACCCGTGCGAAGCAGAGACGGGCCGCTAGTTGTATATTATAACAATGTGTTCTACTTATTACCTAGTTATTATCGATAATTTCAGTTAGTATAGTCCCATCTCTATCCGAAAGTTAATCATGGGAGCGCTTCGAGGAAATAAATTTTAATATTTTTAATCGTTCCTCAAAGCGCTCCTTTTGGGAGCGCTTCGAGGAACAAAACAGGAGCGCTTAGATGGGAGCGTTTCAAAACGGGAGCGCTACGAGGAATACCTCACATTTGTTAGTGTTCTAAGAGATCATATTCAACAATAATATTTATCTGAAGTATCAAGTAGTAGTCATTTGTTTTTCTTTCAAGAAAGTTTATTTGGCCTTCAGGTGTGTTTATTGTAAACAAATAGTAATCCACATATATCTATATTAATACTGACTGCTACGCTAGAGGTCTTTGATTCGGTTCCCAGGTCGAGCAAAGTGTTATTGGGTTTTTGTATGAAATTCTCAGTAGCAGCTCGGAGTTGGATTTTGCCTGGTTAATGGCAATAGGCTCGCCCCCTATTACATGGGACCTAAACATATTGGCGAACTGTGGGTGTACATTGGTAAATCTCTGCCTAACCCTTCGGGGAATACAGTATGATGGTACGAATGTCTATACTCATATAATCATACTATTACAATTATGCCGGCTTATTCTATAAAATTCTCACTCAATGAATTTTAATTAAGTGAGTTGTCATACCATGCTAAAGATTGTCAGTTCATCACAAACACTCACTTCATCTAGATTCGCCTAGTTAAATATTTACAGAATAGTACTGTAGGAAGCCCCATTGAATTTTGGGAACAAATTTTAGCGTAACCGTATTTTTATCTCAGACTGCAAATACATTATAATTTTGAACATAATATATCTACTCTAAAAAGATAGAACAAAAAAAGATACACAGAATAGTAAATCTTAATGAGCTTAAAATAAAGAGCATTATACTATGTATAACTGTATTATCTATTCGCTATGTCTATTTGCTATTGAACCAGTTTAAAACGATATCTGTTACAGCTTCCTTTCCTATATAAAACTATAATAATAAGGAAAAAAGATAATACATTGTTTTACATACGATTAGGAGCAAATAAACATATGTCAGTATAAGTTTGTAAATAAATCAAATAGTTTTTCAAACAATGCAAATGTTTACAATAAGTCTTTGGAAATACAACCTTATCTTACTAACTTAAGTCTGAATTTTCAATGAGAGGAGGTTTTTCAGAAGTTAGAGAACAGGTATTGAAATTTCAACTGAATATCTAAGAACTTTAAAGTGGAATTTTCAATAACAAAGTGTCTATGTAAAATAAACAAAAGCGAGCGAAATTTGACAGTATAATCAGTGCATAAAGTAGCATTTCCAATGGTATATGTTTGGTCTAGTTTTACAAACTGGTTCTCGCGTTGCCTAGCAACGAGTAAACAAACAACTGTAGAGTTTTCTTTTTGTTTAACTTTCAAATGTCATTTTATTCAAATCAGTTGACACTTTCCTTTGTTTCTTAAATTGACTTAAATGTGTTAATTTTTGAATGTATAAATAGAGAGTTTCTATGGAGAATGTCAGCCATTTTCTTTTTGACAAGCTTTAATTGAAGTGAAAACTTCTTTAGCGGCGTTGTACACTTTTTAACCGACTTCAAAAAAAGGAGGAGGTTATTTTTGTAATGGGTAAAAAAATTAAACTCGCGTCAGGACACGTGACCTGATCGAAAATCTTACGAATTTATGAATTGTCATATTTGTGTACGATAGCGCAATAAATAAATATTGTATTATACCACATAAATGATATTACTTTTATACTGATAATTAAAGCAATTCGTGCAAAATTATTCCCTAACCATTCCAAAATATCAAAAATGCACAACGTTAATATTCAAGTTTTCACTTCTGCCGGCACTCCCGGAGTGCAACCCGTCGTTTTTTCATCAGTAAGTTTGACAAACTTCTCGGTGTTCGATTGAGCTGGAATTTTTAATTTTGATCATTCTTGAGTTATTACCTATTTCTAATAAACAACTTAGTGATCTTTTAAAACAGGGCCTCCTCTCTCCTACCCCTATGTTGCCTGTGCCTTGAAGGGTCCATAATTATCCCAATTAAACAAATATATTTATCACCTAAGAATACATATGGAAAAGCAAACAAGATAATATTGAGTATTAAAACATTTGCATATTGCATTATGAGCACAGCGTTCATGATTTAAATAAATATTAAATTAATTAAATAGCCATTATTTAAATATCTTGTAAACATTGTGGAATGCAAATAAATAATAGGAATATTAATGTTAAATAGAACTTGTTCAATCTTTAATAATCTTTTAATGGCAATAGGCTCGCCCCCTATTACATGGGACCTAAATACCTGGCGAACAGTGGGTGTACATTGGTACACTTCTGCCTAACCCTTCGGGGAATACAGGCGTGATGGTATGATGGCTATCTATTATTTTAAGGCTATCTATTATTTTTAAAATCGCAAGCAGATGACATATTGCTGCGGGTTGTTCGAAAGAGATACCGCGCCCCCGGAACGCAAAGGGCACATGAAGGAACATAGACGGGTTTTAGTCAGTAAAAGTCTGACACTCCCTCCCGCCCCGCCCAGGGCGGGAGAAGTTATTTGATGACTACCAGTCTTAAAAAAAAAAAAGCAGGTGACATATTCAAATGACAGTTTGACACTTTCCCTGCTTCCATTTTATGACCATAGAGTTTCTAGAGTTCCACGTAATTAGAAACTAAGTAGGTTCTACTTAGAATGTGAAATCCACTTTGACTTTTAAAAGCAGTCGTTAATTATCTAGACGCACGGCAGTGTGTCAGCCAAGTTCGGTGAACAGTGGGGTGTATATAATTTAAATAAATTATTTGACTAGTGAATTGTTAATAGAGCGTAATTTCTACTGCCAGTCTGTCTGTCAGCGGGCTGTATCTCATGAACCGTAATAGGTAGAGAGTTGAAATTTTCACAGGGTGTATTTCTTTTGCCGCTATAATAAAAAATGATAAAAATTTAACGGAACATACACGAAAGGTATTTTTTTGTATGCAGAGTTAAATATGTACTGTGGCACAGAACCCCTCGTGTGCGAGTTCGACTCTCATTTGGGTAGTTTGAATGGGAAAATAGCCAACATAAAAACAACTTATTTTTTAGTATTATTAGCTCATGTTGACAATCACTAACATACGTCCTTAATTTGCCAAAGATGCGAAACTGCATGTTGTATAATCGTGTATAATGTCAGTGGGGTTTTGAATATAGAATGTGAACGAGCGAGTTATAATGAGTGCAGCTTAGTTCAGTTCAGTGAACGCATTAGTGAACGCTTCACAGGTTCCTACTTCGTTCATTACTATAATGAAAACGATGTAGGTTCTATGAAGGAGTAGAGATTAAATATAATATAATAATTATAATATACCATCACGCCTGTTTTCCCCGAAGGGTTAGGCAGAGGTGTACCAATGTACACCCACAATTCGCCGGTATATTTAGGTCCCATGTAATAGGGGGCGAGCCTATTGCCATTATTTAGATTAAATATGTTTTATTCAAAATTGAAATCTGTTACAGTATTACTGAAAGTTCAAAATAATCAGTTACTGTAAGGTAGTGTGTTATGAAAATGAAAATGTCGAAATTTGGATTTAGTTCTGCTTAAATTATTTAAATCTGCAACCTTTCAAAAAAAAAAACAACAACAATAAATCAAATAATTGTCAAATATGTTACAGTTTTCAGTAGGTAATATAGTTTAGAATAGATTTAAGTATTGTCAGATCTAAATATATCGGCGAACTGTGGGTGTACATTGGTACACCTCTGCCTAACCCTTCGGGGAATACAGGCGTGATGGTATATTATTATTATTATGATCAGTGTTAAATTTCCAAAAACAATACAATTATTTAGAAAAAAAGGATAAACTTTTCTGAACACACGGCAAAGCTTATCCTATTTAAAAAAAATAATTGTATAGATTTTAATTTGGTTAACCTAAACACAATTTAAAAGATCAGTTTGGTGGAGAAATAAAATCGACTATATTACCTTATTTTTAATAGGGCCCAAAGATCACATCAAGAACACATCAGCTTGCCGAGGCTGCGGGTCGTTTAAAAGAGATACCGCGCCCCCGGAACGCAAAGAGCACAAAGAAGGAACATAGACGGGTTTTAGTCAGTAAAAAATCTGAAACTAAGGGAGAAGTGAATTGATGATTTCCAATCGGTAAAAAAAAGAACACATCGGCTACCATTAATACATACTAGCTACATAGGAAAAGTTAATGGTAGCTAATAGCGGAAGCCTGCTAACTATAGTTAATCAGATTACTTCTAGGTTAAGGGCACTCACCAACTATGTTTATGTAAACATTAACAAATGCGATACTACTCGACTCTACTGCCTCGTTAGCCTAGTGGTCCTAAGCGCGACTGCTACGCTAGAGGTATTGGGTGCGATTCCCAGGTCGAGGAAAGTGTTATTGGGTTTTCCTATGAAATTCCCAGTAGCAGCTCGGAGTTAGGATTTGTGCCCGGTTAATGGCAATAGGCTCGCCCCCTATTACGTGGGATCTAAACATATCGGCGTACTGTGGGTTAATGACGTTATTCGTAAATTTCTGCCTAACCCTTCATAGAATACATGCGTGATGGTGTGTATGCATTAACAAATCCGTCTGTCAGCACTTCGGCTTGGCTGGTTTTTCTTTTAAAAGTTATAATAATTATCCCAATATGATGTAGAAAATAGTACTTATGCCTCAAGAAGTTAACTTTGCGCACACACTTGTGCACTATAATATTTTCTGCGTACTTGGCTAGTTTCCATTGGGGTAAATCATCTCTGGAGAATATATTATTATACTGAATATTATTAGTTTCCTTAAATGACTGTATAGGATGTAGGTACCTACTGTAAATATTATAATAATTATCCTTAAACAGGAAAATACCTTACACGACTAATTTAATAACAATTAAATTGTTTATTGGTGATTTATTTTGTTATTGTCCTTTTATAATAGCGTCTCTAGGCTTATAATATTATTAGTAATCCTACTATTAATATACCTACACAAGTTTACGTCTATACAAATAAAAAAGATTGAAGTCTCTATTTGTAATGTCAAAATAGCAGATTTGTACAAAGTCAAAGCATTTATTTCAATTAGACCATTTACAGGCACTTTTGAATTGTCAAGAAGTTATAGGTATACAGTAAGTTGAAGCTAGTTGCTTGTTCCAATACGTAGGTGTCTATGGAGAAGAACGAGCAAGAAACTCCATGGACACTCAAAGTGAATATAGTATTAATTATAAGAAAAAAAACAATTTTTAAAATGTTTGTTTGTTCGTTGGTCTGTACCTAAATCCGTCTGTCAGTTTGTTACGACTAATCTCCGAAACTGCTGGACCGATTATGACAAGACATTCACTTGACCCGATCCCGAATAAAATTATACTATCACGCCTGTATTCCCCGAAGGGTTAGGAAGAGGTGTACCAATGTACACCCACAGTTCGCCGGTATATTAAGGTCCCATGTAATAGGGGGCGAGCCTATTGCCATTAACTGGGCACACAAATCCAAACCCGGAGCTGCTACTGAGAATTTCATAGAAAAACCCAATAACACTTTTTGCTCGACCTGGGAATCGAATCCGGGACCCCTTGCACAGCAGTCGCACTTGCGACCACGAGACCAACAGGGCAGTTAAAATAAAATCAACAAAACAAAAATTCAACTCACACTTTGCCATTTTTTTTTCTGAATGAACACTATATTATGTGTCATTGACTTTACAATATAAATAGGCCTTGCTTGACTGCCAAGAGCTCAAACAAAGGAGTTTTTATATACATTAGTGATATAATTCATATAATTGTAGACATACAGTGAAGGGCGGTGCGGAAGCAAATGGATATAGGTATTACCTCATAGGCTCAGACAATTGACGTGTTTTTTGGATGGAAGTAATTTTCATGGGAGTTTTTTGGTGTTTTTTTAGGGATTCCGTAGGTACCCAAAAGGTGCTAGTGGAACCTTATCGTCGGTCGAATCACGAAGGGGCGCATCCAACAAAATTTTGGATTTGAGATTAAAGCACCATCGAAATCTGTATGCCAAGTTTTAGTATGTCACGAAAAGACATAACCAAAACTGCAATGCAACCGGACTTATAAACCGTTGCGAAGAGCCCTATCTACTATTCCTTATAATTTAAAAATCACGAAGAGCCATATAGGTAGTTACGCCTGATCATGCATATTATTTTTTCTTCACGAAGAGGCGTAGCAACTTGTTAAAAGTGAATAAATATCCGAATTCAGAGTTAATTACGTGTGTTTTGTGTACAAGTCACAAGGTAAAGTAAAATGTTTTCTATTTTATGCAGAATCTAGCTAAAACTGTAAATTTAGGTTTGATTTTTTTCAAAAGTTAACTTTTTCTATTTCTAGATTATGTTATTGACTAGACTAAATAAAAACGATAATTCTAGTAATAGTGTGACTATTTGGAAGTTGTGTTTAATCTGTCTGTATGGATAAATAGCATGTTTTTGTAACAATTATTGTTATTTTTAGATACCTACCTCATAGGTACTGCATTACTTTCTGGAGGGCCAGTTTCGTAAATAATGAATGTATTGGTAACATGGAAGGACGGAACTCAAAATGTTGTCAATACACGAGAATTATTGCCAATTCAAAAAGTTCAGAAGATTACGGTTGGTACAAAGGTAAAAATGTTATATGAACGCAAATGGTGGTATGGTACAGTAACTGTTATAGAAGAATTAGAATCCTCTTCATCTGAAGATGAACCACTTTCACTTCATGCCTCTAAAAACCGTATCGAGGATGCAAAAAATTGCTGCGAGTACGTTAATTGCCATAATCCTATTTTGACCACTTGTACCAAATGTGCTTCTTTCTTGTGCATTGAACATTACGAAGATGGAGCTCACTGTTCTAATCATTTAGTTAGTAAGACATCTCTACCAGATAATGAGCACCTTGAAACAACGTTGAATGTCATAGAATATAATCTTTTTGACACACACATTGATGAGGACGTGTACCTATATAGCAGCTACAAGGAATGAAAACCAGAAATGCTGTGAGTTTTTGATTTGTACGGACGAGGTGTTTAGTGCTTGCCATCGTTGTTCGTGCCGACTTTGCTATTGCCATTTTGTCAACGATTGCTCTACCTGTGAAAAACATCTAACCTCTGAAGCTGCCCTAACAAACTCTGCTTTATTTGAAAGTAATCAAAATGAGAAATGATTCCGTGTATATATATCTTAGAAACATGCAAATTTGTGCGAAAACATCACGAGTTCTACTCGAAACGTGAAGACATCCAGTCGCGCTATCTACTCAGACACCGATCTAGGCTAAACATACCAAGTTCTCGACTAAAAATGCACTCAAAAAGTCCCTATGTAATGTCCATTAAAGTATATAATAAACTACCCGGATCAATAAAAAACGAAGAAAAAACTCACACATTTCTAAAAAAACTAAGAGATTTTTTGTTAAAGAAAAGCTACTACTCATTAAATGAATATTTAAGTGATATACATATAAAGTCATAATTTTAGTAGTCAAAATTAAATATTTATATTATATTTATTAATTATTACAAGATCTCCCAATAGATACCTATTTATATTCTATATTTTATATTCTATATTATAAATACCTACAATTAGTTTATCTTAGAAATTACCTACCTACTGTATAATAATTATAATTTACAAGTGCTTCCTCTCTCCTAACTCACTTATTTGCTGTGCCCGACAGGGTCCATGTGATCTAATTTTAAGTTTTTACCACCTAAGTACTACATGTGGAATGCAATAAAGTATTGAGTATTGAGTATTGAGTATTGAGATATTGACCAGACATGTGAATTTGCCGACTGCACTAATCCTATTTTGACTACCTGCTTTGAATGTGCCTGTGTTTTTGTGCGATGTTCATTTTGAGTCGCTGCTTGATGTGAAATCATGTGCTAATCATGCTATAAGAAATACAAACCCTTTGATTCACTCGTTATCTGCTTGTGAAATTCATAATATGTTGAATGTTTCCTACGATTCTGATGCAACCATAACGTTATCTGATGTACGCGACCCATCGCCAAGTATTTTAGGACAAGTACAACAACAAGCCGATAATTTAGCCCCCGAAGACTTTGTAGTAGATGGCGCCCCCATAGAAGGAAAAAGATCAAAACCACTAAGAAAAAATAAATATAAGGAAGCTAAAGTCTTTGCTACACACAGGTAAAGAACATATTTCGCACTATACCAAAAAAGTAGTACCTGGAAAGAAGGTTGGTTCTTTAGGCAATTTAGAAAACTGCGCCAAGAGAGAACATGTTATTTACAACCAAAACCTTCCCCACGATTAAAAAAAATACCTATAATTAACAATTCAATTATCGGTGAATATTTAAAGAAAATATTTTTGATTCTTGTGATATTATTTTTGTGATTCTTCTTTATTACTTTCAGGTTCAATATCTTTCAAATAAAGGTTAGTCTTAATGAATACTGATTTTTTATTTCATTTAAAGCAATAAGATTCGGGCGTATATGGAATTACTAATATTGGTGGTGCATCGCGAAGAGGCGTAAGTGAAACTATTTTCAAAAAAAATTAAATATCTCTATAATTAACTACAGCACACTAAAACTATAATTAAATATGTAAACAGTGTTAACTACTCATTTAAATAAATATCATACATACATACATACATAAACTCACGCCTTTTTCCCATGGGGGTAGGCGAATTAGAATATTTTTCGAGTTACTAAACAACTAAACGAATTCCAAACTTCTTTTTTTTTTTAAAATATAACGCAGTACAGTTTCTGCATTATTTTGAAGGCTCAATACACTTAAACAATCGCTTACTAAGCAATCATCAGCAAAAACATAATCCTTAGTCAGTACCTACGTGACGTTAAACAGAATGATGCATTTATTTACATCACGTCTATAAAGACACGCTTGAAAGTAAAAACCGCTTTTGACGTAAACATTAAAATTATCCTTCTTTAATACGTCATAACTTGTGAAGTGTGTACTGGGTAAGGTTTAAACCTGAAGACCAACTCTAGATATTGATAATCAATGTAATAAAGTAAAATAATAATGGGTGGTGTTTTTATTTACTAGCTGTACGCATTTAGTTTAGTTTGGTTTCTGCTCCGCTCCCGTGTGTTATAGCGTGATGTTACGCTATAACACACGACACGGCACAGCTATATAAGATAAACTTAGAAAGAACACATGAATTATAAATAATAATAATAATACCAGCCTATTTCTGTCCCACTGCAGGGCAAAGGCCTCTTCTCATGCACAGAAGGCACGAGCATTGATCACCACGCTTGCTCAAGGCGGATTGGCGATTTGAGACTTATATTAATTACAAGTCCAGGTTTCCTCACGATGTTTTCCTTCACCGATGTCAATGATGTCCAAGATAAACTTAGAAAGCACATATGAATTGAAAAAGTCACATTGGTACTTGCCCGGTTTCAAACCCGCAACCTCATGCATGAGAGGCGGGCGCCTTAACCACTGGGCAATCATAACAATATTAAAATCTTGTCTAAAATGTAAGTTAAAAGGTGCCTTTTTGATTGATTGAGACTTAGGTATGTTTCTAAAAGTTACTAGGTTGAACTGTCTCGTTGGCCTTGCGATTCTCAGCGCGACTGCTACGTTAGAGGTCTTGGGTTCGATTCCCAGGTCGAGTAAAGTATTATTGGGTTTTTCAAAGACATTCTCAATAGCAGCTCGAAGTTAGGATTTGTGCCCGATTAATGGCCATAGGCTTGCCCCCTATTACATGGGACCTAAACATACCGGCAGACTGTGGGTGTACATCGGTACACCTCTGCCTAACTCTTCGGGGAATACATGGGCATGATGGTATGTATGTTCACATGTCACAGCATTCACACACTAAAAACCTACACAATATATACTGTGGTAAGTACAATGTCACTGGTTTGTCATTCTGCAGTTTTGCACGATTCGCTGTTTTTTTTTATTAATCAGAATTCGAACAATAGAATGCGTGTATTTGAATTCCATTTTTTTCTTTATTTAACGACTTTGTTGTGATGTGATATGTCTTATCAGCAGATTTAATTTTAGTTTTATTCTCATTACTGTATACTGTGGAATACCCATAAAGAAATGGATGGAGTTTCTTGCCCATTCTTCCATACTACCACGCCTGTAGTCCCCGTAGGGTTAGGCAGAGGTGTACCAAAGTACACCCACCAGTTTGTCGGTATGTTTAGGTCCCATGTCTTGCCCATTCTTCTCCATACGAAACGAACTTTTGGAATGAGCAACTAGATCCAATATTTTTTTCATCTTGTAATTGCTGTTAAAAAGTGCATTATTATAATGTAATTGAAAGAAATGATTTGACTGACTTTGAAAAAAATAAGTTATTTTTCACCCAGGTTAATTTTTTTTTAGATTACTTTGAACCACACTAGATTTTTTTTCTGAAACTTTGTTTCTTTATAGATCTAGGACCCACAGATAGGGGATCTGTATCTGGCTGGAAGACAACATTTACAAACATTTTGTTCCGTACGAAAACCGAACGCGTGACATGCAGTGCAACAGGCCATCACTCGGCCACTACGCCAAATATATTGTCTAGTAATTTGTGTATAATATTATGTAGTACGTATTAGTTTGGAATATTTTAAAATTAGTATTTTATGACTTGTTTAAAGATTTGGCTGTATACCTTGGCATAGTATGAAAACGCTGATCGTTGCCAAAAAATAAACAAAGAAAGTGCAAACCGTAAAAGGATAATATTTATTTCTTTTTGTTTGTCTTGTAGCTAAGATTTGAATATAAGGCTTTTCTTTTACGACATAATAATAGGTAATAATTATGATCTTGTAATTATGAATAAGTTCAAAGCAATAATTTATTGATACAACTTGGGGTAAAATGTCGGAAAAGACAATATTTTTTGTTGTTGTAAAATACTCAGCCTAACATTGTCATTTAAATTAATGTAAATTATTAAATTAAATTATAATGATAGTTAAAAAAACACTTACTTCGAATCATCGCACCTAACAGCGTATCCCGCCAAAAATATAAACAGAAAAGTTTTCATTTTCACTCACTTCTCACTACAAACTCCTCAAACTATTATTTTCCATTAAAAAAGAAACAAATACTAAACTTTCACGTAAAAATTGACAGATGTGTAAAACAAAATACAATTCCGAATTCAAAAACTTCAAAAAAAAAGTTCGGAATTTAAAAGTAAAAATACGTTTCGCGCCAATTTTTGACGTGAGTAGTGATGTCCCGCCTGAGGCGCGCTGTCGACTCCACGTGCGAGCCGATTATGACAATATATACTACTATAGTGGTCGATTGTCGGTTGTAGTTTAAGAGCTACGGAGTGATTCGCGCGTTTTATCTTAAAAACATGATAGGGTTCCGTACGAATATGGCGAAAAGAGTTAAAATATTTAAGCAATATAATTTATTTGTTTTTTTTTTCTTTTAAGGTAAGTATGATTATCGATTTATTTAAAATCGATTTGAAAAGAAGAATAATGATAATGGAGCGAGTTCGACTCGCATTTTCCCGGTTTTTAATTACTAAAGTTGTAAGAGGTAACATTATTATTGTTTATGTCAATTAAATAATCGGAATTATTTTATTGAGATTAAGAGGTCAATGGAACAGATAGAAGGAAAATCCCACTAACTGATAATAACGAAAATAAATAGTAGCATACAATAATGCAATGTATGTAGACATTTTTTGTAGTAGGTATGGCATTTTTATTAAGAGGTGATTTTTCAATAGTCTGAGAACTTTTGACGTTTTTTCTAAATATCCTACTATCCTGCTTCCTACTAATATATTAATGCAAAAGTTTGTGAGGATGGATTGATGTTTTTCACGCTTACTAGGTAATAGCTGATCGGATCTGGATGAAATTTGGTACTGAGATAGATTGTAGTATGAAATAACAAATTTTAATAAAATAAATAAATATATTTTATAATTTTATCCCAGAAAAATGTGCGATCCTCGAGGGATAATTTATCAAATCTGACGCGAACGAAGTCGCAGGTAGGTGCTAGTTTATTTCTATAATGAAAGATAATTATTACTATGATCGAAAAATCAGTCCTTATTGATATAACTAAGGAGTTATTATTATTAGGAATTATTTTTGGGGAATTTCTCAAGATAAGAATAAGTACAGTGAAGGCACTGTACTTATTATCTTGAGAAATTCCCAATCTCGATAAAGAACTCATAAGTTATTATTATTGCCAATACCGTATCTGCATTTTTTTTTTATTGGGACAAGCCCGCCACACTGTTCCCAAACCACTGCAACTCCTGTAAGCCAGAATCAACAGTGGCGACTACAAGAAAAGCGCCGAGACAATGAAGCTCGAGGAGTCCCGGAGAAACGATTCAACTGTCTTGGATCCCGCAACGAAATTAATCAGAAAAGATTAGCGGAGGAGTAAGAAAAATACCGTATCTGCATAATTATCTAACGAAATAACACACTTACATACCTTCACGCCTGTAGGTATTTCCCTCAGGCTTAGGCAGAGGTGTACCAATGTACACCCACAGTTCGCCGGTACATTTAGGTCCCATGTAATAGGGGGCGAGCCTTTTTCCATTAGTCCTAAGTCCGAGCTGCTATTGAGAATTTCATAGAAAAATCCAATAACACGCTTTTGCCCGACTTGGGAATCGAACTCAAGACCTCTACAATGAGGCAGTCTGAGCAAAACGGACGTAGTATACATTATGGTCGCAAATAATATTAAAAAAAACAAGATGTCTTAATGATGAATTAGAAATATTAATAATAAACAAAATTAATATAAATCTACTCATAAATAATATCTACTTAAATATCTAAATATAAGATTTTCTTCCTTAATTTCAATATTATTATGTTTCTAAACAAAAAGCGCTTCATCCTCTCCTCTAAAAACTAACTTGCTGTGCCCGACAGGGTCCATAATTGTTTCTCTTTAATTTACCTACCAGCCTTGTATACATTATGGGATGCAATAAAGTATTGAGTAATGTTTTCTCGTATATATTGCTAAATATTGTACGGTAGTACGGAACCTTTCGTGTGCAAGTCCGACTCAAATGGCCGGTTTATTTTAAATTATTTTATCAAACATTATTTAAAAACAAAAATGCAAACACATGTCAGACATATTTTGAACATCGAATCTGTATTTCCCAATGACATAACCCACTGCTACTAGTAATTACCATATTACCTAGTATTCTTTTAGGGTATCGTATCCAAAGGGTAAAACGGGACCCTATTACTAAAACTTCGCTGTCCGTCCGTCTGACTGTCCGTCTGTCACCAGGCACTATCTCATGAACCGTAATACATAATAAGGCAGTTCAAAAATACATTTGATGTATTTCTGTTGCCGCTATAACAACAAATGCTAAAAATCAGAATAAAATAAATATATAGATAAATAAATATAATAGAGGGGCTCCCATACAACAAACGTGTTTTTTTTTTACTGTTTTTGAAGATAATGGTAAGGAACCCTTTGTGCGCGAGCCCGACTCGCACTTGGCACTTTTTAATATTTTTAACTATAAATTTAAAAAAGATATGACAAACATATGGAGTTAATTATTAATTTCAATGACGAACTATTATTTTGTGTGAGATCTAATATTAAGGAACACATGTCTAGGAATAGGAATTTATTAATAACTACTGGAGTTTCCATCAATTGACATAATGGGATTTGCCCACGACTCCCTGGGAATATTCCTATGCGAAGCAGCCTAGTAGTCCTAAGCGCAACTGCTACGCTAATGGTCTCGACTTCGATTCCCAGGTCGAAAAGTGTTATTGGGTTTTTCTATGAAATTTTCAGTAGCAGCTTGGAGTAAGGATTAGTGGCTGAACAATGTAAAAAAAAATTGTAACTCTCCAGACTGATTCCGGCCACGACGGCTCAACTTTATGCAGACTAGCCAAGTACGCTGGAGATATTATAGTGCACAAGTGTGTGCGCAAACACAGGTGCACTCCCTCTTCCCTAACTCTCATAGTCTGATGGAACGGCAATCGGACACGACCGGAGAGAGGTCTGGCGCAGGACCAACGGCGACACTAGCTTTCAGAGGCACGGGGGTGTCATACAACCAACTTCCAAATTCCGGGCTGCTACTGTGAAATTCGTAATCGAAAAACCCAATAACACTTTTTGCCCGACCTGGGAATCGAACCCAGGACCCCTGGCTCAGCAGTCGCGCTTGCGATCACGAGACCAACGGGGCAGTTATGTTATAATATCAGTAAGATTGACATCTAACAAACTTTTTGGCCCTCGTCTTTTTGTACTCCAAGGAATGCCATAGCACGTAAAACAACAAGAAGTCTTCACAAGTCACGACTGCGGTACGACAGGCTCGTCCCTCTTTGTATTATTTTCTAACCGAACGTGATCGGAATATCTATGTGTTGGTAAGGAATTTGAACTGAGAACCCAGTGACGACTCACCTACGTCATTTTTGAAATGACAAAAATTTGAGTAAAGGAATATACACTCCCGGACTCCTAAATCGAGCCACCTAGCATAATGATTTAGTAACTTCCATAACTTTAAAAAATTGTATGAATGATCAAAAAGTTTTTATGCAAGTTTGTAGCTGGCATAATCAACATTAGGCTCATGTACTATTGTTCTTAATTTGATTTTTCTTTCATTTTCATTCATTTGTCATTCATATAATTTTTTGAAGATAAGGACGATACATACATGCAACTCATTATGCTAGGTGGGTCGATTTAGGAGTCTGGGAGTGTAGGTTAAGTAGGTATGTGTACCTTGTTGAACTGCTAAGTCTTTTTCAGGCATGAGGTCTGAAAGGTTTTTTTTTAATATTATGATTTACAGGGTCTAGTTTAAAACCACCATACATTATAGGCAGACGCTTTCCGTGGGCCGTAACATCAGCCAGACACTATAAAGTTAGAACTTTAACGCTTTTGTCAAACACTATTTAAATCAGACCTTTAAATGGCATCATTTATTGCCATATACAAGATAGCTTCTGCCCGCGACTTCGTCCGCGTCACAGTTGATGTGTTATCTTACGGGTACCGTACATTTTCCCGGGATAAAAAGTAGCCTATGTGTTATTCCAGACTATAATCTATCTTTGTGCCAAATTTCATCCAGATCCATTCAGCCGTTTAAGCGTGAAAGAGTAACAAACATCCATACATCCATACATCCATACATCCATACATCCATACATACAAACTTTCGCCTTTATAATAGTAGTAGGATAAGGAATTGAATCTAATAGCCTCTTCCAAAAGGTTGTTTCCAACGGAAAAGAATGGGCAAGAAACTCCATACTTACTCTTTTAAAATATATGTTTTACAATTCTTTGCATACAAGCTCATAAATATGACCTCTCTTAGAGGAAATAATTGCCAAATTATGTTCAAAGATACATAGTGTTCACGCCTAGTTAAAATTTATATCGACGGTTAATTGCATATAGGGGATAAGCGACAAAAACCTAATTGTTCAGGAGAGCTGTTTAAAGTTTGAAATTTGACAAAAATGGACATAACTTTTTTATTTACTGTCAGATTTTGATAAAATAAAAACTGATTGATTAAAAAATGCACTACTATTTAACAGCGCCATGGAGAATTGATTTGGAGTACTTTTATGTCGCTTAAATCAATCGTCTTTTAAATAATAATGGGTAATAGGGTATAAGCGACAGTGCTATCTGAAAAATCTGTCGGGTAAACAGGGATTAGTAACATTTGATTTAGTCAAATCAGGAGGTAATAAGGTATAACCAACATACATTAATATGGATTTCGTGGGGTTATAAGACTCAACAAAGGATGGCAGAGTAAACAGACATAAGCTCCCATTAAGTTTACGTTGGCTCGAAGAAAAGGACATAACCTACCCTTAACCACAAATTATATCGTTTTTACATGGACATAAGTGCCTTTTTTAAAAAAAGGCCCCAAATCTTGTAGCTTAAATCAAATGAAAAGGAGATGGCTAAATGGAAGTATAGACCACTGCCCCATGTACCAGGTACCATGTATAAATATGGTACCTAGCACAATGTAATGCTGAATAGCTAAATATTAGTATTTCATGTAAAAAAGTTTCAGATACTTTTTGGGAATAATATAATGGTAAAATAATATTGCCTAAAAAGGAAAAAAGGTGTGTTTGACAGTATATAATTTTCTTCAACTGACACTTTCGAAAAATAATAAAACTAAAAACGAAAATGAAGTTGTATATTTATAAGCGAATGTTTGTGATGAAAAGTTTTTCTTTTTTTTTTTAGATACTTTATTACGTTTAATAGTTCACGAAAGTGCTAGGAAAATATTAAACACTACATAATTCATGAATGATTTTTTAAATATTATGAGGTTATGTAAGATTCATATACATTCCAGAATGTATCTGGCCCGGGGGCAGTCATTTAGCCATCACCTTTAAGTGATGAGCTATTGTCATGGGTGTAAGCGACCATAAAATGCACAGTAGAGACACAGGAGTGAGCTCATTCGAAAGAGCGCAAAATTCTAAGTAAGATGGCATACTTATCTCATTTTCGACCAAAGTGTCGCTTATGCCCTATATGCAATTAACCGTCGATATATTCACAAATTTCAGCCATCCATTTTTGGTCATTTGACTGGCCTGTTGGTCTAGTGGTTAGTGGCCCTGACTGCTAAGCCGGAGGTCGTGGGTTCGATTCCCACCCAGGACAAACTTTGTGTGATGAGCATGATTGTTTGTTCTGTGTCTGGGTGTGATTTATCTATAATATGTATGAATTTATAAATTATATATTAAGTATGTATATCAGTTGTCTGGTTACCATAACACAAGCTCTGCTTAGCTTGGGATCAGATAGCCGCGTGTGAGTTGTCCCAAGATATTTATTTATTTTATTTTATTTATTAATTTATCCCAAAATGACATGGGTCTGAGGACTTTGGGATCATAGACTATTACAACGATGACAATAATATCAAATTATTGTTCATCACTTTCTCTACAGGAAATTATAAATATTGATGTGTTTGTTATTCCATGTGATGTAGAAAACATTTGGGTCAACTTTTTTTCTTTGCGAAGTCGAAAACGGATGTATGTTGCTTTAGGATGAAGCCAGACGAGCGTATTTTTATGAGTTGTGGTCCCGTACGGTACGGTTTCAGAGGAACTTCCTCCCTCGTACGCTTAAGTTGTGGAATGCGCTCCCTGCTAAGGTTTTCCCAAGAGACTACAGCATGGGGTTCTTCAAGAAAGGAGTTTTGAGGTTTTTACGGGGTCGGCAGCGCACGAGTGATGCCTCTGGTTGCAAGTGTCCATAGGCAGCGGTGACCGCTGAACATCAGGCGGGCCGTTAGCTTGTTTGCCACCTACAGAGGTATAAAAAAAAAAAAAGTTGGGAGTCGCGCAATTTCGGTCACGTAATTTCTGCTACATTCCGTTTCATACAAAACTTCTGTGTCGTTCACACGGCGACGCAAAAATAATTAACAAGTTTCAGTAGAAAGTAAATTACCCTGATTAAAAAAACGCGCGTCTCAACTCACAAAATTACATTTGTGTGGTCTCACCCTTATATGAAGAGCAGCAGAATTGAAACTTCGATTCCTATAAGGTCCTACAGTTAGGTCAAGGATAATCTGAAGATTGAGTATTATGTATGTCAAGGAATTGACCTTAGATACGGGAAAGGGGTGGCCAACTTGATTAGATCCAAGATCTACTATTTACTGAGTAGACTCTGTGCTATCTACTAAGAATTTATTCAGTACTTTCATATAAATTTAATGTTGACTCGTATTTTACATATGTAGGTACCTAGTTATACTCCAACCTACATAAAATTTTAACTGAGAAAAACCTGCTATCCTGCTAATATTATAAATGCGAAAGTTTGTGAGGGTGTCGCTTAAACGGCTGAACGAATCTGGGTGAAATTTGGCACTGAGATAGATTGTAGTGTGGAATAATATAGAGTTATTTATATATTTTTTCTGCTGCCCCGTTGGTCTCGTGGTCGCAAGTGCGACTGCTGTGCAAAGGGTCCCGGGTTCGATACCCAGGTCGAGCAAAAAGTGTTAATGGGTTTTTCTATGAAATTCTCAGTAGTAGCTCGGAGTTTGGATTTGTGCCCGGTTAATGGCAATAGGCTCGCCCCCTATTACATGGGACCTAAATATACCGGCGAGCTGTGGGTGTACATTAGTACACCTCTGCTTAATCCTTCAGGGAATACAGGCGTGATTGTATGTTATGTTATATGAATAACTGAAAAGTCACATTGGTAGGTACCAATACTGTTTTGATACCCGGTAGGTACCCGGTATCAAACCCACAACCTCATGCAAGAGAGGCGGTTGCCTGAACCACTGGGTCATCATCACTAAAATCTATTTTTATTATGTCTAGTCCCAGAGCTAATTGTTAGTTTTAAATTACTTTCAATGGGAGTATCAACAACTTTACAGTTTGTCATATTAAACTTACTTAAAATATGATCTACAAACTTTTCTTGATCTAAGGAAATACAGCCATTCTCATACATTTTCACCCTCATACCCAAACATTGTTTTAATTGCCCCAAATCCTTAATTTTAAAAATTGACATGAGATTTGTTTTCAGCTCGTTAACCATATTATCACTGTTTGAAAAAATGAAAAAATCATCTACGAAAATTGCTATTATAATCTGCTCCTTTTTACATTTTTTCATATACAGACATGGTTCTAACTTTGACTTAACAAAATTCCATTTCAATAAACAATCATTTACCCTTTCATTCCAAGCCCTGGCTGATTGTTTTAAACCATAAATTGCGCGATTTAATTTGAGAACATGATTGTCTTTACAATCCAAATTAGGTGGCACTTGCATATACACATTTTCATGTAAATAACCATTTAGGAATGCTGTGGTAACATCTAAGTGAGTAATTCCAAAGTTAAGTTTGACACTTAAAGCAAATAAAAGTCTTAGTGTTGAGTAACGAAGTACTGGTGAGTATGTTTCAGTGTAATCCACGCCTTCTTTTTGGGTAAAACCTTTTGCAACCAGTCTTGCCCTATAACGCACACTGTTATCGCTTTCATACTTTTTCTTGAATACCCACCTACATTGAACCACTCTTTCAGCTTCTTTCCTATCTACAAAAGTCCATGCTTGATTGTCGTCAAAGGCCTTCAGTTCATCTTTCATTGCCTGTCTCCACTGTTCCTTATCTGGTCCATTCAGTACAGTTTCATAACTGAGTTCATCATCGCATGTTACCAGGTTGTCTAGAATACAGATATTAGTCATACCATACCTTTCTACTGGCTTTCTCTTACGCTTAGTATCCAGCTCCAACTGAACTTCATCCTGTATGATAGACTTTTCTTCAGCCACAGATTGGTAAGAATCGGAACTATCGGAAATTGACGACTCACAATTATATGTTGCATCATTTGGATCTGAAACTGAATTTTCTGGTAAGCTTTCATCATCTTCTAGGTTTTCACTTACCTCTGACTTTTCTTCACAATTATTTACTATTATCTGAGCTGTGTCTGACTTTGTTTCCTCCATAATAATGACATCTCTGCTCATAGTAATTTTTTTAGTTGTTGGATTATATAATCTGTACCCTTTTACGTTATCTGGATACCCAACCAAAATCAATTTGTCAGACTTCTTATCCCATTTCTTACGTTTCTGTTTAGCAACATGTACCATGACAGTGCTTCCAAATATCCTAATGTTACTGATATCTGGTTTTGTGCCAGTCCATAGTTCATATGGTGTTCTATTATTCAATGCAGCAGCCACAATTCGATTCTGCAGGTACACTGCCGTATTGGTAGCCTCACCCCAAAATTCTTTTCCCAGGTTTGCATCAAATAGTAGACACCTCGCTTTTTCTACGACTGTGCGATTGAATCTTTCACATAAACCATTTTGTTCTGGTGTGTAAGGGTTTGTTTTCTGGTGTATAATACCACACTTTTTCAAAAAACTTTCTATCTCTGAACTACAAAATTCCCCACCATTGTCTGTTCTCAGTACCTTGATGCACTTCCCCGTCTGCTTTTCCACCATAGCTTTAAACTCCTGGAAGTACTTCACCACCTCGCTCTTTGACTTTAGGAAATATACGAATGACATTCTGCTGTAATCATCAACAAATAGGAGAAAATACCTTGACAATCCTATTGAGACAGTCTCCATGGGACCACAAACATCCGCATGCACCAATTCTAACACACTCTCACTCCTGGTTCCTTTGTGAGAAAATGGTTGTCTCGCTAGCTTTCCTTCACAACATGTGACACACTGGAACTTGTCAATTTCTGCCTTATCGGGATATGAAATTCCCTTCACAGCGCCATTCTTCATACTGTTCAAGCCTCTACTATTGATATGACCCAACCTTCTATGCCATAACATACTAGTTTCCTGCATTGCCGAACCAACAAACAGACTTTCTTGTTTTGTGTTCAATTTGTAGACTCCATTTATTAACTGTGCTTTTCCAACAAGTACATTTCTGCGATTGTATATTCTACAAATGTCTTCAGTGAAAGTCACTTTGTTTCCATTTCGGATCAGCTCACTGACTGACAAGAGATTAGTTGTTAGGTTAGGAATGCACAACACATTCTTTACTGTGACATCGAACTCTGATCCATCCACTAAAGTCGTCAACTTCGTGTTTCCTGAGCATAATACTGGTACTGCGGTTTGGTTAGCTACTACAATCTGTTTCACGGACGAGTTGAAGGAAATATCGGTTAAACGTTCTTTGTCGGAGATCATATGAGAGCTGGCACCTGAATCAACGTACCAATCCGTCTTCTTGTATGTCGAATTCATGTAAAACGTGCTAAATACTGTACTTTCTTTGTCTTTTCCGGTGTAATTGCACTGGTTTTTATAATGTCCGACTTGCTTACATTTGTAACAACGAATTTTTTTGACACTGACAGGTTTCGAAGGTGACGTTTTCGACTTTGACACTTCTGCAGTGCTGCCGTTATTATGTTTCTTGCGCTGCTGCCAACTTTTCGACAAAAACGCGCCTTCATTTTCAGAGCTGCCAACCTCCGCACTCATATCCAACAATTTTGATTTGATGACGTCTGTACTTACTGCCATGCCCGAGTGTTCTATTGCCATAATCATCGGGGCAAATTTATTTGTTAATCCTGCTAACAATAAACATCCCACCCACTCATCAGTAATTTGAAATCCTGTTCCTCGTAGCTTATGTGCCGTATCTACTATCTGAGTCACATATAATGTCATAGACTCACAATCTTCTAGCCGTATTGATATTAGATGACGTAACAAACTGATTTTTCTTTGAAATCCTGAATCATCGAAGAGTGATTTCAGGCGATTCCACACATCCTGTACTGTCTTTTCATTCTTGATATGGACATACAACGATGAATCTATTGTCATAATCAATTTCGCCTTTGCCTTAAGCGCGTCGGCGTCCAAAATGGCTGCATCAGCCGTCCCCGCTGGCGATTTTTGTTTGATGTCCACTCCTTCTAGTACGAGGAAATTCTCTGCGGCAAACGCCCACTCGTCATAATTCTCGCGACCCTTCAGTTTTGGGACGTTAACGATGTAACTGCCGGCCATTGTTCAAAAACTTAATCTTGATGAATCCACTTTTTCATCACACAGTTTTTAATCTGAACAAATCTAGTCCGACGATCAATTTTACAGCTACAAGTAATCAC
This sequence comes from Caradrina clavipalpis, assembly GCA_932526535.1. Classification (NCBI taxonomy): domain Eukaryota; kingdom Metazoa; phylum Arthropoda; class Insecta; order Lepidoptera; family Noctuidae; genus Caradrina; species Caradrina clavipalpis. The sequence continues at coordinate 12,516,842 of OW052111.1, forward strand.
TGAGAGATTTTATTTCACAAAATATCTTCGAAATTATTACTTTTAACGCAAAATGTGGGTCTGGGCCCATAACCTAATAAAACGAGAGAGTAGCTTCAACAGACAAAATTTTATTTCTCACATGTCAACAGACAATATAATATTTGCTGCCAGTATTATTTTGATATAAAAACTAACACTAATAATAAAATACATTATTTACTACTAGACTTTGAGATGGGGAAAATCTAGGCTACCAACTGATTGTTGATTTGTTTATGTTGATAAAATTGTAAGTTATTCAAGAATACTATTATCAGACACAGTGTGTCACAAAGTGTTTTCCGTGGAAAAAAACTAGAACAGAGACTGTCTAGGAAATAGTAACATGAGATCAGTGAGACGGTGTTGATTTCAAATTAAATACAACCTAACAGTTTATACGATAAATAATATTACAAACTAGCTTATGCCTTCGACTTCGGTCGAATGTCGGCCCCAATGGGGCCTTAATTCTTATTTTTTTTAAAGTAGTGTTAAAGCTGGAGTCCCGTACGGTTCACAGAATTACCCTCTTTTTTTTTTTTTTTTTTTTTTTTTTAATATAAATAAAATATCTAATAATCTTTATCCCCATGGGAAAAAGGCGTGAGTTTTCGATGGTCCCTATTAACAATGTCGGAAATACATTTTTACCAATTTTCACTTTTTTACATAAATAGAATCACAATAAAAAGATCTATCTTACGTAATATTTTATTTTATTGAAAATCATTATATTTAGTAAATTTCTTGGTTAATATTGTCGGTTGCAATAACTTTGTCCGCGCAACAGTGTTGGTAGTGACGGAACCGGCGCTGTCCGCGGGGTGGAGAGAGCGCGGGTGCGCGCGGTTCTGCCACTACGCACTTAGTTACCGGGAGGAGCGCTTGCGCTCGCGCAGATGAATTTGCACTAGTAAATTATTGTTTTATACGTCTAAACAAGTATATATCCCATAATGTCGAAACGTTCTAAACGGATTTTATTTTTAACATTAAGAAACCATCCATATTTTGCTCTATACTAATAAATTATTAGCTAAAGAGATTTATTGTTTTTTTTTTGTTTGTTTGATTAAACTCGCTAATCTCTGGAACTACCAGTCCGAACTGAATAATTATTTTTGTATATGATAGCCAAACTCATGAGACACAGTAAAGGCTATATAACATCACGCTACGACTGACGGGAAGAGAGCAGTAACCAATGACGCAGATGTAACCGCTGGGAACAGCTAGTATAGGTATATTCCCTTTAATAAAGTAGGTTCTGGTAGATACATCTATTTTCAACGGTATTCAAACAGACAATTTTGTCGGATATACCACTTCTGACATTATTACATGTACGTATAGTAGATCTTTTTGTTGGTTGTGTCATTTTCGACAATGTTACATGTAACTAAAAGCATGCGTTTTGTTGGATGTGTCACTTCCGACATTGTTACATGTAACTTAAAAGCAGACGTTTTGTCGGATGTGTCACTTTCGACATTATTACACGTTACCTAAACTTAGTCAGTCGGTTGGATATGTCACTTTCTACACTAATAACTGCATTATGTATATAATATTTAGTCGGATGTATGAGTTGCAAAAACTTCACATTGAATAAAACAAAAATCTTGAATCTTTGGTAGGAAAATTAAGTGCGACGTAACCTATTCTCTATAAACGGATAGTTTGATACTTATCTGACTCCTATAGGTAGGTATGGTTTGACCTACTTTTATTTTAGGAATTCTCATTTATTCAATTAAAATACATATAAATTACATTTTTAAATATTAGTAGAAAATATAAAAACATTTAAAAATATAAAATATAGTAGCCCACCGGCGTCGGGAACAGGGTCCAAGCCACCGGTGGTCAGGGCTCCTGAGAAAGGAATCTCCTAACTATACGCGCCGTGTCTAGGAGTACCGCTTTCTGAATCAAGCCCTTGATCCAACTGCCCAACGAGAGCCTCCTCAGGTGTTGGTCGAGGCTCTTGGCTATTAAGCCATTGGCCGTCACAACTATCGGCACAATAATTGCCGTATTCACATCCCACATGTCGACAACCTCGCGAGCCAGATCAAGATACTTAATTTGTTTATCTTTCTCAGCTTTCACGAGGTTCTCGTCATGCGGAACAGTAATATCAACGATCATTGCGCGACGCTCTAATCGATCTACCACCACTATGTCAGGCTTATTGGCTACAATAGTCCTGTCAGTGATGATAGACCGGTCCCAATACAACGTGATATGCCCATTTTCAAGAACTGGGTCGGGCACATATCTATAGTATGGTACTTCCGATTCCACAAGACTGTATTTCAGAGCAAGTTGCTGGTGGATAATCCTGGCTACAAGGTTGTGTCTATGCAAGTAGTCTCCGTTAGCCAGACGAGAACACCCAGATATAATGTGACGGATTGATTCCCCGGGACGATGGCATGCCCGACATATGTCAACCGTACCGTCCTTCACAATATATCTCCGGTAATTGTTCGTCATCATAACTTCGTCCATAATAGCACAGACAAAACCTTCAGTTTCCCCAAAGAGGTCACCAACGCGCAGCCAGGATACGGACGCCTTGAAGTCAACATCCGGCCCATGTAGGGCCCGGTAGTAGCGTCCGTGAAGCTCTTTGCTCTTCCATACTTCCTTGCGATCATTAGTATCTAACACCATAGGTTTGCGCCAGTTCTCGTTCGCTAAAGAGAGCGGGGTGAGGCCCTTGTCCACTGAGACCACATCTCGGTGCATCCCCACATCGGCTTCCAGGAAGTACTCCCTGAGACTGCATATCTCTCGGTTGTGCATGGTCTTAGCATTTAAGAAGCCTCGACCACCACACTTCCGCGGGATATACAGTCTCATTACTGACGACCTTGGGTGATGCATCCGATTTGCGGTCAATAGTGAGCGAACCCTCCTATCCAGGGCGTCAAGTTCTGTCTGAGTCCATTTGAGTATGCCAAAAGAGTACATCAAAACCGGCATGACCCAACCGTTGAAGGCGCGCACCTTGTTACCGCCTGATAAAAGACTATTTAAAACTTTATTCAGGCGGCCAAAGAAGCGCTCCTTCAACGATTGCTTCATGTCAGTAGCATTGATGCCTAACGCTTCCGACATACCCAAATATTTGTAGGTTTCAGTTGAGGAAAGGGATCTAAGGTTTATGGAATCTGAGAGTTGGGTTCCCACAGATTCCATAATCTCTCCTCGCTTTACATGCATGACTGCACATTTGTCCACACCAAATTCCATCCTGATGGCACTACTGAAAGTTTTTGTTACCTTCAGTAGCTCCATCAGTCGCAAATTGCTGGGGGCAAAGAGTTTCAGATCATCCATGTAAAGGAGGTGAGATATGACCTGACCACCTCTTCTCAACCGATAACCCAGCCCCGAACCCTCCAGCAGTGAACTTAGAGGGTTCAAGGCTAAACAAAACCACAGTGGACTCAGACTATCGCCCTGAAATATACCACGCTCGATCTTTATTGGTTCACTGTTCTCCCGGATTTGCCGACATCCTGGATAGCGTAAGACCGTCCTCCATTGCCCCATACACGACATCAAGAAGGTGCGCAGAGTTGTATCTACTTTATACAATTCCAGCACCCTCATGAGCCATGTATGTGGCACCGAGTCATACGCCTTTTTATAGTCTATCCAACATATAGACAGATCCTTTCGAGAACGGCGAACCTGCTGGTTAATGGCCATATCAATGAGGAGTAGCTCCTCAGTACCACGGGACCCATTCCTACATCCATTCTGAGAGACAGACATGATAGCATTGTTATCAATATGATCATTGATTTTAGCTCTCAAAATAGATGTAAGAACTTTATAGACCGTCGGTAGACATGTGATCGGTCTATAATTTTTGGGTTCCGTAGTACTACCCGATTTATGGAGCAGATGGGTTATACCAGTTGTTAAGAACTGGGGCAACGATCCAGACTCTAAGGCTGACTGGAACTGGGATGCCAAGCGAGCGTGTGATCTTTGGAACCACTTGATCCAAAAGTTGTGCAGTCCGTCCGGCCCTGGAGATTTCCAGTTTATAGTCGCTGTGCCGATACGTTGACAGTTTATTTATTATTATTATTATTTAAAAAGGGATCCAACTCTCAAAGTGGACACTTTGAGAGTTGGATCCTTTTTGCGTATCAACACTTTGAGGGTTGGATCGTTTTCGCGTAACTACGTCCAATTTTAAACTTTAACCTGTTATAAAACTTTGTGATACTTAATGCTATAGGTATCTTGACTGCTATATTGTTTATTATGTGTTGATTGCTCATAGTTTTTTACAGATTTTATTAACACTTTGAGGGTTGGATCGTTTTTGCGTAACTACGTCCATTTCTAGTTTAACATTGATACTCATAAGACTTATTTTGTTACGTATTTTACTAAAATACATGCTTTTAAAGCATAAAGAGGATGAAAGAAAATTATGTTTTAGACTTTGCTAAATAGTCTATGCTATTTTCAATGTGTGTTTGAATTGTTATCATTACTCTTGTATTTAATTATAATTAAGCATGTGATCTCAAAGTGTGCATTTCTATTTTTTTCATTTGCGTTGTTGGTAAATAAATATATGGAAAAGTTGATTAAGTAAATAAAAATTATTGTTTTTATAATAACTACAGCAAACCTTACACATACGACAAATTTATTTCTAAATCTCCATTTAAAAATGTTGAATATACCACTACCTACTTAAATGACTGTTAATTATCCGAACAAAACTGTCGTTTGTGTCACAACCGACAATTCACTTTGCAAATTGTCCATATTAAAATGTCGGTGGTACATTATTTCCTTAACCATAAATAGTTGCTTAGTTTTGTCCATGTCAGTACTTAGTTAACAATACATAAAATAATCAGTGCAAATTTGAATATCCTCAGTTATGTAATTCTTTTTTTATCGTTAAAACAAACTTTGAACTGCTCTACTGAACAGTACTCTTTTTGCAGAACTGACATTGTTAATAGGGACCATCGTTATGTATGTATGTATGTATCTAATATAAAAGTATCCTAACTTACTTCTTATGCCAGCAGCTTTCTGCAAGTGAAATCTCGTCAAAATCGGTCTAGCCGTTTTCGAGACAAGTCGGAACAAACAGACAGGCACACAACATTTTTTTAAATGTTTGTTTAACATTGTATGTATGCATTTAGTATAAACAGACACTACAATTTTACTTATTGGTTTAAATATCAAAGATCATCTTATTATTCTGAATCTATTTTTAAATTTTATAGCAATAAAGCTTTAATCCATGTCCATGGCTTCTTCGAAAGGATGTCATAAACGAACTAGATCGAATGGCGTTTATATCCAATGCATATTTCTGTAATTCGTTCCATAAGTAATGTGCTTTTCAAAGAATATCGTATTGGCATTCATATTTTTACCAGACAGCTATGTATGTCGTATGTTCATTTGTTTGTTCATATCTTTTAAAATATTATTAACTTATCGTAGGAATTGGCTGAAATATACTGCAGCCCTAGCCAAGTCACAAACGATAATCGTAAACGCTCGGTAGGTACCAATAGGTTTTCAACTTAATACCCAAGAGCCTTAAGTTGAAAATCCAATAAAGATTTCTAAGCGTTAGCGACAGGAAAGAACGAAAACGCTACGCAATCATTATTAGACCTTCAACTTAATGCCAAGCACATAAAGTTGAAGATCTATTAAAGCCTTCTCAGCGTTTGCGTTTATCGTTTGTTACATGGCTACAGGTGCAGGTTATAGGCCATATGACGACGGCCAGATTTCCAAATGGCGGCTGAAAGCGGACAAAGACTCGTAAATCAATAAAAATAAATGCATAGAATTAATTACAGTCTATGTAAAGCCCTGACTCAAAAGCTTGTATATAAAATACCTATAAATAAGAAGTTAGTTTCGAGTTAACTGCCCCGTTGGTCTCGTGGTCGCAAGTGCGAATGCTGTGCAAGGGGTCCCGGGTTCGATTCCCAGGTCGAGTAAAAAGTATTATTGGGTTTTTCTATGAAATTCTCAGTAGCAGCTCGGAGTTTGAATTTGTGCCCGGTTAATGGCAATAGGCTCGCCCCCTATTACATGGGACCTAAATTTACCAGCGAACTGTGGGTGTACATTAGTACACCTCTGCCTAACCCTTCGGGGAATACAGGCGTGATGGTATATTTATATTATATTTTATTAGTTTCGAGTTAAAAAAATCAAGCCAAAGTAATGTTACACCGTAACTTAATTTCAGCGTGTATTATTATGTTTCTTGTTCAATGAATACGAGTCCAACTCCCAGTTGACCGACTTTTTGAACATATAAAAAACAATACAAGCATATCATTATCTTCACACTAAACTCTTTGTGCTTAGTCTGAAATTGTAAATATTTACTCGACGTGAGAATTCTGTCAGCATAAGCCCTCGCGTCACAGTACAATCTCTTGTAAGCTTATCGCGTGTCCAGCACTTGGGTAGGCAAAGTGTGCCGGGAAGTGCATAGTGTTATGGCTGGCTTAATTCGAAGAAATGATAGCGATACATGGCTCAGTTATATATACTGTATTACGTCTGAAATAAGTCAAGGAAATCATAAAGGCACCTACATCATTTGTAAGAATACAACTGCGAATTTTTCGTACAAAAAAAAGAAGAAATATACAAACATATTCTGCCAATCAAAAATTTTACCATACTTACATAACCCTCCGTACACTTTTACTTAGTTGGCTGTGTGACCCCTTTGTTTCGGAAAGCACATAAACTGTTGGTCCCTGCTGTCATTCGTAGATCTTTGATTGACAGTCGTTACGGACACTCAGAAGCCGGAAAGTCTGACAACCAGTCTTACCAAGAGGTATCGTGTTTCCTAGTAACTGGGTTGTGTAGGTCAGATATTCAGTCACTCCATGTAAAACACTGGTATTCAGCTGCACCCTGTAGTTTGGTAAAGGTAATGATAATACCATAAATATATATACACTTGTTATTAAGTGTTATTGGGTTTTTCTATGAAATTCTCAGTAGCAGCTCGGAGTTTGGATTTGTGCCCGGTTAATGGCAATAGGCTCGCCCCCTATTACATAGGACCAAAATATACCGGCGAAGTGTGGGTGAACATTGGTACACCTCTGCCTAACCCCTCGGGAAATACAGGCGTGATGGATGATGGAACATAAACTTACGCCATTTTTCCATGGGACTAGGCAGACACAACAGAACATTTAACTAAAACTTCATTTGGGTGTTATAATTAAACTTCAAATGCCACCACGACCTCTGTACAGTTACATGTAAGCACATGATTTTATTTAACCAAAAATATCATTCGTTTCCAAGCAACAATTTTCGCTTGCACTGAAATAAGAGAACGCTAACTAAAAGGTGTGAATAATGAATATTCACACAATAAAAAGCTAATTATTGGTTGCAGAAAAATCTTGCACATTTGCACTTAATCTCAATGTTAATTTAACATCCAGCCGTGACTTGCTAGAACAATAAGAAAGAGAAACATTTACTTTACAATATATTTGTTGTGCTTCTTACTTTGTTCTTAGGAGAAAGGACTATACAGTAAATAAATACATAAAGCACTATTGTGTTAACAGAGAATGCATTTATTCCTTTATTTCAGGCAATTAACAATGTAACATAATAACACGTTAATATAATATAACATTTACAATAGCATATACTTACTATTACAATTTCCCTAAGAAAACAGTTATTATGTGTAAATGCCATTTGTGTTATTCTATTAAAATAATAACGTACTGTTTTTAATTAACAACATAATAGAAACTACATCTTAGAAACAATCTAAAATAGTATAATTATATTATTTTTGTTGTATTTTTATAAGAATAATATTATTTACTGGCATAAAAACACAATGAACATCTTTACTTTCCATTTTTACCCGACTGCGACAGAAGGAGGGTTATGTTTTTCGAGGGTATGTTTGTATGTATGTATGTATGTATGTATGTATGTATAATTGTTTGGCACGCTCTGCAGGCTGAACGGCTCGATGGATTTTAGCTTGAGAGGTGTCGTTAGACTCGTATTTACTGTGAGAGTGACACTGGGTATATAAAAATAAAAAAAACAAAATGGCGGATTTTTGGCGCCAAATTCAAATGTTTGGCTCGCTCTGCAGGCTGAACGGCTCGATGGATTTTAGCTTGAGAGGTGTCAGTAGATTCGTATTTACTGTAAGAGTGATACTGGCTATATTAATTTCTTTTTTAAAACACTAAAAAAATAAAAAACGGTAATTTAAAAAACTAAAAAACCCGACTGCTATTCTTTAAAAATCCCTAAAACAAGATAAATTGTAGCAGTCGGGACCCATTCGGGACCATCTGCAATGTAATATAGGTATGTGCTCTCAATTCACTAATCCTCCATTTCTAGAATGGGTCCCGACTGCTACAATTTATCTTGTTTTAGGGATTTTTAAAGAATAGCAGTCGGGTTTTTTAGTTTTTAAATTACCGTTTTTTATAATATTGTTTTTTTTTTATTATTTTAATAGTTAGAAAAAATATAGGTTACCGAAATAGCAACATAATGAGAAGAAAATAAATTGCAATTTACAGTTATAACTATAAGCGAGCAAATTAATGCAAATTTATATAATTTAACATTTATGATCAAACAAGTCTTGGACACTATAAAACTATTAATAGAAAGAACCATTCATATACTTTTACTTTTAAATGGTTATCTATAAATAGTATCTAGCTATCTTATTAAATATTCGTATTAACATAGAATGACAGCTTTCATTATATGTGAGTAGTTTTGGAAAGACATTAATAATCACCTCAGTCTTAAAAACATACATACATTTTGTCATGGAATAATTAAATTATCATTACATATTTTTTTTTAGAGAAGGGAAGTCATTAAATGGCTTTCGATCTAATTTATAACTTTGATTACTGCTCCGCTCCCGTGATTCGTAGCGTAATGTTATATAGATTATACTATTCCTCACTTTAGCTAGCATATATAAAAAGGTTTTATCCAATCCGCTTGGCAATTTCTAAGGCGCTTTTAAAGAAACAAACAAAAAATCTCTTCAGCTTCATTTTATAAATACTGATAGTAGTAGTAGAGCTCTTTGTGAAGGAGCTCGTCCGGGATAGTACTGCCACCATACCTATTCCGTCGCAAAACAGCGTTGCTGTTTCGGTTTGAAGGGTATGGGTGCCGGTGTAATTACAGGCACATGAGATATTTAAACTTTGTCTCTGTGATGGCAACGCATTTGCAAGGCCTCTGGTATAGCAGATGTGTATAGGCAGCGGTGACCACTTAACATCAGGTGGGTATTCGGCTTGTTTGCCATCCAATGATATGTAAAAATAAAGACAACTGTAAATAACATTCAACAAAATTACAACATCGAGTTAGATAACTACAAATGAAACTTACCTACCTCCTACACTATAACAAGGCTAAATTAATTGCCATAGTCAGCAATCACTCCGGAAGTCGGTCTAGAGGTGCATTCATCGATTACTATCGATTACTCATCCCGTGAGTCATTAGACTCAATCGATCGACTCAGTTGCTGTGTTGCACATCTCTTCAAGGGCTTCTCAAATGAGAGATTTAGATTTATTTTCAGCAATATTTTTTGCTGCATGTGTGTAGTTTGATGAGCAGACAGAAAACGTAGTTAAATGCTATGTGATGTATGTGTTTACCCGACTGCGGTGAACCCCAAAAGAAGGGTTATGTGTTTTACCTGTATGTGTGTATGTCCGCACCTATGTTCACTCGTAACAACTTAACGGCAAACCCGATTTTGAAAAGAAATACGTCATTCGATTTGTATTGATGGCGTTACTGTCATTTGGTGTATAAAGTATTAGTCTTATAGTTTTTTTGTTCTACTTTTGTGTATACTTGTAATTGGTTAGTGTACCGGCTGAGCAAATGGCTGCTGCGCTGCGGGTCGCGGGTTCGATTTCCGCACGGAACAAATATTTGTAAGGCCTGGCTGGCTGGTTTGTGATATTATTATGTTTGTAGAAGCATTCTCGATATAGATGAAATTAATAGCGTGGGGCAAACTTTAATTTTTAAAAATACGCCCCGTTGTTTATTTACACTTTAATTAATTTCACTCTTTTAGATTATCTAATAAAGAAAAACTTATATTGTAACATCAAAACGGTGATATGTGACATAATGCGTTCTTACATTATAGGTATACGTGATAATGTTACAAACAGTCAAGTGCTTGTGTAAACACAATTGTAATTATTTAATAAGCATTTGTTGTTATAAATTACACAGGCCTGCAAAATGAGGGTCATAACTTCCTCTCGGGAATTTGATAGCTGATTCTAGGGTATTTTGGTGCGCTGATTACGAATATGTACTTAGTTTTTCTCCTTCACCTCAAGATTTTTCAAAAAAGGTACAGATAGAAAATAGGAAAAAAAACACAAGTTGTCACATAAAAAAATATATATTTAAAAAAGTACATTACTTTTAACTTAAAAAACTACTAATACATGAAAACAACTTATTACTAGTCTAAATTACATATAAATTTTATTTGTGGAACCTGGTCCTTTTTTTCAGGAAGCTTCGATTGTGCGATTTCCGCTTAAAATTCTGGTTTGGATCGCCGCGCTTCAATAACCAACGATAGTCCGCCATCATGCTAGTATTCCATGTTCCTTGATACCGGGCTTCAAGCTCTTTAAAATCTTGGTGAAATCTTTCGCTTTGTTCTTCGCTAACGGCTCCTAAATTTTCTGGGAAGTAATCAATGTGCGAATTTAAGAAATGAAGTTTGATGCTCATATTACAACCCATTACACCAAAATTTGTAATCATTTTGGCCACTATTTCTTTAATCTTCTTCTTTCTTATTCCCCAAAAAGGTTTTCACCACCTTCTTGAATGACTGCCATGCTTGCAACTCGATATCATTAAGTTTTTCATCAAACTTTTCCTCCGACATTAATTTTCTTATATTGTATCCGAAAATAACTTTTGTAATTATTTTTCACAAAGTCTGTAAAGCTGTTTCGTTGTTTTATAACCATAAATTTCCCGCAAATATAACAAAAACAATTCGAAGAATTTAAACAACTTCGCGATGACATTTTGAAGTTTATGTTGCAAGATGCGCACTTCAACTGTTAATTTTTCTAAATCAGTGTGGGTACTTATATAAAAAAACCCTTTGGTTTATCTTTATTACACCCTTTTCTAAATATTCATTAAACTATTAGGTAATAATACCTAATTATTATGTATTAATAAGCTTATTACTAAATTAAGCCAAAATGAACCGTTTTCGACATGGTTAATGCGAATTACCTATACACATTATGTAGTAATTAACAAATTACTGGTTTCGATTAATTTCTATGTTCCCTTACACTAATTAAATGCAATAAAAATTAAGCTGAAGTAATTTAATGACGTTTTATAAATTTTAAAATGTAGGCGCTCCGACATTTTTCAGCAAAATCTTAAATATTCAATATCAAAAAATCCTGACGTGATGGATTTTTTTTATTATTTTTCTCGTAATCAGCACATCTGAAACTATAGAAAACGTTACTCAGATTTTAAAGGGGAAAACCATTGCAGGCCTGTGTTATGTGACTTGATGATGGTTTTAGGAGACAGACTAAACAAAAACGAGAGCCATACCATTACGCCTGTATTCCCCGAAAGGTTAGGCAGAGGTGTGCCAATGTGCACCCACGATTTGCCGGTATGTTTAAGTCCCATGTAATAGAAGGCGAGCCTATTGTGTATAACCCTTTGGGAAATACAGGCGTGATGTTATGTTATGTAAAGACCTCTATCTCCTGAACTACATTTAGGAAGCGTAAAATTTTCCTAACAGCGCTTGTGATAACGCGTGTCGGTATTACCCAACGACCTACATAAGTTGATACCTGCAATTCGGTACATTTACGTTCTTTTTATCACATTTCCGTAACTAATTATAATTTGAGGGGTCAACTCAAACTGGTTCGGTGCACATCCACCAAACGTTTGATAGCTCTTGCAAAGTTATCTCTGTACACGATCAGGGGATTTTAGATCTTGTAGCAAGGGAATAAGGATTGTTTTGGTGGGCAGTGTTAGTTTGTGGTTTCAATTCGTTGTTTTTATTGCAAATAATTGAGTCATTAGCCACAGTTGAAACAAATGCAGTATGCCAAGGTTGTGCAAATATTTTTTCGAAGCGTGTTTGTTTAACCTATCGAAACTGACTGATATATTGTGTAAATATTTTTGCGAATTATTTATTAATGAAAAATTATTGCTTTTAAACGTGAAAAAATTCTTTTCGCTTTTGTGTATTTTTCCGGCGCATAATGAAGTTATGGAACAGACATAAATTAACATATTTTTGTTAATTGGTGGATAATAAATAAATAAATAAATATCTTGGGACAACTCACACACAGCTATCTGATCCCAAGCTAAGCAGAGCTTGTGTTATGGTAACCAGACAACTGATATACATACTTATATAATTTATAAATACATACATATTATAGATAAATCACACCCAGACACAGAACAAACATCATGCTCATCACACAAAGTTTGTACTGGGTGGGAATCGAACCCAGGACCTCCGGCTTAGCAGTCAGGGCCGCTAACCACTAAACCAACAGGCCCGTCGCACAATGGTGTGGGTTACATGTTTGTTAATTTAGTTCAAGGACTTTTATGCTATATTTTAGTATGGAAGTATTTTGTAACCCTATTTTTTTTTCTTTTTTCTCTAACCTAGAAAATCCCATTTCTGATGAAAGGTTCCCTATGGTCCCTTAAAAAAAAGGTGTTCTATAAAAATTACAAAATGACACTAGTTTGACAAATAGTTAGCATTCCGGGTTTTACATTAAACGACGAATAATTAATAATTAATTTATTAAAGTGTTAGTGTTTTATAGCTTATAAAGCGAATACTTTTTATTTTCTTTTAATGGTCTAATGAGTATTAAAGGACAATTTTAAATTACATTTACAAGAAAAAAAAATTAAATCAACTTTTTTTTTTGCCTTTCCAAAAAAATATTTCGTATTAAGAAAAAACTTCACAAAGTTGTCCCACTGTCATTCTCTACCCTGTGACAGCCACAGTAGTACAGTTCAGTATAGTATAACATTGTAAACGATAGGACATGCGAAGGAAACATTAATTAATACTCATTTAGTGTTAATTGATCGTTGATATAAAACGCTGTCTGCTGCTAATTCGTAAAGATTGTTATTTGATAATGTGTTTTATGACGGGTGAACAAGATATATTTTTATTTGTCAACCACATAATTAACCTATTGTGTCCACTGCTGGGACATAGGATTACTTTTCGTTAGGCAGTGTGGATTGTTAAAACACACTTGCGCAAACTTGCACAAAACGAGTCGAGTTTTCTCCATAGCTCAGAAACTTGCGATAATTCATCATTTTTTTTCAAAATATTTTTTTTTAAACACAACGTATAGTTATGTACGTCATATCACGCGAAAAAACGGGTTTTCTTTCTTAATTCTTTCTATATTATAAACGTTAATGCAAACTTGTGCAAGTCAGAATTTCTGCAAGTGTATCGTTTCGTTCGTGGAATGCATAAGTCTGCTGAATTGATCATTTTATATCATTGTTTTAAAACTTTAAGGTAAGTAAGCAGTCACAGGCAGGACTAGATTAAAATAGTGTTATTTAAATGTATGGCAGGGATTGTAAACTCGGAAGTTCGGTTCCTTTTCCACTGATCTACTTTGTTTATGATACTGCACCGTTGGTCCTGGGCTCGATTCCCTGGTCGGACAAAGTGTTATTTGATGTTTCCTTAGGGATTTTATCAGTAGTAGTCCAGAGTCTAGAAGTTGGAAGTGTGATAACCCGTGCCTCAGAAAGCACATTACATCGTTGCTCCTGAGTCTGACCGCCCCCCGGTCATGTCGGATTGCCATCCCATCAAGCTATACATACTTACTCTTGCATTCTTGACTAATCTCCACTGTGATTGACCGCCGTGACCGACATTCAATCAGGAATATTATTATCATAAACAACACAACCTTCCTCTCGCCTCCGCCATATTCGGGTACAACTAGCAGACCTAACACATCTCCCACGCACTTTCTTACCATAAAATCTCCATATGGAAATAATAGAATACGATATACGCATAAATAAATTTGACATAAAAAAACAATATGTGTGAATATATCGACTCTGGCGCCGGGTGAGTGACCCCCCGTGGTACAGATGTTGTTTTTATACAAATATTATTAACTAGCTTTTGCCCGCGACTTCGTTTGCGTCGAATTTGATGTATTTTTGCGGGATAAAATGTATCCTATGTGTTATTCCATACTACAATCTATCTCAGTGCCAAATTTCATTCAGATACGCTCAGTCGTTTCAGCGTGAAAGAGTAACAAACATCTATCCATTCATCTTATTTCACCCGTGTTAAGTTACGACTTTGGTTACGTCTGCTCCGCTCCCGTGAGTCCCAGCGTGATGTTATATAGCCTATGTTACTCAGGAATAATGTACCTATATATTGTTGAAAAATGGTTAAAATCGGCTCAATAGTTTCGGAGCCTATTCAGTACAAACGCACAAACAAAAAAATCTTCCCTGTTTATAATGTTATTAGTATAGAAAACAAGAGAGTAACGGTGTTTTGGCGGGTCTGTTTATAAACAGGTGATTTAATTTAAATTATAAGAGAAAGGAATTGTGAGTCGGATCGGACTTCCTTTGTTTTTAGCCTGAAAACAGAGCATTGTGTTTGTGAACTTTATGTCTGTAAACAATTTAGGGAAATAAAATTGATGTTAAACATTCACGAAGTTAATAGAGTGACAGGCGACTAACAAAAGGAATTTATAAGGCAGATATGAGTGGCAACGCCGGGAGGGGACGCCCTAGAAGGACCTACCCCGACCATATTGGTGAGGTTCTTCAGAAAGGTCGAGTGCGCAGTACTCGTAACCGGCGTGCTTGTATGACCAGATGTATGAGTATGTAAGGATCCTAGCAAGTAGCGTTCTGAGTTCTTTCGTTATGAGTAGCTTCTTGATGATAATGATTAAAAAGAAAGATGTTCTAACCAATTTCTAGAAATAATTACACGCAAAATATAGTGATATTATTAATTTATTAAATTAACCAATTTATAGCATTAAGTCCGCAGTCTGCAATATTTGACTATAATGGTAACTACACACCTTACAATATACTTGCACAAGGAATTTTATAAACGATAATGATGTTCAATATTTTTTTAGTTTATCTTTTGGTTTTGTTACATTTTTGTTATCTTATTTAGTTTTCAAGTATCTAAGTTTTTTTGTTTAATACATTCTATTTAATAGGTATTTGTACATAATATAACATAGGTAACAGCTTTATGTAAATACCTATGTTTTACAAATAAATTTTCTGATTCTGATTCAGCGAGACAACCTTTGTAGGAACAAGTGGCTCGAATACTTGCGCTAATTTATCATACATACTTGTAATAGCTTGACTTGCACAAGTATTTCGTTTCGTGTACGGCCTGCTTAAGGCTAATGGCCTTTTTATACTATTACTTATTACATAATTATACAAAGTAAGTAACCTATAATAAGACTAGATTAACATAAACTTATCGGTTTATTTTTGTAATAATTATTAAGTATAATTTTATTTATAAAATTGAGCAATATTTTTTCTACCATTCTACATTTAATGAATTGTTATTTCTATTTATGCCTCTTACTAATAACATGTAAACGATGACAAACTAAAGAGTGGCAAACTTATACAACATTGCCTGAAAACCTGGGGCAAAAATTGCTATCGAAACTTTTAATAGGGCAAGTGACTGGAATTATAAGCTTATTTCTAAGAAAAATAAAATAATTTAAGTAGCTTTAGTGTAACTGCTTGCTTGTTTGGAGGGAAGTGGAAAGTATATTTTTCTTACTCCTCCGCTAATCTTTTCTGATTAATTTCGTTGCGAGATCCAAGACAGTTGAATCGTTTCTCTGAGACTCGTCGAGCTTCATTGTCTCGGCGCTTTTCTTGTGATCGCCACTGTTGATTCTGGCTTACAGGAGTTGCAGTGGTTTGGGAACAGTGTGGCGGGCTTGTCCCAATTAAAAAAAAAGCCTTAGTGTAAATAAGTCTTTAAAATTAGAACTACTTATTTTGTAATGGTGTCGTTTGCAAACCAGCTTCCCGTCTGATGGTAAGCGGTCTTGGCTGCTTTCTTTTCATCCTAGAGACAAAGCTGAAATGTCTCCATCACGCTTGCATTCCTCGAAGGGTTAGGCAGAGATGTACCAATGTACACCCACAGTTCGCCGGTATGTTATAGGTCCCATGAGGCGAGCCCATTGCCATTTATCGGACACAAATCCTAACTCCGGACTGCTACTGAGAATTTCATTGAAAAATCCAACAACACTTTGCTCTACCTGGGAATTGAACCCAAGACCTCTAGCGTAGCAGTCGCGCTTAGGACCACTAGGCTAACGAAGCAGTTCTAAAAGGTCTGATATCTCTGACACCCAAATAACCCATATCTATCAGACAAGGACATAGTAAAGTGACCTTTACTATGTCATTCATTCAATCTTAGATAATGAAATAAAAACATTACATAGAGTTAAAAATTGTGTGCAACATGCGCGCAATTATGGAATTTTGGACTCTATGCGTGATGGTTTAACGTTCATTTTCAATTGATAGATGTTCGAGCAAAGCTGTTCTTTTTGGGCGGACCGTATCGCTGCTTAGCAGCAGAAGTAGTAGTACTTTACAAAGAGCTCTACTATGTACTACTACATAGTCATTATACATATTTTGAACCTTATCATGATGGTTATAAAGTTCATTTACCACTCAACACATTTAGCGCTAAACGCATTTGAAATATAATTCTATCTCTGTCAGCTTCACATAATTTGACATGGACACAGTATGGTTCTACATAGGTTTAATGCGAAATTGTATTTAGTTATACATAGTGTGACTACGTCATCGCATATTATAACTGCATGGTTACAATACAGCAAATAATTTGCCATTCAAGTTTGAACTTTAATTGTGTGTGTTAAAATATTTTTTTGAATGGCAAGATAAAAAAGTGACTGCTTGCAGGCGGTACGCGTCTTTAACATTTAAAATATATTCTTCTTTTATTTGTTCTTCTTAAATCCAACACGATTATTCTTCTTTACTCTCTCTTCTCAAAGTTCCCAACATACTTCTCCGGCCTAAATCTCTTGAAATTCCATCCGAAACTCCTCTGTGTTCCTGTAGTCCTATTCAACGTCGGAGAAGAAGGCAAAGAATCTTCTGGCCGAGAGAGAGTAGAAGAGTCTTCTGGGATGGACAGGTCTGTTGGAGAGACAGACATGTTGGGAGTGGAGAGGAGATTGGTGGAAGCCTTCATGTCCTGTTCAAAGTCTTTGAGGTAGCTGGCACTGCAGAGCGGAGTCTCGACTTGCTCGACTGTGTTTAGGTTCTCTTCGTCGATTTTGTAGGCTTCTTCTTTTTTGCAGTAACTGAAAAGAAGAATAGTATTTTAATAAAAGTGATGGATGATGTGTGGGAACGTCGGGTGTTTTGATTTTGACCATAAGAATTTCGCTCTCGAACCGAACTTTTGAACGTTTATTCGGAGGGTGCTACTGAGAATTTCGTAGAAAAACCCAATAACATTTGGTCGACCAGGAAATCGAACCCAAGATCTCTAGCGTAGCAGTCGCGCTTCGGACTACTAGGCTTTTTTTTTTTTTTTTTTTTTTTTTATAGACGGGAAGTCATCAAATAACTTCCCCCGCCCTGGGCGGGGCGGGAGGGAGTGTCAGACTTTTACTGACTAAAACCCGTCTATGTTCCTTCATGTGCCCTTTGCGTTCCGGGGGCGCGGTATCTCTTTCGAACAACCCGCAGGGACTACTAGGCTAAGGTGGCAGTCATTATTCATGAATTCAGTACATGATTACAGACACCCCATAGTAAAAATTTACGTTATGATGTGTTTTCCACCCCGCATAGTTATTCTTAGGGTCTGTATTTATTTGGCAGATCGCTGTTCTTTCTCTAAATAGATATGCTCTATAATGTCTATTGAGAGGTGGTTAAACAGGACCTTATTTAAATTAAGAAGGAACAAAACCACTACTCAAAATAAAAGTTTACTAACAAACTAAAATGTTTACTTGACTTCAAAGTTATTGCCATAAGCAGTTTTTTGAATATCAATAGCATTACTCATACCAATGTTTCATTGATTAATGGTTTCACAGCAAAAAGTTACGTTAAATTTATATGAATGTGTCATCAGTGCAACGCTGCACCTTGTGCAACACGTGATGTAAGAAAAAGTGTAAGTCATTCAAGGTGTCGAGGAATTTATTCTTCTAAGGGTTAGGCAAAGGTGTACCAATGTACACCCACAGTTCGCCAGTATGTTTAGGTCCCATGTAATATGTGGCGAGCCTATTGCAATTAATTGGGCACAAATCCTAACTCCGAGCTGCTACTGAGAATTTCATAGAAAAACCCAATAACATGTTGAACATTTTGAATAAAAATTTTATTATTTTTTTTCAAAATAATTTCCATTTTATTTGTCAGTACCTACAGCATTGGAGTTTGTGAGGTTGTAGAGATCTCTGGATCTACAAAACCGATTTAGAAAATTATTTTACCCATAGTAAGCCACGTTATTTGTGAGTGTCATATGCTATACTCGTATAACATCACGCTATGACAATCACATAGAAGTGGAGCAGTAACGAAAGTAATGAAGTCGCGAATAAATAACGTATACTTACTTCACAACGTTCTTAAATCTGTATCCCCAGATGATTTCCTTCGATAAGTACGAAGTGCGACTCTGTGTGGTGGTACCCATGTTCTTGGAGGCACCAGTCAGGCAGACCACGATCTCGAACCTGTGGCATAGGAATTGATACACTTTGAAAGTAATCTTAGGGTTTTAAATTAGTTAGCTTGGTTGGTCTTCTTAAGCATGACATTATTTCTATAAATAATTATTAGTATGTATTGTAACAGGTATTATGTTATTGTGTGTTAAGCAAAATAACTATTTATTTAAAAGTTTAATTGTTATTTGAAGTTTGCTTTTAACCAAAATGAAGTTTTGTATTTAGTTTTGGTATATCGTTTTTGAACGAGCGACTAGCTTCAACTTTCTGACTAACTAACCAACCCCTTGACAATTCATAAATAAATGGCCAAAATTCCACAACGAAATGCAGGAGATATTATAGATTATAGTGCACCAGTGTGTGCGCTAATACGGGTGCACTCCCTCTTCCCTAACTTTCAATACCCGATGGGACGGAAATCCGACACCGCCGAAGAGAGATCAGACGCAGAACCAATAGCTTTACGTTTTTCAGAGGTACGGGGGTGTCAAACCACCAACTTCCAAACTCCGAGCTGCTACTGAGAATTTCATAGAAAAACCCAATAACACGTTTTGCTCTCAATTTACTTTTTGCTTCTTTTAATTTTTTGGGAATCGAACCCAGGACCCCTCGCACAGCAGTCGCGCTTGCGATCACGAGACAACGCAACGCAGTCAAAAAACCATACACAGTACCTATAATCCATCATATCTTGCGCGGAAAAGTCGAAGAGTGGGCTCTCGGCGTTGATGACGTGCACCACAGTGATGGGCCACAGCAGGAACGCGCGCGACTCCTTCAGCTCCAGCTGGTGGATGTAGTTGTGCACCAGCTCGCCTTCCAGGGTCCTGGACGTGATAAAGCAACGATATCTTAGGTAGAACTTGAATTCCTTCAAGAAGTCAAGTAGCTTGAGACTGTTATTTTCAATCTATTTAATTAGATAACAATACATCTATACTAATATTATAAAGCTGAACAGTTTGTTTGTTTGTTTATTCGCGCTAATCTCAGGAACTACCAGTCCGATTTCAAAAATCCTTTTTGTGTTGGATAGCCCATTTATCAAGGAAGGTTATAGGCTATATAACATCACGCTGCGACCAATTGGGGCGGAGCATCAATGAAGAATGTTGTAAAAACGGGAATAAAATATTCCTTTTGAGAGCTTTCGTTGCGTGCGCTGCGTAAACGGTTAAAGTTACGCAAAAATAATGTATGAAAAAATTGTTCTTCTTAAAATATACTAAAAAAAAGTCCGCGGTAGTACATGCCTAACTTTTAAGGTTGACTCACTATAGCCATTTTTATGGCCAGAAAAATGGTTTTAAAATAATGCATTATTTGCGAAGGTGTTTTTATGAACATAGTAACAATCCTTATCAACATAAAACGTTATTCATCACAAGTGTTTAATTTTGAACAAAATTGCCCTTTACATCATTTAATTTCAATGAATATCTTAGGAGATATCACAGTTTTAAAATAACTTCGCAGCAAAATAATGACTCTGCGAGACATTTCGTAGTGTATACCTCAGAATAACAGATTAAAGGCTACATAACATCGCGCTATGAGCCACGGGAAAGGATCAGTAACCAAAAACCTAACGTAATGCGGGTGAAACCGCGGGGCACAGCTAGTCTTATTATAAATGTGGTGTGTAAGGATCGTAGCAGGTAGCGTTCTGTGGTTTCTGCCTACCCCCATGGGAAAAAGGCGTCAGTTTATGTACGTGTGTAAAATTTTTGTTATTTATATGGTAGCATCTATTTCATCACATGCGAACTACAACTGGCGTATACTATTTATATCGGGATATTAAAGTTGTCCACAATATTGGCATGTACAGAAATTCGATAACAACAGTCGGGCAGCCTACCACCCGGCAGCCTACACAACATCCATCTGCTCCCTTTTTAATTGCGGGTGAAAAACTTTGCCCTTCTTAAGCCTCTAAAACTAGAGATCCCGACTATTAGTGACCCCGACGTGATAGGAACAACTAATCTTAATATTTGGGGATCCATAATCATTGTTAAGCTATTTTAACAAATAAAAGAAGTTGAAAATAACACAGGTGTAAGCGTACTGCCTTGGGACACACCTTTATATGCTATTTTTGCAGACACAATTTTCAATCTTATGTAGTTGTTTTTTAAGTCTATTTCTTATCAAATTAGTATATAGTTTATCTAGGAATATCACATACCTGATAGGTTTCAGCATGTAAGCAGTGATCGTGCTTCCAATTAGATGCACGTTCATGAAATCCCATACTCTGAACTGAAGACACAGCTCACCATCACGACGGCAGACCTGAAAAAGAAGGAGTACTTTCATTAGAAAAAGTAAAAAAAATAATTGCAAATTAAAATTACGTATACTTGAAACGTCGTACCTACATTATATTGGAGGCATACCTTACTTATCGCATACGTTTACTTATCGAAATCCTACCACACCAAAATACTTAGAAGTATTTTGATACCTGGTATCTGTACTAGGTATTTAGTGATACCCATACCTTAAAGGCCGGGTATGGAGAATGGCAGGTATATACCATCTCTATTCTATGCGATGGAAATGAAATGTGTATTGTTAACTTTTTCTTATGAACACTTTTATGAGAAGCTTAACTATTACTAGTACAAATGCACTTACCGCTGCCTTCCTGCTGAATCCAACGGAGTTAACATGTCGGTTTGGTCTGATGAGCTTCGTAAACAGCAAACTTGACAGTCCACCGGAGAGAGCAGTACCCGCTACTATCTGAAATGTAATACAAGTGTCACATATGGTTAAGCAACAAACTAAGCTCGAGCACCTTTTATTTATTTATTGATAATGAACTGTCACTCTTCCCAAATAGAGTTGGAAATTGTGCCCAAGATATATAAATATATGTCACAAGGGTGTGACATAATTATATTTATTGCATGCAATTGTCGACTGTATTTCTGTTACATTTTAGTTAATTTTCAATTAATCTACAAAAGCTGCCTTTAGAAAAGCAGCAACATGGTCCATGTTGCCCATGCTGGTTTTCTAAAGGTACGACAACACGGCCCGTTAACGCGAGCCGCGCCTCTCTCTGCCCACGTTGTGGCGCACCACGGGCCCTGTATACAGCTGTGTATACAACCGATCCGCGCCGAGACGATCCATCGCTTGTACTAAGGATTGTGTTTTGGATTAAGCCGAGCCGCACCTACACGGATGGCGCGAGCCGTGTTATAACGGGGCATGTAATCGCACCATAATGCTAGGAGCTTAGAAAGAAGTAGGGCCTTAGTGGGTACTATTATTAATTGGACATCACTCGGTATCATCATCATCTACCTGTTCGAAATCGGCCTCACTCAAGCGGCGGCGCCTTGGGCTAATGTTATTATAATTTTCCTTTTGATTATAGTACATTCCGCTGGTTACATCTTAGGTACAAATTATATAAAGTTACAAGTACATACTTACCTCTAAAACCATGATAATTATAGCTTCAGGGCATTCCTCGTTTGGGAATCTGGTACCGTAGCCAATCGTCATCTGTAAGAAAGATCAACAATTACTTTATATTTACTTTGCGATGCCTTAGCAGCATTTTGCGAAATTAAAAACATGATTGATGGAACTTCAGAAAAGGCCGTATCATGTTTCCATAAATCTTCCATCAATCATTTTAAGATAAATATTAGAAATCAAGGTGAAGGCATTAAGAGGAAACCTTTGATAATGAACACGAAGTGAAGAAATACTAGTATGAACTTCAAGTTTAACCAAACATTTTTAGATGACATTACTCTAGGTTTATAA
Organism: Caradrina clavipalpis; assembly: GCA_932526535.1. Taxonomy (NCBI): domain Eukaryota; kingdom Metazoa; phylum Arthropoda; class Insecta; order Lepidoptera; family Noctuidae; genus Caradrina; species Caradrina clavipalpis. The sequence goes on from OW052111.1 coordinate 12,539,656, forward strand.
ACAAGAAGCGCGAATGGTGATTTCACTAAAGGACACATTATTGTGTCTCTAAAGATAAAGACGCGTGCGAGTCAGACACGCAAATGAAGAGTTCCATGTAGGGCATGCAAACCGAATACCCGGTTAACCGAAAAAACCGGATAACCGACTGATTTGAAAACCCGGCTTTTTATGATAACGAAACCGGTTTTTTCGGATTTTTCGGTTTTGTTTTTCATACAAAATCTTAAATTTATCACTGTCAAACGTCGACAGGACGGCAAGACGGCGTTAGTTCCAACGGCAATAACGGCCGGCAACGTTAATTTATACCGAAAAATCGCATTTGAGATCAAATATGTAAAACAAAGAAATGTCATTGCCAAAGTGACAGTTTACGGTTAGTCAACATTTCCATAATGTAAAATCGAGAATTGAATATTAAAAAACGTAATACCCTAGTAATTCAAATTATTGAATTTGTTTTTAAATTTAATGGTTTTGGATGAACTATGATATGAAATATAGCCTAAGGTTAGTCCTAATATTATAGGAAAGGTAAGCGAAAGGAATACTAATGATTTTTTTTTTGTAACAAGTTACGTTTCGCTATTCGAAAACACTAAATGCATTCTAAATGGTTAAGACCAACTGCCATATTGCATGTAGAAAAAAAAGAAAAAAATGTTTGCAGGATTTTATTTTAAACAACTATATTTTATTCGATTCGATTTTTTTTTTTTTTTTTTTTATCGTCGTTACTTCACTAAGTTTAAAACTGTGTGCAATATTATATTTTACTTGTTAAAGATATGCCAACAATTTTAGAACTATGTAATAGTACTTTTAGGCAAACTGCACAATTGAAGTTATTATTTAAAATTGGCAACAACTTTGTTTAAATTATTGATCTCGAATTCGATTTTTTTTCTCGGATAGATCATTGTCGCGCTACTCTATGCCACGCTGACGCCATTTTGATTAAACTTTAGCATTTTTATTTCTTTACACACGAATTTCACGTTTTTTAATAAAAATGAGAAAAAAACCGAAATAACCGATAAAACCGGTTTCACCGGTTTTGTAAAATGAAAACCCGAAAAAACCGTGTCCTTTAAACAACCCGGTTTTTGCATGCCCTAGTTCCATGCCATCGTGCAATATTTGACACAAAGAAACATGTTACTTGTACCCCTTTTGACGTATTATTATGGCTATTTTCAAAGTGTTCACAATAATACACTATGTGAAAATTTCAAGGGTCTATCTATTAGGGTTCGAAAGATAGATCCCTATGACAGGCAGTCAGACAACCAAGTCTAAAGCGGGGAATCCGCAAGACAGAATGCCCGCCGGACCCCGCTACTATAGGTCTGTGCAATATTTGCTAGTGTAGGACCGTCACAGTATTGCACTGATCTATAGTAGCGAGGTCAGGCGGGCATGTCCGTTTACTGAATTCTTCACTTAAAGGGTCCTATTTACCACCGTAAAAAGACAAAACCTACTTGAGTTTCAACAGACATCATGAGCAGTCCAGCAAACGACGTGGTCCCAGTAACGCAGTGCTCCTGCCCGTCCCCAATGTCGTCCTGGTAGGAGGAGGAGACGGCGTACCAGATGGCAGCGAACACGAACCAGAAGACGAAGTGGGCTGCCACCATCATCAGCAGGATGAACCGCCACTTGCTGTTGATCTGGAGGCAGTTGAGCAAGTTTAAAGTAGACTGGTTTATGTTTGTGGTACTACTGATTTTAAGTAGAAATTTATGATTTAAAAAATATATTTCTGTGCTAGCAATACTCTAGCAACTACCTGACCTAGTACTATATTTTCAGTTACATCGCTTACTAAACAGTTGACCAAGCTGCTTGGTTTTCAGACGACCATGAGGTATAATACTATATGGTACATAATGTATTTGTAGCCAGTTGAATGCCATCTTGATTTTATCTCGGTGCAATTGACTAAGGCAAAGTGCTATTTATTAGGTTTTTCTATTAGAAATTTCTTAGAACACCCCATAGTCTGAAGTTGATGATGTTTACTTCCACACGTATAGCCATTGGGCTTGGTTGGTTCGTTCGTCGGTCCTTGCGAGTAGAACAGGTGCACCCCCTTACTCGCATGCTTAAGTGTGTGTGTTTACACTTGAGCACTCTAATATCTCTTGCATTCTTAGCTATATAGCCTCTAATGGCTGAAATTCGGTTAGGAGAATATTATTTTGATACTTACAACAGTAGTAACAATATCCCTCATATACTTAATAGATTTGGCTGATATATTGCTCCTGACTGGTACATTCTCTTCGCCAGTCTTGAGTACAACTCGTCTGGAACGATTGGGTCTGCCGTGTCTTTGTCTGAAATAGTCATTAAGTTATCTTATTATTAAGTATTGGTGTCATACTGTAGGCCAACGACTTCTCTTTCTCATTATTCGAATTTTGTGACGTCATAACTTGGTAGTTGTGTTGGAAGAAGAAAACGTGTTGCGCCGACCCCAAGTAACTTGGGATAAGGGCAGGAAGATGCTGATAACTTGGTAGTTGTGTCGGATTGCCTTCTCACCGGACTATGAAAGTGAGGAAAGAGGGATTACAACTGTATTTTCGCACACACTAGTACGCTGAAGTAGAAGTGGGCCGGTCATGTCTGCAAAGGGTCGGTTAGAGTTCAGACCCCGTTTAGGCAAACGTAGTGTGGGACGCCCTGCTGCACGGTGGACCGACGATTTAAAGAAGGTAGTGGGCAGAGGATGGATGCGGGTTACCCAAGACCGGGATATTTGGCACTTTTTGGGGGAGGCCTCCGTGGACAGCTATAGGCTGATATGATGATATTAGTGCACTAGTGTACTTTCCATTGAGATTGATTGTCGTGACCAAAATTTGGTCAGGAGGATATTATTTAAGCAATATTCAATTTTGCCAGGTAATCGGCCGATAGACTAAGTAAACAAATGAATCAATCATTAGCAACATTTTTCCAATACTTTTCGGTAATCTTAGACATACGAGTATTATCTTATCTTAGTTTATTTCGCCTTAACATCGATATGATTCAGGGCTAACTTCTGCGAACGTTGTTTTGGACATGAATTTCAATAATTGGAAGGGCAATGGCTATGACTGTGTTTGCTTTGGGTTTTAGTGCTGCTTCAATTCAAACGTTTGATGCTGGACAATACGTCGATTCTGTAAAATTCAGACATGAACTCGCATCTCAAGTCGCTATTCAATGACATCAAATATTTAATCAAATTCAAATGACATTGATTTATTTGACACTTTCACTGAAGTGCGAAGTGAGCGTCGAAGTGATGGTGGAATTACCGTATAGAATGACACTGCTGCTGTGGATCCGAAGTGGTGCGGGTATCCTATAACGTATGAACGAAGACACGATGACAAACGTCTCCAAAGAGCTGTATAGGGATAGGCAAACGCCCATTTACAGTACGATGCAGCCAAGATGATCGTTCTTAAGCACAAACAGAGATGCATTATCACAAACTATACTAGTGTTAAGAAAGGATTACTTAATAGCAGGCCTACGATAATCTATAGACTTACATTATCAGCATTGGGCTAGGACCGGACTGATAACATTTAATAGTGTATGTAATTTGTGCATATTTCATTTTAATGCTTAAACAATCCTCTAACTTACATCAAATGCTATATTTACCAAAATATCATAACGTTTGCATAGATCATCTGATACCATTTATAAGAAGATACATCAAGGTATAAATAGGTTTTGTTTTGCCAAAACAAACCAATCATGTCCTAATCATCATCATCATCATCAGCCGCAGGATATCCACTGCTGGGCATAGGCCTCCCCCATAGATTTCCAAAAGGACCGATTGGAAGCGGCCTGCATGTCACAATATCTCAAAATAACGCTGAAATTTTAAGTCTATTCTCAGCATTGCTTTGATATATACGTAGAATACTGTTATTGGTGGATAGTATTTCAATTCTTAACCAATGTAAATAGAATCTTACCTATGAGTACTCCTCTTCTTTCTCCTGCTATAAGGAGTAGAATATCCATGAGCTGACGGACCAAACGTAGTATCCTTTCCATCAAAAATACTGTCCGGAGGGTCAATCGTCTCAATCGTATCATAAATATGATTAGTATTCGTATCTATACTCGAACTTGCTATCGGTAATGTTGAACGTTCAGACAGCGGTTTGGACTCATCCGAATCCTTTGGACTTGTATTTATATCTTCTACATCTATAGTCATAACCAAACCACGATCATGCTGTTCATCTTCACTGGAGTATATTGAAGAGTCCTGTGAAGCCTCGTCTATAGGAATTCTTAGATAAGTCTTTGGATCTACATTAGTAACGCCAGATGGGAAAGCAATTTCTTTTCCCTCAACGTACGTCTGTGATATTCTGTAGTGTTTCTTTAATTCTTCATTCGTGTAAACGTCTGTGTTTACGATGTTTGGGATTTCAATTGAGGATCTGCCTGATCCGTTTCCTATGGCTTCAGAGTAGCTGAGGGATCGTTCCAAGGCTCTGCTTCGACTACCTCGCCTTGATTCACTTGGTTCGAAGGTTAGTCTGGTCACATCGAGGTTCTGCATGGTTTTGAAGGGCAATATGTAGAGTTTTTTTCAGAAAGGACTGTCTATCAGGTACTTATTGAATACTATACATTATTTATCACTAATAATAAAGCACTGTAGCTAAATCTGATTCCAAACTTTAATGTCCAACAAAGAAAATGTCAACGTCGCAATACTAGCGCAACCTTTTTCTGTCCACATAATATCACTAAAGATTTACCCGTCAGATAAAGAAAAATAAGTAGGCAATATTTACAGTTATCACGTATTAGTTACGTTCCAATTTCATTATCATTTTTCCTGTAAATCCATAGCTGTTCTTGTCTCTCACATGTTATTGTATCAAGAGTTCTGTTTATCAAAAAGTTCACTACACTTTTCTTGCTCACACTAAAATTAATACTTTTATTACACTCAAATATTGTGTTGATTTTGAACGTCTTACACTAGTAGTACGGAAAGCTGGAGGTGTAGAACTGTTCGGTACAATAGTTATCTTTTAAGATAAGGAGCACACCTTTAGCCGGAGATAAGAAACAAATATATTTGTACTAGTTGTTTTGATCTAATCAGGGCCTAGAAACTTTGTGGGGCGTTCACTTGGATTTATTCGTTGTGGTGGTTCATTAAGTGAGATATAAGTAGGTAGAGTAGTAGGTAGTAGATCCAAAATTATGTAGTAATAGTCTCGTAATTATTGAGTACTTACTACTACTACTTTCAAGTACTTAAGTGCATTTTTACATTCCGCATACAGAAAACTTTGGGAAAAGGGTTGATCTTTAATTAAGGACTACTTGAGATGGCGCAGTGGTTTACGCAACTGCCTCTTATAGATAGAATTGTAGATTCAAAAAGTACCTATTTGTTTCAATTAATATGAACGTTCTAAGGCAATCTTGGAGATTTCTGACAATGGCGTAAGAAAGCATCATGAGCAAACCTGGAGCTAAATGGTTCAAATCGTCAATCCACCTTCAGCAAGCGTGATGATCAATGCTCGTGTTTTCTAAAAGAAGAGGCCTTGTCCTGTAGTGGGACAATAAGGTCCACAAGGAAAAAACATTGCTATTGGTTGAAACCTTAGCTTAATAACGACATTGCAGACTGCTGTGATCCAGTTCGAAAAATAGCCTGATGATTTTTAATGTGGTTTCTGATGGACGCGTTGCATATTCACGAAGACTACATTTAAATGCAATATATAGAGTTAGTAAAAAAAAGCAAAGTTTTTTACAAAAAAATATTTATTACCGCAATTTACATTGATTCAGTATAATACTTTGATTTACTAATAATACTGATACATTTCAGTATACAAGAAGAAAATGCTCGAAGTGACTTTAAAACATTATTGAAATTCGTTTTTGCCTTTGCCTTTAACTAGTCATACTGCGCATCAAACAAAGGAAACTGATTCCTTTTTTGGTGAAAAATCTCCGTGTGGCGTATGTGCACAATTGTAATAATGAGTGTCAAAACATCATCATCATCATCATATTAGCTGGAAGACGTCCACTGCTGGACATAGACCACCTCACAGATTTCCAAAAGGACCGGTTGGAAGCGGCCTGCATCCAGCGTCTTCCTGCGGTCTTAATCAGTGTCAAAACAAGCCAAACCGTAATGTCTCAATTCGTCAAACTAATTTCATATGCCAAATGTTACATTTACTAAACTTTAATCTCTTTTACATACTAATAATCTCTTTTAATTATTATTTCTATTTAACAAAATATCTAATTTTATTAATTTTGAATTTCACGTCTTATTGTTATTAGTTTTCTTCCTAAAAGACGAAGATCTCTCAAGATGGAAGCCTGACACTGTTTCACTGAAGTTTCCAGGTGTCCCAGGAGTAGGGGGTGGCTCCAGCATATCTGGGGTAGACCTGGAACAAGGATTCATAGATGATCATTCCAAATTATTATATAGTATAAAACAAAGTCCATTTCTCTATCCCTGTTCCCTTTGTACGCGTAAATCTTTAAAACTACGCAACGGATTTTAATGCGGTTTTTTTTAAATAGATAGAGTGGTTAAAGAGGAAGGTTTATGTGTATAATAACATGAAATTTTGTTATTTTTGAGGTTTCTAATTTGATTGCATACAACGTTTACAGCTTTTCTGTAGTGTATTTACTCGTAGTATCAGCATTGCATCCGTGCGAAGCCGGGGCGGGTCGCTAGTATAACATAAAAGACTCATCAGCATTCATAACGACATTTGTATAGCTAGATGATGAGGACATTATAATAGAACTCACAGTATTATGTCAATGTAAGATGCTGAATAGACCCAAATACTCTACAAGGTAACGCTTTGGAAAGTTCATTGACGATTTCAGTGACTTCATTTTAGGACCTCCGAGTAAATGTTGCCTCCTGACAAAGATTTTTTGAACATGCATGCATTAAGCATTTGAAGAGGGCTCTTACCAGCTAAAACCACCGCGGTGTTCCTCTGCCGAAGCCCAGGGGTGCAGCAATCGCCGCTACCCCGGCAGGTGATATTAGCTGATCTTACCGTTCTCTTCTACTCCTAAAAATGTCTCTAAGGCATCAGCTTTTTCTGTAGCTTCCTCAGTGCCGATGCCCGTTTCATCCGACTTTGACGCATATAATACATGGGCCGCCCAATCCCACATTAGCCTTGCAGACTTACTCCCCACTTACTGCTGTTACATCATAACCGTACTCACGCTCTGTAAATATCTCTGGCGCAGCAGTGAGGCGTGCTGGCTGGCTCCAGCTGATCCAGCTTCTTGTGGTCAATCACGTACTTCTGCTTGTGGGAGTCGTACCTGGAAGACCATTACGTATAAGTGCTGTTCACGAACGAATTCTGTGTCCACAGCAATTGCTTGTTTTTCTTATCTATTTTAGGGGGTGTTAAAAAACACATCACGTAGTCATTAACTACTCATACTGCCCTACAAACCAAGTAATATTGACCGATTTTTTTGCTAAGACGCGACTTTTATTTTTTCTGAGAAAAGACATTGTTTATAGTAATGTAACGCATGCTAAATATTGTAATTTTGGGTGCATGAAAGAGTGCAGTGGTCAAAGTCTTGTTTAGGCACTTAAATCTTGCCAGGGTGTGAAAAAATGTTTTGGGCGATACCCGTGCCAAAGGAGTCAGATATACCCCTCCGCCTCGAGGAAATCGTTTTCCCCGCGTAAAAAAGGCACTTAAAACTGGTTTTCGTAAACAATATTTATTAAGTTCATGAGCAACTTTCGTGATTTGTAAACTAACCTTATCAAACCCTGTAAGCTAAGTTTAAAGTCTATTTTTCATCCACCATCAGCACAGCAGTCCAGTACTCGGTATGCCTCTTCAACAGTGGCCTATTTACTAGATCAGAACCGAACTCACCTCACTACAGGAGGAAATCGGTAGCCCCAAGCCACCTCCTTCGGCAGGTAAGACGTCTGACTCTGAGTGAAGGTTCCCATCGATGCTGAAGCGCCTTTCAGACTCACTGTGATCTCGTAACTGAGAGAGAGAAGGTTAATTGCTTTAGATTCTTATGCCGTTCGATGGTAAACAAGCCGACGGCCCAACTGATGTTAAGTGGTCACCGCTGCCTATAGACATCTGCAATACCAGAGGCTTTGCAGATGCTTGCTATCCCAAAGACAAAATTAAAATGTGTCATGTGCGTGTAATTACACCGGTAGCCACACCCTTCAAACCGGAACATAGCAACGCGGCTTTGCGGTGGAAATAGGTATGGTGGTAGTACCTAGCCGGACGAGCTCCTTCACAAAGAACTCTACTATTACTTGCTTTAGATTATACTCGTATACCATAACTATTTTTGCCTCAAAGCAGCGTTGCTGTGTTCCAGTTTTAAAGGTATGGGTGCCGGTGTAATTACGGAGACCTGAGACATTACAACTTTGTCTCTGGGTCCTGGGATGGCAACGCATTTGCAAGACCTCTGGTGTTGCAGATGTCTATAGGTAGCGGTGACTACTTAACATTAGGTGGGCGGTGGGCTTATTTGGCATCCAAAGGCAAAAAATAAACCTCAGAAATACTGTGTATGAAATGATGTCTGACTTTCCTAAAACTTCGGGATCCAGGAAAAACATAGATACTTAACAGTAAAATTAAAAGGAACTCCAAAATATTTTCACCTGTTATGAGCAATCAAATCCGGAGTATACCCGAACAGAGGGCTGGTGGCATCGATGACGTGTACCAAGGTCACGGGCCAGAGCAGGAACTGACGCTGTTGGAGAGTTAGACTGCGCGCGTAGTAGCGGATCACTTCACCTTCCTTAGTTCTGGAAAGGCAATGGATTTATGATACTTTGAACGAAATTTGAAGATAGAACTCACACAAAATTTCTCTATAATACCTAATAGTGCTAATGTAGCTATTATGATCCGGTGATTCTGATAATTTCTTCTTTCTATAGAAGGCACTCGCTCAAGGCGATTTGAGACTTAATGCCTAACATCTGTCCATGACTTTTCTTTTTTTTATTTCGTAGGGTACTGCTCCGCTCCCATGAGTCGTAGCATGGTGTTATATAGCCTGTGCTATCCCTCTTTAGTCTGGGTATCATAACGAAAAATATTTTTTTGAAAAACTTGAAAAATTCCAGATGTTTAAACAAAGTAAGCATCATTTTAGTCATATTATATACAAATACTACCTAGCTTTTTCCCACGACTTTGTCCACTTAAATGTCGGTTAGATTTAAAATTCAATCATGAATCGAAAAACACGTGGCGCCATCTATTATCATAAGAACGGTATTTGTTGTTTTCCCCGGGAACAGTATTTTTTATCGGGACGAAAAGGCTTCTATATACCTGACAACGTACATATACTTACGCAAAATTTTCGAATGATCGGTTCAGTGATTTAGGCATGAAAAGGTAATAAACAAACAAAAAAATGTAAATAAGGAACCATTGCGTCACCTGTAAGTATTAACGAAGTGTGCGGTGAACTCGGAGCTGATGATGTGATCATAGTTGAGGTCCCACGCCCTCAGCATCAGGCAGAGGCGACCGTCGCGCATGCTGATCTAAAAACATAATCACAAAGGTACAGTTGAGAAGCGTGAGGATCGGTTCAGATCGGTGACTTTGCCAAAAGCCTTAGAATCTCTGGTATATGGCCCGGTGTAGGTACATCAATATCTACATGATGTGTACCGAATTTCATCTAATTCTGTTCAGCCATTTAAGGGTGAAAGAATGTCAAAGTGAAAGTGAAACTTTTTAAAAAAGTTGGGCTTATAAAAGGCACTTTTGAATGTCATTTACAAGACATAAGAAATTGAATCTTTGTACTCGAGAGAGTAGAGTAACAAACTTCGGTACATCCTCACAAAATTTCGCATTTATAACAGTAGTAGGATCTGCATATTCTGCCTTTGTATGGTACTGTTCAGATCATAATCTTACCACAGCCTTCTTGCTGAAGCCGACGCCATCTCTGGACAGCTTCTCCGGCCTCGTCAACTTGGCGTACACCACACATGTCAGCACTCCGGAGAGACCGGTGCCGAGGATTAGCTGAAATTAATGGAAAATGTCATTAGAAGACTGACTAACTCATAGTTTGTTCGCATTTTTGGGTTTTTGCACGGAGATTTGTAGGTAATTAAGAAATGGGATATTTTTTGCGAAATATAAATAAATGGATGGTCTAGATTTCTAGAATGTGAATGCATGGCAGCAGTTTTCGTTACGAGATCCACCATGAGACCTAATACCAATCCATTCAAAGTGTCAAAGATCGTAGCCCCAAAGCATTACTAGATTAAAGATAGATAAGATCATTAGACACTCCAGGTACCTAGTTGGGTACGTAATTTCACCGAATCTTCCCTTGTGTTTCTGCCTCACAGAAATTCAAAAGTACATGTATCTCATATAAATAAATGTATTCTAAGTTCACAATAACATTCGGTTTCTTTGCAAACATTTTGTAGTTTGATACGACTAGCGCCATCTAGTAACACAACCATGTAACTAATACGTAGTCACACATTTCTGTCTCATCAAACTAGATGGCGATGCTTGTAGTAAAGTTAATATACCATCCATACTTAATTTATTTACATTAAACCGTCGGTTACAAAGTGACATAATTACACGATTTCTATTATTTCAGTTAACAATGAACGGCCTTCAGTGTAGTAAATACATATTTATGTAAAAATAGGTACCTACGTACCTATGCGTAATACAAAACAGCTGCTGGTACCTATTACGGCACATACCTAGGTATAATATTCTGTAATACCACTTTTTCATTTAATGTTATCGATTTTCTATGAATACCTACTAAGTTAAATAACTAATAAGTAGGTATTGATGCTATTTCTATATTAATATTACATACTCTTATGAGTTAAAATGTAGGTATTGTTACTTCGTAAGAGGTGATTGATCTCTAAAAGTATTGATCTAAATACAAAAAATCCTTCACGGATAGAAAGCTATGCTATTGCTGCAGTGTCATAGGATATGTTTCAAGGTAGATACCTATAGTAGACTTCTTCGCGGGCTTGGTCGCGGTCAGAAGCTAGTATGTCTGAGATTATGACACTCCCTGACCACCAACACACCAGCGGCTGAGCTGATAAGCTAAGCTAAGGCATTTTATTCTTAAAGAGATTAGACATCTTTCTGTTTCTTGACAATACAAAATATTTACCTGCATAATGAACAAGAATATCGATTCAGGACATTCTTCATCAATTGCTCGATCCCCAAATCCAATCGTAGTCTGAAAAAGTACAAAAGCAATCGTTACTACATAATAATAACTCATTCATCTAGTATACCTAATATGAAGCAGGAATAAGATTTGTTCGTTTTAACTTGCCTACTTATCTCCGGAATTACTAGCTAGCCGATTATGAAAATTCTTTCGCCAATAAAAAGCTACGTTTTCCCTGGGTGCTAAAGGTTATATTTCATTATTTAAATTTTGGGATGAGACATAAATTCAGGTCTAAATTCAGTGCTAATTTCTTTGTAAATAATATCTTATGAAATACATTGCACTTACTACTAACTAATAATTGTAAGATCACGAACGCAGTTGCTAATGAAATAAAATGTCACTTACAACCAGTCGTTGACATTTACGAGCCGTAAATTATAAGAACCGGTTGAAACCACACTAATTCCTCCAACTTACTCATGAAAAGTCAACAAAATAATTTATTTCAATTAGACCATTAAACGGCACTTCTATAGATTACAAAAGAAAAAAAAATAGAGTTGAATCTACTTGTACTTACTTTCCAAAAGGTAGTTTCGTATGAAAAATAGGAATGGGAAAGAAATTCTGTACATACTTAAGTACTCTTTAAAAAAATAATTTTACAATAGTTAGTATAGGTACCTTTTTACATCTACCTCTATCTATTAATATACAGGAAAAGTTTTTAATCAGTGCGTAAATTTTTTTTTGGTAATAGAACACATTTCCGTGTTTAGTAAAAAAAAAAAAATTTCATCCTTATCCGAGTTTGAAATAAGCAAAACATGGACATAATCTATTCGCCATACTATCAATGAAAACTCGCGGCCGCCGCCCGCCCGGGCGCATGGCTGGGGTGAGGGGGTGGGGAATGCGCTAGCGCCGAGTGACAATAAAATAATAATAATATGGTTTTTAAGTAAACATGTTTCGTAAGCGATAACTTTTTTTTTAGTACTAAGACATATCAAAATAAAATATACGTGTTTAATAAAACGTGAAGTTTATTATGGCAAAATTTACGCACTGGTTAAAATTTTTCCTGTATAATGTATTTGAGTTTATTCATAAAGATTTTTGCAATCGTTCCAGTGACCGATTTCAAAAATCTTTCACGATTACAATGCTACATTATCCCTGATTAACGTAGGCTATACCTATAACATCACGTTACGATCCACGGGTGCGGAGCAGTAACCAGAGATTGTAACTTAATCCACGCGAACGAAGTCGCGGATAGTTCGCTGGTCTAAAATACAAATAAAGAAAAAAGAACTAAATCAATGTTTAAACCTGCATAGTGCTCACATATTTACAAACTAATCATCATACACAATCACTCACCCAAAAAATTACAATCAACGGCCCGTAAATTATAGGAATCGCTCGAAACCACTCAACCAACCGCTAACACACAAAGGCATTCCCAATTCCACGATCAACGCTCTGTGCAGCTAATTCCCGTGAAGCAGGATGCAACACTCAATAGTCCTTAACGACCACCATTAAGTCTTTGGCGGCAAAAGATTGGACTAATTGAATCTTGTCTGTAGTGTGGCCAATTATCTGATGATTGAGGGACGTAGGTCGGAGCGTGATCGGAAATTCCAGTTTTGTGGACAATTTAAAAAATCAAATTATAATTACAATTACTAATAACTTGCGTAAGATATTTGGTAAGGTCTTTGGTTACTGCTTCGCTCTTGTATGCACGTAGCGTGATGTTAGATATATAGCCTATATATTCCTCATGAAGCTGTCTTTCATATTCAAAATTCCAATCCGACTGGAAGTACTAGATTTTTTGAACGTGCTCATGCGAAGCTACTTTACCTACCTATATTTAATTATTTAAAGAAAATGGCAACAGGCTCGCGGCTCGCCCTTATTACATAGGACCTAAACACATCGGCGAACTGTGGGTGAAAGTTGGTACACCTCTGGGTGATGACATGTCTATAGTATTAAAAAAAATTTGAGATCCTTAAGATTCACGCAGATGAAGCCGCGGTTAAAAGCTAGCTATTTATAGGCAGGTAACTACGTACACCCACTCCAGCGTTTTTGGATATCCTCCTCTGAGCTCCTCGAGTAATCATGGTCTATTCCCAGCTAACCGCTTATACCTTGAGACAATTGTATAGGCTTCCTCATTTGAAGCTGTTTAGAAGCTAATGATGAATCTATTTGTGCGTGATTGCTGTGGACTTAGGACTAGTTGGCGCCCACGTTACTGTGTGGTGCAATTTAGGAATGAAGAGCGAGTTTGGGATGGAGGAAGAAAGGGAATAACGATCCTTTAAATGTGTTCAGCTGTTAATTGCGCATACTGCCAATTAAAGAAAATAATATTCAGTACGCTAGAGGTCCTGGGTTCGATTCCCAGGTCGAGCAAAAAGTGTTATTGGGTTTTTCTAAGAAATTCTCAGTAGCAGCTCGGAGTTTGGATTTGTGCCCGGATAATGGCAATAGGCTCGCCCCCTATTACATGGGACCTAAATATACCGGCGAATTGTAGGTGTACATTGGTACACCTCTGCCTCCAAATCCAAACTCCGAGCTGCTACTGAGAACTTAATGAATAGAAAAACCCAATAACACTTTTTGCTCGACCTGGGAATCGAACCCGGGACCCCTTGCACAGCAGTCGCACTTGCGACCACGAGACCAACGGGGCAGTAGGATAGTTTATAGTAAACCTATAATTCAGTAGACTAGACTAGAGACTTCAAAACCAAAGCCACACTTCACCTAGCTGTTATTTTTAGCACAAAGTCAATGCACAATAGACTGCGGCTTGCCGAGCGCGTTTTGTCAACTAATCTTCACAAATGACTCCTCTTGTACTACAAAAGAACTAGCTTGCACTGCTCGCGGTCTGTGGTAGTCAGCTAAGAATAGGACGATCTTGAACTCTTTTCTTATGTGATTAAAGAGTTGAAAGTCGTTTAAGGTCAAATCATTTCTGGAATGACCTTCAACAACTTTCATGCTTAAACGATTGCAACTCGACTTTTGAATTGGAAATACTATACGACTTCCCTAGAGTATTTTACGAGAAGCGGCCTTTGCCCTGCAGTGGCACAATAACAGGAAGGTTTTTATAACATTTTGGTTAATGTCGTGATGCATGAGGTCCTGACAAGTACTAATGTGGGTTTGCGCGTTGATCGAAAGAGATACCGTGCTCCCGAAATTAAAAAGGCACAAGAAGGAACATGGATGGGTTTTAGTCAGTAAAAGTCTGATACTCCCTCCCGCCACGCCTGGGGCGGGAGAAGTCAATTGTCAATTTTCCATATGAAAAAAAAGTACTAATGTGACTTTTACAGTTCATAAATATACTCGTATGAAGGTACATACGAGTATACCTATAAGCATATCTTGAACATCACTGTCGTTGATGAAAGAAAACATCGCGATCGAATCATCATCTGCTTAGCCTTTTTCCCAACTATGTTGGGGTCGGCTTCCAGTCTAACCGGATGCAGCTGAATACCAGTGTTTTACATGGAGCGACTGCCTATCTGACCTCCACAACCCAGTAACTGGGCAACACGATACCTCTTGGTTAGACTGGTTGTCAGACTTCTTGCCTTCTGACTATCCGTAACGACTGTCAATGATCTACGAATAAAAGCCGGGACCAACGGCACGGGGGTGTCACACCACCCACTTCCAAACTCCGGGATGCTACTGAGAAATTCCTAATGGAAAAACCCAATAACACTTTTTGCCCGACCTGGGAATCGAACCCGAGACCCCTTGCTCAGCAGTCGCGCTTGCGACCACGAGACCAACGGGGCAGTCAACAACAAAACATCGCGACCAAATCTGAACTTAACATTAATAAAAATCTGTAATCCTCAATACGCCTTAAGCAAAAGCGTGGTGATCAATGCTCGTGCTTTCTCTGTATGAGAAAAGGCCTCTGCCAATGAGACTATAGGCCGGTATATCTTGTATCCTGTAACTTAGCCACTCCAGCCCTTACACTTAATGTGATTGAAACAACGGTGGGCGGGTGAAATAAATCCAGTTAATGCAATAACTGCTAATCTTGAGTACGATCGTGTGTCTGTCTGTCTGTCGCTTGAGAACGAGGGCAATTGTTACTGTCCCTGTTTTATTGTCATGTTTCTTGTTATATTGAGTTATGACTGTACCTTCGTTGGTGCTGTTAATCTTGGTCATTCTTTAGTCATGTTAGGTACTTTTCTTTTTAAATTAGAGAAACCGTCAAATGACTTTTTCCGACCTGGGCTTAGCGGAAGGGAGTGTCAGACTCCTACTGACTAAACCCCATCCGTGTTCCTTCTTTGCCTTTTGTGTTCTAGGGCCGCGGTGACTCTTTCGAACAAACTTTGCAACCACGTTAGGTACTTGGGACATTGTTTTAATTAAAGTTTCTGGATCTCAATTAGTTCCAATCACCAAAGTCGATGTTTTAGAGCAGATTAACCAAAATATTTACAATCGAGAGATCTGCTTTCTCACTAATAACTTTACTAATCTATCTTGTATGAATAAAACAAGATGGCATTTAATGTACGTGTGTGTTTTATGTGATTTTAATTTGTTATATAGTATGGGTTATGTCAGGTATGGTAATAAATAAAATAAATGTGTTGCTAGCCGTAAAACTCAAGAACGTCTGGATGGATTTGGCTGA
This sequence comes from Caradrina clavipalpis, assembly GCA_932526535.1. Lineage (NCBI taxonomy): Eukaryota > Metazoa > Arthropoda > Insecta > Lepidoptera > Noctuidae > Caradrina > Caradrina clavipalpis. The sequence continues at coordinate 12,555,650 of OW052111.1, forward strand.
TTATTTCTGAAAGTTTGTAGGTTTGAGTGTTTGTTACTGAATCACGTTTTAACTGATCAGCGGAATCAGCAGATCTAGCCCGTTCTTGTGTACCCGTGGAATTAAGGTCATTTCTTAATGATGAAGGGCCCTATTTCTGAAGTCTCTACAGACAAAGCCACTGACAAAAAGCTAGTACAAAAACATACCAACCTGAGCCTCAACAGAAGCCAAGAATATAGTAACAAAGTCCGTCCCGCCGGTAACACAGGTCCTCTTGGGCGGGTCCGGCTCGAAGTCGTAGTGAGCCAGCGCCGTGATGTACCAGAACACTGCGAACACCAGCCAGATGGCGAAGTGCACCACGATGGTGCCGATCACGATCCAGCGCCAACGTAAGTTGATCTGTATGTGGTTATTGACAAGGTTGATATTGGATTGGATATGATAAGTGTCAATATAGTAGTGGCGAGGACTTCATGCAACTGTGGCGTGCCTTTAGAAGTTCGCAGCAAAAGCTTCTATATTGCCAATGAACAATATAAGTAATATCCCTATTTCCTAAGATATTCTTTGTAAAAAGAGACAGTTCTATTTAAATACACTATTAATTAAACACATAAAGTGTATACATTTATAATTACACAAAGAATTGAGTAATTTCCAGTTTAGACTCAAGGTATCCTTCGCTTGAGAAGCTTTGAGTTTTGTTTTATATTGCGTATGTTGGGATGAATCATTCAATCCACTCCAACATCTTAGGAAAGGCGCGCAATGCTCTGTGAGGGTTGTACCAGAAACCAGAGGCCAATTCCCCTAATTGGAAACATTCGAAATTTGACCTCAAGCTCTAATTTACGACAATCAATGTCAAAAACTATATAGGTAAATTAAGGCATTTTGACGAATTGATGCTAAAGGAATGCAAATGTTCTCAAATATATGGGAGTTACCTCTCTGATTTACACAAATTATATCACAACAAAATAAAACCGGTTCTTGTGAGGAATCAAAATCATTTGTGTCAATCATACTTAGGTATGGTACTTATTGATAAATGACAAAACCAACAACCGATACAACCAAAATGAATCATTAAACACAATTCATTTTAATTCAAACAAAATTAATCACTAATTACCTATATAAATCAGCCCCACACGCAACAATAAACGGTAACCATGGCAACGCCCTAACCCCATAAAGTACAAAAGTACACATTAACAACATTGTCGCTAAAGGTACTAATTATATTACGACTAATAGATGTACTTGTCCATTTTTCTGGTAATTTGGAACCCCTAAGTATAGGCTAGTGACAAGTGCCTGGGATTCCCACCATTAATGTCACAAAATGGGGTTGGGCAGGAGGGTAAATGCTAGTTATGGGAAATAAGTTGGGAATTCCAGTTTTATTTGTTTTGTTTCGATGTTTGTTTGCAAATGTCCCAAACCAGCGTGATTGTGTTCCGGTTTAAAAGGTATGGTTGCCGGTGTAATTACAGGCACATGACAGCTTTATCTCTGCGATGGCAACATATTTGCAACGGCTCTGGTATTGCAGATGTCTGCATGCAATGACCACTTAACGTGTGGTAGGCCGTCGGCTTGTCCAATGATATAAAAATAAACATAGCACAGAATTTCGTTATTCGTGTAATTTATCTATGGGCCTCAGTTGCCTGACAATAAAATGATTTATTATTTATTATTATTAAGCATCGGTTGGTCATGATGGCCCAGTGCTTAAAGCGCTCGCCTATCATGCACGAGGTTGTAGGTTCGCAACCGGGCACGGGCAAGTGCCAATGTGGCTTTTTCTAATTCATAGGTACTTTCTAAGTTTATCTTGGACATCACTGATATCCGTCACCATGTCAGAGGCCCTTGAGGCGGTTTAGAAGCTCTGACACTAGGGCGTGTGGGGTCGTTAGACCTTACTGCCCACACGATATAAAAGATTAAGCAGCTGTACCTATAAATAAAAACCTTCTGAGCGACTTACCAAAGTATGGAAGGTATCGTTCAGCAGCCGTATCTTCTCGAAGGGCACGTTGGAGATGAGAGCCACGTTCTCCACGCCGGTCTTGGACACCAGGCGCTTCGGGTGGTTGCCGTACCCCGGGCGAGTGCGCTGCGGGTGGCTGAAATCACTTTTAGAACAAGAGTTCTTAGAGCGCCTTATGTATATCAAATCAAAGCAGTTATTTCAATTAGACCATTTACAGGCACTTTTGAATTGTCAAGAAGTTACAGTTTAAAATTGAAGCTAGTTGCTCGTTCCAAAACGTAGGTCTCTATGGAGAAGAACGAGCAAGAAACTCCATGGACACCCTTTTCCTTCCATTTGGTTTTTACAAAGTCTTGGTTACAATATTCTTGTTGCTTCTATATGTGAAAACAATGAAGGTGAATATAAAAAATAACAAAATTATAATAACGATGTAAGACATGGCAGTTAAGAGATGACCAATCCCAACTGACAGCACCCGTTCACGAGTATGACGCGTGCATCAGCACCGTTTAGCTCAACCATCTTGAAGGGAACCAAACGATCCAACCCACGCGCCACCGTCAGCAAGACATTAAAGTGAGCATGACAAAGCTCTCAACTGCCATGCTCAGTGTCCAACACATAGTAACTTAACAAGTAAATGGCTCCATGGTAGTCACATTTACAAAATTGAAATAAATGATGTAAAATTATACAAAACTAAGGTCATCAGCGAACCTTTTCAAAAAATAAACTGTAGTAAGAAAAAAAAAAATCAGTAAAAATTATAATAACGGTATACGTTATTAAGGTCAATAAAAAAGGTGCTAATAACATCGTTATATTTAGAAAAAAAAATGTATATTAATTTGTGTGCCCGAGTGGCTGTGGAGCAGGACTAGCATTAAGCCAAGCATTTTTATCATTTATATAATCTTCTAATTTGTAATATGCTTGACTACATAGTGTGCGTTTTATACATGTTTTAAACTTTCTCTCATTTAGTTCGAGAATATTGAGCGGTATTTTATTATAACATTTTACACAATACCCCATAAAAGAAGTGTGTACTTTTGACAATCGAAAACTTGGTTGCTCTAATTTATTCCTATTTCTAGTATTAAAATTATGTCTATCACCAACTTTTCTGAAATGATGAAGATTTTTCCGAACATGCATAATGTTTTCATATATATATTGACAAGGTACCGTCATGATATTAGTTTTTTTAAACAATTCCCTTAGAGATTCGCGTCTGCCAAGATTATAGATGGCTCTGACAGCCCTCTTTTGCAAAATAAAAATAGATTCTATGTCTGCAGCCCGTCCCCATAGCACAATACCGTAAGACATGATACTATGAAAGTAGCTAAAATAGACCAGTCTCGCGGTATCCACGTCTGTCAATTGTCGGATTTTCCTGACAGCGTAAGCGGCTGAACTCAACCGCCCTGCAAGAGATGTTAAATGAGGACCCCACTGCAGCCTTGAGTCAAGCGAAACCCCCAAGAAAACTGTCTTATCGACGAATTCTAGTACTTCCTTATTCAATATAACGTTACATGCACTACTTCTAACGTTCGGTAAAGCAAATCTTATGCATTTAGTTTTCTTCTCATTTAACACTAAGTTATTTACTGTAAACCAATTATGAACCTTAAGCATAGCGTTATTTACTTCGTCAAGGTGCTGTGTCCGTCTATTTACATTAAAAATCAGTGAAGTATCATCAGCAAATAACACCATTTTAGGTTGATTTTTCAGTAAATGAGGTAAATCATTTATGTAGACTAAAAACAGAAACGGACCCAATATTGAACCCTGCGGAACTCCCATCTTTACTTTCAAGCCTGATGAATTTACACCGTTTATTTGAACTTGTAGTCTATCATTTAAATACGATTTCAGTGAGCTAAGCGCTAGTTGACCGAGGCCGTAATGCTCAAGCTTCTGGAGGAGGGTCTCATGATTTACGCAATCAAATGCTTTTGAGAGGTCGCAAAAAATGCCAATGGCATCCTGTGAGTCCTCCCATGCATTAAAGATGTGCTTAATTAAAGTGACACCGGCGTCAGTAGTGCAACGCCCTCTGGTGAAACCAAACTGCTGGTCGTGTAAGATGTTATTACAGTTAAAATGATTAAGCATTTGATTGAGCATCACTTTTTCAAACACCTTGCTGAACACCGGCAAAACCGAAACGGGTCTATAGTTATTGGTGTCTTTACTATCCCCGGATTTAAAAAGTGGTATAACTTTGCTGTGTTTCATTAAAGTCGGAAAAACCCCTTGGTCTACACATAAGTTAAATATTAAAGCTAAATAGGGTGCAACTGTCTCAATAATAGACTTACACACATTAGTAGACATGCCCCACATATCTTCTGTAACCTTGATCTTAAGTTGTTTGAAAGCCTTTATGACATCCACAGGGTTAATATGTCTAAATTTAAATTCCTTAGGACAGGCTGAAACATTTGCTCTTAATAAATCTATAGCAAGTGAGGGCGAGGAATCTAAAGTTTCTGTGGTTTTAATTGGGATATTGGTAAAGAAAGTTGCAAATGCAAATTATATACATAGCATACACGCCGTCCATTATGTATCAACTGTAAAGTTTGTATACTTTACTTAACAATCTTTTCAAACCAATTACCTAGGTCTCACATATTTCTTTTTTTTTTTCTTTGTTCTTTTTTTTCTTATTTCTTTCTTTCTTGGACATCACTGACATCGGTAACCATGTCAGAGGCCCTTGCGGCGGTTTAGAAACTCTGACACTAGGGTGTGTGGGGTCGTTAGACCTTACTGCTCACACGATAAAGAAGAAGACATATTTCTTTCGTTATTCTGAACTAACTTATCTATACTAATATTATAAAGAGTAAAGTTTGTGAGTTTATTAGGTTGTAGGGGGTAATCTCTGTATCTACTGCACCGATTTTGAAAATTCTTATACCAATATATGTGTCATAGGCTATATAACATCACAGAGAGCGGAGCAGTAACCAATACGCGGAGGCACTCGCGGGTAAAAGCTGTATCGCCCGAGTTCAGTTACGTCTGTGGTTACTGCTCCTTTCCCTTTGGTCGTAGATGTTCTATACGTATAAATCTTTCTCTTTAATTACTTTATCTATTAATGAAAAACCGCATTATACGATCTAATCACTATACTATGTATGTAAAAAGTAACTTCTGCCCGTGATTACCTCCGCATGTTTTTTTTAAACGATTGCATCTTTGGTTACTGCCCCGCGCCCGTGTATCGTAGCGTGATGTTATACACGACGTGACATCGACCTTAGCACAAATCTGGCATAATCCGCGTGGACATTATACGATAATGAGATAAACTATGCAACCAGAACGCGTACTAAACTGTTAGCCATTGAAGATACCTTGTCGCGGTCAAAAATGCGTGCTATATTTAGCTGTCTTTCAAATATTGTAATCTATTCAACCTAAAATATAACATACACATAACACACTATCACGCCTGTATTCCCCGAAGGGTTAGGCAGAGGTGTACCAATGTACACCCACAGTTCGTCGGTATGTTTAGGTCCCATGTAATAGGGGGCGAGCCTATTGCCATTAACCGGGCACAAATCCAAACTCCGAGCTGCTACTGAGAATTTCATAGAAAAACCCAATAGCACTTTGCTAGGAATCTAACCCAAGAATTCTAGCATAGCAGTCGTGCTCAGGACCAGTAGGCTAACGAGGCATCTTGGGGTCGGCAACACACGAGTGTTGCCTCTGGTGTTGCAAGTGTCCATAGGCAGCGGTGACCGCTTAACATCAGGCGGGCTGTTAGCTTGTTTGCCACCTTCAGTGGTATAAAAAAGAGTAATTTGCCTGTGTATTTACTTCGCTTCATCAGTTTATGTCGCAAAATAATCTAAAATAACTTTTATTTCCCACCCATTAGGTACGTATTTACTTTACATTCTACGTATTATTCGGTTTCCTAAAGTGCGTCATTCGTGAGTATCGTAATTAATGCAAACCAAACGTTTCCGTTCAAGTAGTCTGTCACTATATAAACTAAGATAACAAATACTATAATAGGTGTCTACTTGTTTAATAATATTTAAGCTCTCGTAAGATTTCAAGATCAATTTATCTGTTACTAGATTTTACCCGCGATTTTGTGCGCATAAATATATTTAGTACTAGTTTTTCCCCGCGACTTCGTCCGCGTGGATTAATAGTTCCCGTTCCCGGGGAACTTCCGGGATGAAAACTATCCTATGTCCTTTCTCGGGTCCAAGACTATATCTGAACCAAATTTCATTGCAATCAGTTCAGTGGTTTAGGCGTGAAGAAGAGACAGACAGACAGAGTTACTTTCGCATTTATATTATCATACGAACGTTATTGTCGTTTTCCTCGGGAACAGTACATTTTTTTTAGATAAAATGTACCCCTTGTCCGTTTCTGTACACCTGACAACGTATATGCAAAATTTCAGGATTTTCGGTTCAGTGGTTTTGGCATGAAAATGTAACAAACAAGCATACTTACTTTCGCATTTATAATTTATTATATAGTTAGGATATCGAACGCCTAATGCCAGCCTATTACTGTCTCAGTGCAGGGCAAAGGGCTCTTCTCATACAGAGAAGGCGCGCTTGCTCAAGGCGGATTGGTGATTTCAGACTTCTCTACATAGTATATTTGACGGGCCTGTTGGTCTAGTGGTTAGTGGCCCTGACTGCTAAGCCGGAGGTCGTGGGTTCGATTCCCACCCAGGACAAACTTTGTGTGATGAGCATGATTGTTTGTTCTGTGTCTGGGTGTGATTTATCTATAATATGTATGTATTTATAAATTATATAAGTATGTATATCAGTTGTCTGGTTACCATAACACAAGCTCTGCTTAGCTTGGGATCAGATAGCCGTGTGTGAGTTGTCCCAAGATATTTTATTATTATTATTTATTTATTATATAACGAAGTCTGACCTGTGTCTGTGTAGACTTGTTCCTCTGTACACTTAGATCTTTTAAACTGCGCAACGGATTTTAATGCGGTTTTTCATCAATAGATAGTGATTTGAGAGGAAGGTTTACACGTATACATTACGCTACAACTAACGGGGGCGATACAGTAACTAAAGATGTAATTGAACGCGGCGTGACACAGCGGGGTATATAGGTAGTATAATTATAAGACTACTTTGTTAACATTAATAACCTTTTGTATATACTATGAAATCAGTTGATAATTAAGACATCGGGCCTTGAATTTTTCATCAGTTATTTAATATCTGTTGTTTCATTTAAAAGTACAACACCAAAGACCAGATATACCACGGAACAGCTGATTTTTAAACTAACTGAACCCATAAAACTCCGACTCGACTGCTACGCTAGAGGTCCTGGGTTCGATTCCCAGGTCAAACAAAAAGTGTTATTGGGTTTTTCTATAAAATTCTCAGTAACAGCTCGGAATTTGGATTTGTGCCCGGTTATATTCGACAATAGGCTGGCTAACATGGGACCTAAATATACCGGCGAACTGTGGGTGTACATTAGTACACCTCTGCCTAACCCTTCGGGGAATACAGGCGTGATGGCTGAACCCACCCATTGACCCTTAACAGTACACCGTGTATTAATTTCATAACTTTTTAAATACTTACCTATTAGGAACAGGTTTCTTCTTCTCCGGAGGAACATGATTGAAAGGCTTCATAGTCATCGGTGTCCTGCGATCCATCGTCGACATACTCATCTCATTCTTCGACAAAACTCGATCAACTTTCACCAAACTGGGACCATTTGTCGATAATTTCGACATTTGTCGATGATTGTGATTAATCGCTGGCATGCTTAGATCATTTCTGATTGAGTGTCTGTCGATCCTTGGTAGTACTCGATCACTTTTTGACTTTTCGCTGTTCAAAGGCACCATTTTCATATCTTCCTTTTTATTAAATTCTAAACTTGATGCACTTTGAGTGATTATGATCTTTGGTAGTTGCTTTGAAAGCCTTCTTAGTCTTTCTGATCGTGGCTCTGATTTGATGGAATCCAGGCTTTCGTTGGATTTTTCATTTTCAAGTTTTAAAACTGTTTTTGGTTCTATTTTTTCATTTTGATCTTCATTTTGTTCTTCATCATTATCTTTGATAGTGTCATAAATAGGATCTTCTAAAGAATTAGAATTGTCTTCGATATATTTTTTACTGCCTTTTAAATAGTTGAGACATTCATCGTATAGTTGATTTAATTGTTCGTAATCTACATCTTTTGTTTTGATTTCCATTTTTAAATCTGTTACTTAGTTATGTTCAAATATATTTAAAGATTATTATGGTACTTCTAAAATGTATCACTTATTCCACATTATTTATCCATCACGTATTTTTAAATGAACACAATAAAACATTTATCCCACATTTTACAATAAAACACACACACGCAACAAAGAATCGAACACACTCAAAAAAGAATAAAACTCATTTAAAATTTTGTAAATCGAACACGACTTTCACGTATTTTTTCTTCGGAAACTCTCCATAGTTTCGTAATTTTGATGTCCTGTGCTGTTATCTCGTCTGTTATCGCGTTATCTTGTGCTAATTGTGATGCGCGCGCTCTAAGCCCAAGATCTGAAGTGACCTTGCTTGGAGAGCACGCGGGGAATTCTGCAGCAATTTGCGTGTGTGTTGTGGTAATAATTGATGTTGCTGTTGTGCTTTTGTAAGAAGTGTTTCTTTCTTTATTTTGGTTTTGTAGTGAAAGAAATTGGTTTATTGCTTGTGTGAAAATGTTTTTATATTATAGCTTAATTTTTTTTATCATTTTGTATTTTTTTTCTTATCATTATTAAATACAAATACAAAGGCACCCAAAGTAAATATAACGTAAATATTTTTTTTTGTAATTACTATTTCGCAAATAATATTTTTAAGACTTTGTTCATTTTAATGAGTGATATTGATTAGGCAGGTAGGAAAGATACTATAAAATAAAATCAAAATGATGTCGCATAGCTGTATTTCCAATTTGAAAATCGACTTTAAGTAAGTGTGATATTTTTTTTGTTATAACCCATGCTTGGGAACCTAGTAGAGTCCCATTGCCCAGGTATTAGAGAGATACTGAAGGGCAAAGTTACAATTTTTTATACGTATTATCCAACTTTAAATACTTCCACGACTCGTGTGCTGTTGTATGCACCCGTAAGCAAAATACTTTGCGTGTGTTACTCTGTATTATGCAATAAGGAGGGACATTCCACTCCAAAAAAAAAATGTAATTTCCCAGTAATAATATTTATTCAATGTTTCTTTGTTTGATGGGCAGTACCCGTACTTAACGGCGATATGATGTGTCTTTTCATACCTGTATGTGTTTAGTTATTTATAACACACGAATATTCTTTTTCTAATTCATCGTCAGAATAACCCACTAGGGTAACAATACAAAACCATCCGAATTCACTATGGCGACGTTCATACGTATATATCATTGTTATTTGACATAACTATGATGTATGTTTGTACTATTTTGTCATAGCATTATGTGCTTTAGCTGCCGGGCATTAATATAGCTTAAAATTATATTCGTTTATTTGCTGATTGCTACAGAGCAAATGGAAATAATACATACATGCATAAACTCACGCCTTTGACAAATGGGGTAGGCAAAAACTACAGAACGCCACGTGCTATGATCCTTACGTACTCATTTCGCCTCGTCCACGTTCATACATCTGGTCATACAAGTACCTACGCCGGTTACGGGTATTGCGTTTGTAGCTGGGCTTCACGTAAATAACATAATTTTGTACCTAGGAGCATAAATAATATGTTTACTGCTAATAGCCTAACAAAAGACTATACTTAATAATACTCATAACACATAAGGAAATAAATAAAACACACGTTTATTAGGCATAACTTTATTATTGCCCGTTAATAATACATATAACATAGTGTTTGGTGTTCATTGTCAAACTCACACATACACACACTTGCGTCAAACACATTTATTCAATGAAAAATAATTTACTGGATATTTACACATAATTAATGTAAAAGAGAAATGCTCTGCAAAAATAAAAGTAGGTATATAATTTGTTTTATTAGATGATATAAATATAGTTTTGGCAAGCAAAAGCTTTTGTTTTTTTATTTTAAAACTCCGTTATATTTTATTTGCACATTAAAATTTTGAACTTTACCTTGATAGTAAATAAATAATATTTAATTTTTAAAACTTAAAAAAAAACAAGTTTTACTTCACGATAAAGAAAATGATTAATAATTATTTTAACAAATAACAATGTAATAGTGATAGGAATAATTGCAAACGATTTTACTGTTCTGCAAACCATTTCGCTGAAATTTTTCAAATGTCGGACAAAAAAACTCAATAAACTGTTAGCGTTAATATAAAATAATATAATAATTCTTAAATAGTTTTAATAATAATACAGCTTAACCCAACATTGAACAAACTAAATTCTAAAAATATTGATATAATTTTAAATATTAAATTTAAAACATCGCGAACACAAACATTTAAATTACCAATTATTTTTAGTCTAATTAGTTATTAGCTAGAGAAGGAAGAACGACAAAATAATGTAGTCTAGTTTTAAAATAATTATTTATTTTAAAAGAGTTTAAATATTTAATACCAGATTTTTGTAAAATACCGCAATAGATTAGTAATTTCTTAAAATTTTTTTGGCTCAATTTTATTAAGTTGCGTTTTAGTAGGTAAATAGGTAGTATTTTATCTCTTATAACATAATTATCTTCAAACCACAGTCGTTACAATAAATAAAACCATTCGAGGTATATTATTTTACAGCGAATTTGGCATAAAAAATTGACATCAAAGTATAAATTTTGGCAAAAGTGTTTTACACACCGAATGGAAACCGATTGATTTCCATTGCTTGCAACCAATTGGGATTTTTATTATTGGATTTTTTTACACATTTATCTTAAATTATTTGAAGAATTTAAATACTAATTTACACTTTAGTAAGTGTAAATAGGTACGCCAAATATTTTGCAGTCACTGGGAAACTTATTTGACAGTTCCCTTTCATACTTCGGATCTTTCTTAGAATTTGGTCTTTAAATATTCTAAATAATTTTATTTCTATATTACTTATAATTTTTATAAAATTTAATTAGCGGTTTAAATGGACATCTCACCTAGAGTTTAATTTTCAAATTATATTATCATCTATCTAGGATTTTCTAAGGAACTATAATTACTTCAGGTATTAAGGTGACCCCTTATCTACGATTATACGGCTTTCATCTATATTTTGATTTATTTCGATCATATACACTATAGGTTTTTCTGATATACTATATACGCTAGTAAATATAATTATGGATATATATTTTAATGAATAAAGTATTATTATATGCTATAATTACTGGGTAGTGGAGGTCATAAAGGCAGTCTCTCCATGTAAAACACTGGCATTTAGCTGCATTCGGTTAGTCTGGGCTGAGGTCTGAGGCTGTTCCCAACATAGTTGGGAAAAGGCTAGGCAGCTAGATATAGATGTTATTATATGGAAGCAGGCAGTGCCAGACCGGTCATCCTGGCTATATTTAGAAGAGGCCTATGTCCTGCAGTCTGCGGGTTGTTCGAAAGAGATACCGCGCCCCCGGAACGCAAAGGGCACATGAAGGAACATAGACGGGTTTTAGTCAGTAAAAGTCTGACACTCCCTCCCGCCCCGCCCAGGGCGGGGGAAGTTATTTGATGATTTCCCGTCTATAAAAAAAAAAAAAAAAAAAAAAAAATGTCCTGCAGTGACGTCATTCGGCTGATATACTGATTATGATTATTTTAATAATCATCTGGAAGTGGTATTATTCTTTTAATTTCTTTTTTTGCAGCGAATTTTAAGAATTGCCTCTATAATGAGCAACAGTATTATAGTATATTTGTATTACTATTTCTACTGATATTTCTCTTTTGAGTGACATAATCTTTATTACATCACTTTTGACTGATATTCTTTATACCTACCGGGAGTCCTACCCTCATCAGTTAAAATAGAAGGTAATATTTCAATACTACTTTGCCTTGTGCCTGTTGGATATTCAACGCTCGGTTCACCGTCGAGAGTTGAAAATCCAACAACTGAAATTACGAAGTAATATTAAAATAGTGTTGTTTTAAGAAATGGTGGTCGGCCCCCATTACGATACTTACTTTGTCTTAATACAAGTCACTTGATGCTAGAAGAGACCTAGTTCTAGCGTACCTACTTTGTATAAAATAGAATTATTTTTAATAATTTCAGCTGCATTTAATTTAACATGACTGAAAAATATGTATCAAATTATTTATTTGTACACTCAATGCTAGCAAAGGCGGGCAGCAATATCTTATCACTTTTCAAATTTTTTATTTGCTCTGTTTTGGCAAGAATAGGAATAAATTTAATATTTTATATAATATAACGTAATATTATATTCGTATATTTTATGGATAGATACGTTATAAGATCAATAGATATTATTATAATGAATAAAAATAGGTTCAAACTTAATAGAAGAGTGAGTATAAGGAATATTCTATATCTTAGGAATGGTAATGTGTCACAACCCTATAATAAACTCTGGAAACACAACCCTAGGCAACAAAAACTAAGGTTTCTTTTAATTTAACTATCTATCAGTTACTAATTAGATTTCTAATTAATGATACAATATTTTATATTTTCTAAATTCCCTATTTAATTAATTATAATTGCCTATTTTAATATATTTTTCACATTCGTTTTGATATATTAAGAAAAAAAAACAAAATAAATAAAAGTAAAATAAAAAACACAAAATAAAAAATTAACCATTTATTCGTGAATAAAATTGAAAACAAAAAGAAATATAAAATAAAAATAATTTACAACAGAAGTTAAACATGTTTCTTTTTTTATAAAAAATAATAAAATCACAACGTTTTATCATGTACTTTACATTATCTACATAATTATATGTATAATTATATATTATTTCTATTAAGTATACAACGGTATAATATCTATTTAATTATAGAATACTGTCGTTAAAATTATAATGAGGTAAATAGAATTCAATTTCAAACAATTAATTATTAGATATCAAGAATTATAAAAAGGCAATGACAAATATATTTTCATTATTTACATCAATTGAAATAATCAAATATAGATCCAACAGTTAGCATTATATTGCAGTAATACATGCTTAAATGCATTTAATTTCGACATTATATTTATTTTTACATAATTTATTTGTTTTTATAATCTTATTTTCCAAATGAAAACTAGCCACCTCACTATTATTTTATCGACAGTATTAAAAAATCACTAACATTTATTTAAAAATCACATAAAATCAACAGTTAAATCTTACAATAAACTAACTACGTTATTTAAATTCAAGCTAATCCTTATCGGTATCGATAAATCCATCGATAAAACTAACCGTAGTAACATTCACAATGTATTTAAAGCGATATGTTGTCTTTAGAAATCGATAATATCGATCTTTTATAGAATAATTCAATCGATTTATCGATATCAATATGTTATGGAATATTCTTACGATCACCTACGCATCATAGAAGTCTCTCGGACTAAACGCGCCTTTCCTGAAAATTTGCAAAATCAAGGAAATGATAAAAATAACATTCTGATAAGTGCTAAATAATAAAACATAAAACAGGAAAGAATTTACAAAAAATACTAAATTAATCAATGATAAAAACCATGATAGTAATGATATTTTTTTGATATCAGCAAATGATAAAGAAGTAAGTCTTGCAAATACTTTAACAAAGTGTGATGTCATAGCCTATGGAACACTGAAATGATGTTATTCATAAGAAACTAGTAACATAAGGTTGGTAGCTGTTAAAGGTTCGAAGAAGGCTTAATGGTGCTGTAATGAAAAAATAGGAAGGCTGGGTTGATAGTGCTTTTGTATTGGAATAAAGATACCAATGAAATTAAAGTAGAAAAATAGGAAAGTGGTTATATTGTAAATGATACTGATACTAGAGAAACATAAAGCGATACTATATAAAGCCAAGATTTGCCCATCGCCGTTGGTCACAAGCGCTAATGCCGAGCGTGGCCCTAGGTGCGATTCCCAGGTTGGGTGTTACTGAACTTTTTCATTTGGAATTCTTTGGTAGCAGTAGCAGCTCAGAGTTTCGAAGTTGGTGATGTGACTACGCCATATTTCAGAAAGCACGTAGAGGCATTGCTTCTGCGCCAGATCTCTCCCCGTGAGTATCGGATTGTTGTTCCAAAGAAAGAAGTAGAACTGCCAAGATTTGTTAAATTATGCCAACACCAGAGTGCGAAAATGATGGAAATGACGTCAGGGAAATTATAAATAATTATAATGGAACAGTGATGTATGTTTAATGACATAATTGACACAGGCTACTGCGCTGCGTATCGCGGGTTCAATTCAATGTCAGTTTATATGTTTGTAAACATACCACAATACAGGAGAAATTTCTAACGTAAGGGGCAACGTTTCAAAGAACAAACAGAAACGCAATTATGGATTATCTAGCGGACATGTGAATGTTGAGGTAGATGTGATCAAAATGGATAAAATAAGGAATGAGTATATTAGAGGAAGTTGGAAAGTAGCGGCAGAAAAGTTGAAAGGGAACCGTGTGTATAGGCATGTGGCCAAAAGAGTTATAAATATAAATGTGAATAGATGGAGAGGAAGATGAAAGGGCAAATAGAAGATGGATAGATTGTGTGTAGTAAGTTATGATGGAGAACGAAGCATGACAGTAGACAACACGGCATTGAAGATGGTATGAGGGCAGGAAGATGATGATGATGGATAAAGTTAGTAAATTGGAAACTTATAAAATAGCAGCAGTCACGTACCGTGATAATAATGATTAAAGATAAATTAGTGAAAGAAGAAGAACTCAGTATTATTAATGATGAATGAAAAGATAAGGATGTAAGTAGTGTTAGTAAAGTCCGTACCATTGTGCACAGACGCTGCAGCGGTACAAGCCGGCTACACGTTGGTGGTGTACCTGTAAGGTTAGTGGTTAGACAGACAGGTTAGTCACAACACAAGGTAGTTAGAAACATTGAGGTTAGTACAGAGGAGAAGTGGATTTACTTGTCATGGAAAAAACGCTTTTAAAAGTAAAAGGGTTGAGGTATGATAAAAGCATAATGTTGTTGTAGCTAATTAGAACCTGTAGAAATATCAAAAGATTTTTTTTTGATCTTTTAGGAGAAACCAATATGGTGCTTTGCCAGCTTTTGTAAAATACTTCCAGACTGTCATCTGCAGATAAAAGTTATCTAAATCCCGAGTCTACTAATAAAGTGACGTTCAAAATTAACAAAATCTCGTAAATTAAAATGTTCATAATCTAGTCGCAATCTCATCTCAGTGACAAAATTGAGAAGACAATTGAAAATCGCAGCCCTTAAAAATTTGTATTCCAATAAACTAATTCCTCAATGAATAAAGAACTTTAAAGTAAAGAAATAAATATCCTAATTCAAATTCAAAGCAAGAACCTACACGATTATTTTACGTACTTTTATATCTAAAAGTTTTTTTTTTCATTCCATTACCAGCAAATCCAAGCAATTTTAAACCTTATAACATTGCAATAAGTACCTGTCACGTGGGGGGATCACATCCTCATCCGAGTCAAGGTCGAACAAATCGTCTCGTACATAACTCCTGTTGGCGAAGCCTCCCATGTCCACTGGAATTAGACAAAGATGTATGAGAACTAGAAGAATCTCTTACTAGAAGAAAAACTCAAAATTTAATACGTTCATACGAGCCGATTATCGGATCGTTCAATAAATCCATAGTTTAGTGGGACCGAGTATTTGTAGAACATGTGCGTTGTTACATTAGAATTCGTATGTTCCATTCTCTCCGACAAAAATAAATCGGTCACCGATTGTCTGACGTGGGCGGATAGAAGCACTTATGTACAGGACAGGTGTTACAAAAATAGGGCAATCGGCTGTGTCCCGTGCTTGGGGTTACCAACTATATATACCATCACGCCTGTATTCCCCGAAGGGTTAGGCAGAGGTGTACCAATGTACACCCACAGTTCGCCGGTATATTTAGGTCCCATGTAATAGGGGGCGACCCTATTGCCATTAACCGGGCACAAAACCAAACTCCGAGCTGCTACTGAGAATTTCATAGAAAAACCCAATAACACTTTTTGCTCGACCTGGGAATCGAACCCAGGACCCCTTGCACAGCAGTCGCACTTGCGACCACGAGACCAACGGGGCAGTTAGAGCAGCAAGAACGGGGCAGCAGGGGTTACCAACTATACTATTTAAAACAATGTTATGAATCGAAACGCTAAGAAGAAGCAGGTAAGAAGAAGGTACTTCAATTTCAGAATGTGACGATGACATTCATCGGCTGCCACTGACAAGGACCTAAAGTAACCACATCACACTAGATCTGGCCACATAACCCCCCGCTTACCTCTGGTGGAGTCGTCGTACTTGTCGTCGGCCCACTTGTAGTCGTTCTCGGAGTAGAGCGGCGGGAGCGTCTGGTGCGGGGTGGGGTACAGGTCCAGGTGGCGCTTCTCGTTCTGTATGCTATCTGTGTCGCCGTACTGTTGCATTCTGGAAGGGGGAGAAGTTTTTTAGTGAGTGGGGCTTGTGATAGGTGATGATTAGGTTTGGACAGTGTAGAAAAATTAGATCAATGTCGGTGGTTGAATGTATCAAGTATCAGAGTTACAGATCACGGTAGAACTTACATTTTAAGTTCTTTGTGGAAATTTCAAGTGTCTACCAATTACGGTTCAAAAGGTACAGCCCTGTGACAGACAGACGGACAGATAGAATGCAGAGTCTTAGTAATTGGGTCCCGCTTGGACCTTGGCTTGGCTCTTTGGGTTGGAAACCGTAAAAAAGTAAAACCAAACTACTTATATAGCATAAAAGCCATATCTAGGTATAGGTACGGCAGGTATGCAAGGCATCAATTTTATAAAAGACCTAATTAAATGCATGTGATTTACCTGTCATTTATCCATACTAACACGAAAAATGTGAAAGTAGCTCTATCTATCTATCTGTGTACTGAACTGATTTTGATGACACTTAGCACGGAGTAAATTTGAACTCCACGAAAGGATATAGGCTACTTTTTAATCTGCAACCTTTTCTAAACCCGGTACTTACGCCGCCGAATTCGCGGAGATCAACTAGTCATAAAAAAAGATATTTCAGCACTATTAAAAACGCAGCTAACCATCCATCCATCTCACCTGGTATAATCCTCGAAGCAGCTGAACCTCCAGAGCGCGAAGGCCAGCATCGCCATGGAGATGATGACTCCAGCGGCGATGACCAGCCACACCATCAGGACCGTGCGGTCGTTGGGGATCGCGTACTCCTGGAAACGAGAGCAGAGGAAATTAATGGATGAAGGAAAGAAGGCAAAAGGCAGGGCAATAGGCTCGCCCCCTATTACATGAGACCTAAACAGTCTTGACGGAAATTATGTCTTAGAGCACTCTTGACTGCAGTATATTAAGACATTACTACTTAGGGCTAACAGAATGTTATTCCGATTCAACATCATCATTTGTGTCAGAACAGAAGACTATTTATCACCCTTCTATCGTAAGAAGTGTTTATTTGTTGTGGTACATAGGTAAAAAAGAGGATTCAGGAAATATTATGATGCTATGATCTGCTAGGCATTAGAAACTGGAGATTTAATGACAGAAATAATAATTACATTTTAATAATTCCGTGTTTTTTAACTTAGTGGATTGAAAAGTACCGTACTGCTGACGTATCTTGGCAGTCCTGATGTTAGTTGTTTCTGCGCAAGGGATCTTTTAAGAAGTAAATTGTCTGCTGATAATCTGCCAACTTCAGGACTGCCAAGATACGTGGCTGTACTGTAGCTTAGGACAAGTAAGCCAATCTTATAAAAATAAAAACACAACTCACCGTGATACCCAACGAACGCAATCTCTCAG
The DNA here is from genome assembly GCA_932526535.1 of Caradrina clavipalpis. Lineage (NCBI taxonomy): Eukaryota > Metazoa > Arthropoda > Insecta > Lepidoptera > Noctuidae > Caradrina > Caradrina clavipalpis. The sequence goes on from OW052111.1 coordinate 12,573,645, forward strand.
AGAACTGCTCCTTAATGATATAGCTAGTCCACATGTCATCCAGCTCCTCAGCGCTCAGCCTCGGCTCCTCAGGCTCCTCCTCATAGTGGAGAGGCACCCCGAAGGTCAGCTCCACGCAGTTCTCGTACTCCGGCCACTGGATGTTGCACACAGCTGCCCTGGTGATCTGCGTCACTTCATACCTGGAAAGAGTGACATAAAGCTTTAGGAAAATCATCATCATCTGCTTACCCTTTTCCCAACTATGTTGGGGTCGGCTTCAAGTCTAACCGGACGCAGCTGAATACCAGTGTTTTACATGGAGCGACTGCCTATCTGAACTCTACAACCCAGTTATTGGCAACACGATATCTCTTGGTAAGAGTGGAAAGTAATCCTTTAGAAAAACTACCATTTTAATTATGTCGTACTAGCTTCTGCCCGCAACTTCGCCGGAGTGTTATTTTTTTACCCGCGTTAAGTTACGTTTTTGGATATGGCTCCACTCCCGTGGGTCTTAGTGTGATGTTACATAGCCTATATTATTCCTCATGAATCTAGCTATCACCGAACCAAAGTAGGTTCAGGGATTTCAACACACAAACAGAAATAAATTGTAGCCTTATTATATAAGTCTAGGTACATGAAATTACTTCCAACTTTTAAAGGGCTGTTAAAGCACCACTTGAATAATATAGAATTGGGTAGATGACACCACTCACCAATAATTTCAAGAAAGAACTTCACAAAAAAACACATTTAATTTTAGCACTAAAAACCCGATGATTTTTTAAATAACTATAAAAATCGATTTTTAGTTGCTTTGAAATCAATAAATAGTTAGTGAATTGAGATGACAAAAAAGTGACGTCATAGTTGAGTATTTTCATAGAAAATCTATGGGGAAATGGCGTTTTGACAGCTCATAAAAAGTACGTCATTTGATTATTGGTGTCATCTACCCAATTGAAAACTTTTGCCGTTTTTTAAACTACTTTATTACCAAGCGAAACCGTCGCTTATTTTATCTTAATTATTATGTTTTTCTCATAGTAATGAATAATTGTATTCTTTTTGAGTGAATTAAATTTTCTTAAGCCGTGGCATGAGCAATGGGCACTACCAAAGCCAGAACGCGTCTCAAAGCCTGACTACAGGCATGACAGATTCGTGTTACGTAAAACGACACATTACTCTAATAAGCAAACTATGACACGACATCTCCATAGCTAAGTCATTACCGCTTAAACTTTCATGGAATAATTGCATACATAATTCAGTCGAGACGAATTCCTTTGTCGTTCTGTAATACAATGGCCGAGTCTAGACTTAGTTGAAGGTCGTTTTGTTGCAAGCTATGTAATTCAACCACATAAAATATTACAAAAACCATTCATATTATCACGCCTATATACCCCAAAGGTTTAGGCAGAGGTGTACCAATTTACACCTACAGTTTGCCAGTATGTTTAGGTCCCATGTAATAGGTGGCGAGCCTATTGCCATTAACCGGGCACAAATCCTAACTCCGAGCTGCTGCTGAGAATTTCATAGAAAAACCCATATCTCTTGGCACATCACATTCCATCGAACATAATGAAGAATAAAATTTTAAGCAGTACCTTTTGACTTTTAATTTACTATTGAATGACTGTGGGTTAGCTCCACAGATGTAAGAAAGAAGGAGATGTGAAATGATCGTTGAAAATGTATCAAAACCTATGTCTCCGCTTTTGCCCTTCCAACTCGTCACTACTACAAATGCAGCAATAAGTTACGCAGTCGCGCACACACTCACAATCTTAAATCAGGGCCTGCTGTGCGATTCTCTAAAATGCAAGCTCGAAAACGAGTCTCACTTCGATAACGAACCAACTTGTCATTGGCTTAGTATTCGTTCGCCGTGGTGACGTCACCACGGCGAACGAATATAAACCAATGACAAGTTCACTCGATCACTTTAGTGAGACTCGTTTTCGAGTTTGCATTTTAGAGAATCGTACTACTGTAGCCATGTAACAAACGATAAACGCAAACGCTGATTAGGCTTTAAGGCGCGTGGCCATGCAAAACGCAGCGGCAGCCGTTTTTAGGGCAGTTTTTAGGAGCCCACTTCTCTATATCAAATAGAAATACCAACTAATAAAAAATACGTTAAATTTCTACACATTCTTGACTCGAAAATGGTAGATTTATTTTTAACTTTTTAGTAACATAATGCTTAATTATAGGGTCATAACGAAACTACAGAAATGAGAAATAATAATTTTTGACATGCATCTCCTCGTAAAGTGAACATTATTTTGATTTGCGACTTAAACTAATAATTAGGCAATTTAATAAAGAACATTATGCTAGTTTTATTTTTTTCAAAACACGAAAATTTGATTTTATATAGATTTTACTCTAAAATCTGAGCGTATTTTCTACGTATCTCTTGCGCCGCGTTAGTGTGCCGCCAAAGGAAAAAATGCTCAAGGTTATTTGGTCAGGGTAGCGCCTTAATAGATCTTCAACTTTATGTGCTTGGTTTTAAGTTGAAGATCTAGTGAAGATTGCATAGCGTTTTCATTCTTTCCAGTCGCTAACGCTTAGAAATCTTTAATAGAGTTTTAACTTAAGGAACTGGGGTATAAAGTTGAAAATCTATTGGTACCTACCGAGCGTTCACGATAATCGTTTGCGACTTGGCTAGAGGGCCAGGACGTACTACACAATCAATTATAAACCTTTTTTATATTTTTGGTTAGCTCATTCTGGCAAAAATAATTTGAATATGATGTCATGTGTCGACATGTCATGTGTGTTGTGGTAATATGATGTTGTAAAGACGCAAGTAAAAGCAAGAGAAAATATGAAATGCGTCATTATAAATTAATGGCGCGCTAAACATAAACAAAATGGTAGATAAACGTGTTCATCTGATCTTATAATAGATCAATGTTTATCTCCTGTTCGAAGGTCAACTACTATGATTTATGTTTCTGATACATCTTTGAGAAATACGTCTTTTTGTATGAAACTAGCGAATTGCCCTCGACTTCGATTGCTTGGCTTATATCACACGTCATAAGTTACGTCTTTGGTTAATGCTCCGTTCCTGTGTGTCGTAGCGTGATGTTATATAGCATATGTTACTCAGGAATAATCTAGCTATCTATTGGTGAAAAACTGATTAAAATTGGGCTAGCAGTTTTGGAGCTTTTTCGATACAAACAAACAAAAAAACCTTTTGTCTTTATAATATAGATCTATCTTGAAAACATCGCTAGAGTTATTAAACTGTTATTGCATTTTTTGCTAGCTTATGGCCGTGACTTCGTATTTAATTATTTTTGTAAAATACGATAATTCTTTTTGTAAAATAAAAGTATTTGAGAAAGTTGCTTCTTATAACATTAACTATCCGTTTCCGAAAAAAAAAATGTCGTGTTCTTCTTCTTCTTTATCGTGCGGGCAGTAAGGTCTAGCGACCCTAATGTCAGAGTCGTGTTAATACCTTGTAAATATTAACAATAATTACGTAAAAACCTGTGATTTTGACATTGCCAATAGACATTTAAATTTTATTTCATCTTAGTCATCCTCTGCACATTGTTTCGAAATTCAAACAGTATCGATGTGTGATTCTGCGATGATTTAAAAAACAAAAGAGTTCGATTTTGAATTTATTTCTCTCTGACGTAATAAAAGTATTCGATTAGACTCGATTTATTAAAAAAAAATATATATGACAAACACAATTAGCATTTGTCACCCATTGATTTAAATAATGTGTTTAAACTAAATAAGCATTAGTTATAATATGAAACGAGTACCTATTTCCAATTTAAAAATCGATACAATATACGTTATGTTAATGCAATCAACTTGCACATTTTTTGTGCAAGTAGATTGCATGTATGAATTCAATCAGAAGTTAACTGACTTGCATACATTTCTGCTACTTTCTGGCATTATAGAAAAGGTTTTGCTCTTCTTCTTTTAGAATCGATTTCAGATAATCCTTTTTTTGTTGCTTTTTTCTTATATTTTTTGGAAAACGGACTACTTATCACCAATTTGTTTGAGAAGATGTTGACAGCAATACTTTCCGAGACTATTCCTTATAGCGGTCATTGAGAGGCCCATGTTTACCTTATTCAGATACTGATAAGATAAGAATTGACAATTGTCTAGCCGATACTCTCATAACATTACGACTCATGTCCGAAGAGAGGTAGGCAAAGTTATCAGTTGGGGGCGCAGATCATGCGTCAAATGAATACCGGGCTCACAATTCATGGTGGTGGGAAGAATCGTGGGGTTTTAGTCCTGAAGAGTCCGACATGACAGAATATAGAAAACAACACTAACGTTCTTATGTTATTAAATGGCGCCACGCGTCTTCAAATCATGATTTAATTTGAAATATAACCAACATTTACGCGGATGAAGGCGCGGGCAGAAGCTAGTTGTCTATAATTATTAAACAGTGTCAAGTAATTATAATGACGTTTGTTTAGTACACTATTACATCAAGTTTCTATCTACAATGACGCACAAAGAACAATTAGTGACAGACATAATTACTATTTATTCTAACTTCGTTAACTTTGAATGATTTGTAAGTAACTATGTGCTATTGGCCTTATTGTCTTTCAAAGAAATCATTAAACAGACTGACTGACCTATGACTCTCTTCCAATGGGTGAAAGTACTCATGAAAACGAGTACCTAGTAGTAAAGAAAGAAAGAAAGAAAGAAAATCCATTTATTCTTTGCGAAAGCGACGCACAACACAAAAATAAAAATAATTATAAAAATAAAATTAAAATAACAGTAACAATAATGTGCGCCACTACTACTAGTAGTAGTAGTAGAGCTCTTTGTGAAGAAGCTCGTCCGAGAAGTACTACCACCATACCTATTTCTACCGCAAAGCAACGTTGCTGTGTTCCGGTTTGAAGTGTATGGGTGACGGTGTAGTTATAGGCACATGAGACGTTTCAACTTTGTCTCTGGGATGGCAATGCATTTGAAAGGCCTCTGGTATTGCAGATGTGTAGGTATAGGCAGCGGTGAACGATTGACATCAAAAAGAAAATATTATGTATAATGATATAAAAATCAGTAACGTAGTAGGAGGCAGAGATTAGTTTTAGACTTATAATAAATATATGCCTGAAGTCACCAATTCGCCTCTTGCCTTCTCTGTATGAGAAGAGGGCTTTGCCCTTCACTGGGACAATAATAAGCGGTTATTATTACTAATAAAATATTTATTACTTTATTGGAAGCAGACATGCCAAAATACAATCCTCAATAAATTTATTATCAAACAAAGTTACTCAAAATGTCTTTCACTAATACAGTTCACTATTTCTATTGTTTATCGCAGACGTATTATCAATACTCTCTTATCATTCGACGGGCACTTTATCAATTCAATGACATGAATATACAATTACTTTATGACATTATTTTCCACTGTTTTGTGAATGATCTAGATATTTCTTTTAGTGTTAAGACTTAAGATTAAGGAAAAATCCTAGGGATCTAGATTTAACTGCCTCGTTAGCCTAGTGGTCTTAAGCGCGACTGCGGCGTTAGAGGTCTTGGATTCGATTCCCAGGTTGAGCTAAGTGTTTTTGGGTTTTATATGAAATTCTCAGTAGCAGCTCGGATTTACGATTTTGTACTCGGTTAATGGCAATAGGCTCGCCCTTTATTAAATGGGGCTTAAAACATACAGCGAACTGTTGGTGTACAATAGTACACCTCTGCCTTACCCTTTGGTGAATACAAGCGTAATGGTATGTATGTATGTATGTATGTATTTGAATGGTAATTTTAATATTTTTAAATTAATAGTGTATGCTAAAGGGTACATTAGTACAAATATCTGCACCAAAATTTGCACTAATAAAAACTTTGACTTTACCGCTATAAACATTTGTACCGCAAAGCAGCATTGCTGTGTTAAAGTTTAAAAGGGCACAAGCGCTCGTGTTTATTGGCACTTAAGCTGTTCTACTCCGTTTCTGTGTGATAGCGCAGTGCGATGTATCGTGACGTGACAGCGCAATGCGCTATCACCCAGCAACGCAATAGAAAAGTCACGTCGTCACGTAGCCTATAAGAAAACATAACATACCATAAGGCCTGTATTCCCCGAAGGGTTAGACAGAGGTGTACCAATGTATACCCACAGTTTTCAGGTATGTTTAGGTCCCATGTAATAGAGGGTGCGCGTATTGCCATTAACTGGGCACAAATCCTAACTCTGAGTTGCTACTGAGAATTTCATATAAAAACTCAATAATATTTTGCTCGACCTGGAAATCGAACCCAAGACATCAAACGTAGCCTACAAGATACAATAGCCATGGCCCGGGGGTTACGATCTCTTAGAACGGTGAACTAGTTTTTACACGCGACAGCTACGTCTGCATAGAAGTCAAGTATACCATCAAACTCATCCTATGTCAGCAATAATATACTAACTAATATTATAAAGAGTTTTTTTTTTAAACGGTAAATCATCAAATAACTTCCTCCGCCCTGGGCGGGGCGGGAGGGAGTGTCAGACTTTTACTGACTAAAACCCGTCTTTGTTCCTTCATGTGCCCTTTGCGTTCCGGGGGCGCGGTATCTCTTTCGAACAACCCGCAGCCCCGGCAGGCATCGGAAAGAGGTTAAGTTTGAGAGTTTGTGAGGTTATAGGGGGTAATCTCTGGATCTACTGAACTGATTTTACCTATAGAAAGCCACGTTATTTGTGAGTGTCATAGGCTATATAACATCACGCTACGAAACATAGGGCCAGAGCTGTGATCAAAGACGTAACTTATGGCGGGTGAAATAAGCCACGCGGACAAAGTCGCGGGTTGAAGCTAGTAAAATATATTAAAGCAATAAAGTACCATAATTAAAGGTAATAATATGATGAATTAGTTAACCAAAACGAATGGAAACGATACTGTTGATACACTATTTCATGTAAGAGATAAGGAATAAGTAACTTGTTTGCTAATTGCACTACAAATCGGCAAAGATAAGGCAGACACATAAATATAAAAAGCTATAGATTAAGAAAAATAAAATTAACAGAATGCGTATTTGTGGTTTTATATTATTGTCCCATTGCAAGGCAAAGGCCTCTTCTCATACAGAGAAGGCACGAGTATTGATCACCACGCTTGCTCATGACGGATTGGTGATTACAGACTTATATTAATTTATAAGTCCAGGTTTCCTCACAATTTTTTCCTTTATCGATGTCAGTGATGTCTAAGATAAACTTAGAAAGTGCATATGAATAAAAAAAGTCACATTGGACGCGCAATTTCATGCATGAGAGCAGTATTAACTACTAGGCCATCATGAGAAAATATTGTGAGGATCGCCCCGAGGACACGGTGGAGCATACTTTGGCGGTGTGCCCTGCTTGGGCTGAGCACCGCCGAGTCCTCGAGGCGGCCATCGGCGGCGGCGCCCTCTCGCGTCCGGCACTGGTCCAGGCCATGGTCCGGAGCGAGGGGGAATGGGAAGCAGTCGCCTCCTTCTGCGAAGCTGTAATGCTAGAGAAGGAGGCGGCGGGACGGGAGAGGGAAAGGAGGGTCCCCCGTCCCAGCGGCCGCCGCGGTAGACGATCCGGGCGTCGGGAGCCACGTGACGACTCCCGGCCACCGTAGACGCGGGTCTGTGGACGGTGAGCAATGGGTAGCTCACCGTCCGTACGTTCACTAGCGACAGACCGTGTCGACGGCGCGTCCGTGTTCCACGCGCGCCTCAAAGAGATGTCAGCAAATTGGATGGGGCCACTGAGGGCCGATGCCTGCCGGGGCTGCGGGTTGTTCGAAAGAGATACCGCGCCCCCGGAACGCAAAGGGCACATGAAGGAACATAGACGGGTTTTAGTCAGTAAAAGTCTGACACTCCCTCCCGCCCCGCCCAGGGCGGGGTAGTTATTTGATGATTTCCCGTCTATAAAAAAAAAAAAAAAAAACATGAGAAAATAAAAACAAAAGAAAATCGTGCAATAACATTTCAAAAACTCACCAATATCGTATATCTTCTAGATCCTTATTAATATTATTTGAATACTTATTTCTATATTGTAAATCGAATATTTATTCTAAATGAGACGGATTCCACCTATAATACATGAGGACTTGACACTTATCACATCTAAATTGTCTCTCTGATACATTCGTTCAATATTTGGCCAGTCTTAAGATCCATCTCGATATGTCCAAGTGGGCTTCAGGTATCGATGCCAAAATCTACACACGCGAAAATGTACAGAGTAAAAGGTTTTCTCCCAATCTCATACAAGCTTTTCTTCTGTGAATTTCACCGGCTGGTTCATTACTTCAATAGCATTGTCGGTCTTAACGTCAACTTTGGCCGTATCGTTATTATTATAATTATCTTTCTTCATAATATCTACTACTAACTCTTCAGGCGTCGAGTCATTATTATTATAAACTTTAATCTCTTGGAGATTAGATTCAATTTTCTTCTTGGCACCTTTAGTGCTATGCAACTTCAGTTCGTTATTAGATACTTGAGGGTAGTGATGCAGTATTGCAGTTGTATTAAAAGTTATTTTACCGTACTTAACTATCTCTGTAGGTCGTTTGGCATTACTAGTACTAGGCACAGCTAAGTCTATGCTCTTCTCGATATCATTATCAGGTGTGTTCGCAGCGCTACTATAATCTCTCGCCTCTTCTATTAATCCTAATGCTATGTGTTTACTTTTCTTAATATTTTCCATATAACTATTGTGAATGTTCATATCTACAGTGTTGTTTTGTTTGAGTGGCAACGAGTTTGGCAGCCGGTGTTGTCTGTCCTCGGCTGTGTATCACAATTGTTTCTGATCAGGGTTCTTGATTATTTGGTCGTTAGCCGCGGCGAGGTCGCGCGCGGCCTGTGTTAGCTATGTCTGACTTTGCACCATTGATATGCTGGTTGTTTCTGTGACGATGGTGGGTGCCGGGAACTCGTCGGTGGTCGAGTCATAGATCGGGAACTCACAACACATGACGAACTTCAAGAACCTCGGTACTTCCACGTAGATAGCCGGAGGTATCGGTATCAAGGGCGAAGTAGACGCCTTATAATACAAATAATCTGGGTTATCTCTGTATTTTTCGTCCGCCGATCGTTCGAGCAGTGGTATGCCAGATAAGAACAGTATGATCGCTGTCGTAAATAATGGTGATAGTATCGCGATCCATTCGACGCCGTTGATCACATTTAATGATATGATAAATATTCCCCACCAGAGTACCACTTCGCCGAAGTAATTGGGATGTCTGGATAGTCCCCAGAGTCCGTCGTTACACCATTTCCCTTGGTTCTCAGGTTCTTGTCTGAAGGCAAACTTCTGTAGGTCAGCGTACGTTTCAATCAACAGTCCTATGACGAATATTCCCGCACCAGCTGAGTCCAACGTCGTCATCGTCTTCGGCGACTTAGGGAACGAGTGATGCGGGGAATTCATGATAATGACTGGCAAACTCACAATATACACCCAAACAGCTTGAAAAGTGTAGAACACTGCGAACCTCAGAGTGTTACTCTTACGATCCTCAAACTGCTTATCTCTACCTATGTGGTAGATTCTATAGATGAGGTAGCCGGACAGTCTGACTCCCCAGAGACACACGAAAGCAGTAACCATAAGCTGCCTGCTGTCATAACTCTTAAGGTGCGACCCGCCTTGACCGAGGAAGAAGGTAAGCAAGGCGATAATAATAAAGTTCGCCCCCCCAGTGAAGTCGGTCACTTTGTCATTCTGAAACAGCGAGGCTATGGTGAAGAATAATATTTGCATAGCCACTGTCACCATCGCGCTTATAGCAAAGTTGTTTCTATCTATCAAGGGCTCCATACTGTATGTTTGACACTAAATACTGGCATCAGGAAATTTCGTTCGAATCGATTCGTCGCAATGCTGCATTCTGGAATATCACTCTTATTCTAAACATGTTAAAGTCTTCTTTGCGCACATTATACACGTCTCCCACTTCGATCACTCACTGTTATCTGTTTGAAGTATTTACATTTACTTTTTGTATATTATTTCGTTTAAAAGCGGTTTAATAAGCTCGTCTCGTAAGCTTTACTGAAATAGATTTGACGTTTGCAGCGCGCATGCGTGAAGCTCGGTCCCGCGCATGCGTGGTGAGGCTTTACCCCTCTCGAACTAGAATTACAAATTCTTTATTTTGATGTACTTTTAGTAAATTCCTTGCATTCTCTTTAATTTTTTTGTACGTTTTGAAGATTCGGTTAATAAATTGTTATGAATGGATATTGTTATTCAAATTGATACACGAACTAGGTCACCGTGACGCTGAGAGACGAGAATAGAAATACTCTTGTTCTGACGATGTTACGTAGTGGGTACAGCGCATAGTTAAACTTTGTATGCGACAATGTAGGTAGAGAGTTCCGCATTTACAATAGGTAATTAGTTCGTTTAATCTTAACACTGCAGGTTTTCTCAGAGCTGTAAGGAGAAGTTATCATTTAACAGAAAATTTTCTGAGTTTATAAAACAAAAAGATTATGGCAAAAATATACAGAATACATAATACAAGACTTTAAACATAGTTTATAAAGAAATATTATAAATAAAATTATCAGAAACCTATGTCATGCTATGCCAAACCCTTTGCCTTAACAATCTTCAGTACTTTCGGCTCTGCCATGATGAATCAGTTAATCAGTTATGATAGTCACGGCTTTTTATTATGTTTAGGGAAAATCAAATGTTCGCGAGCGAAGCAAATGTTATAGTAGTTGATTATAATAATGCTGGCGGAGGGAACGTACTTTAATTTATCATTTTATTAAAAGGTAACTATTTATTTAAATAACAATAAATGACTGTGTTCTGCAAACTTCTCTAAATAAGCAACTGTTATGGTGGGTCCACACGATACAGACTTAACACAGACTTCTATTGAATTTTGTCTGTACAACAAATCAGTACAGACAAATTTCGGTGTACCAGAAAAGTCGGAAGTCTGCGTACATGTCTGTACGATTGTCGGAGCAAAACTCATGATTATTGAATTACTTAATTTATTCATTAAAATCGAAGTCTGTACTGATGAAAAGTCTGCACAGACATTTGGTAAAGACCTCTGAGTAAAAATGTTTACTCATACTTTATAGTCTGTGCAGATATCTGTACAGACAAAAGTCTGTACAGATATCTGCACAAACTATAAAGGACCCACCATTAGGGTTTTAACTGGGAAGATTTGTAAGGATCGTAGCAAGATGGCGTTCTGTGGTTACTGCTTATCCCCAAGGGAAAAAGGCGTGAGTTTATGTATGTTTCAAAGTATAACATGAGTAATATAATCGTAGCAATGACTTCACTGTTTAAAGTAAACGAACATCAACACCTTATATTATTTTCCTTCCTCGCGTATTTTGGTGAATTTCGCAATTACAAATTATATTCAGAGAAGTTAGTGATAGCAATTTTGTTTCGTTTCTTTGATAACTTTATCCTTATAAGTAGTTTTAATATGTAAATGTAGTAATATATAAGTAAGTATGGAGTTTCTAGCCCATTTTTCCCCTTAGGAAATTGCCATTTACTTTTTGTAAATGGCCACAAGATTCAATTATTTTTCCTTGTAAATGAAGTTTAAGAATTAGTTTTAATGGTTTAATTAATATAAATTAACTTTCGTTAATATTGACACATGTGACCAAAATATCTAATTTAATGTACCTAAATGAAAGAAATTTGGTACAGATATAGTCTGGGACCCGAGAAAGGACATAGGATAGCTTTCATCCCGGAAATTCCCCGGGAACGGGAACTATTAATCCACGCGGACGAAGTCGCGGGCAAAAGCTATCCTAAATAAAAAAAACAATATTTAAAAGCCTGCCTCGTTAGCCTAGTGGTCATAAGCGCGACTGCTATGCTGTCTTGGGTTCGATTCCCAGGTCGAGCAAAAAGTGTAATGGGTTTTTCTATGAAATTCTCATTAGCAGCTCGGATTTAGAACTTCTACCCGGTTAATGACATTGGTACACCTTTGCCTAACCCTTCAGGGAATACAGGCGTGATGGCATATTACATTATTTCTATATTTATAAGACTAACCATTGTAAATTCCAGAACCAAATTCCAAGTTCAAAATATTCAAAAAGTTAACAACGCTTGAACGTGCGCTCGGTATTTTTAACCGTTAACGGTTGGTAAGCAATATAGGAATAGATCACAATGCACGCGTTCACAGGGGGACAAATGTCAGGGGGACACGTGGAGCTAGAGAGCGCTTGTCAGTGCGCCAATAATGTTCACAGGATAAACAAATGAATCGCTCCGTTCTTACGTAGCGAGAAACAAATGAGAAACTGCCGGCTTATTCTGTAAGAAATCTCCCTCAGTGAATTAAGGTGAAGTAAGCTAAAACCGGGCTGTCACTATACGATGCTAGGGATTGACAAGTCGCCACACGCTCACTTCACGGAAGGAGGGTTTTACAGAATAACACCGCTGGTTAGTGCACCTAGTTCGAGCGTTCGCTACATTTGTTTTGACGTGAGACGAGAATAAGGGTAATTTGCTAAAACCAATGAGACGAAAACACGTCGCCTCGGCGAGGGCTATAGCTCCGTAACTACGTGTCGTATGCAATTAATTTATATGCCGTTGGATAGAACGAAGTAGCCACTACTCAGATCAAGTATATGTGTGTATATGATACATAGACAACGTTAAACCAAGGGCTGTGTACCACGACACAGCCTCACACATTTTTTTTTTTTACTAACTTATAGCATTTGGTTAAAACTACTATGTTGCTATGTTGTGCTAATGGTCCTAAGCGCGACTGCTGCGCCTTGGGTTCTATTCATTGGTTGAGCAAAGTGTTATTGGGATTTTCTATGAAATTTTCACAGCAGCTCGATGTTAGGACTTGTGCCCGGTTAATGGTAATTGGCTCGCGCTCTATTACATAGGACTTAAACATACCGGCAGACTGTGGGTTTACTTTGATACAACTTTGCCTACCCTATAGGGGAATATAGGCGTGTACTTAAATAAAAATTATGACATTTTATCATTTTAAACAATGTACAATCACAATTGTAATCTGATACTCATTAAATTAAAATCATGTATTAGATCTTGCCGATATAAAAGGTATTTTTTTATCTATTAAGAAATCGCGCGCGCGTCATGGTAATTTTCAGAAATACCCAAACTAGCCGACGGCCCACCTGATGTTAAGTGGTCACCGCTGCCTATACACATCTGCAATACTAGAAGCCTCGCAAATGCGTTGCCATCCTAGATACAAAGTTGACACGTCTCATGTGCCTGTACACCGGCACCCATACCCTTCACACCGGAACACAGCAACTCTACTTTGCGGTAGAAATAGGTATGCTAGTAGTACTTTCCCAGTCGAGCTCCTTCACAAAGAGCTCTATTACTACGTTTAAGTATCGATCACTAATATACGATTTCCACCGAACGGGAGGCGTCGGAGCGCATTTCACACTGTGCTAAAGAAAACTCGGACTTCCACATAATAGTTAAGCTTCATGTTCATGGTTCGTGAACTAACCCCGTTCCAGGCAGTATTCCATGCAAACATGAACCTTAACTGATATGAGGAAGCCCGAATTTTCTTTAGCACAGTATCAAATGCACGGCCCGTTTGGTGGAAATCACACTAATATTATAAAGGCGAGTTTGAGTGTTGTGTCTTCTTTACGCTCAAACGGCTGAACGGATCTTAATAAAATTTGGCACTGAGATATACTTACTTAAAAAGATACTTATTTAAAAAGATTAATATTATGACAGTGCCCTGTCAATTCATTTATGAAAATATTATGTATGTAAGAAAAAATCTACATCTTTTTGATAAAATAAGTGATAGACACAATTTTAATACCAGAAATAAGGACAAAATAGCACAACCATTTTTTAGATTATCAAAAGTGCACACATCTTTCATGGGGTACTGTGTTAAATGTTACAATAAAATACCTTGCGATATACTAAAACTAAATGAGACAAAATTTAAAAAAATGATTAAGAGTACACTTTGTAAACAAGCATATTACAAATTAGAGGATTATATCCAAGATAAAAATGCTTGGAAACATGCTGGTCCTGCTCCACTGGACAATTTAGTCTTGACAAAATCAACTGGTTGCTAATTAAATTATATAAGTAATTCATTTTTGACTATTATTACTATTTCTTTTTTCTCTTAGACAATAATGTTACTTTTGGTGATTACTATGGCTCACACACTGATTCGTTGCCTTTCAAATGTTAGAAGTGATCATCTTCGATGTCAATATTGGTGTTAAGTATTACAATTGGTTTAGCTTTCATTTCTTAATTCGTGGCACTTAGTACGTATTGTAGTACTTTGAGTGACTTTTATTGTTAACAGATCGTTTTGACATTAGCATATTTTATTATGGAATGCATGTAATTGTACAATATAATGTAATACGTTTTTTTAAAAGAGTATGTATGGAGTTTCTTGCCCGTTCTTCTCCATACGAAACTACCTTTTGGAATGGGCAACTAGATTCATTAGTTTTAATTTTTTTTTTGACGTTCAAAAGTGCCTTTTAATGGTCTATTTGAAATAAATGATTTGATTTGATTTGATTTGATTTGATAGATTGTAGTGTGAAATAACACAAAGGGTACTTTTTCATCATCATCATCTTCCTGCCCTTATCCCAAGTTACTTGGAGTCGGCGCAACACGTTTACTTCTTCCATGCCGTCCTATCAGCCGTCATACTATCACTGACTCTCTTCTCTTTCATATCATTCTTCACACAATCCATCCATCTTTTCTTTGGCCTCCCTCTTCCTTTCCACCCATCCACAATTAGGGTACTTTTTATACCGGAAAAATGTTCGGTTCCTTTAGGATAGTGTATGAAATTTGACGCGGACGAAGTCGCGAGCAGAATCTAGTCATACGTAATGCGAGTATGCTATCACCTACTCATCTATCAGCTGTTCTATCTTATCTAGTGCACTTGTTGACTGGTCATTGTACTTAGGTAGGAGACAGGATGTCAACCATTTTGAATATCAATATTGTATCTTAAGAATATTCTTCAGACGTTGACAGATTAGAATGCTTCACAATGCACGTGCAAAAATGCACAAACATTTGTATAGCCTTAATTTAGAGAATTTGTGCTACAAATAGCTCATCAACATTGGGGCTAAATTCTCAATGCTTTCGATAGAAGATTTGAATTTTTCGGTTCCCTTTAAGGTGTAGTAGTAGTAGGGCTCTTTGTGAAGGAGCTCGTCCGGAGAAGTACTACCACCATACCAACGAGTATTTCAGCCGCAAAGCAGCGTTACTGTGTTCCGATTTGAAGGGTATGGATGCCGGTGTAATTTCAAGCACATGAGACATTACATCGGTGTCTCTGGAAAGGCAACGCATTTGCAAGGCCTCTGGTATTGCATATTGGAGATGATTTAATGTATACTATAATTAATCCACCCACAAGGTGGACGGACGACCTGATTATAAGACCGCAGGAAGACGCTGGATGCAGGCCGCTGCCAACCGGTCTTTTTGAAAATCTATGGGGGGGACCTATGTCCAGCAGTACTGGACGGATTTAAACCATTTTTTCACCAATAGATAGCTACACTATTCCTGAGTATTAAAGGCTATATAACATCACGCTACGGCTCACGGGAGCGGAGCAGTAACCAAAGACGCGGGCATTTTGCTAGTTATGCCCAAAAGAAAACATTTGGTAGTATTAGAGAAGGTACCTACAGTTCTATCTACCTGTTTAATATAATCAAATATCAATTAAGACATATACACACTAGGAAACCATCGATGTGTGTACAACCAACATAAATTGAACCTTAATTTTGAAGATATAATTTGAAAAGAGAAGTTACCGGTTGCCGGTTTTAAATATTATCAACAAAAATATATTTATTATAGTTTTATCGTTTCTTTGTTTCGTCTTCCGTTCGATAATCCAGTGATAAGCTATCTTCACTTAGTCACTGACAATACTTGGAACATTTTTTGCTATTTCGTATTTTAAATACCTAGGTATATCGTTTATTATAAGTTAGCTGAAATTTTTCAAATCTGTCATTTGTTTAGGGTCTTGCACCATTTTGTTGTTAATGAAGCCATAGTGTTGTCTCCAGACCGATTCCGGTCACGGCGGCTAATCGTAATGCAGACTAGCCACGTACGCAGAAGATATTTTTGTACACAAGTGTGTGCGCAAACACAGGGGCACTCCCTCTTCCCTAATTCTCATACTCTAATGGGACGGCAATCCGACACAACCGGGGAGAGACCAAATGCAGGATCAACGGCTTTACGTGCTTTCCGAGACACGGAGGTGTCACACCACCAACTTCCAAACTCCTCCCTTAAATTAGTTTCTAAACTTACGTGGTATTCAATCCCTGTGTGATGTTGTGATCCCTGATATACTCCTTCGCCATGTCAGCAAGGAGTTCCAAGAAGTCTTTCTTGATCTCCATGAACCTCCTTAGAGTGAGACCTGCGAGGTTGAGGGTGAGGGTCTCTGTGGGAGGCTCCGCTACCGCCTCCGCTTCTGGCTCATCATCATCATACGCTGGAAGTGGCCCTGGAAGACACCAGTTCGATGTTTGAATCTTACTTTCTTTCACTAGGAATTTCTCGTGTATTGTGGGTAACATCTATACTTATATTATAAATGCGAAATTGTTAGGATGGCAAGATGGATGAATGGATGTTTGTTACTCTTTCACTCTTAAACGGCTGAACGGATCTGGATGAAATTTGGCACTGAGATAGATTGTAGTCTAGAATAACACATGGGACTATACCATCACGCCTGTATTCCCCGCAGGGTTAGGCAGAGGTGTACTAATACACAAGACACACATACATGTACATAGGACTAAAAAAAAAATGTACCATCACGCCTGTATTCCCCAAAGGGTTAGGCAGAGGTGTACCAATGGACATAGGACTAATTATCCCGGAAAAAATTACGGTTCCTGTGCAAAAGTATACAAGCCCGCCACACTGTTCCCAAACCACTGCAACTCCTGTAAGCCAGAATCAACAGTGGCGACCACAAGAAAACCGCCGAGGCAATGAAGCTCGACGAGTCCCGGAGAAACGATTCAACTGTCTTGGATTCCGCAACGAAATTAATTAGAAAAGATTAGCGGAGGAGTAAGAGAATCAAAATTTCCACTTCCCTTCAAACAAGTAGGAGTTGACATACTTTTTATGAACGGTTAAAACGAGATTCTCCCATAGATTTTGTATGGCAATAGCACACTGTGTGTGCGTCACTACGTGGCCTACTCAATTGACTAACTATTTATTGATTTTAAAGTAAGTAAAAAAATATATAAATAACTGCCCCGTTGGTCTCGTGGTCGCAAGTGCGACTGCTGTGCAAGGGGTCCCGGGTTCGATTCCCAGGTCGAGCAAAAAGTGTTATTGGGTTTTTCAATGAAATTCTCAGTAGCAGCTCGGAGTTTGGATTTGTGCCCGGTTAATGGCAATAGGCTCGCCCCCTATTACATGGGACCTAAATATACCGGCGAACTGTGGGTGTACATTGGTACACCTCTGCCTAACCCTTCGGGGAATACAGGCGTGATGGTATATATATTTATTTTTAAAGTAAGTAAAAATCTAATTTTACAATAAATTGAAAAATAATCGGTTTTCATGGGTAAATCAAAGTGTTTTTTTAGAGAAATTGTGAAATTATTGGTTAGTTAGATTAGGCCAATTAGGCCAACAGGCGATGGTATATCAAAATTGACAAAGTAGAACATGAAAATATACTCACAGATCAACTTAACACTAAAACTGAACCCTCGCTTCACTGGGAAGTTGCCCATGCTCCGGAATCTGACGAACATTCGGTTGACGTTCGTGAACCGGTACTTCATCTCCGAGTTCAGATGATACGAGAACACCAGGCCTTCCTCACCGGACTCGTCGATGCCACCTGTGAAGAGTAGAAAGACACACATAGAATCACGCCTGTACTCCCCGAATGGCAGAGATGTACATTGGTACACCTCTGTTATCCGGGGAATAAAGTAAAAAAAAAGTATAGTTAAAGTTGACTTTGACTCTGACTTTCACTTTTGGCATTGGTCAAAAGTCAAAGTCAAAGTCAACTTTGACTTTGAAAGGTTAGGCAGAGGTGTACCAATATACACCCGCAGTTCGCCAGTAGGTCCCATGTAATAGGGGGCGAGTGCATTGCCATTAACCGGGCACAAATCCAAACTCCGAGCCGCTATACTGAGAATTTCATAGAATAACTCAATAACGCTTTTGGTCGACCTGGGAATCGAACCCAAAACCTTTAGCGTAGCTGTCCCGCTTAGGACCACTAGGCTAACGAAGCAGTTTGGAAGTTACAGTTCATCATATCTTTGACTCCTGGTTGGAGACAACTTAAGTACTAACATTTTTTGATATATCATTAAATGGCATCAAGCCGATGGCGCACCTGATGTTAAGTGGTCACCGCTGCCTATAAACATCTGCAATACCAGAGGTCTTGGACTTGGGTAGATGTGCGAATTGTGATCCAAATCTCCAACATTTAATTTTACTTTCACTTCTGTAACATGTTCATATGAAAATAGGTATACCAAATAACATGTATTTCAATGAGGGACTCGTTTTTAGAGTTCCGTACCTAAATCTATCTGCCTGTCTATCTGTCTGTCTGTCTGTTCGTCTGTCAACAGGCTATATCGACCGTCATATTAGTTAGATATTTGAAAATTTCTCAGATGATGTATTTCTGTTGCTGCTATAACAACAAATACTAAAATACAGAATATAATAAATATTTAAGGGCATATATATCTATTAAATATTAAAAAAGGCAAAAAAATCACGTTTGTTGTATGGAAGCCCCCATACAAAAAACGTGTTTTTTTTTGCCGTTTTATAAATAATGGAACCGTTCGTGCGCGAGTCCAACTCGCACTTGGCCATTTTATTTTATGTTTCGTGTTTCTACAACTCACCAGTCCTATGTATACATATATACAGGGTGATTTGAAATTGCTCGTATTCCTCTCGGGAAATGAAACTATGACTAATTTAGAATGATTTAACCCCTATCACTTTTGGGCCGAAAATCCTCCATTTTCGAGAAAATCTACTTTGTTTTTATTTTTAGAAAAATCTTAATTTTGGTAATTAAAAAATTAATAATAAAAGTTTTTAGCTTTAGAGAGGTTGGTCAATTAGTAAGCTATCAGATCATAGAAAATTTCAGGCTGAAAAGTGATACGTTTTTTTTTATTAAATTTTAATTACCAAAATTCGGATTTTTCTAAAAATAAAAACAAAGTAGATTTTCTTGAAAATGGCGGATTTTCGACCCCCAAGTGATAGGGGTTAAATCATTCTAAATTAGTCATAGTTTCTTCTCCCGAGAGGAATACGAGCAATTTCAAATCACCCTGTATAGGCAATGTAACTATTCATGACAATAAAGTTGAAAACAAAACATGAATCACTTCATTTACTATGAAACAATAGTTATTTATTCATGAAATATTAATATAAATAAACTCTAGTTTATGACTGATTCATCTGTTGTTCAATTAAATTGTATTTTGAAACACAGGTTCAACCTAGTTCAGTTACTGACCGCTAATTTCATCAGCTACTAAACAGCTGTAATTTTAGTTTCAAAATGCAAAAATTAAACATAAAAAGTATTGAACAATTAATGGAAATGTATTGTGTTCTACTGCTGACACTAAACGACCAAAACATAATAATTTCCACGCACATTAAAGTTTTCCTGTAATGTATTAAAAAAACGCGCGTGACTGCTACGCTAGAGTTCCTGGGTTCAATTCCCGGATGGAGCAAAAAGTGTTATTGGGTTTTTCTATGAAATTCTCAATAGCAGCTCGGAGTTTGGATTTATGCCCGGTTAATGGCAATAGGCTCGCCCCCTATTACATGGGACCCAAATATACCGGCGAACTGTGGGTGTACATTGGTACACCTCTGCCTAACCCTTCGGGGAAAACAGGCGTGGTGGTATTAAAAAAAAAAAACAAGTAGTACTAGAGCTCTTTGTGAAGAAGCTCGTTCAGTGAAGTACTACCACCATACCTATTCAACCGCAAAGCAGCGTTGCTGTGTTCCGGTTTGAAGGGTATAGGTACCGGTGTAATTACAAGCACATGACACAACTTTTTTTCTAGGATAGCAGCGCATTAATCGCAAGGCCTTTTATCTTTACTTTTATTTCTAGTTTTTGTTTTTTTTTTTGTCTGTTATCATTTATTTTTCAAAATGTTGGTTAACCTGTTATTGGCGACTGTGTGAGTCCCGGACATAATAATCAATACTTATATAATTATGTAACACATAGAAGCTGTTGGTGGACCTTTTTTAATAAATAAATACATAATTAAATAAGGCCTCTGGAATTGCAGATTTCTACAAGCAGCGGTGACCACTTAACATCAGATGGGCCGTCGCCTTGTTTGCCATCTAAAGACGTTAAAAAATCAACACATACCTGGTTTTACAAGCAGAAAGTCTTGCGACGCTCCGTTGATATCAAAATCGGTGATATTCAATTCAATACCAGTGCCCGGTCCATCGAAAAACCAATCAACAATATCGTGTTCGGGATAATTTCCAGGATAATTCGGTGACGTGATGACAGTCGGCTTGTCTACAGAGAGAGTGACATGAATAGGCTTCACGTGAGAATCGAAATTTTCAGATTTGACGTCGAAATTTTCTTTATTAACAGCAACAAATTGTTTCATTAAGTCACTGAGCTCAGCACTGTTTAAGTCATCGACCATTGCGGTTCTCTGTGTGACTTCCTCATCAGCGTTAGTGGTTTTGACTTCTACAGATTCGAATTCAGCGGCATATTTTTCCTTAGTCTGATTCTCGTCAACTAAACCGTCGTTACCGTATGACTGTGTCTGTTCTGGTTCCTTCACATCATTAGCGAATATTTGTTTGATTACGCTATCGATGTCATCGTCAGCATTAGGTTCGCTGTCACTAGGCATGTCGTAGTTGTCAAAACTAGCAGCGAACTTAAAAGCATCTTTTAGTTCATCGATTTTGTCGAGTTCAGCAGCAGTAGTTTCTTTTTCGTTTGACAAATTTGCATTTTCAGCAAAGATTTGAGATAGATTGCTATCGTCTATGACTTCATAGTCATCATCATCAGCCGCTTCAGCCGAGACAACGTCGTCCTCCGCTACTTCATCATTTTCATCGGCTCCTTCATCGTTGTTTTCATCAGCTCCTTCATCGTTGTTTTCATCTACTAATTCATCGTTATTCTCATCCACTACTTCATCGTTACTCTCATCAATGCTTTCGTCACTTTGTAGTGATGCTTCCGGTTCTTCGGCATCGACTTCCGCGTTTCGCCAAGAGAGAGCAACGTCCTCCTTGTATGGCTTACCATACTTTTCTTCATAATCTTGAACACTATTTTCGTCTACTGCTTCTTCATTAGTTTCTTCATTTTCTTCAGATTCATCAACACCTAATTTGTCGAAGGTTTCAAACAATTTGTCTAAGTCAGCATTTAAATCGGCAATAACTTTCGATGGCGTATCTTCTTCAATTTGATCATTAGTTTCACTGAGCTCGTCATTGTCGCTCTTCTCCTGTTCATCAAAGTTATCATAATCATTTGCATCAAATGTGTCATCGTTGTCTGCCAAAAGTTTGTTAGTTTCTTCAATGATTTGATCCATGTCTTTACTAACATCATCGGCTGGTAACTGATCCAGTTCGTCCAAATAATCTTGACCTTGGTTTAAAATGTCTTTAGTTTCTTCAAAAATATTGTCATTATTGTTATCTTCGGTCTCTGGTACAGGTAGAGGAAGAACGTCATCGTTGATCGCGTCACCCCACGCGTCAGCATCAAGTCCAAGATCATCAGATTGTTCATTACTTACTTCAGGCTGTTCTAAAGGTAATACTTTATGTTCTTCGGCTTCATCACTTACTGAAGCTGTGTTGGGTATGATTTCTTCAGGTACTTCCTCTTTGCTTTCCTCTTCTTGTTCTTTCTCTGTAGATTCTGATCGATTATCTTCAATCTGATAATCAGCGAATTCATCTTTTTCTTGTTCAGTTTTTGGTTCGATTTGTTCTGGTATATCTTGTTCCATTACATCTTGTTCTGGTTGTGTGGTCTCTACTTCTTTGACTTCTGTGTTCTCGTTACTGTCTACTAAGGCATCGTTGTAGTTGTCGTAGATATCATAATTATTATCGTAGTAGTCTGGCAGCGGGTAGTCTTGTTGGGCTGAAACAATAAAACAAGAATTTTATTTATACATACACACATAAGCTTATGCCTTTTCCATGGGGGTAGGCAGAAACCACAACGTTACGTCTTTGTTTTCTGCTCTGCTCCCGTGTGTCGTAGCGTAATGTTATATAGCCTATGTTACTCAAGAATAATTTAGTTACCTATTGGTGAAAAACTGGTAAGAATCGGCCCAGTAGTTTTCGATTTTAATCGGTACAAACAAACAAACAAACGAAACTATCTTTCCTCTTTATAATTACTCAATTGAGAGGTAGCTGATTAGTAATCAGCGGTATTTTTATAAGTATGGATTTATTAGTGATTGTTTTAGCTCTGATTCAACCTGAATAATAAAACGTTGTACAACTTTAATTAAAAGTATAATGACTTGACTGTCTTAGCCCAGTGGTCCTGCTACTGCTACGCTAGAGGTCATGGGTTCGATTCCCAGGTCGAGCAATATGTGGAACTGGGTTTTTCTATAAAATTCTCAGTAGCAGCTCGGAGTTAGGATTTGTGCCCGGTTAATGGCAATAAGGTCGTAGGACATGGTACTAAAACATACCGGTGAACTGTGGGTGTACATTGACATTGGTACACTTCTACCTAACCCTTCGGGGAATACAGGCGTGATGGTATGTTGTTGTATAGTGACAAATATGTATTAATGAGATCATCCTAGTATGATTCATTAATCAATCAATTAATTGTTATTTATATGCTGTTTTCACAAGTGTTCGTTTAGTCACTATAGTGACTGTAAGAGACATCTCACCCCCCCTCCCCCTTTAAGGGGGGCAGAAAACTGTTGGTAGTGTTGGTATGTAACATTTTATTTATACAGCAAAAGTTTTGAACATGTACAATTGTACATGTGCGGATTCCTTTATTAGCTATTTTAGTATCAGTAACAAAACATATTTCCATCAATTTATTAATTAATTGTTCAATACTTTTTTACGTTCTATTTTTTTGCATTTTGATACTGTAATTAATTACAACTGTTGAGTTTGTAGCTGATGTATTTATTAGAGATTAGACTAAGCGCACAGTTAATACCTACCTGCCACGCCACTGTCGCTCGCCGGCGGCGGCGAGTGCCCATAAAAATAATTTTATTTTTTATTACTATGTACCATATAGACAAAAAAATACGGATTCATTAGAACTCCTTTACATGTATTTAATAAAAATGTTGGAAAAATAAAAAATAAACTTCCTGTAAACATTATTTTAACATTCATGGAATAGGTATGTCTTTAAAAACGTATTGTTTTTGTGGTTTTGAAGTAATTAGAGCAGTTTAGGTTAAACTGTATTATTTATGTGGTTGACGCACCGTTAATGTCTTCTTGTTTCCATATAAACCGTTATTTTAGTCACTTATTTCATTAATTACACAAAATAACAACCTTAGTCATTATCTGTACAATTAAATAAAAAAGAAGTGTCAGTGTTTTTACGAAATGCACGAAGTTGTGGGTTCGCAACCGGGCAAGTACCAATGTGACTTTTTCTAATTCATATGTAGGTACTGTCTAAGTTTATATGGGACATCACTGACATCGGTAGCCATGTCAGAGGCCCTTGAGGCGGTTTAGAAACTCTGACACTAGGGTGTGTGGGGTCGTTAGACCTTACTGCCCACACGATAAAGAAGAAAGAAGATGAAATGTATCTCGAATGTACTAAAAAAAACATTTATTAAATGTTGTGTGTCTGTTTGTTCCGACTAATGTCAGCCGTGCGATTCTCTAACATATTTCAACGTTGCGCTCGACGTTGAGCTCGTCGACGACGCTACTGTCAAATCAACTTTACGCACAACGCATAGAGTTGATTTGACGTTCGAGCTACATTAAGCCGCGACGCGACCTGCGACACATGAGCGACTAAAACAAATAAATGAATGCTCACGTATATGGCTACACCGTACATCCAATATTAGTAGCGATCTTTGATTTCTTTATACGATAGGAACAACATTACTATACTCACGGCATCGGCTACATCAACATCAGCGAAATTGAAGCTATTTTATTAGGGAATTTCTCACTTATAATACAATTTCCGCTTAATGTAGCCATACCATGTTTATCTCATTTCGCTCTTCTAATCGCATCGCCAATCGCTGCCTACTATAGCCTCAGCCTAAAACATAATGTAGGTACTAATAAAACACAAGTCGGATACATAAGTAATTGACTACTTAATAAAAGAAATTGACAATTGTTTTATTGAGCTGATTCATTTGTTTATTTTCATTGAATATAATAGATTTGTGGTCGCTTACTAAGAATTAAAATAATCATGACGGGTCTACTCCAGAATAGGCTTTTAGTCTGAATTTGCATATTAATAACTGCTGATATTAATACTGATATTATAAAGCTGAAGAGTTTCTTTGTTTGGTTGAATCTCGGGAGTTACAGGATCTAATTGAAAAAATATTTTTGTGTTGGTTAGTCCGTTTACCGAGTAGGGTTATATACCTAATAGGCTATGTAACATCATGCTTTTTTATAGATGGGAAATCATCAAATAACTTCCCCCGCCCTGGGCGGGGCGGGAGAGAGTGTCAGACTTTTACTGACTAAAACCCATCTATGTTCCATCATGGGCCCTTTGCGTTCCGGGGGCGCGGTATCTCTTTCGAACAACCCGCAGCCCCGGCAGGCATCGGCCCTTAGTGGCCCCTCCGAATGATAACATCGTGCTATGATACTGAGGATCGGAGCAGTAACTAACGACGCAATTGAACACGGGCAAAGCCGCGGTCAGAAGCTACTACAAAATAAGATAACATGTAAGACCTTTAGGTCCTCGTCTGAGTTATTAATGTACAAATTAATTATTTAGTCTCGTTCGAGATGTTAAAGATAACTTAATTAATCGCAACATAATTATGTTAATGTACAAGTGATAACCTTGCTCTTCTAAGGAAAGTACCTAACTTATTACATACTTTGTATACTTTCCAATTAAAACTACTTTTGAACCTTATTTCTTAGGAATAAGGGTGAATTTTGATCTACCACTAACATTCGCGAAAGTGCCTATAACAAGCTGTTATTCAATTTTAAGTAGGTACTAATTTGAGATACCTACTTCAATTTAATTGCCATACAATAGTTGTCTTATTTTATTTATTATCGTACATTTCTGAAACGCAATAAGTACATGATCTCTAGTACAAGACTTTACCTAAACGTGTTTATCTACATATACTAGTTTTATAAAGAGGTAAGAATAATTGTTTGTTTGTTTCTAACGAATAGGCTCCGAAACTACTGGACCGATTTTAATAATTTTTCACCAATAGATAGCTACATTATTCTCGAGTAAGATAGGCTATAAAACATCACGCCACGAGCCATAGGAGCGGAGCAGTAAACGAAAACGTAACTTTAATCGGTGAAAGAAACTACCTACGCGGACAAAGTTGCTGGCAGAACCTAGTAATGAATAAATAATTCAATTAATTTCATTAGCAATCGGTAAAAATAGAGCAGTACCTATTTTTGTTATTTTCCTTAAAACCAATGAGTTTGTGGCTGAAACCTGTTATTTGATAGAAAATATGTCATAGTTTTAGCATGTTATTTCATTATTTAAAATGTCCTAAAAAGCTTTTAAAATAAAAACCTTTTAAATCATAATATTAGTGCCCTTTTCCTATCTACAAAATGCTACAATAAAATAATAATCTCAGTATTGTCCCATTGCAGGGTAAAGGCATATTCTTATACAGAGAAGGCACGAGCTTTGATCACCATACCTTGCTCAAGGTAAATTTCAGCTTTATATTAATTACTAGCTTTTGCCCGCGGCTTGTCCGCGTGGATTAATAGTTCCCATTCCCGGGGGACTTCCGGGATGAAAACTATCCTATGTCCTTTCTCGGGTCCCAGACTATATCTGTACCAAATTTCATTGAAATCGGTTCAGTGGTTTAGGCGTGAAGAAGAGACAGACAGACAGAGTTACTTTCGCATTTATAATATTAGTAAGGATAAAGTACGGATAACCCCAGGTTTTTTCATGTTTTCCTTGAGACATTTCAACTTGTCTTTGGTATAGTAACACATTAGCAAGGTCTCTGGTATTGCAGATGTCTATAGGTAGCGGTGACCACTTAGCATCAGGTGGGTCATCGGCTTGTTTACCATCCAACGAAATTAAAAAGAAAGACCATGGACCATGAGTAAGCTCTTTTCCAAATAAAGCTTCCTCTACCCTAAGCATCAAGTTCAGTTCAATTGTTTAGGAGTTATTTTAGCTAAACATACTAACAAATAATTTTGTACCGAAATTGATGTTTTGTGAATTTAAAAATGTATAAATCGTCGTTGCGACTTTAAGACCTCCTATGTGACACTTTTGTTCAAAACACTTTTTCACTCCAGTCAATTGTAGATTT
The DNA here is from genome assembly GCA_932526535.1 of Caradrina clavipalpis. Taxonomy (NCBI): domain Eukaryota; kingdom Metazoa; phylum Arthropoda; class Insecta; order Lepidoptera; family Noctuidae; genus Caradrina; species Caradrina clavipalpis. Next base: position 12,600,420 of record OW052111.1, read on the forward strand.
TGAAGCCCTATCGAATGCAAAAACTCTCATGTGGCTATGACGTTTTATTCGTAATTTATTTACCCATTTCAAGATCTTCAATGTGCTTGCTCATCATAATTTGGTACTTAAAATGTCTTATGTGTCGTATGTACACATACGAGTTTTTAAGTGTATCATGCTCGTGGACTATAGGCAATTTTTGGAATAAAATATCCTATGTGCAATTTACACGGGTATTTTTTAATAGTACTTTTGGTATCTTTAGACCGACAGGATCGATCAAGTGAACGAAAAGACGAGTGAAATAATATAGTCAACAGTTAACGTTTTTAAGGCATAATATTGTTATAGCATAATTATTTTTTGGCAGAACGTTTTTATGTCCGAATTTAAAATGGCAAAAACATCTGGCAAAGCACAAGAAAGTGTACTGTGCTTTGGTAGACTTGGAGAAGGCCTATGACAGTGTGTGGAGGGAAGAGCTATGGTCGACTCTATCAATGTATGGTGTGGACGGGCGGTTGATACGAGCACTGAAATCTTTATATAAAGATTCCAGTGCTTTTGTTAGGATAAATGGGGCATACACTGACTAGTTTTACATCTCAAGAGGTGCAAGACAGGGCTGTGTAGCGTCTCCTTGGCTGTTCAACATATATATGAATAGTTGTTTGACAGATTTGAGAAAGAGTGAGAGTGGATTAAGAATGAATGAGTTGCCTGTCAAATGCCTGTTATACGCAGATGATCAAGTTCTTCTTGCATCGTCGGCATTCGTCGGCGGAGCAGTTGCAAGACATGGTAACATTAATGAATGAAGCGTTTAAGAGAAAAGGGATGAACATAAATTTAAATAAGACGAAAGTGATGGTTTTTGAAAGAGAAGAGGATGTATCGGTATGTGATGTGAAAATAAATGATGTGAGTGTGGAGCAAGTGAATGAGTTTGTATACCTGGACAGTATGTTTACAAGAGACGGTAAGATTGATGCTGATGTGGAGAGGAGAGTAAATGCGGGAAATAAAGTGAATGGTGCTATACATGCGGTTGTAACCAACCAGTCGATGTCCAAAAAGGCTCAACTGGCTGTGCACAATGGCGTGCTGGTGTCTACACTTACGTATGGAAGTGAATGTTGGGTATGGCAAACGAGGCCTGAAAGTCGAATTAATGCTGTGGATATGCGTTCCTTGCGAAGTATGTGTGGTGTAACGTTGAACGATAGAGTGAGGAATGAAATTATACGACAACGTTGCAGTTTAAAAGAGGATGTAGTGACAAAGGTTGATAAGAGTATGCTTAGATGGTTCGGTCATGTTGAGAGGATAAGTGAAAGGCGACTAACAAAAGGGATTGATAAGGCATATGTGAGTGGCAATGCCGGGAGGGGACGCCCTAGAAAGACCTACCTTGACCTTAACGGTGAGGTTCTTCAGAAAGGTCAGGTGCGCAGTACTCGTAACCGGCGTGCTTGTATGACCAGATGTATGAATGTGGGCGAGGCAAAAGGAGTGTGTAAGGATCGTAGCAGGTGGCGGTCCGTGGTTTCTGCCTACCCCCATGGGACAAAAGGCGTGAGTTTATGTATGTATGTATGTTAAAATGGCATACTTTTAATATGGCAGATTTTATTTGCATTATTACCTTTGGCATACTTATAATTCGCATAATTTCGTTTAGTATAACTTTTATAAAGAGCGAGCGAAGCGAGCTCGGGACTTGGGGCACCTCGACTCGGACAGGTTAAGTTAGGTTGGATGGCGGAGTCTAGAGAGCGAGCGAAGCGAGCGAACAGACCCCGTCATCCACTTCGTGGTTATTCTTTGTAAACCCTTGAGACCCGCGTAGCGTGGCTCCCCGATTATGCTTTTTGAGCCTCGAGGGCTCTGGATCTATCTCTGGAGACTGAAATGTATGCCAAAAGACGATTCTGCCTGTGAAGTTTCTGGGATATGATGGTTCTGCATTATAATTATTATGGAAATGAAATTTATGCGAAATGAGGATTCTGCCATACAAAATTATGAGTTATAAATGTATGCCAAGTAAGTGATGCCAAATGAATTTCTGCGAAAAGAGGTTTATGCTATCACTTGTTTCGCAAAATAAAATTAGGACTTAAAAAGTTCTGCTATAAAAGCCGTTTTATTTATAGGTATTTTAGTTTAAAAGCACTGATGTGTAACTGACAGCGCAACCAAAACCTCTTAAGTGTCAATTTTTTTTTTGTTTTTTTTTTTTTACTATGTTGTACTTTTTTTTCAGCTTAAAAGATCGTATTAAAAAGCAGGCAGACATGTGGCTGTCACCTGTATTTTTTGTTGTACTTGGTTTCATTATATTTTTTTCAGTGGAAGGTTTTTATCGATTTTCTCGTAAAAGTAAATTTTACACATAAGAGGTCTTGAAATCGCAACGACGAAATATTGTATTTTTGGTGGTTTTATCATTGATAACTGGAAGTTACGTGAGATAACGGTGTTGCATGATTATAAAATTGATAACTTAGTAACTGAATGTCGATGGCTGTAGCTAATATTAGCATTTATTTATTATTTATTTACAAATTATGGTGAAATATAACATACGATCACGCCTGTATTCCCCGAAGGTTTAGGCAGAGGTCTACCAATGTATATCCACAGTTCACCGGTATGTTTAGGTCCCATATAATACAGGGCGAGCCTATTGCCCTTAACCGGGCAGAAATCCTAAAACCGAGCTGCTATTGAGAATTTAATAAAATAACCCAATAATACTTTACTTGACCTAAAAATCGAACCCAAGACTGCTATGTAGCAGGCGTGATTAGGAACACTAGGGTAACGAGACAGTTACTAGGCAAAAACATATGAAAATATCCCTCAAATTATTGCTTGCTTGTCCGACTTCGAACTCACGGCTTCGTGTACGAGAGGCATGCCTTAACGACTAGGCCATCAATAAATTTTGAGCTAATTTGGTTGTAATAAGGTTTATAACCGTTTGAAACGCGTTCAATTCGGCAGCCATCTTGTGTTTCAAGGCGGCCACTTTTTTTCATAGATAATGCGTGTCCATACTGCCAGTCAGTATTTATCTAAATCTCCATTATAAAAAGGTGTGACGCTACCTAAATACAGATATTAAAACTAAAACAATACGATGCACGATAAAACAATACGCCTTGATTAAATGGTTACTATCAAAATGCAGTATATTGATAATTATTAGTAGATCATTGCAGTAATAAATGGTTAATTGTACTTTGTTTGGTAAATGGAGAGGGCAATGCTCGGAGTCTTTTTGTAAGATCGAATCAGAAGTGAGGAGATCCGTAGAAGAACTAAGGTAACCGACATACCTCTTAAAATTGCGATACTCAAATGGCAATGTGCATGTGCACATAGGTCGTAGAGCGGACAGCCATCGGGGTCGTAAGGTTCTCAAGTGGCGACCACGCATAGGAAGGCGCTGTGTGGGTGGGCGCCCCACAAAGTGGACTGACGACCTGGTATAGGAAACCATCACGCCTGTATTCCTCGAAGGGTAAGGCAGAGGTGTACCAATGTACACCCACAGATCGGCGGTATGTTAAGGGTCCTATAAAATAATGGGCGAGCTTATTTCCATTCATCGGTCACCAATCCGAACTCCGAGCTGCTACTGAGAAGTTTATAGAAAAACCCAATAACACTTTTTGCTCGGAGACCTGGTATATAAATCTGTCATTGTGCCTATCTTTAGGGGCAGCCTATGTCCAGTGGACGTCGTTCAGCTGATATGATGATGATCAAAGATGTAACTAAACGCCTACCGCTCAACAGTTTCACAATATTTCCTCACACAAAGTTATATTATGTACAAAAGATCTGCCGCGTCAATATGTAAAGTAGCCGTGTTTGGCTTTTAAAACAAAGATCATCGCCTGAAGAATACGTCAAAGACTTAACACCTTAACGCATATAAAAATACATCCTGATAAGAACTGTGATAAAAATAACAAAAGAAAAAAATACTTGTACAAAAAATTATGAAAAAAATAAAAGAAAACAATATTCGTCATACTGAATTTCCTATCATCATCGTCATCATTATCAGCCGAAAGACAGTCACTGTTGGACATACGCTTCTCCAAAAGATAGCCACAACGACCATCCGCTGTATGAGCTATGTGCCCTGCCTATTGCCACAGAATTTTCTAACTATACCTACTTATATAATGAAGCTGAATAGGTTTTTTTTTTGTTTATTTTAAAGCAATAAGTTCTGGAACACAAAAACACAATATCTAGAAGGCTTAGGCAGAGGTGTACCAATGTACACCCGTCACAGTTTGCCGGTATTTTTAGGTCCCATGTATTAGGGGGGCGAGAATATTGCTATTCACCGGGCACTTATCCTTACTCCGAGCTGCTACTGGGAATTTAATAGAAAAACCCAACAACACAAAAAGCTAAAGAGTTTTATTTTTACTCTTAATTTTCTCAAAGGCACTAAGTACTGGAAGTCAGATTGGAGTCGGAAAAAATATTATTCAAGAATGGTTTTATTCGATTTCGTTCACAATACCACTTGTATGCACTTAAACAAATACATTCAGCTTTGTAATAAAATAAATAATGGCTGAAGGTGAAGGCTTTTTTTTTTTTTTTTTTTTTTATAGACGGGAAATCTTCAAATAACTTCCCCCGCCCTGGGCGGGGCGGGAGGGAGTGTCAGACTTTTACTGACTAAAACCCGTCTATGTTCCTTCATGTGCCCTTTGCGTTCCGGGGGCGCGGTATCTCTTTCGAACAACCCGCAGCCCCGGCAGGCATCGGCCCTCAGTGGCCCCATCCAATTTTGCTGACATCTCTTTGAGGCGCGCGTGGAACACGAACGCGCCGTCGACACGGTCTGTCGCTAGTGAACGTACGGACGGTGAGCTACCCATTGCTCACCGTCCACAGACCCGCGTCTACGGTGGCCGGGAGTCGTCACGTGGCTCCCGACGCCCGGATCGTCTACCGCGGCGGCCGCTGGGACGGGGGACCCTCCTTTCCCTCTCCCGTCCCGCCGCCTCCTTCTCTAGCATTACAGCTTCGCAGAAGGAGGCGACTGCTTCCCATTCCCCCTCGCTCCGGACCATGGCCTGAACCAGTGCCGGACGCGAGAGGGCGCCGCCGCCGATGGCCGCCTCGAGGACTCGGCGGTGCTCAGCCCAAGCAGGGCACACCGCCAAAGTATGCTCCACCGTGTCCTCGGGGCGATCCTCACAATGGTAACACCCGGGCGTTTCCTCCCGCCCGATGAGGTGCAGGAACCTCCCGAAACATCCGTGTCCGGTGAGGACCTGCGTCAGGCGGTAGGTGAGGGCGCCGTGGCGCCGCTCCAGCCACTCCTCAAAGAGGGGTCTTACCGCCTCAATCGAGGCGAGCCCTGCACGAGGTTGCGACAGTCGTTCTCTCCATGTCGCCATGAGATCGAGCCGGAGTTCCGTCCGCAGGGCGGCAATTTGCCGCGGCAGCGGAGTTTCGCCCCGGCCCAGTGCCTCCGCGCGCCACTCGTGTAGGCGCGCGAGGACCAGCGCCTCCAGATCCCATGGCGGCAATCCGGCAAGGAGGCTCGCTGCCTCGCCGGAGATCGTGCGGTATCCGCGGATGACCCTTATGGCGATCACCCGCTGGGACGCGTTTAGGTAATGGGCGGCAAGCCGCCTCAAGCCCCGCGCCCACACCGGGGCCCCGTAAAGGGCCATCGAACGCACGACCCCGGCGTAGAGCCTCCGGCAGGAGGCGTTTGGCCCCCTCAAATTGGGCAAGAGCCGCTTAAGAGCGGCTGACGCCCGTGCCAACTTGGGAGCCAAACGTCGGAAATGTTCCACGAAGTTCCATCGGCTGTCGAGGACAAGTCCCAGGTACTTCATCGTCGACCCGACGCCGACGGAAACCCCTCCTACCGTGATTTGGGATCCCGACGGTGGCGCGTTCCGAGGCCCATGAAAACACAGGACCTCGGACTTGTGCAAGGCCACCTCGAGACCCAATTGCCGGATCCTCTCGACGACTATCGCAACCCCGCGTGTCATAAGGTCGGCCGCCGCCTCGTGCGACCACCCCTGCGCCAGGACCAACGTGTCATCAGCGTAGCACACTACGCTGGCGCCCTCGGGTGAAGGTGAAGGCTGAAGGTCAAGTTAGTACAATGACAACGGAAAAGAAAAATTATTTCATTTATTGTTACAAATTCATCCATATTGTTACCATATTATCTGGCCATATTTTTACGCAGCTTAAGTTTTAATGATAACTAATTTCAATACCTAGTGCTAAAACGAGCTAACCCACAATTAACGAAACAAATAAAATAAAATAATAATCTTAGCCTATTATTTTCTCACTACAAGGGAAATTAATAAAGGGCCTCTTGTCATACAGAAAGGGCATGAGTTTTGATCACCAGGCTTACTCAAGTCTGATTGACGATTACAAACTTATAATACTTAATTATAAATTCAGGTTTCCTTCATCGATGTTATAGTGATGTCTAAGATAAACTTAGAAAGTACATAATTATAAAATGGAAAAAGTCACTTTGGTACTTGCTCGTGCCCGGTTGCGAACCCACAGCCTCGTGCATGACAGGCAAGCGACTTAACCACTAGGCCACCATGGCAGGACTAACTATGACTATCAAATAGTCATATGCCCAATAAAAAAATCGACTGAGAACGAATACTTAGTCAGCCCGGTCGTGCTTAGGGCCTCAGAAATTTCCGGTAGACGAATATTTTTCACAAATTTATTTAGAAATGACATCATCCTGTATCCTGACCCCATTTGTGTACAACAGATGTTTGACTGAAACGTCTTATAATAATGTAATTGTAAACTGTAAAACTGCTGTTTCGATTTTGATGGTGTTTGAAAGAAAGATCGTCATTATAAGTAAGGCTGGTGCCATTGACTGCACAGCTTTTCAGATTTTAGGTTACTTCTAAAAATTTGAGCTTAATTCTGTTAAAATAAGCCAACCAACAATCGCTCAATTTTTATTTTATTGCCAAACAATCCGACGGCCCGCTACGGCTACTTTGGGTGTCATTATTGCAATTGTTATAAGGATCTCTAATGTTTTTGAATTATGAATAAATTATAGCCTATGTGACTTCCTAATAATTTAGTTATCTATTAGTGTAGAAATTATTTAAATCGGTCCAGTAGTTTCAGCGCTTATTCGGTGCAAACAAACAAACCAAAAAAGACCTGTCCTATTTAAAATATTAAGTATAGATGCACAAATGCACAATACACGTACATAATATTTAGCAATGCATTATTGTTTCTCAGTAGCAGCTCGGAGTTAGGATTTGTGCCCGGTTAATGGCAATAGGCTCGCCCCCTATTACATGGGACCTAAAAACATACTGGCGAACTGTGGGTGTACATTTGTACACCTCTGCCTAACCCTTACAAGAGAATGTAGGCGTGATGGTATGTGTATATAATAATATTATTTTGTTTATTTGTCTATTCTCAGAAGGTGTTATGTATTAAACTGTTATCAAGCCACGATAGTTATCTCAACTACGTATTTACATTAACTGGTTGGGTAAAACCATTGCGTTTGCTATCCACATTGAAATTATGGAGTACACATACCATCACGCCTGTATTCCTGAAGGGTTAGGCAGAGGTGTACCAATGTACACATTCATAAATCGCCGGTATGTTAGGTCTCATGTAATAGGGGGCGAGTCTATTGCCACAAATTCTAACCCTGAGCTGCTACTGAGAATTTCATAGAACAACCCAATTACAGTTTTCTCGAACTGGGAATTGAACTTGAATTGAGTATGGGGAAACTTTAGGTGTACATTTATACACCTCTGCCTAACCCTAGGAATACAGACGTAATGGTATGTTATGATATGATGCATTTAAAACTTGTTTTCACAAGAAAGTAGAAACTTCGACCTTTAACAGCTCTTGAAAAGACCTTCGTTCCAACAATGGGAAAATTAGGCTTATTACGTGTCAACTAGACTTTACCTATAGTATAATAAAATTCGCAAAACCGATAAGAAATTGATACCAATATAATATTTTGCTATTTTCCCTAGTATATTACGCAGTGTGAGTTTACATAAAGATAATAATATGATATATTGATGCAATAGTGTGATATTATAATGTTACTATTACGTCATCAGTATCAGTGATATAGAGCTCTTTGTGAAGGAGCTCGTCCGGGGAAGTACTACCCCACCATACCTATTTCTACCGCAAAGCAGCGTTGCTGTGTTCCGGCGTGAAGGGTATGGGTGCCGGTGTAATTACAAGCACATGAGACGTTTCAACTTTGTCTCTGGGATGGCAACGCATTTGCAAGGCCTCTGGTATTGCAGATGTCTAATAGGCAGCGGTGACCACTAAATATTAGGTGGACCGTCGGCTTGTTTGCTATCCAATGATATAAATAAATAATCATTATCATCTACGTCATCGTAAATGAACGATCTTCATTTGTTATTGACACCGATAAACTTTGTATAAAAGTAGAAATTTTTCATCCTCATGAAATTCAAAGAGATAACTATGCTAGTGATTCTCATCACGCATCAAAAATAATCTACATACCATCACGCCTGTATTCATCGAAGGGTTAGCCAGAGATGTAACAATGTACAGTTCGGCGGTATGTTTTAGGTCCCATGTAATAGGGGGCGAGCCTATTGCCATTAACTGAGCACAAATCCTAACTCTGAACTGCTACTGAAAATTTCATAGGAAAACCCAATAACGCCTTCTGCTCGACCTGGGAATCGAACCCAAGACCGCTAGCGTAGCAGTCGCGCTTAGGACCACTAGGCTAACGAGGCAGTTGTGATGACAAAAATTAGTTGATTATATACGTCTATTATGAAAATCTCCTGAAAAACGAGAATGCAAAACTGTACCTTATGGTCTAGAACTTTAGCATAACATTCAAGACAGCTCTGACTCATAATCAAGGAAAACTGTGTAGTAATTAAAGTCAAAACATTCATTTGTTTAAAATGGGGTAATACACAAGCTGCTGCATAAATTGTTGTGTAATGACACATTTCGCGACGAATTCGTCGCTATACAGATGTTATAATAAATTACTATTCAATTAGCAATTATTATCTGTGTTGTGAAACCGCCAACTCATCCAATTACCAATATTTTATTAAAAACTCTTTATTTATTGGAAATAAACAATAATTATTTTCGAGCAAACTGTTATTAGGTTTTTCTATGAAATTCTTAGTAGCAGCTCGGAGTTAGGATTTGTGCTCGGTAATGGTAATAGGCTCGCCTCATATTACATGGGACCCGTGGGTGTACATTGGTACACATCTGCCTAACCCTTCGGGGAATACGGGCGTGATGATATGTATGTAATTTTATGTATGTGCGTGAATAAATTGTTTTTCTTTCTTTCTAAACGAGTATTTATTTCTAATACAAAACTTGATCTATTTAACTAAAATGCTAACCAATCTTCATACATGCACTCCGCTTTGAGTGCAGTACGTACCTGACCTTTTGAGGTCACAAAAGGTCATTGTGTCTCTTTCTTTGCGTCCCCTCCCGGCACTCCCACTTGCCCACATCCCTCTTATAAATTCCTTTTATTAATCGCCTTTCATTCATCCTCTCAAACCATAAGCATACTCTTTTGAATTTCCTGTCAAGGATCCATCTTTGTTTTCTTATAATATCACTTGCTTCTGCTCCAGAACCAATAAATGTATCTTTATCAGACTTCGTCTGCGTGGTTTTTTTAACTCGCGTTACGTTTCATCTTCATTTACTGCTCAGCTCCCTTGGATCATGGCATGATATTATAGCCTATATTTTGCCTCATGAATCCGCCTATTATTTAACATACCACACATTGTATTCCCCGAAGGGTCAACTGTTCGCCTTTATGTTTAGGTCCTATCTTTAGGGGCCGAGCCTACTTTCCACACACACAAATTCTAATTTTGGGATCGCCCCCTATTACATGGTACCTAAACATACCGGCGAACTGTGGGTGTACATTGGTACATCTCAGCCTATCCCTTCGAGGAATACAGGCGTGATGGTATGTATTATCAGGTTAAATTGTTTCTTTGTTTGTAAACGATAATCTCTGGAATTACTGGTCCGATTAAAAAAGATCTTTCTTTCACAGATAGAAAGTTACACTATTACCGAGTGCACTAAACCGAGTGTCATCATCTGCTTAACCTTTTCCCAACTATGTTGGGGTTGGCTTCCAGTCGAACCGGATGCAGCTAAATACCAGTATTTGACATGGAGCGACTGCCTATCTGACCTCCACAACCCAGTAACTGGGCAACACGATACCTCTTGGTTAGACTGGTTGTCAGACTTCTTGGCTTCTGACTATCCGTAACTTCTGACTTCTGAGTGTTAAAGAACTACGAATGACAGCCGGGACCAACATCTTTACGTGCTTTCCAAGACACGGGGGTGTCACACCACCAACTTCCAAACTCCGCGTTGTTACTGAGAAATTCCGAATTGAAAAATTCATTAACACTTTCTGCCCGACCTGGGAATCGAACCCGGGACCCCACGCTCACCAGTCGCGCTTGCGACCACGAGATCAATGGGGCAGTTCAATAAACCGAGTGTAATATATATGCTAAACTTGTCTGTCACACAGACAAAGTCGCGAACAGAAACTAGTATCACATTAGGTATATCTATTTGTGATGGAAAATTCCTAACAACTCCTCAATCAGGGAGTGTCCTACGACTTGCAACCGACAATTAGAGTATTGTCACCGAGTTGATGCGTGTCAATAACGTATGTTTATATGATCTGACGCACATCTACGATGTACTAGACCAAGGTTGGTCAAGGCATATTAATTTTCCCACCATTGCTTTTAAATCCGATGTTTTTTAAATTACTAGCGAAATACCCGCGTTGGCGTGGCTTATTTCACCCGCGTTATGTCTTTGGTTACTGCTTCGCTGCCGTGTGTTGTTAGCGTGATGTTATATGGCTTATGATACTCACAAATAACGTGGCTTTATATGGGTAATTTTCAAATTGGTTCAGTAGATGTATAATTTGACATGTATAATTTGACTAATCCAAAATATATTTTTTTACAATACTTTATTATGGTACAATTTTATACTAATGCAAAGAGTGATAAAGTGGGGATAAAGTGTAAAATGTATATTATATTAACGTAAGTCAAAAACAAAGCGCCAAAAATATTGTACACTTTATAGGTATGTTACATTGCTCCTATAATTATTATGACTATGACATCTTTATCTACATGTGACAAACAATAAATGATTTGAATTTGAGATCCAGATATACCCCCTACAATCTCACAAACTTTACCTGTTAATAATATTAGTATAGATAAATCAATTGAATATTAGTATCAATTGGAAACGTTGCCCTAAACAAGACATTTCTTTTGTATCGTGGGTACGTTTGCAAACTTATAAACTCCAGCACTGCTAGGTCCGGTACCACTACCTATAAACTATACAAATGTTTGATCCATGCGGGAACCGAAACCGCGATACGCAATGCCAATCGCTTGGCCATTGCGCCAATGTTTCTCTACCTAACCCTTAGGGAAATACAGGCGTGATGTTTTGTTTTTTTATAAATGCTTCGCTTTCATTTTTATTTTCACTTATTGCTTATCTTTCTATTAATTGGGATTTCCCGGACAACACACATATGCCCACTAAACTAGCATGTGCAGCCCTAACTAACTAATAAGTGCAGCCCTATTTCTATCTATCTTAGGAATGCAAAACAGATATTACTAACTCGTGATTATGATATGGCACTAGAAATCAAGTCACGAGCTGACAGGTCGTAAGTTCAAATCTCTGCAATGTTGTCAGTTATCTAGACTGATATGTTCGAAGGAAAGTTTTGTACTTATATCCTTAGCACGTTTTCTCGTAATATTCTTAGTAGGTATTATGGTGTTGGTACAAAGGGCTGGTGTTCGCAACTCGAAATCATTCAAATCCACCTCAATTCCCCAAAATGTGTGGTTGGATTTTAGTCAAACTTACTGTATTTTTAACCCCCGACGCAAAAAGAGGGGTGTTTTAAGTTTGACGTGTCTGTCTGTCTGTCTGTCTGTGGCATCATAGCTGCCGAACGGATGAAGCGATTTCAATGTAGTTTTTTTTTGTATTAAAGGTGACCTATCTGCGAGTGTTCTTAGACATGTTTGATGAAAATCGGTTGAGCCGTTTAAAAGTTGTGGGGGTGAAAGTAGGGAAGAAAAACCGAATGTCTGTAGATATACTCGAGTGGGGTCTCAAACTTAACAAAATCGACATTATAATAAGTAGGTACCTATAAAAAGTATAAAATAAAAAATTAAATTAAATTAAAATTTAATTAATAATGGGACAAGCCCGCCACACTGTTCCCAAACCACTGCAACTCTTGTAAGCCAGAATCAACAGTGGCGACCACAAGAAAAGCGCCGAGACAATGAAGCTCGACGAGTCCCGGAGAAACGATATACCTACGATATGATTACGATTATATTTTTCTTACTCCTCCGCTAATCTTTTCTGATTAATTTCGTTGCGGGATCCAAGACAGTTGAAACTTACTGTATTGTGTTTATTGTATAGCCTTAGACAAAAGACGCTCAAACGATAGGCTTTTTTTTAGACTTTCCCTGACAATTAGGGATTTCTTCCGTACTATGGTTTATAACACATAAACTCACATACACAAATAACTAGACTTGAAACAACTAGCTCATACAAATATTTGTTTCGTGAATCCGGGAATCGTACCCAGGACACACAGCGCAACAGCCGCTCAGCCTCAAAGTTATCTGCTACACCTTTATTAAGTACAGATGTTTATTTGCGTAAAAATGAGTCAAAACTGTCTTATCACTGTAGCAGGAAATATTTGTTATCAAACTAACAGTAGGTAAAGGCTTTGTTAAATAAATAGTCGAAATGAAAACGGTTGTAAAACACGTTTTTTTTATAGACGGGAAATCATCAAATAACTTCCCCCGCCCTGGGCGGGGCGGGAGGGAGTGTCAGACTTTTACTGACTAAAACCCGTCTATGTTCCTTCATGTGCCCTTTGCGTTCTGGGGGCGCGGTATCTCTTTCGAACAACCCGCAGCCCCGGCTTGTAAAACACCTGAGGTACGCCGCGGTTTCACCTGCTTTAAGTTACGTCTTTGATTACTGCTCCGCTCTTGTAGGTCGTAGCGTGATGTTATGTAGCCTACCTTCCTAGATAAATCTATACTAATATGATAAAATTGAAAAAGTTTTCGTTTGTATCTTTGACAGTCGTTACGGATAATCAGAAGCCGGGAATCTGACAACGTCTTACCAAAAGTACATAGGTGCAGACTTAGGTTCTATTCCCAGATTTACAAACAAGTACATACATACTATCGCACCTGTATTGCCCGAAGGGTTAGGCAGAGATCTACTAATGTACAACCACAGTTCACCGTTATGTTTTAGGTCCTATGTACTAGGGGGCGAGTCTATTGCCATTTTCCTATCTCAAAGTTGCTACTGAAAATATCATAGAAAAACCCAATTAGGTACACTTTGATCGACATAGGAATATAACACAAGATCTCTACCTTAACAATCACGGTTACGAGCCAGGTAAAAGAAATATTTCAGATTAATAGTATATAGTATAGCAATGCCACAGATTATTAAATTTTATAGTCCATGGTAGGTATGCATGTAGGTATGTCTTTGTGTTTCAAAGATCATAAATTACTTGACAGATTATGATAAAGTTGTTGTTCTATTCATTGGTACTTAGGTATAATCATTTTATGTTTATATCGGCTACCTATGTGTACATTACTGATAAATACAGATTAAACACAGTTGATGGTAATAATGGGCAATCATTATCATAATTTTGTGTCATGTCTTTTAATCATCAGGCTTGTCAAAATGGTGTAGGTTTGATTCCCAGGTCGGGAAATATGTGATTGGGTTTTTCTATTAGGAATTTCTCAGTAGCAGTCCGGAGTTTAGAAGTTGGTGGTGTGACACCCAGGTGCTTTGGAAAGTATGTAAAACCATTTGGTTTTGGCTGTCAGTCGTAAATCTTTGACTGTTGTAGAAGGGTAGTCAGAAGCCTGTAAGTCTGACAACCAGTTTTACCAATGGATATCGTACTGCCCAGTAACTGGGTTGTGGATGTCAGACATACAAATGTCAAAGAAAAAGCCTATTACCATGAACCATAAATAAAAAAAACCAGACTTCTCAAGATTCAAGAAATTCCTGATCGATTCAACTGATTGATTCAAGAAACTCAATAACACTTCTTTACTGAAGTGAAGAAGTACTGCGGTGACTAAAGAAAGCGAGACTGGTAATTAACAGTTCCTTCTCTATATGAGAAGAGGCCTTTGTCTTGGTCCCGTGGCACAATAACAGCTAATATTATCACTGTGATAAAATATAATTATCTTTTATCACGTTATCAGTGCATAGATCCTTATCAATCGCTATACGAATCCTAATTTCCTTCAAAAAAACATGGAGTGAGTAATACTATAGTATGATAAATCGTTTTTAGAAACATTTAAAATTTCGTCACTTTTTGAATACTATACTCGTAGGATGATAAATAGTTAATAACATTTCAAATTTCGTAACTATTCGAAAGATTCCGTGTGATTCATATTTTTTTGTTCTGTTTTTTAAAGCAATTCTGATGAACCTACTGGCTGCAAAAAAACAACCTACCTAAACCGTTAAAATATACTTACATTCGAATTTCAAAAAGACGTTCTAAAAAGTTCGAATAAACAAGTGCATTTTTGTTTTGTTTACGATCGAACACGCGGGGAACTAACTAGTACGAAGTTCTCAAACTATTCCCAAGTATATTGGCATCATCCTGTCTCCTCTATTAACAATAAATCGTCCTATTATTCACGACGAACTCTTAACAAAACTATTTTCCATAAACATTTAAAGTAAGTAAACAGATCAATCAATATATTTATCATGTATTTTTACGAAATCTTAATTAATCTTAATTAACTAATTAATTACCTTTAACAACAGCGCCAATAGTGAACAACACTACACAAAATAACACTTTCATGTTTACACACTATAACATAACGTTTATTAAGAATTAATTGTTTTGTTTTAATTTGTCCGACGCGTATGTTCGCGGTGGGAGCCAGTTGAACACTGATCAGACAGCGGTGAAGTGAATAAACATTGATAACGATGATGTTGAGGCGCTTGCACACTGTGGTGTAATGTACGATTTACGAAGCGCATTTCACAGAGAAGGCACGAGCATTGATCACCACGCTTGCTTGTTTCTCGATAGTAATGTAATACATTAAAATAATAAAGAAGATTTTGAATTAGTTTGACGTTATTAATTGGTTCTGCCAAAAAGAATCAATTATTCAATTGATTCTTTTTGGCAGAACCAAGCTCAAACGGAATGTCTTAGTAAAAGTACAGATTGTAATTAGAGGCACATGAGACATTTCAACTTAGTCTCTGGGATGGCAACGCATCTGCGAGGCCTCTGGTATTGCAGATGTCTATAGGCAGCGGTGACCACTTAACATCAGGTGGGCCGTCAGCTTCTTAGCCATCCAATGACATACAAAAAAAAAACGACGGATTGCACTCCGGAAGTGCTGGCAGAAGTAAAAACTTGAATATTAACGTTGTGCATTTTTGATATTTTTGACTGTTTAGGGAATAATTTTGCACGAATTGCTTTAATTTATCACTATAAAAGTACTATCATTTATGTGGTAGAATACAATATTTATTTATTGCGCTATCGTACACAAACATGACAATTCGCGTCAGGACACGTGATCTAATCGATCTTACGAATTTTCGATCAGTAGTGCGATTCTCTAAAATGCAAACTCGAAAACGAGTCTCACTAAAGTGATCGAGTGAACTTGTCATTGGGTTATATTCGTTCGCCGTGGTGACGTCACCACGGCGAACGAATACTAAGCCAATGACAAGTTGGTTCGTTATCGAAGTGACTCGTTTTCGAGCTTGCATTTTTGAGAATCGCACAGCTGGTCACGTGGCCTGACGCGAGTTTAACATTTTTTACCCATTACAAAAAAAGTGTACAACGCCGCTAAAGAAGTTTTCACTTAAAAAAAGAAGTCCGATGAAGACATATCCTTAAGTTCACAGCCACGTGTGCTGGCAGAGACGCGTCAATATGACCAGATATAAATACGCGCCGCCCCTATAAATACGACGTGAACGATAGCCCACGCGCCAGTGACGGTGCACTCTAGCGCAATGTACATACCGGCTACTGAACAACATTGTGGCACTTTATAGGAGATACAACGCAACGAGATGAAAGAATTTAAAATCATTTTTTAACCCCCGACGCAAAAAGAGGGGTGTTATAAGTTTGACGTGTCTGTCTGTCTGTCTGTCTGTGTGTCTGTCTGTGGCATCATAGCTGCCGAACGGATGAACCGATTTCAATTTAGTTTGTTTTGTATTAAAGGTAACTTACGTACGAGTGTTCTTAGACATGTTTGATGAAAATAGGTTGGGCCTTTTAAAAGTTGTGGTGATTAGTAGTGGTGAAAGTAGGGAAGAAAAACCGAATGTCTGTAAATATACTCGCGTGGGGTCTCAAACTTAATAAAATCGACATTATAATAAGTAGGTCCCTAAAAAAGCATAAAATAAAAAATTAAATAAAAAATTTAAAAAACCCCCAACACAAAAACCTAAGTTCCCTTTAAAAAGTAAAAAAATAACAAAAAAAATACGTCACGTTGGGGGACCGATGTTGCATTTAGGATACGATCGTCCCGAGCGGTCCCCCAACGTGACGTATTTTTTTTGTTATTTTTTTACTTTTTAAAGGGAACTTAGGTTTTTGTGTTGGGGGTTTTTTAAATTTTTAATTTATATATATTTATAATACTCGTGTCCTAATAGTCGTCTTAAGCGCGGCTGCTACGCTAGAGGTCTTGGGTTTGATTCCCGGGTCGAGCAAAAAGTCACCATCATCATCATCATCATATCAGCCGCAGAACGTCCACTGCTGGACATAGGCCTCCCACATACATATAAAAAAAAAACCGGTTGGAAGCGGCCTGCATCCAGCGTCTTCCTGTGGTCTTAACCAGTATGGTAGGTATGTTGTCAAAGTAAAAACATTTATTTCAATAAGACCATTTACAGGCACTTTTGAATTGCTGGCCCCCTATTACATGGGACCTAAATATAACGGTGAACTGTGGGTGTACATTAGTACACCTCTGCCTAACCCTTCGGGGAATACAGGCGTGATGGTTTTTTGAATTGTCAAGAAGTTACAGTTTAAAGTTGGAACTAGTTGCTCGTTCAAAAATATAGGTCTATATAGAAAAGAACGAGCAAGAAACTCCATGGACACTTTTTTCCTTCAATTTGTTATTGCTATGTATTTATAAAAAAATAGAGATTGAAAAAATTGAATTGATTGAAATTTGAGATTTATAAAAAATGTTGACTTTTTCATCTAATTTTATAATTTTGCTTGCTAAGTTATCCTAGCTAAACATGTTTGTACCATATAAATTTGTATTTAACACCATTTTATACCATGTTTACACAAATAAATATTTTATTATTATTTTATTTATTTATTTATATAATTTTGGTTAGATAGTAAGTTCCTTATTAGGTTAAGTTAATCAATTTGAATCGTTTCTCCGAGACTCGTTAAGCTTCATTGCCTCGTCGCTTTTCTGGTGGTCTCCACTGTTGATTCTAACTTTCAGAAGTTGTAGTGGATAGAAATAGTATGGCAGGCCTGCCGTGCGATTCTCTAACATATTTCAACGCTGCGCTTGACGTCGAGCTCGTCGAGGACACTACTGTCAAATCAACTTTACGCACAACGCATAGAGTTGATTTTACTGAAGTTTCGTCAACCAGCTCGACGTCGAGTTGTCGCACGGCTGTCCTATACTTGTCCAATTGTAATGAATGTTATACAGCGTTCTTACACATCAGTGTGCAACGAGCCTGTTATCGCTACGTATCAGTGTGTTATCGCTTTGCATGTTACTGTATCTATAGATATCTGTCGACGCCCGACGGGTTTAACATATCCAATAAGTTCCGTACGTCAATATAGTACTTAGTCATGTACTGATCGTCAAGATATTGTACCACTTCTAGACGCATAAAGTGTTTGGAAAAATAATAAATTGTTAAAAAAGACTGACCTTTTTGAGCAACTTTTTTTATTTCGTTGGATGGCAAACAAGCCGACGGCCCGCCTGATGTTAAGTGGTCACCGCTGGCTATAGACATCTGCAACACCAGAGACCTTGCAAATTCGTTGCCATCTCAGAGACAAAGTAGAAATGTTTCATGTGCCTGTATTATTACACCGGCACCCATACCCTTCAAACCTGAACACAGCAATGAGCAGCATTGCTGTGTTCAGGTTTGAAGGGTATGTTTGTGGCAAAAATAAGTATGGTGGTTGTACTTCCCGGGCGAGCTCCTTCACAAAGAGCCCTAGTACTAAGTAGGAGATACTATAGATAAGATTCTTGCACCGTCTAGAAAATAAACAAGTTTGAGTGTGGGATACAAAGTTACTCCCTGGGTTCGATTCTAAAGGCTATTGCTATTGCCATTGAACAATTTTATCAGGATTTACGGAACAGGATCTCGAAATCTGGAATTTCATTCAAATTATGATTTAAAAAATAACAGAAAATATGAGAGTGTACTGTGAAGGTTGCATACCACTGAAATCTGGCTGAAAAGTTGCACTTTATTCAAGCACTCAGGCGAATTCCTGAAGAGATTCGAATTTTAAATAACAGACGATTGTATTTTGTTTTTATATATAAATAATGGTCAGTTGTTAGCAATTTAACACAATTACAGTTACAATTTGTCTACATTACAGAAGTTTCTTCTAAAATTCGTTCTTTCCATTCAAATGACGTGTTTAATATGTTTAAAGGTATGTACGCAAGGAAATAGATATGTTTTATGTACTTATACTTATGTTTTTAGGATTTTACATAGTAATCCTACTACTATTATAAAGGCGAAAGTTTGTATGTATGGATGTATGGATGTATGGATGTATGGATGTTTGTTACTCTTTCACGCTTAAACGGCTGAATGGATCTGGATGAAATTTGGCACAGATAGATTATAGTCTGGAATAACACATAGGCTACTTTTTATCCCGGGAAAATGTACGGTACCCGTAGGATAACACATCAACTGTGACGCGGACGAAGTCGCGGGCAGAAGCTAGTTTATTCATATATTACTATGGAGAATTTTAATTATTTCGCACTTGTGTACAATTTAATTTATTGATATAATTGCATTTCGTTCTTTTTTTTATTGTCAATTTTTGTTGTGTTACTCTCGTACCGAAGGCCAGGACCGAATGGTTTGGTGTTATAATGCACCATGACATTCGGTCCTGCGAGCTGCGTAATAACTCTGTCTAGCCGTTTCAAAGTTTCGTTCTGCATCTTAACTATATTATTGTTAATGCGAAAGTAAGTTTGTTTGTAAAAAAAGAAAGAAAAACCATTTATTCCCGCGAAAGCGACGCACAACACAAAAATAAAATTAAAAAATAACAAAAACAATAATCTATATGCGCCACTACCGCGCGAAAAGGCTGACGCTCAGCATAAAGCCGTGGCCCGTGCACGAGACACGGAACCACAGCGCTGGTACACGCCTAAACAACTGAACCAATTATCCTGAAATTTCTCATATACGTTTTCAGGTGTACAGAAACAGACATAGAGTACTTTTCATCCCGAGAAAAACAACAATAACGTTCTTACGATCATATGTAGATGGCGCCACGTGTCGTTTCGAATCATGACTAAATTAATAAAAAAACGGTAATTTAAAAAACTAAAAAACCCGACTGCTTTTCTAAGTATTGATGAAAAAGCCCTAAAACAAGAAAATCGTTGTACCCGATTGCACTTAAAATTGTAGCAGTCGGGACTAGGGATTGCAATCCGGATACTTCGAAATCCGAAAACAACTGAAAAATCCGGATTTTCTCGCCTTTTTTAAATCCGGATTTTAAGACTCAAATTCGATTTTTTCGGATTTCAGTCAAAACTGATTATAACGCATAATAATTGTAATTAATTTTGATTATAATAATAATTTTGATTGTAATTAATCGGTATATCGATATTACCTACTTTAATGCAAAAACTAAGACAAAAAATTAAATAAAAAAATATTGGTGCATTGTTACAAGACAAAATAAACTTAAAAGTACTTCATATTATGGTATGCTATTCTAAGTTATAGCGAACTGCATGCGACTTCGTACGCGTTGCTTATTTCACCCGCCATAAGTTACGTCTTTGGTTAATGCTCCGCTCCCGTGGGTTGTAGCATGATGTTATATAGCCTATGTTACTCGGGAATAATGTAGCTATGTATTGGTAAAAAATTGGTAAAATTGGTCCAGTCATCTGAAGCTTATTTTTTACAAAAAAACAAATCTTACCTCTTTATAATATTATTAGTAATTAGTATAGATATGGTGTGACAATTTATTTATAAAAGAAATGTGTTATAAAATATATGGCAGTCCCCATAATAGGCAGCGCCCGTACCTTGAGGGCTAGAGTTGCTTAAATTAATTTTTAAATCAAGACTTTATATGAGATTGAACAAAGCAATCTAATTTTCAACTTTTTATAAGTTAAAATAAAATATGGAATAAATAACAAAACAAAAAAAAAGTTGTTTTACAATGTTAAGGTGTTTAGTAGCGCGGGGAATACGTGTAATGAGGTGTGTGGGTGTGATGGTAAAATGAAATGTGATTGTAAATATTGTAATAGTGAGATGAGATGTGTGCTGGTGAAATGGTGTATGTGTGTAATATTGAGATTAGGATTATTTTGAGTAGGAACTTGTGTAGGAGCACATGTATGAAATTTTTTGTTGATAATTTAGCAATTTTCGGTTTAATTGTATGACAGTGAAAGAAACCAGCTTTTTGTGGTTATTCTACATGAATGGGAGGTGAGATCTTTGATATCACAGTACTTACTTGCTTTATTGTAGATATGTGTGACTAAATAAAAGGGGCACCGTCTGGCCTGTTAGCATTATGAAGAGGGACATGTAGAATACGTTTCGAGAGTAGGTTATGGTAGTTAACTCTATTTTTTATGGATTTGTGAACATGCACTGAGAATAAAAAGCTGAAAAGCTTTCTACGCATCACTTTGATAACAGCTCTTTGAGCTCTTTCGATTTCAATAAAAGTGCTTTTCCAGCTCCTCCCCACTGGAGTGCTGGAGTACCAATGTTTAAGTACAGTTTATGTTATGTAATGATTATGTAAATTTATAACGAGAAAATTACTGATACCCAAAATTTATTGATTATTTTAGTTGTTTTTATTCTGTCGAGCTGTGAATTGAGCCAATTCATGCAGATTTTAATTAATTTTTACTATTTTATATAAATTTTATCAAAATAACTTAAAACACCAAAAACTTCGAAAACTCCGGATAATCCGGATTTTAATCGGACGAGAAATTAGAAATCCGGTTTTGAAAAAACTCCGGATTTTGCAATCCCTAGTCGGGACCCATTCTGGACCATCTGCAATGTAATATAGGTATGTGCTCTCAATACACTAAGCCTCCATTTCTAGAATGGGTCCCGACTGCTACAATTTTAAGTGCAATCGGGTACAACGATTTTCTTGTTTTAGGGCTTTTTCATCAATACTTAGAAAAGCAGTCGGGTTTTTTAGTTTTTTAATTTAAATTACCGTTTTTTATTTTTTACTTTTTTTTTAATTTTTAATATACCCCCATTGTCACTTTCACAGTAAATACGAATCTAATGACACCTCTCAAGCTAAAATCCATCGAGCCGTTCAGGCTGTAGAGCGATCCAAACATTTAAATTTGGCGCCAAAAATCCGCCATTTTGTTTTTTCATTTTGATATAGCCAGTGTCACTCTCACAGTAAATACGAATCTAACGACACCTTTCAAGCTAAAACCCATTGAGCCGTTCAGGCTGCAGAGCGTGCCAAACAATTATACATACATACATACATACAAACATACCCTCGAAAAACATAACCCTCCTTCTGTCGCAGTCGGGTAAAAATAATACACCACGCGGTCGAAGTCGCGAGCAGAAGCTAGTTAACCTACAGACACATCCATGTGACACCCAATGAGTGCGACGCTCCTGACCTACTCACATGACCCACTTCCGAAGCGTCCCAGGTGTCTGTTGAGTCGTGGGATTGCGTTGCTTTAGCGGTAATATTTTGTCATACATGTTGTGTTTAGGTAAAAATATTCATTAGGGTAGGTAACTTACATTTATTTGTTTAAGGTTTTGATAAACATCAGAAAAAAAAACAGTTTTATTGCACCTTTTTTTTTTAAGGACGGGAAATCGTCAAATAACTTCCCCCGCCCTGGGCGGGGCGGGAGGGAGTGTCAGACTTTTACTGACTAAAACCCGTCTATGTTCCTTTCATGTGCCCTTTGCGTTCCGGGGGCGCGGTATCTCTTTCGAACAACCCGCAGCCCCGGCAGGCATCGGCCCTCAGTGGCCCCATCCAAATTTGCTGACATCTCTTTCAGGCGCGCGTGGAACACGAACGCGCCGTCGACACGGTCTGTCGTTATTCAGTGAACATACGGACGGTGAGCTACCCATTGCTCACCGTCCACAAACCCGCGTCTACGGTGGCCGGGAGTCGTCTCGTGGCTCCCGACGTCCGGAGCGTCTACCGCGGCGTTTTATTGCACCTCCGCTAGCCTTCTAATTTCCAAAGTCCAAGTCAAAGTTAAAGTCAAAATATTTATTTCAACTAGGCCATTTACAGGCACTTTTTAATTGTCAAGAAGTTACAGTTTAAAGAAGCGAAATCGAGTATCAGGGCCTTGTCGAGCTTCGGTGCCTCGGCGCTTTTCTGTCGGTCGGTCGCCACTGTCAATTCTGGCTTTCATGAGTTTCAGTGGGAAGAGAGCGGTGATATTGTCCTAATTAAAAAGAAATACATGTGAGAAAAATATGTGATTATCATTACATTAGCTATAGCTATATAAAGTACTACCGATCTGCCCGGGACTTCGTTCACGTGGCTTATTCACCCGCGTTAAGTTATGTCTTTGGCTACTGCTCCGTTCCCGCGGGTCGTAGCGTGATGTTATGTAGCTTATGTTACTCAGTAATAATGTAGCTAGCTATTGGTAAAAAACTGATTAAAATCAGTTTCGAAGCTAATTCGGTACAAATGAACCTACAAACAAAAAAATCTTTCCTCTGGTTAATATTAGACTAGATAATAATATCTAAATATCTGTATTGCGGAGAATGACGTTGATAAACATTCGCTGTTGCATGATTTTCAGTAACAGTTAAATTATTTTAAACTAGCGCCATCTAGTAAGTAATAGCTGTTTTAGTAACAGCGCTGTTTTTTTAAGTAGTATGCATATAAACCAATAGATGTCACTTTGTTAAACTTCACAAAATTGATATTTTTCATTATTAACCATTTATTGGTGAATGAATTTAAATGTTAATTGTGACCTAGGATATTAACAGAATTCTTAAACCAACGTCAATTTTTTCAAGAAACATTAGATAACCTTGTCATGGCTGGTGTTCACGGCTAAAATCTTAGTCAAGGTCAAACATTTGCAATTTTTTTTACAGTTCAAACAACTACTTCACCTACAACTAAAGTAACAAAACCCACCCCGACATTAATCTAAAAAAAAACCTTCAAAAATATCATGTTCTACAAAATGACCTTGGCCAAGGCCGTGTCCTCGGTCCAAGGTCTCTTGGCCTCGCTACGAAGGTCGCCCTTGGCAGGATATCGCCATTGAACTTGCGACAGAAACCTTGGCGTGAAGGTCGGTGACGCTTCTGCGAATATTTTTAGCACAAACGTATTGATAATGTGTTTCCGATGACGATGCAAATGACGTACAAGATATAACGTGGAACAATCTATTCTTATATAGCAAAGCTGAAGAGTTTGTTTGAACGTGCCGATTTCTGAACTTAAAAGTCAGATTTGAACACACATACCAACACGCCTGTATTCCCCGAAGGGTTAGGCAGAGGTGTATCAATGGACACCCACAGTTCGGCGGTCCGTTTTAGGTCGTTTTAAGTCAGATTGGAAAAAAATTGTAGATGGTAGCCATAACCAGATTCATGAGTAACAGTTTAAGCTATAAGACACCATGCTACAAACCGCAGGAGCGGAGCAGTAACCAAAGACTTTACTTAAAAAGAAACACGAGGATGAATTCGCGGGCAGAAGCTAGTGTTAAATATGAAAGAACAATTAATCCTATTAGTCAATTGCGTTGAATAAGCAACAACATAAGTATCTACATAATAAATGCGAAATATTATTTTACTATTATTTTAACTGCTCCGTTGGTCTCGTGGTCGCAAGTGCGACTGCTGTGCAAGGGGTCCCGGGTTCGATTCCCGGGTCGAGCAAAAAGTGTTATTGGGTTTTTCTATGAAATTCTCAGTAATAGCTCGGAGTTTGGATTTGTGCCCGGTTAATGGCAATAGGAGATGGATGAAGAATGAATGAATGGCAATGGTCAATGATGAATGAGAGAATGGCATGGGAGGGACCTAAATATACCGGCGAACTGTGGGTGTCCATTGGCACACCTCTGCCTAACCCTTCGGGGAATACAGGCGTGATGGTATATATACATGTATATATATTATTTTACTTTAAATGAAACGAGTAAGTAGCTACAGAACAAGGCCGTAATAACACAAATCGAATTTGAGAAAGAGATTCAAGTGATACTACTCGTAGTAAGAGTGACAAAGACAACGCCTTACAAAGTCGAACTTTGTCTAAAAGCCGAATAATTTAGACGACATGTTTAATGTCGCCGTGTAGTATTTTGAATTAAATTGTCTTACCTTACTTAATCCATTACAATGATTACCAAAATTACTTTGATGGCTCAATTTATATATTTCTATAGATTATTGTATCAATCGTGTACTAAGAAGCTACTATTTGTGTACAATTTAAAATGAGAAACTTTGGTAACATCGAAGAAAAGAAAACTGTAAACCGCCTTCTTAATAATGTACTCGACAAAGATGTGCAGGCGATGCTGTGGCCTTTGACTCTGATGCAATTCATTTCGTTTTCTCCTAAATATTGCATCAAAAATAATTGTATAACTCCTAATGGTCTCATCTTCGCACTTTACTCAATAATCGGAGCGTTGATATTTATGTCTATATACGTTTTCCGAACCTGCATGGTGACCCAACACAAAAAAGAAATGGAACTTACTAACTTCTTGACTGACACCGCCATTCTTGACTGCGTCTACTACTGTATTGGATTCATCATTAATTTCGTCATTGGGATCACTCAGTCAAAAAACAATATCAAGTTCGTGGTACTATTTCAAAGAGTGCACAGATTACTGAACAATAAAACTAGTTTTAACCGCTTCACCATTTGGAATTGGATTACAGTGATCATGGCTTTCAGCTACAACTTTATCATCTTCGCGTATTATAACATACAGCTGCCTTTACCGTGGTATTATTTCCTTGTTGGTTACCTTTTCGTTGTTTTTGACTTTAATGTGGTTTATGCTACTCGACTCATGAAATTGTTGGAAAGAAAACTTAAATTGTGGAATATTCAAGCTTTAAATTCTATTGACACAGAAGAGAGTCGTGGTGAAGATTTCAGCAAGAGAATGTTTCAAGCGTATGTTGATATACTAAAGTGTTATGACATTCTGAAAGTTTGCTTCCAGACGTTAGTAAGTAACTTAACTCACAATGCATGTTTTATGAGAAAAAATCTCAAAAATATCATCATTATCATCATCGAATCAGCCACAGGACACCACTGCTGAACATAGGCCTCCCCCATAGATTTCCAAAAGGACCGATTGGAAACAGCCTGCATCCAGTGTCTTCTTGCGGTCTTAATCAGTTAAGAATCTTAATCTCAAATTTGTTACTCCACTGCAAGAGAAAAGCCTTTTTTGTTTCCTTCATTTCCTTATTTCTACATTTTGCTGTATACGGTTTTTTTTATTCCAGATTCTGTATTATATTATAGAGGTGTCTAGGCTTAGACTTTATGTGTGTTAGGTCTGTGTTGATAGGAGCTGAAAGAGAACTCGTAGACTTCTTGAATACATTTATTTCCTGAAAACCTTTCACTTTTTACAACTTTAGGATTTCTTGAATATGCGAAATATACGAGTAATTATACAATGCAATGGTCGTAGCTCGTAATGACCGCGGCGCGAGTCCTTTTATAACCTACGTCGGGTGGGTGGGGGGAGAGGTGAGTGCGCCCCGCACCTCGCCGTCCTGAGCTTTAACATACTCCCCCCGTTGAAGGTCGCACCTTCAACTTTCCTTCATCCTGCTCGAACAGGGGGCACAGCCGGTTGATGGCGCGACGCACAGTGCCACTCGCCGTCCTCACATCAGCTACTCTGGATACTCCATCGTTACCCTTGTGTAGGGTTTGTATACGTCCGATTTTCCATCTTAAGGGCGGCAGGTTCATTTCCTTGATAATGACCATGTCTCCAATGTTGAGGGAGACATCAGGTTTGCGCCATTTGGTCCGATGCTGAAGCTCAGTTATGTACTCGTGCTGCCACCTCATCCAGAAATGCTGCCTCATTTGATCTAACTGTTCGTATCTGTGGAGTCGACTTGAGTTAATGTCTGTCAACACTGGAGAGGGAAGAGCTATCAGCGGTTTGCCGACGAGGAAGTGCCCGGGAGTCAGGGGATGGAAGTCGTTGGGATCGGAGGACATGGGAAATAAAGGTCGGGAGTTCAAAATGGCTTCTATTTGGCAAAATAAAGTAGACAGTTCCTCATACGTTAAATGTCTATTCCCTAATATTCTTTTTAAATGGAACTTGGCCGATTTTACCCCGGCCTCCCATAACCCTCCAAAGTTCGGGGCATAAGGAGGAATAAATGCAAACTTCATGCCTTCATTAGAACAAAATTCAGTTAATTTATCCTTATTCTCTAATACAAATTTATTTAGTACATTACTGGCACCTAAGAAATTTGTCGCATTATCACAACATAATAAACAAGGTTTCGAGCGCCGAGAAATAAATCTCCTAAGGGACAATAGAAAGGCTTCGGTACTTAGGTCGCTCACAACTTCTAAGTGCAGTGCCTTAGTAGTAAAACAAACAAACACACACATATAGCATTTACTTATTTTACAACCGCGACCTTTCCTATCAGTTATAAAATAGGGCCCAGCCAAATCAACTCCGGTAGTATCGAAAGGCGTCCCTGGATTCAATCGCTGGTTGGGTAAGTTACCCATAATTGGCACTACAGACTTAAATCTAAATCGCTTACATACTATGCAATTATTTACTATACTCCTAGCTACCTTTCTTGCGTTTACCACCCAGTACTTTTCCCTGACAGATGATAACAATAACTGAGGGCCCGCATGAAACAACTTTAAGTGCTCATTTTCACAAATAAGCCTTGTTAATCGATGTTTATAATCTAAAACTAAAGGATGTTTTCTTTCATACGAGAGAGGCGAGTTCCTAAGCCGACCTCCTACGCGTATTACATTAAATTGCGAGTCCAAGAAGGGACTAAGAGATAAAATTCTACATTTATTATGTAACGGCTTATTATTCACTAATCTATTGTATTCATCACTAAATGAATCTAATTGCGCGAACTTAACTAAATACATCATACTATCATCTAATTCATCTGCCATTAAATAACTACAGGTGATTCTATTTTGCTTTACCTTTATTCTACAATTCCTAACAAATCTAAGCACGTAGGCCATTGCACGTTGTACCTTATGTAGTTTAGAATAACGCTCAAAGTCTATTAACGTGTTGTTAATGTTGACATATTTTACTAATGACCCTACGTGCTTAATTTCTGGTAACGTTATACTATTTAACATTTGATTGCCCACTTTAGGCCAATGAGATTCTGCTAAAGATAAAAAATGCGGACCACTCCACCATAATGTTTGTACATTTTTATTCAGTTGGTCTACTCCCCTAGAAATATAATCAGCGGGATTGTGTTCGGTTGGTACGTATCGCCATTCACAGTTCTTAGTTAAACAATTAATTTTCTGTACTCGATTTGCTACAAACACCTTTAATTGCTTAGGAGTCGCGCGCGATGTATTTAACCAACCAAGCACTATCATTGAGTCTGTCCAGTAAACACAACGAGTTATAGTACAACGCAAGGAGTGAGTCACCTTATTCCCCAACTCAGCGGACAACAGCGCGCCGCATAACTCGAGTTTAGGAATTGTTAAACTTTTTAATGGGGCAATCCTTGATTTCGAACAAAGTAACTGTACATGAATGTCTCTCTTTTGATTGATAGAACGCACATAGACACACGACCCGTATGCACACGCCGATGCATCCGAGAAAATATGAATTTCGATATTCAATACATCTTTACACATCACGTGTCTAGGTACCTCCATACAGCTTAAGGAGTTCATGGTTCTTATAAAATTATACCACATTTTTTTTATTTCATCATCTACTGGGTCATCCCATTCTAATTTGCATAACCATAATTTCTGTAAGATTAATTTAGCCTTGACAACAAATATACTTAAAAGACCTAATGGATCAAAGATTTTTGCAATTGAAGATAATATGGTTCGCTTGGTGATTTTTTCATGCACATCTACTTGTACTGAAAATTTAAACAAATCAGACTGAGGCGACCAGGTCAAACCTAGGGTACTAGTCACTGTTTTAAATTCGGTAAGTTCTTGTACTTCATTTAATTTATTTTCTACAAATAATTGATTGGCGTTCGATCGAAATTTTCGTAAATTAAAACAAGCTGAACTTAATTTTTTGGTAATTAATCTGCATATACGATTTAACCCTTCCTCCGTCTGATGTCCAGTTAGCAAATCGTCCATGAAAAAATCATGTTTAATTATATCTTTAACTTCGGGATCTTCACACTCATTAGATAATTGCAAGAGACAACGAGTACTTAAGTACGGCGCAGAAGCGGTTCCGTAAGTAATAGTATTTAATTTCAAATGTTTTACTGGTTCCTGTTCGTTCTCTCTCCATAATATCATCTGCAAATGCCTTTGACTCTCAGAAATTAATACTTGTCTATACATTTTTTCAATGTCTGAGGTTAGAACATAATTATGTTGTCTGAACCTGAGCAATATACTAAATAAGTCATCTTGAATGACCGGTCCCACCATTTGTATGTCATTTAACGAATACCCACTGCTGGTCTTTTCAGATGCGTTAAATACCACACGAAGTTTCGTTGTCTCGCTCTTTTCTCGAATTACCGGGTGATGTGATAAATAACATGCAAAGGCGGGTTTGCTAATCTCAGATAAGTGATTTAGATGTTCATATTCATTAATAAATTCTACGTAAGCACCTTTTACGGTAGGCTGCTTCTTAAACCGTCTTTCCAAATTCATTAAACGAGATTTAGCCTTCATATACGAATCTCCTAATACAGAAGGAGAAGTGTGGAAAGGCATTTTTACACAAAATCTGCCACTTTCAGTTCTATACGTATTTTTTATAAAGTGAGTTTCACAAAATTCTTCTTCAGTACTATACGGTAATTGATCTATACATATTACTTCTTCAACCTTCCAAAATTTCTCCAACTGTTCGCTGACGGTTCTAGCTAAATTACATTTTGCTTCACGATTAGGTATACAAATATCCACTGGACCCGTAACAAGCCAACCTAATTTTGAACTCTGCAATGTGGGAAGACCTTTACCTAATTTTACTTGTTGGCCTGTTACAAGTTCCCAAAACAAATCGGCTCCTATCAGTATATCTACCTCAGAGGGCTCATAAAATCTGCAATCTGCTAAATCTACCAATATGTTACCCGGAATATTTAATTTATTTGCATTTACCTTTACACTGGGCAACATATTAGTTATTTTAGGTAAAATCATACAATTTACTTCTACGGAAAAAATATTACGCAATGAGTTTATTACAAACTTACAACTTTCTGCCAATTGTATCTTCGTATTTCCTATACCATTGATATTAAAGTGATGATCTATCGGTTTGCAAGGTAATCCTAATTTATTACAAAAGCTTTCCGTTACTAATGAAATTTGACTACCTGAATCTAACAATACGCGGGCTACATAATAATTCTTTTTAACTTCGCTATAAACATTAACGAGCGCGGTTGACAACAACACATATTGAGTAGCAACGGTAGATAAGGAAACCGGTTCCGCGGACGTAGGCACCGCGGTGGCCGCGGCGGCCGGCAGATTAGTAGGTGTCGCTTCGCATCCATTCTGAGCCACTATTCCGACCGACGTCGATTTTGCCGCAGCCGTGTTGTCCTGGTTGAAAGGTACCCTGTTGCTACTGTTCTCCGATTGAGGTTTATTTCTATGCAATAATACGCTGTGTTTATATTTACAAATTTTACAACCAAATGATTTGCAATTATATGCTCGATGACCCGGTTTTAAACAGTTAATACATAATTTGTTCTTAGAAACAATCTCGTTTCTTTCTTCCAAACTCATAGAAATAAACTTCGTACATTCA
Organism: Caradrina clavipalpis; assembly: GCA_932526535.1. Taxonomy (NCBI): domain Eukaryota; kingdom Metazoa; phylum Arthropoda; class Insecta; order Lepidoptera; family Noctuidae; genus Caradrina; species Caradrina clavipalpis. Next base: position 12,631,100 of record OW052111.1, read on the forward strand.
AATAGGCGATGATCTTGTTTACAAACGACACAATTATTATGAAAACTACGGTTGTTACCAGCTTGAGCGGATGCAACAAAACTAGCTGCCTTCTCACTTTTTCTATTTGATGTACTTGGCCTTGCCGATTCTAGTACATCCGCTCGATCACGTAAGAACTTATAAAACTCATCGAGGGTAGGAACTTCTCCTAACGAACCTTTATGTTCCTCCCACTTTCTACTCGATGCACCATCCAGTTTGTTTGCGGTCAAGTGGATAATAACAGTATCCCAATATTCTACAGGCTGGCCTAATGTTTTTAAACCTCGCAAATTTTTAGTAACGTTATCGATCAGAAGACGCAACGATTTATCGGACTCTTTGGTTATACACTCCATATTAAACAATGATTTCATATGATTACTTATAAGAAGGCGTTTATTGTTATATCTTTGACATAATAAATCCCACGCTAAACGATAGTTATCAGAGCTAAACGTTAATGATTTAATAACTAAAGAGGAGCTACCCTCTAATGACGATCGTAAATAATGGAACTTATTTATTGGTTCAATGGAATCATTGTTATGGATTAATGCTTCGTATGTGTCTCTGTACTCTAACCATTGATTGTAATTTCCGTCAAATGTTGGTAATTTGATTGTGGGTAACTTTATCGAACCAGTAAATGAGCTCGCACTTTCGAAACTACCGGATTGCTTTGTATTGGGATGGGCAAGACTTTTTCTTCTTACATTATATTCGTCTATTTTATCCAAAACACACTGACCCTTAGAAATCAATACATAAAACTGACCTTCAATCTCAGAACGAATCTTCATTTGTTCCACAGGATCTTCCGATTCAATTTCAATTTCGGATTGTAAGTCGTCGAAAGTGGAGAAACACGCTTCTAATTTGGATAATCTTAACCTTAACTCGGAAAGGAGATTGAGCAACTTACTATGGCACTTGGTTGCGCAACTTTTTACACAGTATAGTAGTGAAAATTGGACACAAATAAGGGGTAGTGTCATACTTTAAAACAAGGTTAAATTCAAAATTAAATATTGTGGGGTTTTTGAAAAATCCATGTACGTAAAATATTGACCATGGAATCCGTTGCCTCTCTGATTTGGCGTCTAGGCAGCGGGTGTGCTAATAAAAGAGAACAATTCACACAGCGCGACATGCTTTAAGTCTAGAACAAATCACCGTGGACGTAAAAACGTTCTAACAATTCACTTCGCAGCACACGCACAAAAAGAGTCAAATTGCTCGATGTAGTAGATAGACGTGGAGCCTCCACGTCTATCTACTACATCGAGTTGAGTTTTAGGATTCGTCCACGGTGGAGGAATCCTAAAACTCAACTCGACACGAATTTATATTTATTAGCAGATAAAAGCTAAAAACAATATTCTCGCCTTAACCCGCAGATGACACGGTAAGTAAACAAAACAGAAAACACGATTTTGTTTGACATTTGACATATCATCGAATAGTGTTGTGCCACAACAATAGACTAAGGGGCATCATAACATTATCGATTATATCTTAATTGTTTTATTTTTGCCTAGAAATTGTTTTTTAACGAAAGAAATAGTACCATAATTAAAGAATAATAATAATGACAACTCTTAATACTTTTTAGTTGCGAATGTAGATTTTTTGTTGTCCTATGATTTATGTTAGTGTTTAATCGATCGATTATAATTGAAAAAGGAGTCGCTTCACTATTTTGGAAGGAATGACGTATTTATTGTATTAAATTATTAAATACTAAATAAAATGAAAATAGAAACTCCACAAATGATTTCAATGAATTTAAGTAAAAAATCAATAAAAATAATATTATGAATTATACATTAACTCAAATGGCCATACGCGTCAAAAAGTGAATCTATTCGTGCTCAATCTCCTTTGCTGATCCGTTAATTCATCTAAAGTGGTAATGTCCTCTAGATAACCTTTAAAAATTGTTAATCTACCTTTTATGTAACTTCTCCTTTTTATTGGATCTGCAATTTTCCTAGAGGCTACAGACATTGTTTACAATACGAAAAATACTACGTTGTGTTATATATACAGAAATGAATAATACCAGGTTCTTTATTTGCAACAGGATATCAGAAACTTCTCCAATAATTTGCCAAATAATCTGCACACGGGACTAAGAAGTGGGTAGGTAGGGAAAAATATGGAACGGGCTCACCTCGTGGCGTTTAGCTAATCCTTGTTACTACTCTCTCTTCCCTTCTTCCTTTAATTCCTTTTTATCTTTGTCCTTTAAATGTCTTCCTTTTTACTTTGCTCAATCTCCGATATCCTGGTCACGGCACCAAAATGTCTAGGCTTAGACTTTATGTGTGTTAGGTCTGTGTTGATAGGAGCTGAAAGAGAACTCGTAGACTTCTTGAATACATTTATTTCCTGAAAACCTTTCACTTTTTACAACTTTAGGATTTCTTGAATATGCGAAATATACGAGTAATTATACAATGCAATGGTCGTAGCTCGTAATGACCGCGGCGCGAGTCCTTTTATAACCTACGTCGGGTGGGTGGGGGGAGAGGTGAGTGCGCCCCGCACCTCGCCGTCCTGAGCTTTAACAAGAGGTATACCTCCACTCCTTTATTTACATTGAAGGGGCTATTCAAATGTTGAGCATTGGCCTAAGAGAAAATAGAATAGTGAGTATTATTTTATTATCTTCAGCTTGTTCTTTCTGGTCCTGCCACGATGCTATGTTATTGGTGGTTCACTTTTCATCAACTCCTTTTTCAAGGTCTTTTTAGATTCCCATTTATTCTATCCATCTAGGTCATCAGGTAAACCTCAGGTCACCGTGTAGGTCACTACCGAAGGTTTTCCTGTTACAGTTTGACACAAGTCGAGGAATGCTAGCCATACTGTGCTGGCTGGTGAAGGATTTGACGTGGCTATCGATGTTCATGCAGCGATGTGACGCGTTCTACTTAGCTGTTCGAAGTGTTCGAGACTCTTGCGCACTCACATTGAAGTCAAATTGTGCTGGTATATAATTTTAGACTATATTTATTTTGTTATTTAGCCTACAATGTCCGACTGCCGGGCAAAAGCCTCCCCCATGCAATTAAGTAGTATTTTCTTACGCCACCTCGAAGCAGCTCTATCGATGCTAGTCTAGTCATCTCGCCACCTCTTTGTCGTATGCAGTTCAAAATAAGTTAGTAGTCTATGTAAATCTATAGGGGAGGCCTATGTCCAGCTATGGACGTTCTGCGGCATATAATGATGACGATGAAGTAAGTAGTAATTCAAACGTATCTCAATTGCCAGACGAGGAGAGGAGACTGTACAAGAACGTGCTGCGTTTACACCGAGCGTCATTCAGCAAGATGCGTGTGTGTGGGCTGTTCTACGCAGACGCGGCGCTGCAGCTGAGTCTGATGAGCCTTCTCGCCAACTACACCATTGTGTTGCTGCAGTTCGAGTTCTTGTAAGCTTAATTAAAAATTGAATTTTGAAAAAACATCTGGCTAGTATTTTTTTCTCATTACTGAGATATTTTAAGCGAAGTACCAGTCATTCTATCTAGTAATTCATTTGAACACTCTTTATTTTCATATCCGGTAACCATGCCCGCTTGTGTAGAGTAAAATAAATTTCTAATCTGTCTAAGTAATTATAATAATGTTTTCCCTTTTTAATATATGAGCAAAATTACGTTAATGTACAGTAAATACGTCATATTGACTATTCCATCATTCGTGTACTAGGAAGCTATCGTTAACGATCTATTAAAGATGAGAAACTTCCGTAACATCGAGCAAAATAATCCTGTGAACAGTGTTCTAAATAATGATGTAATCGACAAAGATGTGCAGGCGATGCTGTGGCCTTTGAATCTGATGCAATTCATTTCGTTTACTCCTAAATATTGCATCAAAAATAACTGTTTATCTCCTAATGGTTTCATCGTCGCACTTTATTCAATGTTCGGAACATTAATATTTATGTCTGTATACGTATTCCGAACCTGCATGGTGACCCAATACAAAAATGAAATGGAATTAACTAACTTCTTGAGTGACACCGCCATTCTTGACTGCATTTACTATTGTATCGGATTAATCATTAACTTCATCATCGGGATCATTCAATCCAAAAACAGTATTAAGTTCGTGTTACTATTTCAAAGAGTGCACAGATTACTGAACAATGAAACTAGTTTCAATCACTTCATCATTTGGAATTGGATTACAGTGATCATGGCTTTCAGCTACAACTTTACCATATTCGCTTATAATAACGTACACCTACCTTTACCGTGGTATTTTTTACTTTTTGGTTACCTTATCGTTGTTTTTGACTTTAATGTGGTTTATGCTACTCGACTCATGGAGTTGTTGGAAAGTAAACTTGAACTATGGAATATTCAAGCTTTGAAATCCATTGACACAGAAGTGAGTCGTGGTGAATATTTCAGCAAGAGAATGTTTCAAGCGTATGTTGATATACTAGAGTGTTATGATATCCTGAAAATTTGCTTCCAATCTTTAGTAAGTAATTTAACTCCAGTGCATGTTTTATGAGAAATTGCCATGGCCGATCTGTAAGTCATTAAGTAGACTCCGAACTCAGGTCGGTCGGAGCATAGACAATATGTTCAGGTGGGGATTCAGTGATGGTAGCGACTTGAGCTGTCTGTGCGGTACAGCACATACGATGGCCCATCTTACATCGTACCCTGCATGACCTAACAGCTGCACGCAGGAAGACTCAATGACTGCCACCGACAACGCAGTCAAAGTGGCCAAATTCTAGGCCGCATCAATATAATTTATAATAATAGTATATATTATTTATTATAATATAGTTCGTTATCGAAACGCTAAGAAGAAGATAAGAAAAGTTTTAAAAAGATGTTTAATGGTTAATATTTCTTACTCCACTGCGAGAGCAAAGCCTTTTTCATTCTCTTCGTTTTTCTATTTCTACGTTTTGCTGTATTTAAGGAATTCCATCTCCACTCTCACAGTTACAAAGTGATACAATATAATATTATTATAAGCATGTTCTTCTTCTTCAAGATTTCTCTCTGTGTCTTTCTCAATTGAATTAATGTCTAATGTTACTTCATCCTTTTTCAGATTCTGTATTATATTATAGAGGTATTCCTCCACTCTTTTATTTACATTGAAGGGGCTATACAAATGTTGAGCATAGGTCTAAGAGAAAATAGAATAGTGAGTATTTGTTTAATTATTTTCGATTTCTTTTTCATGTTCCTTCCGCGGTGCTCTGTTACTTGTGGTCCACTTTTTATCAATCTCCTTTTCCAACTTTCTTTTAGATTCCCATTAATTCAATTCATGATTCATTCGAGGTTGTGGGTTCGCAACCGGGCAATGGCAAGTATCAATGTGACTTTATCTAATTCATATGTACTTTCTAAGTTTATCTTACATATCACCGACTTCGGTACCATGTCAGAGGCCCGTGAGGTGGTTTAGAAACTCTAGACACTAGGGTGTGGGGTCGTAACACCTTACTGCCCACACGATTAAGATGAAGATTCAATTTATCCAGGTTATCAGATATCTAATACCCAACGTGTTTCTGTTACAGTATGATTCAAGTCGAGGAATGCTGTGTATACTGTGCTGGCTGGTGAAGGATTTGACGTGGCTAACGATGTTCATGCAGCGATGTGACGCGTTCTACTTAGCTGTGCGAAGAGTTCAAGACTCTTGCGTACTCATATTGAAGTCAAATTATTCTGGTTATACAATTAACAACATGTAGATTATTTCATCTGAAAAAAAAATGATGGTAACTATTAAAAATATATCTCAATTACCAGACGAGGAGAGGAGACTGTACAAGAACGTGCTGCGGTTACACCGAGCGTCACTCAGCAAGATGCGTGTGTGTGGGCTGTTCTACGCAGACGCGGCGCTGCAGCTGAGTCTGATGAGCCTTCTCGCTAACTACACCATCGTGTTGCTGCAGTTTGCGTTTTTGTAAAATAAGCTGCATTAAAAATATAATAATTATTACAAAAAGGTCTTGCTATTTTTTTTTTCTCACCACGGGGCATTTAAAGCGAAGTACCAGTCACCTTATCTTGTAATTCATCTGAACACTTTTTAGTTTCATATTAGGTCACACTTGTGTAGACTAAAATAAATTTCTAATGTGTCTAAGTAAAGTAACTACCATAATGTTTTCCCTTCATAATTTATGAGCAAAATTACGTTAATGTAAATAAATACGTATATTATCGACTATTGCATCATTCGTGTGTGGAAGCCCTGACTGGGGGCCTTAAAGTAATTTTTGGCCACCTCAGGCTAATTCGGTTAAGCAGTTTCAACCTTATAGTACGAGAGCCCACGACCAAAACCATGTCTCATAGCAATACGGCAAAAACCCTATAAAATCGTTAGATTGTATGATTCTGAACCCGACTAGGTGTGTAGTAACGGTCGAAAGTGTAGCAACTGCGTGGGAGGCCATTTCTGCTGTGTCAAAAAAAAAAGACAGTCGGTATTATAGCAATACGTCTGATAGTGAAAATGTACATAGATTTTATAATTGTATTACGAAAAAGTTTGTTTTCAGACATTTTGCGCGTAGCATATAGCCTGAGCGCATTTTTGAAAATGTCAACAAATTTAGCCGACCTGTATCATAGCAATACGGATAATTTTTTTTTCAACTTTTCGTATTGCTGCCATGATTACCAAAAACCTGTTTTCAGACACTTTAAGTGTAGCATATACTCCCAAAAACGAAATTTGTGCGACTCCTTTTGTGCGATTTATTTCAGTCCTTCAACTTCAATGTTACGGTTTCAGGTAAATTCTTTGTTAATTATCATCTAATAAATTCAGGGTCGCAACGTATTCATTGGTTTGTAACAGAAAATTCAAGATGCCTCAATACGATTTTTAAATGATATCTGAGTATCGAAAAGTTGTCTGATAGAGAAGGTGCTACACTTAATTTGTCTGATATAAATTTTTTGCACATGTGGATAACTTATTTTATCATGTCCAACAATTTTCAGACATATTGCTATGATACCGATCGGTAAAATTTGTTAACATTTTCAAAACGGTCTCAAAATTTAATGCGTTCACATTTCCGTCTGAAAATTGTTTTATTCGCATCAAATAACCAAAATTTACTAATAAAAAAGATTTTCAGACGTATTGCTATGAGACATTTTTTTTGTCTCATTTTTAATTTTTTTAAGTGATTTTACGGGTTTGCGCTACACCACTAACGTCTGAAAAATATGTTTCCGGTATCTCTGAACTATCATTCAACTACAGTCTGCAAATCAGACATATTGCTATGATGCAGTTCGGTAAAATTCTTTGACAATTTTGAAAATTCGGTCAGATCAAACGCTACGCGGAAAATGTCTGATATTGGTATTTTCGAGTTCAGGATAATCGTATCTATCGATTTGATGCGGTTTTGACCGTATTGCTATGAGACAAAAATTTTGGTCGTGGGCTCTCGTACTATTAGAAAGATGATGTGCAGCGAGTGGTCATCCAAAAAAAAAATCGTGTGCGAAGAAGCTATCGTTAGCGATCTATTAAAAATGAGAAACTGCCGTAATATCGAACAGAATAATCCTGCGAACAGTGTTTTAAATAATAATGTAATCGACAAAGATGTGCAGGCGATTCTGTGGCCTTTGAATCTGATGCAATTCATTTCGTTTTCTCCTAAATATTGTATCAAAAATAATTGTATAACTCCTAATGGTCTCATCTTTACACTTTATTCAATAATCGGAGCATTGATATGTATGTCTATATTCGTTTTCCGAACCTGCATGGTGTCCAAATACAAAAATAAAATGGAAATACGTAACTTCTTGATTGACACTGCCATTTTTAACTGCGTTTATTATTGTATCGGATTCATCACTAATGCCGTCATCGGGATCATTCAATCCAAAAACAATATTAAGTTCGTGTTACTATTACAAAGAGTGCACAGATTACTGAACAATGAAACTAGTTTCAATCGCTTCATCATTTGGAATTGGATTACAGTGATCATGGCTTTCAGCTGCAACTTTATCATCTTCGCGTATTATAACATACACCTATCTTTACCGTGGTATTATTTACTTGTTGGGTACCTTTTAGTTGTTTTTGACTTTAATGTGGTTTATGCTACTCAACTCATGAAATTGTTGGAAAGTAAACTTGAATTATGGAATATTCAAGCTTTAAATTCAATTGACACAGAAGAGAGTCGTGGTGAAGATTTCAGCAAGAGAATGTTTCAAGCGTATGTTGATATACTAGAGTGTTATGATATCCTGAAAGCTTGTTTTCAGCCATTCGTAAGTAACTTTTGCTCCAATGCATGATTTATGAGAAAAGTTTTTTTTTTTAATAGAACCAAAAATAATTTGAATTTTGAAATATTTGTAAAATAATAGCTTTCATCGTTTTTCTAAATTTTGTACAGTTTTATAACTTTTTATTTCTGTAAATGGAAGTATTTTTTTGCGAAGTATGTATTCCTCAGTTTCTCAGTGGGACAATCATATTATTATAAGCTTGTTCATCCAGTTCTCTATCTGTGTCCTTTTCGATAATTAAATTGATGTTTAATGTTATTTAAATCCTTTCAGATTCTATATTATATTACTGAGGTATTCGTCCATTCTTTCATTAACATCGAGGGGGCTATTCAAATGTGGAGCATAGGCCTAAGAGTGAATAAATTAGTAAGTGTTCGTTTATCATTATCTGTTTGTTCTACTTGTCTCTGCCGCGGTGCCATGTTACTTGTGGTCGCGGCAAATTATGTTACTTCTGACAACCGATATTTTTCATCAATCTCCTTTTCCAACTTCTTATGTTCCTTTTTATTTTATTTATCTGTAGACCCTCTTCATCTGACAATATTTCATATTTTTAGTCTAACTACTACTTTTATTTTATTTCGTTGTGTCAGATTAAATGTGTTAGATCCAAAACTTGCATACTATAAATCATGTTATCCATTGGTGACCACGTTTAGGCAAACGTAGTGTGGGATATTCTGCTGTACGGTGGACCGATGATTTAAAGAAGGTGGCGGCCAGCGGATAGATTTAGGCTGCCCAGGACCAGAATGGCGCTCTTTGGGAGAGCCTAAGTTCAGCAGTGGATGGCTATAGGCTGAAATGATGATGATTAATCACATTATGAATATTGCGTTATAAATTTTTATTCAAAAAACAACAAGTGTGACACGCTTTTTAAAAATAATTTGAAAAAATAAACCACTTAATTTTAATCCGTGCCACAAGGGCTGAACTGAGGTATACGGGAAAAAGGTCCTGGAAGAATTTGGGGAAGCGAAAATCATTAGGCCAAGACCACATCTGCTACCTAACGTTTTTCTGTTACAGCGTGATTCAAGTCAAGGAATGCTAGCCATACTATGCTGGCTGGTGAAGGACTTGATGTGGCAGACGATGTTCATGCAGCGATGTGACGCATTCTACTTAGCTGTGCGAAGTGTTCGAGACTCTTGCGTACTCATATTGAAGTCAAATTGTTCTGGTTATGCAATTTTCATATTATGATTTATTTAAGCTTTCAATATCAGTCAAATAACACGTTTAAAAGGGTATTCACATCTTGACTTTATTTTAATATGTGAGAAAAACATAGAGTATAAATGTGCAAGTTCTGTAGGAGCAAAAGAAGATCAAAAATTTGAAGCTGTTGTGAAATTTATGAAGATGATAATAACATTATGACTAGAAAGATTTATAGTGTACTGAGATGAGAATAGATAGTACAAATAAAGAATCAGAGACCAGGATGATGATAGCCGAGTTTTGATGTATTTTATTATTGGTGTGATATGACCTTATTAAATATTGTTACAGATGACTCGAGGAGACTGTACAAGAACGTGCTGCGGCTACACCGAGCGTCATTCAGCAAGATGCGTGTGTGTGGGCTGTTCTACGCAGACGCGGCGCTGCAGCTGAGTCTGATGAGCCTGCTCGCTAACTACACCATTGTGTTGCTACAGTTCGCGTTCTTGTAAGCCTAATTAAAAAACGAATTTAACGAACGTCTTGCTAGTTTTTGTTTTGTTCCCGTTTTTCATTACGGGGACATTTTAAGAGAAGTTCCGATGGGGGTAGGCAGAAACCACGGAACGCCATCTGCTAATATCCTTACATACTTCTTTCGCCTCGTGAACATTCATACATCTGATTATACAAGCACGCCGGTTACGAGCATTGCGCACCTGATCTTTCTGAAGAACCTCACCAATAAGGTCAGGGCGGGTTTTTTTAAGGCGTCCCTTCCCGGCATTGCTACTCACATCTGCCATATAAATCCCTTTTGTCAGTCGCCTTTCACTCATCCTTTCTACATTACCGAACCATCTAAGTATACTCTTTTCAACTTTTGTCACTACATCCTCTTTTCATCTGCAACGTTGTCTCACAATTTCATTTCTTTCACCTTAACTAAAATAAATGGCTAATCGTTAACCGTACTTACCATAATGTTTTCCATTCATAATATATGAGTAAAAGAAAATTTTAAGTACAGTAAATACTTTTACTATCGATTATTGCGTCATTCGTGTACCAGACGGCCGTCGTTAACGATCTATTTAAAATGAGAACCTACCATAACATGGAACAAGATAATCTAGGGAACAGTGTTTTAAATAATAATATAGTGGACAAAGATGTGCAGGCGATGCTGTGGCCTTTGAATCTGATACAATTAATTTTGTTTTCTCCAAGATTTCGTATTAAAGACAATCGTATTACTCCGAACGATTTCATTTACACTCTTTATTCATTGGTTGGAGCATTGATATTTATATCTATATACGCAACTTGGACCTGCATATTATTAAGTTACAAAAACATTTTTGGATTCACACTTTATGCGAATTTCACTACCTTGGTTGACTGCGTCTACTATTGTATCGGATTCATCATTAACTTCGTCATCGGGATCACTCAGTCCAAAAACAATATTAAGTTCGTGTTACTATTTCAAAGAGTGCACAAATTACTGAACAATGAAACTAGTTTTAACGGCTTTATCATTTGGAATTGGATTACAGTGATCATGGCTTTCAGCTGTTACTCGTTCGTATTTTGTAACATGAACTTTTCGATGAATTTAAATTGGTTTTACTTTTTTGTTTATTATCTTCTTATTATTTTCGACTATATTGTTATTTATGCCACTCGATATATACAATTATTGGAAAATAAACTTAAGTTATGGAATATTCAAGTTCTAAACTCTATTGAAACAGAAGAGAGTCGTGGTGAAGTTTTCAGCAAGAGAATGTTTCAAGCGTATGTTGATATACTAGAGTGTTATGATATCCTGAAAGTTTGCTTTCAGCCATTTGTAAGTACCTTGTCAACAATTTTTGGTTCATGGATGTGCGGTCAGTTGGCAGTGTTGGTAATTAAATCTTGCTGTCTATCGTAATTATAAATAACTAGCTTCTGCCCGCGACTTCGTCCGCGTCACAGTTGATGTGTTATCCTACGGGTACCGTACATTTTCCCGGGATAAAAAGTAGCCTATGTGTTATTCCAGACTATAATCTATCTTTGTGCCAAATTTCATCCAGATCCATTCAGCCGTTTAAGCGTGAAAGAGTAACAAACATCCATCCATACATCCATACATACAAACTTTCGCCTTTATAATAGTAAGTAGGAAGGAAGTAGGATTACCGTCTAATATTAGTTTATCACCTTACAGATTCTGTATTACATGATAGAAATATTTTTCCACTTTCTCATTTATGCTCAAGTGAATCTTGAAATGATGAAGGTTGACTTAAAGAATGAAAATACCGCAGTGAGTATTTGTTTTTTTAAATCTTAGGTTTGTTATTGTTGCTTCCTCGAACCCACTAAACAAGCTGTTGATTTGCATTCTTGTCAAATTCAAGGAGTTAACTATGCTCGTGATTCTTAACACGAATCAATAATAAAATAAATTTGTTTTAAAATTTATATTTTTTGACGTGATTTTCCAATTCGAACTAGCCATCTCGCCAGAGGGTTTAGGCGCAATGCACGCATTGATAAAGCCGCGCGACAACTCTGCCTACCGCATACGCAACTGGGCGATGCTGATTTTTGCAAGAGGAGTATTTTGGAACACTGTTTTTTGATAGTTGCAACTAAAAAAAAAGCCTTTATTAAATATTGGCCAGGTATCGTAATTATATTTGATTACTTCTTTTTTTTTATGACAAGCTCCTAAAATTTGACGAGGATGCAAATCAACAGCTTCTATTTGGAGTTGTCACGTCTTTTGTATAGAGGACCACCCGTCACCGTTTCTCCATTGTAGTGTTCTTATCCGCGTTGGCAGAAGGAAAACGGAAATACATTTAAAATACGTCAAGTACGCAAAGAAAGACATAAAAACGTTCCTACACCCGTTTTAGTACTTGTAGGGCTCTTTGTAAAGGAACTCGTTAACCGCCATACCTATGTCTGCCTTAAAACAGCGTAACTTTGTTCCGGTTGGAAGAGTATGCGTGCCGTTTTCAGACACGTGAAATATACGCATTTACAAGGTCTCTGGTATTGCAGCGTTTGCCAAAGTCTTTGATGTCAGATATCTAAGGCAGCGGTCACCACTTAATATCTCGTGGGGCATCGGCTTGTTTGTCATCCAATGACTTAACAAAAAGCGCAAGGAAAATAATTTCATAGAGTCCCCATTATCGAAATCTACTTGGATTATATTATCACAAGTTTATTCTGTTACAGCATGCTGCAATTATTACAATGCTGTCCATTCTTTGCTGGCTGGTGAAGAACTTGACGTGGCTATCGATGTTCATGCAGCGATGTGAGGCGTTCTACTTAGCCGTTCAAAGTGTTCATGATTCTTGCGCACTCATATTGAAGTCAAATTGTTCCGGTTAATATCATTTGTGACATTATAGATTATTTTAACTAAAAGTAAAAAAGTAATAATTAAAAATGTGTCTCGATTGACAGATGACTCGAGGAGACTGTACAAGAACGTGCTGCGGTTACACCGAGCGTCATTCAGCAAGATGCGTGTGTGTGGGCTGTTCTACGCAGACGCGGCGCTGCAGCTGAGTCTGATGAGCCTTCTCGCTAACTACACCATTGTGTTGCTACAGTTCGCGTTCTTGTAAAAATAAGCTTAACGATTTCAAATCTATGCTAATATTTTAAAGAGGTAAAGTTTGTGAGGTTGTAGGGGGTAATATCTAGGTCTACTGAACTGATTTTGTATATTCTTTTATCCATAGAAAGCTTTGTTATTTGTGATGGGTATGTAACATGACGGTACGACCCATAGGAGAGGAGCAGTAACTAAAGACGTAACATAAGGCGGGTGAAATAAGCCACGTGGACGAAGTAGCGGGTAGTTCGCTAGTGTTAAATAAATTTAATGAAGCACTCATGGTTGTTTCGATTGAGTAAAGTAGTACTATATCACTCTGTCTAACAATTTACTTAATCACTATTTAGCTTCAAATTTCGCCTACTAGGCATACCTGGTAAATTAAAATTTCACCCTATAGACCAAGAAAAAACCTTTTTGACCAAAAAAGAGTCATAGCATGTGACCTAAATGTAGCTTAAAGAATTAGCACATCTACAAGTTCCCGATATCATAGCATTTAAGGTTTAAGTACATGTTCATATGTAAATACAAACATTAAACGTTTCCACTCAAATAACACAAATGTTTAATTCCTAAAGTAATTTATATAATTGTTTCCATTCGTAATATATTAACTAAATAACTTTCATGTGCGCAGTTAATACATCTATCATCGATGATTGTATCAATCGCGTACTAGAAAGCCACAATTAATGATCTTTTCGAAATGGTGAACGTTCATAACATAGAACAAAATAATCCATTAAACAATGATTTAAATAACACAGTCGACAAAGATGTGCAGGCGATGCTGTGGCCTTTGATTATAATGCAGTTTATTTCGTTTTCTCTTAGATATTGGATCAAAAACAATCGAATGACCCCAAACGGTTACATCTTGAATATCTTTTCAATGATTAGAACATTAATATTTATGTCTTTGTACATGTTTCGGACATGCACGCTGTTCCATGACGAAGACCATTTAGGATTCACTACATTCATGACTGTCACCACCTTTGTCGATTGCGTCTACTATTGTATCGGATTCGTCATTAACCTAGTCATCGGGATCATTCAAACCAAAAACAGTATTAAGTTCGTGTTACTATTTCAAAGAGTGCACAGATTACTGAACAATGAAACTAGTTTCAATCACTTCATCATTTGGAATTGGGTTATAGTGATCATGACTCTAGGCGGTTACTTTATCTTTATCTCTTACTTTAACACGGCACTGGCTTTGCCTTGGTATTTTTTATTGTTTGTTATCCTTCTCGTTGTTTTTGACTTTAATATGATTTGTGCCATTCGCTACATTCAACTGTTGGAAAATAAACTTAAGTTATGGAACATTCAAGTTTTAAATTACATTGAAATAGAAGAAAAGCATGGTGAAAATTTCAGCAAGAGAATGTTTCAAGCTTATGTTGACATACTAGAGTGTTATGACATCCTGAAAGTTTGCTATCAGCCGTTTGTAAGTAATTTGCGTTCAATTCATATTTTGTATTTGTTTCACTTTCTAATACTTTCTTTTTCTAAATTTATAATATTTCAGATTCTGTATTATATCATTGAAGTGTTTCTACACTCTCTCCTTTATATTCAAGTGACTATTGAGGCGTTGAAGGTAGGCTGCAGGAACAACACCACAGTAAGTATTAGTATACAGATACCGGCACGGATCTTGAGCGTTGACTTCCAATTGCACAGAAGTGAAATAGTGCTCAAGATTCGTGCCTATATCTTCGGTTTGTGCTTCTTCTTTCTCTATTAACAGCCGCCATTTTATCATTTTGTCAAATTGCTACGTTATAAACATCCGTTTTTGGTCCACCTCTTTTTATTTGTTTAAAGACGGGAAACCATTAATTACCTCTTTCGCTTTGGGTGGAGCGAAAGGGAGTGTCAGTCTATTACTGATTATATATAACCCATCTGTGTTCCTCCTAATGCCCTATATGTTCTGAAACGCAAAGGAGAGTATCCGCGGCCCTGGGGCTGCAGTGACTCTTTCAAACCATTTCTGCTACCCTGTCTGCTATCACTGACCCTAGCGGGGCCGTCTTTTGATTACCTCAAAATAAGCATTTCATTGAACCCTATTAGTACCGCCTATAACCTGGCCAATAGTGGTAAAGTTCGTTTAATTAATAGTTTATTATATTTACAGCATGCTGCAACTCTTGGATCGCTGTCCATATTATGGTGGCTGGTGAAGAACTTGATTTGGCTAGCGATATTCATGCAGAGATGTGACGCATTCTACTTAGCTGTTCAAAATGTTCGGGACTCTTGCGCACTGACCTTGAAGTCAAATTATTCTGGTAATACAATTTATATTATTTAGATTATTTTACGTAAAAATGAGTTTATATGAATTAAAAATGTATTTCAATCAATAGATGACTCAAGGAGACTGTACAAGAACGTGCTGCGGTTACACCGAGCGTCATTCAGCAAGATGCGTGTGTGTGGGCTGTTCTACGCAGACGCGGCGCTGCAGCTGAGTCTGATGAGCCTTCTCGCCAACTACACCATTGTGTTGTTGCAGTTTGCGTTCTTGTGAAAAAGACTTGACCAATGATAAACTAATAACCTCTTAATTTTTAAAGTTGTTTGAAAGCAGAGACAAACAATCGAAAAGAGATAAACCAAGAAGAAAGTTTTTAGACTTTCGAAAGAAAATGAAGTTGTAGGCAGCTTAAAGGATTGACATTGAAAATGGTTGAGTGCAGATTACTGCGTTTGTGTTTTGGAAAGTCTTACATAGCGTCGTGCTCATATCCATCTACTTACTTATATTTAAGTACATAAATTAAAATGTATGTCAAATTCAGTTAAGTAATTGTTTCCATTCATAATATTTTACCAAAATTACTTACACGTATGTAATAATAATACATTAACTATTGATTATTTTATCAATCGTGTACAAGCTAGCTGCCCTAAATGTTCATTTAAAAATGAAAAGCTTCCGTTACATCGAAGAAAATAAAACTGTGAACCGCCTTCTTAATAAAATAGTCGACAAAGATGTGCAGGCGATGCTGTGGCCTTTGAATCTGATGCAATTCATTTCGTTTACTCCTAAATATTGCATCAAAAATAATTGTATAACTCCAAACGGATTCATCTTCCGTTTATTTTCAATGATTGGATTGTTGACATTTATATTTTCATACATTTTCCGTACCTACATGATTTATCATTACGAAAATCATTCAGTGTTAATAACATTCATGATTGTCACCACGTTTGTTGACTGCGTCTACTATTGTATCGGATTTGTCATTAATTTCGTCATCGGGATCATTCAATCCAAAAACAATATTAAGTTCGTGTTACTATTTCAAAGAGTGCACAGATTACTGAACAGTGAAACTAGTTTCAATTACTTCATCATTTGGAATTGGATCACGGTGATCATGACTCTCAGCTACCACTTCATTCTCTTAACTTATTTTTACTTCGAAGTGCCTTTACCCTGGTTTTATTTATTTACCGGTTACTTTCTAGTTGTTTTTGACAGTAATATTGTTTATGCTACTCGGGTCATGAAATTATTGGAAAATAAACTTAAGTTATGGAATCTTCAAGTTTTAAACTCTATTGAAACAGAAGAGAGTCGTGGTGAAGATTTCAGCAAGAGAATGTTTCAAGCGTATGTTGATATACTAGAGTGTTATAATATTCTGAAAGTTTGCTTTCAGCCATTCGTAAGTAACGTGCTTCCAGCCCACATGTTGTATTTGTTCCATTTTCTTTTTCTATTTTTTCCTGAAATCATAACTTTTCAGATTCTATATTATATAGTTGAAGTGTTCCTCCACTCTCTCCTGTACATTCAAGTGACTATTGAGACGTTGAAAGCAGGCTTCAGGACAAACACCAAAGTAAGTATTAGTATCTTCGGTTTGCGTTTCTTCTCTCTACGATTTCATGTTATTTATCATTAACAGCTGCCATTTTATAATTGACTTAACATAATTTATGATTTTGTCTTATTGCTTTTTTATTTATATAACAGTTATGATCACCTTTCTTTTATATTTTTAAGAATGGGAAATTATCAAATGACCCTACGCTCCGGGCGGAGCTTAAATGTTACACTCTTACTGACTAAATCCCATCAGTGTTCTTCCTACCGCCCTTTGCGTTCCGGAGCCATGGTGACGTTTTTGCAGGTACTGATCCTAGCGGGCTCCTTTAGTCATGGTGTCGTAATCACCGTTTCATAGCTAGTCACACTTTACATAGTCAATTCATGCTCTATTTACTTCATTTTTTGCATGCCCTGTCTCTCCCTAATGTATTGGTCAAACTTTATTATTTCCACCCTCAACCTTGACAATAGGGGTAGAGTCCGTATTATCAGTAGTTTATTCTGATCCAGGATGCTGCAACTTTAGGAGCACTGTGCATACTGTGTTGGCTGGCGAAGGACTTGGCGTGGCAAACGATGTTTATGCAGCGTTGTGACGCGTTCTACTTAGCTGTGCGAAGTGTTCGAGACTCTTGTGCACTCACTTTGAAGTCTAATTGTTCTGGTAATAAAATTAATTTTAAAAATCGTTTTGAGATTTTAATTATCACCTATTGTTACAAGAAATTCCTCCAACTTCAATAAGTCACTTCTAAGTAAGCAGATAACAATATGTATAATAAAACGTTTTGCAACTTTCCTGATTACCAGACGAGGAGAGGCGACTGTACAAGAACGTGCTGCGGTTACACCGAGCGTCATTCAGCAAGATGCGTGTGTGTGGGCTGTTCTACGCAGACGCGGCGCTGCAGCTGAGTCTGATGAGCCTTCTCGCTAACTACACCATCGTGTTGCTACAGTTCGCGTTCTTGTAAATTTGATGATTGAGAAACTAACAACCTCTTTATTTTTGAAGTCGTTTTAAAGTCGAGGCAATGAAACAAGGAGAAAAATCAAGGAGAAAGTATAATATAGACCAATTACTAAAGTAAATGCCAAAGTTGGCGACCTGTTAGCAGCTTTAAGTTCTAGCATTAAAAATCTAAATAACAGATATACTGCTCTTAAATTTTGGATACTCTTACAAAATATAATGCGCATAATAATGTCCATCTACTCACTTATATTTGGAAAACGCAAATAAATATCAAATTCAGTTAAGTAATTGTTTCCATTCATAATATTTTACCAAAATTACTTACACGTATGTCGTTAATACATTAACTATTGGTTATTGTATCAAGTGTGTACAAGCTAGCCGCCCTTGATGATCATTTAAAAATGAAACACTTCCGTAACATCGAAGAGAATAAAACTGTGAACCGCCTTCTTAATAATATAGTCGACAAAGATGTGCAGGCGATGCTGTGGCCTTTGAATCTGATGCAATTCATTTCGTTTACTCCTAAATATTGCATCAAAAATAATTGTATAACACCAAACGGTTTTATATTTAGTTTATTATCAATTATTGGATTGTTGACATTTATATTTTCGTACATTTTTCGCACCTACATGATTTATCATTACGAAAATCATTCAGTATTAACAACATCCATGAATGTTACCACATTCATTGACTGCGTCTACTATTGTATCGGATTCATCATTAATTTCGTCATCGGGATCATTAAATCCAAAAACAATATTAAGTTCGTGTTACTATTTCAAAGAGTGCACAGATTACTGAACAATGAAACTAGTTTCAATCACCTCATCATTTGGAATTGGATGACAGTGATCATGGCTCTCGGCTACCACTTCATTCTTTTATCTTATTTTTACTTCGAAGTGCCTTTACCCTGGTTTTATTTATTTAACGGTTACTTTTTAGTTGTTTTTGACAGTAATATTATTTACACTACTCGACTTATGAAATTGTTGGGAAGCAAACTTGAATTGTGGAATCTTCAAGTTTTAAACTCTATTGATACAGAAGAGAGTCGTGGTGAATATTTCAGCAAGAGAATGTTTCAAGCGTATGTTGATATACTAGAGTGTTATGACATCCTGAAAGTTTGCTATCAGCCATTTGTAAGTAACTTGGAATCAACTACTCCATGAAATTATATTATAGGATTCCTCTTTTTTCAATTTTGTCTTTTTCCGTGATTTAATTAATTACCAATGTTACTTTATCACTTTTCAGATTCTATATTACATTATAGAAGTACTCCTCCACTCTCTTGGTTATATTCAAATGGGTATTAATATATTAGAGATCAACTTAAGGGAAAATCAAATAGTGAGTTTTTGTTATTTGATAAAATTTCATTTTATTTTGTGTTTTTTTCTTACCTAACGTTTTTGTTTTTTTCTTACAGAAACCGTTAAGCCTAGGAATGCTGTGCATACTGTGCTGGCTGGTGAAGGACTTGACGTGGCTATCGATGTTCATGCAGCGATGTGACGCATTCTACTTAGCTGTGCGAAGTGTTCGAGACTCTTGCGCACTCATTTTGAAGTCAAGTTGCTCTGGTAATACAAATATTAAATATTGAGACTGTAACAACCAAAACTATAAACCGCTCCTTTAGGAAAACAGTGCAGGTCCTACGGCTGACATGATGATGATGATAATGAACCAAAGCTGTATCGCATTTAGTTTTACTATGAACATTTTGAACCACTGTCGAGTACGTAAATTGAAAGTTGACGTGTCTTAAAAGGGAATTTATATTCATGTTTAAATACATGAACAAAGTTTTGTGTCCAAAAGTTTCCACTTTTGGACACAAAACTTTCCAGGCTACAATAGTAGAGAAAGATCTACGAAACAGTGAATAAATTGTGTAAAAGATAGTAACTGTGACTAGAAAGACAAAGTGTCCTGAGTTGATAGCAGAAAGATTTAGAAAAATAAACAATCTGCCAAATAAGGAAGGAGGATGAAGATACCCGAGTTTCACGAATTGGATCTTCATTTAAGAGATATTATTTATTTAAATAATCTTACAGATGACTCGAGGAGACTGTACAAGAACGTGCTGCGGTTACACCGAGCGTCATTCAGCAAGATGCGTGTGTGTGGGCTGTTCTACGCAGACGCGGCGCTGCAGCTGAGCCTGATGAGCCTTCTCGCTAACTACACCATCGTGTTGCTACAGTTCGCGTTCTTGTAATTTTGACGAATGAAAAACTAGCAACTTCAACATTTTTGAAATTGTTTTAAAATAGAGTAAAAAAAACAGCAAGAAAAATCAAGGAGAAAGTTTATAGACCAACTAATTATAGGAAACTAGCGACCCGCCCCGGCTTCGCGCGGGTGCAATGCTGATACTAAATACACTACAGAAAAACTGTAAACGTTGTATACAAAAACATAGCGGCCCGCTCCGCCGCAAACGCTACGTCCCGTAATTTTTAAATCTGTAATATCTTCGAAAATATTCATTTAAATCATATGCTGTAAAAGGCCATATAGATCTATATTAAATCAACAATGTATTTAAGGTATTTAATTGGATAAGGATTAATGCTGTATTGGTTAAATCGCTTCGAAAATTAGTTAATAAATTAATTAAAACGTAAATGACAAAAAGTGTTATTGTGGGATATCCATAAGAGATACCCATATACCATCGCGGAGTTTTCTGTAGGCCTTTTCAATGTGTACAATACTTAGTACATTATTTTGATAAATCTCGTAGGGTTCAGCCTGCGTTTGCAATGTAAGCGGAAAAAATGCAATTATTTACGACATCACATTAGAAACCTCAAAAATAACAGTATTTCTCCGCTATTTAATGGATATTATTATACATATAAACCTTCCTCTTTAACCACTCTATCTATTAAAAAATACCGCATCACAATCCGTTGCGTAGTTTTAAGGATTAACGCGTACAAGGGGAAAAGGGCGACTTTGTATTATACTATGTAATGATAATGATAATGATGCCAAAGCTGGCGACCTGCTAGCAGTTTTAAATCTAGCATTGAAAATACAGAAGACAGATTACTAAACTTAAGTTTTGGATAAGTACTCTTACAAAATATAATTCTCATAATATTGTCCATCTACTCACTTATATTTGGTAAACGAAAGTAAATGTCTAATTCAGTTAAGTAATTGTTTCCATTCATAACATTTTACCAAAATTACTTACACGTATGTCGTTAATACATTAACTATTGGTTATTGTATCAATCGTGTACAAGCTAGCCACCCTTAATGATCATTTAAAAATGAAAAACTTCCGTAACATCGAAGAGAATAAAACTGCGAACCGCCTTCTTAATAATATAGTCGACAAAGATGTGCAGGCGATGCTGTGGCCTTTGAATCTGATGCAATTCATTTCGTTTACTCCTAAATATTGCATCAAAAATAATTGTATAACTCCAAACAGCTTCGTCTTCAGTTTATTATCAACGATTGGATTATTGACATTTATATTTTCATACATTTTACGTACCTTCATGATTTTCTATTACAAAAATCATTTAGCATTAACAACATTCATCAGTATCAACACTTTTGTCGACTGCGTCTACTATTGTTCTGGATTCATCATTAACTTCGTCCTCATGATCACTCAGTCCAAAAACAATATTAAGTTCGTGTTACTATTTCAAAGAGTGCACAGATTACTGATCAATGAAACTAGTTTCAATCACCTCATCATTTGGAATTGGATTACAGTGATCATGGCTCTCGGCTACTACTTTATTCTCTCATCTTACTTTAACACACAGCTGCCTTTACCCTGGTTTTATTTATTTACCGGTTACTTTCTAGTTGTTTTTGACAGTAATATTATTTACGCTATTCGACTCATGAAATTGTTGGAAAGTAAACTTGAATTATGGAATATTCAAGTTTTAAACTCTATTGACACAGAAGAGAGTCGTGGTGAATATTTCAGCAAGAGAATGTTTCAAGCGTATGTTGATATACTAGAGTGTTATGACATCCTGAAAGTTTACTATCAGCTATTTGTAAGTACCTTGGAATCCCGCCTTCCGCCTTTGTACTTTTTTTTTGTGCATAAAGTTTAAATAAATAAATAATCCACTACTCCATGAAATGTTATTATAGGCTTCCTCTTTTTTCAATTTTGTCTTTTTCCGTGATTTAATTAATTACCAATGTTACTTTATCACACTTCAGATTCTATATTACATTATAGAAGTACTCCTCCACTCTCTTGGTTATATTCAAATGGGTATTGATATATTAAAGATCAACTTAGAGGACAATCAAAGCGTGAGTATTTTATATTTCATACAATTTTATTTAACATTGTTTTATTTTCTTACCTGACGATTTTTTGTTACAGAAACTGTTAAGGACAGGAGTAAAGTCCGTATTATTAATAGTTCATTCTGTTGCAGGATGCTGCAACTCTAGGACAGGTGAGCATACTGTGCTGGCTGGTGAAGGACTTGACGTGGCTATCGATGTTCATGCAGCGATGTGACGCATTCTACTTAGCTGTTCGAAGTGTTCGAGACACATGCGCACTCGTTTTGAAGTCAAGTTACTCTGGTAATACAATTAAATATTAAGTTTGTAATAACCTTATCTATAAACCGGTCCTTTTGGTCTTGGAAATCTATGGAGGAGGCCTATGTCTAGCAGTAGACATCCTATGACTGATATGACGATGATGAACCGAAGCTTTACGGCGTTTAGTTTTACCTATTGTAAACATTTTTGAACAGCTGTCGAGCACGTTAATTAAAAGTTTACGAGTCTTAACAGAAGACCCACATCTTGAAAGTGTTTAAACACAGTGTTAAGAAATGTGTAAAAACTGATAATTTTGACTAGAAAGATACAGAGTTGATAGCGGAAAGATATGAAAGAAGAAGATACACTTCACCTGCCAAATCTTAGAGCATACTTCACGATCTGCATCTTCATTAAGAGATTTAATTTAATAATTTTACAGATAACTCGAGGAGACTGTACAAGAACGTGCTGCGGTTACACCGAGCGTCATTCAGCAAGATGCGTGTGTGTGGGCTGTTCTACGCAGACGCGGCGCTGCAGCTGAGTCTGATGAGCCTGCTCGCTAACTACACCATTGTGTTGCTACAGTTCGCGTTCTTGTAAAACAAACTTAATAAAAAACAAAAATGTGTTAAAAAGGTTTTTAGTATTTTTTCTTATCACACGGACATTAATTATTACATTCGTATGTTGTCTTTAAGGCTGGTACTAAGTGCCCCTCTAGAGTGCCCCCTATAAAACTGAATGGAAATGAGTTGGCTAGAGTACATCAGTTCAGATACTTGGGACATCTTATTACCTTAAGGACGACACGGATATTGAACGTGAACGTAGGGCACTGTCCGTTAGAGCAAACATGATTGCTCGCAGGTTTGCGCGATGTACTAATGAGGTAAAAATCACTCTTTTCAGAGCTTTCTGTACATCCTTTTACACCTGCAGCCTGTGGGCAGTCTATACTCAAAGAGCGTACAGTGCCCTGCGCGTACAGTACAACAATGCGCTTAGAACGATGTTGCGGCTGCCTCGCCACTGTAGTGCTTCACGTATGTTTGCAGAGGCGCGCATCGATTGCTTCTACGCTACTCTGCGCAAGCGGTGCGCGTCGATGCTGAGCAGAGTGCGGGCTAGTCGCAACAGCGTTTTATGTATGATAGCCGGTAGACTTGACTGTCGGTACATGAATCGATGTATTACTGCTCACATGACTATTGATACATCGATTCATGGGTCGGGCAGGGGGCGAGTAGATTAAGGTTATATTGTTACTAACACTAGTTATAAGTTATTGTACTACTAACCAATTGGATCCTAGTTATCTTAATAAAAGTTTATTATTATTATTATTAATTTCAAATGGCTCTAAAATGTGGTTTTTAAGAATATCTAAGTAAGTTAAGTTTCGTGTACTACTTATGTCAGCCTATCATACAGTTTACTTGGAGTTTGATGGCTTCAAAGTCAACGTGTATCTTTGATACTCGTACGTTAGTATTAAAGTCCTTCCAGTACTTACAGATGTTACTTCCATCCGAGCTAAATATCTACAGTGACGTGCTGCAATGTAAAGTCATTGTCAGAGAAAAGTAACCCCCCCAAGACTACGGCTATACGGTTTAATGTCATTACCAAAGGGGGTTCTTTTTCTCTGACGCTGACCCTACAATTTGGGTCAAGTGACAATGGATGCAAAAATTTTAACACAACGTGACCGCGCTAAGTTTTCTGGTTATATAAACTACAGTCTGACGTCTGGGAGGAACTTACATCCAAATGCCAATGTAGATGGAATGATTCCATGAATTCCGACACCTTCATGAGTACATTCAGGTTTATCTGTAAACATAAAATGTTGGTCACCTAGACTAGAATAAATGTCTAAATCGATAAAGTAATTTTATCATTGTTTACCATTCCTAACATATTAACAAAATGACTCTAATGTACTTACGCCATTAATACATTATGATCGATTATTGTATCATTTGCGTTCTAGAAAGCTGCTGGTATCTTTTCAAAATGGGAAATTTCGTTATCATCGAACAAAATAAACCCGTGAGCCGTGTTCTAAATAATACAGTTGACAAAGATGTGCAGGCGATGTTGTTGCCCTTAAACATAGCGCTATTCATTTCGTTTTCTCCAAGATATCGCATCAGAGACAATCGTATAACTCCAAACGATTTCATTTTCACTCTCTATTCAGTGATCGGAGCATTGATATTTACAGGTTCATACGGGTACAGAACCTATATGTTGTTTCGTGACCAAGAACAATTGGAATTCACAATATTCATGACTCTCACTGACTTTTTTGACTGCGTCTATTATAGTACCGGATTTGTCACTAACTTCATCATAGTGATCACTCAGTCCAATAACAGTATTAAGTTCGTGTTACTATTTCAAAGAGTGCACAGATTACTGAACAATGAAACTAGTTTCAATCACTTCATCATTTGGAATTGGATTATAGTGATCTGGGCTCTCTCCACCTACGCTATCATTTCCCTTTACTGTACCATAATTCTGGAACTGTCGATGTTTTTCTTTTTTCTTAGTTACATTCTGATTATTTTCGACTTACATATTATGTGCGCTATTCGCTACCTTCAATTGTTGAAGAATAAACTAAAGCTATGGAATCGTCAAGTTTTAAATTCTATTGAAACAGAAGAGACTCGTGGTGAAGATTTCAGCAAGAGAATGTTTCAAGCATATGTTGATATACTAGAGTGTTATGGTATCCTGAAAGTTTGCTTTCAGCCATTCGTAAGTAACTTGTCACTAATCCATGGATTTTTATGGTTTTTTTTCAATTGTCAGTGTAGGCTATTAAAATATATTTCGTTTTGTTTTTCAAAATGCTCCGTTTTCATTTCCTATCTTTATTCTACTATTGCTATTATAAATGCGAAAGTTTGTGAAGATGCATAGATATTTATTTCTTCTTTCTTGTTTAAACGGGTAAACGGATCTGGATAAAATTTCGCAATGAGATAGATTGTAGTGAAAAATGCACATAAGATAATATTTAACCCGTAAAAATGTACGGATACCGTGGGATAATGTATCAAATTTGACGTGGATGATATCGCGAGTAGACGCTAATACTTAAATAAAATAATACTTATTGTTACTTTATTACTTTTCAGATTCTGATCAGTATTGCGGAAGTAGTTGTGCACTCTCTCTTTTACACAGAAGTGTCTATTGAAATGATGAAGAAAGGCTTCAGGCAGGATAGCGCGGTAAGTGTTCTTTTTATAATCTTCGGTTACATTGTCATCCTTAATCGAATTCTTGTAATTTTAAGTGAGTCAACCAAGAGCTAATATAATCACATCTGCATCTGCTTAGCCTTTCCCAAATATGTTGGGGTCGGCTTCCAGTCTAACCGCATGTAGCTCAATACCAATGTTTAACTTGGAGCGACTGCCTATCTGACCTCCACGACCAAGTTACTGGGAACCCGAGACTGGATGTCAGATTTCCTCGCTTCTGAATATCCGTAATGACTGCAATGCTCTGTGTAACGGGTACAAGTACAACCATCATGTTATAATGTAAAGAGAATGACTTCACTTCTCATTTAGAATTATCTCCTTCACTCTGTGTTTCTATCAATGTCTGGTGTGCGTTGAGATTATCCTCGTATTCATCTAACGTACAGTCTACAGATTCATCGTTTTCTCTTTTACTACTCTTATTGCCTATATTTCATTACTTATTCTCATTCACAATTCAAGCTTTCTCACATTATGGCCATCTTTAAATAGGAATGCATCAAGACGATACATTATGGATTCCCCTTATCTTCCCGCTGACGTGGGAAATTGGGATCGTGTCTTAATGAGTATATTTTGTTACAGTATACTGCAACTGTAGGAATGGTGTCCGTGATTTTCTGGCTAGTGAAGAACTTGGGGTGGCAATCGACATTCATGCAGCGATGTGACGCTTTCTACTTAGCTGTTCAAAGTGTGCAAGATTCTTGCGCATTAATTTTAAAGTCCAATTGTTCTGGTAACCTCATTTATAATATAACAAGTACCGAATACGTGTTAAAGATAATTTTGTAATAATTAAAATTGTCTCTGAATCAATAGATGACTCAAGGAGACTGTACAAGAACGTGCTGCGGCTACACCGAGCGTCATTCAGCAAGATGCGTGTGTGTGGGCTGTTCTACGCAGACGCGGCGCTGCAGCTGAGTCTGATGAGCCTTCTCGCTAACTACACCATTGTGTTGCTACAGTTCGCGTTTTTGTAAAATGAGCTCAATAAATCTCTTTTTTCCATAGGTATTTAAAATTAGACTTAAAACAAAAGAAATATCAAGAACTTTATACACCAGAAAAGATATGTAAATATGATATTTTATTTATGTAAAACATGACGACGACGACGACAACAACAAACAATCAACCAATAATAAACTAATGATAAAGGCAAAGTTTAAGAATTATTTATTGGTTCCAGTGGAGTGGAGACTCCTACACCAACAAGTGCTCTATTGCATAGCACTCCTCGATATTAACTCACTCATCTATAAACAAACACATAAACTAAAATGAACGTCTCATTCATTTAAGTAACAAAACTGTTTGCGTTCATAATAAATTGTGAAAATTACTTTGAAGTTACAGTTAATATGTCTACCATCAATTATGTCAATCGTGTACTAGAAAACCACAGTTAATAATCTTTTGAAATGGTGAACGTTCATAACATAGACCAAAATAATCCTGTGAACAATGTTTTAAGTCAAAATATAGTCGATAAAGATGTGCAGGCGATGCTGTGGCCTTTGAATCTAATGCAATTAATTTTGTGTACTCCTAAATATCGCATAAAAAACAATCGTATAACTCCAAATGATTTCATCTTCAATTTAATTTTAGTGATTGGAACATTGACATTCATTTCTACACTCGTTTTCCGGTGCTATTCGCTGTTCCTTGACAAAGATCATTATGGATTCACAACATTCATGAATGTCTCCACCTTTTTTGACTGTGTCTACTATTGTATCGGATTCCTCATTAATTTCGTCATCGGGATCATTAAATCCAAAAACAATATTAAGTTCGTGTTACTATTTCAAAGAGTGCACAGATTACTGAACAATGAAACTAGTTTCAATCACTTCACCATTTGGAATTGGATTACAGTTTTCTTGGGTCTCGGCTGCTACTTTATCTTTATCTTATACTTTAACGTAGTACTGCTTCTTCCTTTGTTATATTTATTTGTTGACTTTCTTACGGTTGTTTTTGACTGTCATGTTCTTTATGCTACTCGACTCATGAAATTATTGGAAAATAAACTTAAGTTATGGAATCTTCAAGTTTTAAATTCTATTGACACAGAAGAGAGTCGTGGTGAATATTTCAGCAAGAGAATGTTTCAAGCGTATGTTGATATACTAGAGTGTTATGATATCCTGAAAGTTTGCTACCAACCATTTGTAAGTAACTTGCTCGTACTTCTCCATAGGGACCTACGTTATAGAACGAGCAACTAGGTTCAACATTCTGTATAATTTCTTGACAATTCAAAAGTGCCTGTAAATGGTCCTAATTGAAATAAATGCATCAACTTTGACTTTATAAATTATCAGATAATCATTAATATTTTTATTGGGAGACAAATTTCTTACTTTATATTGCAGTTAGGGTGCTTGGCGTCTCACTTCCATTCATCCTTATACTAAAGTATAATAATGCTTACTATAATATTTTTTTCAGATTCTCTATTATGTCCTAGAAGTATTAATTCACTCTCTTATTTACATTCAAGTGAATATTGAAGTTTTTTATATATGCAGCCTGGATAATACCACAGTAAGTATTTGTTTTGTAATCTTCGGTTTGGTTTTCTTGGTCCTTCGAACCCCTGGTATTTGAAATTGCTGAATTGAAAAGGATAATTTCACTTTTCTTATCTACTTTACGGGGACAGCCGCCTTTATCTATACTGGTAATTATAAAAGGTAAAGAATTTAGCTGCCTTATTGTTTGAATTAATGGTCCGAATCTGATTTATTTTCGTTATAGTAAGCTACTTTATCACTAACTGCTATAAGATTTATTTTATTATGAAAAATTTATTAAGAGCGTGTATACAGAAACTGGACAACGTCGCAAATAGCTGTCAAATATTTCGCTATTTAGATTAATTTGTCAATATTACTGTAGAAAATAAGAAATATGGCTAACTAATGAACTAGAATATTGATTATGAAATGCAATAATTAATATCGTAACACCGAATATTTAGTTTCGATGTTAAAAAGTATTTGGAAACTTCACAAATGCCTTTTTTACACCTAAAACGGGTACAACATCAAATTCAGTGTTTTAATTGCAATTCATTATTAATATTCTAGTTCATTAGTTAGCCATATTTCTAATTTTCATAGAGTAATATTGACAAATTAATCAAAACAGGGAAATATTTGACAGCTGTTTGCGACGTTCCCCACTTTCTGTATACGCGCTCTTGAGACTAAGTCCTGGCCAAAGCTTAGTATTTATTATTAATTAAAGTGGATTGAATTGTACTCTTATCTATGTTTGCTCCATGTAGGCGTTCTTCTTCATCATCTTTGGGTTCATCACAGTTAACTCATCCATTTTACGTTCTCGTTCTCATCTCTAAAGACCAATATATTTTATTAAGCTGATGCATGGCTGGCAGAAACTGGATGCGGAGAGCCGAAGATCGGGCTTAGTTATATAAAAGGTTTTCTTAAATTTTCTGTTACAGTATGTTGCAGCGCTTGGAACAATATCCATACTGTGCTGGCTGATGAAGAACTTGACGTGGCTATCGATGTTCATACAGCGATGTGACGCATTCTACTTAGCTGTTCAAAGTGTTCAAGACTCTTGTGCACTCATTTTGAAGTCAAATTGTTCTGGTATATAATGTTATATTATGTAGATCAATTTTAGACTTATTACTTATTTTGTTATCTAGCCTGCAATGTCCCACTGCTAGGCAAAAGCCTCCCCGTGTCCTTTCAAATATTCTTGCCTTAGTCTACCTCAAACCAGGCCTATCAGTGCAAGTCTAGTCATCTCACCACCAAAACATTGTGAGTTGTTATTAAATTGTATCTTAATTGCCAGATGACTCGAGGAGACTGTACAAGAACGTGCTGCGGTTACACCGAGCGTCATTCAGCAAGATGCATGTGTGTGGGTTGTTCTACGCAGACGCCGCGCTGCAGCTGAGTCTGATGAGCCTTCTCGCTAACTACACCATCGTGTTGCTGCAGTTCGCGTTCTTGTAAATGTGCCTTCTGCCTATTCTAACCGACGGTGCTTAAATATGGTCCCTGACTGATTCTCAAAAGTCCAAACTCTAAAGTGGAGTCTTGCTGGGTACTAAGCTCAGTGACTAAATACGCAATATCACAATAGGAATCGCCGATGTGGGCCAAAAGTCTGCAAGGCAGAAATGGAATTGGGCAGGCCATTTATGCCCGGAGTAGAAGAAGTAATAATAATGATGATCCCATGCTTAAAAAAAGGCGAATATGCAGAATGCATAGGCTTTTTTTTTAAGACGGGAAATCATCAAATAACTTCCCCCGCCCTGGGCGGGGCGGGAGGGAGTGTCAAACTTTTACTGACTAAAACCCGTCTATGTTCCTTCATGTGCCCTTTGCGTTCCGGGGGCGTGGTATCTCTTTCGAACAACCCGCAGCCCCGGCAGGCATCGGCCCTCAGTGGCCCATACCAAGTTCACAAGACATCTCTTTGAGGCGCGCGTGGAACACGAACGCGCCGTCGACACGGTCTGTCGTTAGTAAACGTACGGACGGTGAGCTACCCATTGCTCACGCAAGAGGTCGCCGCCGCCGATGGCCGCCACGAGGACTCGGCGGTGCTCCGCCCAAGCGGGGCACACCGCCAATGTGTGCTCCACCGTGTCCTCTGTGCGATCCTCACAATGGTGACACCCGGGCGTTTCCTCCCGCCCTATGAGGTGCAGGAACCTCCCGAAACTTCCGTGTCCGGTGAGGACCTGCGTAAGGATAGATAGGCTAGAGTTGTCACGCAGTAGGTGCTGGGAGACGGGTGACGTTGCCGAGAGAGGCGAAAATGCTGGGATGATGGCTTAGAGACATTTTTGGGAGAAGGCCACACAAAGGTATAAGTGGAAAGCAATGGGGGTGACGTTTTCCCAAGTAGGAAATCACAGGTTGGAAAAATGTAACGTGAATTATATTGTTATTTTTCTCGTTTTTTGAAGTCGATTTTTTGGATCTACAAATATGTTTCTTGTCATGCTGAAGTCGTTTTCTTTGATTTGCTAGTTTGCTAGTTTTGCTAGTTTGCGCATCATTTTGTGGGAAGGCAACGGAGAGCAGTTTATAATGACAACTTTAAAATAATGTCTAGTGTAGAAATTAAATGAATTAATAAAACTTATTATTTTTATAAATTTTATTTAAATATGTAACAATAATGTCTAAATCGTTTAAAAAAATGACTAACAATGTGGTAACTAAACATAGAAATGTAATTTATCTTATATTACACTTACTTTAATTACTTATAAATAGGTACTTATTGTCATTGAAGATTATTTCGCATAAGCGCTAATTGGTCCAAACATAACAATTTCATCAAAAAAGAACCAGAATTGTAATGTTAATCTTAATCGAACAATATGTATAGAGCAAGTTGTTCTTTAAAAATATAATTATTATGAAAGTATTTTAATCACCTCTGCCTAACCCTTCGGGGAATACAGGCATGATGGTATGGTGTTTTAATCATTAAGTTGGTACCTAAATTAATACGTTTGTCAATAAACGACTGTATGTGTGTCCGGCGGGAAAACGCTGGATGCGGGCACCGCTGGAATGGTCATTGTGGTTATCTTTAGAGGAGGCCTATGTCCAGCAGTGGACGTCCTGCGACTGATACCTATGGTGATGACGATAGTGTACCGAAAGGTCAATGTTCATTGAAGTTTTACAAAATCATTTGTCAGTGAAATAAAATCCTAAACAAATAAATAAATCACTAAACTAACAAAATAATCTCATAATCATAACATTAAACTAGAAAACTAAATTAAACACTGACATTTCTTATTAAACTACGGTATTCAGTAGGTATCTTTTGAAGTAAATAAAAGTAACAACTTTATTTATATAAAAAAATGTAGAATGAGGGCGTTGCGCAGTCGCATGCCGCCGCGGTATGTAGGCGTTTGCCACAATGCCCCGCATCACGTCGCGTGGTGCGTGGCGACGGAGCTCTGGTGATCTGCAACACTGCGCGTGAACGCGTTGTCAGTGTGTTGGAATACTCGTGTTTTCTATACAAACGCAGATACTTGCAAACAACGTAAGAACACGCACTCCCGTGTCACGGTCCGTGATGTGGGGCAGTGGGCCGACCGCCTAAGACCACTATTTTGGTTTCTCTCACTCGTATGGCCGTTACCGGTCCGCGGTGTGGCGCGTCAGTCCGCTGACTACACGCTTACTGCGCACACTCATGCGCAAATCCGTCGCGCCACCGCCACGTGCCCATGTCTATTGTTACCGAAACTATTAACTTAGGGTTTTGTACCCACTGTTATTTTGTGCAATAAACTATTTAAGTACATCAAACAGACTTTTTCTAATTCATACGTACTTTCTAAGTTTATCTTGGACATCACTGACATCGGTAACCATGTCTGAGGCCCTTGAGGCGGTTTAGAAACTCTGACACTAGGGTGTTTGGGGTCGTTAGACCTTACTGCCCACACGACAAAGAAGAAGAAGATCAAACAGACTCAAAGTGGTTTGCTTCCCTGAAAACCTCTATCATTAAATTATATTTTATTATGAAGTCACCGAGTACTTTTTTTAATTTAATTTTACATTATTTTATCTAAATTGTTTTGGAAACACGGCAGTGCATCGACAAGTCCTTGATTGTCAATTCTAAAAACAGTTTTTTTTTTTGTATTGAAAAATAATGCTAATGGCGATGGTATTAGAAGACTTCCTTCCTAAATTCGAAGCCGAACTGGTCGCATTTGACGCGGAGTATCTTGGCGAGCTGAGGCGGTCCGCAGTAGAACACGGTCACCTTGCCTTTGTTCTGTTCCTGCAGCTGTTTGAACACTTTGTCCCAGTTCGGACGGCCCGCGTTCGTTCTGGTTTTGAGGCCTGTTATGAGGTCACGTTTTTCCTGAAAATTCAGATTACTTATCATACAGTATATGAAGTATTCAAAAGTTCTATACTTCAAGTCTAGAATACCAAGTTATTACGTTATTAACACCTACCTCATATACTTTATTATAACTTGGTATTCTAGACTAGAAGTCTAGAGCATTTGGATCACAGTTATGTCTTTCAAGACTCTGTGAAGTCTGCTATAGATATATTTTCATGAAAAGACTTGTGATGTGGAAAACTTGAAAGAAATTTATCCAATTTTTTAAGACATTATCAGACTAGCCTTTTCCCGCAACTTCGCCCGCGTGAATTTTCTTACGAATACATAGATTTGGAAACATTTTTTTTTTTTTACAAAGTCTTCACAATTTTTATGAAATAGTACTACCCGCTACTCGCTGATTATGTAGCTTTCCACAGGGGAAATATTTTTTAAAACAGGTTAAGATATTTTCAAGTTTAGTGACATAAGCCACGCTTCATATACAATGCACTCCACAATCGCACACCCACCTTCTCATGCAGCAGATCCAGCGCGAGCTGCAGCCCCACCGCCTTCATGTCGGACTTCTGCAACGCGCTGGTGATGTACATGTGCATGTCCAGGAACCGGTCCATCGCGCCCCCGAGCTCGGCCTGTTCGATCTCCAGCTGAGAGAGGAGAGACACGAACCACTCGAACGAGCGCTGCTCGCGGTTGATCCAGAAGAAGTCCACCTGGGGATGGGTTGGAGTAGGTCAGTTTAGGGCAGTTTTGTGATGTTAGGTGATGATGTTGCAGTTGGTTTTTGAGCCCAGAAATCTTGGTACTGGTAGTAATGTAAAATAAGCGTGTGTACCTTTGAAGATAAAACGACCAAAATCACATAGTACACAAAAGTTACACAACAATTACATCGTTCAAATCACGTAGTCACATTAGTCGTAGACACATACATATAATTACATAGTTTATTGTGAATTCATCACAACAGTCGTCTTAGACGTTGTGGATTTCTTGATTAATTTACTTTAAGATCTACTGTCATTTACATTTCTATTGATTAAAAAATAAATGAAATAATAAAAATATGTAGGGAGAGAAATAAACACGTTTGAGCATTTAAGGTTATAGGGTTTTTATTTTCCCTCGTGCATTAATTTGCACCTGCCATGTTATCCCGCACCACTTTTGGTTGACTGGTAGAGAATGTCTAAGGTATTAAGGCCGCCTTTCTACTTTTGGTTGCCTTTTACTTAAAATCAATAAACCCATAAGCTTGTGTGATTTAAGTCACTGTAAAGCTTATGCACTAAAGATACTCTCCTAACAATTCGTTAAATATCCAAACAACCTTTACCTTCTTTAAATTCATATTATGCCTCGGCATATCATTTGCCCACATGTGCCCGCACTTGGGGCAGTGCTGCCGGGCGCTCCAGTAGCGGTACATGATGGCTTGCAGGATGGACGCGAAGGGAGTTACCCCGATACCGGCCGCCACCAGCGCCGCGTGCTCGGCCAGGAAGATGTGCGACGAGGCGGCGCCGTACGGCCCGTCGAGGCAGATCTGGAGTGTTTTGTGGTACTTTATTAAGTGATTTCTTGATAGCGCTACTGCTACGCTAGAGGTCTTGGGAGAGATTCTCAGGTCAAGCAAAACGTGTTATTTCGTTTTTTCTCAAGAAATCTTCTGTAGCAGCTAGGAGTTAGGATTTGTGCCCGGTTAATAGCAATAGTGGGTGTAGATCAGTATACCTCATCCTAATCCTTCGGGGAATTCAGGCGTGATGGTATGAGTGTGTGTCAGATAATTGATAATTCTGTATTGTAATTTACTGGTTAATTAGAAGTTAAAGTACTAAATTTTATTGTTCTCTAAATTTTATTTGGGTCTCTCGTCTACGTGGCTGGTGGCTTTTCTTAAATATAATTGCAAAAAAGCCGACGGCCCACCTGATGTTGAGTGGTGGTGTGTATTATTTAATATTTATTCAATAAGTCTTAAGCTAACAGCTAACAGTAATGAAACCAAAACGATATTATGCTGGAATAGGTTATCCTACACAACTAATAGTTGATGCAGGCCGCTTCCCACCGGTCCTTTTGGAAACCTATGGGGGAGGCCTATGTCCAGCAGTGGACATCCAGTGGCTGATACGATGATAAAACGCAAATAAAAGTCAGAAAAATAAAATTTGTAAGATTAATAATTAACCATTACGTTATGATCGTCTGTAGACATTTAACATGCAACGAAGAGTCCAAAACTCATAAAATTAGTATACAGTTACGTGTAGATAAAACTTGTTAGTTAGATAGTTGTAAAGTTCTACCTCCAACGGCATTCCTATAGGATAGATGGTCTCAAAGTCGTTGGTGGCTTCAGAGCCATCATTCTCGAACTCCACTGTCTTGTCCGGCTGAGACTCCACGTCCCTATCCGGTGATAGGCTCTTTGAAAGGCGACGTCGTGCTGTAAGTAGAGTTTTCTCAATAGTAAACCTATCCTAGATTGCCTTTAGATACATTTTCGTTTACCAAAATGTATAATAGTGAGATCTTATCAAAGTTTCAATTTTCTCGCCATTGGATTCTTTGAACTATTGTTGAAGAAACTGTCTCGTGGTTACAAGCACGACTGTTGAGCGTGTTGTCCTGGGTTTGATTCCCAGGTCGGGCAAAAAGTGTTATTGGGTTTTTCCATCAAGAATTTCTCAGGAACACCCCAGAGTTTGGGAGTTGGTGGTATGACACCCCATGCCTCGATAGCACGTAAAGCCGTTGGTCCTGCGCCTAATCTCTCCCCGGTTGTGTCGGATTGTCTTCCCATCGGCCTATGAGAGTTAGGGAAAAGGGAGTGCACTTGCATTTGCGCACGCACTTGTACACTATAATTATCTCCTGGGTACTTGGCTAGTCTGCATTAAGATCGGAGAATCGGCTTGGAGAACACAATCATTATTGATGACATAAATAATAAGTACTTAACAACTTACCAATAGTCAAAATACTATCATTACTCCTCCTCCTCTCTTCAAAGCTGGGCGTCTTGAAGGCGATGATGGTGGGTTTAGTCCTCATGTATCGGAAGCTGTGCACCAGCGACTTGTTCTGCGGGATCTTGCTGGCGAGCCCGAAGGATTTGCGGGCGCTGAGCATTGAGCTCTCGTCCAGCTTGCTTTCGGATTCGGAGCGCATGAAGTCGCGGAGGCTGGAAGTGGATGGAGATTATTTTATGTGGGAAGATATGAATAAGTGTTTTTAATTATCTGTGCTAATATTATAAAGTGGATTTTTTGTTTATTTGTGCTAAATAAGCTACGAAACTACTGGACCGATTTTAACCATTTTTTCACTAATAGATAGCTACGTTTTTCATGAGTAACACTGGCTATATAACATTGCGCTACGACCTACGGGAGCGGAGCAATAACCAAAGACATAACGAGGATAAAATAAGCCACGAAGACGAAATCGCGGGCGGAAACTAGTGTTAAGTATAAAGCCTTGATTATGATCATAGTTTTGTAATATAAAATCTAACTATCGTTTACCCAACATCACGTCATCCTGATTAAGACTGCAGGAAAACGCTGGTTGCAGGCCGCTTTCAACCGGTCCTTTTGGAAATCTATGGGGGAGGCCAGCAGTAATAGCGTGGGGGGTATAGCAGTGGACGTCCAGTGACCAATATGATGATGATGATGATATACGTCAACGAACGTTCGAATTGCGCGGGAAGGAAATTCAAATTTTATATAATATTATTTGTCTTTAATCATTTATAACATTAGAATGTACAGATGCACTGCAGTGCCGAAACCAAGTTCGCTAAAAAAATCAAATAAGGATGTACTCACGCCATCAGCCGCTGCCGTTTCTTCATGTTTCTCTGCACATCAGGCATAGAGAGTGACTTCTCTAACGTCTTGGCTGGAGTCAGCAGCAGCGAGGGATGGTAGGATATCTTCGTCGGTGAAGGTACTGAAACTAGGATTGTTTTCTTTATTAAAACGTTTTCTTTTTAATATAAATGGCAAACAAGCCGACAGCCCCACTGATGTTTTTCTTTTTTTTTTTAAGCGTTGCTGCGCCCTGGAAATTTCATTGATGATTTTCCATTTCTTTGATGTTAAGTAGTCACGGCTGCCTGTACACATAAGCAATACTCTGGTATTGCATATGTCTATAGGCAGCGGTGACCACTTGTCGACTTTGCAAAGTATTACCATTCCAGAGACTATGTTGAACTGTCTCATGTGCCTATAATCGAACCCACAACTAGGGATTTCTCTGAAATTGTGCGTGCGTTTTGAAAATAGAAGATCCACTAACAACTACCTGTAGTCCATATAATTATTTGTTCCATGCGGGAATCAAACCTAAGACACGCAGCACAGCAGCCAAATGCTCAACCACTACAGCAACTGTGCCATAATTGTGTCACCCACCTTCATTGGTTTTGACGTCACCATTTCCTTCTTCGCTGACGAAAGCTTCGTTGTTGAAGCACCTCGGAGAGAAGTCCACGGAACGCTTCTTGGTGCTGGTGGTGGAACTCTTGCGACTCTTCTTGCTCTGGCCTGATATTGAGCGCGCTAGTTTCCTGCAAGAATGGAATGTCTGCTGAGGTACTAATCGAGATCATAGGCCCTAGAGCTAATTCTTGATCGTCAGTAGGATAACGCAATAATCCTTACTTTTACCAATGAAGT
Source organism: Caradrina clavipalpis (assembly GCA_932526535.1). Lineage (NCBI taxonomy): Eukaryota > Metazoa > Arthropoda > Insecta > Lepidoptera > Noctuidae > Caradrina > Caradrina clavipalpis. Next base: position 12,668,596 of record OW052111.1, read on the forward strand.
TTCCGTGAGGATTATAGGAGGTCATTAATGCTTAATTCTTCTGTTAAAATAAATCAACTATAACGTCAAAATTTCTACTAATTTCCGAAGTATGTAATTGTAATTTGAATGTTTAACACTGGTTAATTTCAAATCTATTCTGAGCATAAGTTTTGGGTATATCCCTTATTGCTGAAATGTAATGTAACACATAAGGCAAACGGAACAAGTTTCAGATAATTCATAGAAGTATTGTGGGATTATCGGTAGGCTCGTTTTGATAGAGCCAAGTTCAAATAATACAGAAGAAAAGTAGAGCAAAGTTCAAATGATACAGTATAAAACAAGGTATAACTAACTCATGGCCACTTTCAATAGCCGGCTGTTCTTCGCCGTGCAGCCTCGCCTGTTCCCTCTCGAAGTACGAGTACAGGCGGTTCGTCCACTGACCCACGCCGCGCACGTGGAGCCATATGTAGTCTGAAATGGAAAACAAACTATTAGCCTTGCTTGATATTTACAGCGCACTGCTAAAAATCGGCAAAATAATATTTTCATTCCAAAATGAAGTCCTCATTCTGCCAGATCCAATTCATGTTAGAATTTCTCAAATTTTTTGATCTTGGAATTTAAGTCTTTAATAATGCATACATTGAATTAATGTAATTGGATAGTTAAGTTGGTTAACACATTTGGAAAATAAAATTAGTTTCACGTAATCAATATTAGAAATTGTGGGTTAGTAGTTCGTTCTGGTGGAACAAAGTTCAAATGATGTTAAAATTTAGCAAGCGCTATTTAATGAAGATTTTAACAAAGAAAAAATGGTTAACTTAATTTGCATTATTAAAAAAAACATTTACCTAAACACTATGCATCGTTACAATGTAAAAGGAGTGTTTTCGACAAACTCTGGCACCCAGAGTTTTAGGTAACAAAAATCACCAACCTTCCTGCTCCGGCGCGCTGCTGATAGTGAATGGATGCCACTCGTACGCGGCGATGGCGGGGATGTTCACGAACACATAGTCCCCGGCGTGGTAGTGGAACAGCGGGGGGCGCTTCACCACCAGGTGGGTCACGCGCGAGGGGAGCAGGATGCCGGAGGAGATGTAGGTCTTGCCGCGCTCGGATCTGCAGAGGAATTGACGTATTTAATTATAAAAAAATATGTAAAAAGAGAACAAGTAGATTCATTATTTGAAAGACGGTAAAGAAGGTTGGTTTGGTTGGCGCAATGGCTGAGCGATTGGGTGCAGCGCTATGTATTACGGGTTCGATTCCCGCACGGAACAAATATTTATTTTATATGGCCAGACCCGCACATACACAAACAGCCAGACCCGGAACAACTCTATATGTTTAATATAGAGTTGTTCCGGGTCTGGCTGTTTGTGTATGTGAGTTCTTATGTTTGTAAACGCATCAACGATATAGGAAAAATCCTAGTTTATTAAAAAAAAAAAAAAAATAGTTCTAGAATTTTCATTTTCCGTTAAATTTATATGATTGCTTATTCTCAAAGTGATTTTTCTTTACACCAATACAAAAAAAACATTTCAATTTATGTATTTACATGGATCTTTTCTGAACACACTACCGTGCACCTATAACACCCTATTCCTACTCACAAAACACAATATCCAAACTCACCTTATCCAAGCTAATCTCATGATCCTCTCAGACAGGTACACAGTTCCCGGCACCACGAACCACTTCCAGAAGTTAGGCGCGTGCAGCAGGAGTAGCAGCCAGAAGGGGACGTACAGCAAGTGGGTCCAGTAGAAGATCTGGGGAGGAGAGAGAGAGAGGGGTTTTTTGAAAGAGATCATCCATACCATCACGCCTGTATTCCCCGAAAAGAGGTGTACCAATTTACACTCACAGTTCGCCGGTATGTTCAGGTCCTATGTAGTAGGGGGCGAGCCTGTTGCCATTAAGTTCTTACTGATCTCTTTCAACTGCCTCATTAGCCTAGTGGTCCTAGTTTTTCAAATTTGTTTTTTTTTTTTGACATATCTTTACAATAACTAATACTTGAAGAATTTGCATGCCTTAATTTAAGGAGTATATTATTTGAATAGTCTATTAAACACAATTTATATCATTAAGCTAGCATTCTTAGTTTCCGAGATTTATAGGTTTCTATAAGTGACCCAGATTCATGCTCTCGAGGGTATTTAACTACTAACGGACCGCCCCGAAACTAAATTTTTGTAACTTCTGATCCATTTTCCAAAAAAAGAAAATTGTTTATAAAGCTTGCCCGCAAAATTACGAACGTAACAAAAAGGAATCAGGCAATTTTTTCCACTCGTTCTCAAGTTTTGCGCTTAGCAGCACATTTGGCCATTCATTTTAATTTATATAGATAAATCCGGGTTTCGTCACGATGTTTACCTTCACCGATGGCCAGTACATATAAACTGAAAAAGTGACCTTTAACCACTGGGCCATCATGACATAATTATTATTTTATACAATTCAATAGTGTATTTATAAAATAAGATTTAACTTTGACCGTAACATAGTTGAAAATTCACCTAAAGAATTTATTCAATCAAAAAATTCTTCTTCTTAGCGTTTCGATGACAAACTATATTATTGGTATATTATATTGTTGCGGCCCAGAATTTGGCCACTTTGACTGCGTTGTCGGTGGCAGCCATTGTTTTCGTTGCGAGTTCAGCCGAGAGGACCAAGATGAACAACACACGGCACCCCCTGCATGACTACTTCCCAGTGCCACAAAGGCTGAAAAGCCGCAAGAACAATATAATTTTAATTTTATAAGTGTGTCGAACCTCTGGCCTTGGAGCCATCAGGAGTGAGATCAAATAATTGACCATTTAAAACTCCTTACCTCAAAACTGCCCCCCCTCCTGATAAAAGACTGGCTACACACGAACATGACAAGCAGTATGACGGCGAGCGCGACGCCGGTCGGGTTGGCGCACCCGGCGACCAGCCCGAACTGACCCGGCTTCTCCGTCAGCAGCCACTCCGACAGTGTGTAGTTGTCCTTATTCAACACGGGGTCATTGACCACTATGAAACCTGGGAACAGTAGGTACAATCAGCAAAAGAGATAAGTAACCAGCGGGTCTAGACAAGTGGCATAAACGCTAGTAGAATATAATGAATTATCGTCACGAAATTTGATCTAGCGTTTAAACGTAAGAGTGAGCGTTCGACAAGCACAGCCACTTGTCGAACGCTCAATCTACGTTTAAACGCATGCAAACATGAACCCTAAGAGCCCGTTCGCACGAACGTAAAAATATCGCGGCGGTATTATATTGCGCACTGGAATTTAAACTCTCGGTTTTGATCCGAGCGTTGAGAATCCAACACAGTGCATCCAAGCGCATCGAGAAGACACACAGTTGGATTTTCAACTGTGGGCGCTTAGCAGAGCGTTGAAGATCGAGTGCGCGTAAAAAAATCGCCGCGGGATAAAATGGCCCGTGCGAACCTCCTCTTTTACTATTATGTAGAAGCCTGAATTTTATTATGATTACAAAAAGGTAAATAACTTATGAACTATGCCCCACAAAAGTGTGAAATGCGCTCAGGCGCGGCTCGATTGGTGGAAATCGAACATTAGGTTAGAAAAAAGGTTATTAGGCGTCGCTGATACTGTACAATTCAGGAGCAGATACGCGAAAAGCGAAGCTGCGGGATACCCGATTGCAAAGCGTCGTAGTGCCGCGGCGTGAAGAGGTCATGTTTCCTACGATTGTAAACGTTGTATGACGTCACAACTCTGACATGAGCGGTGCGTTTCACGTCACAATTCACGTTCACGTATGTTGCGGCAATCTTCTTTCTTTATCGTGTGGGCAGTAAGGTCTAACGACCCCACACACCCTAGTGTCAGAGTTTCTAAACCGCCTCAAGGGCCTCTGACATGGTTACCGATGTCAGTGATGTCCAAGATATACTCAGTGGCTTTTTTTCCCGTGGTTTTTTGGGCGTTTTCGCTGTTTTGGCGGTGCAGCACCCAACCACTTAAGGGTAAGTTCACACCAAGACGCGATAACTTTGTTTACTCCCGAAAAGATAGACATTGTGACAATTTCGTTGTGAGAAGGTGCAACGTACTCTGAATTCAAAATTTCGTGCAGAAAATAAAGTTATATTTTGAGTCGCTGTATTAAAAGGTGCGCGCAGCGTCGCGTCTCGGTTTCAACTAACCCTTTTTTTTTTTTTTTTTTTTAAAGATGGTAAAATCATCAAATGACCCCCCCCCGTCCTGGGCGGGGCGGGAGGGAGTGTCAGACTTTTACTGACTAAAAACCATCTATGTTCCTTCATGTGCCCTTTGCGTTCCGGGGGCGCGGTATCTCTTTCGAACAACCCGCAGCCCCATTCAACTAACCCTTAATGTGTAGATATCGGCCTGTACTGACCCGAGAATCGACCCCGACACTCATAACACAACTTTGCATAGGCAGCAGAATACAAAACAGGTTAGCAGATACTGATTTAAAATTTCAGCTCGAAGTACACAGCCGAAATAGCTCAGTTGGGAGAGCATTAGACTGAAGATCTAAAGGTCCCTGGTTCGATCCCGGGTTTCGGCAGACATCTCTTTTTCATTCTTTTCAACAATTCACTTACATTTATAATTATTTCAGTAAGTACTATTGTTTTTATAATCTTTTTGCAATACATATTAATTAAAGTTATTACTGCAAAGATAATACAACTGATAGCGTTGTAAAATCACATTGTATTGAGAATTTAGTCTGTTAAAAAATAAGGGGATTCGTGTAAAATAATCGAAAACGAATGCAAAGCAGCGTTGCTGTGTTCCAGTTTGACGGGTATGGGAGCCGGTGTAATTACACTTACAGGCACAAGAGACATTTCAACTTTGTCTCTGAAGTAGTTACTCATTTGCAAGGCCTGTCTACGGGAGCGAAGCAGTACCAAAGACGAAGCTATACGCCAGTGAAATAAGCCACGCGGACTAAATCGCGGTCTGCTCGTAAACTATAAGCATCACGGAGCGTAAGTACCGCGGGAGACGCTCCGGGGGCCGCGAGATGACTCCTGGCTACCGTAGACGCGGGTCTGTGGACGGCGAGCAATGGGTAGCTCTCCATCCGTACGTTAACTTAACGACAGACCGTGTCGATGGCGCGTTCGTGTTGCAAAGAGATTAGATAGAGTGTTAGTCAGTAAAAGTCTGACACTCCCACGCCCAGGGCGGGAGAAGTCATATTTTGAAGATTTTCAAACCAAAAAAAAAGCATGGTATGTACTTACTAAAATTCCACAAATGCATGGCAGTGTGCACGAGACTATACAGCGCGATGAACACGGCAGTCAGCTTGTGCAGATAGATGTGGTTGTCGAGCGGCAGGTACGCGCTGAAGCCGCGCACGCGCAGCTCCGTGATGCAGTGGCGCAGCATCAGCACCAGCACCCAGGAACACGTGAAGTTTAGACATTGTCCTGGGAAGGGGAAAGGACAAATATAAGCTTTGAAAATTGCACACACACACGCCTATATTACCCGAAGGGTTAGTCAGAGGTGTGCCAAAGTACACGGACAGTTTAGGCCATGTTTAGGTTTCATGTAATAGAGGGCACAAATCCTAATTCCCAATAACACTTTTTGCGCGATCTGGGAATCGAACCCAAGACCTCTAGCGTTGCAGTCACGCTTAGGACCACTAGGCTAACGAGGCAGTTATGTATATGGTTCCTAATAACATTTATTTTATTGGGACGCGAAGTCGCGGAACATAAAGAAGGGCTCAAGTTTTTTTTTTGTAGATGGGAAATCGTCTAATAACTTCCCCCGCCCTGGGCGGGACGGGAGGGAGTGTCAGAGTTTTACTGACTAAAACCCATCTATGTTCCTTCATGTGCCCTTTGCGTTCCGGGGGCGTGGTATCTCTTTCGAACAACCCGCAGCAGGGCTCAAGCTTACCAACTTACCTTTCATGAAAATCGGTTCAGTCAACAACATCAACACGTGTCAAGTTGACAACATTACAGACAGACAGGAGTTACTTATGCACGAGACACGAGAGGATGGAAAATATTGTTGTTTATTATTATTCTCATTTATTCATTCATTATACATATTTATTGCATTTTTAAATATTAATATAAAAAATATAAAAACATTTAAAAATATAAAAAATAGTAGCCCACCGGCGTCGGGAACAGGGTCCAAGCCACCAGTGGTCAGGGCTCCTGAGAAAGGAATCTCCTAACTATACGCGCCGTGTCTAGGAGAACCGCTTTCTGAATCAAGCCCTTGATCCAGCCGCCCAACGAGAGCCTCCTAAGATGTTGGTCGAGGCTCTTTTCAATTAAGCCATTGGCTGAAACGACTATCGGCACAATGATCGCTGAGTCCACATCCCACATGTCGACAACCTCGCGAGCCAAGTCAAGATACTTGATCTTCTTATCATTCTCGGCCTTCACGAGGTTCACGTCATGTGGGACTGTTATGTCAACAATCATTGCGCGATTCTCTAAGCGATCCACCACCACTATATCAGGCTTATTGGCTACAATAGTCCTGTCAGTGATGATGGATCGGTCCCAGTACAATGTGACATGGCTATTTTCGAGAACTGGGTCGGGCACATACCTATAGTACGGTACTTCCGATTCTACAAGGCGGTATTTCAGAGCAAGTTGCTGATGGATGATCCTGGCCACAAGGTTGTGCCTATGCAAGTACTCTTCGTTAGCTAGACGAGAACACCCAGAGATAATGTGGCGGATTGATTCCCCCGGCCGGTGGCATGCCCGACAAATGTCAACCGTGCCATCCTTCACAATAAATCTCCGGTAGTTATTCGTCATGATAACTTCGTCCATAATTGCACAGACAAAACCCTCGGTTTCCCCAAATAGGTCACCGAAGCGAAGCCAGGATACGGACGCTAAGAAGTCTACATCGGGCCCATGCAAGGCCCGGAAAAAGCGTCCGTGAAGCTCCTTACTCTGCCATACCTCTTCGCGATCTTTAGTCTCCAGCACTACTGGTTTGCGCCAGTTCTCTTTAGCCAAGGAGAGCGGGGTGAGGCCCTTATCCACTGCCATCTCGGTGCATTCCCACGTCAGCTTTAAGGAAAAAGTCCCTGAGACTGCATATCTCGCGGTTGTGGAGAGTCTTAGCATTTAAGAAGCCACGACCTCCACACTTCCGCGGAATATACAGTCTCATCACCGATGACCGTGGGTGATGCATCCGATATGCCGTTAACAATGTACGGACCCTCCTATCCAGGGCGTCGAGTTCCGTTTGAGTCCATTTAAGTATGCCGAAAGAGTACATCAATACCGGCATGACCCACCCGTTGAAGGCGCGCACCTTATTTCCGCCTGATAAAAGACTATTAAATACTTTTTTCAAGCGGCCAAAGAAGCGCTCCTTCAACGATTGCTTCACGTCAACAGTATTGATGCCCAATTTGTTTATTAATTTTTGTTTATTTATTATTATGACAGCCCGGTGCCCAGAGTTTGGAAATTGGTGGTGTGACACCCCCGTGCCTCGGAAAGCACCTAAAACCGTTGGTCCCGGCTGTCATTCGTAGATCTTTGACAGTTGTTACGGATAGTCAGAAGCCGGGGAGTCTGACAACCGGTCTAACCAAGAGGTGTCGTGTTGTCCAGTAACTTTGTTATGGAGGTCAGATAGGCAGTCGCTCCATGTAATACATTGGAATACAGCTAAATACGGTTAGACTGGAAGCCGACCCCACTATAGTTGGGAAAAGGCCAAGCAGATGATGATTAATTATTATGAGACTGGTGTAAAAAGACACCTAATGTAGCTGACAGATACATGCTCTTCCCATCATTGCATTACCTTTTTTGTACGTTTATTTACAAAAACAAGTTTAAAATGTTATGACAAAAAATTTAATATTTTCACGGCCCGTCTACTGATGCTTGCACTCGTAAGAAGAATGTTTTGCATTCGTACCATAAACAGAGATTTTTCTCACCAGAAATACAAGACGTTTCCAGCAATCATTTGGGCTGTATGCGTAGTTAACGTCATGTGACGTATTTTTTGATACCACGTCTAGAATAGACAAACGATCTATAATATCCTACTGTAATAATACTGCCTCGTTGGCCTAGTGGTCCTGAGCGCGACTGCTACGTTAGAGGTCCTGGGTTCGATTCCCGGGTCGAGCAAAAAAATTTTATTGGGTTTTTCTTTGAAATTCTCAGTAGCAGCTCGGAGTTTGGATTATTTGTGCCCGGTTAATGGCAATAGGCTCGCCCCCTATTACATGGGACCTAAATATACCGGCGAACTGTGGGTGTACATTGGTACACCTCTGCCTAACCCTTCGGGGAATACAGGCGTGATGGTATATATGTTGCAGTCAAAACTCTTGACCAGTCAAAAGTACTATTGACTAGCAAAATCAGTCAAAAGTAGTTTTGACTGAACAGGTTGGTCAAAAGTACTTTTGACTGCAAATTTGCGGTCAAAAGTAGTTTTGACTGGTGGAATCAGTCAAAACTCTTAGAAATCTGTCACTAATCTACAATTAATGATATCTATTCCTTATAAAAGTAAATTATAGTATGCAAGAGCGAGCGAAGCGAGCTCGGGACTTCTTATTCTTCTTAGCGTCTCGATGACAAACTATATTGTAATAAAAATAAATAAATGATATATACTATTATTATAAATTACATTGATGCAGCCCAGAATTTGGCCATCAGCTCGGGACTTGGGGCACCCCGAAATGGACAGGTTAGGTTAGAAGGGGATTGCACTTCTTGGCCATTTTCTTTGTCTTTGACTATGCCTTTTAAGCCACTAGGGCAATCTCTGGCTCTATCTCTAGGGCAAGAAAGTAGAACAATTATTTCACGTATAATCAAGTAATATAATTATATCACTAACCTTGAACCGTATTGAAAGTAGCGCCAGTGACAGAAAAGTTGAAAGGGAACCGTTTGTCTTGGTATGGGCATGTGAAGAGAAGGGATGACACACATGTGACCAAAAGGGTTTTGGACATAATTGTGGATGGATGGAAAGGAAGGGGGAGGCCAAAGAAAAGATGGATGGATTGTGTGAAGAAGGATATGAAAGAGAAGGGAGTCAGTGATAGTATGACGGCTGACAGGACGGCATCATATTAGTTGATTATACGTGAAATAATTGTCCTACTTTCTTGCCCTAGAGATAGAGCCAGAGATTGCCCTAGTGGCTTAAAAGGCATAGTCGAGGAGCAAGGGAGGGCTTCTCGACAAATAAAATGGCCAAGAAGTGCAATCCCCGTCCAACCTAACCTGTCCATTTCGGGGTGCCCCAAGTCCCGAGCTGATGGCCAAATTCTGGGCCGCATCAATATAATTTATAATAATAGTATATATTATTTATTCATTTTTATTACAATATAGTTTGCCATCGAAACGCTAAGAAGAATAAGAAGTCCCGAGCTCGCTTCGCTCGCTCTTGCATACTATAATTTACTTTTATAAGGAATAGATATCATTAATTGTAAATAAGTGACAGATTTCTAAGAGTTTTGACTGATTCCACCAGTCAAAACTACTTTTGACCGCAAATTTGCAGTCAAAAGTACTTTTGACCAACCTGTTCAGTCAAAAGTACTTTTGACTGATTTTGCTAGTCAATAGTACTTTTGACTGGTTAAGAGTTTTGACTGCAACATATATATGTAATAATAAATATAAAAGTTTGTGAGAGTGGATAGATATATATTTGTTACTCTTTGACGTTTAAACGTCTGAACGGATCTATATGAAACTTGAGACTGAGATAGATTTTAGTGAATAACACATAGGATACTTTTTATCCCGGAAAAATGTACTGTTTTGCGTAAAATAGCCAGATTCACGAGGCACAGAATATATAACATCGCGCTACTTACAAGAGCTGAACAATAACCAAAAACATAACACAAAGCGGATGAAAAAAAAAACAGACGCTAGTAGATAAACAAAACCCACTTACCACAAGCTCTAGCAAATATAACAAACACATTAGCGTTCATCTTCCTATACTCCACAACTCGGGCCACGAAGAGGCCAGCATTGAGGAGGAGGAACACCGCCAGATAGGCCAGGAACACGTAGTTGTTCCGCACGTAGGGGCGGGACAACTGGTACGGTTTGAGCTTCATCAGCCGCTGGGTCATGGTGACTGGCTTAGGGTCCGGCTTCGGGGGGACCAGCCAGCGGTCTATGCTGTGGGGGGGAGGTGGAACTTTAGAGGGTATTCTGAACAGTGAGAGTATTCTCCGTATTTTGGTAAAAAAATCATTGAATTCGATAAAAATTCAACACGGCTACTATAAAAAAAATATTCTTCATTACGAGTTATTAAATTGAAAATTAATCGTATAATTTTGAAGTCAGTTTTCCGAGATCTTTGTCGGAAAACTGACTATGTATGTATATATAGGCCTAGATATTAGAGCCTTTATCCTATCTACAAAATGTTATCGAGTTAACGCTAAAATTGGATCGTAACACCCGACCTTTTTGAAGATCCTCGACACCAATAAGGTCAGGGTAAGTCTTTCTACGGTGCCTGTGTAACTTTAGACATTTCAACTTTGTCTCCGGGACGGCAACGCAATTGCAAGGCCTCTGGTATTACAGATGTCTAACAGACAGCGGTAATCACTTATCATCAGGTGGGCCGACGGCTAATGTGCCATATAATGTTTTTTTTTTTAAATAACCAGTCCTACCTGATAGACAGATTCTCCAGCAACCCATCATGGTTGCTGAGCTGCTTCTTGAGCGCCTCGAACGTGATGGCGCCGCGCTGCTCGGCGTCCGCGTCCTCAAACATGGCGGTGGTGAGCTCCAGCAGCTGTTCGTCGCTGAACTGCATGCCGTTCTCCTCCATGCACGCGCGCATCACGTGCTGCAGCTCGCGGTGCTGGATTAGACCGTCGCCTGGTGAGGGGGCAGGAGGTTATAGGACTGGTATTTTCTTGTGTGTTTTGAATTCTGCAGTTTCCGCAAAGCAGCGTTGCTGTGTACCGGTTTGAAGGGTATGGGTGCCAGTGTAATTACAGGCGCATGAGACATGGAAATCTATGGGGAAGCCTATGTCCAGCAGTGGACGTCCTGCGGCTGATAGGAGGGCGATGATGAGAAATTCCAACTTCGGGATGGCAACAAATTTGTAAGGCCTCTGGTATTGCAGATGAGCAGTGGTGATCACTTACTATTAGGTGAGCTGTTGGCTTGTTTGCCATTCAATAATATAATAAAAAAAAATAAGCTGAAAGTTTCATACTCTTCTCATTATTGTGTTTGATTATTTATTTAGGACCATAGAAACAGGGACCTTTCTGATTATGGAAATACGGGTTAAAATCTCAACTATCTTTTGGAACAAAATACTCATTCTTGTCCGTGGATAGCTTACTAAAGCAAAGCAAGTAATCAACTCACCATCCAAGTCATAAACCTTGAAGAGGAACAGGATCTTGTCCTCGGGCGCCTGTCCGGCGAAGCGGTGCACGGCGGCGATGAACTCCTGCAGCGAGATGGCGCCCGAGTCGTCCTCGTCGAAGATCTGGAACACGCGCTCCGTGAAGAACGGCTGGAAGTAGAGGAGCTGGTTAGAACAGTGTAGCCTAGGTGCGAGAAGCTATGTCTGGAGTTCTACCTCAATATAGAAGACATTGGTACAGCTTTATAATGCAACTACATAGGATGACATACATAAATTAAACGAATACCGTATCTATAGAACAGTTTGCCGGCAGACATAAAGAGTGAAATCAATAATAACTTTAGCTTCGGTAGTCGACGGCTTTGGTTCTATTTCTAGTTAGGTATTACCACCAACTTCCAAAGCTAAAGTTCATTTTTAAAGGCGGTTGTCTATTCCCTTTCAAACATAAGAACTTTTCAATTCGGTCAAGGCGTCTTTGAGTAATCGGGGAACACACATAATGAAAAAAAAATATCCCTACGAATTGAGAACCTCGTCCTTTTTATGAAGTCGGTTAAAATAGATATAAAAATAATTTGAAAAAATATTTTTTAGAAAATATTATGTGCTGCTTAGTATAAATAAGTCATAAGCAAGAAGCGTGTCTGACTCACCAGGCCCCACAGTTAAACCACTACAACGGTTTTGCCCACAAAACCGTAACTGTAACTTATGTACTATGCCCCAGCATAGTACATAAGTTATTTACCTTTTTGTTATCATAATAAATAAAAAAAAATGGTTTTTGCTTGTGGCTTCAACTACGAGGAAGTCAAAGATCCCTTAAATTTATGGTGAAATCCGTTCTTAGCTGCCGTCTTCTACATATATTATACTACTATAAAGTCTGCAAATCCCTGGAACTCCTGATCCGATTTTGAAAATTCTTTCTCTAATTGGAAGCTACGGTATTCCTAAGTGTTATAAACAATAAAGATCCGTAGGAAACCTTGGGCACTCGCAGGCGTAAGTTAATGTAATAATTTAAATATACGAATTATTGTCTTACATTCTTAGACACGACGATCTTCTGGAACTGTTCCCTGGTGATCTCCTTCTCGTCTCCGACTGTGTCTCGGAACAGCTTCTCCAGGCGGTCCACACTGTGCTTGTCGAAGCCGACGCGCGGTCTGAAACCAGGGTGTTATATTTATCAGAATGGACTTTCCTGTGTATTGCTGTCCTATATTCATTTATTTTAAATAAACACACCATGCAAATAACAGGTATGCATGACATTGACATAATGTATGTTAGAGACAGGAAAAAACTAAAATAAAATAAAAAGTGCGTCCAGTACAACTACAAAAAACCAAACAGATATACATTTATATAGATATGATAGGAATGAGGGACCAGAGTTGCGGAAATTGATCGAAATAGTCGCCGTGGCTCTGGAACGCAAAGAGCATTGGGAGGCACACGGATGGATTTTAGTCAGTAAGAATCTGACTTTCCATTCTGATTTCTTTTCAACTTTGAGCGGAATAGGACTAAAGGAAGATAAAGTGCAAAAACTATGTTTGCGCACACACTTGTGCACTATAATAATCTGCGTAATTTGCTAGCGTTCATTGAGATTGGCTACTAGGACCAAAATTCGAAAATCTCGAAAGTGAATCCAACAATTACCTGCTACTGGAAACGGTAGATAAGAACTCCATGATTTCGTCTGCAGTCGCATAGCCGTCACCATCTGTGTCCACAACTCTTAACAACTTGTTTGTCACCTAAAAACCACCAAATATTTGAAGAAACCAACTTTAACAACGAAATTATCCAAATAGTAATAAAAGGGGTAAGTTGAAAATATACTGGCAAAAGCTACCCACATTTTAATTATTTTTCTTTTGTCAGTTTATGCTTCGAAAGTTAAAACAGCGCCCTCTGTTGTGTTTACCAAATACTACAAACAAAAGTTCGTTACGCTATTCGCTAAGAGATGGCGCTAGTAATCAATTAATACTTACAACTTTATTTTGTAGGATGTGCTGAAACGTATCCAATGTTATGACACCATTTCCACATAGAACGTACGCTACACTTTCTACTTGTTCCACGAAATCTATTTGCTTGTCTTCACTGCAAAGAAAATAGTTATTTTTGTTTTAAATTGGTTTGTCTACTCGCTAATAGATGGCGTAGCATGTACAAACATCTTCAATGCCGTCTAAAAGATGCTTAAATATAAGCGGGTTTTTTTTCGGTTTGCATATGCTCTTGACTCTTGTCTTGGTCAGAATTGAGATAAACAGAGTCTACAATGGAGTGAGCTTACCCAGAAGAAGCCTGTTCAATCTCACTTTAAAGAGATTAGCGTTGAATGCGTTCAGAAATACAGGCACAGGTAGAGTCCTTTGCAGTGCGCATTATAAAAGATGATTGGACGCGCTTAGTGCGAATTGATGGAATGACAACAAGGTTGTATTGCGAATGCCCAACCAAAATAAGCAAACTCGCTTAAGTTTATAGCAATCCATACACACAAAAAACTTAAGATCTTTGATTCAACAATGAGGATAAAGGATAAAATAATAAAAAACAGTTGCAACTTACGTGAGACGTTCCTTCAAATATTCGAGCCAATCATTTTGAACCAAATGATCTGTCGAATCTGCGTCGAATAAGCGAAATATTCGCTCCAACAGATCCTGAAACAATTGAGAGCACTTTTAGTATCAATAGTAATAATAAAGTAAGAAGGGAGAGCTTTGCCCTGCATTTTTTTAAAGATGGGAAATCATCAAAAATGTCCCTTAGTGTCAGACTTTTACTGACTAAAACCCATCTATGTTCCTTCATGTGCCCTTTGCGTTCCGGGGGCGCGGTATCTCTTTCGAACAACAAGCAGCCCCCATTGACAGCGATGCGGATGAGTTTTTTAATGCCCTGTGAGCTTCCTTTTGTTATAAATTAAACATCTAATTGTATTAACTACTTATACTACTATTTGCAGGTAAATAAATTACTTACAATTTACATTTACAAGAAACAAAATAACTATGTATATTAGTACATCCGAACACAGATTAAAATGGAGTTAAACACCAAGGTGTCACTTTGTGGTCCTATGGAAAATACTTCACAAAAATACCATAAAATATAAAATTATCTACGTACTACAATTTCACAAAATACACTTACCTACACAGGCGACTAAATTTCGAAATCCTTGGTCAAGTTGCTTCAATGTTGAGTCTAGGCAACACTAAGCAATTTAGTTAACTGAACAAGAACTGGGCAATTTTAGTTGCCCGTATAGATAAGTTTAGTCGGATATATTCAATGGAAAATCACCGTAAAAATCGTTTAGCCATATATTATAATAGCGTCGTCTGCTGCCAGATATAGCCACGCACTGCCATCACATCGGCTGACTGCAATCCGTCATGATATTTAACTTCAATGTTTGAACGATTACTACTTATTTGAACAGTTTTTTAAGTTGTGGTCAAAGGCCAACCAGTACACTAGTGTTTTTTTGCGACTTTGTCTATTTGGAATTGGGGTTTTCCTGTTATAAACTTCAATCTCTCAAGATAGTTTATTTAGGTTTCCCATATTCAAAGGGTGCTAACAGGAGCCAAATTATAAATAGTTAACAATTATAAATACCGTCCTATTTAATCAACCTATCCATCTGTATGGCACAATAAAAAAAATTGTAGACAAAGTCTTACTCACTTTATCATGTACCTAGAAGCACCTACCCATCATAGCAATGAATAAAAAAAACGTTAAATAGTAGCTTTTGGTGGTACAGAACCCTTACTGTGCACGAATCAGACTCACACTTGACCGGATTTATACTGAAAGATTGTCTCCTCCCTAAGTTTTTTATTTCTAAATCAAACTACATCAAAATTGATTTAGTTGTGTAAGTGTTAATCTAACAGACAGACAGACACACTTTCGCATTCATACATCCACTTATTAAATATGAATTATTATCTATTAATAGGTACACATTATGTACAAATACCTACACATCCAGTTTTCCTTCATCGAGTCAACAGCTCATTCGAGTTGCTTCCAATTACGATGATTGCAATCGATTTGAATCGATTCGATGTGACGTGTCCGCGTCAACTGTTCGATAAGTTGATTCGATCAAATTATATGAGTCGAGTGTGTGTTTAGATTATGATTAGCGTCAGTCAGCGCGAGACTAGCTTTTCTTGACTGGGCTGCGTTCCTGTTATACCAGATTATGACACTTAAATTCCAGTGGGCTAATATGGTCGAACATTAAACCATGTACAATTGTAGATGTGCTGAATTGACTTGGCCGGTTTATTCTGTAAAAATCTCCATCGGTAAATAAGGTAAAATGGGTGTGAGGTCATGATGGTCCAGTGGTTAAGGCACCCGCCTCTCATGCACGAGGTTGTGAGTCCGCAACCGGGCACTGGCAAGTACCAATGTGACTTTTTCTAATTAATATGTACTTTCTAAGTTTATCTTGGACATCACTGACATCGGTAACCATGTCAGAGGCCCTTGCGGCGGTTTAGAAACTCTGACACTAGGGTGTGTGGGGTCGTTAGACCTCACTGCCCACACGATAAAGAAGAAGTTTGAGGTGACCTGTTCTATTATTCGAGTTCGTGCAAAATTATGCGTGGGAATATAGATGCTCCCGAACTGCATGGCGTACTTCTCCAACTGTGTGCCCCGGTTAAATACTTCCGCAACAGGAGGCATACATTATTAGCCGTCCCTGTGAGGCGCACAGTCGCCCGCGCCCAGTCGCCCATCCCGCGTGTTCTGTCCTCGCTGAACGCTCTCTAAAGCTGGGTACTGACCAACGTTACGGGGCGTAATGTAACGTGTTACAAATTCAAATTCAAATTCAAATAATTTATTTCAGAAATAATATCCATATAGAATATAATACACCGCGAGCATTCGTGCAGTCAGTACGTCGTGTTACGGGGAAACCAGCGAGCAACGAGCCGCTCGTTGCTCGCTTTGAGTGCTCCACCCGGCTGTCGGTTTTTTGGCGAATCCTTTGAGTGTTACGCGGTTCGGTCAGTACGCGTCCTCGCTGTCGGCCATCTTGAGTGAACTAACGGCGAAAGCGGAGCACAGAGTTTTGACGAGCATGTGACGCCGATTTTAAAACACAGCGTAACATGCTCGATGCGTACACGCTCGAAGCGAATGTTACATTACACCTCGTAACGTTGGTCAGTACTCACCTTTAGATGGCAAGCCTGAGTGTGAAGTGTTCGCGGATGAATGGAAGACGATCTTGTCAGTACGATTGGAGTATTGTGAGATGAGCGTGTAAATTCCGTTAAACATGTATATATTTTTATGTCTTTAGATAATGTAATTGGCCAATAGGCGTTTCATGTTACAGTGAAATAAATAAATAAATTGATGCTAGGGATTCACAACTCACCTCAAACTCATTTTACCTATTTAGGTAAAATGAGTTTGAGCGACGAATTTTAACAGAATATTACTGCTGTTGCTTATGTTATGATAATTTATTGGCGATGCGATGGTGAAGAAATATAAAATTATAGGTAGATAGATGATTGAGCATATTTAATTGGTGTGACGTGGGATGATTTTTGCAACATTCAATAGTCAGTGTCCGTACCATCTTTATGATTCAATACATGTTCACACAATATGTTAATACAATTAAATGCAATATGCTAGATGTCTTGGATTCGAGTCCCAGGTCGATCAAAAAGTGTTATTGGGTTTTTTATGAAATTCTCAGTAGCAGTACCTGGTTAATGGCATTAGGCTCGCACCCGATTACATGGGAACTAAACATACCGACGAACTGTGGGGGTACATTTATACACCTCTGCCGATCCCTTCGGGGAATACGGGCGTGATGGTATGTTATGCCGAAATAGAATCATTTGTACCAGTTTTTTTATAAATCTACCTGGTTTATCGAACGAAAGGTTTATGTTTTTATCTATATTAATGTTGTATATTCTATAGATATTATTAATCATTTCATAATATATTCAGATAACAAAGTAAAATGGAATAAGGGCAGGAAGATGATGAAGACGATGATGATATTCAGATAATAAAGATCCATTATTATAAAGAGGTCTGGTTTTTTAATTGTTTGTACCGATTTTAACCATTTTTCTAAAGTATCGGGTAGTAACATAGGCTATTTAATATCACTCTCGAAAGTTTCATATTTCGAAAGTACCTCTCATCATAATCATCTCTGCCGGCCCTTCCATACACACGTGGGCGTTTTGTCACATTTAATCCTATTACAATATTAATAATACTATTACCTCGTCTCCCGTCACCTCGCATCAAGATAAGCTAATCTGGAGTCACGCCGCGAGGGGGCGTTGCTATCGGCTGTCAGTCAGCGACAGTTTGACAGTGAGACAGCGCTGCGAGTTGACAGCAACGCGCTAATTAACGCTTTAAACTTGTTGATTAAGTTGTCCAGTAAAAACAATGGGTCAAGATGCTAATTATTATGTTTAAAGATTGGTCGATATACAGGGTGTTTACATAAACAAGAAACGTACTTTGAAAAGGAGTAATGAAATTGATCAAATTTATTATAGGACCAACAATCAAATCGGGAAAGAAAACTTAATTTATTTGGTCCAGTTAAACGAACATTATAAAAGTAGCTTATGTTACTACTTTTTACATTAACTATCGGTCAGTGAAATTTCTATCAACATTAGTCCAGCCGTTTCGGAGATTAGCAGGAACAAACATACAGATATTTAGCCAGACAGACAGAGTTTTTTTTTATTAGCTTTTTGGCTATCCCTTGTTACACATAAATTGACATGCATTTGGGAAAAGCCGTCACTCTGTGTAAGCAAAGCTTGCTTATCTGTCTTATTGAACTATGTATATTGCTCTCAAAAGAAAGAAAAATTACGTAATCTTCGCAAACTAAAGTCAAAGTCAAAGCATGAATTTCAATGAGACCATTCACAGGCACTTTTGAATTGTCAAAAAGTTACAGTTTAAAGTTGAAGCTAGTTAAAATAAACAATCATCCAGAAGCTGCGATACTCTTTGGTACTTACATATATATCCAAGTAAGTACATGATAATATCGTGCTCCACACCTGCTGTGAGCTACACCTGCGTGTCACAGGCGTGGTCGTGATGTATCAAGGTGATATGAGAACACACCGCCTTATCAGTCGCACATAAATCTGTACTACTGATCCTATGTGCGACCGTGTACAGTCACGAGCTCTTGGGGTAGGTTGTTGTTAGCGATGTGTTAGCAAAGTCAACAGTCAAAGTCTAAACACTTTTTTACATGTAGACATACATACATTCACGCCTTTGCCCTTATGGGGTAGGCATAAACTACAGCACGCCACCTGCTATCCCTACGCACTTCTTACGCCTCGTCCACGTTCATACATCTGGTCATATAAGCACGCCGGTTACGAGTATTGCGTGCCCAACCTTTGTGAGGAACTTAGACAGCTGATTGATACCTCGACCTCATGACATAATACATAGGTCCTCAATGGCCTGCAAACTAACAACCCTATAAAACTGTTTACCCTTCTACTTATAATAGCGCAATGTTATTAAATAATATCTGTTTACACTATCATGTCCCAATTACGTGTCGTTACATTATAGAAATACATGCTAATCATATAGAAATTGATGCTATTAACATAGGTAATCGGTTCTAACTGTAACGCTTATGAAAGCTGCCTCGGGGCGAGGGACACACGGGTGTGTAGAATGGCTAGCTAATAAGCTTTTACGGGATGAATATTTTTGTTCGATGTTGTTGTATATTTTTTTGGTCAAACATACGGACTGTCATGGCTTACATGCAGGTAGCGACTGGTACCAGTTAATTTAAAAGTCAAAGTTAAGTTTAGCCTGATCCCTCTCCGGTCGTATCGGATTTCCGTCCCATTAGGTTATGAGAGTTAGGAAAGAGGGAGTGCACCTGTGTTTGCGCACACACTTGTGCACTATAATATCTCCTGCGTACGTGGCTAGCTTGCCACAACAAGGAGTCAAGGAGAGCAAGGGGGGTGCTGGTCAGAAAACCTCCAAGCGTGCCGTCGGTTGCTTGTCCCTCCGGACACGTCTTGAGGGAACGGCAGCTGGCTGGCCGGTGCACCCTGGGCGCGGGTAGTGATCTTCCCTGAGGAATGGGAAGAGATTCCTATTCTTTGGGGAATGTCACTGCTCGTGGCCAATATTCTGACGGGCGGGGTCCGAGGACGGACCAAGGGCGTTTCTCCGCGTGTCCCTCTGATCAGCAGAGGGCACAGCGGAGGAGTGAGGACGGGCTCGGCGTGCACTCACCCTGCCACCAAGCAGACAGAGAGGAGGGTGGTCCTTCTCTGTCACCGTCGTACATCGTAACCCCATATCGGAGTGTCGTGGTCATGTCTCGCGGCTTCGATTGGCACCGAGGGTCTTGGCTTAACCGCCCGGACCGCGAGGTAGAAACCCTCTATAAAAAGTCACCCCGAATCCCAAGCGGCGGCGCACCGTGACGGGATGTATGGCTGACGGGCGTCCCTATGGGACATCAGTCGCTAGTGCGAACCACTTGTTTTTTGGTTGGATGGTTGGAAACTGTTTTTTACTCGTGGGATTTAATATGGAAAATTTCAATATACAAAAAACTAATAAAGACGCAGTAGGAGGGAAGGGAGATGCCGAGTCGGAGTCCGACTCGGCCTCCAGCATGGTGACCGTGAGCCCGTTGGGCTCCCGCCATCAGGTGGTTGATCTGGGCCAATTCTTCAGGAAGCGGCCCAGATCGGAGGACGAACGGGCGTCCTCTGACGGCGAGCTGGCCTCGGCTCGCAAGATCCCCACCAGCAGACGCGGTGGGGTCCAAGAGCGGGGCCCACTCAGGGTGACTGCCCGGGGGAGCAGTGTTGCTGGGCGACCGGCGACACCTGCTGCGGACGGGCAGCACCCGATCGAGACGTCCTGCGACGAGGCAGGTGCACCTGGCGGCTCTGAGGAGCGTAAGTCCAGGTTCATGGAGGTGGTGAAAGACGCAGTCGCGAGTGTGGCCCGGAAGAAGATGAAGGGGTCTAAGTCCCGGGCCATGGACGCGGCTGCGGCCACCATACTGGCGGAGGCGGAAGCCAGTTTTGCGGGGGAGGTCCCGCAGCTCCGGGCGGAGGTGGCTCGCCTGTCGGCTGAGGTGGAGCTCCTCATGGAGCAGAACCGGAGGCTCCAGAAAGACCTAGCCGAGTTCCGCGGGTCCGGTTCCCGCCAGGCGCCCAAGTCGGGAGGCCAGCGCGGTCAGCCCCAACCCCAGCCCAAGCCCGTGCCTGTGGAGAACCAGGTTCTGGCCCTGGTCCAGAGGGAGCTGGCGGCGTTTAATTCGCGATTCTCTGTGCTGGAGGGAATCGTGCTGCGCCCCCCTCTGGCGGCGAGCGGGACGGCCACGGGCGGCAAGCGGGCCTCCTATGCGGCCGCCGCCTCTACGCCGAGGCCAGGCAACCAGCCCCCCAGCAGGGCTGTGGCGGCCGCCGCGAAACCGGCTCCGGCGACACCGGCGCCAAATACGGTGCCCCCGAGGAGGGGCAAGGCGGCGGCGTCCCAGCCACCTCCACCCACTCCGCCCCCAAATCCCAATCCTCCAGCAGAAGCCGAATGGCAGGTGGCTGGAGCGAAGGAAAAGGGGCGGAAGGCGGCCAGAGCGGCCAGGGTGGCCAATAGGAAGACGGAGGAACGGCGGCGGCGCAGACAGCGAGCCGCCGCGGCTAAGCTCCGCGCCCCGAAATCCGCGGCTGTAGTAATTACGCTACAGCCGGAGGCGGTAGAAAGGGGCGTGACCTACGCGGCGGTTCTTACCAGGGCCAAGGCGGCCATAAATCTTGGCGAGCTGGGGATCACGGGTCTCCAGCTCAGGGTGACGGCAACGGGGGCCAGGATGTTGGAGGTCCCCGGTGCCACCAGCGGCCCGTCTGCAGACGCTCTAGCAGAGAGGCTCAGAGCGTCCCTGGATGCGGATGTGGCCCGAGTGTCCAGGCCCGTCAGATGCGCAGACTTGCGCATCCTGGGCCTGGACGACTCCGTCACCCCG
Source organism: Caradrina clavipalpis (assembly GCA_932526535.1). Taxonomy (NCBI): domain Eukaryota; kingdom Metazoa; phylum Arthropoda; class Insecta; order Lepidoptera; family Noctuidae; genus Caradrina; species Caradrina clavipalpis. The sequence goes on from OW052111.1 coordinate 12,690,126, forward strand.
GAGGAGGTGGTAGCCGCCGTCGCCAGGACGGGTGGATGCCTTGCCGAGGAGGTGAGGGCGGGCACCATCCGCCCAGAGCGCACGGGCATGCAGACCATCACGGTCAGCTGCCCAGTGACGGCGGCTAAAGCCATTGTTGGGGGGGGGCGCTTACTGGTGGGCTGGGTGTCGGCGCGGGTTCGCCTGCTCGAGCCCAGGCCCCTGAGGTGCTACCGTTGCCACGTGGGGAAGCACGTGGCATGTCGGTGCGCCTCGGAGGTGGACCGCAGCGCCCTGTGTTTCCGCTGCGGTCAGCCCGGTCACAAGGCCGCGGCTTGTGATGCCCCGCCGCACTGCGATGCATGTGCGGGGGCTAACAGGCCGGCCGATCACCGGGCTGGGGGCAAGGCCTGCGCTGTACCCGCCAGGTCCGGGGGAGGGCCCCGCACCGCCGCCGCCGCCGCCGCCGCCGCTGCCGCCGCCACCGTTGCCGTGGCCGCACCCGCCGCCGCCGCTGACGCCGCGTCCGCCGGCGCAATGGATTGCCAATAACGGCACCATTGCGCCTCCCGCAGGCGGACACCGTAGGCACGGTCTGTGGACGGTGAGCAATGGGTAGCTCACCGTCCGTACGTTATTTAACGACAGACCGTGTCGACGGCGCGTTCATGTTCCGCGCAAAGAGGTGTCAGCACAAGGAAGGGGCCACTAAGGGCCAAGGCCTGCCGGGGCTGCGGGTTGTTCGAAAGAGATACCGCGCCCCCGGAACGCAAAGGGCACATGAAGGAACATAGATGGTTTTTAGTCAGTAAAAGTCTGACACTCCCTCCCGCCCCGCCCAGGACGGGGGGGGTCATTTGATGATTTTACCATCTTAAAAAAAAAAAAAAAAAAAAAAAAAAAAAAAAAAAAAAACAAAAAAGGAGAGCAAGGAGACTATAATGATCTTATTTGTATTTTAATTGTTATAAACTTTATTTTGTTTAGTTGTTTGTGTAGGTGCGACACACACTGTGTTTTTTTTTTCCACTTATTCAACGTTTCCAAAATCCATTTTTTTCAAGAAGAAACACATCAACACACACATACATTTGCCTAAAAATAGCCAATCTACTTAAGTGTTTCTCAATGATTTTCAACAAGTTAAAACTGTCCACTTCACTTTATAAACAAGAGACGCTCGACATTCTCCACACCCGTATGTCCGTCTAATATAAGTACTCATATAGTAACTGCACAACACACGTTTAGGGCGTGAGAATTAAACCAGTACATCATCGAGTTATGACGTCACAGCCTCACGACAGCCGTCGACAAAGGGATAGGCACATGTGCTATAATAATTCATTGCAGGGCAAGGTAAACATTATTAATAGTCTGTATATAAGCTACAATTTACAGTCATAACATAAAGTTTTATGTACATTATATACTAGTTGAGTGTTTTGACCCTCAATCCATTACTAGGTCAAAGGTCACCTATAACGCGACTGTTACGTGTGAGGTCTTGGGTTCGATACCCAGGTCGAGAAAAAAGTTTTTATTGGGTTTTTCTATCAGTAGCAGCTCGGAGCTAGGAATGGTGCCCGGTTGATAGCAATAGGCTCGCCCCCTTACAAAACATACCAGTGAACTGTGGGTGTACATTGGTACTACACCAATGTTGGGGCCGGCTTATAGTTAAACCGGATGCAGCTGAATATTACGGCTATCCCATTTTAAAACCTAGTAAGGGACACTTTTTCCAAAAAATTCGTATGTCCCTAGCAAATACAAAAACACCAGCGTTGAAAACTTACATTAAAGCGGTGATATTTAATCATCGATACCCAGTAAATGCACTACTCGTCTCTGATCTAATTTACGTTTATTCGCTCTCCTATAAAATTTAGTTTTAGGTCCTTGCTAGGTTTTGAAATGGGGCAGCTTATAAGTGTTGTACATTGTACATGACGTCGTTTTGATGGTCTAATTGAAATAAATAATTTTGACTTTGAATCACGGGAATCCGCCTTTGTGGCTATCTTAAAGGGAGGCCTATGTCCAGGATTTGACGTCGTTCGGCTGATATGAGATGATGATGATGACTACATAAGCTTTTTGGTGTTATCAAAAACGCAGGTACATGCCTCTGCAAACTGCCTCGCTAAACTAGTGGTTCTAAGTCTTGGGTTCGATTCCCCAGGTCGACCAAAAAGTGTAATTGGATTTTTTTATGAAATTCTCATTAGCTAATCGGAGTTAGGATTAGTGCCCGGTTGATAGCAATAGGCTCGCCCTCTGTTACATTGGAGTTAACCCGACTAACTTTGGGTGTACATTGGTACACCTCCACCTAACCCTTCGAGGAATACAAGCGTGATGGTATATTTGATTGGTCAACATTCTCACTAACGACCAGTGAGGCAATCTTTAGTAATTAATATTAAATGATTATTAATTATTACAGAGTTACGTCCCACGTGACCACGTACAACGGACGTACGTCATAAATATATGTTAGTACATGTAATCTGACATTCAGTTTCCGTTCTTAGTAAGATGTGTAAATAGAAAGTGTAATATCCGTAGTAAACTAGATGTTGTACTTGTTCGAAATGTTGATTGAATTATTACTTAACTTAATTATAATATTTAATTCTGTTATTGTAAATATTGACGTGATTAATGTCGTGATGGCCAAGCGGTGAATTCAAATTTAAACAAGTTCCAAAGTAACATTTTTAATTCATAATTATGTTCTTTCTAAGTTTATTTTAGACATCACTGACATCTGTGAAGGAAAACATCGTGAGGAAACCTGGAGTTACCTATCTTGTTCGTGACGGCATACATCCTTCGGTGTGAAAGGGTCGGGATAATGTCCCTTTGCTGCCCTCCACCTTCGACGCCCTAAGAAGAAGTCCGTATCCCACTGGGGGTGCCATTAGCGTGTTATCGGTTAGCTTTAAGTTTGTAAGCCTTTAATTTTAAAAAGTCCGGAAAGGTGAAGCAGTAGACAACCTCATAGGTTTTACTGCGAGATGCCATACCGAAAGTCTCAATTCTCGCCTATCCAATGAGTGGTTAAGCAGTAGACAACCTCATAGGTAGTATTGCGAGATGCCATACCGAAAGTCTCAATTCTCTCCAATCCTCGCCTAGTCTCGCCGGTGTGAAACCATCTCAAGTGCGTGTAGAACATTATAATCTTCACATCACGAGTGCCACATGATGTGTCATATCAAGACACATGTCGCAACTGATCTAGTTGTAAGCGCTATTCACGCGTTATTCGCAAGCGCGACTGTTGAGCGTGGGGTCCTAGCTTTGATTCCTAGGTCGGATAAGTAAGCTAGTCTCAATCTGTCAAAAATGCCTTTAATTTGCCTAAGTTTTTCGACATTGAATGTTGCTGTGGTGAAATTACAACTGAATAGATTAGTTTGAACATTTTCATTTAGGTACTTGTATTAGCTTTCTGATCTCATCCTGGTCATTATTAAAAGCATCAGCACTGATGCAAGATTATCTAATGGATTATTTTATTGTAACCTAACAATGAGCAATGCAAGATCAGTACTAAGCTAAATAATAATCACACTAATATTATAAAGGCGAAAGTTTGTGTGTTTGTCTATTGTTCACGCTCAAACGGTAGAACGGATCTGGATGAAATTTGGCACTGAGATAAGTAATAGTGCGGAATAATACATATCCTTCTTTTTATCCCGAAAAACGGTTCCCATCAACTTTGACGCGGATGAAGTCGCGGGTAGAAGCTAGTTTAGGATAATAGCAATTTTGTTTCTTCAGAGTGTAGCTCTGTATACAGCTTAATCTATACTAATATTATAAAGCTAAAGAGTTTGTTTGTTTGAACGCGCTAATCTCAGGGACTACTGGTTGGAATTGGAAAATTCTTTTAGTGTTGGATAGTCCATTTCTTGAGGAAGGCTATAGGCTATGTAACATCACGCTACGACTAACAGGTGCTGAGCAGCGAGGGTGAAACCGCGGGGAACAGCTAGTCTATTATAAAATCTCACGTCGAATGATTTGATTGATTCTTATAACTTTGCTTACCTGTAGGTCAGAGGTTATTCAAACAAAAAACATATCAATTCACAATAGGATTGTTTTTTGATTGGGTGTAAAGGTGAACTTCTTCATATATGTATACCTCACCGCTGACTATTGTCAGACTTTTACAACAAGGGCACATGAAGGAACATAGACGGTTTTTAGTCAGTAAAAGTCTGACACTCCCTCCCGCCCCGCCCAGGACGGGGGGGGGGGGGGGGGGGTCATTTGATGATTTTACCATTTAAAAAAAAAAAAAAAAACCGCTGACTATTGTGTTATGTGTTATGTTGGCACAATATTCGAAGTGAGTTTTTAGGGTTCTGCAGTCAAGAGGTGCTAACGGGACCGGCTAGCTGTGCTGTCTGCGGTTTGTCACAGTACTGTGTAATTTAAACTGTAATAGGTGGACTTACAAATCTTGATAGTGTGTATATTACTATGGCAACTTTTTTACGTAGTATAAAACAAAGTTGCTACCGCTGTAAGTACGCTTAAATTTTTAAACTTCGCAACGGAATTTAATGTATTTTTCAGCAACAGAATAATTCAACAGGAAGATTTATATAAACGGACAAAATTTTGTCGCCATCTCATTTCAGCGACAATAAATACGTTAAAAACTTAAAATAAATTAGAGGTATTTTTGACAGATTGAGACAGATAATTTCGATTGTTCTTATCAGTCCCCTTTCAAATTAGAAAAACTAATAGAATTCACGTAAGGTGTTTCAATGCGCACGCTTGTACCAGACCCTCTAACATCAATTCAACGACTATTTAATCTCAGAATCGCAAGTGTGCGTCAAATCCCCGACAATTGTGCCGCACTGAGAGACAGCGAAAGTGCCATACGAGCTCTCAGTTTCAATATTTACCATTCAAACATGTAGATAACTGTGCTCTATGATTTCAATTACTGTTTGTGAAACCGGTTGTAAGGTCTTGTAGCTAGATAGCTATTATGAATTGTGGAAATAAGAGCTCATTTTTATTTGGAGCTTGTACAGGGACGTACTATCACCTTACCTACCAGGCCCCACTTTTCCACTGTGCATTTTGGGCAAGTACCCAGGACCCCAAGAACGTCGGGGGCCCCACCCTGCCCACAAAATAATCATCCTGCGCAGCCACCGTTCCATTTTACGTATTATTGGTACCCGATTCTATGATAAAACTTTTGATTTATAGTGCGATTTACTATAAATTTCAAACCCCAAACTTATGAAATATTAGTACGTATTGTTTTTTTATATAGATAATTTTATTAGGTACGCTAGAGGTCCTGGGTTCGGTTCCCAGGTCGAGCAAAAAGTGTTATTGGGTTTTCCTATCAAATTCTCAGTAGTAGGTCGGAGTTTGAATTTGTGCCCGGTTAATGGCAATAGGCTCGCCACCTATTACATGGAACCTAAATATACCGACGATCTGTGGGTGTATATTGGTACACCTCTGCCTAACCGTTCGGGGAATACAGGCGTGATGGTTTTTTTAGGTTCAATTGAACAGAGAAATAAATTCAATTTGTCAAATATCAAGCATCTGCATGGCCTCTGGTATTGCAAATGTCTATAGGCAGCAGTTACCATTTAACATCACATGCGCCGTCGCGTCGGCTTGTTAGCTATCCAATGACATTAAAAGCCACTAGGCACGTATACCAGGGACCCATCTAACAATACAATTAAGTTGAAATTATCCAATAAATTACAACACCAAATTATCAATTATCTCAATACTATAATAAATAATATTGGCTAACATTCTGACATCTGATTCAATCATATCATAATCTGCAGTGTCATAAACAACGCCCAATCGCTCACAGCGTGATTACAGGCCATAGACAAAGCATCAAAATATAACCTCACAGACAATGTATCAAATTATTCAATCATAGACAATGTATGGGAGATTGTAACCGGTTTGCGATGCGTGAAAGGAGGTCTGAATTGAGCTAGATTTGGTCTTGAAATATGAATTAAATTCTCATACATCATTGATATACAATTTGTATATCAATGTCATACATACATTTTTGCAAAAGTATAGTTACTAAAGTCCCCGTCACGAGAAGCTATAATTTTTGTAAACAAAGAATTTCTACCTCAAAGTAACATACGTGTAATGTGAACTAATTTCACTTGGTCGGGTTATACAAAGTGTAGCGATATCACTGTCGTCTAATGTTTTGTGATGCTGGAGCGAGTCTGCCTCATGGAGCGTAAACATTTTTGAAGTAAGTTCACTCTGGTTTCGGATGCGTCTCAGTTTATTTCTTTTGTTTTCGCGGATTAGAATATATTGCCGATTTTGTTATTTCTAATCAGTTAAAAATTGTTGTTTTTTGTTAATTATAGTATTATTGTAATTTTTTTACTACCTACCCATAAGGTTATGAGCCCTTAAATGTTTGTTTACATAATTTATAGCTTCTCGTGACGGGAACTTTACTTACTTTTCCCGTGGCTTCATTCGCGTTTAAAAGTTATTTTTCTAAATCAAAATAATTTATTTGCGAAAATTAGACACAGAAGGTGCTTAAAGATAGTATATTGATCACTTAAAAACTATTAAAAAAAACAAATATCCCTTATGAAAACCACTTTTTCTGGATGAAAAGTATCCTATATCTTTCTGTACCTCTGATAACGTAATGCAAAATTACAAGATAATCGATTGAGTAGTTAAGGCCTAAAAGCTTAACTAACAAACAAACAAACAAGCAAATTTGATTTCACACCTATAGTAATACTAGGTTTTGCTCTCGACTTCGACCACATGTTTTTTTTAACCCGCGTTAAGTAATGTTTATAGATACTGCCCCGCTCCCATGAGTCGTAGCGTGAAGCCATAAAGACAAAACTATTCCTCATGAATCTAGCAATACATATAACATCACGAATGCGTTCGAAACCACAGGGTATAGCTACTATGACATAAAAGCACAGCAACCAATAACTCAGACTACATCCCAGTGCGCCCCAACCATTCCTTATCCCTACCCACCTCGCTTGGCAACTGGCGTGGTGATAGGAATGCGACTTTAGCACTTAAATCACGACCAAAACAGAAGGCGGTCGACGCGAGCGCAGCCATACATGTACGAGAATGTTGCTTTATATCAGTAGGGTGACTATGCGGTTGTGGGATAAATGGCAAGTGATTTTTGTGGATGTAAATGTCCTGGATGATGAGAATGTTGTGGATGCTGAGAATTTCTGTATGCGAGAAGGGACTGTTGTATGTATTATTGTTTAGTTTCTTAGGATAAAACATAATATATTTGTCTAAAATTTGTAACAAAACAACATAGCGCAGCTGTGGGGTACAATTTCATGTTTTTATCTATTTTAATTAGATATGTAACTTTTTTTATTGTTTTTGTCAACCACTTAGACTGTCACCAGCCAACTTATTTTCTTTGTTCTTTCTTTCTTTCTATGATAAATATTGCATTGCATTGATATAAATCAATCACGTATTAAGTAAGGATTTGTTTCTTGTACCCCTGCTTGAGGAAATTAGGCTCTGACGGGACTTTATAAAAACCTAAAGACTAGACTTATAAACCGTATTAATACTCAAAGAAGATGTATTTTGCCGTGGCGATTTGGCGCCATCTGTACCGCTACATCCAAACTACGCTACACATTTACATGACGTCACACTAAGCTTACATTGCACAAGCAACCGTGAATTTTGTAATATATATAATAGCCCGAAAACAACACCAGACTAACTGGTCGAAGGATCCCACATTTCAATGGAGGACAGAAAAACCATCCTCTTCCACATATTCCCCAAAATACCCATTCTTGAAATATAAATCTTATAGAACATGTAACTCCTAGTCACCCCAGCATCTCACACTATAGATCATTGATCGATAGTAGATCATTAGGGCGGCGTGATCGATACGCGGCGCGCGCTGCTCACGCGCATCCATTATTCATGACCCCTACGCGTTAGACAGAGACAAAAAATAATTCAATTGAGTAGTGTAACGTTGATAGAATGACGGCTGTTCTGAAGAAATGGTACAAGAAACTATGTGCTGATCGTTAAAATTGTTTGTTAATTAGTAATTAGGTTGGGGCTGTTGCTATGGCAACCATTGTGGTTGCAAATCTTATTGTTGGTATTGTAAATTGTTACGTTGGGTTAAGAGGTCATTCAAACGAAAAGATTCTTGTATGATTGATGGCTTAGTAAGTCAGACAAGATAGTTTATCATTCTTGAGTGTATAGTTCTATGAGGTGGAGCGATTTTTTTATCGAAAGATCGTGGAAATTAGCTGGACACAAAAAGCAGACGACACGGAAGGCTTAGGTTAATTATTAGTAAAAGTTTTCAGCTGATTTGAATTAACCATTTCTAGTGAACTGTTGTGATTTGTGGGCCCTGATGACTACACGCACACCACCAAGCTGCTTGTGCAATTCCAGGCACATGAGACATTTTAGCTTTATCTCTGGGATAGCAACGTATTTGCAAGGCCACTGGTATTGCAGATGTCTAGATATAGGTAGCAGTGCCCACTTAACATCAGGTGGGCCGTGGGCTTGTTTGCCGTTTAATGAGATAAAAAATCTGCCACTGCCATGCAGAAATGTTTTCAAGTAATTAAAACAAAGGGTTTTAACACAACATTCCATCACGCCTATATTCCTATGATTAGTCAGAGGTATACCAATGAACACCACAGTTAGCCGGTGTGTTTAGGTCCCATTTAATAATTAATGTACTAGCTTTAGCTCGCGACTTCGTCCGCGTGGATTAATAGTTCCCGTTCCCGGGGGATTTCCGGGATGAAAACTATCCTATGTCCTTTGTCGGGTCCCAGACTATATCTGTACCAAATTTCATTGAAATCGGTTCAGTGGTTTAGGCGAGATGAAGAGACAGACAGACAGAGTAACTTGCGCATTTATAATATTAGTAAGGATTGCCATTAACCGGGCACAAATCCTTACTCCAAGCTGCTACTGAGAATTTCATAGAAAAATCAAGTCAATCAATCATCAAAAGTACCACAGAAGCTAATGATCTAAGTCTAGGTATGCCATGCCACGGAGTGACCGAAGGTATCTAGGTCATTGAGACGCCCGTCTATTGGCTGACATCGCTCTACTGACGACCAATGGTGACGCGTTATGATGCTGATGGCTGGAACTCGTTAGAACTCGTGTGGGTTCTAGGTCTAGATGTATTACGTGGTAATGTTTGTGACAATTATCTCGGACATAATTATTATCATATTCTTATAACGGACTCAGGTTGGCCGCTGTAAAATTAATTTAGCCAAATGGCCATCCTTTCACCCATCCCAAACGCAGTATCATCCAGGATCTAAACGATGTCAAAGATAGAGCTGTACAGGTTGATCAATACTGCTGTACGGCTGTACTGCTGTACTGGTCGGAGAAAATTTGAACCCTAAAAAAATGTTGGGGGGTTGAGCGTTGGGGGACCGCTCGGGACGGTCGTACCCTAAATGCAACGTCGGTCCCCCAACGCGACGTATTTTATTTTTTTACTTTTTAAAGGGAACATAGGATTTTGTGGCGGGGGTTTTTTAAATCTTTTATTTAATTTTTTATTTTATACTTTTTATAGGTACATACTTATTATAATGACGATTTTGTTAGGTTGTAAATAGGTATATAGGTTCCTAATAATTTGATAACCCACATGACAAATTATCTTTAGTTTTTCTTACCTACTTTCACCCCCATAACTTTTAACGGCTTAACCGATTTTCATCAAACATGTCTAAGAACACTCGCACATGAGTCACCTTTCATATAAAAAAAACTAAATTGAAATCGCTTCATCCGTTCGGGAGCTATGATGCCACAGACAGACAGACAGACAGACACGTCAAACTTATAACACCCCTCTTTTTGCGTCGGGGGTTAAAAAGAGTGCCGTGTACTTTTTATTTCGCGATTTCATCTGAAGCAAGCATCGGCAGGGCAAAATCTAGTGCACCGTACATTTTTGATCAGATACAGCGTTTGACAAGGAACTGAAACTAGGTGACTTGATCAATGTGGAAACTCACTTAGATTTATTCACCTTTTCGTAACAAGTTTATTATTTCCCTTTATTAATTCCTAGAAGCGTATACTTAATCTATTTGCCTGTATAAGGAAACGAGAGCATGTTAACTGCCAGCCAGCTCACTTCAGCACACGTGTGTTGGAGCGACAGCATAGTGGTGTGTCACTGACGTTAATTATGTGAGTGAACAAGCCCCCGCTACGTATGTGGACTTGGAAGTTAATCTCATCGGGCTGATTGCGACCGTGATTTAGAGTTTACCAAACGTAGAATAATGGTCATGATGGAGAATGATAATAGATAGTCAATAAGGACAACTTTTCTGATCAGATAAATCATTATTTTATTACTTTAAAAAATTATACCAAACTAAGCAAAGGCTTCTTCTCATAGGGAAGTCATAAGGCACGAGTATTGATCATGACCCATGCTCAAGGCGGATCGACGATTTCAGACTTATATTTATTACATTATAAGTCCAGGTTTGCTCACGATATGTTCCTTCAACGATGTAAATGATGTCCAAAAGAAACTTAGAAAGCACATAATAATATAAATTTAAAATTTCACATTAATATCGACACATTGATATCGAACCCGCAACCATACATAACAGACGGACGCCTTAACCACTGAGACATTACGACACTCTTACTATATTTAGTCTTTTAAATTAATATCTACTCGCATAATTAGAGTGTCTGGGCTTTAAACAGACAAGGAATCCTAATATATAAAAACCCACTAATAAAAATATAAATACAAAAGTTTGTGAGGATGGATGGATGTTTGTTACTCTTTCACGCTTAAACGGCTGAACAGATCGGGATGAAATTTGACACTGTGATAAACTGCAGTATAGAATAACTCATGGGTTACTTTTTAACCGGAAAATGTACAGTTCTCGTGGGATAATAATATCAAATTTGACGCAATCGAAGTCGCGGGCAGATGCTAGTAATACTATAAGATTTAAACGGGTTCTAAAAGAAATTAAAAGCCCGATCAACGTACATATCCTGTTCGCAAAACGATCACCGGTAAATACATGAAGTGCCGATGGCTACAATTACTGACACTACGAATTATCTCTGCGTGAAACTACTTAAGAAATAGTGCAGTTGTAAAAACACGTTCATCGAATATTTTGTCCGTTGTTCTTAGGCATTGGCGTGATAAAGTATGGTGCTATTCTAACTTTGAAATGACATTTTACAAAAAGATGACAGTTTTTTTTTTTCGAAGAAATGGCAGCACTTGGCATATTATTATGAAACCCATAAGTCACCTACTTACTCTTGATTTCGAGATACTCAGGTAACTTTAGAGAACTTTAATAAGGCAATGTAAGGTTAATCTTTAATATTGTATAATAAATAGTTAAATCGTTTGTATGTTTGTAAAACGAACTCTGGAACTACTAATCCGATAGCTAAACTTCTTTCACTGACAGAAAGCTAGACTGTTGCCGAGTAGCATAAGGTATGTTTTATGATACACTAGCTTCTAACAGCGGCGCCGCCCGAAAAGGCAAAAAGTAACTGGCATAACCAAGGAAAGACAATACCGGGATAAAAGTATTGTGTGTTAATTCAGGAAATATTCTATGGTGTCAATTTTATCGGAATATGTTCCACGGTCTACACGTAATTTTTCTTGACATCCACGCTGATGAAGTCGCGAGCAGAAACTAGTGTTAAATAATTGTAAAGCCCTTCTATTAATATTGTTCTTCAATTAGTCATATCTTGCTAATATTAGATACATGCACAACGGTCTATATTTTATTCTTCTTAGCGTTTCGATGACAAACTATTATACTATGTACAATATATGTGTATGTATGTACCTATATGTATCCACTATCCAGTATATGTATTATTCTATGTACTATTATATTGTTGCGACCCAGAATTTGGCTACATTGACTTTGTTTTCGGTGGCAGCTATTAAATCTTCGTGCGTGCTGCTGTTAGCGCACGTAGGGCACGGTGTGAGATGGGCCATCGTACGTGCTGTACCGCACAAACAGCTCAAGTCGCTACTCTCACTGAATCCCCACATTAACATGTTGTGTTTTGCTGTAACCGACCTGAGTTCGGAGTCTATTTAAAGACTTCCAGATCAGCGATGGCAGTTCATGTCCAGGTGGAAGACTCTCCGCAGGAGTCACGAATGGCTTTGGTAGGGAGACACCTTCTTTCTAGAGGTTGCACCTATATTACACTTATTATACTTCTTGCACTATATTTTATTAAAACCATTCCTTGCGTCGCATCCTTGTATAGCATCGCATCTCATTCCACACATGTAGGACGAGTTAACTATAAAAACTTTAAATACTTATTCCTGTGAATAACGCAATCACATGCACGTCGCAAGAATAGTGTGGTCACTTCTTGCCTACAATTATCACTTATAGGGGCATACGCGGATGAAAACGTCGCGTGTAATGACAGAGGACAAGAACATGTTAGGACATTTACATAGAATCTGGTCTTTATACACATACATACCATCACGCCTGTATTCCTTGAAGGGTTAGGCAGAGGTTTGCCAATGTGGTGTACACAGTTCGTCGGTATGTTTAGGTCCCATGTTATAGGGGGAGAGCCTTTTGATCGGGCACAAATTCTCTCTCGTTATTCTACTATCTTTGACTATTACTTGCTAGTTGTTTGGTAACAGTTTGTGAAAAAGGAGAGATGGATGGATGAATGATAAATGCTCATATATAAATATTAATTTAGCTTAACGCATAGGACACATTTTATTCACTTTGAACTTTATTCTGAAATACACGCAGACCAAGACGCAGAAACTGTAATGTATCATAAGTTTTTCACCCGTCGTATTCATAAAGCCTAGTGGTCCAAAGCGCGACTGCTTGCTTGGTGCTATCTTGGGTTCGATTCCCCAGGCCGAGCAAAGGGTTATTGGATTTTTATTTGAAATTCTCAGAAGCAGCTCAGCAGAGTTAGGATTTGTGCCCAACTAATGGCAAAAGGCTCGCCCCCTATTACATGGGACCTAAACCGTTCCGGCGGACTGTGAGAGTACATTACTGTACATTAATACACCTCTGCCTAACCCTACGGGGAATACAGGCGTAATCATGATGTATTCATAAATGATTCATCTATTTTAATCCACAAAGAACTATTCAATTCGTCATACATATTTACGTGTGACAAAATATACTAAACCTTACTGCCCAAAACGTAGCGACTTTATTCATTTACTGTACAACCGATTGTCATTTGTTTTCATCGACAAACTCGAGTGTTTTCCTTTTTGTCCGACACCATCTTAGGACACAGAGAAACGTGTTGACAGAGAATTTAATTTATTATTCATGCAATTTTTTGTAGCAGGATTTTTGCATAGGTAATTATTCTGTAAGAAACGATGAATTAATTGAAGTTGACACCTGTCGTGTCAACTCGTGTTTAGGAAACCGCAAATGTCAATAAAGTTATTTGTAGATAGTGCAAAAATAACTAGTTTTGATACTAACTGCAAAATAAACTAATTGGCTCTATGAACGCCACAGTGTATCCTGCTAATAATATCACATCGCACTAATATTATAAAGGCGAAAGTTTGTGAGTGTGTATGTTTGTCTTTTCTGAACGCTTAAACGGCTGAACGGATCTTGGTGAAATTTGGCACTGAGATAGATTGTAGTGTGGAATAACACATAGAATACTTTTTATTCCAGGAAAATGTACGGTACCCGTAGGATAAATTAACAAATTACGCAATACTATCTTTTAAAATAACCATTTTTTTTATATAAATAACTTTTTTTTTTAAATTATCTACATACTCAGAGCTTACATACGTACAAAGGAAAAGCAATAACCAACTCTATTTCGAAAGCATAAGATCTATAAACGTAAATACACACATCTGAACTCGCCATACTCAATTCAATCGACTATCATAACTTCATAACAATTTTTCATTCATATTTCCTTCAATAAAAATCGATACTTATCGATATAAAAACTCGATACCGTTATAGATATGCGAGTTAAGAGTATATGAGTAATTCGGTACATATGTTCCGCAATGAAGATATTCATTAGTCCTTGTAGGTACGTTGGTCTGTGCCGGGAGCGGGACGTGATGCGTTTACTAATCACAGCCGCGTTTACAGCTTGTCAGGGGTGGCACGATGGTGGAAAAATAGTGAGAAATATTTTTCTGGATGATTCTACACCTCAAAACTAAAAACTGAGTAAAAAATATATGTATCTTGGATCTCTGTTTATTTCATTTTAATGTTTGTTGTTGTAGCGGTACAAAAGATACAGCCCTGTGACAGACGAACGAATAGACGGACAAATACAGCGGAGTCTTTGTAATTGGGTTCTTTTTGGCACCTTAAAAAATCAATTATTTATAGCTGTATACCCCGCGTTGTGACTCAGTTCGTCTTTGGTTACTGCTCCGCTCCCGTTGGTCTTAGCGTAATATTCTATACATATAAACTTTGCTCTTAAATCACTCTATCTAATATTGAAAACCGCATTAAAATCCGTTGCGCAGTTTAAAGAATCTAAGCGTACAGACGGCGTGAAGCGTCTTTGTTTTAAATTATGTAGAGATAATATTGTAATGCTTTCATTGGTAGCATAGACACTTCATCATCTTCCTGCCCTTATCCCATGTTACTTGGGGTCGGCGCAATATGTCTTCTTCTCCCATGCCTTCTCTTTCATATCATTTTTCACACAATCAATGCATCAGTTTTTTTGCCTCCCTCTTCCTCTCCATGGTAGCATAGACATTTAAATAAGTATAATTATGTATTGATAGAGATCTCTTACATTGGTAGTTTATCAAAGTTACTGATAGCAGATAACTGTGCCAACCCTACATCAGATACAGTCGCGCGACGCATCGCGTTTCGCGCACACCTCTGCGACTTTTTTGCCGCGCGCCCAACATACCCTCTGTCTAACCGGAAACCATAATTAGTGCCTTTTTTAGACGCACGACAAAAAGTCGCTCGCGTTCTGTATGGACGCGTAATTGGCATCCGTTTTCTATGAAAAAGTCGTCGGTAGTCGCGGCATGTGTGGGGGTACTTAGCGAGTGAGTGGGTGGGATGCATTGTTCCTGCTTGTATCTTAATTGTAAGATGGTGTATGTAGGTGTATGCTTTCAATCATTTACATACAACTACAAGAAGCCTGTCTTGTTGGTGTGAAAGAGGTATTTGAAACTAGCTTGTGCCCGCGACTTCGTATACTTTAATACCGGTTAGGTTTTGTAGGGTCTATATTTTTTTGTATGCGGAACCTTGCTTATTTCTTCAATCTTCTTCTTCTTCTTTATCGTGTGAGCAGTAAGGTACCCTACAAACCCTAGAGTCAGAATTTCTAAACCGCCTCAAGGGCATTTTTTTCAATAAAAGTAGTCTAAGTTACTCCTTTTAACATTAGCTTCTATTTCTTTTTTAAGGATGGAAAATCATCAAATGACTTCTTCCTCTCTGGGGAGAGAGGAAAGGGTGTGTAGGATTCTTACTGATTAAAACTCATGCTAATGCCTATTGCGTTCCAGGACCGCGGTGACTCCTACAAACAAATTCCGCAACACCTGCGAGTGAAAAGCAGTCAGCAGTTTTGAAGATTAGCCGGAACAAACATACATGCAATTTAACTTTAAGAAAAATATTGGTACTAAGTATCAATTAGCTACAACACTCTAAAGACACAACAATCCTTGTCTTATCCATCACAGCTCACCTTTTTAACCAGTAGCGCAATGTCCGTTCATCGTGACACACAAAAAAGCCGCAACCAGTGGTCGAACCCCTCGCATCGCGCCAACCGACCAATCGATCATATCGGGCTCAGAGTGATATAATTATCTCGAGCCAGTCACGAAGTTATGATCGATTGCCACTCGATACTTTAATGTTTTGAATTCTAATCGATACGATGGTTATCGAATAATTGACTGTATTTATTTATTTATTTTTCTGTAGTTGCTAAATTGTTGCGTTTGGATTTAGAAGTCGATATACGTATGGTTTTATTATGTACATTAGGGTTAGTCACCAACTGGACACAAGAGACCGGACACACGTGTGTCCAGTTGGTGAAACTCAAAGTTAGTATCACTTATTATTATAGCCCAATCAAGATGCTTAGTGGATACAACCCGGCTAAACTTAATTATGTACACTATGGTAGGATTAGTACGAACCCTGAATGTAGGACCGTTATTACCGTCATTTACTAATTGAAAATGATTAAATCTCTTGCATACAGAGTTGAAAATTGCAACTTTTCATTATATTTTTGTAAAATTTTTGGGTATCAGGACATTTGCGTGAGAAGACAATTTCCGAGCAAAGTCTTTCGCGTAGTATTCTTTTACGCAAATCTACTAGATATCCGTATTTTTTTTTTATTGTATATTCTTATACATTTAACCAAATTTTCAAGACTTTTCATTTCTTTTATAAAACTTAGCACATGAAACGCCATACCCCCGCTGCTTCGTTTAAAAACCACAAAAAGCGGGACTGTACCCGACGAGCTTTCATTAAATTCCGAATACTTACAAAATCCGGTAACACTGGTACTAAGACAACTAAATAGACTCTACAGTAGCCATGACAACCATAATAATATCGCGATGTGGTACTATTAACTCCAAACATAGAGGGCTACTAATAGCATACAACATAATGATTATAGCTTTCATAGAAGACAATCTTCTCCTTTTTTGAAGTCGGTTAAAAATAGCTTTCCGTTTGAACACTGGTAGCACCTACCGGATTTTAATAAACGATGAGTAATACATACACATCATCACGCCTCTATTCCCCCAAGGGATAGGCAGAGGTGCACCAATGTACATCTCCATTTCGCCGGTATGTAATAGGGAGCGAGCCTATTGTCATTAACCGGGCACATATCCTAACTTCGAGCTGCTTCTGAGAATTTAACACTGCTCGACCTGGGAATTGAACCCAAGACCTCCAGCGTAGCAGTCGCTCGTAGGGCCACTAGGCTAACGAGGCAGTCGAGGTAGTGTAATTACAGTTCGGAAGTTAATCGACACTTCTATATTTTCGTTTATATTTCGGTTTTGTCTTTTTTATAAAAAAAATATATATAAAATATACCATCACGCCTGTTTTCCCCGAAGGGTTAGACAGAGGTGTACCAATGTACACCCACAGTTCGCCGGTATATTTAGGTCCCATGTAATAGGGGGCGAGCCTATTGCCATTAACCGGGCACAAATCCAAACTCCGAGGTGCTACTAAGAATTTCATAGAAAAACCCAATAACACTTTTTGCTCGACCTGGGAATCGAACCCGGGACCCCTTGCACAGCAGTCGCACTTGCGACCACGAGACCAACGGGGCAGTTCTTTTTTATGTTTTTAACGTCGCGGATGTTTAGGCAGTGCTGCTACTTAGACTGTCCTTGACTGGACCTGATTCCTGAAAAGTCCAAATGCATGGTAATGATTTTAATTAGTCCACAAACTAAGCCCACGTTCATCAACTAATGAGGCTGTTAACTTAACAAGTGAGACACATTTTTAACAGAGCGCAATAAATCAGGTGTCAGCCACGTCGCTACTCCGGTAGTCCGCTGTAAGACAGGTGAGTGGTTGTCACCGGTCTGAGGAGGCTTTTTATCCACTGGCATCACTGGCATCCTACTTACTGGGTGTTAGTGGGCGATAGACGCTGAGCAAGTACGTATAGCTGGTAGGTTATAATAAAACGGCGAGGTGGTCTTTTGGTCCTTTTACGCTTAGTACCTAGCATTCAATCACATGAAGATTTGGTATTTTAGAGTAAAATAATCGTGAATTGGTTTGTATTCCTCTCTACAGATATGGACACTTACCTGATTTCTAAAGTTTCTTATTCATTCTTGTCCATATGAAGCTACCTTATGAAAGGGGCAATTAATATTCAATATTTTTTTCATGTAGGTAAATGATGAGGGCACTTTTGAACTTACGTAATAGTTCAGTATGACCTCCTAATGATCTTATTAAATTAATTATTATTGTTTAAAGATTTAAATCTTGCCAGTCAAAATCAAAATGTTTAAACAATTTTTGCTATTTTTTTCTGTTTTAAAAACTAAGCAGGAATTTAAAATAAATTATAACGAATAAACGGTGATTGGGATCGTCCATCGCCAAGTAAAATATCTCAATTGGAAACCAGTTCTATGAACATGAAGCAGCACATACATACAGCTTCAAGCTACCCACATCGCGAGTGTAAACAGCTATCGAATATACGCTACATTAACATAAGCCGACGACTTTCATGTCGTAATACTAGCGTTAGGACCACGACGCAGCTGTGTATAGAAGGACCAATTTTTTGTTGCAGTTTGGTGGAGTGTACTCAGACGTATGGATCTGATAAAATGTGACTACGCTGTCGGTAGTTTTCTTCCGTAGAGACCTGAAATATTTTGATTGCGCCATTTTCACCATACTGTACGGTGGTATTTGCTCTGTACATCAGCAGCAGCAAGAGACAGTAAGAGTAACGACAATGCTACAGAGAGCATTATTACTCAATCCCAAAAAATGTCTATGTAAAAAAAAATGAAACTCTCTTATTGCAAACCAGCCAAGTACGCAGAAGATACTATAGTGCACAAGTGTGTGCGCAAACATAGGTGCACTCCCTCTTCCCTCACTCTCATAGTCCGATAGGATGGCCGACGATTCGACACAACCGGGGAGAGATCAGGCGCAGGAACAACGGCTTTACATGCTTTCCGAGGCACAGAGGTGCCAACACCACTAATTTCTAAACTCCGGGCTGCAGAAAAACCCCTATTGGAAACACCCAATAATACTGTTTGCCCGACCAAGGAATCGAATCCAGGAACCCCTCGCTCAGCAGTCGCGCTACTGTCTATAACTACACATTAAATCTACTATTTTTTGTGATTTTTTTGTCTGACGGTTCTAGCGTGATTATTTTGACTAATCAAGAGTTGTTACACGTGGTCCTTCTGCACTTTATTCTCTCGTGAAGAACTCATTACTTATAAAATTACATATCGATATGTTTTCTAATTAAAACGATCGGTGTATTAATGGTCGGCAGATCTGTTAGATTGCTCTAATGTTAAGGTGTGGTTCTCATGTTAATTTATGTTTCTCATAAATAATAAATCCCGTAAACATAACTTCATTACGAAAAATATTAAAAATAATAAATAAAAACAGAAAAATGTGTATTGGGAAAAGTAGGAAAGTTAGGAAGATAGAATGAGATAAATTAAAAATAGTACTTTTATCTACAAGGAAAGATGATGAATATTTCAAATCTGTATGCTTATTAACAAATAAGTAAATCAATAAAAATTAAAAATTCAATTAATAATTACCAGCCAGTAATATTTAATTAAAATAACGTCTCGCGACCACACCTTAAGCCGTCACATTAGTCACACATAACGAATGATTCTCGATTCAAATCGATACGTTTAATCGATCTACTTTCGATTGCATTACGATTATTTCGGGGCCGCACACTTATAATTATTTTGTGTAAAACTCGACACGATGTAAAAGTTACTTCAATGTCAACTTGAATGTGGGTGTATGCGGTTGGCAAATCAATTCTACGAATGAGTAGTTATTGTGGCTCTGCATCTAATTCAAAAGACCATGCCTGAAATCATATTTGGATATCAAATGCACGAAAGTGTGCTCGTAGCCCTATTTTAGATAGGTGGGTTTTATAATACATATACACATACATACAGACAAACAAATATTTTTTTGCTTAAAACCGTTAATAAGGATACTGAAAACTTTTTCTCTTTAAATGCGACTTTCCAACGTATTATTTTTATTTTTAGACCTAACAAACATTTAGAAACAAAATCAAAGGTAATGCTCTGAAGGCCAACTCCACTAATTAAAAACGTTCAAAATCTAGTCGCAATCACATCTCAGTGATAATCAATGTCAAAAAATGTAGGTAAATTAGAGTCATTTTAGACAGATTGAGAAATATTAGATTGCGATCGTTCTTAAAAGTTAATAGCATTGCCCCCCTCACGTTTGCAGTACATAACCATTTGTCAAAGTAACACGGAGCACAAATGTCACATCTATTTCGCGTCGAACTCAAAGCTTATGTCACAAGTGTGGATTATTTCGCGGCACCAAGGCTTATTTATTTTAATGTTCATTATTTCAATACAAATTAAATTTATTAATTTAAGTAATAGTGAAGGTTGGCCGACGTGCTGTTGAGTAATTTAACAAGATTACGAATAAGCTTGTAATGATTTATTTGTGTATAATGTCGGCGTAGTCACGATGTAAGCGGTGACGGACTAATTGACATACTAATTAGTTCTGAAAATAAATACTCAGGTACATTGGATCGAAAATTAATTTGAAGCGTTTTGTTTATTTACTAAGTACGGGATGTGAAAGACACATGACAGCGCCGTTAATTACGCATACTGTACATCAAACTAAGTAATACGAGTATTGTGTAATAATTATTGATGGGAATTGACTTATATATTTGTAGTGAAAAATTACTACTATTTATGGTAGTGCACAATGTACCCATGATAAACACTTTGTTTATATAACATGAAAGGCACTTAAAGTTTAGCAATAACTACGTCAAACTTTGATTTGACTATCAATATCTCCGTAAGCAAAAGGTTTCCATCGGAATAATCTTCTTCGTCTTCTTCTTCGATCGGAATAATGGTTAGAACATAAAACTTTCGACATCTTTATCTGTCCTTTGTCATTCGTTACAAAACGTGGGCCAATATAAGCATTTTTCTGGAGTGTAATGCCAAATCAATATCTTAATTCGATAGTGAAAGATTTCATACCTTGGGTGCCAATGGAACCTAATTACTAAACCTAAGCCGCCTCGATGTCTGTCGTAATTGGAAACCTGTTGAAGTATAACAGTTTTGGTGTACAGACCTCATAGTTTCAAAGTCAAAGTCAAAGCATTTATTTCAATTAGACCATTTACAGGCACTTTTGAATGTCAAGAAGTTACAGTTTAGAATTGAAGCTAGTTGCTCGTTCCAAAACGTAGGTCTCTATGGAGAAGAACGAGCAAGAAACTCCACGGACACTCTTTTCTTTCAATTTGGTTTTTACAAAGTCCTGGTTACAATATTCTTGTTGCTTCTATATGTGAAAACAATGAAGGTCAATGTATAAAAAAAAGTTACAAAATTATAATAAAGATGTAAGCCATGGCAGTTAAGATGTGACCAATCCCATCCATTTCTTGAGGCAACTTGGCCAATTTTAACCAATTCAGATCTTCATAGAAATCTCAAAAATCTGGACCCGTACTCTGGCCCTTTTAAGATAAAAAGAGCGACCTAATTGGCTGCTTATGTATATAGATCATTGATCTACAGTTAACGATCTATATAGATCACGGCTGATAAGCGCCGGCCGAGCACTAACGAGTTGCCATAAGCAGTGGTTCTAATAAGCTAAGCTATAAATCACTGCACATTGCGCTTAACCATTAGGTCGGCGATACACGTACGAACTAGTACTACAAACTTGCCTATCTTTATACCCGACTGAAAGAGAAGCAGGGTTATGTGTTTGGCTTGTATATACAACGTGTCCCAAAATTTTATGATAAGCGAGCGCTAAAGGGTCGACCTGCTCTTGATTACACATAGAAATAAAGATACTTATACCATTGTTTTAACTACCACGGTAAACCTGCGTCATTGTACGGAGTATCTTTTACATTGGGTGCCTAAAGTTTCAATAAATAAATAGTACACCCACAGTTCGCCGGTATATTTAGGTCCCATGTAATAGGGGGCGAGCCTATTGCCATTAACCGGGCATTAAAATTGGTACACCTCTGCCTAACCTTTCTGGGAATACAGGCGTGATGGTATTTTTTTTTTATAAATAGTAACATACCTGAGCAGAGGTGTATCAATGCAACCCACAGTTCGCCGATATGTTTAGGTCCCATGCACCTAATAGAGGACGAGCCTATTGCCATTAACCAGGCACAAATTTCGAGCTGCTATGGCACTTTGCTCGGCCTGGGAATCGAACCCAAGACCTCTAGCGTAGGAGTCGCGCTTAGGACCACTAGGCTACCGAGGCAGATCTACTCATTACTAAACGAGTTTTTTTTTACATAAAAACATACCTACTTATCTCAGTTTATTTTAATTACAAAAAAAAAAACTTTCGAATATGCCTTATGATATTTTTACCTACCAGGACCACATTTTTTCAAATATTTTGTTTTTTTTTTGCGTCGGCAACCTAAGTAGCACTGTTATCCAGCACAACTTTTAAAAATCTCAGAATGTCTTGAGATATTACGTAAAAATCAAACAAATGTTACGCTTACAACAGATGTAAACATAACCAGTATTAAATAACTGGCTTTGTTAAATCATAATTATTAAATTTTGGCAAAAAAAATAATTTCGAATCAAGGTAAAAGTTGAACCCCTACCTCGATAGATGGCGTTGGCGTCGAATTAGAAGTCGCTATGGTTTCGTTACCGCGCGCACTACATATAGCCGGCTCGATATATTTAAGGTTATCATGTAAGCTTTTTATCAAACTCTCGAAGAACCGCTTCAGAGTTCCGCGATAATTTGTGTAAATTATATTTTTACCCGACTGCGACAGAAGGAGGGTTATGTTTTTCGAGGGTATGTTTGTATGTATGTATGTATGTATGTATGTATGTATGTATGTATGTATGTATGTATGTATGTATGTATGTATGTATAATTGTTTGGCACGCTCTGCAGGCTGAACGGCTTGATGGATTTTAGCTTGAGAGGTGTCGTTAGATTCGTATTTACTGTGAGAGTGACACTGGGTATATGAAAAAAAAAAAAACAAAATGGCGGATTTTTGCCGCCAAATTCAAATGTTTGGCTCGCTCTGCAGGCTGAACGGCTCGATGGATTTTAGTTTGAGAGGTGTCGTTAGATTCGTATTTACCGTGAGACTGACACAGGATTTATTAATTATTTTTTTTTAAAAACACTGAAAAAATAAAAAATAAAAAACGGTAATTTAAAAAACTAAAAAACCCGACTGCTATTCTTTAAAAAGCCCTAAAACAAGATAAATTGTAGCAGTCGGGACCCATTCGAGACCATCTGCAATGTAATATAGGTATGTGCTCTCAATTCACTCACCCTCCATTTCTAGAATGGGTCCCGACTGCTACAATTTATCTTGTTTTAGGGCTTTTTAAAGAATAGCAGTCGGGTTTTTTAGTTTTTTAAATTACCGTTTTTTTTGGGTAAGGTTGTGCGCCTCACGTGCAACCTTTCGATTGTCCACTAGCTTATGACCGCGACTTCGCCCGCGTGCGATACAAACCAACTTTCATCCCCTATTTCAACGAACGATTTTCGTGTTCTATTGTAAATACCTATTGTGTGTTTAATGTTATTATTTTAAATACGCCTATAATACATAATAATTGTTTCACAAAAGTTTTATAATAACATTGAATCAATTTATTATAGACAGTCCTAAGCCTGGAAAGTATGAAGGAAAGTTCATTGATCTTTAACGCTTCCACGAAATATTACTATAATATTCTTTATTCAATAATGTATAGCGCGCTGAGAAATAACATCTACCACGCATCATCAATTCATCAAGTCCGTTTAGCGTGATGAAATTACAGCGTCTCCGCGTTCAGAGTTTCAGACTGCGCCCGAGTTTTGAAATAGCGCGCTATAATTATAGCGTATAAAATAACAGACTCTATGAATATATTTTATAGTTTATAGCACGTTTACAGTTTATAGCGGATTTGAACATCACTAATTTCAACCCCCTCTAGCTTTTTTGCGGCAAAAGGTAGCCTGTGTCCTTCTCCAAATTCTTATCAGTATACTGCTTTTCAATGTACTGTAATTGGATTCAGCAAATATTGTAAATTCTGGTCTAGTAATCATCATGGAAGAAGTATTACTTTGTACCCAGGTCCATTCTTGAGACAGATTTGAAATCGCCCAAATTTCAAAGTGACTTTTCTCAAGACAAACATCTGAGGGAACCTGAACTTACAAATTATATAAATCTCTAATCACCAATCCGTCTTGAGCAGGCGTTAAGATCAACCGTCGTAGTTTATGTAAAAAAACATACCAGAGAACATTCTGGTTACGAAGGTATTTAAGGTCAAAACCCCTACTATTTTATGCGTTTTTTTTTTGCAAAAGCCTGTTTTAAATAATTTATTAAAATGAAATACCTAAACGACATTACACGTGATCCTAAACAGCGATTTGTTACATCAAAAATAAAACTCACTTTTCATCATTTCCCAGCAATAATTTTTGCTCAAAATAACTTACTTTAATGGGTAGTAATTCTGCCGGGGCTGCGGGTTGTTCGAAAGAGATACCGCGCCCCCGGAACGCAAAGGGCACATGAAGGAACATAGACGGGTTTTAGTCAGTAAAAGTCCGACACTCCCTCCCGCCCCGCCCAGGGCGAGGGAAGTTATTTGATGATTTCCCGTCTATAAAAAAAAAAAAAAAAAATGGGTAGTAGTCGGCTATATGATGTGACTTCTCACACCTCTCATTTCCTTCCTACACAACCCACTTACACACTTATATATTATCTATTAGAATATATATTCAAATGTTCCCAATCTACTTGTCATTGCAAAATCTAATTTACGGCTAGGTAATCGACAGAATTTACATCAAATGATACCTGTGAGTTATTGCGTGTGTATGTAGTTAATAGGTTTGGTTATCTACACGACACGACGTAAGTGGATAGTAAATTAATAACATGGTACTATGGGTTTTCGATCGGAAGTCGGCGGTGACTTGAAGGGTTGGTGATGAGTGTTCGAGATGAGATGTCTAGTCTTGGCAAACTTGAGAACATCGTGTTTGTTTCGTGTTTTGCATTGTTTTGCATTATACATATCGTGTAATGTTGTTATGCACTAGGGAACAGGAAAAGATTCGTCTTTAAACCAAATTCCCTCATCATTATCATATGCTTAAACTTTTTTTCAGCTATTTGCGGTCGGCTTCCAGTCTAAAAATTTGCATTTGGATACTAGTATTCTGCTTTCTTAATTCTTTATTTATTATATTAAAATGGATCATCGACCTTTACCCTTTAGAGCTTCCTATCACTAGTTATCCAAAATTAAAAGGCAGTTTTCGTCGCTTATCATGACATAGTAAAATAACCGTAAGAAATTCAATCAACAATTTTTACTCTATTTTTTTTTTTTTAAGAAATAAAGTTATCAAAATTATTCAAAACAAAATAATTTTACGTTTTTCTTTTGTGTTTTTTAATGTTCCAAGCAAGTCGCAAAGGCTGCCGTGAGATTCTAATGAGAACCCTAAGTAGTGTTGCCGTGCGCCTCAGTAATTTAGACTGATCTAGCTGGACAGCAAGATTGCCCAACCATTTCGCTGTGTAAACACTACTAAGTTTTATCATAACTTTGCCAGTTGTCTGCTATTTATCAATGCTGATTTACATTACATGTCGCTGTTTTTAAATGTTTGTGGTCAGGTGGGTAAATTTATTTGCGTAGGTGTATATTACTGTTGAGTTAATCCGCCCTAGTCCCTTATGAAGTTTCTTGACAACATTGCAATATCGGTAGAGGCGAAACCATTAAAATATGATTCGAGTACCTGTTGTTATTACCATCATGCCCGTATTCCCCGAAGGGTTAGCAGAGGTGTACAAACTTACACCTACAGTTCGCCGGTATATTTAGGTTCCATATAATAGGGGCGAGCCTATTACCATTACTCGGGCACAAATCCAAACTCCGCGCTGCTGAGACTATCTACTGAGAATATCATAGAAAAACCCAATAACACTTTTTGCTCGACCTGGGTTTTGAACCCAGAACCTCTAGCGTAGCAGTGGTGCTTAGAACCACTGCCCCACTGTCACTGTGTCTGTCACTGTCAGTGAACCTGTGTCAGTTGATATAATTATATTATTATTGGTCCTGCATATTTTTGCATATTTTTTATTGGTCCTTAGAGCCGAATCCTTCTAAACATTTTTGGCAATGGAGTTGAGCGTCTGTATTTGACAGATATCGATTCTTTTAACATACTTTTTTAACGATAATTATCTTAATTACAATATTTGCATAATACTCGTATTTTCAATGTTATCCTCCTTTCAAGACTTGCACTTACGTAATAGAATTTAAAATGATACCTAGAACTAATTATATAATTCTCCTTTAATTTAAAACTTGTTTAGCTAATCAAACCCCCCCAATTCTTTCTTCACAATTCTTAGAAAAAATACTTCAATCTGATTGGTTGCTCTAATTTTCGCTGGCTGCACTACTCACTACCTGACCAATAGTATCATGAATGTGAACGCAAGGTTATATCATATGTGAAGGGATAGTAATTGTCTCTAGTAATTGTTGGCTGTATCGGGTGACGTCAGTTGCCACCTTCTAGGCTTCGTCAAGGCAATGTCAACGTCGTATGTAGATCGTGGGTAACGCTGGAAGGTTAGATTGTTCCTAGCTCTTAGACTATAAGTCATAAGTCAGGTGTTATTAGCAACGGGTTTGTTTTAATGCCTGTGTTTTTGCTAAGGCCTTATTTATGAGAATTATAAGACAAAAGTATTTTGTATCATGTGAATTTATGTCTTTTTTGATTTCATTGATTTTTTTTTTAGGTTGCCAAACTGTTTGATCTCTTAATCGCTACTGCAAGCCCTTGGTTCTATTTTAGGTCGGGTAAAATCTTATTGGGTTTTAAGCTTGGAGTATGGAGATTGTAGTGTGACATGCCCGTACCTTGGAAATCACGTAAAGCCGTTGGTCCTGCACCTGATTTCGACTCCAGCCAGCGTGTCGGATTTCCGATCCAAAAAGTTAAGGCTTTAAGTTGACTAATCCAAGTGTTATAATTTTATAAATCACAACGTATGCAAAAATAAAAATATAAATAATTTCGTAGGCCCATAGATCATTCAAATTCTGATCCGATCTTTGGAGATATTTTTAGGTGTTTTTTTATTCTTGCCGGATGCCGGATATCCGGCTTCTAGCGAAAATACCGATCAAGTAGTCGATAAAAAAAATAAGATAAGATTTTTCGATAGGTTAAAAATGTAGGACTGTTAGACAAAACGGAAAGTGTGTAATTCTCTTTATTACATTTATAATAACAGCATGAGGTTAAACTATATCATGCAGCCAGTTGACCTACCCTGTCAACTGTCGATCTGTGATTGGTCAATTAATTATAAGCGGTCATTCCATTGGCTAACGTAACCGCGGAGGGAGACGTTAGCCATCAATCTGAATGAAGGTTGAATGACATTTATGTGTAGGCAGCACTGATTATATAAAACGTTTCTTTGAATTGGAATTAACTAAAGGATTAAACCTATTTCTTTGGAAATAGTGAGATTTAATTCAATTCATCTTCGGAATTTCGCTGTAGCAGCCCGAAATCTGGAAGTTGTAGAGTGACATCTCTGTGATTCGGCAAACATGTAAAGCTACCTCGTAAAGGACCAAGAGGTCCTGCGCCGTTTCTCTCCCCGGTTATGTCTGGCTCCCATCGGGTTATGAATGAGTTATTCCGATCTGTCACCTTGGTTTGTCTCCTAATGGGTGCAGTTCAAACTTCATTTACTATCTGTCTCCCTATCAGTGATAAAGGGACAGATATTTATTCTTTCCGATCTTACCTCTTAAGGGGACAAAACAGGATGACTTATTTATTAATTCTTCTGAACATGTCGGAAGAGAGAGGGACCTGTGTTTGCACACACATTTTTGCACAATAATATCTACTGCGTACCGGTTAGATCTCCTTTCAGATTGGTCTTTGTGTCCGAAATCAACGACCAAGATCAAGAACAGACGATCGAACGGCTGAGGTATCATTAATTCACACACTCGGAGATTAAGCCATCTTAGCTTTTTTTATGCCACTGGATGGCAAACAAGCCCGTGGTTTACCTGATGTTAAGTGGTCATCGCAGCCTATAGACAATCTGCAATACCTTGCAAATGCGTTGCCATTCCAGTGACAAAGTCGTAATGTCTCATTTGCCTGTAATTACCATACTCTTTAAAAAGGTACACAGCAACGCTGCAGAAATAGGTACGGTGGTAGTACTTTCCCGGAGAAGCTCTATCACTAAGAACACTACTACTATTAAAGCCATCTTAGTAAGATGAAGAATTGAAGAACTCAAAGAATGTAAAGCTTAAATAGTTTAAATTAATTGACGTTCAAAAGTGCCTTTTAATGGTCTAATTGGAATAAATGATTTGACTTTTGACTTAAAATACGTGTAGAGGGATTGGCACTCGCATAATGTTAAAGTATTCCATAAATATGATTCGAACGTCATATAATATGTATTCCAAATTTAAACATCGATCATATTGACATTTCGCTCGTCTCAGGCCCTCAGGTGTGAATACCAATCATTCACTCAAGTACCACTGCCCCACTTACATAGATCGATCGCTCAGTAGCCGTTTAGCCACAGCGAATGTTAGCCGGTGAAATATTACGCTTGATACCATCGCGGACTTTCCAAAGCAATTATATTTGTGATACGCAGTGCGCAGGCGCGGCGGCCATTTGTCAAAATAGCCATTCATATGGTAATGACATGTGCTGATTGATCATCTTGCGCAAGCGATCTAGTTTGAGACCTTTATGTGTTGTAATTGTTATATTGAAAGGTTCGCATTTGCAAGGGGTGATGTGGAATTACAGGAGATACTTAGAAAAGATAGATCCTAATTATTACAAATCGGTTGTAAAAATATTTCTAAATAAAAGTTACAATTGCATTACGAATATTTAAATGATAAAAGCGTAAAAATAGGTTATATCACATACACCTACATACCATCACACAGTTAGGCAGAGGTGTATCGATGCACACCCACAGTTCGCCGGTATGTTTTAGATCCCATGTAATAAGGGGCGAACCTATTGCTATTAACCGGGCACAAATTCTAACTCCGCTTCATAGATTAACCCAATAATACTTTGCTCGACCTGGGAATCGAACCCAAGACCTCTAGCGTAGCTTCTGCGCTTAAGACCAATGGACTAACAAGACAGTTGTATACTGTGTGTTTCATTATACTAAGAATAAGTTAGATTGTAAGTTTAATTAAGTCTTCTTCATCCTTCCAATATTCTTTGCTATGCCTGACAGTGCCCATTATTGATCAATTTATTCTAGAAAAAATATTAGGTATCAATTTTTGGAACTATAGAACCGCCAAAAGATCTCTTTATTCCCATGAAAATAACCAGCTACATAAATTAAGTCATTAATTATGCGGGAACATGTAACTCGGTACAAAGTGGAGGCAATTTATCTAATTGTGAACTAGGAACATTGTAGGGGAATGCTAACGAGCATATAACTTTGTAACAACATTTAGTTGCAAACTATTAATTATTATAACGTGCTACAGTGCAGTGTCAACGAGACCTTTACAGAAAAATAGGTAGATGTATGTCACACCTCTGAACAATTCCTTAATATTTAATTATTTATTTATGTACGTATTATTTTATTTTGCTTCTCGGGGTTAGGATTTGTGCCCAGTTAATGGCAATAACCCCGCCCCCTTTTACATAGGACCTAATCATGCCGGCGAACTGTGGGTGTCCACTGGAATATCTCTGCCTAACCCTTCGAGGAATACAGGCGTGATGATATGTATGTATGTATGGTTAGAAAGTTGATCAATGTAATGTTTGGTCCTGAAATACGGTACTTTCAAATAAGTGGTCCTTTGGTACTATTTTTGTGCCGGAGTTATGGTATTCCTCGGGTGTTATTAATTATGTATGTAACCCTTTTATATGTCTCAGTATGTCTCTGGTGCCTTTCAAATTGGAATTGTGTGATATTTTTACGCAATTAGAGTGCTGGTCGCCAAAAGCCATAAAATATGACAGCTCTTTTATGGTATTTTATCATAAAAGCGAAAGCAGATCAGTACAAAGCAACTAGGCCAGATAAAGTATCACTTGAGCAAATGAAGTGTTTACTGCGTCACCATAAATTAATAACTACATCACACTGCTATTAAAATAATACTAGCTGTTGGCCGCGGCTTTGATCGCGTTAATTTAGAATTTGACAAATACGAAAAAAATATAATTTCTGAATGGGTAACTAGATTCAATATTTTAAATTAATTGACGTTCAAATGTGCCTTTTGATCGTCTAATTGGAAAAAATGATATGACTTTGACTTTGGTTAATTAAAAAAATTCAATCATGATTCGAAAAACACGTGGCGCCATCTATTATCATAAGTTACGTTATTGTTGTTTTCCTCGGGAACAGTACTTTTTTTCGGAATTAAAGGTACACTATGTCCGTTTCTGTACACCTGACAAGACAACGTATTGGTATGCAAAATTTCAGGATAATCGGTTCAGTGGTTTAGGCGTGAATAGGTATCTAACAAACAAACAAACTAACTTTCGCATTTATAATATTAGTTGAGATAAATTAACATAAACGAAGGTACATGTATTGCAAGTAATTTCGGAATATTTTTATTAAAATCTCAATCGGCTAATTTTGAAATGTGAAACAAATTAAACTTTGCTCTTTAAAATCTAAGTGCAACTCTTAACAAGTCGATAAAAGGTCGCAATTCCAATAAAAACACTCTCAGCACTGCAAATAAACAACTTGATTAATAAATTTGACACTACACGCTTGAAAAACTACAAAGAGATCTTACTGCGCCGAAATAAATAACAAAATCGAGTGAATATTTGTTTTTAGGCAGCAAATAGTAAAGTTGTATCATCAGAAGCACAGAGTTACGAAAAAACCAGATAGTGCCATTGAAATAAAATTTTATGACATTAAACGTGATGTGTAAAAAGTGCGTACATTTGTGAAATCCATGGCTTTGTGTTTGGGGCCAAAGAAGACGCTTTTTTTCCTGTCGGAGGAGCGGTGAATGCTAATGCGAATCCCGCACCCCCGGCTATAGGCAGAGGTCGAACACCGCGGTGGTTTTAGCCGGTACGAGTCCGCCATGACCCTCCGTTACCCCCATGACGGAGGAAGTCCATGTGGATTTCAAACGCGCAACAAAAAAAAAACTATGTTTTATTTTAAACAATGGGTCATTAATTTTCCAGCAACATTCCATTGAGGATTTTCTATTTTACATATCACAATCAGAGTAGATATTTACCTATAGTTCTTAGAAGACTAGTACCAGACGGAAACCACAAACTAAACAATTTTCAATGATTTGCTTGACGGTAGCATGTTATGTGTACGAATACACAAATATAAAACAGGTAGTACCAACAGTTTGTTTGATTTTTCTTTGTAAGACGAAACTTTTGGAAGAACCGGTCTGATTAAAAAAAATGTTTCACTGATAAAAAGCAACACTAAAACTAAAGTCGAGTGACATAGGCTATAGTGTACTAACTTAACTGACACGCGGGCTAAGACACGTGCAGAAGCTAGTCAATATTAATAATATTGACAGTCCATACTAATATTTAATTTTATGTATTTCTCATAATATTTATGCACAAGACGCGATGGTATGTCGGAATGTTTGCTTAAATCGAACAGTACTTGACCATGAGATACGTTAGCGCAAACTGACAGGCCCTTATTTAATTACAATGACATACGTCGTGCACTTACTTAATTTGATTTAAGAGCAGTTTTTTTATACTCTTAAATTGAACAGTTGTTGTAATCGGCCAGTTGGTGATTGACAGTCTAAATCACCACAGAGTTAGTACCCGATAGATCTGGCTAAATCAAATAATTTCAAAAATTAAATATATAGGTCCCTTTCAACTATTGTACTAATGTAAAAAAAATAATGCTTAACAAAAAAAGAATAATTAAGCACAAATAAACTTTGTTGCATGATAATCAAAATATTGTAAAAAAGCATGAAAAAATTAGGAGTAATAAATGACTTATTTTTTATTAGTTATTAGGTGCGGTTGCACGTACAAAACCACACAATTTCCGTGGTGTAACGGACAATTATTTTATAAACATCACGCCTTTATTTGAAGGGTGTGTCAAAGTGTTACGTCATAAGAATTCAAGAAAAACAGTCTACATTCAAATTATGTGTTGTGAGTTCGAGAATGTTGTATGGGAATATGAAGAGGAGAGATGAAACGCATGTGACTGAAAGCCTTATAAATAGAAATGTGAATGGATGGAGAGGAAAAGGGAGGCCAAAGAAAAGATGGATGGATTGTGTGAAGAATGATATAAGAGGGAGAAAGTCAGTGATAAAATGACGGTTGATGATGCAGAATGGATGAAGAAAATGTGTTGCGCCGACCCCAAGCAATATGGGATAAGGGCAGGAAGATGATGAAAAAGGTTCGAAATTCGAATTGAACTTGAAGAATAGTTCCACAAAAACAATTGGCAAAATTCTTTCATTTAAACGCACGCTTCACAGTCACACAATATAACTCCCCAAGCGTTATTCGCGAAGCTTTCAAACTCCCAAGCTCCAAGGTCACGCGTGTGCGTGTGCAAAATCTTCACATTTCGCACTATAACGAGCTTTTAATTCGTGTGTAATTATATTACGAGATTATTGCTAAATACATTCAAAAGATCAACTTCTATTAAATGGTTCATGGAATGTAGAGGTCGCAGAGGCAACCTAATGTCTGGTGCGGTGTTTCGTGACGTCATTGAATCGTCAGACAGAAGAATTTGCTACGCTATCACACAGCATTTTGGTTGAATTTTATATGACACAATTAGTATCATCTTATTGATGTCAATGAAGTCTTCAAACTACAGTCAAAGCCAGCGCACTTATTGAAACCATTTACAAGCACTTTTTAATTGTCTAGAAAATTTACAGAAAGTTGAAGCTAGTTACTCGTTCCAAAACGTAGGCACAGATTACGTAGGTTTCTATTAAGATAAACGAGTAAGAAACTCCACAGACGTTTTTATTTTTAAATTAGTTTTTACAAAATCCTGGTTTCAATATTCTTGTTGCTGCTTAAGAAGCTAGTCTATAAATGAAGAGGCAAGTAAACCTTCTGAGCTTATCACAAGCGACACGAAGACCTTGCGCGATATACGATGCGCCTCGCGAAGGCTAAGTATAATAGTATTGCTATTGGGCAACCGTAATGGAGTTAGTTCACTTAAACTTACCCAATGGCACGCCACTTACTTAATTCAATTAAGAAGTGGTATTCTTTATGTTTCTTTTTATTCTTGTCATATATTTTTATTACAGGTCAAAATGTAGGTACTTGATTGATTTTTGCATAATGAATAGGTAGATATACAAATTCAATGTTAATTTAACGATACCGTTGGCGCAGTCGCTTTGTGATTGGCTGCTGCATTGCGTGTCGCGTGTTCGATTCCCACACGATACAAATGACCTATAGATAGTTGTTTCGGGTCTGGCTGTTTGTGTATGTAAGTGTATATGTTTGTAAACGCACCCACGATACCAGAGAAATACATAAAGTAGTGCAACGTTTACAAAGAAAAAAAGTCGTATGATGAATAGGCATGTATGTATGTACAAATTATAAATTAATAAGAGCGTATGATTCGATGATTAAAAAATTATGATGATGTGTCATTCTTAATGATTGGCACTGATTCGGAAGAACACGGATTTAATTAGAAGAATTGTTTTTTTTATAAACTTTTTAATAAGAGGTGACGAAGACACTTAAAGGCTGCGTGAATGCTTAGGATCAGTTCACACTCAAACGTAATGCGAGGCAATGGTGCGCTCTTTTTGTAACAAAACGATGTAATATCGAACTTATTTACAAAAAAATAAAGTACTTCCTTCCAAGCCTTTCGTGAAGTAAAAATGCTCCGAAATAAAAAGTTTACAAATATGTGACGCGCTACACATCGCAGCGCAATGAACTTCGACACGTATTGATACTTAATCGTTAGCTAACTATTACATACAAAAAAAAAACATACACCAAAAGGCATTTACAATAGTGGTGTAGACTTTTTTACTCGTTCAGGCAACTACTTACCTAATTTGACAGCTCATCGTTTATTTCATAACTTTGTTTTATACCTACACCAAAAAAAACAATTGCAACTTACCTCATCCTGAAAAGTTCGATGCAAGCTCTCTTTCGTGTACTTCTGTTCTCCCTGCTTCAAGATGGCGGAACATTGCTTCAACAACGCCAGTCTGTTCCGTTCCTTAGCACATTCCACCTCCATAATCGACGGCCGATGCCCCGTCCGAGGAACACCGAGGCAATTACCATCATATTGCCCGTTGACCGCCGACAAATGGACGGCAAATTGCCCGTTTTTCGGCATATTCGACGTTCCATTTTCGTCTTTTTTATCCAAATCAATTGTGTCAAAATTGGTTGTAATTTCTGGTGTTTTGCCGTTGGATGCCATGTCTGATTTTTATTGACTCTATGGCATTACATTTTCACTTTTTTATTCACCACAATTCACTGTCATTTGTTTTATTTTATTTATTATGTATACGACTGTATTTCTAAGAGGAAAATAAGTTATTGTAATATAATTATGTAAACATGACTACTTATATTTACTAATGGTTATACCTATTGTAGCAATGACGAATAAATCCTTTTTGGTATATCTGTACATAATTACTTGTATAGGAAAATTATATTTGTTTCTTTCCTTAATTATAATTTAAACTAATAATAGTGTCTGTATTTAATATCAAAATAACCTACTATTGTTCATTTCCATAATAAATGATGTAGAACCTAATTTGAATAGCTAAACTAACTCTAAAGACACGTCCACACTACCAGCGCTTACAAACAGCAGACCATGATATGAATGAGAAGGGAGTCAGTGATAGCATGACGGTTGACAGAACGGCATGGGAAAAGAAAACGTGTTGCGCCGACCCCAAGTAACATGAGATGAGAACAGGAAGATGATAACAATAAATAGTTCACAAATAAATGATTTATCATCATCATCATAACAGTCGCAGGACATCCACTGCTGGACACAGGCCTCCCCCATAGATTTGCAAAAGGACCGGTTGGAAGCGGCCTGCATCCAGCGTTTTCCTGCGGTCTTTATATTCATTCATTATTATCCGTACTAATATTATAAATGCGAAAGTAACTCTGTCTGTCTGTCTGTCTCTCTGTCTGTCTGTCTCTTCTTCACGCCTAAACCACTGAACCGATTTCAATGAAATTTGGTACAGATATAGTCTGGGACCCGAGAAAGGACACAGGATAGTATTCATCCCGGAAGTCCCCCGGGAACGGGAACTATTAATCCACGCGAACAAGTTGCGGGGAAAAGCTAGTATTATATATTTTAATTTATATTTATTCATTTTCAATCAATTTTTATTCAGTTTAATTTTAATAAATTACTACTAACGTAATTTTAAGATAATCTGTTATTAACAAGATATGGACATCAGTCTGAAATAAACGTTTTTTTAAATCATTTATATATTTATACAAATGAATGCATAGAGAAATGGTCACCCCCATGTAAACGCCCGTTTTCAAATGACCACGATGTGAACAGTCCTTTGGATGCTAGTTTATGTCTACGTGACGAGAGGCATGTTCATTAGAATGTCCCACCCAATGTATTTTTTTAATATAATTGGATGGCAAACCAGCCAACGGCCCACTTGATGTTAATTGATCACCTCTACTTGCAATATGAGGCCTAATGAGAGGCCTTGCAAATGCGTTGCCATCCCAGAGGCAAAGTTAAAACATCTGCACTTGGGTATTAGTGCTGCATGGCTGTGTTCCAACCGAAACACAACCATGCTGCTTTGCTGCAGAAATAGGTATGGTGGTAGTACTTCCCCGGACGAGCTGCTTCACAAAGACCTCTACCACTAATCTAGTTCAGTATAAATGCCAGATCATTTATGTCTCACGCTAGTTTTTAACAGCCTCGTTAACCTGTTGGTCCTAAGCGCGACTGCTACACAAGAGGTCTTGGGTTCGATTGCCAGGTCGAGCTAAAAGTGTTATTGGGTTTTTCTATGAAATTCTCAGTAGAAGCTCGGGGTTAGGTTAATGGCAATAGGCTCACCTTCGATAATATGGGACTTAAACATATCAGCGAACTGTGGGTGCACATTGGTACACCTCTGCCTAAGTCTGCAGGGAATATAGGCGTGATGATATGTTATGTTTGCTAGTTTTTAACTGGACCTTTGGATCTAAGCTCTCATGTATAAGGCGCGTTGTCGTGCTTTTAATTAGTCCGCTATTTCTATATAGCGCTTGAGTCGTGCATCTAGCTGCATCTCCGTTCACTTTGTCTAGGAAAAAAGGTCTACATTGTCACGTTTTATAAATACTTACCTACTCAGGGTAACTAGTAACCGCATTTTATTAAACCTCCGACCTAGGTAGGAGCTCGAGTTTGCACAGAAAGCTCTACGCTAACTGAAATGATTAAAAATGATGTTATTATATCCCAATTTTACACATGCCTCTAACACATATAGGTATTCGCTTTATATTCTAAAAAAATCAGCCATATATCATACATGCCATCACGCCCTTATACACCCACAGTTCGCCGGTATGTTTAAGGTCCCATGTAATAGAGGGCGAGCCTATTGCCATTAACCGGGCACAAATCATAACTCCAAGCTACTACTGAGAATTTCATAAAAAAACACCACTTTTTGCCCGATAGCCAGAATCGAGCCTAAGACCTCTAGCGTAGCAGTCACACTTGGGACCACTAGGCATCCGAGGCAGTTCAATTTCAGCCATTCTAAAATGATATAACTCTAGTGATTCAGTAATCTGGACCCACACCAGTCTTGCCCAAAACTATAACATGAATGAACGAAACTCATTTTTCACCAATAATTGACACACCACGCTCCCATTACAACTCACCTGTCCATGTAAGTATGTATGTTACATTATAATTCGCAACTAAATCAATTAATCTTTGGTCTCCATGCAAAATAAATAAGTGTGCCTTCCCACTTGATTGTCCGATTCATTCGTACAATCGTATCGAATACATCTGTGATTGATATAGCCGTGTGAGTGGGCACTAATTGAATTTATTTTAGATCGTTTTGTTTGAGGAGTTCTGTAGATTGAAAGCTTTTATTTAAAATTTAGTTAATCAGTATAAGAGGCATCTTTGCTATCGTACATTATAAAATCGATAACGAGGCTTACCCTAGGACATTATTCGTAGTTATAGAGCTTTTTCAGAATTAGCTTGTCAGGGGAAGTACTACCACCATTCCTATTTTTGCCGCAAAGCAGCGTTGCTGTGTTCTGGTTCGAAGGGTATGCCGATGTTATTACAGGCACATGAGACATTTCAACCTTTTCTCTGGGATGGCAACACAATTGCAAGGCCTCTGGTAATGCAGATGTCTATAAGCAGCGGTGTCCATTTAACAACAGGTGGGTCATCGGCTTGTTTGCCATCCAAAGATATAAAAACAAAAATATTATGCAAGCTTATTTTTTTACCAGAAGGCTGAAAAGGGGTCACTGTACTTAGTATTATGAACAACTTTTACTATAGGAATAACCCTGAAATCGTGAAAGGAAAAATACCTGATCCTTACATTTTGTCGAGTTTTTGTGTAGGATCAGC
The DNA here is from genome assembly GCA_932526535.1 of Caradrina clavipalpis. Lineage (NCBI taxonomy): Eukaryota > Metazoa > Arthropoda > Insecta > Lepidoptera > Noctuidae > Caradrina > Caradrina clavipalpis. Next base: position 12,727,944 of record OW052111.1, read on the forward strand.
GATATTTTTCTTTTAGTATACGTACCAATTTATCTCCTCAGACTTTTATGATCGTAACATCCTAATAAAAATGCTTACATAAATATTTGTAGTAAGTATTACGCAAGGTAATTAATTAATTTAATTTAAGGCTAGCGAATGTTGCGCCCTTTTCGGGCGAAAATATAATACGTTAAGCAAGTCTCCCGATTTCTCGTACCTAATTAGGTAATGTAATTGAGCACATAATATACCTACACATTTAAGTAAATAAATATAAAAAAATATACCATAGGCTCACAATCATAGCGGAACCCTGATCGCTTGAGCTCTCGTCACAGTGTAATAAATTTGAATTAATCAACTTTGCGGATTTAGTGAAAGTGAAGCCACTCCCTACGTTTTATTATATTTCTATATCATGTGTAATGTGTGTAGCTAATAGATGTTTTTACTGTGGTTTCGTTTGTAATTTTATTAATGCGGATATAAAAGTATGCCTATAATTTGTTTAAGTCTAGATCTTTGAATAAAGAATACTACAAACGTTACGAGTTTACGATTCATATTCGCTAGGACTCTCAATGAAAAAACAATGGTACGAGTATATTTGGACGTAGTTACGCAAAAAGGATCCAACTCTCAAAGTGACACTTTGAGAGTTGGATAATTTTTGCGTATCTACACTTTGAGGGTTGGATCCTTTTTGCGTAACTACGTCCATTTATCCTTTCGATATAATTGATGACATGGTTACCGCTGTGATTGAGCAATTGGTTTCTGAATGTGAGTCTCGGGTTCGATTCCCGCATGAAATAAATATTTGCGTGGCCTATAGTTAGTTGTGTACCGAGTCTGTTTTCTTGTTTATGTGAATTTATGTTTATGAACACACGCACGATACAGGAGTCATTCCTAGTATAGGGCAAGGTATATTTGTGTATAAAAAATGTACTGGGTAATGTTTGCCAAAAAAAATATTATTTCGTACGAGAATCGTACCCGCTATATGCAGCATCAACATACGCGTACTACAAGTACTAAGAGTCTCATTACCAGGTTTATGTGAAAAAAAAGAAAGTAAGCACAAGAATTATTATACATATATCACACAAACAAAGAAAACCATACAACGTCTTAATTTACTGCTCTAATAAACCCGATATCTTTACACCCACATAAAAACCAAAATGTCTACATTTTTTTAACCCCCGACGCAAAAAGAGGGGTGTTATAAGTTTGACGTGTCTGTCTGTCTGTCTGTCTGTCTGTCTGTCTGTCTGTCTGTCTGTCTGTCTGTCTGTGGCATCATAGCTGCCAAACGGATGAAGCGATTTCAATTTAGTTTTTTTTGTATTAAAGGTGACCTATCTGCGAGTGTTCTTAGACATGTTTGATGAAAATCGGTTGAGCCGTTTAAAAGTTGTGGGGGTGAAAGTAGGGAAGAAAAACCGAATATCTGTAAATATACTCGAGTGGGGTCTCAAACTTAACAAAATCGACATTATAATAAGTATAAAAAGCCTAACTATAAAAAGTATAAAATAAGAAATTAAATTAAAAATTTAAAAAACCCCCAACACAAAAACCTAAGTTCCCTTTAAAAAGTAAAAAAATAACAAAAAAAATACGTCACGTTGGGGGACCGATGTTGCATTTAGGATACGATCGTCCCGAGCGGTCCCCCAACGTGACGTATTTTTTTTGTTATTTTTTTACTTTTTAAAGGGAACTTAGGTTTTTGTGTTGGGGGTTTTTTAAATTTTTAATTTAATTTTTTTATTACGTAAGTTTTGGTTGTGTCACCAAAACTTTTTGGATTTCAAACATAAGCATGACAATAAGGTTCATATTTGTATTAAATGGTAACTTAAGTTTTTAAAACAATGCCTTTTTTAAAGGACAATCCCGCCACACTCACTCCTGAATACCAGAATCACAAAAAAAGCGCCGAGGCAATGAAGCTCGACGAGTCCCGGAGAAACGATTCAACTGTCCAGGATTTCGTAACAACATAAATCAGAAAAGAAAATACACAATTTCCATTTCCTTAAATATTAAGCAGCAGACGGAATAGGGATAAGGGGACGTTTATAACTGAGAAAATCCCAGTTGCCTAGCAACGGATTAAAATAAAATAAAATCTGATCAAACAGCAATCTGTGAATCTGGCCCTAAGAATGTAAACACGTAAATAACATATAAATCCAACTGACACAATAATTACGTATGTAAATTCCATGTATTAGCATAATATTATACTATCAATAATATTATTCTATCGATACGTGCATCCCATCACTATTCGCGACATTCCCGCATGTCATGGCGCAAGTTTCGCGCGTAATTTGTCAGCCAGCTGTCATTGTGACACTGACAGCTGAGGAGACAGAATTAATTAATTGATTTACTTAATCCTTTCGCTTGCTTACACTGACGAGATGAACAGTGAAAGTCGGTGGAATGCTTTGTTTCCTGTGCTCAATTGGTGAAGCTTTTATAATCTGTGGTTTGACCTGTATCCGTAACCGGTTTCGTTTATTATATTTTAGGAACGCCTGTCAGAGAACTGTCAAAATGCGAAATGAGGTGCATGAATATATGGCCAGTCCTACGTCATTTTAGCATGGCTGAAAGTTAACCATAGCTAGAGGAATGTGTCGTTAAGAAGGTGAGGTTACAATGCTGGGGCCTTTTTTCGTGTATCAGGTGTAGAAGGGATTAACTGCCCGCTGTCGCAGCCGGGATGTTTGAGTGTGGGGTTTAGGCTCAATTACCAAGTGGGGCAAAGTGGTATTTTATTTTTCCATTAGGAATTTCTCAAAAGCAACCCGGAAATTGGAAGTTGGTAGTGTAACACCTCCATGTCTCGGAAAACACGTAAAACCGTTGGTCCTGCGTCCGATCTCTCGCCACTTGTGTCGGATTGCCGTCCCATCGGACTATGAGAGTGAGGGAAGAGGCAGTATACACTGCCTCGCAAACACACTGCCACACATTTGTGCACTACAATTGTGCTATAATATCTCCTGCGTACTTGGCTAGTCTATCTTGAAATGGCCGCCGTAACCAAAATTGGGTCGAAATGATATTAATATTATAATTATTGTAATAAAATCAACCTAAAGAACAAATATTATTTTCATAATAGGTAATAGAATACTAAACAAGTTTTCGCCATGGCTCTGTGTATTTTATATATCTCGTTATGCTAATTTTATTTAAAGTTAGAACGCGGATGGATGACACCGCGATGTTAACTTCAGTTTATGCTCTGAGGTTGTTAAACTTTAGATTATTATTATTTTTTAACACAAAATTGTGCTCAAATCTTTTTTTTATTTTATTCCATATTTGCTTTTGACTCTAGTCTAGGTCAGAAGTGATAGAGATAAAGTCAACAATGGAGTAAAAGCCTGTTCACTCTTTTCACACTTTTTCACAACTTTGAAGAGCGTTCGAGTAAAGTTCCACTCCTTTGATATGTGCAAGTGTTTTGAATAGCGAAAATTAACAATTATGAATGTAACAGTAAAGTAATACCAGCCTTAATAATTGTTCCACTGCAGGACAAAGGTCTCTTCTCATACAGAGAAGGCACGAGCATTGATCACCACGCTTGCTCAAGGCGGATTAGCGATTTTTGGTTTATATTAATTATAATTACAGGTTTTTTTGTAAAGAAAAACATCGTGCGGAAACCAAGACTCATTCTGACTATTATTAAGGACTTTATTTATTTTCACACATTAGTTCGATAAGTAGAATTTTGTTTTTAAACAGATAATTACTTGACATTTTGATAGGTAATTATTTTAATACAAGTCATAAAAATTAAATATTTTGAGTAAAATGAGTAACCCCCGACAGAAGAATAAAGATCCCTGCTGCTGTAGCCAACAAAAGAGCTGATAACCTTGAAACAGCTAAACTGATTTTGATAAAACATCTAAGAACTAGGAAACCTGCGATTAAATTGAAAAAAAAACGAATTTAAATCGGTTCACCCGTTTAAGAGCTACGGTGCCACAGACAGACACACAGACACGTCAAACTTATAACACCCCTCTTTTTGAGTCAGGGGTTAAAAATGAAGTTAGCCAAGTTATAATGGTGTCACCAACCTCTTAATAACATAATGTTAAAATAAACTAAAGTAAAACTTTGGTTGAATGCTAGTATACTCATCTTTTTATAATTTAGGAAAATCGAGTTTGAAAAGCAGGTTATTTAAAAAAAAAAAATATCTACCTATACATTTCAAAAAACTAGAAACTTACAGTTAATCTTGTTTAAGTTTTCGATCATAAATTTTAAACATTCTTTCGTGAACTTGTAACAAAAAACACTATATGTATACCAGAGAATATTTATTGTATCGATATAATATCACAATACGTGTCTTTTAATACATCTACACTAATATTATAAAAAGGAAAGATTTGTACTTTTGTATGTAACAAATAAACATAAAAACTACTGGACCGATTTGAACTACCCATCACGCCTGTATTCCCCGAAGGGTTAGGCAGAGGTGTACTTATGCACACCCACAGTGTGCCGGTATATTGGGTAAGTGTTATTGGGTTTTTCTATGAAATTCTCAGTAGCAGCTCGGAGTTTGGATTTGTGCCCGGTTAATGGCAATAGGCTCGCCCCCTATTACATGGGCGATTTTAACTATTTTTACCAATAGATAACTACATTATTAAGCCGGAGGTCGTGGGTTCGATTCCCACCCAGGACAAACTTTGTGTGATGAGCATGATTGTTTGTTCTGTGTCTGGGTGTGATTTATGTATAATATATATGTATTTATAAATTATATAAGTATGTATATCAGTTGTCTGGTTACCATAACACAAGCTCTGCTTAGCTTGGGATCAGATAGCCGTGTGTGAGTTGTCCCAAGATATTTATTTATTTTATTTATTTATTTATTATTCCTGAGTAACATAGACTAAATAACATTACGCTACGACATACGGGAGCGGAGCAATAACCAAAGACGTAACTTATGGCGGGTGAAATAAGCCACGCGGACGAAGTCGCGGGCAATTAGCTTGTGAATTAAAAATAGGTGTCTCTTTAAAATATTATGTATAAAAAAATACATGCCATTGTCTGAATTCTTTTAAAGCATTATCTGCTAATTTATCTTCCTCACGTTTTCTATGATTGTATCTATCACTATTATCTAAATAAAAAATTAAGATAAACTTAATATTATAGATAATATACGTCTTGGCTTTGCAGTTGAGACATATTTTTTTCCAAAACTTGCATAAAGCTAATTAAATATCATATACTGTGCTTGTATGACCAGATGTATGGACGTAGATGAGGCCAAAGTAGTATGTAAGGGTCGTAGCAGGTGACGTTCTGTGGTTTCTGCCTACCACCATGGGAAAAAGGGCGTGAGTTTATGTATGTATGTGTATGTATGTGTAAATGGTCTAATTGAAATAAATGTTTTGACTTTGACTTTAAAATATCATATTCTTAATACAAACTAATTTTAATTTTCTTTTTGCTTTGAAAATTCGTAATAATAAAGTAATTTTAGGTAGTAGGTTTTTTATTATCGATATTTTGGAGAACAAGATCGTAACATCCCTAAAATCTCGTGTCGTATCGTGGGTATTTTTAAATCGCCATAATGTTTTGAACTAAAAAAAGACTTTTCATATTACTTACAAAAAAATGTATATGTTTCAACCAAATATTTTCTTAGTCAACCCTACTAAGAAGCAACGATAGTCCAATGGTTAGAGGTCAGGCTGTCAGACAAGGTGTGTCAAGTTTTAAACACAGCTGTCATACTTTTACATCGAACAGATAAAACACTCAAATCAAGCTCAATTATGAAGTGCCTAAGAAACACTGATTATATGTTCTCATTGCGTATCTATTTCCTGAAGGGATTATTATGAAATTAAACTACAATTTAGTGATGCGTAATGCACTATACCTAGTCGTATTTGCACCTAAATTGGAGCAAATACTTTTGAAGCTTATGCACGACCTTTTTACTATATCTAGTGAGTACATGAAAGTAATCCTTCCAAAATTTTTACCAATTAAGTATTTCAAAAAGTTACGAAAATTCAGAAAAACATTTTTTTTTTTCAATAATCGGACACAATACATCCAAAAGGTACCTTAATAATACCACAACAACTTATTTTTCATATAAAAATCCAAAAACAGTCGATACACTTTCAATTTCACCAAAAAAAATATACGTACAAAAAATATAAAAAAAAAAACTATCGAAAAATATCACTTCATTCCCACCACAACAAAAGAGACGAAACCATTTTTAAAAAAAAAACGATTTTTTTCTCACGATTTTTTTTCTCGATTCACTATCACTTTTAACACTTTCGTGATCTAAGTGTCGATAGATCGTGCGCGCGCGCCACTGGCGTGGTTTGTGACAGTACTGAGGGGTTAGAGCGCGCATCTAAACGAGGCACCAGCTTGAAAGCTCTTTGTAGGCAAAATTTGGAAGCAAAATTTCGTGACTTTGTGACTCATATTATTGACCCTTTCCTTATCGGATTTTTTGCACAAGTATAAGGACCCTAAACATAAGTATTGCACATTCATTTTTCGAACATAAAACTTACTTAAATAATAATGATTAAATTACAAACTATGTGAAGTTAATATAAAAAAGTAAGGTCATAGGGCGTCAAAAAACTCATCCGCACCGCTGTCAATGGAACATGTGCCCAGAAGGCTGGCAGCAATTTATTTATTTAAGTAAAATATGGGCAAGTTTACTCTTTTACTCATTTTCCTTATGAAAAACGACACGATACTATACACTAGAATAAACATCTCTGACATTAATGAAAGACAGATTGTTTGTGTGTATGAGTTGTGTTTGTAAACGCACCCACAATACAGGAGAAATTCCAAGAGTGAGGCAACGTTTGTAAAAAAGTAGAAGACAAAGAAGAAATAAATCAGTTTGAGGATTCCAATCCGCCTTGAGCAAGCGTGGTGATCAATGCTCGTGCCTTTTCTGGGAAGAGATTTGCTTTTATGAGAAGAGATTTGCTCTGCAGTGGATCAAATATAGGCTCGTATTATTATTATAAATTCAATGCACATCACCTCCTCTTTTCATATCGATGATACATCGACATATTTAGCCAAATTTTATGTCATATTTGGCCAAATTATGTTTATAACTGATTACTTAGTCGATTTCAGTTTACGAATACACCACTGCAGTATCACACTAACGCCCAAACTAGCAGTGCTATTCTGTTAAAATCTTTCTCGGTGAAGTTAGCATGAGGTGAACCGTCAACCCCTAGTATTAGATGTAATGACAACTCACCTGAAATTCGCATTACCTAAATTCATCGAGACCAATTTTAACATAATAAGCCTACTAACCACACTAATATTTATTCCGTGCCATAGCGATTCCAAACGCTCAGCCTATCAATAATAAAGTCCTTTTTGTTTTGCTATAATTTACGTAGCGATTGAATGGATAGCGAGTGGCGACAAAGATGAATAAATTGCGTTACTTGAGTCATTGAGTCGAAGCGAGCCTCCAACACTTTCACTTTAGTTCGAAGTGCCAGCTTCCTCGTGATGGGCTCATATGTGTTATGTATCAGACCATTCATAAAAGTATATTGTTTTAAATATAAAAGAAGCCCTGGATACAAGCTGTTGCGGACATGAGCCAGCCATCATTATTCATCTCTTAACTGCTATGGCTTACTGCAGACCATTGTTTTCACATATAGAAGCAATAACAATAATATAGCTAGGTTATTTTTTTAACCTAATTTCCAAAAAAAAAAAGAGTGTCCGTGGAGTTTCTTACTCGTTCTTCTCCATAGAGGTCTACCTACGTTTCGGAACGAGTAGCTAGCTTCAACTTTCTGACCGAATCCTTGACGATTCAAAAGTACCAATAGTAAATGGTTTAATTGAAGTAAATGCTTTGACTTTGACAACTATTTGGTGAAAAGGAAAACAAAAATAGTTGTTGTTGTTGTAAAACTAAGCTTTATACGTAGAGACATGAATTACGCGAAACACCTTTTCTTTGCTAATACTCGTACATCAGCACCTAGCTTCAAGTTCCACAAACAAATAATTGTACCAAAACTCGCTTGCCTGCACCGAGCTTTATGCTCTAAATATGCAAAATATTACGGATTATTTTCTAATAATACGCTTTTTTTTTCTATCAAAACTCGCTCATCTGTACCAAGCTTTATTTGCTAGAAACGCTAATCGTCGTCGAAGCTTGCTTTCCTGTACTTAGTATTCTGTCAAAGCTCGCTCATGTAGCCCTAGGCTTACTTTAAGGTCAGTTCACACAGAGGCGCAAGGCGGAGCGCACACTTTTAATTTACTACACGATAAAGTATAAGTACTTATGCACGATAAAGTTCGACGAGATGCGGAGCACGACGAACTTTGAAACGCTTTGGCGTGCACACCTTACTCGTTGTTCCCCGCGGTCCCACAAGCGTTATGTTACGTCCTTGGTTACTGCTCCACTCCCGTAAGTCGTAGCGTGATGTTATATAGCCTATACTATTCCTCGTAAATCTGGCCATCTATACAATAAGATTTTTTCCGTTCAGTTTCTGAGTTGTTCGTCAGTTCGACGTTGCATCGATGTTTTAAAATTGCGCGCCACATAGCATAGCGTTAGTGTAATCTGACCCTTACTCGCACAACACTTAGTCGCCCGCGGCTTCACTCGTAATCACTTCTTTGTAACGATAATTGGTAGAAATTAATTAAGATTTTACTATGCAATGTACTTGTCTGTCAGTCATTAGTAAATTTTATTAAGACACTAGCTTCTGCCCGCGACTTCGTCCGCGTCACAGTTGATGTGTTATCCTACGGGTACCGTACATTTTCCCGGGATAAAAAGTAGCCTATGTGTTATTCCAGACTATAATCTATCTTTGTGCCAAATTTCATCCAGATCCATTCAGCCGTTTAAGCGTGAAAGAGTAACAAACATCCATCCATACATCCATACATACAAACTTTCGCCTTTATAATAGTAGTAGGAAGACATTTATTGTTACACTATGTTAGGTGATCAATGCTCGAGCCTTCTCTCTATAAGAAGAGGTTTTTGTTCTGCAGTAGGACAATAATAGGCTAAAAAAAACCTCCACACTTCTTCTTTACCGTGTGGGCAGTAATGTCTAACGACCCCACACACCCTAGTGTCAGAGTTTCTAAACCGCCTCAAGGGCTTCTGACATGGTTAAGAATGATTATATGGATAATCTTAATGAAGACTAGCCAAGTACGCAAGAGATATTATAGTGCACAAGTCTCACTCCCTCTTCTCTAACTCTCATAATCCGATGGGACGGCAATACGACATGACCGGAGAGAGATGAGGCGCGGGACCAACGGCTTTACGTGCTTTCCGAGCCACGGGATGCGGGAGCGGGAATGGTTGGTACTATAATTGTTTTATATGACCATATTTCGCAAGAAAGTAATCAGAGGAGATAGTGTAATTAAAACTTACTTTACGACCAGCGCGCCCCAGATCACGAAACAAATTGATTTTTGACCATATTAGCTTAGTTATGTCCATTTCGTTATAAACATAAATTATTCTTTCATTGCGTTTTGTGACGTAATTGTTTTATTTACTGTTAATTTCGTAGCGTCTCTGAGATTCAAGTTTTTTTATTTATATTTAACAATTTCTTGTTTTAAGGCGCAAATACTCCAAATTGGTTTGTATTTGGCAAAAAAAAAAAATATCCTGAACAACTGGAGACTTTCTTTTTATTTCTTAATACAACAAAAAACTACTACAATGCCAGCCTATTATTGTACCACTGCTGGGTAAAGCCTTCTCATACAAAGAAGGCACGAGCATTGACCACCACCCTTGATCGAGACGGATTGGTGATTTCAGATTAATAGGTACAAAAACATGGTAAAATAAATCTAAGCCAAAACATCTAATCACTTATTATTTATTAATTTTGGGATCGACTTTATGCTGTCAAAAAAAAATAACTATCACGTCATAAATTTAATAAAGTATAATATTATTTAATAAACTGTCTCGTTAGCCTAGTGACTGCTACGCTAGAGGTCTTGGGTTTGATTTCCCAGGTCGAGCAAAGCGTTTTAGTGGGGTTTTCTATGAATTTCTCAGTAGCAGCTCGGAGTTAGGGTTTATGCCCGGTTAATGAGAATAGGCTCGCCCCTATTGGGGCATATTACATGGGACCTAAAACATACCGGCGAACTGTGGTTGTCCATTGGCACATTTCTGCCTAACCCTTGGGGAACTACAGACGTGATGGTATGTATGTATATTTAATAAAGATTAATTTTTACTTATCTTATTTTTTAGTAAATTGTTAATTGCATTATATGTTATAATAAATGACAAACGTTGATTTATCGCACTCTTCTTTAGTTTCTGTGTTCTCTGACAGTGACCGCGATTCAGCTCTCGTCTGCACCTTAAGCACAAGCGAGGAATTTGTGAATGTAAACAAATCACTTTATTGTAAGATATTTGCATAGAATTTGAATGTTACAGTATCGCTATATTTTACACTGTATCCATACGTAACTTTTTATATACTAGTGTGGCAAAAATTGAGAAATTATATTGATAAATGGTTTTATTAATTTATTGAAAGTCGTTCTAAAACACACACTGAAATCTGAAACTGAAATATGATATGAATAATATAATATAATATGATATATAATATGATATATATGATATGATATGATGCCCAAATATGATCAGACATCACACGAATCCTAACTTAAAAGATTTTTTTATGTTTCTAAAAAAAAATGACGAAGTGAAAAAAATGAAAGTAAAAAGAAATGGAAGAAAAAAAAAGAATGGAGAATGGATTGGATGTGTGGGAAGTGTAAATTAATTCGCATTATTAGTTCTATTTATTTTTCTATGTTATCTAATTCATAGACATGAAAAATAGCCTGTGATTGGCGACTGTATAGGATCGAGACTAGTACTATGTTATACTTAAGATCTGATGTTAAAAACTGTTGGCAAATTCTAATAAATAAACGCCTGTGTTTCGTAAAAGGGTAACCAGTGATATATCACGTCTCATCTCTCAGTCTCATCGGTACAAAAGACTTCAACGCGTTCAGGTACGTAAATATTTCATCCACCTTTGTATTAAGATCCGACTTAATAGGAGGTCTATTGCTATCAAACGGGCACAAATAAAAACTCTGGGCTGCCGGGACGCGGCAGGCTACGACAGAGATGGCGATGGAGGAGCGAAATGGTCGGCTTCTTTGAGCACAAAATCACGATTAATGAAAAAAGAAATGGAGGGGGGCCTTTGCCCAGCAGTGGGACAGTGCGTGCTAGTGATAATATAATAATATGTTACACTATCTCAATACCTATATGTGTGGCAAATTTCACCTAATTCCATTTAGCCGTCTCAACGTGACTGAGTAACAAAGATCCATCCTTACAAACTTTCGCGTTTATGATACATAGTAGTTTCCTCGCTTCTTTTCTTCTCCTGCTCTGAGCGGGGCGGGAGTTACTGTCAGATTTTTACTGACTAAAATCCTTCCATGTTCCTTCTTGTGCCCTTGGCATTCCGGGGGCGCGGTATCTCTTTCGAACAACCCGCAGCCCCGGCAGAATACATAGTAGTAAGATTGTACATAAATTTACGTAACTCCTACCTAGCAATCAACTAATTTTATTTAAGCAATAAATTAGCCTAGTGCTAACATTTGAGTAACCACATATTAGCGGCAGATTAAATTAATTCCCTGACACTAGCGATGGCGATGGCGCAGCGTTTGACAAATTACTCGTTAAGCTGACATCGCAGAGCCTTAACAACATCACTAGCTGTGCGTAGTGTTGGGACATGCATCTATCGATAAATACCAGAGACTAATAGGCAACAGGTAATTTGGGAACGAAGATTTATTTGAGTGTAAATTAATTTGTAATGATGATGATATAATTTTTTTGACGATGATTTGATTAAGAGGTGCTTGTTGGTGCAGTAGGTGAGGGATTGGCTGCTGCGCTGCGTGTTGTGGGTACGATTGCCGCTAGGAACCAGTATTCGGCTTACTGATAGGTGTTCCGGGTCTGGTTGTTTGTATATGTGAGTTTATAAGTTTGTAAACGCACATGAGTGGATGTACATTGGTAGATACACGTAAGCGTGATAGTATGTTATATTTGTAAACTCACCAGTACAGTAAAAACCCTAGGGAGAAACATAATAATGTGAGTCTTTGCTTTTAAATGTGTACATTTAAATTAACGTGGTATTGTTAAATTATTATTTTTTCATTTAATAGAAGTTTATTATCATCACGTCTACATGTGGTTAATGTTGCACAACGTGCCAAAAACCTTATATTGTTTAGCATTAAAAAGAAAATCCTTATCGTGCATTTTGCATCGTGCATTGTTGGGAATAAGTCCCTTGCAAGATGACCCAAACTAACCAGTCCTAAGCATTGCATCCATCGACTCTAACTTGGTCATCTTGTAGGGGGTCGTAAACGACTCTAAGACCTTTTGCCTCATCGTCTGTAATCTCAAAGGAAAACGTATAACTGCTTGCCCAAAAAAATAAATGAGATTTTCAACCAAAACACTTTACAAAAACTTATCGATAAAAAATTCTTCAATCACTCCCACCACTACTTTCACACGCAGTCTCAACTGCGGCGCCTTTGATCCAAATACGGTAGTGATGTGACACTATCGGTAATCTTAATCCTCGCTGGGAAGATTTAATTTAAATAACATCGGATTATTTTTCGGTTACGATGACAACTTGCTATCGAGTTCGGTTTCGATTAAATACTGCTTGCGATATAATAACATGCATATAATTTGTGCTAGCAATCATTTGGGAGAAGTATCGGCTACTCCTACATAGAAAAAATGTTAATTAAAATGATAAGATCACATCTGTGTGATTCAATATCGATTCTCGATTGTCGACTTATATTCGCCGCAAAGCAGAGTTGCTGTGTTCCAGTCTGAAGGGTATGGTATGGGTGCCGGTGTAGTTACAGGCACATGTGACATTTCAACTTTGTCTATGGGACATAACGCATTTGCAAAACCTCTGGTATTGCATATAAGCAGCGGTGGCCACTTAACATCAGGTGAGCTGACGGCCTTTTTACAAACCAACGATACCTATAAAAAATATAAATATCTTTCCCCCATATGGCAAGTTAGTCATTTTCAGCTATGACTTGTGATTTTCTCAGATTACCCCTAAAAACAAATGAAGTACAACTGTTGTAAGTTATTACAAAACAAGATGGAAGCCCACTTGTTGTCGAACTCGTTATTCGCTAGTTGTATTTGATCTGGTGACAGTGGACACTCCGCTCTATTTAATGTTCATATAAGGAACATAATTGAGTTTATCTGATTGTGCTGATTTGTGCTCACAGTCAGCCGCTACCATTGTATGGAAATCGACACACAGATAATGAACGAATTTAATGGTTTCCAAGACTACTATTTATGAGGTTAGTCAAACTTATCGAAATGTATGTCTAATCTATACTATCACGCCTGTATTCTCCTAAGGGTTAGGCAGAGGTGTACCAATGTACACCCACAGTTCGCCGGTATATTTAGGTCCCATGTAATGGGCGAGCCTATTGCCATCAACTGAGCACAAATCCTGACTCCGAGCTGCTACTGAGAATTTCGTAGACAAACCCAATAACATTTTATGCTAGATGTGGGAATCGAACCCAAGACCTCTGGCGCAGCAGTCGCGCTAAAGTTCTAAATAAACATAATAATACCAGTCTGCTATGGTCCCACTGCAGGACAAATGGTTCTTCTCATACAGAGAAGGCACGGGCATTGGTGATCAATGCCCGTGCCAAAACACTTGCTCAAAATTGATTGGCGATTTCAGACTTATATTCATTATAAGTCCAATATAGGCGAGTAATGCAGTGGAATGCAGCACTGCTACTTAAAGTTTGGTTAACCTTATTTAATATATAATTATATATAATAATATATAAAAAATATATATATATAATTATTATTTGTTGTAAATAAAATAAGTCCAGGTTTCCTCACGATCTTTTCCTTCAGCGATGTCAGTGATGTCCAAGATAAACATAAAAAATACACGCAATGTTTTTTTATTTTTTTAAGATCGTTGTACACTTCATTATTTTTAAAACCTTTATCTAAAATACGATCAATAAACTAATGTGTTATTATTAAAAACCAGCCACCTTCTATAACAAAAGGAAAATTTAAGTTATGGAAAAGTATTTGTTTATTTTTGAATGTCAATGTTTTTGCCGGACCAATGAACTTACATCACCTAATCATGTTTAAAACACCTAATAAATTTTGTTAAATATTTGTCTTTAAGTATGTTTGTCTACATGTAGGTACTGTGGATTAGACATTCATTCGCTTTTACCACGGATACAGTACCTATATGAACAAGCCAGAGATGCATTTCTTTATGCCTAAACATTAAAAAAAACTACAAATACATACAAAAGTGCAAAAAATCAAAATGTATCGTAAGACCTATTTTTAGCGTTTCGTACCCGAAGGATGCGTATTATTAACCCGCTGTGCGTCTGTCTGGCTGTATCTCAAGAACCGTAATAGGCAGAGAGTCGACATATTCAGTTTTATAATGCCCGTTATAACAACAAACAATAAAAAAAGAATAAGGTTGAAAATTAAAACGGGTCTTCATACAATTTTTTCATTAAGTGTGGTGTACAGATTTTTTATTTTATTTATTTAATTATTTATTTCACACTTACAACTATATATGATAATACTATAACTATAGATTATATGTGATATCGTATAGTGGTTCCGAACTCGCACGTGGCCAGTTCTTTTTAATAAGCGACGAAAATATTGTAAGCTTGGGTTCTTTCACAGAACCCATGGCAATAAATTGCAATGTCTCTTACACCCTGTCCAATCTAGAACATCCTAATAGTCTGCCTCATTCCTTATAAGACAAGACTATGTTGAAGCACAGCGGGGAACATCTAACAGCGTACGGCAACTATTTTTATAGGTGACTATTAAGTGAGGAACAAAAAAGTCAATGCGAAAAAGCATTCGACGTATACGCTAATCTTGATAGCATATCAACCACTAAAGGGCTGTTGGTGCAATCAGATAAGCTTGTAAGTAAATTAAAAGGCATAATTGACACAATTATCATGTTCAACTAGTCGCTAGTGCATCGGGAGTGCTTTAGCATAATGTCACGCGTATAGGAATACGCGTGACATTATGCTAAAGCACTACGAGGATCGTAGTTGGCAAGTGTCCTGGGTCCTACTAAGGATAATGCAACATTGGTTTTTGATTATAATAAATAGGAAGAGGGGTTATTGTACTTATCATTATGTACAACTTTTACTGTGAGATCGACTTTGAAATCGCGAAGAACCAAAATCAACTGCTTTGCATTTGCGTGTTCGTGCAACTGGACAAAATATCAGACATTTTGCCGAGTTAGTTTCAAGACCAGTATTTTTTTTTTTTACTTTGCCTTAGACACTTAGTATTTCTCCTGAATCATAGATGCGTAACAGTGGACGGCTATAGGCTGATATGATGATGATGATGGCAGATGCGTTTACAAACATATTAAAACACAACAACCAGACGAAGAAAAAGTTCTTACAAGCCATACAAATATTAGTCTATGCGGAAAGGAACCTACGATACACATCCTAGCCAATCGCTCAGTTACTGCAGTAACCATGTCGATACTAAAGAATCTGTAGATAACTATTTGGTGAACAGTTTTGTAGCTAGTGTAGTCTATAGTAGGACTTGACTATTTAGGTATATCAGATACCGTGTGGCAGTACGTGAGGTATCGTGTTGCCCAGTTACTGGGTTGTGGAGGTCAGATAGGCAGTCGCTCCATGTCAAACACTGGTATTTAGCTGCATTCGGTTAGACTGGAAGCCGACCCCAACATAGTTGGGAAAAGGCTAAGCAGATGATGAGATACCGTGTGGCAATAAAAACTATTGAAAAATAATAAAAAGTCTCTAAGTGGAGAGGAATATTAGGAGTAAATAAATACTTACATCATCATCATCATCATATCAGCGGCAGGACATCCTCTGCTGGACATAGGACACCCCATATATTTCCAAGAGGACCAATTGGAAGCGGCCTGCACCCAGCGTCTTCCTGCGGTCATAAGTACATAGCAATATAATAATAACATTAAGGTTTTCCCAAAACTGGTACTGTTGTTCAATAACACTGGACATGGAAGATTGTTTGAAAGGTTTGCTTCATATTTAACCTTGACATTTGAGTCGCAGTAAACAAAACAAATTGTGAAGAGAATCACAAAGTTCTTTTTTTTGTTGTTGTTAAAGTTATATTTATTTTATCCTTGTATTTCTCAGATTCTGATAACAAAACTATATGGTTGTATAGTATACCTATACATGGTATTAAAATAATAACAAAGATATTAATTTTGGTTAGTCTCATGAGCCAGTCTGAATATTCAAGTACTTATTTCTGCAGCAAAGCAACGTTGCTGTATTTCAGTTTGAACGGTATGGGTGCCGGTGTAATTACAGGCACACGATACATTTCAATTTTGTCTCTGGGATGGCAACGCAACTGCAAGGCCTCTGGTATTGCAGATGTGTATAGGCAGCGGTGACCACTCAACATAAGGTGGGACATCAAGTTGTTTGCAATTCAATAAATTACACGGGTAGGTTGAATGCTCAGTACTCTCAGTACTAGTAACTGGCGTTCTGTGGTTTCTGCCTACCCCTATGGGGAAAAGGTGAGTAAACATATGTATGCCAATGAGCTAAAAAAAATACATCTGTACCTCTTGCGTCTTGGTCTTAGGCAAGATTTCCAGGTCGAGCAAAAAGTGTTAACGAGTTTTTCTATAAAATTTTCACTAGCAACTCGGAGTTAGAATTTGTGTCCGATTAAGGGCAATAGGTTAGACGACCTGATTAAGACCACAGGAAGACGCTGGATGTAAGCCGCTTCCAATCGGTCTTTTTGGGAATCTATGAGGGAGGCCTATGTCCAGTAGTGGACGTCCTGCAGCTGATATGATGATGATGATGATGAAGAGCAATAGGCCCGCCCCCTATTACATGGGACTTAAACATACCGCCGAATTATGTGTGTACCTACATTGGTACACCTCTGCCTATCTCCGGGGAATACAGACATGATGGTATGTCTGTATCTCTTTTTCCGTCCCCTGCAGGCTTTTCTACCAACATTCTGGCTTGGATTCTAAATGAAAAACTTAACGAAGACATACTGACAATCACGTCACATTCTCCCCACCATATATATACATATAAATAATACATTGGTATTAAAACTTAGTATAACCATGTACCAGGAACACAGCGCGCAGAGGGGGTGTACGGTTACTGTTTAATTATAAATCATTAGGGACGTGTAATGATGCGCCGGCACCCGCCCGTGAATGTGGTCTGTTATGTTCATAAATATTACTTAGATAACCAGTACCGTTGTCGCAGTAAGGATCGGTATTATAGTGATTGGATTGTGGATAATAAAGATGACAGTTCTTGTAAAATCGTGATTGGCAGCCGCATTAGATGGTTGGAAAAAGTTAACTTGCATTGGATTATTATGTGAACTGCCTCGTTAGCTTAATGGTCCGGTCCTTCACGCCTGTATTCCCCCGAAAGGTTAGGCAGAGGTGTACCAATGTACACCATCAGTTCGAACGGCATATTTAGGTCCCATGTAGAGCCTTTTGCTTTATAACCGGGCACAGCCCGCAGTTCCGGGTTTCTTGAGGCGGTTTAGAAACTCTGACACTAGGGTGTGTGGCTTCGTCAGACCTTATTGTCCACACGATGAAGAAGAAAACCGGCCACAAATCCTAACTCCGAGCTGCGACTGAGACTTTCATAGAAAAACTCAATAACACTTTTTGCTCGACCTGGGAATCGAACCCAAGACCTTAAGCGTAGCAGTCGCGCTTAGGACCACTGAGCTAATGAAGCAGTCTAATAAATGAAATAAGTTTTATATCCCAAACCTATTTCACAACCCCAACCATTTACCTATCGTATATACAAGCGTGAAACTTCCGTGCCTCGAAAAACACGTAAAGCCGTTGGTCCCGGCTGTCATTTGTAGATCTTTGACAGTCGTTACTGTTAGTCGGAAGCCCGAAAGTCTGACAACCAGTCTTACCAAGAGTATCGTATTACCCATTACTGGGTTGTGGAGGTCTGATAGGCAGTCGCTCCATGTAAAATACTGATATTCAGCTGCATCCGGTTAGACTGGATGCCGACCCCAACATAGTTGGGAAGAGGCTAGGCAGATGATGATATACAAGCGTGAAACGTAAGGTAGAATTACGCTTGTACGATATGACTATATACAGAAAGCAGAACTCATAGAAATCACTATTCCTAGACAGCACGTTTCGCCGAAAACTTTGTTGATAAAATCCAGTCATCGTCCTCCGAAAGGGCGACCTAACATCATGCAGAGATCTTCATAGAAAAACGCCTCGACTGTTCACTAACCCAATTCATAAATCTAGTCAATAACTAGAGGTCCAGTCTTCATGGCGTCACCGCCAGAGGTCGCGATCTTCGCTGTCAAAACTAAACGGTCATAACGTGCATGTAATTAATCACACGAGCATTGCTTGGACTCGGGTAATTATACGTAATTATAGAGAAGATCGATTAGCAATATTAACTATAAGTTTAAATATATTAATATTAGGTTTGTGAATGGAGGTTTCACTTTCGAATTTTGTTTTGATTTTTTGTGTGGAATTCTGTTCTTTTTTTAAACGGCGGCATCTTTGGGTTATTGGTTCAGTATTAAAACCTGTTTCATTAAAATAAAATGGCCGTATAAGTAGGTCTAGTTTTTAAATTCATTATAACTACCTACATAAACTTTGAAGTCTACAAATGCAATAGACCGATATTTGCTTTCTACAATTCATGATTATGCACCTAAAGTTAAACAACACCAAACCTAATTTTCATTATACAAAATAAAGCGACTTTTTTATTAAAGCTATCAGTGTGAATTTAAAATCGATACATTAAAAAAAATCCATACTTATTTATTTTGGATTTCCAACAAAAGATATAATCAAATCATGACAATACAAACAATATTCCACAAAAGTTACTATTTTGATGTACTCCTTCACTTATAGGAGACAACCTTATAATAGACTCTAGTATTGGTCAGAGGTAACAAAGACAAAGTCCACGATGAAGTGAGCTTACCCTGCAGAAGCCTGTTCACTCTTACTTTGAAGAAATTGGAATAAACATAAAATAAACGTTCAAATGAACACAGAATCTCCTCTTCTTTTGAAGTCGGTCAATAAATTACCATGTCTTCAACCAACTTGTAAGAACCACTTGTGAAGTACGTCTCATCTCCATTGACACGCCACAAAAGGTTATACCCATAAAAGACAGAACATTAATCAACCAAATAATTACTTTTAATTTAATTAGGTTTTTTACTCGCTCGATCGCAATGTATTCGAAGACGCTACAACGCGAGTGCGCCGCTTGCATAATTAAACAGGACATTATAAAAAACCCAATCAGGGTTGCTTGTGTAAAAAGTGTACATATTTTGTCTTTATAAGATTAATTAATTGTAATTAACAGTTTAAGTTGCATCTTTATATTTTGCTAGCGAAGTGCCCGCGATTTCGTCTGCGTGGTTTCTTTCTCCCGCGTTATGTTATGTCTTTGGTTACTGCTCCTCTCACTTGCGCCGTGGCGTAATGTTATATAGCGTATATTACTCAGGAATAATGTAGCTATCTATTAATGAAAAGATGGTTAAAATCGGTCTAGTAATTTTGGAGCCTATTCGTTACAAAAAAAAAATTAAAAAAAAACCTCTTTATAATTTTAGAATAGACTAGGTTTTGCCCATGACTTCCTCCGCATAGAATAATCACATTGCCATTTCATTTTTAGGATACTGTTTTTGCAAATTGTTATACATAATATGTTTCTTTTTTTTACCAAGTGCTTAAATATAAAGGTTTTATCTTTAACAATGACGAATTCCCATACATACTTTCATCCCCGATTTCAACCCTTTCATGTCCTTCTCTAAGCTGTAATCTACCCTTGTATCAAATTTCATCAAAATCGGTTCAGCGGTTTAGGAAAGAAAGCGTAACAGACAAACAGAGTAACTTTTGCATTTATAATATTGGTATTAAAGTATGGATTGTAATTTTTTTTAATATTTGAGATTGCAAAGTTTCGGCTTCGACTATGGAGGGAGGGAATTTTAATGTTTTCGCGTAAATACTTATCAGTAGTTATTTTTGACGTTGTTATTTCAACAATCCGAATAATTAGTATAACTGAGATTTATTTCGAATATTATTCTCATTATTTTATAATTTATTTGCCCACTCTCCATTTTAAGCGGGTTCTGTTACATAATTTATTATATTTATTGTAGTTGGAGTAATCTTTATTAATTTAAAAAACGATAAAGGCCCATAAAATAACGTTAAAATCTAAAATTCCAATCGCGGTAAAAAGCTGGATTTAGTTCAACATTTTCCCGACAGAGGCTCTTCGTGTCTTATCGAGTTTTCTCATCAGTCACTTATAACCACATCATGTCTGTTTCGTATAAAATATAAATAAAACTCCAATTTATCACTTAGACTCCGGGAAAGGGAATCACTGATAGCATCTTGCTATGCGAGAGCCAAGTTAAAGATTATTCATGTTTTAGTGTAGCTATTTGCCGATAGATGGCGTTATTTTATATTTTCTTTATTTCTTTAGGTATTTTATTTTTGTCATTAATCTTAGCGTCTTATTGCCATAATAAACAACTTACAAATCTATAATTTTCCACTTGAGTTTAAATCATTGGAATAATATTATTTATACACATACAAGAACAAAAAATTAAGTACTTACCTACATATCCATACTTGCAAATCCATCTAAATAAATACAAAATATAATAAATCAAAGTCCATTGAACACATACAAGAGGCTGTTTAAATAAATCCTCCATTACGATCTAAAAGGCAATAAATGTAACATAATGTACCGTATAATGTGATGTGTGTGGTCCTCCATTGATAATCATTGACAGCCATGTGTTATTGATGAGCTGTCGTTACGGTTTTTGTGTAAGACTGTTGTAGAACTTAGCGCTGAGACGGTTCGACGCCGGTTAATATTGGGGCCGTTTGTTTTTGACTTTGGGAAATCATCAAATGATTTCTCCCTAGTGTCAGACTTTTACTGACTAAAACCCATCCATGTTCCTTCGTGTGCCTTTTGCATTCCGGGGGTGCGGTATCTCTTTCAAACAACCCGCAGCCCCGGCTTGAGTTTGGGGTGTGAGTAACCTTCGATTTCTTAACCAAATATTAACCTAAAAGTAGTAGTAGAGGTCTTTGGGAAGGAGCTCGTCCGAGGTGGTACGACCACCATATTTATTTCTGCCGCAAAGCAGCGTTGTTGTGTTCCGGTTTGAAGGATATGGGTGCCGGTGTCATTACAGCCACATGAGACGCTTCAACTTTGTCTTTGGGGTGACAACGTATTTGTTAGGCCTCTGGTACTGTAGATGTCTATAGGCGAAGGTGGCCACTTAACATCAGGTAGGCCGTGGGCTTGTTTG
The DNA here is from genome assembly GCA_932526535.1 of Caradrina clavipalpis. Classification (NCBI taxonomy): domain Eukaryota; kingdom Metazoa; phylum Arthropoda; class Insecta; order Lepidoptera; family Noctuidae; genus Caradrina; species Caradrina clavipalpis. Next base: position 12,749,677 of record OW052111.1, read on the forward strand.
CCATCAAACAAAATTTAAAATTTGTTTGATTTGAGGGTAAGTCAAAACCTCAGGCTTTGTTGCCAAACTATGGCCAACATTGTAATATTCCTCATTTGTTTTTTGTCAAAGATCAAAATGCGAGGCTCAATATACCTACTAATTTTTGATTCAGGAAGTTGAATAAATAGAATTATTTGTGATTTTATAAGTAGTTTTTATTAAATACTACTTTTCTTACCATTAAAAATATTTAACATCTATAAAAATATCGTTATATCTACTAAAACAACTATGGTTCAATTTATATTGTACTTAATTATTATTACACAATATTTTAATACATAACAATACTTAGATATGTGATAATTTACTCTTATAACTTACAACAAGCTTTGATATCGTAAATGATTAGAAATTAAATAAAAATACTCAAAGTCCAAATTTATGTAAATCTTAAAAACGTTCTACGTTTGAAAAATAGTAAAAGCTCTTTGAAGTAAGAAAAAGATTTCTTCAACCTAAAAAAAAAGCAAATATCTTGATGTATTTTCACCTCAATTAAGAACTAACATGAATTCACAACAACTTGATCGACATAACACCACTCAAATTAGCTCCTCGTCAAGTATTCAGTAGCAATCTCCTTCCAGTCAGTAGGGTCGAGGTTTTCTGTCGGCTTCGACTTACGAATCTTCTTCAACAATTCCCATCCATTAGCCTTCTCCGTCGATGACACGTAGATGTTGTTAGGGTCCTGTTCCAGGGTGTAGGCGCCCAAGATCAGGCTCTGGACTAGACGGGCTGAGATTAGCGTCTGTGAAAAGAAGCTTACATAAAATTATGGAACTGTTGACTGTTCAATTCTCGGCGTAGTGTACTACTAATGCCATCTATAAGCGAGTAGTAGAACTATCCACGCAACGACTTAACAATAAATTAGTAGTGACATCTAGTGAAAAATACCCAAACTATCAAACGACACAGCACTCTACGAATAAGTGCTGCCATCTCTTATCTAATAGATTAATCATGCTTTTTTTTCGTACCTTCAGCAGCCTATATTCTTCATCAGGCAGACGCCTGTTGACGGTGTACCCAGCGAGTACGTATCCTCCGACGCGAGGGTCCCCGGTGATGAGCATCATGTAAGTCATCGTGATGGCCAACTCGAACACGTAATAGGAATATTGAATGTCTCCGAAGTCAATGATGCCTGTGATACGGTAGTCGGTTTTGCTGAGGAGATAATACAATTAGTTATATTAGATATTTATTGCTAAACATCTTTTAAACAACCTTTTCTTGGTTGCTATTGATTTTTAGTAGAATATCCGTACCTATATGTAAAATATTTATTGTTTCATGCATTGCATCAACGAAAATTCTTAGTAAATATAGATTCGCGTTAATTTACCACATCCCCAAACCAAACCATCTGTCAGTGCCGAGTGTTGAAGCACGACAAAATAATTATCACGTTTGAAGCCAAAACTAATCCAGGTTTGAGAATGAACGAACATGCTTGGCTCACCTCAACAATATCCCATTAAGAATCTGAGTGCATACCCTCAACACTGATGATTTCAGGGGCCTAAATTAATAACAAAATATTTTTAGTGTTATACTTGTAAACACTGCCATCTGTTGGCGAGTAGCAGAATTAATGCCAAAATTATCGGAAAACAAATTGTGTACATTTGTTTAACAAGATATTTTTCTTTACAATAAAATTTCTGCTTAAAAGTATATAAATAGGTGCAGTGTTTATATAAACCGTTATCTCAATGGTGTTTCATCATTTCAATCTCGTGATAAGATATTGCGGGATGCTATTATCTTCTCAATAACGTAGAAAATAAACAAACCAACAAACTGATACGATAAAAGTGTTTTTATATCAAGTTACTATGTTACTTAAGAAACCAAACCTAATTTTGTTAAAATTGCCTAACTTAGGTACCATATATCACACACATCATTATCTGCTTAGCCTTTTCCCAACTATGTTGGGGTCGGCTTCCAGTCGAACCGGATGCAGCTGAATATCAGTATTTTACATGGAGCGACCGCCTATCAGACCTCCACAACCCAGTAATGGGTAATACGATACTCTTGGTAAGACTGGTTGTCAGACTTTCGGGCTTCTGACTAACAGTAACGACTGTCAAAGATCTACAAATGACAGCCGGGACCAACGGCTTTACGTGCTTTCCGAGGCACGGAGGAAACTCGCTATGGTAAATGGTCACCCATCCCCAGACCAACCTCAGCAAGCGTGGCTTAACCCGGAAGATCGGTCTATGCGGTTGTAATTATTTAGCCACGAACTCACACACCTATTTCATTAATTAGAGTCAGGAGACGTCCCTGGATGCGAAAGAAACAGTAGCCGTTAATTTGAAAAATCTTCACACAGAAGGGTGGATGTTTACCTTGGCCAGAAGTTAAGCATTGCCATCCAACGTAGCAATGCCGCCAGTCTCTTGGGCAGTTTTCCTGTAGACGGCGATGCGGAGGAATTTTTTGATGCCTTATTTTTTTTGTGACTTTGTTTGGTTTTTTAATATAATTTTAAGGTTGTAAATATTAAAAAAAAGAAAGGCTGAGACCTACGCCCAGTAGTGAGCGACTTCTGGTTGAGATGGTGATGATAAGATACAGAATGAACACCATATCCTTGCGCCACACTAACCTGCTTCCCGGCTTCAGTCCCACGATCACATTCATCTCGTTCACATCTCCGTGGATGACGCCCTTCTCCAGCTCGTCGATACGCGGCACTACTGCGTACTTGTACTCTTCTATTACCTGGTGTTTGGGGAAATTGTGGCTTAACACTTGATGATACGGCCCTAGGAGATTAGGAAGGCGAAGTCGTGGTGATGGCTTAGAAGTTAATGGACTAAGTTCAGGTTCATACTAAAAATCAAGCTCGCTGACATTACAATCAGTCATTAGGCAGCTGACTGTTATATCACATACGTTAACTTTAATTTTCTGCGAGACTATACGTTTAACAGCCTATTTAAAACTTAGTTCAGTTATTTTCTATGAAGGAAATCGAAGATAATTATCATTGATCTACGGTGAACGCGAAAGTTCGTGATCAAACCTAGGCTTAATAGTCTGTACAGATCTAGCCATCGCGTGGTAAGAAAATGCTGTAATCAATGCTCGTTCTTGGTGTCAATATGTCTCTACACCACATCTGCAGAAAGCGTTACCCAAGTATTGTAGTAGGCAGAACCCGTTTGAGGAGTTAGTAATTTCCTTTTTATGAAAAAAAGCATTCCTAAATTAAAACAGCTATGCTTCCTCATCGACACACATAATGATCAAGGCTTTTTGATGAGCTGTCTCTTACCTCCTCAGCCAAGTCAAGTTTCTCAGAATCCTTGATGACATACTTGAACTTCTCCAGATCTGGCACCTTCGTTAGCATCCAGATGTGCTCCCGAGCGACCAGCCCTGAGTGGTTGAAGTTCTGCAGATGAAAATATGGATATACTATCCCTCTACAATTAAAATGCAGAAAAAAAAGTCTGCGGTTTAAGGACAAAGTTAAAACTGAGCTTAGTTAGGCCAAAACCAGCCAACTCTCCATAAATAAAATAATTACTTCCAATTAATTTCATATTCTCATCACTATCCAACAAGAACAATTAATCAGCGTTAAGCCAAATTACACCACTACAATTATCTTGAAAAATGATGCAATTTTTGACGTGAGTTGTAGCAGAATGCAACACAATCTACAGGCCCAAATAAAAACGTCTGTTGCTTTCTATTGATAAAATAGATAAGAAGGGAACCACCGAAAACACAAGTAACACAAAAGGGATTTTTTTAGTGTAGGTAATACCAATCTGACACCAACCTTAAAAAGCATCTTGCAACTATTTGCTGTACTAGACAGTTCTACGTTAAAAGCAAGTGATACATATTATAATCTACATGACATTAGGGATATTAGGTATAACAATAGGTTATTTTTTTCTGTTTTCTAATTTAAGTCTTTAATTTCAGTTTGTAGTACAGACTTAAATTGTATGATGGTGTATTCTACACCAAAAATATGTTGTTTTGTACGCCATTATGGCAAAACATGCAGATCTAACTACCTGTTATTTTAAGACCTTGCACAAATTATTTGACGTATACTCGTGTTTTTACAATAAATAATTAAAATGGAAAACCAAATTGAAAGAAAAGAGTGTCCATGGAGCTTTTTGCTCGTTCTTCTCCTTAAAGACCTACGTTTTGCAACGAGCAACTAGCTTCAATATTATTTAAACTGTAACTTCTTGACAATTCAAAAGTGCCTATAAATGGTCTAATTGAAATAAATGCTATGACTTACTTTGAAAAAATAAATTCAAATTCAAATTCAAATTCAAATTCATTTATTGTTTGTCACAGGTAATTGTCAGTTCGTATGATTGGGTGTCTGGTGGCAGATTTATGTTTTTAAAAGCTAATAAAAGAAAAACTTATGAACTTATGGTTTTATTAACTAATTCAGTGAATACGTGAATAATGCGGATTTTACTTTTTAAAAATTACTTCAACCAAATGATGTCCGTTTAGACGTACACACTGTTTAAAAAGGTCCATCGTATTACGGGCTACGCGCTGCAATAAGCTCGGCTGGATTTGCTTAATTGCATTGCGGATATTTTCCTTTAACTGCACAATAGACAGAGGATTTTTGGCATAAACTTTGCTTTTGAGATAGCTCCCATAAAAAAAGTCCATTCGAGTTTAATCTGGTGACCTTAGTGGCCACGGGATGTCTCCAAAGCGGCTCATCAATTTATGCGATTTTTTTTGACGAAGTAAAGCAATAGACGTCCTGGCTGTATGCGGAGTCGCCCCATCTTGCTGAAACCACGTGTGCGTCGAGTAGGATGGATGTGCTCGCAAATTTGGTAAAAAATATTCAGTAATCATGAGTCCATAGCTTTCACTGTAGACATTTAAAGCATGGCCCCGAAAAATTTCAAAAAAAACGAGACCTCTTGAACGTTTTCGTTTTCGTTTGTGGAGCTTGATGCTCTACTGGGTCCCGGCTGAGGCTTGTTTAAAGCAGAAGATGTCTGGCGGAACCTTTGCATCCACGATTTAATCAAATTAACACTTAATCTGTCGCTTAATCGCCGGATATTGTAGTGGGAACAAAAATGTCAGCGCTCAGTCACGTTAGAATCACCACTCTTAAAAAACGACTCAATAGCGTATGCACGTTGCTGCCCCGACCACTCCGGCATTGTGACTAACAAATCCGCATTCATGGAGCGTCGAATGACACCAGTCTCGCCCGGCACCGTTAATAAGTTTTTTAAATATACCCTTTCAAAAACATAAATCTGCCACCAGACACCCTTTATAAAGGATCGCTGTAACATACCTATAAGGTGTACAATATTTACTGCTGGTTCAATATTTGTTTAACATTTATTCATTATTCGTCCTAGGTTAACGTCTATCATTCATCATGCATTAATAATATAACTTGTTAATTCATAATTCAATACAAATAAATAAATCTACATTGATTAAAATACATTGATTTCATACTAATTAAATTATTAATAAATTTCATTCAAATTAAATTCATCATTGATGTAAACAAATTTAGTTCATTGTTAAAAATTGGCACAGCTTATCTAAAAGTGTCGACACCAGTGTTTTTGTCATTAAAAAAGTCATTGATAGAATAGTAGGCTTTACTTATCAAAAATTCCTTTAGTTTTTTTTAAAACTATGTAAGTTTATACTACTTTTTACATGATTTGGGAGTTTGTTATAGATTTTTACCCCTATCCCAAATATACTTGTTTTAAACTTCACTGTCTTACACCTAATGCCGCTTAATTCATTTTTATGGCGTGAACTTCTCAATGTGTCATAATTATTTAAATCGCGTTTTATCATTACTGCTGCTTCATTAATGTATAGTGATGGAAATATCAAAATATTCAATCTTGTAAACTCTGTTCTACATGAATCCGTCTGTTTAAGGCCACAAATGCTTCTAACACACTTTTTTTGAGCCTTAAAAACATCTTCTCTATTAGTTGAGTTCCCCCAGAAAAGAATACCATATTTTAGTGTGGAAGCTACGTATGCATGGTAAGCACTTAGTAATGCTCCCTCGTTAACTACTTTTCTTAACATATAAAGTGCATATGCAAACTGGTTTAATTTTTTGCAAACATGATCAACGTGTATTTTCCAATTTAGTGCAGAGTCAATATGAATACCGAGAAACTTAGTATTGTTCACTTCTTGTAATTGTTCTCATTTATAATGTATATGTAGTTTTTTATTTGAATTAGAATTTTTATTTGTAAAAGTCATATAATGTGTTTTTTCTATATTTATTTTTAGTTTGTTTACACTTAACCATTTGATAATATCTTCAAGTGATTTGTTAATATTGGTTTCATAATTATCTTTATCCTGGTTCGTAAAAATAGCTGTACTATCATCTGCAAATAATACAATTTCCTGTTTTATAATTTTCGGGAGATCATTTATATAGATTATAAACAAGAGAGGACCAAGGATACTTCCTTGGGGGACTCCATACAAAATTGTTCTAGGATCTGACGTATATGTTTGCTCCAAATTTTTATCACCCATTATTCTAGTTACTTGTGTCACTTGAAGTCTATTTGATAAATACGATTTTATTAGCTTTTGTGCATTTCCTCTAATCCCATATTTTTCTAGTTTATTCAATAGTATTTGGTGATCCACGTGATCAAATGCCTTTGACATATCCATAAAAATGGCAGTTATATGTTGCTTGTTATCCAGTCCTGTCATTACATACCTTAAAAAGTTAAGAAGAGCACTGCTAGTGGATCTGTTTTTACGAAACCCGAATTGTTCATCTGCAAATATGTCATTAGCTTCAAAGTAGTTATATAAATTATTATAAATTACTCTTTCAAATATTTTCGCAAAGACTGGTATTAACGCGATTGGTCTGTAAAACTTCATTTCTTCTTTGTCTTCTTTTTTAAATAAGGGATTTATCACCGTTAATTTCAGTTTCGAAGGAAATACTCCGTGTTCAAGGCACAGATTTATAATATGGCTAAGTATTGGAGCAATGAGATGCGATACACTTTTAACTATTTTCGTGGAAATATTGTCGTGTCCTGTACTATTGGTATTTTTAAGCATTTTTATTATTTGGTCTACATTAAGCGGGTTCGTTGGTTTCATAAAAATTGAATTGGAGTTATTGTATGTCAATGTTTTTATAGCTATACCGTTGTCCCTAGGTGTCGGTTTTATGTCATCAAATATTCTACGTTATTGTTAAGACTGACCAAATTCAGGGTTTTTATCACTAAACACCCTTTTTTCCCCTCGTTTCCCATGAACTGCTGAGCCTAAATTGAGCGTATCAAACCTCATTTACCTGCCACGTGTATTACAATGACTGGTAACGAGAGTACAATACAAATGGCAGAGCCTTGGTCTGTCACATTAACTACTACAACTGTTATGACTGCACACGAGGCACTATTGTCATTGTGTAGTCAAATCAGTTGGTAATGAAATTATCTGAACGTGCGATCGTTCAGATAATTTCTTGTCAGGAAAACATGTTTTGTTAAGTAAAAATTCTTTCATTATATTTCTCTGTCTAAATGATCTTTAATGTAAATTTGGCTTTGGGCCTATTGGGTCAACAAGTCGTTGAACCCATTGGAATCCATTTAACTGAAATAACATTTTCAAAAAAAATGCCCATGCCGTTAATCACTGTCTCAACCCAAGGGCTGGCTTCGACTTTGACATTGCCATTTACCATCTAACGTGGCAATACTTGTATATCTATTACATGGTCTTGGATGCATGACACACTAGTTGACAGCAATGCGGAAGAATATTTTGATGCCTTTTTGTTTTAGTTTAATTGTCACATTTTTGTACATGACATTTGTTAATTACTTTATTTATTCAATCTGCTTTTTTTGGACCGTCATTGGATTTTGATCAGTTTTAATGTGTTTAAGTCAAATCGGTGAAAAATGAAAATGGGTACGGTAATTGAGAATGGCCGTTGAACCGTCAGCAACAAACCTGCAGTTTATTATCCAAGTTGGCAACAAACTCTCCGAGCTGATAGAACAGCGCCTCGGACTTGGGCACGCCCTGCAGCAGCTCTCCGGGCACGTACTCCAGGAGTCGCACCGCGTGCTGCTTGCCGCCGATCTTCTCGATGGAGTGCAGGTGACCGTACACGTTGCGGACCGGCTTAGGGCAGGTTATGGAGCGGGTAGCTGTTGGAGGATAGAAGAGTTATTATGGAGTTTCTTGGATGTATTTCTCCATGCGAAACTTAGCTTTTGGAAGGCCACTAGATTCAATTTGTTTTTTCTTGCGTTTGACCTTCAAAAGTGCTTTTTAATGGTCTAACTAAAATAAGTGCTTTGACTTTGACTTTTGAATATTAATATTGAAGATATTCTTCTGTATCGGCACAAACAAATATTTAGAAAATAGTATCCATCCATCGTATGTACCGACGGTGGCGTCGGTACATACGATGGTGGTGATACCTAGGATGCTTTGGAGCTGAATTTCTACTGGGAAGTTTGACTTGGGAACGATGTCATGAAAACTTAAAAGACTCATTTTCGAACAGGCCGGTTGCTGGTTTTGCCTGAAGGACCTCCCTTTCTTCTTCTAATATTATTTACCTTAAAAGTTATTCGATTGTGCGATTTTGATTTAAAACTACTGATCCGATTCTGAACATTCTTTCTCTAATAAGAAGCTATGTCAGCCCTGAGGGCTATATGCTATATTTTATTGGAAAATCAATTATCAATCTGTAACAAAATTGACATGAAACAAAGACACAGCCAAAAGCTAGAGAAATACAAAGATCACTCACCCAAAAAATTCATAATCTCATTCTGGGCCTCAACTACATCCACATTCTGCGAGTCCATAGAGTTCATAATCTTCAGCACGTATCCATGTTCAGAGTGCGAAGTGATGAGCGGGTTCTTCACGTTGGGGTCTTCCAGTATCTTGTAGTTCTTGTCGTCGTACCCGTTGAGCTCCGTCAGCTGAAGCACCGAGATGCCGTACAGCCGTTCTACTAGGAGCTTGACTCCTTGGTGGTCGATTGTCGGGCGGATCACCGCACCAGGCTCTAGAGTGTTTGCCATTATTTCTGGGGGAGGAAAGAGGGGTTAATTGAAGGTTTGTTTGAGGAATTTGTGGCTGTACAACCGATTGGTACATCGGTGAGATGATGGATGTATTCTTTTATGAACAATAAATAATAATAATTATTATTATTATTCTCATTTATTCATTGATATATATGTTGCAGTCAAAACTCTTAACCAGTCAAAAGTACTATTGACTAGCAAAATCAGTCAAAAGTAGTTTTGAATGAACAGGTTGGTCAAAAGTACTTTTGACTAAATGATTCCGTCAAAAGTGGTTTTGACTGGTGGAATCAGTCAAAACTCTTAGAAATCTGTCACTAATCTACAATTAATGATATCTATTCCTTATAAAAGTAAATTATAGTATGCAAGAGCGAGCGAAGCGAGCTCGGGACTTCTTATTCTTCTTAGCGTTTCGATTACAAACTATATTGTAATAAAAATAAATAAATAATATATACTATTATATATGAACAGACCCCGCCATCCACTTCTTGGCTAATATTTGTTATTTTCCATTTATTCACCATAATATTTATTTGTCCAAATATATGATTATAATACGGTTCAAGGTTAGTCATCATCATCTTCCTGCCCTTATCCCATGTACCTTGGGGTCGGCGCAACACGTTTTCTTCTTCCATACCGTCATGTCAGCCGTCATACTATCACTGACTCCCTTCTCTTTCATATAATTTTTCACACAATCCATCCATCTTTTCTTTGTTTGTAAAGTTCCCCCTCTTCCTTTCCATCCATCCACAATTATGTCCAAAACCCTTTTGGTCACATGTATGTCATCCCTTCTCTTCACATGCCCATACCAAGACAAACGGTTTCCTTTCAACTTTCTATAATTTACTTTTATAAGGAATAGATATCATAAATTGTAGATTAGTAACAGATTTCTAAGAGTTTTGACTGATTCCACCAGTCAAAACCACTTTTGACGGAATCATTTAGTCAAAAGTACTTTTGACCGCAAATTTGCAGTCAAAATTACTTTTGACCAACCTGTTCAGTCAAAACTACTTTTGACTGATTTTGCTAGTCAATAGTACTTTTGACTGGTTAAGAGTTTTGACTGCAACATATACATATTTAATACATTTTTAAATATTAGTATAAAAAAAATATAAAAACATTAAAAATATAAAAAATAGTAGCCCACCGGCGTCGGGAACAGGGTCCAAGCCACCGGTGGTCAGTATTATTATTATGTATGCTAGATTTAGTGATACTTTAGGTATATCGAGGTCTGATATTTCGCATTGTAATCTACACCTATTTAATATTATAAAAAAGTTTGTTTGATTGTTTGTTTGAGCGATAGAAGCGGAGCAGTAACCAAAGAAGACGAAAATTAACGAGGGTGAAAAAAAAAGAAAGTGAAAAAGTAAAAGTTTGAGTCACAATATATCATCTAAATCATCATCATTTCAGCCTATAGCCGTCCACTGCTGTACGTAGGCCTCAAAGAGCGCCAACCCTCCCGGTCCTGGGCAGCCTGCATCCATCCGTTGCCCGAATGTATGTATCGTAATACATCATATTATATAATGTATCAAGACCGACCCAAATATTCAAAGCCAAGATCACCTTGTTTCTGTGACCTGTGATCGTAAGCGTGATCTCAGTAACAAAGTACACAGCACTGTAACAATATTGTCCCCCTGACATGTCGCGTCGTGATGCATCGCACGCATGGCGGTCAACATCGCAGGGTTAATAACATGTTTCTAGGTTGTCGCTGAACGACACATTGTTATTCTGAATATTGTATTAAGATGAAGACCGCTGTATGCGTGTGTACCTGTTCCATACTGTTTAGCAAATTCGCTTGTCAAAATAATGTACCAGACTAGTAATTAAGCTGCCTCGTTAGCCTAGTGGTCCTAAGCTGCTACGCTGGAGGTCTTGAGTTTGACTCCCAGGTCGAGCAAAAAGTGTTTTGGTGTTTTTCTATGAAATTCTCAGTAGCAAAACGGAGTAAGGGTTTGTGCCCGATTAATGACAATAGACTCGCGCCCTATTACATGGGACCTAAACATACCAACAAACTGTGGGTGTACATTGGTACACCTCTGCTTTTCTACTTTGGAGAATACAGGCGCATTCTACTTAAAGTAGAAAATACATTTAAATTTAAAAAAACTTGCTCGATATATATATATAACCGACAACTTCAAAATGACTTCTGTCTGTACTTGAATGATCGGTTGCGACACTAGGGTGTGTGGGGTCGTAAGACCTTACTGCCCACACGATAAAGAAGAAGAAATGATCGGTTGGGTGTAAAATTTAAAATGTAATTCTCCAGACCAATTACGGCCATGGCGGCTAATCTTTATGCAGACTAGTCACGTACGCAGGAGATATTATAGTGCACAAGTGTGTGCGCAAACACAGGTGCACTCCCTCTTCCCTAAGTCTCATAGCCCGATGGGACGGCAATCCCTCACGACCGGAGAGAGATCAGGTGCAGGACCAACGGCTATACGTGCTTTCCGGGACACGGGGGTGGTTACACCAACTTCCAAACTCCGGGCTTCTACTGAGAAATTCCTAATGGAAACACCCAATATCACTTTTTGCCCGACCTGGGAATCGAGAACCCAGGACCCCTCGCTCAGCAGTCGCGCTTGCGACCACAAGACCAACGGGGCAGTCGGTTGAGTAAGATAAGCGGGATGATAACAATCAGATTGATATAAGTGCATAACTTAAAAAAACTGTGTGTGACTGCCTCGTTGGCCTAGTGGTCCTGAGTGCGACTGCTACGCTAGAAGTCCTGGGTTCGATTCCCAGGTCGAGCAAAATGTGTTATTGGGTTTTTCTATGAAATTCTCAGTAGTAGTCAGAGTTTGAATTTGTGCCCGGTTAATGGCAATAAGCTCGCCCCTTATTACATGGGACCTAAATATACCGGCGAACTGTGGGTGTACATAAGTACACCTCTGCCTAACCCTTCGAGGAATACAGGCGTGATGGTATAACTTAAAAAAACAGAAATGGATTGTATCCCAGATCCAACAACAGGCAACTAACAGCCCGGTGCCCATCATCAATGTGTACTTCAGTAAACAAAGGCAATGACTCTGTGTCCCCTCGTGCACAGAAGGACACAACATAATGAACACTTCACGCGTATCACACCGGAAAGCTGGGCTTCAATTAATACTGAACGGAAAATAACATTGCGTTTTAGGATTCCGTACCCAAAGGTCTCTATTACTAAGATTTCGCTGTCCGTATGTCTGTCTATCTGTCTGTCTGTCTATATGTCTGTCTGTCCGTCTGTCACCAGCCTGTATCCCATGAACCATGATTCTAGACGATTCTTGATGATGTATTTCTGTTGCAGGGGATGAAATAAATATATAAGAGGGCTCCCTTACAACAGGCGTGATTTTTTTTTTTGCTCGTTTTTGCTGGATATTGATTGATAACGGCAACAGATAGACGCTTGTAATTTTCATAGAATATTTATTTATTATATTCACTTTCACTTTTTGTTGTATGACCAGATGTATGAATGTGTACGAGGCGAAAGGAGTGTGTAAGGATCGTAGCAGGTGGCGGTCCGTGGTTTCTGCCTACCCCCATGGGAAAAAGGCGTGAGTTTATGTATGTGTATGTGTATATTCACTTTAAAAATAAATAACTAATATAATAAACTATTAATTTTTAATTGTTATTTTTATTTCCCATAAGTACAACAGACATAATTTTTTTGCCGGTTACTAGCTAGCTAACTAGCTTTAACCCGCGACTTCCTCCGCGTCAAATTTGATATGTTATCCCACGGGAACTGTACATTTTCCCTGGATAAAAAGTATCTATCGTATCTATGTGTTACTCCACACTACAATCTATCTCAGTGCCAAATTTCATGCAGATCCGATCAGCCGTTTAAACGCGAAAAAGAGACAAACATACACAGTACACACTCACAAACTTTCGCCTAATATTAGTGTGATGGTACGGAACCATTCGTGCGCCAATCCGACTCACACTTAGCCGGTTTTTGCTTATCAACCATGCAGCTGTTATCCCACGACAATAGAAGGATCAGCGAAGTACTAGTTAAGTAGTGAACAGTAACGATTGGCGTATTGACTCGGCTAAACATACATCGCGACGGTGGCGCCGCCGCGGCCGCGTGCACTAACTAACATCACATGATTGCCGGTATGTCGCGGTTGTTTTTTTGGTTTCGTTTTTGTTATATTTCGTAGAATTAGTTAATGTATTGTTTGTTTTGTGATTAATTTGGGTTGGTTTTGTTAGATGTATGCTGGTATAATAATATGGATGTACCTTTTCATAGCAATATTAAATAATTATCTTTAAATCACAGTGCTTTTACTGGTAGAAACTGAAAGTATAGCTTTTGCTTACTTCACTGATGTTATTATAAAAAAAATACTTTCTTTTCATACCAAAAGAATAAACATAGGGCGCATTTATTAGTAACCGTTACATAATAACAAGACCATCAAATTAATAAAAAAAATAAGTAAGTTAGGATTTTTTTTGTCCCAAGGAAGTCGGTTTAAATAAAGTAAATATGGCACGAATTAGATAAAATTTAGATTTAAGTACGAACATAATAAAATTAATTATTATTAAAATAAAATAATGAAATATATATATACTAACGATAACACTTTAACAGAATCACACAAAAAAAGAACACAAAAAAAACCACACCCAAAAAAAAATCCAAAAATTATGGTTGGTGGTAAAATATGGCATTAGCCAACAACAGCTCACCTCACAGATTCACAAGTGGTCACCGCTGTCAACAGTCAACAACTGAGTCGAGATGAGCATACAATGTACCACCACTGATAACGCAAGATGAGGACCTATTACGTGTGGCACTCGCTATTGCTATCTGTATGGTGATTAGAATGTAAACACAGTGTGACTCATCTCGGGGAAGGCAAACCTACTACCAAAATTTTAAGACATTTTAGTAAGTTAATTAAGTGATTCTTAATACATCATCATTACCTTTTATTTGTATTTTTCTTTCTTTCGACTGCTACGCTAGAGGTGGTGGGTTCGATTCCCAGTTCGAGCAAAATGTTTTTGGGTTTTTCTATGAAAACCCCTTTGTGCCCGGTTAATGGCAATTGGCTCGTCTCCTGTTACATTGTTCTTCCTTCCATTTTTTTTTTATATTCCGCCACATTATGAATTTCTCATGTTTCGTAGATGCGTTTACAAACATATAAACTCACCCTCACAAACAGCCACATTTACATTTCAGAACCAATAAATTAAATAAACTATTTGGACCTGGAAGATAGAAACACTAGCCAAAACATTCCGCGTTGGGTTCCAAAATAGATCCAGAATCGTTTAATGTGTTTCCAGGCACATCAATACCTGCTGCTATGATATACAGCAAACAATCAAATGACCTACCACAGGGATAGAAACCAATGGCGAACCAGTGGCGTGCCTCTCTTTGAACTCTTCATGCTCTCGTGAACTCGTCTTTTACATTACTTTCTAGAGCATAATATAATCACTGTGTGTTGCCTCATTGTCACTCACTTAAAAGCTATAGCATCTAAACTCTATTGCCACACGTAATAGACGCGGTCCCTGTCGCTATTTGTCTCCGTTCGTGACTCTACGTTTGACAGATTAGAGGACTGTACTGCTCTACACTATAATGTAGTACTATTCCTATGTACCTGGGTAGGTATGTGTTGTTTATCTAAATATTACGTGAGTACAGGTATGGGAGAAGCTGGTAGTTGCCGTCGAAAATTAAAAAACAAGGTCAATAAAGAAGAAATCACCATCACCATCCATCACGCCTGTATTCCTTGAAGGGTTAGGCAGAGGTGTACCAATGTACACCCACAGTTCGCCGGAAGAAGAAATCATGACGGTTATATATAATATTGTCGAGTGTCACGAGTACTCACGAGTATCAAAGTCAAGAGTCACGGGTGTTAGAACCGAGTGTCGCGAGTGTCAGGAGTGTTGATGAAGAGTGTCGTGAATGTCATAGACGAGTGTCGCGAGTGTCGCAGTCGGGTGTCGCGAGTGTCGCGACTGCTAGTGGCGAGTGTCACGAGTGTCGGAGTCGAGTGTCAGGAGTGTCAGAGACGAGTGTCATGAGAGTCAGAGACGAGTGTCGCGAGTGTCAGTAGTGTCGAAGTCAAGTGTCGCGAGTGACAGGAGTGTCAGAGACGAGTATCGCGAGTATTAAGGTGTGTCAAAGCCAAGTGTCCACATGAGTGCCACGAATGTTGGATTCGAGTGTCGCGACTCGCGGTTGTCCGAAGTGTCGGAGTCGAGTGTCATCAGTTTTGAGTGCCACAAGTGTCAAAGCCCAAAGTCACGTGTTTCAAAGCCTAATGTCGCGAGTGTCAGAATCGAATGTCACCAGTGTCGGAGTCGAGTGTCGCAAGTGTCAGTGGCGAGTGAAGCGTGTCACATTCAATATACACACACACTCAAGTTTCAGGAATTTATTTCATACCTTAAGCTTAGCAGTAGCTTAGTAGTAGTACACTAGGTTACTAGCCCTTGAACCTATCGTCTGAAACAGGTCCTAATAGTCAATTGAGAGCAATGAGTTCACCGCTCGCGACTTAAAGGGGACTCTATTAACTAAACCGATTGAACTCACATCCATTCCCATGAGGGCGGATATACTTACATGTAGGGACATCACCTGTACTTTATAATAATAATTATGTGCGTTGTTTAGTTACTATATTTTAGTGTAACTATTTTTCTCTGCCTCGTTGGCCTAGTGGTCTTGAGCGCGACTGCTACGCTAGAGGTCCTGGGTTCGATTCCCAGGTCGAGCAAAAAGTGTTATTGGGTTTTTCTATGAAATTCTCAGTAGCAGCTCGGAGTTTGGATTTGTGCCCGGTTAATGGCAATAGGCTCGCCCCCTATTACATGGGACCTAAATATACCGGCGAACTGTGGGTGTACATTAGTACACCTCTGCCTAACCCTTCGGGGAATACAGGCGTGATGGTTTATTATTATTTATAATTGTTTACTCAAAAAAACAAAAAAAGTTTAAGAAAAATCGCGAGTAACAGGACTTTACGGGACAAATCGCCTCGATAAAGGATGCACCATTAGTATTAAAATTAGTTTAACAACTTTCTTATCGGATGTTTTTTTTTATATTGAAAGTCTGTTTACTATATTTCTTAATAAAAAGTAAGATGGACCCTACTTACATCACTTATTATGACGTGTGTGGTGTTTTGTAACAATACTACTTGTAGTTTAGGTGTGTACCGTTAAAAAAACACAGCTTATGACAGCGCTAGCTTTTGTGAAAATTCCACCCTGTGAATAGTCAGGCAACAACAAACTAGTCACACAAAAGACTTTAGATAAAGGTTAGATTGAATATTTCATTACGTAGCCAGTAATTTTTGGTGCTTACATCAAATTGTGATCACGATTCACAAGCCGAGGTGTGAGTTATTTCATCGTGACGAAGGTTTTTAACACATACATGAAGTGGACGATTCGATGAACATTCTTACTGAAATTGCTTTACTTAGGTATTGATAGGTACCGTATTATTTTGGTAGATTGTTCTTCAATTTTTCGACAGCGCTGTTGGTCCCAGTGGTTGAGCAATTAGCTGCTGCGTTGCGTGTCTTGTATTTGATTCTGGCACTGAAAAAATACATTTATAGCCTACAGGTCAACAAACCTATACATGTATTTTGCCCGTGTCGGGTGGTTTACGCATGTGAGTTTATATTATTTGTAAACCCAATCATGTTCCTAGTGTGTATTTTTTAAGAAGAAAATCTTTACCTGAATTTTGGCGTGTCCCTAATTGAATACTCTGAATGATTGTCTTACTATTTATGGTTCCGTAGAGTAAAAGATTGGTGTCCTGAAATAGCAAGACAGGCACGCGGCAGACCACGAAGGAGAAGGCGGGAGGACGTGATCGGCTTCCTTGAGATTGGTAAAACGAAGCGCAAAATCGTGACAGATGAAAGAAATGCAGGGAGGCCTTTCCCCAGCAGTAGGACAGTACGGGCTAGTTAGGTATGTATTCTTCAGACGGATTCCTAATACAGATTAGCCAACTACGCAGAAGATATTATAGTGCACAAGTGTGTGCGCAACCACAGATGCACTCACAACCGGGGAGAGATCAGGCGAAGGACCATCAGCTTTACGTGCTTTCCGAGGCACGGGGGCGTCACACCACCAACTTTGAAACTCCGGGCTGCCACTGAGTAACTCCTTATGAAAATACCCAATAACAGTTTATGCCTGACCTGGAAATCGAACCCAGGACCCAACGTGCCACAGTTATGGTTGCCACCATGAGACCAACGGGGCAGTCTAGTAATAATATAACAACGTCACTGGCATGTTAGGTATTGCCACAGGTATCAGAAGCATTTCTCAATCGACCTCTAATCTAGACACATCTCTCTTATCATTCGCTTGTTATTGTTTACTATTGTTTTCGAACACTATCGGAAAGTTTTATCCTACCTGTCAGGCGGAAGATTTGTCACCTCAAGGGGTGAATGGCATTGCGACATTGATTTATTTGATGACTATTTATAGATCTAGACTAGACTTTAGTAAACACACAAGTTTATGGGCCTAGCACGAGCGCGTTAACGTAATAATATTCGCATCGAATTCTTCTTATTTAAAAATTAAACTTATTTTATGTGATAAACACAATTGTTGTGTTTCGTTGATATGAATAAAGCCTTTAAAATAAATAAATAAATACATACTAAATAAAAATTCAGTACGCGGCATTTTAGTTACCAGCGCCATCTAGTTATCGATTAAATTATTAACTAGCTATTCATCACCGAGCTTTTGTTCTTATTTTAGCTACTCAACAGCAGATGGCGTTGTCAGCGTAACCCGCTCTGAGAAGGTTGTCTATTCAATAATAGATGGCAGCACAAATTGTGAAGGGATTTTTATTATTAGACAGTAAGACATTATTTTGTTTTAGCATTTCTCAAAGGACATAAAGGTCCAAAAAATAATATGTTTTTTTTATTGCCTAGTATTGTCAAATCGCAGGTGCAAAGATCTCTTCTCTTACAGAGAAGGAACAGCTTTGATAACCATGCTTGCTCACAGCGTATTGGTGATTCTAAAATTTAAGTGGCGGAAAATGCTATTTAACTTTAGTTGTAAATTTTCCTGTGGAATAACTTATTTTTGCAAATCTTGGTTGACCAGTATTTGGCGACTGTGTGAGGACTGTAATAACCACTACCAATACATGTAATATATATAGAAGCTGTTGGTAGACTTTTTTAAATAAATAAATAAATGATTTTTAGTGACATGTCTTGTTTTACAATTAATCGACATAAATCCTGATACAAGACAGTATCTATTGGTTATTAAAAACTGTACCTACGAATTTTCTAATTTACTGATAGAAAACCCTCAACAAAAACGTAACAATTCCACAGACACTTCTGCCTGTCCTTACCAACCCCAAGCAAGATAATAATAATTAACTTCTCACACCAAGACTAACCGAGCCAATATTAAAAACAAATTAAACACCGCACTCTCATCGCGTCTCCCTCGCGCCCTCTGCACTAATTGGCATGGCGACTAATCCTTGCCACGCGACGCACTACAAAGAAACTAATTTATATCGCGTGACGTTTTAAAATGTGTGCTGTGAGCTTGACAAGTGATTGAATCGTGGATCATAGTTGTCGTTCTTACGAAGCTTCATCATCAATCAGAAACACACATGAGCATAAGTTCTGTAAAAAAGAGCCAACCCACGATCTCTCGATAATTAAATTACTTAAGGTGCAACCTCCACGGTAACCCGCCAAGTTCAATTTTTCTTACGTGTTTTGCAATTTGCAAGTCAGTATTAGGTTTAATGTTGGTTAAAGTAAGATTCGCGGGCGTAAGAAGTATGTATTTTCAGAATTTTAACCATTAAAATCAGTAAAATAACTCCATAAGTCGGCATAATTCCAAAATGTCAAGATTTCATGAAATAGTCATTCTTTGGGTTTACCTGGCCCTATGGAGTTTTATTGCTGACTTAAATGGTTATAATTCTGAAAATACACAATTCTTACGCCCGCGAATTATACTTTAATCAACATTTATAACTTAATACTAACTTGCAAATTGCAAAAAACGTAAGCAAATTTGAACTTCGCGGGCTACCGTGGAGTTTCCACCTTAATATGCGAAATGTGTTACTTTACTATCACACTATCACACACTAATATTATAAAGGCGAAAGTTTGTCTCTTCTTCACGCTCAAACGGCTGAACGGATCTGGATGAAATTTGCCACTGAGATAGATTGTGGTTCTGGAATAACACATAGGTAGGATACTTTTTATTCCGGAAAAATATACGGTTTCCGTGGGGTACTATATCAAGTTTGACGCGGACGAAGTCGCGGGCAGAAGCTAGTTCAACAATAAAAGTTCGATGCACATCCAACTGTAAACTTATGCTTGGAAGTTGAAATAGACCAACTTTAAATAATTGGCAATAATAATTTCAATTACTTCGAGAAATTAGTTGGTTCCTTTTAGAATTACACCCACACACTAGGTGACTGCTGGACATAGACTTTTCTAATCGCGGTAATTCTCCCCCAGATGCTACCAAAAACCCTACAAAGGTCACCCCTTCTAGATTTCCAGTTGATTACTTGTTTTCGAAATTTTTAAGTCGGTCCTGCGCCTGATCTCTCCCCCGTTGTGAAGGATTGCCATCCCATCAGACTATGAAAGTGAGGAAAGAAATAGTGTTTCTGTGTTTTCGGAGACAAAAATATCCGTGGAGTTTCTTGCTCGTTCTTCTCCATAGGAACATACTGATTGGAACGAGAACGAGCAACTAGGTTCCAGCTTCTGATTAACTGACTCCTTGACAATTCAAAAGTGCCTGCAAAGTGCCTGTAAATGGTTTATTTAAAAGTAACTTTCGTTCGTGTAAACATTATTAAGGATCCGTGTGCTTTTAAATAAAATATATTTAGATATTTTAAATATAGCATTTGGGGATAACATACACCCCACCTAAATATACCGGCGAACTGTATGTGTACATTGGTACACCTCTGCCTAACCCTTTGGGGAATACAGGCGTGATGGTATGGATGGATATACGTACCTAAATCCTGACTGCTTAGAGAAGGTAGCTTAAAATTTTCAAAATCAGCCCAGTAGTTCTGGCTATTAGCGCGATCAAACAATCAAATATACTCTTTAACTTTATTATATTTGTATCGTTAAATGTTTGAGTTTGAGACCTACATAGGCGGCGGTGACCTTTTATCATTCGGTAGTACTTACATCATCTGCTTAACCTTTTCCCAACTATGATGGGATCGGCTTCCAGTCTTCCGGACGCAGCTGAATACCAGTGCTCTACATGGAGCGACTGCCCACAACCCAGTAACTGGGCAACACGATACCTCTTGGTTAGACTGGTTGTCAGACTTCCCGGCTTCTGACTATCCGTAACGACTGTATTTGTATCCGTGCCTACCTACTTTTCGATCTAGATAGAAAACCTGCTTACCTTTTATCATGCTTCACCTGAAATATATTAATTTAATTAAACAGTGACATTTAACCTAAATAAACCGTCTCTTCAGACAACAATACTGACTCACAATTACATTATAATTATCGCTGTAAACTTCTGTTATCAAACGTATGTGTGCCCAATATACGTAGAGCTTGTCTTACTAATGTTATTTACAACAACAGGGCTCAACTTATGTTGGTACAATAATATACTTTGACAAAATCTTGTTTTACGCTAGACGTGGTTTCACAGTCGCTTAGACTTTACCAACTTATTTGTGGTATTTGAAATTGGATTTGCCAAGGGAAATTAAACCTTATGACTGAGGAATAAGTTATAAGTGTATGTTTTATGGTCTGTAAATGTAAGTTGGCACTCTCGTCCTAAGGCAAAATGTTCTTGAGATAGAAATCTTATAAAGGAAACGTCTTTTTCAGTTTCCCATTGTCTACAATTACTTGGCTTTGTGATCTCGACTATATGTTCGTCTCTGTCTAACGTTCACATTAACATGCACTGCTATCTCTTTCTGTCGCTCTTTGAAAATCCAATTTGAGATTTCCGTTCGCATCTGTGTTTTGTGGTTTTCTTTATTTTTTAATTATTTCTTTTTTTTTTTTGATTCTCGACTCGTTTTTATCCGATTGTGAAGAAGGAGTGTGTTGTGTTTTGTTTGTTGCGTGTTTTGTTTTCAACTTGTTTTACTTTAATGGCGAATCGTTTATTTGCTTGATAATGTCAAAGATACGATCACTTATGATTGCTACTGCTTACTTTGAAAGTCAAGAGGTCATTTATTTTGAAAAGGTCAGGCAGCTGTGTAGCTTTGCTTTTTTAAGTATAAGAAATCATCAAATGACTTCTTCCGCTCTGGGTGGAGCGGAAGGGAGTGTCAGACTATTACTGACTAAAACCCATCCGTGTTTCTCCTAATACTTTTTAATTATTATCTATATATCTTATTATTATCGGTATAATCGGTAATCCACAGCATAAACATTATAGTTAAAATATCACCTAAATCTAGGGTACTGTGTTATTTGCTAGTGAGCTACAAACTAGAGAGTTAGTCTGTATCTCGGGGCTCGGGATACGATTTTTAGAGTAGAGGCTCTAAAGAGGTGAAATCAGGCGGTCAATTTCTTTTAAAAAAATAATAATATTGGATGGCAAACAAGCCGACGCGCGTCCTACCTTATGTTAGGTGGTCACCGCTGCTATATCAGAGGCCGTGCAAATGCGTTGCTATCTCAGAGACACAGTTAAAATGTCTCATGTGCCTGTGATTACACCGGCATCGACATGCATATCCTTCAAACCGGACCAAAAAGTTTTGCTCGGACCTTGCCATATAACCTAACCACAACTTACTGGTGGTGAAACTGGCCATTAATATTGCTAACCTTTTTACACAAAAAAAGAAATAAATTCCTTTGCCAAGGAAGAGGTATTTGAAGCACTCTCTTATAAGAAATAATTTGAATACAGAAGATATTAGCGGAGGGCAGCCGAGTGTTGCAACTGATCGATGACCCTAACACTTTCACTCAGAGTGTAGGGCTGCCACTGAGAAATATTGCGATTTCAAATACCAGCCAATTATTGTCCCACTACAAAGCAAATGCATGAAGTTGCACAGAGCATAGTACCTACTCTATATGAGAAGTTATTTAGAGAAGGCACTATACTTGCTCGAAGCAGATTGGTGATAGCAGATTTATATTTTTTTTATGTCCAGGTGTCCTTTTGTTGTTTTCGCAATTCTTTTAACTCAGTCTCAAGTCTCAACCTTTCAAAACTCTCTCTAATTTACCTACATGTTTTGACGTTAATTGTCGCTGAAGATTTTGAACATTTTTAATTAGTAGAATTGGGATTCTATTATATACTCTGATTTCATGACTTGCACAGTAAAATCGATTTAAATTAATTGCCCCTCCATCTTGTGTTCTACACGCCTTA
Organism: Caradrina clavipalpis; assembly: GCA_932526535.1. Lineage (NCBI taxonomy): Eukaryota > Metazoa > Arthropoda > Insecta > Lepidoptera > Noctuidae > Caradrina > Caradrina clavipalpis. Next base: position 12,772,416 of record OW052111.1, read on the forward strand.
AGATTAAACAAAAATTATATTACAATACATCAATAAATACATGCTCTAACAACGAGGCTTCGCACAGACCATACCTCCCATCAGTTCTTCAAACCCTCGTTCAAGGAAAAAACCTCACAAAGATCGAATTACACAAAAATAAAAACAAATATAATATCAGTGAGTACCAACCCTAAGCACAATATCAGCGACTGACCCCCTCTCCCGTTAAAAAGAAATAAAAAAGTAATAAAATGCAAGAGCACAATAAAAACCACAATAATAGAAGGGTTCCGCGGTGTGAGGGACCCTAATTTTTGTGCGGAACCGTTTACGCCAGTAAGGAGTGTTTCCTTGCGGGATATTGCCAGTATTAGCATTTTTTTGAGTTATTTTTTTCTTTTATCGTAAGAATGGGAAGCAGTTACGATCTCACTTTTTAAACACTCTCTGCTAAATTCTTTGCTATCATTCAATGTTACATTTTACTCTGCCGTAAAATATTTCCAGCTCTCTCATAACTTAACATAACATAACATAACTTTACCTTTAAAGTAACTTTCTTTCCTAATTTCCTTTGATAACATTAGCCTATTATTGTCCCACTTCATGGCAAAGCCCTCTTTTCACACAAGTAAGGCACGAGCATTGATCACCACACTTGCTTAATTGGATCGGCGATTTCAAATCTAAAATGTGTAAAATTTCAGGTTTTAATCTCAATGTTTTCCTTCACCGATATAAACTGCCCCGTTGGTCTCGTGGTCGCAAAGCGTGACGGCTGAGCAAGGGTCCCGGGTTCGCTTCCCAGGTCGGGCAAAAAGTGGTATTGGGTTTGTTCATTAGGAATTTCTCAGTAGCAGACCGGAGTTTGGAAGTTGGTGGTGTGATAACCCCCATGCCTCGGAAAGCACGTAAAGCCGTTGGTCCCGCCCAGCTGTCGTTCGAAGATCTTTGACAGTCCGGTTAGACTGGAAGCTGACCCCAACGCAGTAGGGAAAAGGCTAAGCAGATGATGTTTTCCTTCGCCGATATCGATGACTTCCATCGAAGGTAAACTTATAAAGTATTTTATTAAGAATCAAAAAAGTCACATTAGTACTGGCCTGGTATTGCGCTCGTAACTTCAAGCCCCGGGAAAATACCTATTGCATACAATTTTTAACCCTATATGATTCCTTTTTAGTTCATAATAAAATGAAAACTGCTCCTCCATCCTCTTTTACTTCTCTTCAGGTTTTAGCAAAGTTCCTGCTAGTACATAGCTCCCCGTCATCATAATCATGCATGTGAAACAGAAGTATCAGATCTCTCCTAGCTCCAAAACTGCTTGAACCGTGGTCCTATTAAAGCGTTGTGCACGTCTCCGCGGCTCATACAACACTTGTGTGTGAGTGTATGTATGACGGTGCAGGTCGGCAAGTGTCACAAAGTCGATGTGTTGTCTGCGTGGCTACTAGCTGAGTGCGTGCTGTAAGTGCTTGCACAGGGCCGGACTGGGGCGGCTGTGCCGGGTGCAAAACGACTCTCACATGGCCGTTAACTACGTATACTGCCCAGTAAATTAAGTAACATTGACTAAATATTATTGCTGCGAAACTATTTTTCTTTTTGATGTGAAAATTCACTGCTTATGATAGCGCGTAATTTAAAGCACGCAAAACATTGTGCTCGTCGTTGTATAAAAATTTTAGTATAAAAAATATACTTTAAAAAGTTGGAAATTTGACCTTAAATATCTCCGTAATTAGCTCAGGTGTGTTATATAAAAAAAAATACATAGTGTACCTATGTGATCAGTGTTTTCAACACCCGTTAGATATTTTCAATGTCTTTTATTTTGATATTATAAGTAGGGGTTATTATCAAGGCAATATGATTGGCGGTAAGAGACGATCAAAGATCTACCGCTTTCCTAAATTCTTATTCATCTTGTTGACTATAAGTATGAGAACACGCTTGTCAGTTTCGTTCCAATAATCACCATTGTTGTTTGTCTTAATTACTATTTGGTCGAGAATAGAACTATTTTGTATTTCTGACATCTTCTAAATACAAACAATACATACTAAATTTTCTTCTCACAAAGCTATTCACTGCTGAATAGCGAAGAGCAACCATTTCCAAACCAACAAGAACAGTAACCACCACTTCCCCAAATCCGTCCCTGTATTGCCACCATGATAGTATTTTGTTAGTCGGCAGCTTTGTCGCGAAGTGGTTCGCTCTACCATCAATCCCCCGTCCCCCTCACTCCGCGTCGACCAGACAGAGACAGAGCGTCGGTCACGGGACACTGCCATCGGCTGTGTGACAATATTTGGTCACTTATTGGCTACACTGGGAACGGTCGCGAGTGCACACAAAAAACTAGATTGTTTAACGTTATTCTTGGATATTTTTTGAGTGAAAAAAATGTGTTGGTTTGGAATTTTTAAAGGGTTTTAAAGTTCATGATGTTTTGTTTTTGGAGTAGTTTAGCTACCATTGCCTTTTAATCTAATTTACTTCTTCTCTTCGGTCGGCAAGAACTAAGGTAGTCTTATAATGTAGAAAAATATAGGTCAGACAGGTAGCGAGGCTGTCTGTCTAGGCCACAGAAGACCGCATTTCTACTAACTTTTAGGATCGATGTCAATCTAATTTGCACGACTGGAAAGTTGGTTACCTATGTGGTTACCTTGCGTATGCCAATTTTACCATGTACAATGTACCTATATTTTGGTATATTAGGCATTTATTTAAAATCAGTCACAATCTGTCAAAAATTCTTTAAAAAAGTAACTCGGACAATGAGCAGATTTTTTTTATTTATTTATTTGCTAGCGTGTTTTTCTAATACACATATTACATTTTTGAGATGACACGACGACGCAAACCTAAATTCATTAGAGTTTTACCGTGGTTCATAATCATCGACTACATGACCAACGTAACCTAAAACATAACATTAATTCATTTTGTACAATACAAAGAGGGAGCAAAATCAGGGCTTCGCTTCTCACAAGTAATAATCAGCCCCGCACATCACTAGAAATAACTTATTAGAGTAAGGGTTATTTCCAGCAGTCGTACACGTGGAAGCGAGTACACGTGTGACCTGAGGCCTGGCACAAGCGCGCGGAGTAAACGTAATGTACCTGAATCAGAAAGATTTACATACATACATAAACTAACGCCTTTTTCCCATGGAGGTAGGCAGAAACCACAGTACGCCACCTTCTACGATTGTTACATACTACTTTCGCTACCTTCACGTTCACTATCGTCCACGTTCATACATCAAAAATATTTATTGGAAATACTCGTTACGCACATCTTTATTTAGTTTAAAGGTTTATTTATATACGTTTCATTTCAAGAGTTCAGATAGAGAGTTAGATTTCATTACACTTAACCAAGAATTCAGCAGTTGGTAAGCGCTATCTAGCCATAAAAATTGCACTAAAAGTACTACCACCACCACCACCATGTTTACGCAAATAAATATTTTATTATTTATTCCGTTAATTATCTCGCGACCCTAAGGTCCCGGACCGTTGAAAGGCGTACGAGGAGCCGAAGCCAACTCGCAGAGGTCCCTTAAATGGCTTTACAATAAATTGGAACACCAACCGACAATTGTCCCTGTTTGCACTATGCAAATGCACCCAAGGACAATCCCCGGCTGGTGCAGGACTATTGCAGAATATGGAAACTTATTTTTATTATTATTATTATAATTAATATACCATTTTATAGTATCTACTCTTAGTTTCTAATATTTTATTACGTGTTTATAGAACAACCTTGTAAATTATTATTACCTACTTATTATACCGCCAAAAAGAGAGAGAGAGAGTTAGAGAAGAAGGAGTGCACCTGTGTTTGCGCACACACTTGTGCACTATACCTAATATCTCCTGCTTAGGCTCCCTCAAGATTAGCCGCCGTGGCTAGAAACGGTCTGATTACTATTAATTACTTACCGCCAAAAAATAGTGATACATGGCAAGATAAAAAAAAATGAATTGGTCCTTGAACTCTAAAAGGAGAAGAACTACTGACCTGAAGGATAAACGATTTCTCAATTTAAAAATCAACTTAAATAAACCATGACATCAGCGCACTTGTGCCAGGCCTAACAGATATGAAAACTCTATTTCAGTCTTCTATTACGTGTAGATATATTTTAGAATGAAATGTCAACGTACATACTAGCTCCTACCCGCGACTTTGTCTGTGGAAACTTTAGAATTAAGTAAAATTCCAAAATGAATTCACAGAAGCAATAATGATTCTGTGTTAATAAGCTAGAGCTTTCTTGTTCGTTTTATATCACACTTCATGGAGACTAGCCAAGTACTCAGGAGATTGCTGTTCAACGGCACAACCATCCAACACGACCGGGGACTGATCAGGTGCTGGACCAACGGCGACACACATGCTTTGCCAGACACTGCAGACACACCACTAACAAAGTTCCAGTCAATGTCAAATCATTAATTTCAATTAGGCCTGAAACCTTTCAATGTCATATACAAACAAAATAAATAATACAATCTAGTTACCTCTTCGAACGGGTAGTTACACAAGGAGAAAACCACTACCAAACTCCTGGCTGAAACCAAAAAAAATCTAATAGATAAACTCAATAACACTTTTTGCCCGACGTGGGAATCGAACCCAGGCCCCATGTTAACTGATGAAAATTTGTTACAAAATAAGGTCAAGGTGGCATTCAATTAACTACTTATTCTTCTTTTAGAACCATTTTTAAGTAGGTAAATCCTTTTTATTTTAATACCTAATTACTGCTACGCTAGAGGTCCTGGGTTCGATTCCCAGGTCGAGCAAAAAGTGTTATTGGGTTTTTCTATGAAATTCTCAGCAGCAGCTCGGAGTTTGGATTAATTGTGCCTGGTTAATGGCAATAGGTTCGCCCCCTATTACATGGGACCTAAATATACCGGCGAACTGTGGGTGTACATTGGTACACCTCTGCCTAACCCTTCGGGGAATACAGGCGTGATGGTATATTTATTTATTTTATTTTTTTTACCTAATTACTTGATAGTACTTGGTCCCAGTCCGTAGCAACATGTATCGCTTGATTAGTAGCATTTTATATGCTCTAAAGAGTGCTGATGGTAAATCCAACTACTTCTTATGCCTATAAGATCTTACACTGGCGAACTGTGGGTGTACAATGGTTCACTTCTGCATAACCCTTCGGAGAATACAGGCGTGATGGTATGTTTTCTTCTATGTAGTAAGGTACCTCATGGTCGTCCGTGAACCAAGCAGCAAGGTCGCTTGGACAACCGTCTGGTAAGCGATGCCACCGAAGATATGTAAGCACGATGTACAGACAGCAAGGAAAATCTAAACCAATATTTCGGAGCTGAAAAATCTGTTTATTTGAACGCGTTTATCTCCGGAACTGCTGGTCCGATCCTGAAAATTATTTAAATAATAGAAAACTAAATTATCGCTTAATGCTATTATAGGCTTTATTTTATTAACAAAAAAAAATAGCGATTCGTAAGTAGACAAGGGCATACATTATTTACTAGGGAGATTTGTGTCGTCAAAATGCTTTTACAGGTTTTATGAATACTGAATTTGTTTCACGCAGGCAAGATTCCAGGAAATATATAGTTTTGCAAAATAGTGAACGAGTTAAAGGCACTTATTATCTCATTTGGAATTCAACTCTAATGCAGCGTTGTGCTACATGATTGCATCAGTAATAAAATAGCAAATTTACTACGACTTGTATAGTTGAAATATCTTTACTAATCTTAACAGGGTCCATAAACCGTTAAGCATAAAACAAGATAATGCTGACGCAAATTAAGTATGTCCCTTTAATAAGAATATTGCTATGTTTTTTAACCACAACACGAACGAAGTCACGGGAAAATCTATAATACAAATAAATTAATATAAATATGACTTGCCAGCTGTCGTTGGTTTCAAAATTATGCCTTTATTCTATAAGGGAAATTCTTGCTTACATAATATAAATATTGAACAATGGTATTAGCTGAGGTGTGGATGATTGTGCTGCTATCACTACTCCACACCTGTCGTTAAAATATTAATCTAAAAACTGGAAAATACATTTACTTTGTTAACACAACATGCACACATACGCACCTCTCCGTCTTTATGGAGTTTCGTTATTTCGTACGTAGCTGTGTGTGTCGTTAAGATAAGCTTAGCTTAAGATTAGCTTAGCTTAGTTCTGTTAAAATGAGCCAACCAGACAATAATTAAAATTATTAAGTTGAATTAATTCAATACGAGAAATATGTTATCCTATTACTATCCAGCGATAACCGTTCAATGTAAATTAAAACTAAGGCTAAAAACGACAAAGTGAAAATAACATTGATTCTACTTGTTACATTTTACATTTAATTAGAATGAAAAAAAAACTAATTAAATTACAAACTATGTACAGTTAAAATAAAAAAGTAAGGTCAAAGGGCGTCAAAAAACTCATCCGCATCGCTGTCAATGGGGCATGTGCCCAGAAGGCTGGCAGCATTGCCACGTTGTATGGCAATGCTGATTCTTTGGCCAAGAATAGGCCAGCCCTCTGGTCACGTGAAGAATCGACCAGTCGCTTCGCGATGTCGCGATAAACTAGATGAGCTATTATATTGTATTGCCAATAGATTTTAAATTATTTATATTCATATTTTTACTTACAGTTATGAACCATGTTAGGGCACAGCAATATAGTGTTAACTTAAAATCTAGAGAATAAACCATTCTTATTTATTTACATGAAATAAATAGAAGTACAGAATTAATTATTTTATCATATGTAAGTACATTAATAATAATCAGCGTTAAATATGAAAAAAAATGTATTGAACAAGTACTTCGAAAAATGGGAGATATTTTATTGTGGAATAAATGTAAATTACCTATTATATTTTTATACAATATTAGGTACGGAATCATTTATCAAATTATGTTGTTGCTAAATCACAGAGTCTTAGGTGATCACTGCAGTTTTAAAAGGACTTTTTTTAACTGCATGATTAATTTATTTAATAATAAATACCTAATTACATCTCGAAGCTGGATTCACCTAAAAATCTAGTCTTAAAAAAAGACAGACGAGCCTGTACGCACACATGCTCTCATCTATAATATTTTGATACGATTCGGCCACGCACACACGCGCACCGTGTACAGTGACGCAACTTTAATCTGTGTGTGGTTTACTTAATCCCATTGTTTGTTCGCAATTAACCCGCTTCAAAGACACCAATTCGGTACAGTCACGGAGAGAAGTAGTTTGGAAAAGTTGCAGAAGCTTCATGACGCTTCAAAAATAGATGAGTTTTATAAAGGAAGCTTTTCTGCTTTTCTGTCTTTTTTTAGTATTTCAAATTAATAGGATGCCATAGTTAGGATCCCTGGAAAATTACCAGATCATGTGCCAATTACGCCAAAAAGAACTAACTCTAAACAAAATATCTCCCATTTTCAGAAGTAACTCTAATCTTCTTTTCGTGTCGATTATCAGTTTTATCTATTCAATATGATTCTAATAATATTGGACAGATAAAGCTGGTTTTTTTTAGTTATGGTATTTCTTTTTTTATTACTATTTAATAAACTACGTTTGTAATATTGGATTGTTTGTTTATTTGTACGATACGTAATTAACTAAATATTAGCTATTGTGGGTTGGTTAGTTTCCATTTAACTAGAAAAAGTTGAAAAGCTACCTCGCAACGGTATCAGTCAAAATCCCCTAGATAAAGTGTAGATATTCTAGTTAACTCGAACACTTTTCTCCGTGCCTGTACGCGCAGCAGTAACATGATCGCTGTTCGGTTGATCGCCTCACGACGATATATTCACCGAGTGTTTGCCTTCTCTGTTTGACTGTACACCGCTCACGCCATACCCATGCCATGCCCACTATTTGAACATTTTAGAAACTTGAATTTCCATTTTCTGTGCACGTATGTACCCCGAAATATATTTTTACAAATTTATTTTTTCCGCTCTCGAAATTGATTTTAGTCTTTATTAGAATGATATAAAGGTGTGAATGGATTTACGTAAAGGTAAAGTGCTAGTTGGTATTTCAATGGTATGTGCAAACAAAATAGTTAATAATAACACAATGATTTTAAATCTTATTTAGATAGTAATAAGGTTGAGATGGAATGCAAATATATTTGTCATTGTAATAGGTTTCTTAATACTGTTTGTTAAGTTTTAACACAGATTTACTAATGACATTTTTACGGTTTCGAATTTAATATTTAATTTTGAATTTATTTTTCCTCGATTACTTAGGTTTTTAATTCAAAGAATTTAAGTAATGGAAGCTTTGGATCATAGTTTAACTATAAAGTCACTGATTCATTTGTAATAACATTTAGTAATCTACTAATATACCTAGTATATACTAATATGTGGATAAAGTTGTGAGTAGTGTATTTGTTACCTTTATTATTAAGTTAGAGCCTATGTGTACTTATTAATACGCTGTTGTTTGTTGTCCTTAAGTAAATAAATAAATAAATAACAGATGTGAAAAAGCACTTAACGTAGACGATAGTTACATATTCTTACCACCAGTGATTGAGTAGCGTTGCTGTATTCTGGTTTGAAGGGTATGGGTGCCGGTGTAATTACAGGCATATGAGACACTAGCTTTTGCCCGCGACTTCGTCCGCGTGGATTAATAGTCCCCGTTCCCGGGGGATTTCCAGGATGAAAACTATCCTATGTCCTTTCTCGGGTCCCAGACTATATCTGTACCAAATTTCATTGAAATCGGTTCAGTGGTTTAAGCGTGAACAAGAGACAGACAGACAGACAGAGTTACTTTCGCATTTATAATATTAGTAAAGATTTCAACTTTGTCTCTAGGATGGCAACGTATTTGCAAGATATCTGGTATTGCAGATGTCTATAGGCAGCAGTGACCACTTACTCTGTAGGCTTGTTTGCCATTTGATGATATTTAAAAAAAAAAAATATTTTATATTGTAAACTTTCTAAAATGGAGGTATTGCAGGTCAAGGTTCCCGCTTTTTTTGACAAGAAAACAAATTAAAAACCCGAGCGACCTCACCCTGTACTGTAACTTCATAAATATACATAATTATATCACTATAATTGCCGCATGTGAAGTTTGATCAACATCAAAAAACAAGACATTTTGAACATCGCGAGCTACCATGACAGACTTCCCTCAATAAACCATACCTACCTGCTACCATACATTCACTAATTCATCCATACACCAAGTTTTTTACTCCCATTCATGGAACAAACCACAAAAACTAACATTAGGGAACAATTGCTCAGCAGTGGGAACACGATACTCCGTGTAAACCGATATTATTATGGAACACTATTACTGATTGTTCTCTTTCTAAGTACTTTAGTGTATTGATGTTATTTTAATAATATTTTGCGAGTGAGGTATTCGAGTGGAAACTCATTCTGTATTTAATAGTTTAATTTTTGTATTTGAATGGTAAATGTTGTGTGAATCCTGCTACATTACAGATACAGTAGAATCCGTTTTTTATGACTCCGCCTATATTGACCGACCGGTTATTATAACGTAATTGCACTACGAAGTTTGGTTTTCATATAAAATTCTTTATAAAAAAGTCGGATGTAATGACTTCCCTTACAGTGACATGCCGCTTATTATGACCCATTTTTAATAAATTATGTCTGGTTATAATGACCGGCATGATATACACAATAGTATTAGAGACTGTTTTTACAATAAAATGAAAAAAAAGCAGACAAAAAAACACAAAAACAGAAATACACTTATATGTGTTATTATAATAATCTGCTGATTACGTGCAATTTTGATTTTGATTTAATATGTACGTAAACATATGCAAGTACTATGTTTCTGTATTAAAAAACTCAAGTACATACATATTTACATAAAAAAGATTTTTCATTTCACATAACGCTTTGTATGACGTCTGCTTATTATGACGTGTTTGTCAATTCCTTTCGATGTCATTATAAACGGACTCTACTGTATGTGTTTTTTCATGCTGGATTTCTATAAAGTAACTAGCCGTTGTTGGTAAGAATTTGTTTGGTATTTATTCAAAGATTTGTGTGATTAAATTGAAGTGCTACTTAAAATAATTAAAAAGTATTTACCACCAAAATAAAATAGTTAATCTAATAATCCATAGTTATATACCAGTGTTCTATAGATAGAGAGTTTGACAGATTTTTTGGTTTGAATATACTAATCTCCGGAACTACTTTTCCGATTGAAAATCATTTCAATGACTTTGAAAACTAGCAGAATCTTTGACTTGGATAGGTTTGTTTTGGTTTAAATTACAATTATTAATGTAAAATACCGTGATTGCAGTTGTTAAGGCGCCCACCTCTGATGCATGAGATTAGACACGGGCAAAGTACCAATGTGACTTTTTCTATTTCCTAATGTTCTTTCTAAGTGTATCTTGAACATTACTGACATCGATAAAGGGAAACAACGTGAGGAAACCCGGACTTACAATTTTATTTTATTACTGAAATCATCAACCATCTTGAGCAAGTGAGGTGATCGGTGCTCATGCATTTTCTGTACTGTAATAGCTGGTATTATAAAATGTTAACACTCTCCTCTGCATCAAATAAACTATCAACCAGAAAAGAACCTAATACACCATGTCACTCAATACATTCTAATAGCCCCGCAAACCCAAGGTTATCACATCTCCGATACAAAGCAAACGGGTTCAATTGATCGGCCTACCTGCCATTGTACTAAGACATCTATTCAGACAATTAGAACTGCGGTGAACAGCTGATCGTTCTCGTATTAAGTGACAGTAGCCGCGAGTTTTGAAGAGTTTCTTTATAAAATCTGCGAGGGAGAACGTCTTGATCGTTAGAGGTTCTGTAGGATATTTAAAAGCCGTAACATTTTAACCCAAAATTGTATGTCACGATGTCTCTTGCTCTGTATGTAACCATATATCAGGAAACTTTCTGTGGATAGTCCATACTATTCTAAAATTATGTTCGATTTATTTACGTTACACATGTTTATGAGGAAAAATATAGACTAAGATCTCAAATAACTTTAACATTGCTGAAATTTTGCAAATATGTAGCTGTTGTATTGTTGGTCCTTTTTCAGATATCAAGTATAAAAGGTACCCTATTTTGAAGTCAACAATATCCTGTAAAACACACAGCCGTCTCACTCAGGGTTAGGTAAGTAAGTAAGTTACATATTTCGACATATTTTCTCAAAATTTCAGCCATTTTAAAATGACCTAGATTTTTTGCGACTCTGGAATCTAAGACCATTGTGTAGGTTAAGAGGATGAGTATTTTCAGTTTAACGTACGGAACCCTAAAATAAATGACAAGGTTGACAAGGAAATGTGTACAAATGGAAAGTTAGATCGCTAATCTGTTTTCCTGTGGCAGTGAAAGCGAGCTGATCAATACGACTGTATGGTCTTGTATGGAACTATTGTTGCATGGTAGTTCGCGTGTGTACTCGATTTCAAATAGATTCTTTCCGGTTTAAAGGGTTCTTTTATTACGTCAACTGTAGATTGTTGGTAGGAGTCATTCCGAATTTATTGATAAGAAGGTACGATCAGGAACTAAAGTTGTTTAACAATTCAGATTCTTAAATCCTCATTATTATCACAATATTAAACGAATTGCGGAACGCATGTATAAGGGCCTCCGCCCACGACCGATTTTTTTGGACCGATAATCGGGCAGAAAAACGGGCCCGTTTTTTCAAAAATTTCAACGCCCACGACCGTGTTTTTGTCGGTGACTTTCGAGGGAGGAGCTTAAATAGCGGTCAAATTTTATATCGCAACTTTTATTTGACAGAGTTACCGATAGTATAAAAATAACGTTAATAGATTTAAGGTTATTTAAGTTACAATTTATCGTTAAATTGTTTATTGACGATATTTTTATCGTTTTTTTTAAACAATTGATCCTTCTAAGATGGAAGTAGCGCAAGACGGAGGTGTGGCGGGTCGCCCACCTTAGCGTCGCGCTAATGTAGTGCCTAACAATACTTTGCCCGATTCTTACGAATGAGAATTATACACGCTTACTTTTACATCGTTCTGAAATCAAAAGCCATGAGATCCATCATAGTACCTAATAGAAGCTATTGGCACTATTATTTTCGATAAATAACAAAAATAAATAAAATAACTCAAACATTTGTGAAATAGTAAGAACGCGAAGTAACGCTTCCTTGCAGTCAAGGCATATTTGTGTGAAAACCTTATCGACTATACATGCGTAAGGTAGCCTTTAAAGAATACATTAATCGATCAGACAGGAGCGCTACTAACATTTAACTCGAATTAACAAAAACAAAGTGACGAATTTCCAACATCTTTGAGACGTCTTAAAAAAAAACACGCAATAATAACTATTACTCGACTGGAGTTCCAGTGTTTCAGCTGCAGAACGATGTAAAAGTAACCGTATATGTTATTCGTTCGTGTTCCACGCGCGCCTCAAAGAGATGTCAGCAAACTTGGATGGGGCCACTGAGGGCCGATGCCTGCCGGGGCTGCGGGTTGTTCGAAAGAGATACCGCGCCCCCGGAACGCAAAGGGCACATGAAAGGAACATAGACGGGTTTTAGTCAGTAAAAGTCTGACAGTCCCTCCCGCCCCGCCCAGGGCGGGGGAAGTTATTTGATGATTTCCCGTCTATAAAAAAAAAAAGACCTGGTAATCGAACCCACGACTTCACGCTGATCAGACGCGCTTTGCGACCACAAGCCCAATATATAGTTAGTCAGTGACAATTAATATAAACGTACAAAACGGCAACTTACTTTAACGGTAAAAATAACGATTAATTCATATTCTATGTTAATGTTAATTAACATTATATTACTGGTAATGTTATCAAATAACGTTTTTATAAAGTTACTTTTTTCAAAATTTTCGAGTTCATGGAAATTAACTTTACGTAACGATTATTATTTTTTGATTTCATAACGTTAACAAGCCCTGGATTTAAGTCATTACATATTTAGCAAGCTTAGTCGTTGAAAACGAATGTTATTTTCATTCTTAAGAATTTATTAAATTCGTTTGATTATATATTATTTTTTTAATCCATTAACGTTATTTTTATATTAACGGTAACTCTGTCAAAGGTAATTTTATAAATATTTACCGGTATTTAAAACCCTGCGTAAATCAACACAATATTATTTACTTATTGAAATCACAGACGATTAATTTAGAAAAAATTGATTTACCATATTATTAATAAATAAATAAGCTTTTTAATAATAAATTATTGTTATTATTCAAATGCTTCAAACTCATAAGTACTAACTTAACATAACACCACAATTGTACACTTAATTCGCAATAACTGCTTTTGACTTTAGACTTTTGACTTTAGCAATGACACAACGTTCTTCCCTAGTAAATCCATGACGCATAGGGTAAGTGCCCCAGTGAATTAACACACCCGAGTGAATTAACAAATCCGAGTATTTTCCAAAAAATTATAAACTAAGATATTACCTTCTACCCAACGCAGTATTTTTTTTTGTAATTGCTGCTCTTTATTCTAGCATAGTAACAACATTCATGTATTGCGATACTGTTCGTTTTAAAATGACGAGCGTTTAAAGTTGGCAGTGCTGGTGTACATTTTCTTTGTTCGGGCAAGAATTTAGGACTTGGGTCAGACGCAAATTTTTTGATATCACTTTGCAGCCGTAATTAAAGTATGTACTGTGTATGTAGTTATTTATAAATTCGAGTAATGGGTAGTTATAATATATGTATCAAATCAATTTCATTGCAATTTTAGCTAGTTTTAAGTAAATTATTGAGTGTTCCAGCATTGGCATTAAAAAACGTTTGAAATCCAGTGAATAAACGACCGTTAATTCACTGACCAATCGTTAATTTCATGAAATCTAGTGAATGAACTATAACATTTTCATCATGTTAAAATATAAGCTTTCGTCATAAAAATGTAACCAATAAATAAATGAATACCACATTTTGAGTTAGTAATCATCATTTTAGAGAACGGAGAACTAACAAATAGATCAAAGCTCTGAGACTCTAACTCCCAAGCTCATAAAGGAAAGACGGGAACGGAACGGGCAGTCTTCAGTGGGTGCAGGTTCAGTCGGAATAAGCTCGGCTTATAAGGCAGATCCTGAAATCCATCAAACGCGACACACCTCAAATGCTGACGAAGCTGGAGACTAACGATGGCAGGATCATCTTGTCTAAACTAGAGCTTTTAAGGGAGGTAGAGAAGTTCTAAAAACCCGTCTCTAGTCCAACAAAAGACCCAAAAGCTAGACTGACCTGACACTACACCGATGAGTTCCCGGACGTCAGCCTATATGAGATAAATATGGCTTCTTAACAACTTAAGGACAACAAGGTGCCGGGGAAGACGGAATCACTTCTGTACTACTGAAGAGGCCTATGTCCAGCAGTGGACATCGTTCGGCTCATATCATGATGAATTGATTGTTGACGTTGGCTAGGCTTATGAAGGTATATAATGATTAAGTAAGAGATTGAAGGCTTACACTTTGTTAAAAAAAAATGATTGTAGCAGATTTAGAGGCTAAGGATTTATGTTCATTTATTTATTCCATTTTGAACTGCATTTGATATAATAATAAGGATTTTTCGTAACTATTAATTAAACAAAAACTTGTGTTCATTCACTGGTTCTAATGCTGTACATTTACTGGAAAATTTCATTCATTCACTGGGGTTTTAGGGTATTTTTCAATATATTGCCAAATATATAAAAAAGTATACAGGTTATGTCGTAAAACCAAGTTAAAAAATATTCTTTAGTAGACATAGATTACCAAAATATAAAACCGCATACTTTAGAGGCAACATAATGTCATGATTTTTTGAAGTCTGAAGATTGCTTAAGTGTTCATTCACTGGAGCATTTACCCTATTTTCTATTTTTCACCGATAATCGGCGGCCAGGATGCGTAGATTTTGTTTTTGGACCGTTTTTTTCTCGGCCGTGGGCGTTGATGTACTAGAATCCATACGTTCCATTCTCGCCGAGAAAAAATCGACCGTAAAAAATCGGTCGTGGGCGGAGGCCCTTAGGTATAATCTGAAATGCTGAAAAGAAGATGATGTTTAAAAGTAACAGTGTCAAGAGACTCGTGACGCGGACTTGTACCTACTGTTATGATATTTGCAAATTAATTAAAGATCGTCAAGATATCATTTACGGGGTGTTTATAAGAAACCTCACAAAGTCGTCAGCGTGCGGTATCGTAGCATTCTCAACACAAGCTTTGATATCGTTCTATTGAGAGTGCCTAACCGAATACGCGAACCGCTTATACATATTTTTGTACAGCTACCATAATACATTAATTTGTAAATTATAACCTCTCAAAACCTCAACTGTTTACCGTTTTATTGTATTTAATAATGGCGGGTACAGACGCATTATAACCGTTTACTAAACAGCGAGGGGTCCAATTAGTAATCAATCTCTTATTTATTAAACTATTACTTATCGGTTGAAGTAGCCACGCCTTTAACAATACACGAACAATAACAACCGCTTAGCAAAACGATTATAAGTCCAATAACTATTCACATTTTAATAAAAACTTTATTCAGAAAGTAATAAAGGTGATTTTAAATTAACATAGCTGGACAATTTATTAAGTGTACGTGTATTTTTATTGCTGACACAAAAAACTGTTAAAAACTTTATTTTGATTGAAATAAGATCTACAATCGCACAAATTCGAACTTTAAACATTTTAAAATTCAATAACAATTATTTGAAGCACCATTATTATTTAGTGAATAAATAAAGGAAATAATAAAACAATGTGTAGTGTTCCCGTTATGGTGCTCGAGTTGAATGCAGTCAATGGGATCGTGTGGCGACATCTATTGTAGGGAGTTTGAGGTCGAATGCAGTTGCATTGTTTAGAACGTTATTGATTAATTGTGATACCTTTGTGGGTAGATCGGGTGGAAGTAATCGAGATAATTGCTTGAATATCAGTTACTAAAACGCTCAGTTGGGAGTAAGAATATAAGTGGGAACATAATGCCTCTTTGTGGCTGATTCGTTTAGGTTTTTTCCTTTGATAATGTCGTGGAAAGCAGCACGACATCTTTAGTTGATGAAGCAGTTACTAATTTGTGATTATGAATGCCATTGTATACGTGAATTCTAACCATATGTTGCTGTGCCCTACAGGGTCCATAACGATCTCAATTATAATATTTACCACCTAAGATTAAATATGGAGAAGCAATAAAGATACCTATTGAGTATTGATTTTTTTCCTAAGAAAGCCAAAGTATTAATAATAAACTCCCGGACAAGTTTTAGTCACGGCAGCGCGGCGGCCAATCTAATATCTATAGAATAACGTACGCAGGTTGATATTATCCTTACTAATATTATAAATGCGAAAGTAACTCTGTCTGTCTGTCTGTCTCTTCTTCACGCCTAAACCACTGAACCGATTTCAATGAAATTTGGTACAGATATAGTCTGGGACCCGAGAAAAGATGTAGGATAGTTTTCATCCCGGAAATCCCCCGGGAACGGGAACTATTAATCCACGCGGACAAAGTCGCGGGCAAAAGCTATAGTGCATAAATGTATGTGCAAAACGTAAGAGTACTCTCTTTTCCGTCACGCACACAGTCCGATAAAACTGCAATCCGACACGACCAGGGAGAGATCAGGCGCCAGACGCCAATTTTCAAACATCGGGCTGGTACTAAGAAATTTCACTTTTCCAGACCTTAGAATCGCACCTATGGCCGTTTCAGCAGCCGCGCTTTCGACTACTAAACCAATGGGTCAACGGGGGCTGTTAATACTAGGTTCAAACACTAAAACTCCGCTTCATATCCTCTTAACATAAACCTTCGCCTTTCAAGCGAACCACGACCACGAGACAACACACTTTCTTATCAAGATCACTCAATAATAAGCATGCCACATTCTCCCACAAGCCGTGAGACGCTCACCTGCGACACAACAATGCAAGCCTTTGGGGGCGCAACTCGTGGGAGATGTGTAACTGATATAATGTAAGTAGGTACACCACAAGTATGGTGTCGCCTCAGGCGATTGATAGGAAAGGTTGGTTTTTTTGCCAATGTTTTGTTGAGTGGGTCGTTGTTGTTTGTTGATTTAGTGAAGTGAATCTGTTTGTTTTTGAGTCTTATACTGAAATAATAGCTTTTGTTATTAATATGAACTTTAAGAGTAGTGATAATTGAATTGAAAATGATACGTTACTTCGATGACACGGGAAACTAACCAACCACAAGCCGCAAACATTAGCGCCCTTATCCTATTTGAAAAATATTATCGAGTATAATTTTGTATTGATCATTTACCGGGAAAGCCCCTTTAACAAATTGTACACAACAATTTGAATTTATAATGTCTTATAAATAAAACAACAGTCTATCATTGTCCTACTTAATGCAGGGCAAAGGCCGCTTCTCATACAGAGAAGGCACGAGCATTGATCACCACGCTTGCTCAAGGCGGATTGGCGATTTCGGAAATATTTTCATTATAAGTGCAGGTTTCCTTCATCCATGTAAAAGATGTCCAAGATAACTTAGAAAGTAAGTAAGAACTGACAAAGTCACATTGGTAACTGACCGGTATCGGATCTGCAACCTTATACATGAGAGGCGGACGCCTTAACCACTGGGCCATCACGACATAATGTTTTAGTAAATGTGATTTTGATGTCCTTGCCAGATTTGTACGTACATTTTTCTTCGAAGCAAACGACAAAACAAACCGTAGAAAGTCTCGAAAACGAACTTAACCCATACACTGACATTAAAAATATCCTTTTTGTTACCATTGTGTTACTATCTGTCTGATCTCAGAAATTAGCGCAATTGTCCCGAACCAAATGTTGGTGAAGCATTGTCAAATGTTGGTGAGCCATTGTAACAACAAGTGGATATTGGTTGCCACACAATACACTCGGGGGCGGATTCTGACTATTTTTTGGAAACGTATCCCTTTGACGATTAGATCAGGATACTGATCGCCATGGGAATCGAGATACTGTATCAATCGGTTGGGCTTTTTTGTGGCAACCTGTCGTTATTCGTATTTTGCTTCCAAAATAGGGATATGTTGGTTTTTGGCAAGATCGGTAAAACAACTGAAGCTTTAAGATTATAAGTCGTATTTTGAGAGGATCGAAAAAAATACTAAGGTCCTAAAATAAACTAAAAGGACCAAAGACTGAACCAGATGAGAACTAAAAGAACCATTTAGTGATTGAGGGCCTGCTGACCAAAACAGTTTACTTTAAATTATAACCTTGTGACATAAACCCACCCAAAATGAATGTGACAAATTGTCAAACTTTTGAAAGTAGCAGTGATGAGTGGTTGATAATTTAATTTTTCCTCACAGTCGACTAGTGCTTTAAAATAACTCACAGGAAGATGCCCTGTGAGTTAGCTACGCGTTTAAAAATTTTCTTTGACTAATAGGTCTCACGTGTAAATACTTTCTTAACCTGTTTCATGGTTTTCATCACTGCTTTCTTTCTTATAAACCTAAGTACAGTATGATACACTTGCAAACAAGAACGGCCGTTGTAGTGACCAATATTTTCATAGTCCGCAAACTATTCACACATAGCAATAATAGCAAATCCCATCACTATTGTAAAGCAATAAATTAAAAAAAAACTGTTTCCACTTCCTAAAATTCAATTCACGTCCAAACACAACAAAAAACATCGTACGATTTTAACAGAATTAAATCTGTCGACACTTGATCTTCGCAGAAGTTTCCCCTCAAATAGGCTGTTTGCACAATTTGCGATTATCCGCGCGGTCGCACTGGCGCACGTGTGGTTTCGCCCTAATTTGTTTCCGTACGCTTAGCTAGACAGCTGATTTGTTACATTTTTAATTTGGCTGGCAGATTTTTTTTAGAAAGCGTAGTTTATTAGAAGCCCTGTAATATTGTGTCAGTTAAATCAGAAGGGATGCTGTCAATCATATTTGTTTTAGAAAACTAGTGAGATAGCAAACCAGTACGATGGCTTCATGATTTTTTTCAATTTGAGCTCGTAACCTCAAGTCAAGGTAGTAAAACCAAGCTAGAAGGGTTTGAGTCCCGGGATGTCTCGTGTCTTGAAATCCCGATTGTGGAAATTGTATTATAATTTGCTTTATTTAAAAGTTAATCGAATGTAAGTTACTGAGTCAGTACACAATAAATACGATTGTCGCTAAGAAATTATTTTGAGACTAAATCGTGATTTTGAAAAAAAATGCTATGAGGATTGTGGGTTATCTGGTGTCCTGGGACTTTGAGCCAATGGAGACTTCCCCAACCCTAACAGACTGAATGGCAGTGCCTATTATAAATTACACTTTATACATACATACATGTAATTTTTATGAGCAAAAAATATACAAATGAGTTTGGCCATCTATTCTTTGACTAAATATTTTGTTTCCGTAGTCACAGACACACAAAGCTTTCGTCAATCAACAGTCTATAGTATAAAGTTTACATTTGAACGTATTTAAATAACCCTGCTTATTTTAAATGTAAAGCTACCAATGTATTAGCAAATCAATAGAAAAGCCAATAATATGCGGTTCTTTATTAAACTCTTCTCTTTATAAATCCCTATTCACATGTCAACAATAACAATAAAAAAATAACAAACAATAATAATTCAACTCTATCTCAGCCCACGCAACAACTATTTGAAAATACACTTAATTTGCGGCAAAATCAACCTTATTTCTCTACAATAGAGGCTGTGTAACACGCAGGAAGTAAGTTGGTAATAAAACAATTATCAAAAAAGGTTTTTATAAAATAAGGTTGTTATTCATAAAACGATTGCACAATGGTAATCGATAGTACTCGAATGGTTTCGAATGACGATCGTTATTTGACGTTTTAACAAGTCGCGAACGCGGGTCTGTCTGCGTTTTTGTAAGTAGCACAATGCTAGGAGAAATTGTATTGAATTTAATGACCGCGGTGAAAAAGCTCTAGGATTACGTATTTTGAAACTTTTTATGTTTAGACGAATTTTATAGAGGTAAAGTTTGTTTGTTTGTAAGTGGTAATCTCTAAAACTACTGGTCCGATTACAAAAAAAAACTTGTACTGATTTAAAGATACTTTATTACTAACTTACCAACAAACTGTAACTTGGAATGCCTCGTTAGCCTAGACGTCCTAAGAGCGACTGCTAGGCTAAAGGTCTTTGGTTCGATTCCTAGATCGAGCAAAGTGTTATTGGGGTTTTTTTATGAAATTCTCAATAGCAGCTCGGTGTTACGATTTGTGCCCCCTATTACATAGGACCTAAACATGCCTGCAAACTGTGGGTTTACATTGGTACACTTTTGCCTAACTCTTCGGGGAATACAGGCGTGATGGTATGTATATATGAATGTAGTTACTAAACAGTCCAGATGCTTGATATGTTTACACGCATGGAGTCTGACCGATTTAGCGCAGATTGTCAAAATCAAAGCATTTATTTCAATTATAATAATAATTTAATAATAATTTATTCAAATAAAAATGTTTACAAAAAGTGTACATAAAACCAAACAGATAAAAAGATTTTCCATAAAATTACAGTGCCTAAAAATTAACTAAAACTAAATAATTGGACCATTTACAGGCACTTTTGAATTGTCAAGAGGTTACAGTTTAAAATTGAAGCTAGTTGCTCGTTCCAAAACGTAGGTCTCTATGGAGAAGATCGAGCAAGAAACTCCCAAGAAATTGACCTCTCTTAGACAAACTTTACCATAATAATATAAATAATATACCGTCACGTCTGTAATCCCCGAAGGGTTAGGTAGAGGTGTACCAATTGTACACCAACAGTTCACCGGTATATTTAGGTCCCATGTAATAGGGGGCGAGCCTATTTCCATTAACCGGGCACAAATCCAAACTTTGAGCTGCTACTGAGAATTTCATAGAAAAACCCAATAACACTTTTTGCTCGACCTGGTAATCGAACCCAGGACCTCTAGCGTAGCAGTCGTGCCTAGGATCACTAGGCCAACGAGGCAGTTTAGTAAACTTTACGTAAAGACCATATCATATCTATGTGGCATTTGACCTCTTCCTAAAGGGTAACAAAGGGGTAATACGAAGGTGCGGAGGGGTGAAGGGGGGAGCTCCCGATAGTATTGGTGTTTCGATTAATTCGCAATACTTGTGGCGCGCGCTCTCACATTTTATATTCGTGCCGCTCTTGAAAGGGGTGGGAAATTATGGAAGGGGCTGCTATTTTATTTTATTTAACTAGGCTAGATATAATTTAGTTCAAAATGTGGATCGATCTTGTAGTTCATTTAAAATAAACACTACGAGGAATTGTTTTCCTGGTATCTGTTTAGATTACACGACTTACTATGGCTTTCTATTCCTATTTCAGTGTAAGGAATTCTGCCATATACCTATTAAACTTCGAATCACCGAATTGCCACCAAACATTCTTTCGTTATCAAAATGTTTCGTCAAAACAGTCCTGTCTTTACTATGAAATTCAGGATGTGCGTATTTATTACTTCTACATTGTTTTTTTTACTTCTGTTTATTACAATTGTTTATTTAAAAGTAACATTTTGAAAATATTAATTTTTTACAAAATTAATGCAATCTCTCAAAAATCTACAGCCTCCGAAACAAATCAACCTCTTAGAAATATCGACAATTAAAAAAAAAAGACGGGTTGCACTCCGGGAGTGCCGGCAGAAGTGAAAACTTGAATATAACGTTGTGCATTTTTGATATTTTGGAATGGTTAGGGAATAATTTTGTTTTGTTGTTTGTTTACACAAACATGACAATTCGCGTCAGGACACGTGACTTGATCGAGAATCTTACAAATTTTCGATCAGGTCACGTGTCCTGACGTTAACATTTTTTACCCATTACAAAAAAAGTGTACAACGCCGCTAAAGAAGTTTTCACTTCAAAAAGAAAAACAAATTAGATACTTTATTTAATCCTCAACAAAGCCGCCTCCACACTAGCTAACCGGTCCACCGCTGTCACTAACATTCACTCGGTAATTATTTTTATTATTGAAACACCTCCCCCCCCCCCCCCCCCGCCGCCGCCCCCTCACCCGCGCGCCCCCCGCCGTCGCCCCGCGGACATTTTGTTTTTGTTTTTAATTGGTATTTATTACGCGTGCGCTGGACACTGGGCAGAGTCCGCTAATTAAAATGTTTGTATTACGTTAGATTGGCTGGTGGACTTGTGGGGTGAGTGGACCAGTTATTAATGCTTACTTTACTGGTTATTTATTTTATTACTAATCTAACGTATGATTTCTCCAACCAACCCTTGTGGATTGGTTTCATTTATTCAAATTAAATGACTACGTTAAAATGTAAGATTAACGTAAACAATGTGTAACACTACTATCCAGAAATCAAAGGTCAACAGCCCAAACTTATGCTTAGAATAGATTTAAAAATAATCGGCAATAAAAATCTAAAATCGTTTCAATTACCGAACCAACTCACCTCAAGAATGTTTGATGTGGGTTGGTTCATTTTGGCAGAAGTAAGCTGAATTCATCATCATCATCATATCGGCCGAAGGACGTTCGCTGCTAGACATATACCGCAGCTACAGATTCCCGGCCTGTAAGCCTAATTAGGACATGTAACTTATTACTTACTTATTTTATTATGGCTAATATTATTAAATGCAAGGTAAAAACATCCCTTTTTTCGTTCCAACGCTCTGTTTCCAAAACTAATATAGACCACTCCTGCCTAAACCAAATTCAGAAAAAAAGAATTTTATGTTTTTACAAAATTTTAAATATTTATCTCACAAAATACTTTCTCTCTATTATAATATTTACATACTTAGATAAATTACGAGAAAATAGCTTCAACATCAACATTTTGCCCTTGATTGTACAGAGGATACAATGTCAAAGTCAAAGTCAAAGCATTTATTTCAATTAGACCATTTACAGGCACTTTTGAATGTCAAGAAGTTACAGTTTAGAATTGAAGCTAGTTGGTCGTTCCAATACGTAGGTCTCTATGGAGAAGAACAAGCAAGAAACTCCATGGACACTCCAAAACGCAATAGAACTCTATACTTACCTTTTACTCATCACCTCAGCCTTTACTACTTGCACCCGGAACCCCGCTCTATTCCTGCTTACCCCTTACCCGTGAGCGTGAAGAGTAAAACTTCTTCTCCAAATATTTCTGATCCAATAACCACGGTTTGCGGTTAATCGTTAAAATTGTACAATTTTCCATCTTGACTCTATTGTAGGGGCTGAAACTTTTACAAAAGGATCGTCTGTCCCTTTCACACTAGTTACGAAGTTGTATTTCCGTCTCTGTCTGTTAGAACTCATTGTAATAGTGATAGCGAAGTTGGAAGAAAGTATTGAATTATGGCAGATTTTTAGGACGGGTTTATGTAACAGTGAGAAAAAGTTAAAAAAGTTAAAAATAAAAGTTCCTTTACTATAAAAAACTTCACTTCTTTTAATATTTCCTACCAAATAGTGTGCAATGTACCATTATTTATGATTAATAGGTAAGGAATTTGAAAATCTTATTATCACAAATGCAAGTAAAATATTTTTCAATCAACATTATCTAAACAATATATTGGTGCTACGAAATCGCTACGCTGCTACGGCGTAGCATCTTAAGTCAAACATTTTTAAGTCGTAGGCCTTACATTGCTACAATTCTTAGTTGTGTTTATTTTCATTTTTGTGAATACTTGAACGTTAAGAACTAATTTTAAGCAAGAATAGACTCTAAGAACCAAAACATAAGAAATAAAAATGATTGAAAATAAAAAATCAGTACTGTAATTTGGAAATAATATAATTATGTAAATTAAGTACTCCCTTTCATTAAATAATACCTAACATACGTCCAATTAATCTACCATACATAATCCAGTCTCTAAGCATCCACAATTCATTTAACAAAAAATCCAAACACTATTCCCACGGATTTTAAATTCGACAATAATTATTTAAAACCACCCCCTGGTATTTAAAATCCCACAAACAATGAATTAAAAAGCGGTTAAATTGAAATAATAGTTCGCTTCGTACCGGTCGCGTGGCGTCCGAAACGTTTGACGTAATCAGATCAAATGAGCGGCCGCGCTAATGTGTTGTGACGTATGCGTTTTGATTCTGTTTTTGAATTTTAGCTGTCAGTTGCAAACTCTTTTTTCTTTTATTTAATGGCTTATTTTTTGTAGTGTGCGTGTATTGTTGATTCTTGAGTTATTTTATGAGTACAGAATTTTGTGGTGTATTTGTTTTTGTAGATTTTATTATTATCGAATGCTTTATGAAAAAAACTTATTAGAACGGATCTGTTTAAGAAAACGTTCAAATTCAGAACTCACCCCTGCTCTCTCACATCTCATTCAGCTGTTATGAAGAAAAAATATATGAATAAAAACTTCAAAAAAGAAAAAAAATGGTACAATCGCTTTTTGTATAGTTAAACAAATAATTATAAGGAATATATTTTAATGAGCTAGTATTTATTTCCAATATTTTGGGCCCATCCCATTTTCTCTCGTGACCTACATACCATTAGGTTGCGACTCTTACCTTGGAAAATACTGACCTAAACAATAATTGTGGTGTGGTCTCAATTAAAAATTATTATTTTTGAGTACTTAGTTATCAATCTCTATCTAATCTCTATCATTATCTATCTATATAGTTGTCTCACCAATCACTACGACAATTAATGTAACATCACGACTTGACTCTCGATGGGGTGTATTGGATGCATTTCAGACACTGTATAGGTGGAGGGGTCTACTATTATTGAAACAAATATTTTTATTTTATATCTGTTTTTATTTACTTGAGAACTGTCACTGTGTTCTGCTCTCTTTTGTCGGGAAGCATAAACTTCATGAAATAATTTGTATTTGGCTCATTCAGCCTCTACAGTACATAGTATATGTAGGTTTGTTTGTGTCTATCTCTATATTCTCTAAAAATCTATCTGTAAGCTCCAAAAAAATAATTGTGATTCTATTCGATAACTATTAAACCATCGATATTTTTGATAAACAGAATCTTAGCCATCAATTATTCCAAACCAATAGAAGCTCCACCAATCTAGCACCGGACTGCATCACACCCAGCACTGCACGCAAAACAAACGACAGTCTTGAAGCCTCCTACCACCCAATTTGCATCGGACAATACGTCCCGCAGACGTCAGCGTGTCCTCTCGACGCACGAGTGACGCCATTGTGGCGACGTCGAGTGACGTCAGCTTAGTGACCATTGACGTGGAGTTGCTAAGCGAATAGGGGATTGAGTGACAAGTATCAAGATGGTTTCGGTGAAGTTGTGAGCTGTCAAAGTTGTGTTGGTTTTGTTTTGATTGTGTTTCAGGTGGGCAGTTGTGCGGATGGGGAATGGTAGCTGTCCGGTTTTTGATAAAGGAATTACTAGAACTATTTCATGCTGAATGAAATCAAAGTCAAAGAATTTATTTCAATTAGACCATTAAAAGAGACTTTAGGTCGTTACTTACAAGTAAAAAATATCTAGTTACCCCTTTTATATCAAGTTCATATGGAGAAGAATGAGTAAGAAACTACATACTTCCTCTCTATTCCATACCACAACATTAATTCAATAATACATTTTGAAGACGATGATTAAACACATACTCTAGCCATTATACTTATACTACAGCCACGTAATCAAGATACTTAACAATGCTTGGAAACATACCAATCCTACTCCATAGGACCATTCAGAGCCTTAACAAAATCAACTGGTTGCTAAATTAATTATATAATTAATTTATTTATAATTACGAGGGGAGATCAAAAAGTAATGAGAATCGGTTACTTCAGGTCCGCATAGAAACGCAAAAAAAGTTTTTTTTGCTTGCTTATGTACTCACTACTTCAGCCTAAAAAAATCATATACATATATCACGATTTCCGGGAGTTATATTCATTTGAATACGAACTGTCGAAGAGATAACACCAACTTGGAGAAAAACGAAATTAGGGAAGTCATCAAGTACCTCTGTTTGAAAAAAAATTCTACTATAGACATACACAGTGACTTAGTGGAAAAATTGGGGGACTCTGCTCTTCCATATTCTACAGTTGCACGCTGGACCAAGGAATTTAAACTGGGCAGAGCATCCACTGAAGATGAACATCGCGAAGGACGCCCATCCACGTCCCTCACTGAAGACAACGTGAAAAAAGTCGAAGATGTTGTGTTGCCAGATCGAAGAGTGACCATCAGGCATGTAGCTGAGGTCACAGAGATCTCATATGGCAGCATTCAAAAAATCCTTGCGAACGAGTTGCATATGAAAAAGGTCTCCGCGCGTTGGGTACCCAGGATGTTAACCGACGAGCAAAAGCAGCGGTTCACAAAGCCGCAGTTGCGATGGCTGCCATTCAAGAAACGGGATTCGAACTGCTCGAACACTCTCCCTATTCGCTAGATCTGGCTCCTAGTGACTTCTACCTCTTTCCTCGGCTCAAGGAACACCTCCGAGGCAAGAAATTTGAAGACGATAGCGAAGTGATGGTCACTTTTGAGGCGTTTTGGGAGGGTCAAGAAAAATATTTTTTTCAAAGGGAATCCTGGGTTTAGAAAACAGATGGAGTAAATGTATTGATTTGTAAGGAGACTATGTAGAAGAATAAATTATTATTTTAACTTTAATTACCGCGTTTTATGTTCATTCTCATTACTTTTTGATCCGCCCTCGTATGATGTGTTCGTGTTCGCGGACTAATTGAAGCCGATCTTGTCTACCTGTGGAGTATTGTGAGATGGGCGTGTAAATGTCGTTAAATATATATTTTATGTCTTTAACTAATGTAAATTGCCAATGAATTACCGTTTCATGTAAAAGTTTTTTTTTTTTTTTTCTTTGACCTTTATTGTACTATCCGTTTTTTTGAAGGTGCACATTGATTTAATCTTTTACTTTTCTCAAGTCAATTTTGGACTCTGAAGTGTTATAAAATATGTTGATTTGACTTTGATTACTTTAAATCACGTCTCATCCTCAAACACTTACCGATTACCTTACCTCTAGACACAGTAGCGCCCCTGCAGCCTCCACGACATATACTACACACTCAGCTTGTATCGATGCTCCGGCACCCGGTGTAGTCTCTGTCCAGTGAGGCTAGTAATTAGTCTGTCGGCTCGATAACGTCCTCCATTGTGCACTAAGACGCATTGTGCGGACATGGGGGTGCAGTGTGGGGGTGTGTGTGTGGGTTAGTAACTGCACAGTGCCGTATGTATAGTATTGTACTAGATATTGGGTATGTGTACTTATGTGGTGTTGAAGAAATATATGGTACGCAAAATGGTATGTTTCAGTCGGAAGGATTCATTTTTATTTAGCAAATAAATTGTTCAGTCATTAAAACAAGTATAGTTGTATAAAAATATATAATGTAACAAATATTTTTTTTGACTGTTGAACGATTGTTTAAGCGATGAAAAGTTTCACCACTGTAAAGTCTAGAATCATGTACAGTATTAATTATTATTATCTGCGTTTTTTTACCAAATTGTATCAACTAAGCCTAACTAACTCTTTACCAATGTTTTGGTACATACTGCATGGATACAAGAGATAAAAATTAAAAAGAATTAAATTGACTGCTTGGTATTTTTACAAGTATTCATGAAATTTAACGCTTTGGTCCTTAGGTACGAACTCGGTTTGTAGTACAATTGAAGCTCGTGTCATGACATAAGGAAGGTGATTATCAAATAAATTAAATTGAATATTTCTGGTTAGCAGTTAAAAGAGCTATTATTGTTTTTATTTCATCTAAAAGAAGTACCTAGTTTCTGTTTGTGTATAAATCTAAGGTATATTTTATTCAACAACTTTTTCAGGGTCAACTGTGTCTAGTGCCAAAATTCCTTCGAGAAATTAGTTAAATAATACACATTTATGTACTGATTTATTGAGCACGTTTATTTATTATTATTTTACATTACATTATAATTATTATCATCTCTAAATATTAAGGGTAAACATTTTACTATTACTATTATTTACATTTACCTCTATCTAACTATTATTAACTAACTATTGAACACTAAATAATAGAGAGTATTTTATCGAAATATTACAATTATTATTACATAAGTTTTTAGACAAAGAATGTGTAAATAATAATAAGTCACCACACTCTAAATAGTAGGTAATATTTAAAAAATAAATCACTGTTCTTTTATTTAAATTCAGAAACTAAATTATTAATCTCAGATCTACGCATTTCTATTCAGATTTATTTTTATTTACATTCTCATTATTTAATTATTATAAATAAATTGTGAATATAAAATGTAGACAATTCATCTCAATATCAAACGATTTTTGGAAGGATTCTAAAAGTATAAGCAGATCGCTTTTATTGAGAATATTACTATTACCAATAGTTAAGATATAAGTTGAGATAGGGATAGCTTAATTATTATATTAAAGTACAACCATCTAGTAGATAGTTATTATTAATAGTAAGTACTTATAGTATTATTATATTTATTTACATTTTTGTACAGCGTTGCACGCTACAGTTTTAAAATGTAATCAATCTCTATTTCCCTACAACTCTACCGCAAATAACTACAGCTAACTATTATGAATTATTATTAAATAGTAAGTACTTACGAATAATAATACTACTGATAAATCTATTCATCATTATCAAGCATAGTAATATTTACAATATTCATATTATTAGAAACACTGAATTTATTTCATTTCGAAAATGTTCAATTAGCAAAATAATGATTGATGATGATTTGATTGATTTTGTTGATGATTGTTATTATGTAACAAATAATTCAAAACCCAGTATTACTAATTCACAGAAATGAATTAGTAACGCTGGGTTTTTTAAAAGTTATTCTTAATTTTTCGTGTCTCTAATAAATGTTGTTGTAATGTGACAACATTTTCGCTAATAAAAAATAAGCCTATACTTTATCTGGAACTTATAAAAAGCTTCATCACTCGATAATTCAAGATTGAACAAATCTCTCATTATGCTGGAACCGCACATACAATATTATAGCTGTTCTATTACTAGAAACTGACAGTGAAACAAAACACATGAAACAATTGAAATCTTGACCACTACAACACGACATTTTGACTCAAGAATTCACTGAACCAGTTCATTTTACAGTTTTCTATGTAGATCCTCCTAATTTCCTCAGATTCCACAAGCATCTCACAATGGCACTAATACCAATCTCACTAAAGCACAGTCCAATATTTCAGGTACCCCTAATCAGAAAACCCATCATTATTCGTATTATCTGACGTAGGAGAGGTGCCCGGTGAAGGTACCTGCAACTGCCTCCCGTACATCAGCTCTGAGGGAGGCATGAACGAGGAGAGGTACTCCGGAGGAGGTCGGATCACCGTCGGTAAGTAGCCTGTGCCGCTGTATGGTGGAGTCAGAAACCTTCGTGAAGGAGAGAATTTGAAACTCTGATTGGATAAAGGAGAAAAGGCAGATTTGGACTGGTACTGCATGTACGGAGGTGACTCTTGCGTCACTTGGTACGGGTTCGCGTTCTCTCCGTTGATCATCATTTCCATTGCAGCCACCACATCTCCTTTGCATCTCGCTAGGATCCCCTCGATCTCTTGTCGGCTGCGTCTTGGGAAGACTTTTATTAGAACATCTACTGGAGATTTTTGGTAAGGAGACTGGTCTTCGGTTACAGTCTCTACAGCCTCCTTCCTCTCTCGTCTAAACATTTTGTATTTGAACTCAGGATTATCCCATTTATCCTCTTCCTCCTTTTTGACTGGAACCTCGTCCCTCTGTTCTTTCATCGACAGGTTTTCAGGAGTGAGTGAAGGTTCCGTCTCCTCTAGTTCCTCTTCCACGTTCAGCTCGTGATCTGAGGGCGAGCGAGGGGGTGGGGTAGCCAGCGGCGGGGTGGGGGCGGGCGTTTTAGATTCTTGCTGAGATTCCGTTGGTGGTGATGGACTGGAGCAGACTTCTGTGATGCGTGCGCGCTTCTGAACTGTTGACAAAGATAAAGATAGGTTAGTTTTCAAAGTCGTCTGTAATATAATGCTATTAAGGTTGCTTGTTGGTTGTTAACGAATCGTTAAACAAAGTAAGTAAGAAGTCATAGTTGTTGATCAATGCTTTTGCGCACTGACGCTTACGTTACATATTTTAAAAACAAAACACACTCAAATATTATTCCAGTACCACTAAAAAATAACGAATCAATTCAAAAAACGAATTCCAAAATCAAACAAAGAACGTTTCTGTGAAACATATCGTTTCGAAATTCAAAGTACACAGAGGTTGAAGAAAATAATACAGTCGAACACAAAAGTTCAAACAATAAAGGGGAACAAAAAAGGCGAAGCAGCGTGCGCGCTGAGTGGCGGGGTGTACACACACTGATGTTTTACTTGAAATAATGGTTTACAAATGAAGGTGAAATGTTTTTAAATGGTCTCCGCTTGCATGGCTTTAACACCGGAATTAAATTAAATATTTTTGTATGACTATTTTCTTTGTGGTCTGCTGCCTTCACTGCCATTTCGACTATAAACTAGAAGACCAATACGATTGGTGTTATCAGCCAACCCGGGAAAAATGACCTTAGAAGAAGAAGAAAGTATTCTTCTTTTAAGTATGCAAATCAAGCGTAAATGTCGTGATGGCCCAGTGGTTAGGGCGCCTGCCCTTCATGCAGGAGACTGTGGGTACGCAACAGGACACGGGCTGTTACCAATGTGACATTTTCTGTTTCAAATGTACTTTCTAAGTTTATCTTGGACATCACTGACATCGGTGAAGGAAAACATCGTGAGATCTGAAATTGCCAATTCGCCTTAAGCAGGTAGTAATACCTCCTTTTGGAAATCTATGGGAGAGGCCTATGTCCAGCATTGGACGTTCTCCAGCTAATATGATGATGATCGTGCCTTCTCTAAAATGAGAAGAGGCCTTTGCCAGCACTGGGATAATAATAGGCTCCGATTATTATTAAAATGTGCAAACATAGACTCTTAAGACCAGATTTTCTTCAAGTCCCAGAACACCATAATCCTTAAATAATACAGTACGTACGTACATCCCTGCTACATACACAGGGTGAGCACAAGTCGTGCCCGTCATTGTGTTGCCGCAATTAAAGCGAGTCGGCTCACTCGCGTGAACCAATTTAATGGTCCAAGTTATTGTTTTGTTTTTAAACGTTGACGTGACGTGGGGTATCGAGAGTTTGTTCGGTTTTCATAGATATAGGTTTATTTTAGTGGTGGTGATTTGTGTGGGTGTTGAGTAAGTGATGTCTGGGTAGTGTAGTAGTTTTAATTTGGTAGGTATAATTTTAGCGCTATCAAAGTCAAAGTCAAATCATTTATTTTAATTACACCATTAAAAAGAACTTTTGAACGTCAATTGCATGAGAAAAAAATAATAATCTAGATATAGCTACCTATCCTACTAAAATTATAAATGCAAAAAACCCCCAACACAAAAACCTAAGTTCCCTTTAAAAAGTAAAAAAATAACAAAAAAAATACGTCACGTTGGGGGACCGATGTTGCATTTAGGATACGATCGTCCCGAGCGGTCCCCCAACGTGACGTATTTTTTTTGTTATTTTTTACTTTTTAAAGGGAACTTAGGTTTTTGTGTTGGGGGTTTTTTAAATTTTTAATTTAATTTTTTATTTTATACTTTTTATAGATACCTACTTATTATAATGTCGATTTTGTTAAGTTTGAGACCCCACCCGAGTATATTTACAGACATTCGGTTTTTCTTTCCTACTTTCACCCCCACAACTTTTAAACGGCTCAACCGATTTTCATCAAACATGTCTAAGAACACTCGCACATAGGTCACCTTTAATACAAAAAAAAACTAAATTGAAATCGCTTTATCCGTTCGGCAGCTATGATGCCACAGACAGACAGACAGACACGTCAAACTTATAACACCCCTCTTTTTGCGTCGGGGGTTAAAAAGTTAGAGAGGTTAGATGGATGTTTGTTACTCTGTACAGCTAAAACGCCAAATTTCATCCAGATCATCCAGATAACGGATCGACATGAAATTTGGGCTTAACGGATCGACATGAAATTTGGCACTGAAATAGATTGTAGTGTGGAATAACACATAGAATACCCTTTATTCCGGAAAGAAGGGCGGTTCCTGTGGGATAATATATCACATTTGATTGATGCGGATGAAGTCGCGGGCAGAAGCTAGCTGAGAATATACATAGCAAAAGCTAAGAACTAACGAAACAAAATTCAAATATCGCAGCGAAAAAAAAATATTTAGTTAAATACACCTTTTTTCTGACCTCTTTTTATACCATCGATCAAAAAGTAGACCAAAAAATAACAGGTAGCTGTCATCAACGATAAAAAAAAGATTTTCATTGAATATTCAAAAATGGAACGCTCCTCGTCAATTTAAAAACCATAAAAGCATCTCGAGTGAACACGCATTCAAACAAATCGACTGCGACCATTAAAATGTAATCGAGACTTCGCAAGCCTCCACAAAAAACGATAACATTGAAAAGACACTGAGTATAAGTGAACCAATTCATTGAACACAATCACCAATGTAAAGCGTTCTTTAAGAAAAAATCGAATGAAAAGAAAAAATGTGAGTCGTTTTTGTGTTATAATAAAAGGTACGCCCTCGCACGAAAAATTTCATTAAAATAATACGAACAGTTTTTATACAATACAAACAACTTTTATTGAATTACAATAAAGCGAATACTGGCCATTTTGAATCTCATTATGCGTGCGAGCGAGATGAGAATAGCGTTTTGTATTCGTGTGAAAGAGATGAATGGAGCTTTTGAAATGTAAGTAGATTTAATATAGACATCTGCCGGTAAATGATGCTGTTAGGTCGTGTTTTGGTTTATTTTTTATTTATTGTGTATCAACAATGTCGGGCATATGCAGAAATAAAATAAGTAGGGGAGATCGGTCCGACAGACAACGCTAAATATATTTAAACCTGATATTTAATTTTCAATTGAAATATTTTTATACTGGCTTCTGAGCCTGACTTTGTCCACGTGGTAGCCAAGTATACCATAAAACATAATCTATGATACTTGCCAATAGACTAGCTTTTTGCCAGTGAAAGAGTTTTGTGATTGGATCAGTAGTTCCAGAGATTACATATTACAAACAGAAAAAAAAGTATATATGAAACAGTTTTTTCATAAACAACGTATAAAGAGGTTGGCAGCTTGTGTAGAAAACTATGATTCCATTTTCGAAATATCGTATGTACATTATACATGTACCTATGTATACTAATTGCGTAAACTACATAATATTGAATCAAGACTTAAAAGTGTTAACGTAATAAATAGTACAAATATTAGTGTAACGCGTAATCGGGGGACCCCCTACTATTTTAAATTCAAACTAGAGTCAACATGTTTGTGGGTGGAAACTATTAGATACGACGCAGTTTTTACCAATGACAATTCAATATTGAAACAAATCTTTCGTTAATTGACTATTGAGAGAGAGAGAGAGAGAGAATCTTCTACTTATAGAAAACAGTGTGTCTTGTTTGCCCTTGCTTCATTTGCCTATTGAAAGTTTGTATGAAATAGATCATTTGGATATCTATACTATACGTTCTTCGGTCAAATCATCATTAAATGTGGGGCAATTGTATCGCACTCAATAATAAAATGTGTCCATGTGTTCCTCCAGGAACGAAGTTGGGGAATTATGACATGAGTTTCTCTGCCTCCTAGTTTAGTGGTCCTAAGCGCGACTGCTAGGCTAGAGATCTTGAGTTCGATTCCCAAGTCGAGCAAAAAGTGATATTGGATTTTTCTATGAGAATTTGTTAATAGGCTCGCCCCCTATTACATGGAACCTAAAACATACCGGCAAACTGTGGGTGTACATTCATACACATCTGCCTAACCCTTCGGGGAACACATTTCTCTCTTTGTATATTATCGAATGCAAAATATAACCCCAGAAAATGTCAGGAGGTCACTAATTGGCCGCTCATATAGAAGACAATGTCAGTCTGATTTGATATCACATTCCCTTAGTTCAGCGTGTATCTTCTTCTAAACGTTTTGAAATCATCGAAAAATTATTCCTTTATTGATTACCAAACATCATGGTATCTGGCAATCAATTCCACATACACAATAAACTCGACCAAACATTTCATCTCCCTGTACAATAACCGCGCACGTTTCGACACTCCGCCAATGTTTCGTGTAGATTTATGCGTCTGCTTATAACACTGGCCGGTGGCGCGAACAAAAGCTGCATTGTATTGTGTGCATAATAATGTCACTGCGTTGCGACAACTATTGTTTGAGCGTGGTACTGGCCGATGTATGGTGCTTTGTGATCTCCGAACTTAATTTGCTGGATTACTGAATAGAGTATTATGGTGTGCTATTTAATTACATTGTTTTCTATAATAGTGGGTTTTGGTGAAACAATGTGTTAAGGCTTAATTTCATTGAAAGGGTAAAATATATCAATAATCAGTGGCAATGTCGATAACGCTAGACATTTGGGCACATTTTCAGTTGACGACGATGTGGAGAATTTTTTTGTTGCCATCTAGATTTAGTTTCTTTTCTTTTTATGATTGTTTGTCATCTTATTTTGAGGCTGTACATATTAGTTATAAATAAACTTGACTAATATCAATATCTTTATCATTTGCAACATTCAGTCATGTAAAAAATGTATTCAAAGAGCAGCTAGTGCTTTATTTATATGTATTTTCATGTTCTGATTTAAAAACTGAAGGAAAAGCTTGCGGCAGCCACAAAAGATCAACCTACTGTTAGATATGATTAAGGTGTTTTAGATTTAATACCTACTAGAGCATACATCAGGAATTTCTTTAAATTTTATTGTACATGGTACTTTGGCATGGTAATTTGTTAGTTACTATTTATAAGTTTTGTGTTTAGGTTAATATATAAATACATTTTTATAATACAATACCAAGAACTCATGGATCAGAAACGAATTGTAATTAGAAGATGCAACAAGAAGAAAGACATTAATAAAGAAACCACTCTATATCCTCTCGACAACCAAAAATACCTTTAAAATCAAGCAGAAAACCATGGAGAAGAAGAAGAAGAACCTACCAAAACGCTACTACATCACAATGATATAAACACATAATAACTACGAGCATAATGTTTACAGGCAAGCGAAACATCGCGTGTACAGTCGTCGCCATAAATTAGTGCGCACAATGCCGCAGCGCCGCGCCGCGCGGCCTCGCCTATTGTGCGGGAGATTTAGTGAACGCTGGCCCTGACTGTACGCCACTAGCATTACTATTCATTTGTGTTACTTTGGGAAAGGGATGCTTAGTTTGGCTTTAGGATAACCGCCTCATAAAGTAAGTATTTATATAAGTTTATCAAGGGAAAAGTTTTCCAAGAATTTTACAGACAAGTCGTGGGTGGAAAATGAGAGGTATTTGTTTTTTTAAGGAAGGTAGTCATCAAATTTATTGAGGAGCTCGTGGCTAAATAATTACAGCCGCATAGACCGATCTTCCGGGTTAAGCCACGCTTGCCGGGGTTGGTCTGTGGATGGGTGACCATTTACTGTAGCGAGTTTCCTCCGTGCCTCGGAGAGCACGTAAAGCCGTTGGTCCCGGCTGTCATTTGTAGATCTTTGACAGTCGTTACTGTTAGTCAGAAGCCCGAAAATCTGACAACCAGTCTTACCAAGAGTATCGTATTACCCATTACTGGGTTGTGGAGGTCTGATAGGCAGTCGCTCCATGTAAAACACTGATATTCAGCTGCATCCGGTTCGACTGGAAGCCGACCCCAACATAGTTGGGAAAAGGCTAGGCAGATGATGTAATCATCAAATTTATTCTTCCGCGTGGAAGTGAGGGAGTGTCAAACTCTTACTGACTAAAACCCACCCGTGTTCCTCCTAATCCCCTTTGGTTCCAGGGCCGCGTAACGCTTTCGAACAAATTCCGCAACAAATGGGAGGTTACGATATTATCGCGGTAAAGACACTCTCTACTACTATTTTCATTTCAGTGTCCCTACATAATTTGTACATTTACTATAATATGTTTAAGTCATATAAGAAAGAACCAAATTAACTAAGTTGTTACTATAACAATTAAATTACGTATAATATATGGTTTATAAAATAAAACAAACTTAAGCCCGCGACTTCGTCCGGTAAAAATCGCACAACATAACCAAAGACGTAATTCATAAGACTAAGACGACACTAAGACTAAGACTAAGTTTTTAACTTTTGTGAGTCTTTGTTACTTGAATAAAGAGTTTTTCTATTCTATTCTATAAGTTACTGCTCCGCTCCCGTTCGTCGTAGTGTAATGTAACATAGCCTAAATTATTCCTTATGAACCTGGCTATCATAAACATGAATACTTTTTCCAATCAGACAGATAGTTGCAGAGATTAGCGCGTACTTTTGAGCTTTATTATATTAGTATAGATATGACAAGTAGAATCTAGTGAAATGCCGGGACCAAATCTAGCTACAATAACTATTAGTTATCAGTATTGGATGTAAGCCGCTTTCAACCGATCTTTTTGGAAATGTATAGGGAAGGCCAATGTCCATCGTCCTGCGACTGATATGATGATGATGACCACTATTACTACAATCAGTTGACACCCAAAAATTTAACAGATTAACAGAAAGAATATTTGAGCAACAAACTACAGCCCAAATACCATGATTTCAGTGGTTTTATATAATCTCTTTTGTGGACTTTTCCGCTGAAAAGCCGCATCAAAGAGACTTTCCCCGAACAGTAAATAAATAAAAACTCGCCCGAACCGTCCGCGGTCCGGTTTCAACGCATTTTAACAAAAACAACTCCGCGAGTGGAGGGCCGCTAATTATACACCCTCACATTTGAGTTATTATAAAGTAATTAGTGAACAGTTTTCGAAAATATTATTTTTTTCAGCTTTTCTGTTGAGTTTCGCTTTGTGGGCGGTCGACTTGTTTGTTTGTTGTGTATGTTTGAAGGCTCTACTTGAATCCGTTATAAGGCTGTTTTTATAAATACTTTTGATAACACAGAACATATACTATTATGCAGAGTAAATGTAGAGGGAATAGAAGAGATGTTGTCTTTGATATCGTTTACAACAGACAGACACACCTAAGCTAGCTTAAGACATCAATTTCATTTTTATATCTAACAATCTCTGCTCGCGACTTTGTTTATGTATATCAAATTCAGGAGCACAAAACGGGATAAAACGCATGTGTGCTATTATTATAGGGATTACTACTTCTGCTCGCGACACCGTCGCCTCAAATTTGATATATTATCCCATGGAAACTGTACATTTTAAAAAGTATCCTATGTATCCACATTACAATCAAAACAAATTTCAAATGCCTTTCATTCAATACCGTCCAGCCGTTTAAGCGTGAAAGACGCTTAAACGGCTGAACTGTATGAACTGTATGTATCTATCCTCACAAACTTTCGCATTTAAAATATTAGTAGGAAGTAGGAATATTAGGAATTAGTAAAATATATTCTTTTTTAGATATAATAATATAATAGCTCTTTACCTTTATTATTTAATTTATATCTTTATCGACATACGACTTCATTGTTATACGTTTTAAATGCTCAAAACCACTACTAATCATTTGAACATTTGTCGATTCCTAATAACGTAAAATACAGCCGACCCTCCTTTATCCAATATTAATATCCAAATGACTGCAAAATTAATAAAAACATCCCCGTCACGTCGCCGTGACCCTTAATTTGTACCCTCCGAACTAAGTCCATTCTCAAGTGATTAGCAATACAGAATGAACTCTGCCTACCCGCCACGATTGTACCCGACACCTATAATTTACTACCCCACATTAATCAAACCAAATTACACTTTATCCCCATTAAATAAAGTTTAAAATTGTTCGAAATTTATTGCAGTCTGAACGGAGTAACTTTGAATCGGCGGGCGGTAACAATAAAACCAATTGTTGGCGATCTCTATTATTAAGTTTGGTATTTGAAATTGAGTTTTGTTGCGTTGATTTAGAGTTGGGTTTCGTGTTGATGGCGGTATGATGTGGTTATACATTCGATTGAGGAATTAGTGTTCTATTGGGATGCAATTATTCGGCAGGGTTGGCACCGCTGGGGGTCATTCATTATATCTTTTGTTTAGGAGTAACCACGCCTGCTCTGAATTTGTTTGAATTAACAATGAAAGTATGTTATTAAGCTTTTATTTAGCTGTTCTCTTTAGAAAATCAATTCGAAAAAAATGAAATTTGGAAATTCATAAAGAATACAGCTTTTAAATTGCTCTTAAATAATGATTTAAACCAAAGCACAAGCCAACAAAAACCTGTGTGTTTTTCCTGAAATTATCAACAAACAAACTCTTCAGATATATACGTATCGATAAAATCGCAACACCACAAAAGCCGACTAGGTATTTTATTTTATAAAAAAAATACAGTAGCAACCCTACTAACATCCAAATCAAATTACAGTTCAGTATTTAATATTCGCCGAGTGATGTCATTGTGTCGGGGATCACAACAATAGTATTCACCCTGTGAATGATCTCCGGCTCAAACAGTCACCCTGTATACGGATATATTGCAGTTTTAATATGAGCTTATAAACTTATTAATAGTTTTAAAGTGGTTGGTATGTAGCTTCGCGTTGTCTAGTGAGGGGTGATATTATATTAAAAATTAGTGGTTCGAGTGTTGGTTGGTGAAACATGTTTGTTGCAATATGTTTGAATAAAATTTATTAATATACTTTACTGCCTCGTTGGCCTGGTGGTGCTAAGCGCGACTGCTACGCTAGAGGTCTTGGGTTTGATTCCCAGGTCGAGGAAAAAGTGTTATTGGATTTTTCTATGAAATTCTCAGTAGCACCTCAGAGTTAGGATTTGTGCCCGGTTAATGGCAATAGGCTCGCCCCTTTTTACATGGGATCTAAATATACCAGCGAACTGTAGGTGTACATTGGTATACCTCTGCCTAACCCTTCGGGGAATACAGGCGTGATTGTATGTATGTAATATACATGTACAAATTTTTGTAAAACATTGTATTTTTCCAGAGTAATTATGGAGTTTCTTTCTCATTCTTTTTCATAGAAAACTATGTTTTGGAAGAGATAACAAGATTCAATATTCATTTTTTTCTTGTGATGTCCGAGAGTGCCTTTTAATTGTCTAACGGAAATAAATTATTTTGATAATTTAATCTGACTTTATATCAGTTACGCGATTACGCGATTTTAGTGGGCATACATTTCTATCTTTTACTTGAGGGCCACAAAAACCGAATTTGAAAAATGTAGTAGTTCCCTTTTGGTTGTATATGTCGTTAAGAATATTAAATTTTAATAAATTATGTGTACTAACTAGTTCCAATACAGGGCTCTTTTTCATGGATCATTACTTACTTATATGTTCAAATATGTCAACTGGTTTTTTTAAATTTCTTATTTACAAAATATATGAGATTTATTCATGATTGCCAGATACTTTGTTACTGTCATAACTTCAGCCAGAACATCAATCAAACGATACTGGTACACTCTAAATACCTCCCGAATCTATTCTACATCGCATCAACTGTCACAAACTCAACCCTTACAAAAATGCTCTGGAGCCCCTTGGAACACGAACTATCTGAGCACTACGCACGCTCTCACTGCCCTCCACTACACATCTAAACAATAGTGTCCATGTGTCTGATGTCATCACAACGCGCGCTAGTGGCGCTATCTGATGGCGATCCTAACTGTCACTTCAAACGATTATTAATTAGTAGGTATTTGACTATCTGTGGTAGGGCATAGATAGTAGTGCGGGGGAGTGCGCGACTGGTTAGAAAGAGGTTGACGTATTTATTTAATAATTAATGGTTCTGTTTTTTTTCGTCGGACACCTTGGCTTATAATTTCGAATGATGTTATTACTTTCTAAATATATTTTATACTAGCGACTCGCCCTGTCCTCGCACGCATACAATTTAGAAGACAATGAGAATTAATATTTTGAAAACCAAACCGCTAGTCGGTTTGGTCCAAAACATTTTCCAAAAAAAATATTTCTTTCAAACCAGCACACAATGTAACACAAATGACCCGTTAAAGTAGTAACAGCCTATGACGTAAAAAAAATGAACTATACAGAGTCTGTCAAAATCAGTAAACCTACAGTAGATTGACTGATTTTGAAAGAATTAAACTCAAACATTCATGAAAGTATAAATCCCCTACACGAGCAGCTACAAAAATAGAACATTTTCAACGATCATATTGCACCTCTCCCAATAATACAAATCCACATGAACATGATTGCTACACACACACTGACACAACACCGAGCGGTAACAAGATCGCTTTAATCAATTGTAAAAAACTCCCGTCACAGTGTTCAGTCGGGAAATTTAATAAAAATGTTAAGAAGCCGCTTCAGTGAGGTGTTGCATTACACGAGGCGGGCCGTGGAGGCGGGCCTCGTATAGCTGGGACTCGCTCAGCTTTGACACTGTAGGTGTTATTGGAAAAACAGTTCTACGTTAGAGGTCTTGGGTTCGAGTCCCAGGTCGAGCAAAAAAGTGTTATTGGGTTTTTCTATTAAATTCTCAGTAGCAGCTTGGAGTTTGGATTTATGCCCGGTTTATGGCAATAAGGTCGCCTCCTATTACATGGGACCTAAAAAACATACCGGCGAACTGTGGGTGTACATTGGTACGTCTCTGCCTAACCCTTCGGGGAATACAGGCGTGATCATATGTTCAAGCGACCTGCCATAAATAAATGATAGTTGCAATGCTAGAAAAAGGCTTCAAGTCATACTATGTCATAAGTACTAACATAACTCCAACATTGTACACTTAGTTCAAAATAAACTATTTTCCCTTTTACTTTTGACCATAACCATTTGCGGGTCAAGACACCTCCTTACCCTCATTTTATATCGGTCCTGGCTAACTTACCTAGTTATTAGATCTTCTTTCTGAATCTAGCCAGGTATTTACTTATTTGGCAAATAAAAAATGCCAATTAAAACCTAATAAACCCATTTTTGCAATAAGAAACTAATTGAAAGCGATGTTTCTCGATCCATTTTTCTCGCTTACAACGTTTTTTCTGAGAGACCTTTCATAAACCACCTCTTTCAGCTAGCTAACCTCGCTCCGCTCTCGCTCATCTCAGCTTCGAGTAAACCTCACCTTTACTGAACAAATATAAATCAATCGCGTGTCGTGTATCAGTTACATGCGCTAATAAAAAGGGAAAAAACCTTCCTAGATACACATTTACTTGAAGCGGCTTTGTGAGCGCACCCAGCACGTAGGTAGTGCGTACAGTACTTGTAGCTTATTTGTTTAGAATATGCTTAAGTTTAAATAGATAAATCATTGCTATGTTCTGCATGAACTGTCTGTACTAATATTATAAAGCTGAAGAATTTGTTTGTTTGAACGTGCTTATCTCATAAACTGCTACTCAGATTTGAAAAATTATTTCGTTATGTAGCCGATCATCGAAGGAGATAATAGGCTATTTATTTGCTATTACGCTTACGACCAATGGGAGCGGAACACTACTAGTTTTATTTCAACTGGAAATGGAAAGCGTGGTCAGATTTTCGAACATCATTCCAATCTACTTATAAAGTGTCTTTTAAGAATCTTAATTAACATTTAAAAAGCCACAAATGTAAACTACCGCAATAGTGTTGCCGATTCCACGGTAACTTTATTTCTGTAAACATATCAAACACACTCGCGATGTAACCCCCGGGCGCTGTCGATTACTGAACCATTAACCTTCTAGCACCACTCGACAAACAGACAAAACAAGGACACGACCCAAATTATACCTTATCAAGTCCACATAGATTGTATTATTCTTTGTTGCCAAATAGTTGGAGATTGAATGGTAAATAAATTGATTTTGAATTCTATCATTGTGAGATAGGACCGAATTTTGTATGCTGACTGTCGTAAAGATGTTTAGCTTTTTGCCAACTTTAATATTGGATTGCCAAACTTATTTTTAGTCTTAAAGCTTAGTCGTAAGGTTGAAATCGCATTGGTAAATGCCGGAAGACGTAAGGATCTCTAGTGGTGATTCGAATTGAGTATTTTTTTTCTCGAAATAAAAAGGTTTCAATAACCGGCCAGTGCTTCAAGAGGTTTGTTGAAAAAGATCTCATTATTGAGTTATTCTATACTTTTCGAGAGCTCTTCTCGGTAAATAATACGAAGTTGGACCGTCCCGAGAGTATGAAGTTATTATACGAGTACATTCGAGTAGATTATTAAATGTATGAAAACACATTCTTTACGAATAGGTCATTGATCGTTATAACTACTTCATAGGTTAATATCAAGTTTGATCTTAGTGATTGCACAATTTAGGTTCAAAGTTCGATGTTACTTAGGATAATTTTATAAAAAGTGACACTTAGCTTATAATAACAACAGACTTTTTTAATAAGAATTCTACCTCTACAAACATACCATCACGCCGGTAATTCCCGAAAGGGTTAGGCAGAGATGTACTAAAGTACACCCACAGTTCGCCGGTATGTTCTAAGTCCCATGTAATAGGGGGCGCAAATCTTAATCCTAACTCCGAGCTGCTACTAAGAAATTCCAAATAGAAATACCCAATAAATAACACTAAGCTCAACCTGGAAATCAAACACAGGACTCTATGCTCATCAGTCGCGCTTGCAACCATGAGGCCAATGGGGCAGATAACAGTTGCATTCTATCTCTACCAATGTTTTAAAAATCCGTTAAATATTCAACCAAC
Organism: Caradrina clavipalpis; assembly: GCA_932526535.1. Taxonomy (NCBI): domain Eukaryota; kingdom Metazoa; phylum Arthropoda; class Insecta; order Lepidoptera; family Noctuidae; genus Caradrina; species Caradrina clavipalpis. The sequence goes on from OW052111.1 coordinate 12,815,382, forward strand.
CATAATTATGTTCAACCAAGATACAATATTCATCCCACAAAGACTAAAATCGTTTCACTAAACCCCATCTCTACCCAGTATTTAAAAAATCTTTACAAAAATAAACTCCAACTAAACATTTTCCTTCCTAAACGAATAAAACACAAAATGTTAGCATCAAAAGCAACCCTTTTGCCCGCAAACAAATTGCGCTCTCATTATCCCATCTTATACAATGAAAACTCAGGTTTCATCCCACGCTGACCGAAGTGGACGAGAGACGGATATACACGCCCGCCGCAAGAGCGAAAAAGACAGGTATATGTTTCAAGCACCACTTCAAATATAAATGGTATCGGATTGGCGAGGAAAGAGATGCGAATAGAGAGTTTGTGTGTGTGTGAGAGGGAGGCGCGTAGCGGGCTATGCGCTTGAGTGGATAGTGCTTGTATTGGTATCTAAAGATGTTCTGAAGAGGTTCATATTAGTTGGAGTTACTTGATAGAGGTTGGTTAGTTTAAACGGTAAATAAATGTATTGGATTAAATAAATTGCTGTTAGGCGGTTGTAGCTTTCGAATTATCTTATAAAGTTAATAGGCGCGACGGTACGTTGGTCATGAAGGATGTCTATGCCTCGATTACTCACACATATGACTAGTGTTTAAAAAATAATTCGATAGACACATTTTAGAATAGTATTTGTTAAAGAATTGTCTAGGACAGTGATATTATAAGGGTTGCGATTACATGGTTTGATTTTCGTAAATATACTTTGAGACTAGAAAATGCGTTAAAGTGTATTTATTATTAATTAATTGTCTTTGCTCTCAAGAATCATTTACCAACACCAAATGAAGCGATAAATCAGAATCACTCATGTAGGTACTTGGTCGTACACTATTGCAATGTTATGATAATGTATTTCCTTTAATTTAATTATATTTTTGTTACTAAGATGTAAACGCATTTAGTTGGAGTTTTAACAGTTTATAAAATAACAGGTACTTTGAGTGTACTATTCAAAACTGATAAAATTTAAAAGAATATTGCAATTTTAATTTACATCAAATGATTTCATATATTTAAATGAAAACCATTCGAAGATTTACAAACGATAGTGCAATTAATAAAAAGTGTACCGACTAAACACAGAACCACTAAAAAGTTCACACAATAATATTACTTAAGCACCCTAATTACTAGTCCCCATCATTATCCCGACTAAACAATATTATTATAAATTACCCTAAAATCAGTTGTCAGTCCATGTGTCCCTCTGCATATCGAGTTACGTCACCGTAATGACGACAGCGCCAACATTTGTCATGAAACCCAATATCTGAACAAACGTTGGACAATTTGTGGATTCAGTTACTTAGTGGTCAGATTTAGTAATTATAAGAAAAAAATGTGGCGACGGTTTTGGTTACTCGAAGTTTTTCTATGTTAAAACGTACCTAGCGATGCAAAACAAACCTTATTAGTAGGCAGATAAAAGCAGTTAGATAACGGACCGTTCTAATTAATGTTCTAATTTTTTGAGCAAATGCCTTTTCTCGCATTAAGCAAGCATGCTACACATTTATGTGCCTATGCGGTATCATGCAACACCACTGTAAGGTTTGAATTTTTTATCAAAAGGGAACATAACACAATTTTATAATTTTAAGAAGTAACCTTGCTTGAACACATGAGGCACCTTCATATGTATTATTATTTACATGATAAAAGGCAGCCCGACCCGAAATGCACGGATTAACAAAGAAATTAAGTCATAATTTTACAGTAACGCTAAAAAGATCATTTTCGTAGCACCGTAGACACCCTCGTAGCGGCGTAGACGATGGCGTAGACCCGGACGTAGACCCTTTTTTTATTGCTTTTTGAAGCATTTATCAAAATGATACTATCTTCGGTGATAAGAAAAATAGTTAATATAAGGAGCATTTTTGGTTTTGACGGTAAACTGTGTGCTGCATAAGTAATAATAATGCAGGGCAATGGCCTCTTCTCATACAGAGAAGGCACAAGCATTGATCACCACGCTTGCTGAAGGCGGATTGGCGATTTAGACTTTTTATAAGTCTATGTTACCACACGATCTTTTATATAAAAGATTTATTTAATTATGGTTTTGATGGGAAACTGAACAAGTTAACTGTCTCCTTTGTTTTTTGAGACAAGGATTCAATGAAATCCATTTTTTGTCTAACACGAAAAATCTTATAAAACGTACCAATACCGATAGAAAACGATCCGATTACTCGGTAACAATGATTCGATTGAAGCGATAAGTGTAATCGAGTGGAAAAGCACCATTGTGTGTTATAACGTGGGGAGCAATATTTTGTGTGCATACGATATTATAACATTTTCTTCTGATCATTGCGTTATTTTTTTATTAGATTAAAATGATACGTACTATCATTTTTTTTGCAATATTTGGATGGGAAACCATCCGAAGACGGCGCACCTTATGTTAATTGGTCACCTCTGCCTATAGACATCTGCAATACCAGAAGCCTTGCAAATGCGTTGCCATCCCAGAGGCAAAGTTGAAATGTATCTATATCCATACCCTTCAAGCCGGAACACAGCAACGCTGCTTTGCGATAGAAATAGGTATGGTGGCAGTACGTCCCCGGACGAGCTCTTCACAAAGAGCTCTTCTACTACTAAAATGACAACATCACACTTAACTTCATTTTAAAGGCCATTACATAATTAATTGTAATAATACTTAATTACTTATAGTAATGTATGAAATTCACAGTAGCATCTTGGATTTGCGCCCAGTTAATGGTAATAGGCTCGCCCCTTATTTCATTGGACCTAAACATACCGGTGAAGTGTGGGTGTACATTGGTACAACTCTGCCTAAGCTCTCGGGGAATAAAGGCGTGATGGTATGTATATATTATTATTAATGTTACAGGAAAAACACTGAATGTTCCAATTACAAAAATCTCTCTGCTTATTATTGCCTTGACACGCATGCGCACGTTTCAAATCTCAAATTTCACAAACACTAATCAATGTTCAAAAACTTAATATTTTGATAACTTGTACAAACACAATGAATACTCGAAAATGCTTCTAAGTGTTATGAAAATTAGAACTACAAATCTAGTCCAATATTTGTTAAGATTGCATGACGGACTAATGTTGTCCAAATGATTGGATTAAGAATTTAGTCAAACATTGCTAACAATAAAACCATTAGCGAGAAGGTCAATTGATTTTACAAACTTTGTATTTTACTAATTAGACAAGTGACGGTCTGGGATCAGAGCGAAGATTATGTAAGTCTCTTTGGTAACTAGATATTGCTGCGTTGGTAAAACTGTTTGTTTGTTAAGGTATTATTACCGGGAGATTTTTCCTGTAATGTAACAATCCAAGATTCAATTTTAAGAATTATGTTAGAAAGTCAGTCTGTAGGAATTGTCAATCAGTCAGTGTCCTCACTGACTGACAAGCTTGTGCCTGTCACGTAACAATCAAAGATTGTATTGACCCCACTGATGTTAAAATGAAAATTTTCAAAAAAGCAATACTTTTGTTTTTTCTTCAATCCTATTTTTTTTTTTTTATGGAGTGCTCAATCGATGTCAAAAGGCCACGGTATTGCCTCCTGCAAGAAGAACCACAAGTCATCCTGTACACAACAATACCAAATTGTAAACGGTAAAAAGAAATTGTAAGTATCTAAAAAGCAGTCGCGAACGAGCAACGAACGGAGCGAGCAAACTGATCGTGTTTGTGTGAGAGGCCTTTGCCCTGCACCCATACATACACATACTTTTATATTACCAATATTTTATTTGTATACATGTACAGTCGTCTCCACATATTAAAGTACATCATTCACAATGTACTTGAATACACAAAGAGTACACAATACACAGTGTATCGGCAATAAACCGCGCGCATACCGGCGACGCAATATCACACCAATGTATTGTTGGACTGGCTTGTGTTAAAGGAGGTAGCGGGGGCGGGCGAACTTAGCATTGCAGATAGTACCACCAGTAATATCCCGTTAACCGCGACCATTATTTTGGTTGTTTTTACAACTACCAAGTAAGTATAAGTATTTTAACATAATCCATAATAATACAACAAAAAAAATATATATACCATCACGTCTGTGTATTAACCGAAGGGTTAGTCAGAGATGTACTAATGTACACCCACAGTTCGTCGGTATGTTTTTAGGTCCCATGTAAAAGGGGGCGAGCTTGTTGCCATACAATTCTATGATAAATGATACGTTTAAATAACAATTATGTATCAATTGTAACGAACACCAATTACTCATTTAATTAAACACATTTCGACCGCTGAAGACGAATCGCGGCTTGCTATTGGTCAAAAGAGTGCCCTCCTGATCTTGGGCAGTAACTGAAGGCTACATAGAGAGCGGCGCGATAAATATAAAGTAATAATACACTGTGTCAGAGCTACGTGGCGCGCATTCCGACGCGGACCGCAATATCGTAGCAATGTATTGCTTTTTGTACCGAACAAGGCAGAGGCTGTAGCGGGATGGCAAACAATGTTCGGATTTAGAGTTTGCCATAAAAATAAATATTTTAGATAATAGTTTTAACAATTCAAAACTTAGTAATAAGTACCTAGTCTTGATTAACTTCTTGAACATGGTAATTAAAATTAAACTGCTAATGGCATTTGAGTCAGATAAAGCACATGGAATTAATGAGTGCCAAACCGAGACAGCAAAATGCAGCTTCCTGTTATTGATTTATTAAAGTTACATATTAGATAACCGCAACTTTAGCGAGATCGTACTAACTTACATAAATGTATTCGTTTACAGTGGACATTATAATTAGAAATACAATTATTTTATAGCACTTAAATTTGGTTTAACTTTGTACGATAGTATCACCCAATAATATGAATACAATCTTCAATCAAAATAAACATTATTTACGAAACGAGCTTTTCGTTTAAAAATCCATCCAGTTTACGCTCAACGAATAATTCTCCAATTGCAAATAAAAAGGACAGAAGTTTATATCTGACACAAGTCAGTCTGACAAAGTCTATAACCCCGCTACCGCCTGTCGCTCGCGCCGTAGTTTTATCGCAAGCATGTCGGTATGCGGGGCGCGAAGTGTTATGCCGACCCGGCCCTCGTACAATACTTATATCACTGTAATAAACATTACTCTCTTATATTGCACTCTCGCCACATTCACTTATTAAATATCTCTTTTGTTTTCTGTTTGGGGACTTCATTGAGGTGGACTATGACTAAGTACTTTGTATTATTTCATAGGATTTGATATTACTGTGATAGGTTTCCATACCAACTTCATCTGCAAGCAAGTTACTTTTATATGCAACAAACTCAGTTCCCTAAGTTCATTTACTTTATAAGATAAATTGTTATTGTGTTTAATAGTAGTAAAGCTCTTTGTGAAGGAGCTCGTCCGGGGATGTACTACCACTATACCTACTTCAGCCGCACAGCAGCGTTGCTGTGTTCCGGTTTGAAGGGTATGGGTGCAGGTGTAATTTCTGGCACATAACATATTTTAACTTTGTCACTGGGATAGCAACGCATTTGCAAACCTCTGTCATCTGCAATACCAGAGTTTTGCAGATACCAGAATATTGTAGATGTCTAAAGGCAGCGGTGACCACTTAACATTAGGTAGGCGATCGGCTTTTTTGCCATCCAAAGATGTAAAAAAAAACCATTATCACTACCAACCCAGTGACAGGAATTCTGCAGATACTAGATTTCTTTATAAAGCACATTCGCGCAGTCTAGAAAATTCTCTAAAACGAATGCTCACTTAGCATGAAAGACCTTTTCTTCATTACTCTAAACAAAACTTTACATGAAACACACACTAGAAAACGTGAATGCAAACTGTAAGCTTAACACATTAACTGCAAAAGCAAGTAAACTGTTCCACGTTAGTGCGAAGGGAGGGCGGCTAGTTGCATATTAAGTCATAATCCAGTGCTATTAATTTGGAAAGTGTAAGAAAAAAACATACGCCGTAAGTACCAGGCGACGACTTTAATAACCAACTGACGGTACTAGGGGTGTTCTCACTGCGATGTCACGATATATTTTATTGGCTTTTGGTTGCTGCATGTTGCTTATGCTAGCCTGGTAACAAAGGATCTTGTGCATCTAACTAGATATGTGATATTCATTTACATTTGTAATTTCTAAAAATATTTCAAATATTATTTTTTCATTCGACGCTGTAACCCTTGCCGTAAGAAATACATGATATAGCTATTATTTATACCAAAATAACAAATTCCTTGTAAACAAAATATTGAATTACCCAACATATGAGTATTATTTGGCCACCGCTTATTGGCTGGTCAGGAAGACAAGTCTACAAAATTTTAGGAACGCTATCAAACTACTCTCAGTCTCATTTATTCACCAACATTTTTGCATTCATTTTTGCTGAGATGAGATAGAGATAGATTTTGAACAATTTCAATTGGTAGAATTGGGCCTTTACTATCACACTTTACTATTCACGGTGGTGGTGAAAATCTCTCCAATACATAAGAGATTATTAACACCCAAAAACATCATCATTTATACCCAAAAAGTCAATAAGCTTCGCACCATTCACTATCACCCACAAACAACAAAACAACCGATCCTTACAGTCACCTTTACACCAAAAACGAAGCTGTAAATAATCCAATTGGAGTGACTTCCGTCCCGTAGTAGGGGCGCACTTTGATGTAGCAGCCAGCATCACAAGCAATGCGAATTATAAACATTTGTATAAAGAAAGCGTCAACGCTGTACAGCAATTACCACGTGTGTGTGAATAAAAAGTACTTTTTAACTGAAGTCGTGGCATTCAGGAGGTAGACTGAAACTCTTGGCACACTGGTGGGAGTGGGAGCGGTGGGAGCCCCGAATTTAATTATGTTATGAGGTATTAAGAGGATGTGGGATAAGCGAGTGAATATTTGGATGTCCCAGCGGTAAATGTGGCCACATACTGGGATCAAATAATAAAATTTGTAAACGTATTATAGATACAAAATGACGATCCGAATGAAGGGAACGACAGAGTGTTTTTCTAGAAGCTAAGTAAAGAGGCATAATCCGGTCTATTTTGTAAAAATATTTGTCGGTGAATTTAGATGAAGTTTATTTGAGGTGAGCTGCTAATCTCTAATCCCAGGTGGTAACAGCTCACATCAATCTCATTACACTTTAAACTGAGGATTTCTTTTACAAAATAGCGCCGAAGACAGTGAAGTGCCATCCTCACTCTGGGAAATCAGGCAATGGCGTACTAATCGTTATAATTAATGTATATTAGGTGTACCTTATATAAAGATGCTGTGAAGAAGTAGTACATACATAATGTAATTCCTACAGAATACTACTTTTTTTTTTAAATCGCTACCTCCTTTAACTTGCACCACACATCTTACCGCCTCATATTTAGTGACAAAAGTGCAAGCGAACGCGTCTACGAGTAATTACGTTTTGAGCGCGACTGTATCGAGTGACACCGAGACGTGACGCACTCGTGTGCGCCATTGTACTTCAGCGAGGACTAGTGACGGCTGAGGACTGGTATTCAGTGACGATTGGAATGAAAAGCTGACGAAAATTGAAATTGAGTTTGTAAGTCTGGTCTGAGGAAGAACTACCTACACAGCTTTTGAAACCTTGATTACTTCTTTGTTCGGATAAAGTAACGCCAAATCTAGCATTAGTTTAGTCTAAGCTATACTAATCATACTAATATAATAAAGGCGAAAGTTTGTGTGTGTGTTTGTCTCTTCTTCACGCTTAACCGGCTGTACGGATCTGGACGAAAGGAACTGAGATAGATTGTGATGTAGAATACCACATGGGCTATTTTTTATCCTGGAAAATGTACCTATGATAATATATTAAATTGACGCGGACGAAGTCGCGGGCAGAAGCTAGTATTACATAAAGAAAAGATTGTTTGTTTGTTTATACCGAAAAAGCTCCGAAACTAGTGGACCGAATTTAAGAATTTTTACACCTATAGATAGCTAAATTTTCAGGAAGTAACATAGGATATATATAACATCACGCTACGACACACGAGAGCGGAGCATTAACAAAAGTCGTAACTTAACGCGAGTGAAAATATCCACCAGTTCGCTACTTAATAATATTTTTACTATACGGTAAATTTTTCAAAACTGCCATTTAAAAGAAAACCAGTGGAACACAAAACTGCTCTGTTCCACGTACCACTGTTCTAACCCGTCGCTGCTACAATGCGTCGCGACTTTTTTACTTTTTCCAACCCCCCAGCGCGTCGGCAAGAGTGGCAACACTCACCGTTGTGCCTTAATTGGTACCACTGCGCTTTTATTTTGCTAAACTGTATTTTTTTACCCGTTTAAGTACAGTTTTAGTTATGGTTTTAATTTTTATGCGGAGTGATTTTAATCGTTAGAAAAATGTATAGCTAACTACTTATCTGTATGTAAGCCTACTAATATTATAAAGAAGAGAGATTTGTTTGTTTGTGCCAAATAAGCTCCGAAACTACTGAACCGATTTAAAATGTTTGCTATTAAGTTACGTCTTTGGTTACTGCTCCGCTCCCGTGAATCGTAGTGTCATGTTATTTAGCCTATATTACTCAGGAATAATGTAGCTGTCTATTGATGAAGAAATAGTTAAAATCAGTCTAGAAGTCTCGGAGCTTATATGGTACAAACAAACAAGAAGTTCTTGCCTTTTCTCTTACTAATATTATTAGTATAGACTAGCATAAGTTATTCCATATAACATTAGCTGTCTGCGAAGTGAAAGTCCCGTCAAAATCGGTCCAGCCATTTCAGAGATTAGCCGGAACAGACAGACAACAATTTAAAAAATGTTTTTTTGATGTAAGTGCCGTATTTACTTTCATATAAATATATTTAGTGTATAGCTGTTAATTTAAAATTACCAACAGACACTCTCGTAGAATTTTATTTATTTGTATTTATAGATATGTAAACGTAGCATCACCACTAACTCGGCTAGTGTAAGTGACACTTACAAACGCGGGTAAGGAAGCGCTTGCCTCCGGACAAGTAAGATTAGATTCTTGGCGACACTCTCCGCCAGTGACACGAGACAGCCCGAGGGCGAGCTGCTGACTAGTGCGCGGAAATTGTGAACGAGACGTAGAGCTTGGGATATGGAAACTGTCCTTTATTCGCAGTTAGGATTAGTAATGGTGGATGTACCATCAATAAATGTAGACACTTACTGCGCCCAAATAATAAAATATTACAAGTGTATCATCGATACGAAAAGACGATCTGAATATGCGCTAATTTTTCTTTTAAAAGTTAAGTAGGTGTCAGACAGGTTACATAAAATCTCCACCTTGTTTCACTATCGGTGAATAATTTTATGTAACTATGGATAACCATCTTATTGATAATTTTATGTTTAAGCCGTATGGAGTTGACACACTAGGGGATTGGGGTCCAAAAGCTCCAAGCACTCGGTGATATGTCAAAACTACATAGGTGAGTTTTTCCAATTCTTGGACAAAAGAACTAGTGCTGCTTATGGTGCCACTTTGTTAGTTTAGTTTAGAACTTGTATTATTTTGTATGTTTGTAGATCCTGTATAGGTAGATTATAATATCAATAGCATAGCACGCAGAACCGGCCGATGGAGCCCAAAAAGGTCTCGAATGGAGATCTCGCACCGACAAACACAGCGTAGGACGCCTAGATACGGAACGGCAAGATGGATCGTCGACATGATTAAGACCGCAGGAAAATGCAGGCCGTTTCCACCCGGTCCTTTTGGAAACCTTTGAAGACCCCTTTTTCCAGCAGTGTACGTTCTGCGGCTAATATGATGAAAGATTTGGTATTCCGACCGACAGGTGTAGTGTACAGGCCTTTTCGTGGCCGGAAACCCGGCTCCGCACGACCCACGGTGCCGAATTTGCATGTGGAGTACTTTTTTTTTTCATATTGTTTGAGTAGTATAGTATTTTATATAATTGTATTGTATTGTGATGCCTGATTTAAATAAATAAAGAACTCTTTCAATGTTTTAAATAGAGAGAACTTAACCAAATCGCACTGTCACAAATATGGACAAATCTGGAATAAAACATTATCCACTAACACATCAACAGTTCTACACAAAACACTTCCTCACCTGGCGATTCATCCGGCATGTCGGAGTAGTGGTGCGGCGCCGTGGACGTCTGGCTGGCGTACAGCAGGTTCAGTTCCCGCGCCTCGTTCTCCTCCTGCGCTTGCTGACGGCGCAGTGCCACCTGCACAGACGGACTGGGCTGTAGGAACTATGTAGTTACACATAGCACTATATCATTCAAGTTTCATAGTGGTTAAATATAAATGTGTGAAGGGTTTGTGTTAGGTTTGTGCATTGCAAATATTGCAATTGTGCAGTCTAGCTACAAAAATTAAGCTTGTTATGAAACTGTGTAAAAGTTGTGTGTAAAATCCTAAATTCGGAAAAATGTCAAGTATTTGGCTAAAACTGTGCAAGAAATGCACGGCACAAGAAAGTGCTCACGAAATACAGTTTAAGAGAATATGTAACATATGTAAATGCAAGTTAAATAACAACATACTGCATACTCCAAAGATAAAGATAAAGATACATTTATGGCCAATCGATGGTGAATCGAATAGCTTTCACATTATTACGAAAATTAAAAAGATATACATTTTTTTTTATCAACATGGTCCCTTTACTGCAGACCTACAGCTTTTTAATCCCTAACCAACAAAATGTATCTGTGCACCAAGAACCCAGCACATGTGCACAAGAAACTCACCTGTGCAGCCATAACCCTCTGCCGCTCGGCGATGAGTGTGCACTTGGCACAAACACAGTCGCGCCACCGACAGTACCGCTTGTGCCCCTTGAGCGCGGAGACCACGCCGTGGTTCCTGCAGCGCGCGCACTTCGGCGTCCGCTGGTGGGGCAAAGCAGACTGGTTATTATGTAGCAACTTCTTTTTACTATTGTGTTCGGGGGTAATGTGGTAGCTTGTGAGTAGGTCTTCGATTATCTGGGTGCGGGAGAGATTGGTGGGGTTAGATTAGGTGCTTGGGTTGAGAATTGTTTAAAAAATTATCGCAGATAGGGGTTAAAATAATATGTTGTATCGCTTTTCGTAATCACTGAACTAAAATTATGATAAAATGACGCATGATTTGAATAAACCATCGAAGAGGCTAGTGATTGGTATTATCACTGAAATCAATGACAATACCGCAACCTGCAATCACTAGATTCTTTGCCTCCGTATTTTTTAGAATTTTGCCGAAGTTCTAAATTATCTCTCGGTAACACAAAAACGGGCTACAAATCCTATTTCAGTCAATTCGGTCTAGCCGTATAAATCCACATATCCAATTTCTCAAACCTTCGCCTTTAAAAAGTCTTAGAATAGTAGAATAATGAGAATGTAGAAACTCGTCTGGCTACTAACCTAACATTAGTAGGTATTGCCAAGTAATTCAATAGTGGAAATCAAGCAGGTTATAATATTGAAGGTGTATCCGAGGTCGCTCCACGTATAGCATAGTTTTTTTTTGTAAATTAAATAAAGTAAATGTACAACATAATGTAATACGTTTTTCTAAAAGAGTATGTATGGAGTTTCTTGCCCATACGAAAGTACCTTTTGGAATGGGCAACTAGATTCAATAGTTTTTAATTATTTGACGTTCAAAAGTGCCTTTTAATGGTCAAATTGAAATAAATTATTTGACTTTGACTTTGACTTTATAATGTACAAATGTTTCCTATCCTCTAGCTCAGAACCAAGCAGCTGAACTTCAAAATTCATTCAAAATCCAATGAGACAGGTAACCTATAATTATCAATATTCCAAAACCCTATATTTTGGTCACACACACAAACAAACACATATCAGTAACAACAATAATCCTTTTATACTATTCATAATTCAATAAACATTACAAAAATATCACATTACAATTTGTAATAGTACCTACTTACAATTACATTAACATTATAACTTGTAATGATTACAAAAGAAGTGTTACATTACAGCGAGTCTTACTGTTAAGGGGAGATTCGGATACAATATTGTAATTTGCGTAATTACTTACAATTTGTTATAAAAGAATTGGATTACAGGAAGTGTTATGTGAAACTGATATTTTTATGTTTTTTGTTGATATGATGTGGCTCAAGATAATATTATTGGTCAATGGTATCTAAGTAGTGGCCATTAAAAGAATGAAATTCCAAATATCCCAAGTAACATGGGATAAGGGCAGGAAGATGATGATGACTTTGCCAGGGTTGCGGAATTTGATCGCATAGGACATTAGAAGGAACACGGATGAGTTTTAGTCAGTAAGAGTCTGACACTCCCTTCCCCTCCGCCCAGGGTGGTAAAAGTAATTTGAGGAATTCCCATAATTAAAAAAAAAATATCTTAATAATACCAGCCTATTACTGTCCCACTACAAAGCAAAGGCCTCTTCTCATACAGAGTAGGCACGAGCATGATCACCACGATTGCTCAAAGCGGATTGGCAATTTCAGACTCATATCAATTAAAAATCCAGGTTTCGAGGTCCGGTATCGAACCCATAACCTCACGTACGAGAAGCGTGCACCTTAATCATTGGGCCATCACAACGTTACTAATATTTCATGACCTTATTTATTGGGAAACTAATACCTTATAGTTCAAAAAAGGTTATATCATTGCATTAAATGCAACAGAAAAGCTTTAAAACCGCGACTTCCCGACCATTTAGTTAGCTATTGTCACTCGACTTGCCACTAGCTATAACTGTTTACTGATATCTTGAAGATCACACTCGACTGCCGTGCTGCCTTTGAGCGTCGCCGCCGTGTTTGAACAGGGCTTCACTCGCCCGCGGGAACGTATGTTGGTATAGGGGTTGAAGCTAACTGGGATCGTATTTACAAAACGCTCTTTTATTTCTAAAAGAAACAACGCTTATAATATCATACAGGTGTATTGTATTGATTTATTTATTATTCTAAAATATCGAGTCAAGAAAATGAAGTAATGTTTTTGAAAAAAATTGCTCCTAAAGTGGTTCTTATTGCACTACTATAATTACTCCGCATCCCTAGTATATTATGGAACAGTTATTATTTAAACTCAACTAAAAGTTTTAAATGTTTACAAATGCCTAACAATTTTGTGAATACATATAGGTACCAATGCCACCCACCTATACTATCCTAGAACCTAGTTCCTATACTATATTATTTAATAATAATAAATAAAATAATTAATAAAAAATGATACATAAACGTAATATTTTATTCCCAATTGTTAAAAAAATACGTTAAATTATGTATGTTCTTTAATTTAAAATGCCTATCCAGTTGGTGGCACCTATTACTTTTCACCTCTTCGGTTTTATTAGCCACAACTTAGCTCTCTGATATCATAACGAGCACAGCAAGCATAGACTAAACTACATGTCACAGGACACTGAATACTTTGACTTAAACCTTAGGGCTCTTATTTTAACAAAGGTCCCTTGCTGCAATATTCAGGGTTGATTGATCAAAAGTAAGTATCTAATTGTATAAATCTGTTCAATTCACTCACTCGGTAGCCTGGATGGAACTGTCGATGAAAAAGAATGTATTTTTAAATCTAGTCAAAGACACAGCAGTTAATATTTAATGCGGATAATGTGAAACCCACAAAATGACGATTAATATATAGCTCTGGGTAGAGTTCTACCAAAACGAACCAACCCAAAATGTCTCCCATTTTTTTTTTTAAGTAATTGTATTTTTAAAAGCTATAGGAAGCATAGGTGTTGGATGTGGGTAAACTGTTATTGCTGGATAGTAATATAACACATTTGGCATATAGAATTATTTAATTGTAATTCATTTATAAATTCAGATAAGGGTTGGCTCGTGTTGGCAGACCTGAGCTTAATTATATTTGTCCCTTTAGAAGATAGCTGTCTATTTTCTTTATAAACATCTAATTTGATAAGATTGTCATTGTATTAATTTTCACCATATTTTGTTTGAAACAAAAGACGATCATATTATAATATTTCAGTAGGTACATTACAATATCGTAGGTACTGAAACCCCGTCGCAAGTCTACCTTTTTAAACCACCGACGCAACGGCTTGAAACAGTGCGGAAAATATAAAAGGTCAACGTTTGCGACCCTTGATAAAACGCAAATTAATTTAACAAATTATATGCTAAACAAAAGTTAACAAAAGTGCATAAGTGTCTAATGAAAATGTTTATAGATGCAAAAATATCGAGATTTTCTTATTAGCAAAATTAAAATAGGCATAGAGGTACAAACCTATTGTTAGGTCCTAAGGTCATTAATGTAACAAATGTGCAAGTTCCTTCCATAATGTAATTCTAATCTCTATGTAAAATGATTTTAAAAAGCTCCTAAACTTTAATGATGCCCCTGTCTCTCAATCAATGAGATAATTAAATAAAAGTCCAAAAATTTTTTTTTATAGGAAAAAAAATACAAATAATTTACAAGTTTTCTTTTTCCGTTTTAAATTTCGTCATGGCCTTAAATAGTAATTTTGTAGCATAGAATAGAAGAAATTAGAGATTCCTATTATAAAAAAATTGTATTCAATTGGTTACAATTGCAACGATTTTACAAAAGAACTCTACTAACATAATATATTTTATTTATTTTATGAACTTATTACAGCAAACAAAACAACACAAAAAAAATGGAAAATCTAAGACAACCCACTGACCGGTCTTTTACCAGACGAGGAAAACTTTGACAAACACTGTATCTTTTCAGGAATACCTACCTACCTGTACTAAATGTTATATTGCTCAAATATAATATAATATCTACCTGATATCTTTCCGAAGCTCTGAGGAAGAAAGGCGGCAACGCAGCCAGCACCGGGTGCTGCACCAACTGGGATACATCGACACCGTTCGGAAGAGACATTTCCATCAAAATAACAATCCAGCAACAATAACAAAAACAACTAACAACCGACAAACTAACACCACAATAACATTTTGTTTCAATAACACTTTTTTAATAATCCAATTCTAAATTTAAAATAAGAATTGCAGTTAGAATTTGGAACGCGAACGTTACAGTTAAGGCAACGCACTCCGCCGAGTTGTTTCGAACACTGTTGATTCATTTTCAACCGAACAGTTGCTGCCGCGACGCGCGACAGAGACGGAACGAGAGCGAAACGACACACTGTATTCAAACGTATATCTCTGTCCCTCTCTGACTGTAGTGTTAACTGTATATGTTGTATCATCCGGTTATATAAAATGTTGTAAGATGAGAGGCTCGGCTCGTCCAATGGAGGAGCTTCTAGACCCCGCCTCTGGCTCGCGATTGGTTAGTAAATGCTGAAACTTAATTTATAAAGGTGACTTTTTTGAGAACCAGTTTTTTTTTATTGCGGACAAAGAGTGTATTGAATGAATCACAAAAAACACAATTATGTTTGTTATTCGCGTCGTGGATTCCGTTTCGTTTTTATTTCTTTATTGTTCTGAAGTTTGTTTTTTGTTTAATTGTTTAGTTATTGTGGTCTTAATGCGTGGAATATGCTCGGGTAGGAGATGATGGCGATAGTATTTGATGGTCATATGGCGGTGAGGCGACTGTGTGATGCGTTGTGGCATATTTGTATGGTTTCGTTTGGTTCCTGCGATATCTTGTCATCTAAATTATGTTCCACATGGAGAAATGCGTATTTGTTCCTCGTTTTAATGTTAATGGTTATTATTGTGAGCATTGTGTTCTTTTGTATGATATCCTGAATCATTTCTCTGCTTATAGATTATTTAAAGATCCTTTGGGAAAATATTTTGTTAGTGATTTTAAGCTCTGCGTTATTAAACTGTGTCAACTTTTAATTATTACTAATGTATACCTATATTTTTCTTTTTAATAGACATCTGTTAGGTACTAGACGACATGATGCTAAAGATAGTTAAACGAACATAATTTGTGCAGCGTTTAAAAAGTCAACTTTATGGACCTGATGGATTGGGACTTGATCTAATTCTCTTCCTCATTGATCAGACGAAATCCCAACAGAGTAGGTATTAAAGTGAAAGATTAAGAGAAGGCGTTCTTGCCAGAAATATTCTAGTGTCTATTTTGTAGCCATAGAGGTATTCAAAATAACTTAGTTTTCCATAAATACCTCAGTGAAGCTAAAGAATTAGAAATAAGCCAAGTCAAACTAGAAGAAAGGCTAAAAAGAAAAAAACTGATACAATTTATCTAGTTTGATTCTCTATTTGCCATCTTCCAACACCTTTCTTCTAAAACCTCATTATAATACCTAAATTTAAAAAAGTTTAATAAAATCAAACTTAACGGTAACCGTCGCCATCTTAATTCTAAATTCAAATATCGAACGTCAGAGCGGAAGGTGCGTTCAAATTGAAATATTTCAATTTACTTGTCGGTGGGAATTCGATTTAAATTACAATGAGAGGGCCTGAGTGTCGCGGGAGGGTGGGGGAGGGGGAGTGACGAGTAATTATCAATGTATAACTGAATATCTGCGCGTTTTGTGTTTAAAGCCGATCGGGAATTTTTGTAAAGGGTGTTTGTAGAATTCGTTTAGTTTTGTTAGCAAGGAAGTTGAAGTGTAAGGTGAGTGGGTAACGGGTGTTTCCTGTATTGGATATTCTTTTACGCCATCACATGTATATCTAGATAATATATCATTTTATAGAATTAGGATTACTTCTAAACAAATTACAAAATTTTAAATATTTTTTGAAATCGGAAAAGTTTCTGCCAAAAAGCTTCCTCAAAAATATTTCTCTTTATTGTCTGATAAGACAGTAAAGAGAAATATTTAGAGATTATTATTATTTATTTAGAGATAGATGCACGCAGATCTCTTCCCACCTGAAGTACTATTTTAGCTCTACCACACCTACACTCAAAAACAAAACAACTAACACAAAACAACCTAACCCACACAACAACCCACCCAACAACCCACACAATAATTCTTCAAATATTCACACACGAAAATAATTCCTGCAAATCGGAGCATCCTCTACACGTAACAGATACAGGTGTGGCTGAGCGCGGGCGACGCAGGGGGTGAGGCGCGGCGGCGCGGGGCGGGGGGGGGCGTGCGGGAGGGGGGGGGGCGCGGCAGAGGAACGAGGCGCAAATGAGAATTCCGCAGAGCAACGATCAATTCGCGAAATGTGAACATTTCGTAAACGTCTCAACTTGGCGTAGAGATGGGGTGGTGTCGATGTTTTTGGAAGATGATTTGAGTAAATTAATTTAGTTAAAGTAAAATGAACCAAAAATTATTGATTTAAGATTATTATAATAGATAGTTTAGTTACCCCCATAGACATGGATGGCGAATAGATAACTAAAGGAAGGCAGCTAAGTTGGTACAGCTACATCGGGGACAATGAAGTTGGATAAGGACGGATTTTTGGTGGCAGATGTAAACCTTAGATAAAAGCAAGAAGGTCTATACAAAAGGTAATTGGATTGTGGAGATTAGATAGGCAGTCGCTCCAAGAAAAACACTGATATTTAACTGCATCCGGATAGACTGGAAGCCGACCCCAACATAGTTGGGAAAAGGCTAAGCAGAGGATGATGGTTAAAAATGGTAATTGTAATACTGAAGAATGACAGCTCAGCTTACCTACTAACCTGTTTATATCATTCGTAAATATTACAAAGCAAACAAAACTCTAACAGCCCAAAATAAAGTTTATCGACAATCAAAATCCTACCTTCTCCCATCCCTACAGGAGCGTGGGAGCGCGCGAATATCTTCGCAAGCGTTAAAATGAAATGTTCGCAATTTGAATATCGTTCTGCTGCCGCCCCCCCCCCCTCCCGTGTGCCCCCTCCGCCTCACCCCCTGCGACGCCCGGAAGATATGATATAGTAGGTAACTAAGTAGTTTTATTTTAAATTGCTTTTCACTTTGTATGCGGTTTATTTTAGAGGTGTTTTCTTTTGAATGGGGTTGGTGGATGGTTTATTGTAGGTACCTACTTATAAAGGTAAGAGGTAAGTCTGAAAATAAGATGGCATAGAATAGGTGAAATCATGGAGCACCGGATGATAGTTATGGTGGTTAAGGATAAATAATTGAGCTTAGTAGATTTAAAAAAAAATACCGAAAATCATTAGTTTCTTATTTCTATCGTGGTAATGTCTGACGACCTCACAGAGAGAGTCAGTTTCTAAACTGCCTCAGGGGCCTCTGACATGGTTACCGATGTCAGTGATGTCCAAGATATACTTAGAAAGTACCTACACCAATCCCACAACCTCGTGCATGAGAGGCGAGCGCCTTAACCACTGGGCCACCACATTCAAAATCATCACAATTACTAAAAATCAAAGATAATTTTAAATAGATTGGTGCATTTTAGCAGAACAATCTCTAATTGGTATATAACCAGCCAAAAAGCTAGGCAGAGCGATAAGTTAGCTTCAATTAATGAAGTAGGTAATAAGTCGCGCCAAGGAATTAGAATAACCAACGCCATCTGAAGAAACTCATACCACTTCAAAACAAGCATTGAGAAGGACCTACCTGTTTCTTTATTAAGAACCAATAGTTCACAGAGAGGGAGAGGGACAAAATTGTATCAGTACGTATTCCACGATATAAAGGACAGTGAACAAGAACTGAGGAGATCCGCAGACGAACCAAAATTACCGACATAGCCCAGAGCATCAGCAAGTTGAAGTGGCAGTGGGCAGGGCACATGGCACGCAGGGCTGATGGCCGATGGGGCCGCAAAGTTCTCGAATGGAGACCACGCACCGGCAAGCGCAGCGTAGGACGTCCACCCACAAGGTGGACGGACGACCTGATTAAGACCGCAGGAAGACGCTGGATGCAGGCCGCTTCCAACCGGTCTTTTTGGAAATCTATGGGGGAGGCCTATGTCCAGCAGTGGACGTCCTGCGGCTGATATGATGATGATGATGAACAAGAACTACCAACTAAGTTAGTACAATCCGTGCCACGAAAGATGAGACTTGACCATCAACTTTATGATTTTGTAATAAATATTGTAAAGAATGTTTGTATGTTGTTTTAATTTCAATGTCATCAAAAAATCCCTGAATAGATATACAAATTATGGATAACTATTTCGTACACTTAGTACCTGCGCAAGCTCCCCATACTGACACTCGCCAAGTCTCATCTTTCGTGGCACGGTCTGTACTAGAACGAATCTAAGAAACACATTTAAAGTACCTACCTCTAACCTTTGACAAAGATGTTTGGATCCCTGTTCATCACGAGGTTTTCAAACCTCAAATCTTTATTGCATTCCATAATGTGAACATACGGGTGGTAGGACAATAAATAGAAACAATTATGGACCCTGTTGGGCACAGCAAAATAGTTTCTGCCAATATCACTGGATATGATAAAACCACAGATACCTAATAGCACTCTTTGTGTACCTTTATAACTGTTTGTATATCCTTGCTATACGAATATATCCCATAATGAATCAGCAGCTATAGTCTGGCTAGAATCTGGCTACAATTGCTCTCATACCTACCAGTATGAGCTCTAATGTGGCTTTTATATCCTACCAGCTACACCCTTAACACAATTGACCCTATCAATTGGGGCCATAAAAGTGCAGAATGCTATTTTTTCGGATTTTATTCGGTTCAATTCCCCGGTGTGGCGAGCGTATTTTCAAAATTCTATAAATCCAGATTCGTTTCTTTAAAAAAATAAAAGAATGTTTCCTTTGAGTAAAATTTGCAACCTTCAGTATTTAGAGTATTTTCCCTCCAGATACGCTTCGATAATTCCACCCTGTATATGCCACATCTTCCTACTTCCTCGCTCCACAATCTGTTCTCCCGGATATTATGTTGTGCAAGTAATTTAACGACACGAGAGCTCTCTGATATACTGTGTTGTGTGTTGTGCTCCTTTATCTTAGCCTCGTTTGAGGACGCCTCGCTCGAGGACGCCTCGCGCTGTGCCTGTTCGAGGACGAGGGCTCTGTGTGCCTTTTGTGTCGGCTAGAGTTATATTACCTTGGAATTGTATTGTGTGAATATTAATTAGGAGTTGTTCTTGTTATTTAATGTCGATGCCTGTGTCCTATTAGGTAATATTCTATGGCGTCAACTAACAAGGATTTGATGATCGCAATAACTTTTCAATTGGTTTTAAAATTGATCGAAAACTGAAGGCCAGTTCTACTTATTAAAAATGTTCAAATCTACTGGCAATTTTATCTCAGCTACAATCGATGTCAAAAAATTTAGTTCTATTAGAGAAGCATTTTTGATAGATTAATACTTAGATTTGATTGCGATCTTTCCAAATAGTTAGCAGAATTACCTGACTGGTAACACCACAAAATTTTAATGTGTTTGCGAAAGCCTTTAGTAAAAGAATTAGAAACAGTTCTTAACAAAACAGCTATGTATCTATTGTGTATAATTACAATTAACAACAAATATAAAGTTATACTTTTTAAGTACCTAAACGTAATTGTTACTATTGATATTAATTATTACATCTAGATTATTTACTCCCTGTTAATACATAGGAAGTAACTCATTAGTAGAAATAACACTGCTATTGTCCCGCCGTCCCTCCCCTTACAAACATAACTATCCCTAAAACAAACGAACGGCTAAAAGAAACCTATTTTTAGCGACATTCGCCTTAATGAAGTGGGCCCGCCCCCGCTTGGCTACATCGCGCCGACCAATGGCAGCGTTTGAAACTGTTGCCAGCCCCGCCATTGGTGGAAACTGTATCACTACTGTTGCAACGTACGGTGCGCGAATGGTGTTTGAAATAAGAACGAGTTTCTATCCAATGGATGGTTTTGCCTACTGGGTACAGAGTTATAAATGTGTATAGTATGATATCTATATTTTATATTCTATATCAGTAGCAGCTTGGAGCTATGATTTGTGCCCGGTTAATGGCAATAGGCTCGCCCCCTATTACCTACATGGGACCTAAACATGCTGGCATACTATGGGTGTACATTGTTACACCTCTGCCTAACGCTTCGGAGAATATCGGTATGATGGTATGTTCCTATCGGATCTATTGCACGAGTTCAGGTATAGATACAAGAATAGCTCGTGTCGTAGTATAATTAACACTTTCAGTGTCCACAAAGCATACACAATTAGCAAGCAGGTTGACTGCTGCGCTGCGTGTCACGGGTTCGATTCCCGCACGGAACAAATATTTCTATGGCCTACTGATAGTTGTAGTTGTTTCGGGTCTGGCTGTTTGTGATTGTAAACGCACCCACGATACAGGAGAAAGTCCTAGCGTTAGGAAAAGTTGTTATAACATCACTCTGAAGAACCATTTGTGACTAGGACAGGGAAATTATAAAATTGTGAGGTTTGGTCACAGAGGCTACTGTTCAATGATCAGCCTTACATACGTATAAGTGCAGTCACTCGGGGATCCTTACCTAATGTAACCCAGTTGAATTAGGTACGTAATACCGAACAAGAAAATATCGAGTTACCGTGCTCAATTCTCTCCTGGGCACCACGCCGGATTGTGTGTCATGTGTCATCTTCTTTATAGGCAGAGAGGCTTTTGTCGTAAAGTTTGTCAATAAAACATTGGTATTATTATTATTTCACACAGGAATGCTAAAAGAAAAGGTCACCGAGTTATAGCTATAGAAATTGGTCTAAATATCCATCTATTTATTTGAATGACTTATTATTTGGTACTGTTTTTTTTTTTTTCTTTTTTTGTGACCTACAATTTTTGCACGCAATTGACATATTATGTGTAGCTAAACATGTGGACATTGTATTTAAATAAGACTAACACCATTATACCATGTTTAAGGCAAATAAAGACTTATCTTATCTTATTAATTTCTTACTGTCCATTCCTTGAAATCTTAACAGAAATTGTCACAAATGGCACTTCAATCTAACTAAAGAAAGGAAAACATGAATGAACAAATACGCAGATGTACTGCCATATAGATAGCATTCACTTCATCACTAGATTGTGTGAAGCACTGCCGTTACGAAATTTAAACAAAAGAAGAAATTTCGTAGCATCTTGCTACGAAATCGTAGCACTGTCTACGAGGTGCTACGCCAAGATTTTACGTAATAATACATTGATAATATATGTAGGTGTCATTGTTTTATACTTCACCGTTCTATTGTGTTTTCGTCATATTGATAACAATATCAACTAGTATATAAACCAGCTGATTTACTTGAACATAATTGGGCAAAGTACCTTTTAAATATGATGCCTAAAAAGAGCGAAGCATTGAAGCGAGTAACGATATAAATATTTCTCAATCTATACTCAAAATGTCAGTTGTGCTAAAATGACGTAGGCTGCTTTGGGACTTCAGTCTTTAGACTAGAGACTGATCATGACCATAGTAATAGCCCATATAGTACCCACCTCTCATGCACGAAGTTTTGGTTTCGCGACAGGCACGGGCAAGTACCAATGTGACTTTTTCTAATTCATATGTACTTTCTAAGTTTATCTTGGACATCATTGACGTCGGTAACCATGTCAGAGGCCCTTGAGGCGGTTTTCGTTACTTTTACTTTACTGATTTTCGTCTTAGTTTTATTTTTTTGTAGCAACAAAATGAAGACTTTGCCTACTAAAAAATATGTTTCGAGCAAGCATGTGTCGACGTTGGTCCTGCGCTTGATCTCTCTACAATCATGTTGGATTACAGTCCCATCGGACTATGCGAGTTGGGAAAGACGGAGTACACCTGTGTTTGCGCATACACTTGTACACTACAATATCTCCTGCGTACTTGGCTAGAATCCACTATGACGGATATTCGGTCGGGAGAATATTATTATTGTACTGAAACTTTTCTAATTTTCATTTAATTGTCTAGTTGATTTCGTACCTTTCTTCTGGTTTACATACACATATCGTCACGCCGGTTTTCACCGAAGGGTTAGGCAGAGGTGTACCAATGTACACCCACAGTTTGGTATGTTTAAGTCCCATGTAATTGCTAGTAAGCAGTTTATAGAAAAACACAACAACACTTTTTGCTCGACTTGGGAACCGAACCCAAGACCGCGTAGCAGTCGTGCTTAGGACCACTAGGCTGACGCAGCTTCTATTTTACTCCTGTCTGAATTATTAGGAAGACCAAAACATACGTCGGTATACCTACATCATGGTAGTGATGGCTCAGTGGTTAAAGTGCCCACCTCTCACGCATGGAGTTGCGGGTTCCATACCGAGCAAGTACCTTTTCTTATAACTTTTAACTTTTTCAATTCATATGTATGTACTTCATAAAACCTCGTGTGGAAACCTAGACTAATTAATTATAAGTCAAATCAAAGGTCTGAAATCGCCAATCCACCTTGAGTAAACGTAGTGATCCATACTCGTGCTTTCTCTGTATGAAAACAGGCCTTTGCCCCGCAATGGGACAATAATGCGGGTATTATTAATACCTACAACACAAAATTTTCCCAGAACAGTCATATTTAAATATCGAACCCATTCATTTAATCGGAAGACATTTCTCGAACCGCCAACACGACTGATGCAGCGTTTATAAATCGCACACACACAGGCGCAGCGGCACGCACACACTCGCAGGCGGTGGTCAGCGCCACAAATGACGGCGCTGTGTCACCGACGCTGACGCGGCGGGTGCACAGGGGACAGAATAGAGAGGATGTGGTAGTCATATAGGTAGGTATCTAAGTAATTTTTTATGTATGCAAATATTGCAAAATCTTGATTTTAAAAGAGAAAGTATGCAGTTTCTTGCCTTGCATTCTTCTGCATATGAAACTACCTTTTGGAAGAGGCAACTAGATTCTATTTTGTAAAAAGTCGATAATGAGCCGAAAAGTAAATGCTTACATCATTGTGATAATTTTATGCTCTGCCCCAAAGCTGGCCTTTTAGTGGTGGAGATAGGTTCAAATTTCCCACTTTTTTGTATACAAAAAAAACCGCACCAAAACCGACTGCGACACCAAGTGCGAGTGAACTTATACACTGAGGGTCTATGCTACCAAGACTATCATAGTTAACCTTTTATGTTTATTTTTATAAAGGTTACGATTACGCTTATAAAGATACAGCCCTGTGAAAGACAGACAAACAAACTAGCATAGGCTGCCAATGTCACCCTTTGGGTACAAATAAGAAACAATAAAACCGACCACTTTCATCACAAATTCTCCCTACCCTATCCACACTATTCTTCCGTCCCCAACAAAAACGCGGCTCACTCAGCAACTGCCCATACGTACTCTTTTTCTACTATACTCGTACGTTCACTATACTCGTCCGTTTTACTAGCCTGTAAGTGAATTTGATGGAGGGCCTCCACTCCGAGGAGTGTTTGTTTTTTTCAACCCTTTCCCGCTTGCGTCAAGGAGTTCTTTTTGTGGCGGCGAAGTATGGTCGCGTGCCGGACAGAGTTCGAATCCAGTTAGAAGTTATTCTGTGGTGGCTTTTTGGGGTTATTTTACAAAGGTGTACCTACTTATTTAATGGGTTCATTTATGTATAAGTTAGTAATTGAGTTTGTATTTTTATCGAGTTATAGGTTGGTTCGTCTTTACCTATTTTCGTAAGTGTTGTGTAGCATGGAAATGTATCATATAAAGACAATAATTATTATTTTGTATGTTTTTTATTTGTAAAAGTTAAACTTTAAAACTATTGCTCCGGTAACAAAAGTTCTTTCACTAAAAAAAATTACACTATTGCCGAGTGCCACAGTCTATACCATCACGCCTGTTTTCCCCAAGGGTTAGGCAGAGGTGTGCTTAAGTACACCTACAGTTCGCCGGTATGACTAGGGCCCATGTAATAGGGGGCGAGCCTATTGCAATTAACCGGGCACAAATCCAAATTTCGAGCTGACACCTAGAATTTCATAGAAACCCAATTGCAGTTTGCTTGACCTGGGAATTGAACCCAAGACCACCAGTGTAGCAGTCGCGCTTAGCACCACTAGGCTAACGAGGCACTCAGCCATAGTCTATGTTTTAAGGTACCTATACCATAAAGCATAGCCTGTAACAAGTATACCTTCACGCGGTCAAGCATACTTGATTTTAACACGGACGAAGTCGCGGGCTTTAGCACTAGCTACAGCTGACAGTCAATCCTCATTATTCAAAACTATTTGAATAATGAAGATTGACTATCAGCTGTTCTAATTGTCGCCAATAGTTACAATGCAATCGACCGTTAACAATATAAATAGGTAGGTACTTAGTTAACTCCAAATCTAAAAACAAATGCAATTACATTGTGTAATTTTGAAAAATACTCTTTTTGGAAAAATGTTAAAACGATTTCAACTTTAATCGAAATCAACCAAAATCATAATTTTAAGTTCGCCCATGTTTGGAAGTTGTGTGGTAAGTAACAACGGAATGATTTTAAGTCTAGCAGCGACATCTGTTAATGAATAGCGATATCACTTAAGTGACTATTCTTTTAAGGAGGTAATGTTTTTGCTATTCGCCGCTAGATGGCACGTAAAAATGAAGGAAGAAATATAGAAAATGTTCATTACTTAAGATTTAGGTTAAATGCTACACTCATAGATGTCACTTAAAAATACCGAATCACTTCCTCTAAGAGAAACGCACCGTGACAATGGCAGTGGCTTATCTTGTTATTCATGTATTTATTAGTTATATTTATATATAAGTTAACTTTGAAAATGTCTCAATGTTTCGTATTATAGATTGACAGCATTTCTATAATATGTATTTATATAAACCAACAGGTAAGGGCAGAATATATTGGGATCATATTTTAGTGTACAGTCAACAAAAGAGATAAGTAACCATGCCGTCACATACAATAGAATTTTTTGAGACGCTGAAGGATGGTTTCAGTTAAAATTTGATGTAATGATAAGAAAACAAACAGTTCATTAATTAAAGTTAAATTAAATTCGCAGACATCAATCAGTTTGGACGGAAATTTCAACTGTATCTGACACCCTGGTTACTTATCTCTTTTGTTGACCGTACATACTTATTACATTTTGTAAAAAAAAAATGTTTAATAGGTTATTATGTACTTACTTGTTAATAACTAAGTTAATGATTGATTTGCATAGGCGTATGTAGGGGGTTGGGGTGGGCCGTGACCGATGTAGACTTTTGGAGGCAAACAATGAAACTCCTTAATAACAAATTATAAGTAGGTACTTACATATTGTGTTTTGTTTATTGTGCTGAAGATCAGTAGTGCTATTTTAAAAAGTGAATTGCGAAATCACTTCTGAATCCACGAGATTTTAGTTTCGTATTCTTACAATGAGCGAGTTCGATACTCTAGCGTGATGACGAAAATGAGAAGTATTATACCGAGTGAGTATTATGAGGTTTTTCATTAGGATTTGATATTCTGCGAAGCAAGTGACTTGCGAGATGACTTTCGAAGTGATTTGCCTATTTCAGAATAGCATAGCAGATCAGATGAGCAGGGCACATAGCTCGTCGAGCGGCCGTAAGACTCGTAAGGTTCTCGAGTTGCGACCAAAGAGTATAGTTACCAATGGTGGCGACCACGCATCGTAAAGTGCAGTGTAGAAAAGCCGACGACCTAATAAAGCTCTGGACCAGGAAATCGCTTTGAATCAATAATCTAATCAGACTTCGAAGATACCCCATAGAACTCGTCATCAACGAACTGTAGTGCGATTCTCTAAAATGCAAACACGAAAACGAGTCTCACTAAAGTGAACGCGCTTACTTCGATAACGAACCAACTTGTCATTTCAAATGTCAATTGTTCTTGTTTAGTATTCGTTCGCCGTAGTGACGTCACCGGCGTGATCGTGTTTAACAGAATACCATTTTGTAATCTCACTGCGGATTCAGCTTTCGAATTACGAAGTGAGGCTTAGAGAATCACACTGCAGTTTATATAAGCGAATCGTGTACAAGTTGAAACACATTAGCTAATAAATAATAAAATAAAAAATAATAAATAATGTCGTTAAACCAACATGTTTTTTTTTTAAGGAGCGGAAGGAAGTGTTAGCCTATTACTGGCTAAATCTCATCCATGTTCCTCCTAAAGCCCTTTGCGTTCCAGGGCCGCGGAAACTATTTCGAACAAATTCCGTAACGCTGGCAGGCACTGGCCCTGGCGAGCCCCGTCATACTGACATCTCCTTGAGACGTGGAACACAATGCGCCGTCAACCCAGGCCCGGTTCCGTCGACCAAAGGCCACTTGCGGTGGCCGAGAATCGCTCTGCGACTCCCGACGCCCGGGGCGTTTTCTTCTGTTGCAGCGACTAGGGCGTGAGGTTTTCCTCTCCATCTCGCAGCACGCCACCTCCTTCGCTAGCATTACTGCTTTGCAGAAGGAAAATCAATATACTTAGCGAATATACATACATAAACTCACGCCTTTTTCCCATTATTCGACATCAGCTCTCATATTTTATTGAAACAATCAATAAGTACTCACAAAACAATGCAGTTTTACATAAAGATCATCAACAATTCGTACTAACGGTGGGTAAAATATTAGCTCATAAAACATCTAAACGTCCCAAACCTAAATATTTTTGCAAACAAGGTGCGATTGCGGGCAAACACGCGGGGTTTACAAACACAGCGCAGCCACATCCTCCGGCCGCGGCAACTCTCATTACGCCTCGCATCATGCATTAGAAACATTTACAACGAGCCGACAAAAGTGAGTCTTTTTATCTCCATAGTCACATTTCTTTGCTTCAAACAAGTTGATTTTATTTCAAGCATAGGTGCTATGTGTTATTAAATCACTTTTTAAATTCATAATTTAAGTGAATAACTTCAGTGCATTACTAAATATTTAAGTAGTTAGCTACGCCCTCCGCGACAAATAATGGTCACGTTCTGTTTCGTCAATTGCATTAGAACCTAATACGTACGGTGAGGGCTCATCTCCACGACTTATTTCTTTGAACTTCACAGGGTTCCCTAAATGTACTCAGATAACTGAGGGTGTACATTAGTACACGTTAGCGTAACCCTTCGGGTCATACAGGCGCATATGTGCAATATGTTCTAGTAGATAGAGTATAGTTATGCATGGACCTTTGTACTTTTTTGTTGCTTCTATTATAAATAAATAAATAAGCTATAAGAATGTTCATGCTAGTCGGCAGGTAATCATGACGTTATTTATTAATGAGTGCTGCTATGCCCGCGGCTTCGCTCGCGTCATCACGTGGATCTAAGTGTTACGGAAGTTGGTCCAAATCGTGAACTATAGAAGAAAATAGATATACCTAATACAACATAGCCCATCGCCCAATGCAAATAGCGTGTATTTGTTGTACTTATAGACTGATCAGATTTGAGCAGAATCTATCCGGTAGTAGAGGAAATATTAGCGTAGATTTCTTAATATGTAGGTATAGATACGTAGGTAAATGCACAAGAATGAAAGAGTTTGCGATGTCAGGGCAACAGTTGCACCCGACAAAGACAACGCTATATTTCAGCCAAAATGATCCCAAAGATGTGATGTGTCGAGCCCAACCACCGCCACATACCCGTTACAATACCAGAGCATTATTGCATTGGTTTGTAAAACAATGGAAACTGTATACAAAGCACGTGCCTAAACAGTATAATTTATTACAGATTTCATAATCAGAAATGACGCGGCTATATCTCAACGTGCTGTTTTTAACGTATCTCGGCGTTCAAACTCATGCCATGATGATGAGAAACGAGGCGCTGCTATCCAAGATGGTGTCTGACTTCCAGAAAGATAACATGATGGCTGCGCAACAACAGCACCAGCAACAACAGCAGCAGCAACAACAACAGCAGCATCAACAACAACAGCAGCAGCAGCAGCAGCAGCAACCATCACACCAACGGCCTCAGAATGTTCTATCAATGATGCAGAACGTACTGTGTAAGAACTTCCCCACCGTGCCGTGCTCCATGATCGTAGAGGACGAGACGCTCAAGAACCTCATGCAGCGCTCCATACAGCAGCTCAAGTACAAAAAACTCTCCATGGAGAAGACTACGCAGACGCCTGCAGGGTACCACTTGACGTTATTCCCCACAATAAACAGCGAAGACCTCACAAATTTTCTACAAGTCAGCGATACAGGGTACTTCATTAAAAAGCAAGACAAATCACATAAAAGGCATAAAAAGAGAACAACTAAGCTGAACACAGAGGACGACAGAGAGCGAGAACCGAAGAAGAGGAAGTCCAACATAGATAGCAAGCGGACCACGCTGTACAACGGACGCAAGAAGATCAAGAAGTTTTACCCTCACAAAATAAAGTACAAAGACAAGGTGAAGGTAAGGCAAGACTTCGGGGACTACTCGGACGAGAAGCTGTCCATGTCGGTGGAGATCCCGGACATGCACGCGGGGGGGATGGACATAAACAGGAACAGAGACCTGATGAACTTCAAAGCAGACACAGACGACACAGACGACTCGCCCATGTGGCGGATAGACTACCTGAAGCACGGTGAGCCGGGGCTCAACGTGTTCGGCAATGAACCGGACCGGTTGAAGGGAAAGCTAGTGAAGACCGGCCCCAACGTTATCCTTCCCGAGGCCATGGCAGAGCCGAGGCAGGACGTGATGCATCCCGATGTGTACATCAAGAAGAACTACATGAGGAAAAATGGTGGTCTATCCCTCGACTAGGTATTGTATTGTATGTTAGGATATTTTTGAATAAAATTTCGAAAAACATTGTATAGAAAGATGTGCTCACTGCGGACAGTCGCTTTGCGTTTGTTACGCGAGCGCAAGCGCAGCTACAATGTTTGTCATGTTCTGACGTAACTACACCAAAATGTTCGTTTCGTGAATATTCTTAAAGTAACATTTGCAAAACCAATGTTCGCGGTGAGTAGTCTTTTATGTGTTTTACAATTCTCACCAATATTTTCATAACATGGTAACTTGGTAAGTACTTATACTGTAATATTGCCAAGTCCCATTGCTTTAAAACTGTTGTTATTGCTTGTATTTGGTAAAACCAAACTGAGTGAATGTTTCTAAACAATTATGTGGTTTGTACTGAACTGTGAAGCTGTGTGTGGCTTCACGCTACAATTATACGTTAATCCGAATGTTGTTGATTGATTTGCAATTTGAACTCGCTTTACTGTATTACATAAGTACAAGATATGAGGTGGATTCCGCTTGTATGACAACATCAATAGCATATCTATGTATTATGGGTGGGTACCTACATTAGATGTTCTGTTTATTACCTTGGAGATAACTCGTACTACGACGATGCCGATAACTTATTTATTGACGTATTAAAAATGGGGAACTACTTTTCACAGAGTAGCTATAATATTATTAGATAATTGATTAGGTAAGCGGAGGCACTTCCTTAAAAGTTTAACGGGTATAAGTGCTTCTAGATAGTATTATCTTAGGCTTAAAGACCGAAGTAGGTGCAGGTACACTTTATTCATATTGTACTTAATTATTGATGTAGTGATACTGCTACGTGCTATGAAAAGAACGGACATGAAATCAGCAAGCAGGAGAGAATCTTAGTAAATTGTAAAACCAACCCATAAGTAAGCTTTCATCGATGAGTATTATTCTCTTTTATTGTTATTAGGTTGAATATTCCTGTTGCGAGCAATAAGCAAGCAAGCATGCAACAATGTTACCTTTTCTTACCGAAATATGAAGCGCCTGTCAATATTATTTAGCAATAAATTCTATATTGAATTGCTCAATACTTTACTGTAGGAGTCGAAATACTATTAAGTATTATTGTGCGATTATTATGGCATTTCGCGATAATTTATTACCCGGAGAAGAGATACTGCTATAATAATCTGCTAAAAATAATCATTAAGCGATTCCTTGCTATCTTTATAATACATACGCACGTTGTAATCTAAAACATTGCTTATCTCCAGCGATTAGAGTCCAACTCTTCTGTTATGAATTGAAATAAGCATGCGTTGAGAGAAAACATCATTATCGTGCAGTTTATATCTTAACAGTCGTACAGAGTAGACGTCAACGATGTCACGACCTGTTTTATCAACTCATGTGTTAGATACATCTACTGGCACGCCAGCCGCCGGATTATTTGTAGAATTGTACAAGAAAAAGGACAATTCCTGGACATTATGGCACAGCACCACGACGACTCCTGATGGAAGAATACAGTTTCCATTTTCAAATGATTCCATGGCGGCGGGGACTTACAAATTATTGTTCAAAGTTGGTGATTATTACAAAATGATTGCTAAGGAAACAATATATCCGTTTGTCGAGGTATGTACCTATTGTTTAATGAATTAGTGCAATTCCTTAAGTCCCTGCAAATAGTGTAGTTTAAAAAAAGTTTAATGTTTGCCAAGATATTATGGAATATTTATAAAACTACCGCCTTTTTGTTGATAGTAAAAATCTCTATAGATACAAGACTTCGCTGATCATTTATAGGTCTGTAATGCTATTGCAGCAAGTACCTACATATTTATCTAAATCAATATGTATAACCGATAGGTAGGTAACATTTTAATAGCTTAGGAAGACAATAATTGTTTTGACATAATTCAAATGAAGATTCAACTTTTCACTTCAGCCAATTCTAGTACCTAGTTGAACGAGAGCGTAACAAACAAATGAATGTCTGTGTTAGGTACTTTGCGTTCAGCTTCATCAAGCATGGCATAAATGAAACAACATCGGGACCAACTACTACAAAATGTAGTTACTTACTAAGTATGTAGTTTGACTGTTAGTTATCTGAACCTTCTAATACCTACTCATACAAGTCAGTCAACGCTTTTAGAACAAAATATGATAAGGTTATCTGTTAATTAAATAATTCGCTGTAACTAATTGTTTACTCAGTGCTTCTGTTTCCTCTCGACTGAGGGTCAGAGTGCATTGACCTAACCTAAGAATAGTTTTATTGCAGCGATATCTCGCGTTGTTACCGGACACGTCGTATGTTTTTAATGCTGAGCAGATATCTAATTCTGGGGTAATTGAATCACTGTGGGATAAAAATATTATTGTTCGCGGGCTACTATGTATTAAATG
This sequence comes from Caradrina clavipalpis, assembly GCA_932526535.1. Classification (NCBI taxonomy): domain Eukaryota; kingdom Metazoa; phylum Arthropoda; class Insecta; order Lepidoptera; family Noctuidae; genus Caradrina; species Caradrina clavipalpis. The sequence continues at coordinate 12,847,507 of OW052111.1, forward strand.
ATGTAACGCCATCTATCGCAACCTGCGTTGATGTTAGTTCGTCCATTAGATGCTAGATGGCGTTGTTTTAAATTTGACTAGATTATCAACTCTTTTTTTCAGATAACCTTCAACACCAAAGACGGTCAGCACTACCACATACCATTGCTGCTCAGCCCCTACGGCTATACTACTTACAGAGGCAGTTAACATTTAGTTAAGTTAGTTCCAACCAATAGATAATAAATAAACATTACTATTAATTTCTGTCTTTTTTACTCGACTGCGGTGGAGCCCAAAAGGAGGAAAATGATTTTGGTTGGTATGAAGTGCTTATGTATGTAATTACCTACTTTCTACTTTGCAACCTATACATTATTTCATGTAGATCATAAAACATTGACATAAATAAACCATTAGGAAAATTGAATATCCAATCAAACAACAATAGAAACGAATTTACGACTTCATGGTAACGACTATAGCAATAGCTCCAGTAAGTACTAAGCAGAATGCTTAGTATTTATTGGAGCTAGTTACGTACGTTAGAACTTGACAAGTTACAACTAACAACGGTAGCCAAGAACCTAGGGCAATCGAGGTCAGAGACCCACACCACATAGGAAAGTTTGGAAGTAGAAAACTAGAAAGTGAAGGCTTTTGACAAGCTTTGGGACACGAAATAAAATTATTAAAAAAAGAACCTAAATACAGTCGTGCTGGCCCAGTGATTAAGGCATTTCATATGTACCTACTTTCTAAGTTTATCTTGACATCATTGACGTTGGTGAAAGAGAACATGGTAAGGAAAACCTGGAGTTATATATAATTAGTAAATTATAAGTCTGAAATAGCCAATCCGCCTCGAGCAAGCGTGGTGATCAATGCTTGTGCCTTCTCTGTATGAGAAGAGGCCCTTGCTCTGCAGTGGGACGGTAATAGGCTGGTGTACCAGCCTATTAACGTTCATGTTCATTGATTCTTACAGGAAATCAAAATAAAAATACAAAAAATCACTTTTACATTTTATATTGATGCTCAATAAAAACTTAAGCAATCTAAAAATCTGCAAAATTGTATCAGTTCGTAACGAACTAGTTTATAATTAATTACTGTTCAATTATTATCTACATTTTGATTGTGTCATAGAAAAACGGAACATATCACGTTACGCCAAGTAGGTAGGTACCAGTGGCGAGGACTACATACAACAACTCGACTCCTACTGGCTTTCGAATAACAGTACAGAATTACAGCTTTGCCGCCATTGAAACATGACACCTACAAATTAATTGTACCAACTAAAATAGGCAATTTCTGCTTACCATTCGCCACTGGTAGATCACACACATATTTATAAGTACTCCCAGCTACATATACCTCAGAGCAACAATATATTATGCTCGATCAGTTTTCATTTATTACTAGTGATTGGAATAGGTAGGGCTAACCACCAAAAAAAAAAACAAAAAAGGATTCCCGGATCCCGGAAACCATATTACTTAGTATATATAAGGTTACATAATTTTAAAATTAAAGTTAAATTAGCTCTACATATTCCAATCACCCAATACAGATAAAAATAGCTTGAAAGATTATAAGTTAAATTTACAATCAATTAATAAATGAAAACTTGAAAAATAGGCATTGTAGGTAGTAGTAAAGTAATCCAAATTAAGTCACAATGTAATTAGTGCCTATTCATTAACAGACTACTTAACAACACATTGTTTTCATCGAGCAAGCCATACAATACCTAATTGATTTTACACATTAGAACTTTTTCTATGCGTGTGTAGATCCACAGCCAAATTGGAACACGATTTCTTAATTAAATAATGAGTGTACCACAATCTAGCGAGAGGCCGACAAAGCGAAGAAAATTGTAGTTCAACGTGTAAATAGGTAATTAGTAACTTGTTAACAAGTGGACAGTGAGACATGGCTTTAGTAACAATATAACAATGTTCTTAATATTGTGTTCAACAATAATAACATTCCTATAATATTGTTAATTAGATTGTCGATGGTACTTTACTATCTATTACGTAAACTTAAATTGTATTAAGTAAAAAGTCTCTATTCATATAATTTTAAAATATTTATTATAGTAAGGAAGTATATTCCTAAAATTATTCTAGATTCTACTAAAAACATTTCAACATTCCCAAGTAAGTGGACCAGGCAAAGTACATGTAATAACACTCTTAGAGAGGTACCTTAATACTCAAATTATTGCGTTTTTTAAATCGTTCACCATTCAATTCTAGTGAAAATAATAGAAAAATCACTTTTACTCACAAATAGGTAAGTACCTATTAACAGTAAATTGTACCTAATTACCTAATTAAATCTCTCCTACAATTGTAGCTTATTCACTCTTAAAGTCAATTAACTACCCTGCCACAATTTTAATTTTAGACTGCCAATTAATTTATCATTAAGTTAAAATAAAATAAAAATAAATGCAATGTATGTTTCATTGTCTTCAATAATATAAAATATACTTCTTCAAACTCAACTAGGTTCCTATGTACACAGGTAATAACAACTAAATATTTTGAATAACATTTATAATAAATTCTTCAAAAAAAATAGACAAACTTTTACAATCTACGTTAAGCTAGGTTGCGCACATGTCTAGGAAAAAAATTGCTTTAACGTTGTAATCTCACAATTTGTGTTCTATTCTATCTTATCTATGAGTATACAGGTTTGTTATAATGTTTGGCAACTCGCAGCAGCGTCTGGCATGTAGTCTCTGTAAGGTAAATGGTCATATTCATCAGTAAACTGCCGTGGGTCGGTTCAGACACCATTTCTTCATACACAACACTACAGTCACAGTCTATCACATTTCTGTCCGTATATCCAGTTTCTTCGTTGCTTCGACTTGACAGCCCTATGCCGGGCCGGTAACGTCTTTAGATATTTATTACTGAACCTTACCCGTTATTGTTGCAGATATACAAAGACAAAGGAAATATTAGGTTGGAATAAATTAACTTTATGGATTGCAGTCTTCGTTGTAATAATCCTTGAATTCTACCTAGTTGAAAAGGTCACAGTTCAACACAAATAGTTATTTTTATGGCCGACTTAGATCATCAATAATTCTGACTTACTTATACTGCTAAAATTCGAATTTCTGGTTTAGACACACTGTACTAAGGAAAAACTTAAAGATGATCCCTGATCACAACTAAAGTATAGGATCCAACACCCAAATAAGTTCAGATGTATTGGAGTGTCACCTTTATTTTGAGGAATGCTAAAAATGACACAGTTGCCCAACACATTTGCAGCACAATTTCAAGTAATTCAAGCCTGTGCAGATTTAGGCTTATGAATATCAGAATGGCATCCTCCTTCATCATATTATACGTTTACCTGGATGACGCTGCGGAAAAAACATGATTATTACAGAGATAGTATGATTCAGCCAGAATCTTGATACTTACCATGTTGGACGTCGTGAGTTCTGAGTGACGACCCTCAGAAGAAGCATTGAGCGCCGACGACATCTAGTGTAGTGAAATCAGAATCAAACCATTAGAATCGAAATATTTTTGCATACCAATGTACCACAACCTTGGACCTTGTCAACATGAGCATAAAGTCTTTTTGAGATCTTGAGGAATTATCTTGAGATGATAATTGAGTCACTTGGAGTAAATTACTTCAGTCACAGTAATGCCTACTTATCACATGAACCTATAGTATCTTCAAGCAAAGAAACTTTAATTTTTGTTTTTATTAACAGTCTTATGTTTCCTATCTTCCTATAATATTTTTGTTGAACCTTGAGCAGCCGATAACTCTATTTATAAAAATAACATAAATTTCTGACTAGAAAACTTCAACTGACCTGTAATCCAAACCCTGTAAATGAAAATAGTGGTTATGAGGAAAGTAATAAAGGTGAAAACCCACCTATTTCCCTTCCTCTTGTCCGACGACCTCTTTATATCTGGCAATCATGAGCTTTTTGACAGTGTCTCTGTACGTCTCCCCGGGGGTGGGGGTGTAAATGCCTCTCTTCTGCCCCAGGCCTGCTAAACTTGGCCGTTGTTCGGCTTCTATGGGCGCGATTCGCCCCTGCTCCTCTTTTCCTAGTCCCCTGCCCTCAGACCAACCCATCTTTTGCAGCATCTTCCCACCAATCGTGTCAACTACAGAGGGAGGGGGGTGTGGCGCCATCGGCGGAGGCATCGAGTCAGGCGGCTCGTATCGCTTCCTGATGATTGGCGTTTCATCTTCACCAAATTTCAACCGTCTCTCTGCCGCTCTGTCTCTGTAGCCATTCATTTGCGGAATAAGTTCGTTCTTCTTGCGGTAGTCCGCCAGGTTCTGTTTGTGTAAGTCAGACAGCGACTTGTGTTTATTGAGTACTTCTGCTGAAGGGAAGCGTCTCTTACAAATGAGGCAGGTCAGTTTGGCCCAGTCTATGATGCCCTCATCGCTGTCGAAGGTGTGTTCAGCATCAGCCACCCTCTTCATTAGGAAGTCGTCTCCGGATGGTGGAGGAGACAGCTCCCTGACATGAGTTAAAGAAGGTCCGGAACCTAATACGGAAAAGCCTATGTCAGCGGAACCCTTGCTGGCACCGGTGTCTAGAGGCTGTTCCATTACTATATTGCTTCTAGCATTCTCTTTCTTCTGATTCAAAGTGCGCGCCCATCGCTCCATATCTTTGGCAATCTTTTTGGCAACTTTCACTTTGTCTTCTTTATCTTTCTTTTTCTTTTCCTCTGGCTCTTTAGCTATGGTATTCTCAGTTGTGGCTGTCGGTGGGTTCGGGAGTTTAGGCTGCTCAGTGTTCTGGTGTGCTTGCGTGGCTGCTATGTACGTGTTGTTGGTTGCATCCCAGTACATGTACTGGCTTGTTTGACTGTTATAAAAGTACTGACTAGTACCGTCATAGTATAGTCCTGTGGCTGGGTCATAGTAGTACCCAGAAGTTTCATCGTACATAAAAGTCCTAACATCAGGGGCTGTGTACACTGTCTTACCATCACCTGTGGGGGCTTTAATTGCGGGGGCAGTCTGTATAGTGGAAGACACAAAAACTGGGACACTCACTGGCGTCCAGGACATGTGACGAGCTTGAGCAGCTGAGATAGCCGATTGAGCGACTGCAGCAGCCGCATTTACTCGATCTGCCTCAGACATAGCCTGGGCAGTTGATGCATAATTAGACATTTGAGCATAATAAGAAGAATAGTCTGCACTCGGAGGCTTTGACATTTTCTTTGGTTCATTATAGAAACTAACAAGAACTTCCCTGCCATCTATTTCTAACGGGGGCTGTAGAGATGCTAACTCAGAATGAGCGGCTGTAGAATCAGCAATGGAATTAAAATTAATGTAAGCTAAGCACTTTGACGCACCTGTTAGAGTTTCCCTACCAATAGTGATCCCTGCGATTGAATCTAAAACAGTCTTTGAGCACCTTGCCTTTATTACCTCTAATATTTTCTCTTCAGTGGTTAAGGCATCCAATCTTCTGAATAACAACCGTTTTGTGATGCCAGCACTCTCTGTCAAGAGGTTTCTCTCATTGTCGCCTCCATAGACTATGCCATCTGACCTCTTTCCTTGGCAGTTTCTTCTGTAACACACTTGCCGCCTCTTGAAGTTGTACAGTCCACACTTACAGAACCAATCCCCCGGGGAAGCATTGATGGCCTGGTTATCATCATGCTTGTCGTACTTGCTCTCGTAATCCAAGTCCATTCGCTCGCGACTACCTGAGCGGCTGCTAGACCTAGAACTGGCTTTGCGATCTATTTCGCCGATGGTCGGCGGAGACGGCGGTGCCGGCACGTCGCGGTCACGGTCGTCGTACCGCTTGGGCGAGCGGCGGCGGTCACGGTCGCGAGTCCGGTCGTACCGCTCGCGGCGATAGCGGTCGCGGCGGTCGCGGTCCTCGTCCCTATCGCGGTCGTAGCGGTCGCGCTCGCGGTCGAACCGTTCGTGGTGGTGTCGGTCGGCGCGCGGCTCGCGGCGCTCGGGGCTGGCGCTGCGCCGCGGCTCCCACACGACGGGCGAGCGCGGCCGCCCTTCGCTCCACCTGTCGTCGTCGCCCCACCTCGTGTTCCTCTCATCACGGCCTCGCCACGACATCGCACACGCCTGTGAACATCACCCGTACGAATAAAACGACTGTACTCACAAACCGTTCGACGCTGCAGTCCCGTTGCCTTCATGTTGGTTGGCCTATAATCGCCGTTCAATAACCTTTCTCCTCGCCGTACAATTGTTTACCTGCGTAGCAGTCACTGAGACGATTATGTAAGCCCTTAATAACACACGATTAACACTTTACACAATAGTTTTTATAGAATGAAACGCAATTATTATAATTTCAATCATAAACTCATAATCACGGACAGAATATCAAAAAATGCGTCGTTCGAAGTCAAAGACGCCATGTTTTTTACGAATTTGAGTTTGATTTGACGTAAAATCAAATAGTGATGTCAACATAGTTGGTTACTAAAATTTAAATACTAAAATAGTTCTAAGCTGAAAATCGATTAAATAAATAGTTTAAAATGACGAAATAAACGGATAAAATAAAACAAGTAAGACATTCAAATTACATTTTAATGAATTTAAATTGATATTCTGACTGAAAATGGGAAAGAATATAGGGATACCTAACCTAACTAATAAAATCAACTATTTAACCGAGTTGACACATTTTTGATTTGGTGATTTAGCTGAGAATACATAATACACCATACCTCTGCAAGTTGGAATTGCAGCAAGAACCATTTTAATCGTACGAGAATTAGCTTTTTAAATCAGGAATATACATACAAATCAGCTGTTAGCTCCAAAGTATGCAAATACACATAATTCTGTCATTGCAACTTTCGATTGATGAATCTAACTACTTACTTGTACTGGTTGTGCTTTATCCTATCCTATTACTACTATGGCATAGCGTAGGAAGGTATTACATAGTGCCCAGAGCCGGGGGCGCTGTCGGTGAACAAAGTATTACGAATGGGTCATTTGTTCATAGTGATTTTGTTAGTTCTAATTAAAACCACCTAGCCAAGTAAGCTTAGAATAAATCACTATAGAGTTATAGAATATAGATATAGAGGATATCGTGTAGACAGATTAGCAACGCTTTTTTAAATTATTAACCGACAAGAGGGGTATTAATGTCGGTAGTGGATTGTGGACTCTACATTATGACCTACATTCGTCTCATTACAAAACGAGATATAACTTCTCGAGCTTATTCCAGACAATACCTACCACCTACTATTGTTAGCCTTTTCCGCCCAAAACAGATTATTTGACAGAGCTATTTGGTCGGCAAGAAGAAATCTGTCAAAAATTCAATAAGTATTGTATTTATCAATAATAAATAATTAGCATTAATCAGGACCTGTCAAGAAGACACAATTTTGTAGTAGGTAGGTATAGGCAAATAATAGCTAGGTAGTAAGCACCAACCGCCTTAGAGAACTTTGAGATTCATCTTTATCGTATAAATAGGTATATGTACTGAGGTCCTATGTTTTATTATTTTCATATTTATGTAGTAGGATAGGTTCATACTTCATAGGTACCATCTCAATATGAGTCCAAACGAACGTAATTTTGGGAGAGACGTAATTTACGCTTTCCTTTTTTATAAAAAAAGTCCTGTTTGTCAACAGCGACGCAAAATGAGTTCGTATTTACAGTTGAATGTAAATTATGTGACTCACAACTTACAAAATGAAGTTAGGTTGACCTTACATTTAATGAAAGACCATCAATGATTCCTTTTATCAAAATTGAACGAGCTCTGAAGCAATAAAACCACATGCCGTTACAATATTTTCAATTTATTTTAATGACCATGTCATGTAATGATAGTAAAGATCATACTTAAGCAGAAATTCTATAGAATACCTATCTAACTACAGACTACATCATAATTAAATTATATACCTAACTAGCATCAATCTGTAAACGTAGGTACACTAGGTACTCTGTTACATAGACTAAAATAAATAATTGAACAGAACTGACAATAAGCAAGTCCTTTTTATACCTACTTTTTTTTTTGTAAATTTAAATTTTTGGTAAGTGAGTTACAAATACATTTTGCACAATTTTCCAAATCGAAAATAAAAAGACGTTCAGTCATATTTTTTTATTAGCTAATGGCTTTTAAATACTCCTAACAAAAAAGATTCAATGTGTTGGTAAATCCTATTCGAAACGCATAATTTTTACAATAACTTACTGCTACAAAATAGTGTTAAATATTAAGAAAGCTTAACATGTATGTTTATTTAATGTTTATTATGGAATGTCAGTATACAATATGAGGATAGGTGAACGGTAAGGCGCTTATAAACACTACGCCAGCATACATTATACAACAATATCTATTACAAACTTGTCTTGAAACACAACGAATCTAATTAGCCGTGCCTCTTCGCGGCTCACTTGTATATAGGTAGTAAATGAAATCTAATAAACAGACACCAATCTAAAGAATAACACTATAGGTACTGGAAGTGTCCTTTTTCATTACAATCACTTTATTGTAACCTGCAAGTCATACAGACGCAAGAAGCTTACTTGTGTTAGCGGCATGATTACCTAAAATGCGTGTGACACAAGTTAAATTCAAGCGCCTTCCAGACTTGCCAGGAACATGACGTCCTTGAACGATGCGAGGAAGTACTGTACGTGGGCAGTAGGTAGTGGGCACCACAATACAAGCAATTAAAGTTTACTCAAACGTTGCTTGAAAATTACCTTGAGCAGAATATTACTGTCACTTTGACAGACCGCACTTAGATGGTATCATTGTATATGTCACCGTAAAATTGTAAATACCGTTAGATTATAAACTATCTCGCGAGTTTGTAAACTGTCGAAAGATTGTGAACCTCAACGTACTGCTTACAATTTAACGTATTATTATTCGGTAGATTGTAATCTATCGAAATGAAACAATTGTAAAATTGTCAACTGTCCAAAGGCTGTCCCTGATTGGTCGGCTTTATAGTAGACCGTTCTGGGTCCATAGAGTTAAGAATGAAACACAGGTATCAGTCAAATAAAATGAATGCACTTCAAGAATTGTGACATCAAGTATTTATTCATTACTTAGTAGGTAATCAATAATTCTGACATCACATGGTAAGAAAAAATTGTATCAAAATAAAAAAAAACAGAAAGGTAACAATATTTTCTTCTCAAACACAAATTAAAATTGAAAAAATAATGAATTTTTCTCTTAGAAAAAAACGATAACAAAATGAAATCAAAATTTAAAAAACCAAATCAAAAACATATTAACGTTTTCGAAAACGTAACAAAATTGTCTATTAGATAAAAAATATGAAAGTAAATTGCATTGGTTACCTACTAAGTAATAAATAAATACTTGATGTCACAATTATTGAAGTGCATTCATTTTATTTGACTGATACCTGTGTTTCATTCTTAACTCTATGGACCCAGAACGGTCTACTATAAAGCCGACCAATCAGGGACAGCCTTTGGACAGTTGACAATTTCACAATTGTTTCATTTCGATAGATTACAATCTACCGAATAATAATACGTTAAATTGTAAGCAGTACGTTGAGGTTCACAATCTTTCGACAGTTTACAAACTCGCGAGATAGTTTATAATCTAACGGTATTTACAATTTTACGGTGACATATACAAATAGTAATTGCGGTGTTTTTGTGAGGTTAGCTTAGGTATCAAGTTTTCGCCGTACTGAAATAGGTTTTTTTCCCTACTTGGTCTATGTAGATAATGGTGCAATATTCACATAGCAAGGTGCATGTAAAAAAAAAAAAAAAGTAAAAGTATTATTGGGTTTTTCTATGAAATTCTCAGTAGCAGCTCGGAGTTTGGATTTGTGCCCGGTTAATGGCAATAGGCTCGCCCCCTATTACATGGGACCTAAATATACCGGCGAACTGTGGGTGTACATTGGTACACCTCTGCCTAACCCTTCGGGGAATACAGGCGTGATAGTATATATATATATATATTAAGGTGCATGCATTCGCGTGTTGTATACATTTTCAGTTCTTTCAATAACTGGGTAGTTGACACCACAAACCAATATTTCCGAGACACAACTTCTCTAAAAAACCCTGAAAAACGATAAATTTTCAATTTATTGTAAGATCTGATTTTACTTGCTTCGAAATCAATAAATACCTAGTTAGTTAATTAAGTAGGCCGATGAGTGACGTCACAAGTTTGATATTGTCATACAAAATCTACGAAAGAATCACGCTTTGACAGTTCATAAAAAGTATGTCAATTGATGGTGGTGTCAACTACCCAATTGTACTTCGTTTTTGTCACATCCGTACAAGACATAACAAGTGACCTGTGGGTACACTATTGAGCTCTGCCTAGTGTCTACAGCTTTGGGAAGTACATACATACACAAACTCATCCCTTTTTCCCATGGGGGTAGACAGAAACCACAGAACGCCACATGCTACGATCCCTACACACTCCTTTCGCCTCATCCACATTCATAAATCTGGTCATACAAGCACGCCGGTTACGAGTACTGCGCACTCGACCTTTTTGAAGAACCTCACCAATAAGGTCAAGGTAGGACTTTCTAGGGCGTCCCCTCCCGGCATTGCCACTCACATCTGCCATATAAATCCCTTTTGTTAGTCGCCTTTCACTCATTCTCTCAACATGACTGAACCATCAAAGCATAGTACGGGCGTGATGATAAATTTTCCCAGATCCTATCCCCACGTAAGCTGCTCAGGTAATTGTCCAAGCTTGGTGTTGGAGTAACTATTTAGTTGCTGTCAGTACTCATGACCTCGTCATCGTCAATGTCGTCAGATTCCTGGTAGAAGTAGCACTATTCCTTCCTCCCGGTGAGCAGGTGTTCCCGCAGCGTGAAGATCTCGCGCTCGATGTTCTCCCGCGCGGCCGACTCGAAACATTCGAACTCGGGAGTGTGGAACAGCTTTGGTATTTGACTGAATTGGTTTAGTACCTGGAAATTGATAGGGAAGATGGTTTTTAAATATGTTTTTGTTTACTAGAGTATTAGTGTTGACAGTCTACTTGGGTGATACATTTTTAGTATTTTTGTAAATTCTTGTGGTTTTTTCCCCACTGAATTATAAATTACTTGAACTTGGTCATCTGATAATGCCGCGGCAAGTGACAATGATAGAATGTTTTTAGTTAGTAGTTAAAATGATAACAGATTGTAAACGATCCTGATTGTAATTGTTCCCTATCCTGTAAACTCTTACACATCTGACTGAGTCAGCTAGTTTGCATGTGTTGCCTTTTCAGCCTACTCATCATAACACTGTCGGTGATGATACTTGGCTCGACCTATTCTTCATTTATAATCTTTCCCTAGTCTTTTCTCATGGTCAACATGTTGCTCCTGGCTTTTCCCATCATTACCTTATTTTCCTGTCTTATGTCTTTAAACGCTTCCAACTGGTCTTTTTGGAAATTTATATGGGAGGCTTATGTCCGTGCAGCAGTGGATGTCCTGCGGTTGATATGATGATGATAATGATGATGTCTTTAAACCTCCTAAACCCAAGTCCAATAGCCCTGTAGCGGTTCAATAAATAATCGCTGTACCTTAATCCTGAGCTCGACGTAGTTGTCGTGCGTGAGCTTGGAGTACTCTGCCCGCACGAGCTTGGCGTGCGCGTCGTACTCCTCGCGGCTGGCGGCCAGCACGGCCAGCTCGCAGTCGCCGAACAGCTGCAGGTCGCGCAGCGGGGCCGGGCCGGCCGGCGTGGGCGGGCCGGCCGCCGGCGACGCCGCGCTCGAGGCAGACGCCTCGCTGCCGGACGACGGGCTCGCCGGCCCGGCCTCCGCGCCGCTGTCCGTCGCGTCTGGGGACGGCACCACACTTCTAACTATACCACACTAGCGGGCCCGGCAGGCGTTGTCCTGCCCTGGAAATCGGTACCTAACTATACCAAACTATCTACCTACCTACCTAAAAAAAGTATACAGGATGACTTTGAATAAATGCGACAAAATGAAATGGGAGCTTCAGTTACAGTAACATAGTAATTATTTTATGTTTTTTCTACAATCTAAATTGTTAAAAAAAATTAAGTTATTATCGTTTTAAAATAGCCCATTGATGTTGTTATCTTCATTTAAATACAAATTATCGGCATTCCAGAAAAAAAAGAATATGCAAAATAAATAAGAAAAATTAAAGTATCAAGAAATCTCGTCCGACTCATCGCAGTCCTCAGTAATCGTCGTGGAGTACTACAATGTTATTAAACGTTGCCGTTCATAGCGGTCATTTACCTAATTTATTTGCTAGTGTAAGATAAGTATCGCGCGACGTTGCCAAACCTCGCGTGTGCGCCAGCGCAATGACATCCCTTCCCGGCGACCGCCCCGCCGCCCACCCTTCCTTCGTTAATTAGTCGCCCTAAAACATTTGTAGGTCATGGTCGCGCGCGCCTTCCGCAAATCCTGCTTTACGTATCGCGAATAATTCGTATTGTTGTCTTGTGTTTGTGTAACAATGCCTAGGACGAGACGAAATAGTCGTGAACCGTTGACCAACGTACAGTATCTCGATATTGTCGTGTGGGCACAGTAAGATATTTACAAAGTGAATACGGTGATAGGTAGATTGGTCGCGGCGGCCGCGGCCCCATAGCATGGCCGGCACGATCACCTGACCTAACACCGTTAGACTTTTATTTGTGGGAAGAAGAGTCCGAAACTTTAGACGAGCTAAGAGACAAAATCATAAGTGCATTTGAAACTGAAATCACAAACATTAGTGCTATTAAAACTTAAGGACAATTTGCGGCGGCGCCGCCGCGCCGTGCTCGATTGTGTTTACAAAACGGTGGTGGACATTTTGAACAATTATTAAAATACACGTAAGTTTATCTATTTAATTTATTGTAAATACTTAATAATTGTTGTAAATACCGTGCTTCCAACTTTTTAAATACGCCAAAAATACAATACTTACCTAATTGATTTGTTATTGTGACAAACATTATTCAGATTATACCTAATACCTTATCATTGTTTTACTATTTACTTTTATTGTATTTTTGATCGTTCTAAGCCGACGAAAGTATGAAGGAAAATTTAGTATCACAATTTTTTTCTTTAATCATGCGCGGGTGAAAGAATCCCGCTGCGCGGGCGCGGCGGCCGGGCTGACGGGAGGCGGAGCGATTCATTCATAGCGAGAATGTACTTAAACTCGTATCGTGGCCGCTACACGAAAACGGTAGTGCGCGAAATTCTTTGATACTTGAAATTTTTTAACGTTTTTCGTAACACTAATAAAAGTTTATTAATTTTTCTTTTGGTATGTTCAAAATTTTCTTAATAACACGTAATATTGTATAGTTAAATTTGTCGCATCTATTCAATGTCATCCTGTATATCCTATAAAAGTATATATATATATAAATAGTATCCTATATCCCTCTCCTGATTCTAAGCTACCTCCCCACCAATTTTCAGCCAAATCCGTTCAGCCATTCTTGAGTTATAAATAGTGTAACTAACACGACTTTCTTTTATATATATGTCGGCGATGGTGATAATTTTGTTATAATAAGACGCTCAATTGATTACATTGTACGGGAGTAGAGTTACGCCGTGACATCACAAGTCACGTGAGCGGAATCGTTAGGAGGGGACGGATGGTTGCGGAAAGCAGGGAGCGGCAATTGATTGGAAGCCACCGAGTACTTCGGACCCTCCTAACGAGATCGCTGGTGCACTCTGCTCTTAATATCTTAGCAAGTTTAAATTGTAACTAATTACCTGTTGAAAATTAAAAGTGATTGTGATACGTTTGGACTATATTTTGAAACCTACGCCATGAACCCTCTACCAGATAACCCTAACGATGACGGCTGTGCCGCTAACATATCGCATTCGTCGTCATATAGAAAGAAGATTATCAGAGATTCTAATTCTTCTAATTCGTGGTCGTGATCTCTTACCATGGGACTTATTAGAAAGCTCAAAGTGGCTCAACATGCTATGGAACTATGCTGAGTTTCTCTGCAAAATCAAATCGGAAACGAGGAGATCCGCAGACGAACCAAAATTACTAACTCAACGAATTAGCAAGCTGAAGTGGCAGTGAGCAGGGCACATGATGACATGATACGCAGAACTGATGGCCGATGAGACCACAAAGTTCTTGAATGATTTTGACCTGATTTTGACAGCAGAAAGACGTTGAATGCAGGCCTCTTCTGACCGGCCCGTTTAGAAATCTGGAGACCTATGTCCACCGGACGTCCTGCGGCTGATATGATGATTCTTTATTCCTAAAAACTAAATAATAATAATGACGGAGAGGTCAGGGACCGACAAGTCATGAGGCTATCGTTAGACGACCGAGTACACGAAGATTCTCCGGGATTATATTATAACTCGCAATATGAGATTATCGCCTGAAGCCAAAACCATCGGTTGCAAGGAATAACAATAACTTCACGATTATAAAAAAATATATAAATGAAATGCTTACATTCACCGATGGGATCATCCGCCGTGGTAGAGTCGGGCACGTTGGAGTCGCCCGGCGTGGTGGAGTCGGGCGCGACGGGCGGCACGGGGATGGCGAAGGGCGGGGGCGCCGGGGGCGGAGTGGCGGGGGGCGCGGCCGGGGGCGCGGGCGCGGGGGGCGCGACGGGCGCGGCCTCGTTGTCCTGCGCCTCGAGGTCGGTGGCCTCCGCGCCCTCGGGGTCGGAGTCGGGCTGCGACGACGACGTGGAGGACTCCTCGCCGGCCGAGCTGGGGGACGTCGGGGCGGACGACGCCGACTCCGAGCTCTCGCAGTTCCCGCACCAGGTGGCCTCGTCGTCTGTGAGCAGCGCCAGGATGTACGACGTCAGGTCTTGCTGTGGAGTTGCGGGTCTGTGTTAGGTGTTGCTCTTTGGTGTGAGTGCTAGATAGATATACTTGAACGTTAAATCGCATAGAGTAACAAAAAAATAGATTAGTCATACACATAATTATTATTAATGATAGAGATGACTACACAGGTATGTTGCATATTTTCTTAAACTCACTACTTTAGACGGTACGAATCAAATACTTCTTAGACAATAAAACAGTAGGTACTAGATGTCTAGATAGGTTCGTACGTAACACGTGCTAAGTACCTACACGTAAATTGCCTCTCAATTGACTGTGAATTGTTCCTCCGCTTCGATACATCTATTTATTAGTCTTCTCTCTCTAGCCACTTATACAAATGACATAAGAATAACTAGGTACTAGGTACTACTTCTTAGAAAAAATGACATTGCCGGAATAAGGGAGTATGTAATGAATGATCTAAGGATGTAAGCAGTAAACAAGGAGACTGGAAGTAAATAGGACAGTTTGACCTGAATCTCATGCGTGACAAGCAGATGAAATTATCATAATGTATGCGACATACAATGTCGAAGTGGAATACGTAGCTAACTGTTATTATTGAAATTGAGGGCGGAATGTCTCGGCTTTTGTTGTCAACAATGTGGAACGGTATCGTCAGCAGATATCGCGATTTAAGAGAGATAGCCCGTGTTATTAATTTTTATTGCAGTATTTTTAATATCAATAAAGAAACCATATTTGGCGTTACAAATAGCGTTATAAAAGTAATATTTTATGAGAAGTTATCGGTGGTTTAGAAGTAGAATATGATAGTATTGTAGACGACTTACAATAAATATGAAATGCCCAAGCCGAGTTCACCTTGACAAAGTAAAAATGCAGCAAAAACTACATCTCGAAGGCTGTCGCAAAACTGTCTTCAACCAATCCTCGGCGAAAACTTAGAGAGGTTTTAAGTTGTATTTATCATTAATTGAAATCAGACAGAATAATTACTTGTCTCAAAGTATCATACAGTAGGTCAAATTACAAGTTTCATATTCCACGCGCTGATTGCATGCGATGTGTTTGCATGTGGCGTCTCTTTTCATCAAATAAATAATACTACTTACAGACTGCGGATGTAGACGCAGCAAGTCAGACAGCAGTTTGACGGTGAGCTCGGACGGCGTGTGCCTCAACACTATCGCTAGTTTGAACGCAGCCGGTTGGATCACATCGTCCATTCCTTTATTGAGCATGTTTTGCCAGACGCCCGCCTGAAAACCAGCAATGTAGATCGAAATTAGAATTATTCTCGAGTGGAAGTACACTCTGTGGTATAAGAATGCCATTTTAATGTCACTCATGAGTCATTTCATGTGTGAGTGAGTGTCGGAATGATAGGATAAAGGCGAAATAAGACGCCGTGTGTGAAAGTTGAATGCGATGGATGTTTCGTATCGCTGGTACGTACTTCGTCCGGAGAATGTTTACAAAGCAACGCGGACGAATACAGATCCAAAGTATGGAGGATATTTTAACTGGAGTTTTATAAACAGCATCACATTCTTTGATATTAAGACCATTCACCAGATCGTCGGTCTATTTCGTGGGAAAACTATATTGAATCTTGCAGGACATATATTTTTGTTTACGGCTGGGAAGTCATCAAATCGGTCTCTCTGGGCGGAGCGGAAGGAACTGTCAGACTCTTACTGATTAAAACCCATCCGTGTTCTGTACCTCCTTATGCTCTTTGCATTCCAGGATTACATATATATGACTATAAAACGAGCCATACCTGATAAGCCACACAATTCCTAAGCGTGTGCCACAGGGACTCCGGCGGCGAGGCCTCCACCACCTGCTTCCACGCCTCGTCGGCGTCCGGCGCCACCAGCGTGTTGCACGCGTTGCGCCACATCCGCATCGCCGAGCAGCCCTGAGGCTCGCCCGACGCCACCGGGGCTGTCATCACTGGCCACAAGGATAGGTGCAATTATAAATCAGTGAATCAGCTATTGATGGGGACTGCTAGAGGAACAGCAGAAGCTTCGTCTTACACAGCTCCCAAGTGATTTGAAGTCATATAGCTCTAGGACCTTGGTCAGTGGGTATTCTTAGGAGCGGGAGTCTTGGGAACACCTGAATAGAAAACATTGCCCTCGGTCTAGTGTGGACAGCTCACAGCAGGCTGGTGACCGTAAAGGCCTTTCGTGTGTCTGGCATTTATTTTTCACGTCGACACGCAAGTCCAGTTGTACAAAGTACAAATTATAGGGTTTTATGGTTATATTCTGAACTACTAAGTATACACTTCGTTCTCCGAGCGAGAAGTGAAATCCAAAGAGATTAAAAAAGGCACTTTAAAAAAAAGGGAATTATCAAGTAACTATAAAAAAAGTTATAGCTTGCGCTACTAATCTACTGTTTTTACTTAGTTAACTAGAATTAGGTTCCCATCACATTTATAAAAATATTCAGACGTTTGTTTTGTCAATCATACGCGTTGTTAACAGTGGCCTAAATAAAAACAAATCTAAAAAGTTATTTCTATACAGCACATGTGTCAAAGTCGAAGCTATTATATTAAAGAAAGGACTTGAGTAATAAAAGAAAAAGTGCTTTGTGTGCATAAGTACTGCTATAAGTAGGTACCTAAAGTATTACGTTACACAGTGCAGATTATGTTTCAAGCAGGTCCTACTGTTTAGGAATTTAAAAATGTTGATCTTTTTTCTAAAATGTGTTTTTAAGTGATAAAAAAAAATTAAAAAGTAAAATCTTACCCCCCATGTCGGGTTCCCTCCACCAATTGTTCGCCATGACGGAAGCAAGGCCGCGTGGCCCTCACGTCGACTGAAAAAACAAACATTCAATGTTTAATATAAATATACCACCTGTCGCCTCTGTGAGATTTGTTGATCTATGACGAAATGTCGTGCTGCAGCCGACTGGCCATGACATAAGTTTAATACATTAACCACAATAAAAAGTAATATTATGGGTAGCTAGGTAGGTATCTACGTTATGTCTAATCATGAAAATAATTATCTCATTTCTAAATTTTTTTAGGTACCAAGCAAACAAGGTTACAAGTAGTTTAAGTACTTAAATAATAAGTAATTAGCTTATTATTATGGTTGCGCTAAATAGTAAGCAAAACGACATTAAGTTTGCATTACGGTTTAATATTTTGTACTGGTATTTGCACTATTGCAAAAGGTACGTACTTTTATTAATAACAATCATATTGATAGGTACATTATGTTATAAAACTATTGCAATTTTAGCAAAGAAAAAAATCTGTAGCAATCGCCCAGTCAATACAGTATACCGACTACCGAATCTATATTTCTATACCAATTACAATTGCCAAGCAACAAAACCACAAACAAAGCTCTTGTAATCCTACTTGGTACCGCACGTAGAAACACAAAACAATATAAATATACCTACTTACGTAGATATAAAAATGTCGAAAGCACCACTGCTATAAGGATCAATATTCAAAAAATTATATCAGACCTTGATCGTTTCCTGTGGGTAGGAATAGGAAATCAATTTACATGTCACACAAAACAAGATTGCACCAATACCAACTGACAATATTAAAATCAATAGTGATGTTACTACCCAAAAATAAAGCAAAAATAATCGACTCACTTGAAATACCCAGGTTAAGCCTGGTCGGAATAATCTTATAAAAATCGAATATTCTATTTCGGTACGTGCCAAGCGCGTAGGGCGCGCTCGCGGAGTGTCATGGCGGCTCGAGCTCGAGGGAGGTGCCGCCGCGCCGCGCAACACATCGACAATCGATGTTGTTTGCCCGACGACAGCGCGTGTTGTTATGCGAGCGATTGTTATTACGAGAGAGCGATATTACTGTTTCGCTCAGCGCATTGTCGGGGTCGATGACCGGTATATAATGTAAAATGGCATTATTATTCGTAGGTATTCGTTGCTGATCTGATTGATGCGTGTTTGAGTTGATTATTCGAGATTGAGAATGACACAGTTATATTCCTCGTATAACCTTGCTATAGATTTGACTTTTAAAGCCTGATTTTAATAGTAAAAATCTTTTTTTTAATAGTTAGTAACTATTATTATTGTTGTACTTGTAGTTAGTTGACTTAGACTATGACTGTGTCGCTTGCTCGGTAGATATTCATATTCATTAATTTGCATACCATAACAAGTAACTTTTGCCGAGGTAATTAATTCTAAAAATTAGTAACTACGTCATACATGTTTTGGCGTAGCTTCATGTGCTGTTTATAGATTCGAACCCATAGGTTTTATTTACACTAAATATTATTGGCTAAGTACCGATGAAAACTATCGCTCCATGTAAAATACTGATATTCAGCTGCATCCGGTTCGACTGGGAGCTGACCCCAACATAGTTGGGAAAAGGCTAGGCAGATGATGATGACCGATTAAAACTATTGAAGAATCAATTCTACTGATTTCATATTTTAAAATGCTGTAAACAGATAGTGGTGCCGATTCTGTCTTACACCGACTAAAGCTAAACTAATGCTAAAATTTCTTATTTTTAATTTAGAGAATCTTAAAAGCTATTCTGAAAACAAGATTCTCTAAATTTAAAAACAATATTGACATCACTTAAATCGAGTTTGACAATCGCTAAGTTAAGTAAACCATAAACGAAGATTTGTTGAAAATTAAAATAAACAGCGAATGAAAGTGAACGAAATGATCTGAAGTGCAAAAAATACCTGAGTAAAATCAAATAATCTTTAATGGTTTATCAATAATTATTTAAATGAAATATAAAGAGCATATTTACGGCGTAAAACTATATTATTGTTTATATTTTAATAATATATTATGTAGTAGCCTACATTTGTTTTTATTATCTGTGGTTAATGTGATCCTGCCATGGTTGCCAACTTATGGGTTTTGCCCCAAATTAGAGGCTAGAAGTGGTAAAAGGGACAGAAGAGGGGGCTGAATTTTTTTGGGGCTAATATACTAGGTAACGTTTTATTTTATGAGCTACGTAACAATTTAGGAAATGAATGGGTACATATAAAATTTTATATTAAGGGGATTTTACGGGGATTCAGAAAAAACTTGGGGGAAAATTTTGGTAAGGGTTGGTAACACTAATTGACTTGTGCAATGATATGAATGATTGATGTATGTCAACAGAACAATAATAAATTGGGTGTTGTTTTATTTTTAACTGTTTTATAAATAATTAAATTAGCATGCAGTCGTTCAGAAAACGAGCGAAAAAATAACAGCGAGAGCTTCTCGTGGAGCGGCTCCACAACAATCGAAAAATGACCAGAGGTAAGAAATAAAACTGAACTTGTTATTTTATTGCTGAATCCTTAGCATAACATAAACAACGATAGAAAATTTGAGAGCCTCAATATTAATAGTTATCAGTTTATCGTTGGGTATGTAAATTATACTATTATTGTGTATAAATTCAGGTCTACTACTAGCCTTTTTTGTTTTTTTTTAGAAAATCAAGCTGATTCTGGAGTTTTGGAATTATTTAAGGCTACCATCATTAGCCAACTGAACTGAACCAACTGGGCTGCAGCAGGACTGTAGAGCAGTGGCAACATGTAAGTAGAATACGTCAGATAAAATTTTAAACTGTATTGCATAATTTTCATTGTGTTCTAAATTAATTTAATTTCAACAGATATGAAATGTTTGGGTACAAAAAGTGAATACAAAGGCGAGAAAAGTAAGAGACTCTATCAGGGCCAAAGCGAAGGCCAAGCCAGGACCAAACCAAAAAGCATGCAAGCGGTCGAGTTACCCGTCATCGAGGACTACCGAGGACTCTTCGCCTGCCAATTGAAATTATTTTGCTGATTGTTAATTATTTTAATGATTGTTATGTTTTGTTGATTATTATATCTTGTAGATTGTTTATTATTATGTTTAGGGTTAAGGATAGGTATAATAGTAATAAAAATAAACTTTTTTTTAGTAAAGAAATAAGATGTTTAATTTAAACAAAATGATTTACAAGCAATTGCCGAATTTCCCTTGCTTCGGTATGGAAATCGGTGCTGGTATCCTCTACAAGTCTACAGTCACACTGCTGGCTATCCTCAGTCACATCAATATCTTCTTCATCTGCAAAAATACACTTATTTAGATTTCTTATTTTGCAAATGTAAATAAAACATCCATAATATTAATAAGTAAACTAGGTACACTTACCATCCAATGTTTCCAAAATCATATTGTACAGGGTGCAACATGCCAGAATAATTTTAACTGCCCTTTCTGACCGGTAGTGCAGACAGCGATGCCTGTGTAGGCATCTAAATTTATTCTTGAAGCGTCCATTGCACATTTCCACCACATTTCTTGCCCTTCATTGTAGGCAGCCTCCGCTTCAGTTGCTGGCACCATAATGGGAGTTGAATGGAATGGGTTTGAATTGTCTCGCAATATTTCCAACCGAACTCTTTCTTGATCGTTTAAAAAAAAATCTTATTTCACAGAATCTAAATGTCGATTTATCCACTTCAAATTCAATGTTTATTGCTTCATTTGCACTTACAATATTCCAAATCATACTTTATAGATGTTCAGTGCAAAAATATCTTTGTTTTAACAAATGCATTCCGTATTGTAGGCATTCTACCATAACTTCCATTATGTTTATATCTCACGAGAATCCAAACTTTCAAGAAAATGAACAAGAAATGTGATTTTTTCATTATAGTTCATAACAACTAATTTTATTCCACACCTTTTTAGTCGCGATTAATATTAGTCTAATTTAGCTTGACAACCGACATTTTAGGACAAAAACGTCAGATTCAGAATAGCAAAATTGCCGTTTTCTCTAAATTGAGTGACTAAAGCAACTTTAGTCCTGTCAAACTATAATTTAGCTAGTTTAGTCAATTTCAGAATAGGAAACGTCGTTTGACAGGACTAAACTAAATTTTAGTGATTTTTAAGTTAGTTTAGAGAATTTTGTCACAACAGAATCGGCACCAGTACCGATTTAAAATGTGGAGAAGCTGCACGATAAAGAAATAATTCCCTTCCTTATCACACGCAGCAAACATTGTATAACGTCATTAAAAAAATCTTATAAATATCTTGGCTGTTCCTAAAACACCAGTTAATCTATACCATATAAACAGTTAATCTATACAGTTTTAAAGAGACTAATATATTAAGCACTTAAAAACACTTTTTTTGAGTTATTAAATGAAATTATCTACTACTAAGTACTTTTTACTTTTATCGTTATTTCAATACTTTTTTTTATTTTTTTTTTAAAGATGGTTAAATCATCAAATGACCCCCCCCCCCCCCGTCCTGGGCGGGGCGGGAGGGAGTGTCAGTTTACTGACTAAAATATTATATTATTTCAATACTTAAGCTTAACTAATCTTCTTCTTCATATCGATAATTATTTTTAACTTCCCAACACTATTTTTCAAGGGTAGGGTACACGATTCTACACGATACGCATGCGCGAGGGCGGTCGAAGGCCTACGGCCTATTTCAGAATCTTCACAAGAGAAACTCACCTTTAACATAACGGAATAAGGTATACTTATGAATGAATAATGGTTGTCTTATTAACTGCGGTAATCAAAAAAAAGTTTTACTACAATGGAATAAGGTCGATATAAATCTAGGATTCAATCTGTAACATCTGTCATTCCTGACTTGAAATCCCGTGAGTGACATTGTAATGACATTTCAGGTTATTAAATGCATGGAAACAGTAAGTAGGCACTATATTAATTAAAATTTATTTAATAAAATAAAAGTAAGTGATGACACGATAAATATTGTCGTACTAAAGAATTATTAAGTACTATTCAGGACAAAATGTCAAGGGTACAAACAGGTCAAGGGTACTTCCTTCCTCCTGTATCATTTACGAGTATTTTATTATGATCAATTCAGTTCACAGGCTTTAAGCGCTAGCGCAGAATGCACAAATTAAATAATTAATTAGTTCCATGGTATTATAGGTTGAAGTTATGGTATGGTTATGATAATGGTAGCGGCATAGTTGCAATTTGTATGATCACAGACCGTAACATCAGGCATCACGCTTGTCATTGATGATATTACTGTTCCCATAGATTTATTAGACGTTAATAAATCTATGACTGTTCCATTATTAGTATGTACTTACCAACCCAAGTGACACACTTGTTTTGGTGCATTTTAAGACTACGTACGGACTCTAATATTGTACACCACAATAAGGTACCTATAGATATATAATTACGAACGAACGAGGCGAAAGTTGTATGTCAGGATCGTAGCAGGTGGCGTTCTGTGGTTTCTGCCTACCCCCATGGGAAAAAGGCGTGAGTTTATGTATGTATGTGTAGATATATAATTGTCAAAAGAAAACTGCCTAGCAGGACGCGGACTTAACTAGAAATCTGAGTACAATCCGGGAATTAAATGGAATCTGCTTTTGCAACAGAAAGTAAGAAAAAAAACGTGTCTTGTATTAAACAAAAATATTTATTTTTCAATATTGTATCGGGTACAGCTCGTCCCACACTTTGAAGCGTTCTTCAGAAAGGTTTTGTTTGACTGAGAACTCTTTGTCAAGGCGCAGGTACTTCCTTTCTTTTGGTTTCATAGGCGGCCAGAAGAAAGAAGATAGCTCCGGGGTGTCTTGTTGGGAATTAGGGTTACTGAAGAGAGAAAAGACATAATATGAGTGAGTGAGATATTAATTCAAAAAATCGTCTGGCTCTACTTTTTAGACGACTGCCCGAAAAAAAAGAGTGTTATTAATTTTGGGGTGCAATAAAATGCGATGGAAATTGTTAAATCATTATTCCATAGTCTGTGAAGTTTTTACGATTACTTAGTAAGTTGTAGCGTTAATACTTTTTTTAAATATTTAACATGCAAATGAGATGATTTCCTCATGTTGCTGTAACCGCAACACATGTATGTTATTCAAATGATTGCTTTAGTAATTTTAACAGGCGCTCACAACTAAAACTGTGAGAATATAAAAATACATGGCAAAAAATATGAGATAGGCTAGAAGCATTACTGTTGTCAACAGTAATTTATCCATTGTTATGGTTTACGGGTTTATTATGTGGAACTAGCGAAGCAATTTCGTGCTATGATTTCGATATCTGGCACAGATAATAATCTTACCGTAACACATTTTATTCAAATAGGTACGACCTATTTGAATAAAATGTGTTTATTTGGTAAAAATATAAGGACTTGATTTTATTTTGTATCTTACCCGTATCTAGCGAAATTGTACCACATAGCGGTCATTTTGTCCACCATCTTGGAATCTGGCGTGTCAGCGACATCTATTGTCGGGAAGCGGTAATTCAACGAGAACAAGTAAATTAAATCGTCATGGTGCGCTGTGCCTGCAAAAATAACATACAGAAAAAGAATTAATATACTGTAAAGGGTTGGGTATCACAATTTTTGGTTACTGTAACAGCCTCCCACCACACTGAAATAATAATAAATCTCTGTTTTGAAACAGTTTGGATCGTGAATATTATTTAGTTCCTAATAAACTCGTATGGCGCTGTTAAATTTTCTAGGTACCTATCTTTGTAATAAGTTACGAGCTGTTAGGTGTCACTTACGTATTGGAGTCTTGACTTCACCAGCTTCGTAGTGGCTGCGGTTCCCGAGGTAAGCGAACTCTGCGTAGTACACCGGGCGCGTGGAGTAGCGACACATCAGGTTGGCCATTCTGACAAACAAGAAGAGAATCTTGACTTTTAAGGGTTCATACCACGTTATTTCAATTGTTGACACTCGTTGTATTCTCGTAGGTCTATCGTACACAGCTCGTTTAACCCTTGCAACTTTGTAGACCACACGTGAATGGGCCATGTGACGGTAATATTCGCGTTTGAATATCAGATACATACACACATACATACCATCACGCCTGTACTCCCCGAAGGGATAGGCAGAGGTGTACCAATGTACACCCACAGTTTGCCGCTATGTTAAGTCCCATGCAATAGGGGGCGAGCCTATTGCCATTAACCGGGCACGAATCCTAAATCCAAGCTGCTCTGAGAATTTAATAGAAAAAATCAATAACACTTTTTGCTCGACCTGGGAATCGAACTCAAGACCTCTAGCGTAGTAGTCGCGCGTAGGGCTACTAGGGTAACAACCCAGTTAAATAAAAAATGGAAATCCAAATCCATTATGCACACTTTGAACGCACGTTTTACTAACGACGCCACGCAAGGTAGACTACACTGTATTATATCGCGACCCACCTATGCACAGGGAATCCGACTATGGAGTCCCCATACAACTTGCCCAGCCCTTCCTGGCTGTCTGTGTCATTCCCTAGCGGCTTGTCTCCAAGGTACGCCTGCCTCAGTCGGGCGAGCCGGTCGCTCGTCTCGTTGCGCGGCAGAATGAACGAGATTGGGGCTACTCGGGCCCACTCGGCGTTCATCGTGTCTAGCAGTGTTTTGTTGTCCAAGATCACTGTGAAAGAGATGATACTTGATTATATACTACAATACTCTCGTGGATACCAGACCGGGCTGTGATGAGTTTGCAGGTGATCTTTTCAGAATGCTTGAAATATTGAGAGATGAACGCATAATAGGTACGCAATTGTATCCTTATTACCTACCTATGTTTCGTCAAAACACTAAACTTGTAATAAATTGGATTTATAAAACTACGTAGTCACAAGTAATTAGTTGATTCGTTGTAAATGAACTAATAAATAGTAAGTATGTACAAATGACGCACTAAATGCCTTCCAGAAGAACTCGCCGGAGGTCTGGGTGATGACGAAGGGAACGGAGCGCAGCCTTCCCTCTCGGATGGATACCAAGGGGTCTTCCGTCAGGAACCTCTCCTGCCCGAAGTCCAGCTCGACCACTGGGCGCCACAGACTGAGGGGATCGAATCCAAATTCCTGGAAATTTAGAGACAGACCGTTTTTATAAGTGACACCCTTACACTATACGTGTATTACACTATACTTACGTGTCTGGGTCGTGTGATCACAACGACATTATAATAATAAAAACCCCTTTTTTCAAATCAAAAAGTCGTTCATAAAGGTAATGTACGATTTCCACCAACCGGGCCTCGCCGGAGCGCAATCATACTGTGCTAAAGAAAATTCAAGTTTCTACATAACAGTTTAGGTTCATGTTTGCATGGAATTTATTCTGCTTGGAACGGCATCAAGCAGACCTAACCGAGTTCCAGGTGGAAATCGTACATAACTGTTAATATAAGAACTGTCGAATTAACGAACTGATGAACGATACCATGAATGATGAGGAGTAAATACTAAACCAGCGGGTGTCTTCCACTAGGATGTACGAGACAGGAATTAAAGAATCTATGTGTTAAGCTAAATAGGTACTATTTGACTTCGGAAAGACCTTATTGTTGAGGTTCTTCAGAAAGGTCGGATGTGCAGGAATCGTAACCGGCGTGCTCGTATGGTCAGATGTATGAACGTGGATCAGGCGAAAAGAGTATGTAAGGATCGTAGCAGGTGGAGTTCTGTGGTTTCTGCCTACCCCCATGGGAGTTTATATATGTAACTTCGGTAAAAGTGAAAGTACTGATACGGTTGTCCACAAAAATGATAAAAATAATATGTCTCACAAAGAATCCCAGCAGTTGTCCAGCGATCACCTGCGGGGTCTTAGTCTTCAGGCACTCGAAGAGGGCGGTGGTGTTGTCCTCAGGACAGCCGGAGATCCGCGCCTGCTTGATGGCCAGGTCTAGGCGGTCCGTTGGGCTCGGCACCTTGGAGATCGGAGAGCCGCTCATCGATATGGCACGGTGGAAGAGTCCTGGGTGTAGTTCACGATGTGATTATTTGATTTTATTGGTGTTTGTGGATTTTTGCTGGATTCAAAGTCACAGCATTTATATTATATCAGTTAGACCATTTACAGGCACTTTTAAATTGTCAAGAAGTTATACAGTAAGTTGAAGATGGTCGTTCCAAAACGTAGGTCTCTATGGAGAGCAACGAGCAAGAAACTCCATGGACACTCTTTCCAAGTTGGTTTTGGTCTTGGTCATAATATTCTTACTGCTACATCTAAAAACGTGTGAAAACAAAGAAAGTGAATTAAAATAAACAAAATAAATAATAATAATAAAGAAGTAAGCCATGGCAGTTAAGAGATGACCGATCGCAACTGACCGCGCCCGTTCACAAATATGACGCGTGGATTAGCACCACTAAGCTCAACCATCATGAAGGGAACCGAATGATCCAACACACGCGCCACCATCAGCGAGACAGATTACTTATGCTGATGAATCTCGACCATGCAGACCAGTTCCTAGCACCAGGTCTGTCTGGTTTTAAACTGGATCTGGGTTCAATAAACCATGTACGGTGCTTATGAAGTCTACTTTTACAAGCTGATCATTTTCATACCTCTCGACATAGGCGAGACCATATGCACCATGACGCTGACCCCCCCTGCACTGCATCCTGTGATGGTGACCAGATTGGGGTCTCCCCCAAACGCAGCGATGTTCCTCTTCACCCAGCGCAGGGCCACCACTTGGTCCTTGAAGCCGTTGTTGCCTGGAGCCAGGTGGTTGCCCAGGGCTAGGAAACCTGGAAAGGGAGAGGATTTATGAGAGAAATGTGAGCTGATGGCTAACGACAATGACGACTATGGTCTGAGTTGTTTTTATTTTAATTGCACCTGGACTGGACTGGATATAGGCCTCCCCCATAGATTTTCGGAAAAGATCGGTTGGACGCGGCGTGCATCCAGCGTTTTCCTGCGGTCTTAATCAGGTCGTCCGTCCAAGTAGTAGGTGGACGGACGATAGGTACATAATTGCACCATAGGTATATAATACACCAGCAGTGCTTTTCTATAAAAATCTTGGAAGAGTATTAGGGAACCTGAGTTGAGCGGTCAATTCAAATCAGGGAGATGACAGCTTACCCTGCAAGGAAATTCCAGAATAGACTAGGCTGAAGAACTATGACTCACCGAGAGACCCAAGTCTATAGTTGATGGTGACGAGTACGACATCCCTGTCGAGCAGATAGTGCGGTCCGGCCACGTCGCTGCGGCCTGACATGGCGTAGAACCCACCGGGGTGTATGAAGAATATCACCGGCAGAAGTCTCGAGCTGCAGAAAGGAATACACAGACAAATTCATAATATTCCACGGTCTTCATACACTTAACTCTGGCTTCTTTTAAAAGTCATTCTGTTATCTAATGGAATAGTCTTCTCGTCCTTTTGAATATTAATATGTCTGCCCAAGTTTGTATAATAGTAAGACTTTGCTCATAGAATATCATTGTCTTACCTTCTCCAGAAGTTTCCGTTTTGGTAAAACAGCATTTGTTGTGGTCATAAGTTATTAGTACGCAGTAACCATCACCTGAAGTTCTAGATAATATAATGACGAGCATGGGAGAGAGACATCAGGCGAATTTCGATCCTGCAAGTCTTCTCAAGAAAGTGCTTCTTCTAACTAGTCCTTAACCCTCACTACCAAACCCGATGACAGTCTCAAGTTCCCTCTTCCTGCTTTACACGTGCTGATATTATAATAGCATTATTTATTTACATTACATTATTTACCTGTTCTGACCGGGAGTATACACGTTGATCATCAGACAGTCCTCGTCTATGAAGTATCCAGGCCGAGTAGGCGCCGGACACGCTGGACCGTCCTTAGTGGCGTCCACCATAGTCGGGTAGTCCAGGATAGGCTGCGGTGGCTGTGGAATAGGGTTAGTAATAATAATAAAAAAATAATAAAATAATTTATTTGCGTTTAGTGTCAATGTCCATGTGTTTAAGTTGTCACTGATTGTGGACACTGGACAGGACATTTCACTTCTTGGCCTCCTTGGGTACTCATGTTATCGTCATTATTCTGAGTTGGTAGGTTAGTGATGAATTAGTTGTAAAAAAAAATGTATTCTCCAGACCGGTTCCGGCAACGGGGGCTAATCTTAATGCAGAGTAGCCAAGTATGCAGGATATATTATAGTGCACAGATATGTACTCAAACAAAGGTGTGCACTTCCTCTTCCCCAACTGCCATTATAGTTCGATGAGGCAAACTGACACAATCGGGGAGAGATCAGGCGCAAGACCTTACGTTCTTACCTTTCCGAGCCACGGGGGTGTCACACCACCAACTTTCAAACTCCGGACTCCAGGTACGTGAACGAAGAACCCTTTTCTGCACTATATTTCATAACCAATGGCAATAGGCTCGTCCCTTATTACATGGGATCTAAACATACCGGCGAACTGTAGGTGTACATTGGTACACCTCTGCCTAACCCTTGGGGGAAAACAGGCGTGTTACTTAATTTCACAAATAATTCAAAAAAATATGGTTTTCGGTTGACTTGGGTTTATAAATGCAATAACTTTTAGCAATGTTTTGAACTCACCTCAAACCGCAGCTTCCCCACCGGCGGCTCAGCATACCGTATCCCCCTGTACGCCTGGAAGCGTCTCCCGCGCCGTGTCTCCATCCAGGAGCCGCGGAACTGCCCCGACACCGACTGCGCTACCGGCGCGTCCTCCGACCTCGGGCTGGATTGAGCAGTGCCTGAAGGGGTGAAACATGTCTGTTAAAGCAAGTCTATTCATCTCCCTTCCAACAAAAAAAACAAAAAGGTTTTTTGGTATGCCGCGTTGATAATAACTTTGTGTCTTTTTGTACTTCCACTGAGAGCCGTGGATGGTATAGAATAAAAACCATAGGTCATTCGAAATCACAATAGTCGCGATGCAGTCATAACTGAATTAAAAACACAATTCATCATCAGCATATCAGCCGCAGGACGTCTACTGCTGGCCTGGGATACAGATCAAAAAGGACCGGTTGGAAGCGGCTTACATCCAGCGTCTTTCTACGGTCAATCAGGACGTCCATCCACTTTGTGGAAAAACACAATTGCATTATCTTAATATAAGTTTGAAGGTGTTTTTAGGAGTATTTTTGACTATTAATTTTCGACCTGTTATGGTGGCACTGACCTGCATCTACCCTGGTGGTGTTGGTGGGCGTGATGGCCGCCTGCACCGCTACACATGCGACACTCAACCACAATACTCTCGAGAACATTTTTCTTTAGACTCCGCGAGTGCACTGAGACTAACATAGTAGAACTTGGTCATTTATTAACCCTATAGGTGTAGGTAGGTGGGCTATTCTGCACGTTTTGTTTTGGGTTAGTCTTGTAGGCAAATTGTATGCAATGCAAACCTATGAGTGGGACAGATAAAGACCGAGTCGGATGCGTCGTGGGATTAGTTCTTAACAACATAAACATTCACGTTGTTGAAGAACAGATGTGTGTTGAAATAACAGAGGAATCCTTTGAGGAATAGACTATATATTCATGAAGCTAGCTAGGCACTTCAGCTAAAATGAAAGCCGAATGAGGCCTTGAAAAAAGAGAGACAAGATATTACCGAAAATAATGTACATGTCTAACCTAACCCTTAGACAAGCAAACCCATAGGGCAAAGGGTGTAATATAACATAATTACGAGTATGTGGCTATGTATGTGTATATGTGAATAAAAAATTACCTACCTATGCCATTATTAATATTATTCGCAGGAAATTTTTCTATGCTTTCATACATTAGCATTGTCTTCACGCACACAACCCATAACTTTGTAAGACAAAGGAGTTTTAAGTAAAACATCTCGATTACAAGGAAAAGATTATAAATATTGGTCGGGAAAAACCGGTGGCTACCTATTATGTGTGGTGGAGTCACATCCTTGTGACGTCGGTAACTATTGAGTTGGAATAATCACTGTGAGCGCTTAGTTGGTTTGCGATGCAGCAAGCCGTCACTTCATCAGGTAAGCTGCCGACATCGGAAAATCATACAAGGCCGTTGGTATGTATATCGAATATATCGAACATTATAGATTTATTTACACTTTTTAAGTTTTATGCAAACAACTCCGTGCTTGCGATATCGTTTTGCCCTTAGGCTGTCAGCCTACGTCAGACAATCGGTGACCGATTTTTTGTCGGAGATAATGAAACATGAATTCTGAATTCTGATAAACCAACGCAGAAGTCCTACAAAGTCACGAAAAATTATCGCTAATGACTCATTTGACTTCGACTATGAAACAGACGTAGGGACTTTTGATGCTGCTTTATTTACGGAACGTTATGTGAGTTTAGTTCTCTGTGTTATTCTTTCATGCAATGTCAATGCCACATCTCTTCTCAACTTAGTTTCTTTAGCTGGTGACATCACTTCAATGGTTTAATAGCGTGGCCATATCTGGTCATGCCGAGGTAGTGGAATCGGGTAAAAGAAAGCGAAACCAATAATTTATCATAATTTATTAATTAAACTTAAAATATAAAAAAAAATATATAAAAAAAATATACCATCACGCCTGTATTCCCCGAAGGGTTAGGCAGAGGTGTACCAATGTACACCCACAGTTCGCCGGTATATTAAACTTATAATTTATATAACTCTCGTATGTAACATCTTTGATCACAGTCCTGCTAAACCTGCGTCTCTCATCGTCCTTGCAGATCAGTACTGTATAGGATACAGTTCGTCCCACACCTTGAACCGATCTTCGAACATGTTCTGCCGTATGACCAGCTTGTCTCCCCGATGGAGGTAGTTCCTCTGGTCCGGCTTCATGACAGGCCAGGACAGGTTGCCCAGCTCGGGCGTGTCGCCGCGTGGGTTGGGGTCTCTGAGGGGAACAAAAAATAATGTAGGATTGAACAACCACTGATGTCGTGATGGCTCCCGCCTCTCATGCACGAGGTTGTGGATTCGCTACCGGGCACGAGCAAGTACCAATGTGACTTTTTATAATTCATATGTACTTTCTAAGTTTATCTTGGACATCACTGACATCGGTAACCATGTCAGAGGCCCTTGAGGCGATTTTGAAACTCTAACACTAGGGTGTGTGGGGTCGTTATACCTTACTGCCCACACGATAACGACGAAGAAAGCCACGGAAGTGATGAGAGGGAAGTTGAGGAGGTGTTCCTTACCCGTATCTAGCGAAGTTGTACCAGAGGGCTGTCATCTCGTCCACGACGTGTGAGTGAGGACTGCTCACAGGTATGACGGGGAAGTTGTAGCTCAGAGTGAACACATACAGCAAGTCGTCGTGGTGGGCCGCACCTGGGAACAAATTGGTTTTAAGAAGGTGTCATCATCATAGCTGAGGATGGATAGCATGAATTATAAGGATAAAGGCCTCCATGCTGACATTTTTATGTGTAGCTGGAACACAGAGATAGACAATAAAGAGAGAATACTTTTATAGGTACACTCAGTGCGGAGAAGGAGTTCACGCGTATGTGAAAAGAAATGTTTCCTTTCAAGCAATAATTCTTATGTGCATTAATTAAATAAAACACCTAATGAGTTACCTCGTGGTTTCCCGTTAGGATCCTCGTAATGAGAGTTATTCCCGACGTACGCGAACTCGTAGTACCACACCGGGTGCTTCGAGTGACGACACATCAGGTTCGCCAGCCTGCAAGTAAGGGAGAAACAACATTATACCTGACAAGAACTTGAAGTTTTGTTTGGTAATCTACCGGTAACATTAGTATTACGTGTACTTCGTTTCTTTAAAACATCGTAAGGAAGAAAATCTAACGAGAGTCATACCTACTTCAATGAATGTCAAATGGAAAAATATCGCGGTTAATAGACGGATTATTTAACGCTTGCAGGTTGGTTCGTTAACGAACAAGAAGTCGTCGCTACCAATGCTTTTGACAAATTAAAAATGTGCAAGCCATTCGCGTCCTTATTTGACAGCCATACTTGAGAAGCAGATCTAGATAGTGACACTATACTACATAGTAAACAGGTAACTGTATCCTCACCTGTGCACTCCCATCCCAACAACAGAGTCTCCGTACAGTTGCCCCAGAGCCTTCTCACTCTCCTTGTCATTGGCGAGCTTCTTCCCCTTGAGGTAGACCTCCCTGAGCCTCCTTACTGCCACGGCGCGGTTCTCCTGGGGCAGCATGAAGGAGATCGGGGCGATCCTCTCCCACTCCTCGTTCATTGACTTCAGGAGGGTCGCGTTTTGGAGGACCGCTGCAAGATAAACATTTGTTAAGGTTAGTGTCGGTTTGCAAAAGTCTAGATTCTTATGTCAGTTAACGATTTGTAGTTTCTTTAGTTTGCTTGACTAATTACGGAAGCTTTAATAGATTTTGTGATTTAATTTAGATTTAATAACGTGTTTATAATGAAACTGGAAATAATGTGGCAGGATTAAGGAAGAGGGACGCCAAAAAAATGATGATGGATTGTGTGAAGAATGATATGAAAGAGAAGGGAGTCAGTGATAGCATGGCGGTTGGCAGGACGGCATGGAAGAAGAAAACTTGTTGCGCCGACCCCATGTAACATGGGATATTATAAGGGCAGGAAGATGATGATGATGAATTAAACTAGAAGTAATTATTGGCAAGAATTACTTGTGTTACTTACGAAAGGCCTTCCAGAAGAACTCATCAGTAGTCTGGCTGACGATGAAGGGCACGGTGTGCATCCTGCCCTGCTTGATGGCGTCCAGCGGGTTGATGTCAAGGTACCGCTCCTGCCCGAAGTCCGGCTCCACCACCGGGCCCCACAATCCCACCGGGTCTCCTGGACCGAATTCCTGGAAAATAAAAGCATATATAAAAATTTGCCAAACGTACCTACCTAAATGGCTATGTTGATACGTGATGGGGCCGGAAACTGCTTGATTGGCCTGTGTAACGTGTGTAGGTTACAATACACAACTATAAGCCTTCTCCTTTCTCCTAAGTTTTTGCTATGCCCGACAGGGTTCATAATGATTCTGTACTTTTATATTTTTTATAAACATTATGGAACGCAATAAATGATAAAATATTCTTATTTAGAAAACGTACCCAGAACTTAGAGAGCGAGTCTCCGAGTTCCCTCCAGGGCTTGGTCATGAGGCAGTCGAAGATGATGGAGGAGTTGTCGGTGGGGCACTTGAGGATCTCGGCCTGGCGCACGGCGAGGTGGCGCTGGTGGGTCAGGGGCTTCACGTCTTTGGTCACGGGAGATGCACTCATCGAGATGCCGCGGTGGAAGAGACCTGCGAGGGATAGGTGAGTGAAGGCAATGATTACATAATGTTGAGAATATTTTAATGTTTGCTGATATTCATAAAAATGTAAATACATACATAAACCACATAACATACCATCACGCCTGTATTCCCCGAAGGGTTAGGCAGAGATGCATCAATGTAAATCCACAGTCCGCCGGTATGTTTAGGTCTTATGTAGGTAGTAGGGGACGAGCCTATTGCCTGCCATTAACCGGGCACAAATCCTAGCACCGAGCCGCTACTGAGAATTTCATAGAATAACAAAATAACAGTTTTTACTTGACTTGGGAATCGAACCCAACACCTATAGCGTAGTAGTGAATCACTAGGCTAACGAGGGAGTATATTACATATGTAGTATATGTATTACATTATTAAAAAATCCCATTTATTCAAAATTGATGTTGCTCATCTAATCTTTGAAAACTAGACAGTTCAGCCGATTCAGCTCAGTCATTTGAAACTTGATAAAAGAGGCTTTACAAATCAGAGTTTATTTCTATACCTTTAGTCATAGGTGAGATCATATGCAGCATGACGCTGATGGAGCCCGCGCTACAGCCCGTGATGGTGACGCTGTTGGGGTCGCCCCCGAACGCCGCGATGTTCCTCTGCACCCACTTGAGCGCCGCCACCTGGTCCTTCATACCGTTGTTACCGGGAGCGACTGCGTCGCCTGTGCTCATGAATCCTGCAGGAAACATTATGGTTAGTGGCGGTCTTGAAAGCTTCAAGAGAACATCAGATACAAGAGTGGAGCTAACAGTCTGGAGGGGAAGAGATAGAATAAGTGGAAGAAAGGCAAAGGGTAAGTTTGAAAACAATAAAAGAATTTAAATTTAAAGAATTCAAAATTAGAAAGACCAATTTGGCCATCAGTTAACCACTCCAAGACTCATCCGTAAGGAAAATATGGAGGAAAAACATAATAAGAAGAGGACGGCCATTCTGTTCTCTTCTTATTATATTTATATATCTTATTATATACTATAGATTAAAAAAAAAAAGATTATTACTTTCTTCCCTTTCGGTGAGGTAAAGTATCGGAGCCGGGCCTGCGGGTAGTCCGAAAGAGATACCGCGCCCCCGGAACGCAAAGGGCACAAGAAAGAACATGGATGGGTTTCAGTCAGAAAAACTCTGACACTAAGGTCGGGGGAAGTCATTTGATGATTTCCCATCGGAAAAAAAATGAAGTATCGGAGGTCCGAGAACTTTTAGCTCTTTAAAAATAGCGCTCTTCTCCTAAGTGGTAACTCGAGTGAACTACAATGTCTTACCCAAGGATCCTAGCCTGTAGTTGATGGTGACGAGCACCACATCCCTGTCGAGTAGGTAGTGCGGCCCCGAGACGTCGCTGCGCCCGGTGAACGCGTAGAACCCGCCCGGGTGGATGAAGAAGATCACGGGCAGGGGGCCGGTCCTGGGGGAGGAGCAAGATGTTAGGTCGTCTTAGAACACAGAGCTGAACAATTAGCAGAGGTAAATAATGGTTATAAGAAACTGGTTGTATAGGATAGGAATATTGTACGTGTATTTTGACTGTTCCAGTTCTAATTTGTTTATATACAACCATCAAGTCAGGCAGTGCAAGAATATCCACAAAGATGTGGAAAAAAGGGTTTTTTTGCCAGAAACATTATATACTCGTATGTACAGAGGTGTTAATATTACAGTATAGTGCTGCATGTCTCGCCGTTGCAACGATATGCAAAGTTATAAATTACATTTATTTCAATTTCCATTAATTTTGAATTTTTATTTTTTTATTTTTATGCCTATAGTGCCTGGCAACTATATAGGTCACCGCTTTAGTAAGAGGCACAAATTGTTTGCACGGCCAGCATGTCGTACGGTCGCTAGAGCAGAGTCGCCGGTGTGTCGGACCCTGGAAGCCCTCAATGCCCTCCTGGCAGTCAATCCTGATTGTGATCTGTTTGCCGATGAATGGAGAGAGATAATGCGAGTGTGTCTGAAGTTTTGCGAGAGAAAGTATGAGAGAATATCCACTGTTATTTATTAAATGTGTTATTTATTAAATGTGTAGTAGATATTATAATAATATTAGTATTTGGTTCTAGGTTAATTATTGTAATTGGTGTGTAACCGTTTTAATTAACTATAAGTAAATCCTACTACTATTATATCCTTCCTACTACTATTATAAAGGCGAAAGTTTGTATGTATGGATGTATGGATGTATGTTACTCTTTCACGCTTAAACGGCTGAATGGATCTGGATGAAATTTGGCACAAAGATAGATTATAGTCTGGAATAACACATAGGCTACTTTTTATCCCGGGAAAATGTACGGTACCCGTAGGATAACACATCAACTGTGACGCGGACGAAGTCGCGGGCAGAAGCTAGTAAATAAATAAATTTATTTTATTACTTCTACAGTTCAATAATTATTATTACAAAATGAATCAGCCACACCAGTATAGTTTACTACATCAGACTACATGACATAAACTCTGAAACGGTATAAATTTTTAAGTTGGACTTTTTTATCAACTGGCATTTCTCTAATAGGCTTAGGTAATTTGTTAAAAGTATGGGTGGCCATACAACTGCAATTTTTCTTATGCAAAGCAGTTGAGTTTCCAGGTAGGACTAATTTACTGGGCTCCTGTTATGGGTATCTCCTAAGAAAAGAATCATACTTTGTACAGTGACATCACAGAACACATTACAACGTACCTGTTAAGTACGGGCGTGTACACGTTGACGGTGAGGCAGTCCTCATCCACGTAGTAGCCGGGCGGCGCGGGGAGCGGGCACGCGGGGCCCTCCTCGCTCGCGTCCACCTCGCCCTCGTACTCCAGCTTCAGTTTTGGTGGCTACAGGAGTAAATTAAATTTATATCACAACATACCTATATTCCCCGAAGGGTTAGGCAGAGGTGTACAAATGTACATAGTTCACCGGTATGTTTAGGTCCCATGTAATAGGGGACGAGCCTATTGCCATTAACCGGCTGCTACCTCCGAGCTGCTACTGAGAATTTCATAGAAAAACCCAATAACACACACGCAGTCAAATCTTTTATTTCAATTAGACCATCATCATCACCTTAGCCTTTTCCCATTATTCATTTGCACCATTAAAAGGCACTTTTGAACGTCATTTACAAGAAAAACAATGAACCTAGTTGCCCTTGCCAAAAGCTTAGTTTCGTATGGAGGAGAATGGGCAAGAAACTCCAAAGAGTTTGGAAGTGCATACCATCACCATCACGCCTGTATTCCCCGAAAGGTTAGGCGGAGGTGTACCAATGTACACCCACAGTTCGCCGGTATGTTTAGGTCCCATGTAATAGGGAAGTAGTTAGGGTGGTATGTAGTATGGAAGTGATAGCTTCAAATACAGTTGAAAGATCAACAATTTAGAAAAACATCGTGTGGCAGCCTCCACTCACTATTACAGTGATCTAATTATGTTTCTGTATATAAAGTTAATCCGTACTAAATGCGAAAGTAACTCTGTCTGTCTCTTCTTCACGCCTAAACCACTGAACCGATTTTAATGAAATTTGGTACAGATATAGTCTGGGACCCGAGAAAGGACATAGGATAGTTTTCATCCCGGAAATCCCCCGGGAACGGGAACTATTAATCCACGCGGACGAAGTCGCGGGCAAAAGCTAGTCATACATAAAATCTCCGACTTATTCGGTTTGTTGGTCATTGTCATTGCTACATGGACATGTTGTGCACTTTTGTGTGCAATATTTAGAGTCTTAAAGGTTATTGACTAGAGTAACCTGCTCCATTAATAAACAGGTTGTGTGTCGCTAGCTGCTAGCGTCAACGTACTGTGCGACGCATCTAGATATGATTCAATATGTTGTTCTTGCTGCCTAAAATTCACTTTGCCTATACTTACTGAAATAAAAAATAAAAACTACAAAAAGTTAAAAAAAAAGCATACTTTCGTCCTTATTACTTGAGAGTCTATTATTCTTTTAAGATCGTTGCCGCATCGGTGGACTGGCAAAGAGCACAGTGGTAAAGGTAAACTATTATTACACCTTCTTCATACATATCATCACGCCTATATTCCCCGGAGGCTTAGGTAGAGCCGTACCAATGGACACCCACAGTTCGCCGGTATGTTTTAGGTCCCATGTGATAGGAGACGAGCATATTGCTATTAACCGGGCATAAATCCTAACTCCGAGCTGCTACTGAGAATTTCATAGAAAAACCCAATAACACTTTTTGCTCGACCTGGGAATCGAACCCCAGACCTTGCGCGTAGCAATCGCGCTTAGGACCACTAGGCTAACGAGGCAGTTACACCACCGAGGTACAGCTTCTTTATAGATCGATAATGCAGGTATTTTATGTGCTTATTTTGTTTTTTACCTGGAACCTCAACGCTCCAATCGGCGGCTCAGCGTAGCGGATCCCCCGGTAGGCCTGGAAGCGCCTGCCGCGGCGGGTCTCCATCCATGACCCGCGGAACTGCCCCGACACGCTGCGGGTCAGCGGCCCGTCCGGGTTCGCGGTGTGTATCACTGGCACTGGAGAGCAAGCAAACAATGACACGGTTGATGTGACAATACATGTAAAATGAAAATGTATTCTTCAGACCGACTTCGGTTACGGCGGCTATTCTTAATGAAGCCTTAGTACGCAGGAGATGTTATAGTGCACAACTGTGTGCGCAAACACAGGCTTACTCTTTCTTCCCTAGCTCTCATAGTCAGTCCGAGGGGACGGTGATCCGACACACTCACATCTGAGTCAGGTGCAGGACTTTGGTTTTCCATGGTATCCGGGGCACGGGCGGTATCTCATCACCAACTTCCAAACTCAGGGCTGCTATTGAGAAATTCGTAATGCAAAAACACAATAACACTCTTTGCCTGACCTAGGAATCGAACCCAAGACTCCAAACCCAACAGTCGAGGAGAGATCGCAAGACCAAGGGGGTAGTTACATAGAGCAATGACATGATACATAGGGCCAGGAGGGAGGAGATCAAATAATTCTTCTCTAAAGAATCGCTAAATAATAAATATTACTAAAATATGACTGAAACTGACTGACTGACTGACTGCCCCGTTGGTCTCGTGGTCGCAAGTGCGACTGCTGTGCAAGGGGTCCTGGGTTCGATTCCCAGGTCGAGCAAAAAGTGTTATTGAGTTTTTCTATTAAATTCTCAGTAGCAGCTCGGAGTTTGGATTTGTGCCCGGTTAATGGCAATAGGCTCGCCCCCTATTACATGGGACCTAAATATACCGGCGAACTGTGGGTGTACATTGGTACACCTCTGCCTAACCCCGTCGGGGAAAACAGGCGTGATGGTATATTTATATTTTTTATTTTTTTATGACTGAAACCAGATCCTTAGCAATGAGATCACAATTTAACATTAAAGGTGTACAAATGCTTTAAGTCTTGCCTCATAAACGAGGAACACCTGTGACTTAGGATTAGGAGTCAGGGTTCTATATTATAGAACCCTGACTCCTATGTACTGTTACTTGGACATTATTAACATTTCCTGAATTATGAGCTAATAAACTGATATTATACAGTAAATATATACAAAACAGACAAACTAACCTGAGTCATGTTTTTGTTGTTGTCCTTCATGAGGCGTGTGCCTGTGTGCGTGTTCGTGTGCGCACGCGACGCTCAACACACACAGAAGCGCGAGTAACATGGTGCGTCCTGTTGCACACAGATGGCGCGACTGAGGCGAGAACAGGAAAACTTGCGCTTTTATAGGGAGTGTGGCTTTGTGGATAGTTGTGGTCTATTCTGCAAGCTTTGGTTTACGTTTAAGACAAGGAAATAATACTTTTTTGTGCTAGGGTTTTTTTATACCAGGTTGGTGGCAAATAAGCATGCGGCCCCCCTGATGGTGAGCGGTTACCGTTACCTATGGACGCCTGCAACTCCAAAAATCTATTCAGGCTCGTCTTGAAGAACCCTATATTATCTACGTACTCCATGGATTACTACAAAATTGACAGCACAGAAAATCTTTTTTAGCAGTAGAGTTCTTTGTGAAGGAGCACACCCGGGGAAGTACTACGTACTACGGTACACCATACCTATTTCTGCTGCAAAGTAGCGTTGCTGTGTTCCGGTTTGAAGGGATTGGGTGCCGGTGTAATTACCGGCACATAAGACATTTAAACTTAGTCAGTCAGTAACGCATATGCAAGGCCCCTGGTTATTGCAGATGTCTATAAGCAGCGGTGACCACTTAACATTAGGTGGGCTATTTGACATATGAATGTGTTACATAATATCTACACCTCTGTAACTCACAAGCTGACAATGCACGCGTGATGTTGTGTGATATTTTTAACAAGTGTACACAATCGATTAACATGATCAGGTAAACAGTGTGTTATCAGAGCACGACCTTGAACTGCCCTCGTTATCAGGCACCTCTGATTCGCAATACTGAGACATTTAATTGATTATTATAATTATGAAAATAATCAAACTGTGATTTATTAATCCCATTTCTAGTAGTTCCCCTCTCTACAGCTACATTTAGGTCATGTTAAAGTTAAGAAGACGCTGGATGCGGGTCGCTTCCGACCGGTATATGTGGACATCTAAAGGGAGGCCTATGTTCAGCAGTGGACGTCCTATGGCTGAGATGATGATGATGATGATGAATGTTAAGAATGTTACTGAAAGCGCTCTGTCTGTACTAATATTATAAAAAGGAAATACTTTTTGTTTGTTTGTAACGAATAGGCTCTGAAACTACAGGACCAACTTTAACCATTTTCCAACACTGGTTAACATATAGGTTATATAAAATCACCACAACATAACAAGGCATTTGTTTAGGTCTAAATGTAATAGGGGGTGAGGCTATTGCCATTAACACAAATCTTAACTCCGAGCTGCTACTGAGAATTTTATAGAATAACCCTATAACACTTTGCTTAACCTGGGATTCGAACCCAAGACCTCTAGCGTAGCAGTTGCGCTAAGGATCACTAGGCTAACGAGGTAGTCGTAAGGAGAAAAAAAAATTGCTTAAGTAAATCTAACAACCTAGCGCAATATTTTCTATGACAGTTTTATCAAAGAGTAATATAATATTAAGCAAAGTCTAATTTAGTGTAGGTAACACAACATATTAATTGATTGTTAGAGAGAAAGAAGAATGGGCAAGTAACTCCATAAATCGAATGAGTGACATTTCGCATTTAGACTTGTAAATGAGAGCATGCGATTAGTATGTTTGTATAAGGAAAAGTGTCGGTTGTCGCAGTATAGTCAGTCGGGAAACCCGTTTCTAAGACGATGCAGATACGTAGGTGTGAGTGAGTGAGTAGCTAGGTACCTAGTGACGTTTGTGCGCTGGAATAAACAGGGAGATGAGTCGTGGAATAACCCCTGTGATGTCGGAAAGGGGTCATACGCACTTGAATACTGTAAGTACTCTAGGAAACTAGGAATTTGATTGTTGCATGTTAGCTTCTTTAACAATGTATTAAGTACACTTAGTCACTATATTACGAGTATTACATAGCAATAGGAACGTCATGTCTTAAATATTTTTCAATTGTAAGTGAGCCTTGTTTTGCCAAAACAAACCAACAATCGCTCAATACTTAATGAAATGAAATACTGTCAAACTAATTCAATATGCCAAGTGTGTTACTTCCAGTAACAACAGTTCTGTGTTACCTAAAACTTCCGTATATAATAAATAGACTAGCGAACTGTTCGCTACTCCGCGTGGCTTATTTCCTCCGCGTTAAGTTACGTCTTTGGTAATTGCCCCGCTCCCGTGGGTCGTACCGTGATGCTATATAGCCTATGGCATTCACAAATAACGTGGCTTTCTATGGGTAAAACAATTTTCAAAATCGGTTCAGTAGATCTAGAGATTGCCCCTACAACCTCACAAACTGTACACCTCTTTATGACATTAGTCTAGATTAAAAGCAATCAATTCCAGGACACAGCCCTTTCCATCTCCGACAGCATTGGGATCCTTGGTGTTGATATCTCCAGCGACGTCCAGTTCCGACGTCATTTGGAAGGTAAGGCCAAGCTGGCATCGAAAAAGCTCGGTGTGCTCAATGGAGCAAAGCAGTATTTTCTATAAGCTATTATTAAACAATTTGTTGTTTTTATTTTAAAATGATCGTTGGAATCAGGAAAATTGACGCGAGGTATTTACTCATTGGATTTTTCTTCATGACAAGAATACGTAGCAGTCTTTTGTTTAAAACTTTAGGTACCTATTCAGATACTTACGTAAATACGTGTACTGTTGTTTTCCTGGGCTGTGTCATACTATACCTAGGTAATCCAAATATGATGACGAATTGTTTTCTGGTGCAGTCTGAGTCGCTGGCTGAAGGTCATTTGTAAGGGGACCTTGGCAGTTGGAGATATCTGCCACGGTCAAGTCAAATATCATAAATAAAACTTGGCTGCTGTGTATTGCATTCCCCTATAAGGGTAAGCAGAAGTACTTTTTAAACGTTACTACTAACCATACTAGCTGCCAAAGCCGGCAGAACTATCTGTAATCCATAACATATTAGTTCCGCGCGGGAATTGAACCTTGGACACGCAGTGCAGCAGCCAATCGCTCAGCCACTGCGCCAACTGTATCGTATTAATTATATAGATTAATATTCAATGTAACGACGGCTTAGTATAAAATAATGGTAAGGTCATAAAAATCTGAAGCAAATATTGTGTTTCTTTTATTATTAAACAAAATTATAAAATTGTCTTACAATGTAATATTGTCTTATATCTAGGGATATGATTACATTACAGTCATTACAGATGACACTCGACGGTTTTACAAAATATGCGTACCTCATACTTGATAACTTGCTATCCATTGGTGAAAAAATGGTTTAAAATGGTCCAGAACTTATTCGATACAAACAAACAAGCAAAAAATGTTTCCTCTTTATAATATAAGTACAGATTTTGTGCTCTCAGTTTTTTAACATCTTCTTTTAGAACAAGATATTCACATCAATAACATAATATGACACATCCATCATTAGAAAATGACAGGGTCCTGGTGCAGGAATATTAGAGAGAGACCCAGTGATATGTGGTGTTGGGCCAGTCCAGCCCAGGGTTCGCAACCGGGCACGGGCAAGTACCAATATGACTTTTTCTAATTCATGTGTTCTTTCTAAGTTTATCTTGGACATCATTGACATCGGTAAACATGTCAGAGGCCCTTGAGGCGGTTTAGAAACTCTGACACTAGGGTTTGTGGGGCCGTTAGACCTTACTGCCCATATGATAAGAAGAAGAGAGAGACGCCGTTCTACATAGGTATAAAGCTTCACTTCACTCCACATGTTCAATATTCTCCACATTTATTTGCACGTCTGATAGTCGATGGGGAACAGTTCCTCCCACACCTGGAACCGGTCTTGGAACAGGTCCTGGCGCACGGAGAAGGGGCTGTCGACGCGCAGGTACCGCCTGTCGTCCGGCTTGAACTGGGGCCAGCTCAGGCCGGACAGCTCCGGGGTGTCCGCCTTGGGGTTCGGGTCGCTGGGGGTGGAGAAACATTGGTTACTTTAACGTTTAAACTTTTTGACAACGTATGCTTAATACATACATATTACATCCATAAATCCTCATTTTTTTTCCATGTGGTAGACAGAAACCACAGAACGCCACCTTCTACGATCCTAACATATTCCTTTTGCCTCTTCCATGTTCATACATCTGGTCATACAAGTATGTCGGTTACGAGTACCGCG
Organism: Caradrina clavipalpis; assembly: GCA_932526535.1. Classification (NCBI taxonomy): domain Eukaryota; kingdom Metazoa; phylum Arthropoda; class Insecta; order Lepidoptera; family Noctuidae; genus Caradrina; species Caradrina clavipalpis. The sequence goes on from OW052111.1 coordinate 12,891,268, forward strand.
CACCCGACCTTTCTGAAGAACCTCATCAACAAGGTTTGGGTTGGTCTTTCTAGGGCGTCCCCTCCCGGCGTTGCCACTCACATCTGCCATATAAATCCCTATACTTATTAACATCTAATTAAGAGCTCATTCCCAACTAACGGAACACAAATCCAGACTGCACTACATTCAACCTAATGTAACGCTTTGCCTGACCTGGAGATCAAATTCTGAGCATTCGTCCTTGCAACCACTAAACCAGTGAGGCTTTTTTTTTCCAAATCTCTTTGTACCTACAACATCTTACGGACTAAATGAATAACCTCATACCCGTATCTCATAAAGTTGTAGAAGATGGCGGTCATCTTGTCCACCATCTGCGAGTCCTGGCTGTCGGAGACGGGGATGGGGGGGAAGCTGTAGCTCACGTTGAACAGGTACAGCAGGTCGTCATGGTGTGCCGCCGCTGTAAGGGGGGGGGGATATGTTATAGAGGAGGATTATACGTCAGCAGTGGATGGCTATAGGCTGATATGATGATGACCGGGATGGTTGGCGCTCTTTGGGGGAGGCCTACGTTCAGCTGTGGAAGGCTATAGGCTGATGTGATGATGATGATGAGAAAAGTGTCGTGAAGAGTCGTGGAAGCGACTGGTTTGTAGAAAAATGGGCAAAAGTACAAATCCAAGGGACATCTTTTACCGTGGACTCAGTACATGAATATGGACCGTACAGAATCTAAGCTTAAAGTTTTCTTTATGATGTCTTCTCCACCACGTTTGGCCATTTCCTTATTTGATACTTTGTGAACCCTACTATTTGTTATGCCTGTAGTCTAAAGGAGACCACAATTTTTGAGGTTTTTATTATAATTGTATCATCCTGAAAACCCTTCAAATGTTTGAGTGTCTACTGTTATAATAGTTGTCAAGAGTCCTCACCGATCGGTTTCTTGGTTGTGGGGTCGATGTAGTGGCTGCTGTTGCCGATGTAGCCGAACTCGTAGTAGTACACCGGCTTCGCAGAGTGACGAGCCATCAGGTTCACCAGTCTGTACGCAGTCATGGATTAGCTGGTTACATGCGATAGAAGACTATGTTCTGGCTTAGTTCTCTAAAAAGAGAAGTTCTCAAAGGTGCATACCGTTTTAATTAAAGTACCTAAAATAAATGATGAATGTGATGTCATCATAGTTACAATAGATTATTTTAATTTGTTTATTCCACTTTAGCTCCTTTTTAACCGACTTCAAAAAAGGAGGAGGTTCTCAATTCGTCTGTATGTATAATATTTTTTTTTTTTTTTTTTATGTATGTTCACCGATATTTTCGTCAATTATGTAAGGATTTCAAAATTTTTTTTTTTGTTGTGTTGAGTTCACTTCTGAGGTGGTCCCATTTTCACCAGTCCAGGATCTGATGATGTAATCCAGGAGAAATCGAGGGCAACCACCGAAAATTTTATGCTCGTATGGTGTTTTTGTTACGTAATCATGTCTTACTCAGGTATATGCTTCAGGGTGTCAACATCTGATGCTGCTGTCCTGATGATGATGCTACAGTACTCCTTAACGGTAGTAGTTTTTGAGATAGGGACTTTTTATTATATTATGTTTGTTCGCGAATAACTTCGTCGTTTATGAGCCGATTTTGATTATTCTTTTTTTGTTGGAAAGGGTAAACTTCCCAAATGGTTCCATTTAAATTTCATATAGATCTGATGATGGATTACGGAGACAAACAACGGAACTCTTCAAAAAATTACAGCAAATCAACCGCGATTGCTGCTATCGCATAAATATGCATTGTTTACGCAATTACACAACATAACATCGCGCCTGTACACTCGAAAGAGTTAAACAGATGTATACTTACAGTAATATTTGAAAATTTCTCATCTAAATAAACGAAATCGCGTATTCTGCTTTCTTATGACTTTTTTTTAGCGGTGTCATGTTAATTTACATGACATGACAGTTCCTTCATGGATTTGGTTAAAAAAATTGATACTAAAAAGCGAGAAATAAAAAACTTTTTTACAAAAAAAGACAACCGCCTTCAAAAACTAAAAAGAGAAAAATAACTTTAGCTTTGGAAGTCGGCGGCAATACAAAACAACAAACAGAACCAAATAGCCGCCGACTTCCAAAGCTAAAGTTATTTTTCTCTTTTTAGTTTTTGAAGGCGGTTGTCTTTTTTTGTAAAAAAGTTTTTTTTGCATTAACTAACAGCACCAAGAATATTTGAATCTGCGTCTCCTCAGTAAGGTAATGTATATTCCCCTTTTCCCATAATCACATCATTTGAATAATTTGAATATAACTTTATAACAGTAAAATTCTAAAGCCCTGATTTTATTCCCGTACCTATGTGCTCCAAACCCAATGATAGCATCAGAGTACAGTTTCCCGAATCCCTCAGCAGTAGTCGTGTCGTTGGCGAACTCCTTGCCGCCGAGGTACGCCTCCTTCAGCCGGTTGGCGGTGGTGGTGACGGTGGCGTTGTCACCAGACAGGTACAGCGCGATCTTGGCCAGACCCGGCCAGTCGCTGCTCCAGGAGTCGAAGGCAGATGGGTTCCGGAGGACGTCTGGAATTGGGTGGGAGTTAGAGATTGGAATAATGTCGGTACATTGTCAGTAGGATGACTTTCTAGACTAATATTATAAAGAGAAAAGACTCGATTTTTGTATTTAACGAATAAACTTAAAAGCTACTGGACCGATTTGAAAAAATCTTTTAGCCGTTAGAAAGCTACGTTATCACTGAGTAACATAGGCTATATAACATCACGCTACGACCAACGGGAGCAGAGCAGTAACCAAGAACGTAACTTAATCCGGGTGAAATAAGCCACGCGGACGAAGTCACGGATAGTTCGCCAGTGGTATGATATCTCAAATTAAACTTGTGAATTTAATTGTTTTCTTATTTTTATTGTGTGTACTGTGTAAGTTTAAGTTTTATATTTTTCTTTATGTTTGGTATGTATTAATTAACCAATAACTTTTATGTCTGGTGCAAACTGTTAGTAGAAGTTGGTTATCTTTAAATACTCAAATAAATAATAATAATAAATAATTGTTTATGAGTCTTTGTAGTATTTAGTACAGGCGTGAGTTTGTCCGTGGTTTGCAACTCAATATTCACGTCTGCCATTGATCTTACCGAGCGCCTTCCAGAAGAACTCGTCCTGCGTCTGGCTGATGATGTAGGGCACCGGCTGCAGCTCGCCCGCACACACTGCTGCGAGCGGCTGCCGGGGGAGGAACATTTCCAGACCCACGTCCTCCTCCTGCACCGGCACCCACAGCAGGACTGGGTCGTAGCCGAAGTCCTGGTAACGCAATAATGAACACATTCATGTATCATTTCTAATGAAACGGCGACTTGATGTGATCGGCGTTATCTCATCAGAGATGTCTCCGTATACTTACAAACATCTTATCGAGCGAGTCTCCGAGCTGCTTGGACGTCTTGGTCTTCAGACACTCGATGATGGCCTGCGAGGAGTTGGTGGGGCACTGCAGCAGCGCCGCCTGTCTCTCCGCCAGGTGGCGCTGGTGGCGCGGGATCACGATCTGCGAGATCGGCGAGCCGCTCATAGAGATCGCGCGGTGGAACAGACCTGGGGTACGGGAGGATAATGTCATATCTAGTTTTCACAAAAGCAGATTAACATTTCAGATTTTTAAATCCTTAATTGAGGACGCTATATCAAAGGAAAAACGAAATGAATCTAAAATTAAGATAAAATTAACTCTTGGTTGGGTTAATAGTTAAGGTTGCCTAGAACTCAGAATAGCGTGTAAAGACACGATCACACGAAATAACACAAAAGTCGATCAACGATGTTACTTTTTCATATCATTCAAAAAGTTGAATGATATATGAAAAAGTAACATTGTTAATCTATTTTTGTTGCTGGCCGTACCAGCCCCGTTTTGCCAGTTAGGTATGTAAGTCGCATGTGGTAGGGGTGAACCTATTAGCATTACCTAGAATCAAATCCAGGCTGCTACTAACACCCAATGGCACTTTGACTGACACAGGAACTGAACTCAGGGACAATGAAGTAGATAGACATAATTTCAATACCTAGCTATTTACACAATTCGCTCGGTGTTAGGATTTGTGCCCGGTTAATGGCAATAGGCTCGCCCACTATTACATGGGACCTAAATATACCGGCGAACTGTGGGTGCGCATTGATACATACACCTCTGCCTAACCCTTCGGGGATACAAGCGTGATTGTATGTATGTATCAATTCGCAGGAAAGATAGCTAAATATAAGTCTTAAAAGATAATTAATGTTTTTTTACATTTGTGCATAAAGTTTTAATAAATACATAAATAATAGGGGCAATCGGTCAGCGATGTCTCGGAATTTAAGATTTGATTCTTATCGACAGGTATACAGTATAGTAAACAACTTAAGCATGCGTGATTATACCTAATTAATTATAATGATTAGTACAGTAATACGGTACGGGGGAGGCTTTCTATACATGGTCAGAGGGGGGGAGACGAGTAGCATCTGATGATAATTCAAGAAAGTAGCTGGCTTATATACCTACTGACCTATCTAAGTACATATAATAATAAAACAATTGTGGGAAAGATAGTCCATTATCTGATATTTTTCCTGCGAACATGTTTATCGCTTGGCGGCCATTGATAAAAGAAATGTTGTTGATGTAATCAGGTTCATAATTTCAACATAGTAACGCAAGTCTTCGGTAGTATAGTGGTAAGTATCCCCGCCTGTCACGCGGGAGACCGGGGTTCGATTCCCCGCCGGAGAGATTCTTTTTGTATTTTTTTCATTTAAGTAATCTTGTTTTTTTAGGGCCGCTATACATATATTGACTTTTCTTCGATGATATTTACGATTTAATAGAAAAAGAAATAGATTATGCAAATATGTATAGATATACCTCATTGTTATTTTTTTTATGGGTAAACTCTTCGTCTTCAATTCAATTTATTTGTGTCCATAGATGAAAAAACTTGTTACAGTCACTTATAATTACGATCTCTACATAATTATATCCTATTATTTACGATGTACAAATAATAATAAAAAAGATACAATTTAAAATGTCAGATGAAAGATGTACAAATAATTATAAAATAATGATGTAAATTCAGTCAGATTAAATAAAAATTATGTCATTTAAAAAAATCAAAATAAAATAGTAGTTTAGGTCAGAGGTGACATAGGGAAAGTCTACGATGGAGTGAGCCAAAAGAAGCCTGTTCACTCTAACTTTGAAGAGGTACAGACGCAGTTAGAGAGTAGCTACCTACCTATAAAAAAAAAAAACAGTTTGTTTTAGGGGCCATACGTATAACTCACCTTTCGACATGGGCGAGATCATGTGAAGCATGACGCTGAAGGCCCCGGCGCTGTACCCCGAGATGGTGACCAGCTCGGGGTCTCCTCCGAAGGCGGCGATGTTGCGCCTCACCCAGCGGAGAGCCGCCACCTGGTCCTTGAAGCCGTTGTTCCCGGGCGCGTACTTGTCGCCCGTGCTTATGAAACCTGGTGGGGAGCAGACACATATACTAGAAGTTTTAGGTAATAGGGACCTGTTTGACAGCCTTTAGGTACGGAATCCAAAAAATCCTAAAAAGTTTCAAAGTCTAGGTAAGTATGATCCTTGGCTTTCTCTTCGCGTTCGCTTTACTTATTTAGGGCACTTGTCATCATGGACATGAGAGACCCAACGTTACCTAAACTACATTAACAAAAGGAACTTTACAAGGAAAACGTACTATTTTAGTAACTGAAGGACTTTGATGAATTCTTAACTTATAAGAGAGAAAAGAAAGATTCAGAGTCATTGATGCAACCTCATATTTTCTACCAAAATATTGGTTCTGTAATATAACTACTTAAGAATGGTCGTATTTACTTATGTTAAATTTTAGCATCAATACCTCCCTTCCACTCTGGGAGGCATTTATACACTCTACAGATACCCCTCTATCACATAAATCATAATATGGGGAATCACACAATAAAAATAGCCAGTAGTTACCGAGCGATCCAAGCCTGTAGTTGATGGTGACGAGCACGATGTCCCTGTCCAACAGATGGTGCGGCCCCGCCACGTCGCTGCGGCCCGACACCGAGTAGAACCCGCCCGCGTGCATGAACACCAGCACCGGCAGCTTCAACCTGCAGCAGGAGAAATGATCAGCTGGTGAGGTGGGGGATAAAGGAGGCATTTGTCCCACACCCAGTGCCGTAGCTAGGGAAGTGCCAGCGGTGCCCACGCACAGGGCGCAGATCTTGAAAGAGCGCAGAAATGACCAGACCAGGACCAGATTTTTTTTAAGGGCGCATTTATTGAATCTCGCACAGGGCGCACAAAAGGCTATTTATGGTGCTGCCCCCACCCTCATTGTTATTGGTGCTTGGTCCTTTTGACCAAGTACCAATAACGCGGATGTGAGCAATTGTGTTTACTCTACAAAGGTCGCGGAGATTGCAGAGTATGTCAGCATCAAGACTAAGTTCACCCTGAGGATCGAACAGTTGTAATCTCGTCACAGCGTAAATTTTAATTTATTTGTGTTAAGAGTGGCGACTGAACATCTGTCGACCTTCATGAAGGAAGAATTCTGGCTGAAAGATGGAGTGTTCAGGCGTTTTCGAGGCTGGATACCCGACATCACGCGACACACGACGCCGACTTTACGTGTGCATTATTTTTTTAATAATATATTAATTATGTATAGTATTTTTATTAATTGTATCGTACTGTATGTATTTTCTATAGACCTTGATGCCAGATTTAAATAAATAAATAAATAGAACTGGACATGTAACTTTCGACTTTGTATCCTTTAAACACCAGCTATAGTTGTGTAGCACACACTCACTTGTTGCCAGCAGGCCGGTATACGTTGAGGCGCAGACAGTCTTCATCCACGGGGTAGTCGTTGAAGACGGGCTGCGGGCAGGCGGGGCCCTCCTGAGACGCGTCCACCACGGAGCTGTAGTTCATTATTATCTGGGGTGGCTGTTAAGAGAAATGAGTAAGGCATAAAGTTACCAATTTTCATTAAAAATGTCCCAAATTGAAGATGTGCTTCAATACAAATAAATTCTGCGTAAGAAGGTATATATACTCGCAAGAACTTCTAGAAGTTTTTGGCAAATGTTGAAATTGCTATTCTAAACGCGAAAGCACCAAAAGAGAAAAATAAGGATCCATTGACGTGTCTCCGCTCTTAAACGGGTGAACCGATTTGAATACGTTTTTTTTTATTTGAATGCAGGCTAGCTAAGTAGCTACCTAGCGATGGCTCTTAGATAAGTTTCATCAAAATCAGTTTTTCAGCAAAATCATATTTTGACGTGCTTGAGGAAAGCACCGATGATTCATTTCAAGTGTTACAATATTTACCTGGAACCGCAGTTCTCCGACGGGTGGCTCTGCATATCGGATACCCCTGAAGGACTGGAACCTCTTCCCGCGACGCGTCAGCATCCACGAGCCGCGGAACTGTCCCGACACGCTGTGTGCTACCGGATCAGAGGATGGCGAACTTGTTGCTTCTACAAAGGAACCAATTTGAAAAGAGTGTCCATGGAGTTTCTTGCTCGTTCTTCTCCATAGAGACCTACGTTTTGGAACGAGCAGTAAATGGTTTTATTGAAATAGAAGCTTTGACTTTGACATTGAAATAAATTGTTTTTCTAAAGAAATACATGGTTTCTCCATGGGAAATTACTCAATATATTTACTAGGATTATTTTCTGAAAATTCATTTAATGAAAAATGGAAATAATATTATGGAGTTTTAATTTAAAAATCCTTTTCTCAAGAATTGTACTTACTATTTCAAGAATTCTCAGAAAGTGCCGATTTAAAATAAATATAGGTAAGTACAATATTTTGAAAAAATCTCTTACAATATTTTGTATAGAAATATTACAAAATACATTCTGTAAACAACGCTGATTAAAAATATTTTTTCAATAACTTATAAACATGGGTTTTATAATAATAACACATCACACATGGCCTCTTTTTTTGACGTAGTAACATAAAAAGAACACTTCATCACCTGTTGCACCTTGATGATCATGCTGTTGATCCTGGGCGGCGCCGGCGCACGCGATCGCGGCACTTAACAACACGACACACAACATCATCCTAGCTCTACTGACTACACACTAAACACGGCGGGCTCGCAACACGCCTTATATCGAACTTACTGAAATGAACACAGGATCATTCTGCTGGCATTTTCATATAGGTTTTTTATTGCAGTTTTCCTTGTTTACTTTCTTGGTAGCCTAGTGCGACTGCTCCGCTAGAGGTCTTGGGTTCGATTCCCAGGTCAAGCAAAAAGTGTTATTGGGTTTTTCTATGAAATTTTCATTAGCAGCTCGGAGGATTTGTGCCCGATTAATGGCAATAGGCTCACCCTATATTACATGGGACCTAAAACATATCGGCGAACTGTGGGTGTACATTGGTACATCTCTGTCTCTCCCTTCGAGGAATATAAGCGTGATGGTATGTTTTTTCCTTGTTTAGTGGTATGTGTTTTACAGTAGAAGTTTCACGGTTTATTTTTCAAACAGTTTGTAGCAGTGAAAGTGGACCTGTGTGTCACTTCAGTAAATACATACTGAGTTATCTTATGAATAGATTATATTGTGATAGTGAGTTTCCAACGTCTTGTTTATTTGTATTAAACGGAACGCTAGACGAAAAACAAGGAAAATGAAATGCACAAATGTTTTTAGAACGTTAAAAAGGGGGTAATTAAGATGCAAGACATTTCATCTTTGTAGTTTATGTACTCACTTCATGTTTAGGCTGATTGGCTTCACTTGAGGAAAATGGTCGTCAGGGTATTCCCATTTCCCAGGCTCGTAGAATAAACCTACCTACTTATAAGGCACCTGTTACTACACTCAGTCAAGAGCGCGGTGCGAGCGATTAGATGCGTGACACGATCTGGAATTATTACTACGATAAGTACCAGAATCCATGTGCCAACTATACTATTATCTTTTATTAAAGACAGTAGTCTTAATTCAAATAAAGAAAAAATAGTACTTTCATCAGGTAAAGAAGGGACACACTTTATGGAACACTTCTCTTCATGCATGACTGCCTCGATAGCCTAGGGTCCTAAGCGGTACCTGGGACTTGTCCTCGACAGCCGATGGAACTTTGTGGAGCACTTCCGACGTTTGGCTCCCAAGTTGGCACGGGCGTCGGCCGCTCTCAAGCGGCTCTTGCCCAATTTGAGGGGGCCAAACGCCTCCTGCCGGAGGCTCTACGCGGGGGTTGTGCGTTCGATGGCCCTTTACGGGGCCCCGGTGTGGGCGCGGGGCTTGAGGCGGCTTGCCGCCCATTACCTGAACGCGTCCCAGCGGGTGATCGCCATAAGGGTCATCCGCGGATACCGCACGATCTCCGGCGAGGCAGCGAGCCTCCTTGCCGGATTGCCGCCATGGGATCTGGAGGCGCTGGTGCTCGCGCGCCTACACGAGTGGCGCGCGGAGGCACTGGGCCGGGGCGAAACTCCGCTGCCGCGGCAAATTGCCGCCCTGCGGACGGAACTCCGGCTCGATCTCATGGCGACATGGAGAGAACGACTGTCGCAACCTCGTGCAGGGCTCGCCTCGATTGAGGCGGTAAGACCCCTCTTTGAGGAGTGGCTAGAGCGGCGCCACGGCGCCCTCACCTACCGCCTGACGCAGGTCCTCACCAGACACGGAAGTTTCGGGAGGTTCCTGCACCTCATCGGGCGGGAGGAAACGCCCGGATGTCACCATTGTGAGGATCGCCCCGAGGACACGGTGGAGCATACTCTGGCGGTGTGCCCTGCTTGGGCTGAGCACCGCCGAGTCCTCGAGGCGGCCATCGGCGGCGGCGCCCTCTCGCGTCCGGCACTGGTTCAGGCCATGGTCCGGAGCGAGGGGGAATGGGAAGCAGTCGCCTCCTTCTGCGAAGCTGTAATGCTAGAGAAGGAGGCGGCGGGACGGGAGAGAGAAAGGAGGATCCCCCGTCCCAGCGGCCGCCGCGGTAGACGATCCGGGCGTCGGGAGCCACGAGACGACTCCCGGCCACCGTAGACGCGGGTCTGTGGACGGTGAGCAATGGGTAGCTCACCGTCCGTACGTTCTCTAGCGACAGACCGTGTCGACGGCGCGTCCGTGTTCCACGCGCGCCTCAAAGAGATGTCAGCAAATTGGATGGGGCCACTGAGGGCCGATGCCTGCCGGGGCTGCGGGTTGTTCGAAAGAGATACCGCGCCCCCGGAACGCAAAGGGCACATGAAGGAACATAGACGGGTTTTAGTCAGTAAAAGTCTGACACTCCCTCCCGCCCCGCCCAGGGCGGGGGAAGTTATTTGATGATTTCCCGTCTATAAAAAAAAAAAAGGGTCCTAAGCGAGACTGCTACTAGAGGTCTAGAGGTCTTGGGTTCGTATTGCAACTAACCGAGCACAAACCCAAACTCCGAGCTGCTATATAGAAAAACTAAATAAAACTTTTTGCTCGACCTGGGAATCGAACCCAAGATCTCTACGCAGCAGTCGCGTAGAGTAACGAGGCAGTTCATAACAAACACAGTTTTCACCAAAGGACCAATTGTTCTCTGGTCCTTTCATCCGCGACACGGAAGTGAGCGCTGCTCCCACGTGACCGAGCTCCAATTAAACAATTACATGAGACAGTTTTATTGCGATCTACAATTTCGTTGTTTTTGTCGCGATATCCATTGTTTATGTTTTTATCTGATTCTCAAATTAGTCATTAATTACGGATTAAGTCTTTGTGCGACTGATTTAATCACAAGATTTAATAGTTTGTAGTTGATATTCTACTTGTCATCTCGGTCACTTGTCGCATGAGTTGTATGTCAACAGGGTTTGAAAGAGGAATCAATTACTATGGTAATAAGTTTAATTAATTAATAGTTATAGGATTGATAAGTATTACACGTGGAGGCTGTCTATCAGCTAGTATGGACGGTATTTGTTTAAACTTATTTTTTTATAGTAGGTATTGAAAAATGTTGTTGTTGTCAAATACCTACTCACCTAATGGTAACCGACAGTGACGCCTTTGGACATGTGCTATGCCGCGTACATGAAAAGGATCGAAGATTCGTTGCCATCCAATAGACAAAGCTGAAATGTCTCACGAATCTCCACAGCGGAACAGCACCGCTGATTGGTGGTAGGAATAGATATGGTTTCCTGGACGAGCTCTTTCACAAAGAGAATGAATCGTGAGTTTGTAGTAAACAACAAAAATACTTGTTAAAACTTTATAGCAACATTACGACGTTAAATGCTTTTTATTATAAAATTATCAGGCGCTCATTCTACTAGTGTGCAGTGCGGTGAGCACACCAGCAGACTCGAACTCAGTTGTACTGGGAGAATCTATAAATCACACAGACGTTATGTAATGGACCAGTTTCCGCGGGTGATTTTTCATCCGCGTGGTCTTTTCACCCGCGTTAAGTTGCGTCTTTAGTTACTGCTCCGCTCCCGTGAGTCGTAGCGTGATGTTATACATAATATATACTATACTATTCCTCAAGAGTCAGGCTATAATTACAAAACATTTGCTTCCAACTCGACGGGTAGTTCCAGAGAATAGCGCGTTTAAACATATAAAAAGACTCTAGCTTTTATATTACTAGCTTCTGCTTGCTACTTCGACCGTGTCGATATATTATGAAACCGTCAATTTTTCCGGGATAAAAACTATAATCTATCGATGTGCATTACTGGGTTGTAGAGGTCTGATAGGCAGTCGCTCCATGTAAAATACTGATATTCAGCTGCATCCGGTTAGACTGGAAGCCGACCCCAACATAGTTGGGAAAAGGCTAGGCAGATGATGATGATCGATGTGCCAATTTTCATCCAGATCCGTTCAGCCGATTAAGCGTGAAAGAGTAACAAACATCTATCCATCCATCCTTTCAAACTATCGTACTTATAACATTGTAGAATTATCGATATCATCAAGCTTTCAAATGGGTACAAAATTAAAGGGAAACTGTTAAAGTAATCAACTACTGAAACATTCTAAAAGATAGATCTTTTGACGTAAAGCGGACGCGACGGTGAACGTATCGCTTAAAGGAAAAGCTAGTTTTCCTTTCGAATGGTTTTCGTTCCATCTTGTTAGTACATGATGACAACTACGTCTGCGACCGTCTCCATTGAGTGCTGCACTAACATAGTGCACCGGCGTCGGTCGTCGCGCGCGCCTTCCTGTGGAACTGTATAGAGCTTGGGGATACAACCAGAGAGGAGCACAGAAATCATCACGGGGCAGATCTAAAAATAAATTGTATTTGTTTGGTTTAAAAATAACAACGTTTTTCATTGCATTAGGAATTTCTCCTGATTTTCAATTCGTGAGTGCGTTGACAAACATATAATCTCACGTAAACATACAGCCAGACCTGGAAAAACTATCTATCTGTAAGTTTAACATTTGTTGCATATGAATAACCGAACCCGCGACACGCAGCGCAGCAGCCGGTCGCTCAGCCACTGCACGAACAGTGTCATCAATTATAAAAAAAAAAAAAAAAAAAAAAAAACTTTATTTCAGACCGTGGTCCATAATTGTTAGTAATGACAAAGCTTAATAACCTATGTTAGTAAAAAAAAAAAAAAATTAATTTAAATATCTTTTTCGCTCACTTGACACACCGGGATCCGGAATCCGGGAATATACTCGTATTAGTTAAGATTAACCTAAATCACGTCACACGTCATCAGCTTTTGTAGCTTTACCGTAACAAACACAAGGGCGTACCGATTTTAGAAGAAAGTTTTGGGGAGACACGTATGGTTTAAAAGTTAGAAACCTCGGGAAACACACCATAATGTGTACTTAGGTAAACGCGACACTTATGATTGGTGTCTGACAATCCAGAGTATAGTCGACTGACCCACGAGTCCATCTTTGTACAGTGTCTAACAAAAATGTTTGGCATTGCCTTAACAGCTCTATGTGGTGTCCTCTCTCCGCGGAGTGTGAATGTCCCGTTGTCTCGCATGTCCCGCTAGAGGCGCACTCCGCGCCGCCAGTGATCTCCCGCGCCGGCCGAACGCGCCCGCGCCTACAGCACGCACACACACAACCATTCAACTAGCTACGGCGCCTGCGCAAGCTGTTGGAAAGTTGACGGACAATATTTTTTTCTTAAACTTTTTTTTTATTTTTCGACTGAACTTTAGTTGTTAAATGTTTAGGTGAACTGTGGTATTTTCATTTAGTGTTGTGGTTTATTATTTCGTCGGTTGCTGCGTACAGTATGGCGCGACAAACGTTAATATTTTTGGTAAGTTATACTTAAGTTCTTTTTAATATTCTTTCATTTTTTTCTTAAAATGTTTACATGAAAAATGGTTTTTACTTTTATCTGTGTGTCTGTGGTCGGTCAGCAACAAAAGTCGATTAAAGCCGGCTTTTCACTGCGGGATGTAATGTAATATATATTACATCACAAGATATAATTTAATATCGCTCACCATACTATTTAAGAAACCTCTTTACACTAAGCTGTAATATATATTATATCCCAAACTATAAATATTTTTTCGACCGAATGGGCGATAAAGAGGAGATATATATTTTACCTCACGTCCCGGACAACGCACCCCCCCTGCCTCGCCCTCACTTTGAACGGAACGGTGCAGACTGTAGAACTGTTTGAACCAAATATATATCTTTCAGTGTGAACAGCAACTGCGGGATGTAATATATATTCCAGGATGTAATATATATTACATCCCGCAGTGAAAAGCCGGCTTAACAATATTACTTTTACATGTCATGTATATAGACACGAAATGAGACACTTCACTACTAATCAGAATTTTAGGCAATACCTAAGAGGTCAGTTTATCTTAATTTTATTTTTACTTTTATTTTTATTTGTTACTGGCTGTACAAAAGTCAACCAAACACTACCTAAGCAAAATTATTTTTTTAATTTTGTCTAACTGCAAATTAAAAGTGTTTATTTTCACCACACTTTAAGCTCAAACCGGATGCTTCAAGTTCTCTAATGAAAGATCATGAAACAATTTAATTTAAGGAAAATTAATAATTGATAAGTTGATAACCTATTTCAATAACAAATGCATTCTACGAAAGAAACTCAATTGAAATGAAAAATAGCCGCGTGTCGGCGCGTGTGTGTGTGCGGCGTGTGTGTGTGTCGTAGAAAGCGACCGCTCGACACTAACTATTGGAGAGAAATTGTGCGATTACAAAAGGAGCAAGCCGAACTAAATTGTTCTACATCTCGCGGCCAAGCGATCGCTGAAAATGGTCTGTAGTATACGCTCCGACGGCAACATTTCTCTGAGCGGTGTTTAAATTTCGAATCCCTTTAGTGTTTTGTTTTTGTGGCGAGCGAATGACGAGTCTTTCATTGAGAAATCATAAATTAAAGGGATCCTTCTTCTAGAAAATAACTATTTTTGTTGAAAGCTTTTGGAGTGGTATATCATAATTCCGGTCGCTTTTTGCAACACGTGACTTTTAGATTTTCCTTATTCTAAGAAGATGGTAACAAGATCTGAACAAATCTGTCAGAAGGTGATGAGTTACATTACATTAAAAAAAAAATGTGATTGATTACCGCCTGACAGGGGTGGACCGTGAATCTGTAGGGCCCTGGGCTAACTACTTCGAGGGCCTACCTAATTAATTTAAATAATTGTCAATTTGACAAATAACTTTTTCTATAATAATGCACATAGTTACCCAGAGAACCCACAATACGCCACCATGGAAAAAACGCGTGAATTTAGAGATAGAGTTAGGTAGTACCATTATTATCAATTGGAACTAGGGGCCCCTAATATCCTCGGGGCCCTAGCCCATACCTAGATCCGGTCTTGCTAATCAAACTACATAATATTAATAAAAATCGGCGTAGTTGATTACATAAACGGTAATTTCGTAACTGTAAACTAAGAGCCGCGCCACCCTACTACCCTCCTTACATACATTGAGGAACGAGTTTAAGTACATAATTATTATCCATAGCGCTGGTAAAGAGGCGCTGTATTGCCAAGCTATGAAGTTGGAGATTACATTGAAGTTCATTGGTCAGTAAATGAACAGTTACTATTGGGAATAAAATTGACGACTCCAAACAGCACAAATTCACTCGTTAATATTTTAGATTTATCCTCCTTTCATTATAATTTATAACATTAGACAAATATCATTATACCTAATGTTGGCACATGATATGTTTCGTTAGTTCACGATCAATACAAAGCAATGTAAATTATTTGCCATTTACATTTAAAAAGTATCACTAAAATGCAGTCATTTCGGCAATATAACCTAATTACCAATGTTATTTGACCGCTTTTCGTCTACTTAATTAATTTATGTAACAATTGAATCTTCATGTGAAAAATACGTTGAAAATATCAAAAATAATAACCGTAGAAAGAAATTGATTCTGAACGTAGGTACAGGAATGCTGAACTCTACTGTAAATGAACAGACCAGCGTAATGGTTGTAATACCAAGCCACTTAGATAGATCGTATTATCTCAGTAACTAATTATCGATTCATTGAAATTGAATACTGTAGTAAATTCGATGCTGTAATTCGAAAGATTACATTACATGTTCGAACTGACATACAATTTAAATTGACTAAATAAATCTTACGAAGTGTCAAGTTGTCCTGCCTGTCGGTAATTAACAGGGCATCAGTTTAAATAAGCTTATCACAAAATCTTCTGTACTAGTCTGTTCCTTTGCACCTACTATGTTTTGTTTCTGCATCACCCTAACGTAGACTGATAGAAAATGCCCAAGACATTAAGTCCGCTTTTTACAGTGTAATTTTTTTACATTATGTGCATAAAGTTTTAATTAATAAATAAATAGGCAAAATGCCTTCTACACATCATCTCACAGTGACCAAAACCTTTATTATATCTATTAGTTGTTAGTTGTCCAACTCTCCTTGTTTGTCTTGAAGTCAGTGATACATCTTGACTAGGTACCACTAACATCATCGTCATCATCTTCTCTCTAACAAACCAGTTCTCACCGGCTGTCCTACATACTTGCCACACATATTTCGACGGCGTTTGTTTCGGTCGCTGGCGCCACACCAACGGTAAATAACATCAGCGTACTATGTAAATCAGCTGAGTCGTTTTCGAGGACGTTACCACCACATAAACAAAACTTTCTCTCTCCGACAACTGGTGCAACTCGCTGCTGAACGCATCTTGGAGTTCACTTCCACTTTTTTGAAATCTGAGACACTCGAAAAGAGGTTAAGGTTTTTCCGCATCGATGATGCGCGAAGCTGTCACTCTCGAGTCGCGTAGTACTACATGTACACCGAAGTTTGGCATAGTCTGTTGCAGGCTTAGAGTAACTGTAAAGATTTATTTTATTAAACCAACCCAGAAACGTATGGACGCTAGGACGTGCAGCTTTAATCAAAATTATTCTTAGTATAACACCGCATGCTTCATTTCATTTAACTTAGCAGGTAGATCTGTTATTTACTACTAGCGAACTGCCAGCGACTTCGTCCGCGTCTTTGGTAAAAAAAAACAAATTATTCAAAATCGGTTCAGCAGATCCACATATTACCCCCTAAAACCTCACAAACTCTCAAACTTTACCACTGTGTAATATTAGAATAGAACACTACACAACTACAAAAGTTAAAAGTTATTTCTACTTACGCTATTTCTTATATTGTTTAGTAAGAAAATACCTCTCACAGCCCTAACTCAACAATTCTATTGTAAGCTCTAACCATGTCACTCCATGTCTAAAAGCAATAACTATATGATATTATGTAGATGTCAATAGACCATCCGAAACCACAACACGACACGATTGAAGAGACATCCCACTTTGAAAAGAATGTTGGAATGCGAGCGTGTCGAATCTATAATCGATACCATATCGATACGCGACCGATATAGTTCCGTTACCAAATGAATACAGAGCTCTTCATACTATATAGAGCACCACAATCTATGTACATTGTGCATTGTCTTCGGACTGTCGCTGCTCTAAAAACCCACTAAAATTGAGATGATTATTCTCATTCAAAATAATTTGCTCAGTACAATTTTTACGCACGCATACTCTTCAGAGGAATTCAATGACTCTTTTCTTTACCTTAAATTTTCAAAAGAAATCGACGATACCGTTGTAACGATCATTTGATTTGAAATGACGACGAGACAATCGAGCTTAGCTACAACAATAGTTTGTAGTTGTTTTGATGTTCTGACCTTTAAATATGGAATCTGTGTCATGATTGGCAGAGGCTTCTATATATCGTCAGCTGCCCACACGTTTCCAATTTCAGAGGATATATACTACAAGTTCCGTTGTGCTTTCTCTGGTCACTTATATGGACGACTCCTAAACCGTCGTCGGGGAATTAAGGTCACACTTAAACTGAGATTAATGAGTAAAAGCTGTGCTTCGAACGAAGATTAAAAGACAAAAGACAGACCATTTTTCACTGTAGTAGTAGAATAAGAAATCAAGGGCATGTGAGCAATCACAAGTTATTATGAGTTAGCGAAACCATCTACTATAATGATGGAGCAAAAACTATGCGGCTGGCAAATATATGACGCCTACCAATTACCACATTTGTGATAAGTGGTATGTCACAATGGTGAGAACTGATTGCCCGCAAATTGAAGTAAAGTAGTTGCAGACAAGAATTAAGTGAACAAACCGACCAACTCTGGAATAAAATGGAGGAAGAATATTATTGTGGTAATGATAGAAAATAAATAAACACTTTTAAGAGATGAAGGCAATTAGGGAATTATAGAATTTAAAAAAAGAGAGAAAGTAGTGAATACCGAAATGGTTTAAAGCAAATACAAGAATGTTGCCGCTGCAGCCAGTGCATCAGGCACTTCGAAAATTGACGAAGGACTCGAGATATTGGCAGACATTACAAAATATCTGATAATAAGTGAAATCCTAACCTACGGAACTAGGATACGGAACGAGCTGTTTTGGAGTTGTGATCCAAATTACTGAAGCCAAAAAAACAAAATTACTTTCTCTTTACACCACAAACTTAGCCAGTCGACAAATGAGTTTTTGCCCAAAACCTATTTTCACCTCAGTCTTTAAGTTCGTTAAATCTTGTATTGCATGAGTCACTTGTAATATTATGGTCCTACTGGTACCATTCGTCATCAGTCACCTGTCATTGTCATCTATTTTCTCCACTATCAGTCACCTGTCATTGTCATCTATCGACTCCACTATCAGTCATCTGTCATAAGCCCCCGCGGCTGTATCATTCACCTGTCACACGTGTGCACTAGCTCCACTTTCTGTTGATAATGAGTGGTGACGTCACGAGCACCGCTATGAGTCGTGACCTTCACCTAGTGTCCGGCGGGTCAATGATCGTCAGCCGGCGCTGGCCGCGCGTGGGCAAGCCTTCCAGTATCGGTGTTCGCATTCCTTTGGACGTGATTGGTGTTATTGCTTTGATTCAGGATCTTGGGTATTAGAATGTTTAACATCATATCTGATTGGAAAAGTCGTTTACACGCACCATTAAGAATTTAAAGATTAGCATTCTCTGTCGTCTCGTAAAATCGTAAATCCTCCATGATTGTCGTTAACTGCTTGGACTAGATTCCTCTAAAGTTCCCCTTCATCTTTTTTGGAAATCGTTTTCTAACAGTTATTGCTGCCTTCATTGAGATTTTTTATGTATTTTTTGTCCATCTATATGTCAAGACCCTTTACTTCGGAAACGCGTGGAGGTATCGAGTTGAAATTTAAACCATATACCTAGGTCTACAGCCCTTGTAGCTGTGAAAAAATCAAACTTCTAAGTTCATAACTAAAAAAGATACGGCCGTTTATGCCGCAAAAAACGTCTATTTTGACACTCAGGGGAATCAAAAATAGGGTTCTTTCCGTTTAAATCTTTGATTACCCTTTACCATCTTCTCAAATATCTCACTAGCTTCTACATTGACTTTCAAAAGAAGTTTACCTTCTTAATTTGTATGTATTAATTCTTGTCAGCCCTTCTGTGTGTGCGCATTCCGCGAGACTTGATGTTAAACTTGCTTTGCTTTCGAATACAAATAGTGACATGGTGTATGGTCATTATAGTACTGCAGTAACATGGTAATATGATAGTTGTTCTGATCACATTCTTTAAATATCATCTGTTATAATATGTTGATAGCTGTATTTCCGTATCCGGGGAGATAGTTGTTATTTGTATTAACGTTTTCGCTTTTACTGACGTTTTATCATCTCAAGAGAAAGTAGAATCAAAAGTTGTGATAGCGTCATCTGGTTCAATGTTCAGAACGTGTTACAAAAAATAATCGAAAATATTCTTCCCATTGTCTGGTTTTTATGAGGTTTTGGGGGGAAAACAGCATCTACTTGTTGAGGTTTGTGAACTAACACGTTTATGCTACGAGCAGACCATCAGCCAGATCAAGGAAAGTATCTGAAAAATTAAGTTATAGTGTATGTATTTGTAAAATGGTGTTTTTGACATGTGTGTAGTTTTTGTGTATGATCCTCGATCCTTTAATATATCAAATGAATTAATAATTCTAATCCAGTTATCATGTTAGTTCCACGGTCATTTTCGATCCAAGACGCACTATGTATAAACAGGT
The DNA here is from genome assembly GCA_932526535.1 of Caradrina clavipalpis. Lineage (NCBI taxonomy): Eukaryota > Metazoa > Arthropoda > Insecta > Lepidoptera > Noctuidae > Caradrina > Caradrina clavipalpis. Next base: position 12,910,961 of record OW052111.1, read on the forward strand.
AGGTACAGACACAGAACGACAGTCAACAAGAATCGGCCTAAATACTTGTATGACGTCAGCGTGGTAGGGTACCGTTAGCGGAGAGGCGCGTGACCTTCACCCAGTTCTGACCGGCTGCGGTCACCGACCGCTCTCCACTGGCCAGTGCACACTATGTACTGGTAGGGCACTACTAACAAGATTGCCCTTTTTTATAATGAGAAATCATCAAATGGCTTCTTCCACTTAGCGTGAAGCGGAAATAAGTGTCAGTCTCTTACTGATTAAAACCCATTCGTGTTTCTCCTAATGCCTTTTGCGTTCCAGGGCCTTTGCGCTCTTTCGATCAAATTCCGCAGCCCTTTAAGGCGAAGGTACTCTGAGATCTGTGGGAAAATGGGATCGGTACCCTAGTGAATGTTCTTGCAAATTTTTCATATCCTTACTCTCCTTCTTGGTTCATATTGCGTTGCGGAATTATGAATCTCCTCGCAAGCTCTCCAAATCTTCATCTTATATCTTAGCTTGTCCCGTCAGTAGCAGTGCCTTAGCTTCATAGATTCACGCTTCAGATTACCTAGTATCATTTGGAACTTCGGATCTCTGTTGTCTACTGACCGAGTTAACAATATAATTGTATCGAGGATAAAGTGTGTCCTGCATTTTGATGTACTTGCTGCCCTAAATTAGTTTTAAGTTGAGCTGATGATACGGGTCTTATGTCTTCGTTAGTACAACGATGAGGCTGATCTTCGCGATGTGTTCTTTGCTTACTAAAGTGTTTGCTGAGAATGTTGATCGTGGTACGATTGTGCCCATTTTATTTGGTTCTATTGTACCTGAACCTACGTGAGATTTTGTGAGATGACATTTTTTTCCTACTAGATACTAGAAAAAAATCTCATCTCACAAAATCTCACGTAGGTACTCAGGTAAGATAGGTATTAAGATAAGACCATCTTAATGTTCAATTGTAGAATAGTTACAGTTTTTAGTAATTGTAACACCTCAATTGTGTGTAACCAATTATCTAGATAACCGCACATAACACGTTGCTTATACTCTCTTGTATAATGATCGTGCAGTAACAACGTGTGAATATTTACAGTTTAATGTTAGATTACAACATGATCACTAGCATCGATAGCATGAGTCGGTCGCGTCATTTGGTTGCTCGATAAAATACTAATAGTTTCCAAAGCTTTTGCTTCGCTGTACTAATTCTGTCACATATGAATCTCCTACCACGTTCATGCCACTGGCGGTATCAGATATATTGTAAACATTGCTGTCATGTTAGCCAACATAAACAAGTTGATGATCGTTTCAAGAGTGACTTCGAGAATTATTTCTTGATCCTGTCAGTTCAGCATACTTACGTCGTTCATAACTACACTACTTGTTGTCATTTATGAACGTAACTAACACAGCGACTAGAGAAATACATCTAAGAAAAAGATTTCATGAAAAAATTTCAACACCAAAATTAAGGTTGTTTTTAGTAAAATAATAGGCACAAACACGTCAAATAGGGTGTGAGATCCGCTCGCCGTGCGTCGCCCGCGGTCGCGCTCTGGTTGCGTCGTCGTAACGGCTTCTACCGCGCACCTCTTGGCGCGTGCGCACTGCCCGCTACTGGGAATACGGTCAGGCGCACATCACTACTTACACTTGAACTACGAAAACCGTCCTACTGCTGCCAAATAGCAATAATTGCAGTAGAGCTCTTTGTGAAGGAGCTCGTCCGGGGCAGCACTACCACCATACCTATTTCTGCCGCAAAGCAGCATTGCTGTGTTCCGGTTTCAAGGGTATGGGTGCCGGTGTAGTTACAGGCACGTGAGAAATTTGAACTTTGTCTCTAGGATGGCATCGCATTTGCAAGGCTACATGTATTGCAGATGTCTTCAGGCAGCGGTGACCACTTAACATCAGTTGGGCCGTCGCGTCGTCGGTTTGTTTGCCATTCAATGATAAAAAAAAATACAACCATTGTAAGTCATCGTCAAGCTGCTACCATATACTTGCGGTTGAGTGTAGAGATGGTCTGTCGAGCAGGTGTTAACTATGACTTGACACATGACAGTGATAATGTGGAGGTAAATAATAAGAAGCGTGCTGTCACGTTATCATGGAGGTGAATGACAGAACAGCAATATGATAGGCTACGAACTTTATTCACAATTATCATTGACATAAATTATGTCCAAAATAATTCGAGCGAAAATTAAATAATTCTGAAATCGATCTGAATTTCATTTAATTGTTAGAAATAATCAGCTTACGTTAATACAAAATAAATACAAATACAAATCATTTAACAACATTTCATTCATTCATTAATATTTTTTTTCATTTTTCTTTTTTTTTTCTTTTTTTTTGTTATGAACAGTTTTACTTACTCAAAAACTAATTGTAAAAAAACCATATCCTAAACGGTTTAAGCCTTTTCTAGATAAATAAGAATATTTTGTTTGCACACACCCTACTCTAAACGCATACACCTCTCCGTTATCTTGAGAGTAATAAATACCTAATCTCAGTTAAGTAAAGTATTATAAGAAGCTACGTTATCACTGAGTACTATTGGCTATATTATACTACCAAAAGAATTAGAGACCTGTAACAAAATTCACGCGAACCAAATCGCGGGCAAAAGCTAGTCTAAAATAAGCAACACACACAATAAAATGCCATAAACAGCTTATTTAGTCGTTTAAATAAAAAAAGTAGTTATTACAAGAAAAAATCTGTCGCGAGCGCATGAAAGTGCAATTTAGTGGCGCCGCCGTCCAAATGTGTGTCACTATAATAATATCGCGCTGTGATGGAATGAAAGGGAACAGCGAGCTCGTGAGACGTGCGTCCGGTGACTACCATGATGAAAGTGACTACTAATGATGTAGCAAGGCGCTCTTTGGGGGAGGCCTACGTTCAGTAGTGGACGGCTGTAGGTTGATATAATTATGATCAAGATGATGAAGGCACACACAAGACACAGTTCTTGACAAGACACACTTCTACACATACCCCTTCACACTTCTTGACAAGATACATTTTTTTAAAAATTAAAAGGAATTTCAATCATCATCGTCATCTGAATAAAGGTAGGGCCTTAAGGTAGATTAAGACAGGGTCAGTGACTGGCGCCGAAATCGAGACAAGTCAGCGCTGACCCGACAAAAACCCAGTATAAATTGATTTCAAGTCAGTACAGTGGCGGGAAGTCAGCGCTGACTTGTAAATTCACACATGAATATTTAGAAGTCAGTCTAGGCGCGGGCACTGGCGCCGACAACTGACTTGTGCACTGACCCCGTCTAAATCTGCCTTTACCCTAATTTATTTGTAGTGAGCGCTGCATGAGAAGTCTTGTAATGAGCCGACAACCTCTTGATAATAAAATGAATTACCTTCGTCTAATTTAATATGCCATTACTGTTATATTACTGTCCAGCAATAACAGTTCAGTGTTTCTTGAGTGTATATCTCAAACTCGTGCCAGGCAAAGATTTTAAATTAATTAGTGTATAATAGGAATCCAAAATCATCTGCAATTACTTCGAGAAAAGGGGGTGTAGACATGGGCTGTTTCGTTTCGGCGTAATTAACAACAGCAATGCTATTATTATGTTGTAACCAATGTTGGTACTTTTTGTGGTGAAAAGAGTTCTTGCGCAGTTATGATGTAACTATGTATGCAGCCAAGTGTCGACACCATCGAAAACAAAAGAAATTCATTAAACGTTCGGGAACAGTGCGAACAAACAAAAGAAAACTACGAAAATAAGCGTTACTCTAACGAGAACATTTGTCCTTTAATTGTAGAGCAACGTAACACTAACCACGGTTGGCAACCCTCGCTAATAACCACCTAGACATGACACGAATACACTGCGCACGCAAATAACACCCTTATGTCAAAAACATAAGAGTCAATACAGCCCAAACTGATGCTACAATTATATAGAAGTCTCTTCACCCAAAGATGACACAAATATCAGATCTTGATCATGCAAAAAGCAACCGTAAGTCTTTGGGATAGGAGGTAATAGGAGTCGGAAGGTGTAATGATGTGGTCGCCGACAACCGCGGGTAAACGCGTGTGACAGTTATGAGCCAACAGCTGGGCGGCTGCGCGCCTGTCGCAAGCGCATCTTTACAGTTACTTGATTATGTAGGCTTGATGACAGAATCGCAAATAAGGCTAGAGTACAGCGTACAGCTGTGCTACACTCGTGAGGGAAACAGTGCGTGGACTGGTGATGTCTTTCTTGGTAATTGTGAAGAAGTTTCTAACTGCTAAGAGAGCGTTTGATCCAATATTGTTGTACAGTTTTAAGATATTGTTTTTCAGGATTACAATCTGCCATTAGGCAGCCCAATAGCACATTGTTATTATCCTTTTGCTATTTTTTTATCTCGTAATCATCATCATCATCATCATATCAGTCGCAGGTCATCCACTGCTGGACATAGATTTCCAAAAGGACCGGTTGGAGGCGGACTGCATCCAGCGTCTTCCTTTATCTTTATCTCTTTCTTACTTATTGCATTCCGTTTCTTATTCTTTTTATTATCTAAGTTATTGTAATATTTGTAATGGTATTTGATGATAATACTTTCATTTTTTTTTTCATATTATTTTTCCTGTTAGCTTTTCCATCTTCTGTTAGATTTGGTCAGCTTTCGATCGCTGCATCATCTCGTGTGTCCTCTCCTTCATAGAAATCATTGTAGACTCGTAGTGAGTAACATTTCGCTTGTGTATAACGACTTCAACACTTTCCAGTTTCTCTTAGAAATTATCAAGTTAAGCTTCACGACCCGAGCTTTATTACTAATGGAACACTTTATGAACATATCTTAATTAGTAAAAGTCTGGTAGCATTTAAAAGTCCATTTATATAAATTGCTTGTTCTTTATAGTTCCTTTAATGTATGTTTTCTATTCATATAATATTAATCAATTTGTGAAGTAGGTAAGCATATTCTTTTCAAATGACTTGAATATCTATCTACTTTTTAATTTTATAATTTTTTCACAAGTAAGTTCAACCGTCTTTAAAGTTAATGCTTTCACTTTTTAATCTTGTTTAAAACAAATTACAGAATATTATTTTTTCTAAGAATTGGCGATACAAACTAACAAATAGAAACGCGAGATAATAGGAGCTATTATATAAATTAACTTGACACCTTTAGCGAACGTTGATGATAGAATAATAACCATAGGAGCCTACCGAGCGAGCCAACATCATCGCTGACACGGTCAACGTAATGAGTACCTGTAAATAATAAACAATGCAATTATTGTTTGATGAATATAATTGAACAATTTCGGAAGCCACATCTACGAGCCGAGGAAATAAGACATGGTGAACATTATGATGACGTCAGTAATGATAGCTTTTGGTGTCAGTAACGAACAAGGGGGCATCACCATGCCTTAAAACACTATTATTTTAATATTACTTTATCTTGCGCACTGTTGGATTTTCAGCGCTGAGAGTTGAAAACGCAACTACTGAAATTACAAATTAATATTAAAATAGTACTGTTTTAAGAGATGGTGGTAGGCTCCCTGGAAGGATAAGGATCTGCTCTGCATGTACTGTGCACTATACTTGTGTAGAGTGTACGTGTGTTGGTATGCGGGTCGGCGCGTTAGCAGTCCGCCTGGGACGAGTCCCTACGGCACGCGACTCACATGCGAGCCACTTCAAAGTAGAGCGGAGAGTGGCTGGCTGGCTGCGCTAAGCGTTCGCTGCTGCTAACTATGGGTGACTCAGGTCATCATTTAAAAAAATAATGATTTTAGTAGCATTTACTGGTTAATAAAAAGCAGTGATCTTACTCTGGCAGCGTTAGTGGCAGCTCTGAAAAAAGCACTTTGTAGGTTTATCATCCAGAATTTCAGACTGGTCATGGTCATGGAATAACTAGCTCGGGTCACATGGTTCCTCTGGTGAGATCCCGAGCAACCAGGGACTGGAAAGGATAAAAGGGTTCCTAGAGATACTCGTAGCTTTGATAACCAAGGCTCAATTGGATTTGGGGAAAATCGGGTACCTGTCCTCTATTTCAAAGATAGTAGGTATCAACAAAAACACATAAATCTTTGTCCTTCATTACATCAAATGAACCACAAGAACATCATCATCTGCTTACCCTTTTCCCAACTATGTCGGGGTTGGCTTCCAATCTAACCGGACGCTCTGGTATTCAGCTGAATACCAGTGATTTACAAGGAGCGACTGCCTATCTGACCTCCACAACCTAGTTACTGTTCAACACGATACCTCTTAGTAAGACTATAGTTCTCAAACTTTCCTGGGTTCTGACTATTCGTAAGTACTGACAAAGACATACGAATGACAGCCGGGACCAACCGCTTTACGTGCTTTCCGAGGTACGGAGGTATTATACTCCACCAAATTCCAAACTCCGTACTGCTACTGATAATTTCCTAATGGAAAAACCCAACAACACCTTTTGCCCGACCTGAAAATCGAACCCAGGACGCTCAACCTTCGTGCTTGCGGCCTCAGGATCAACGGGGCAGTTCACAAGAACATACCAAATCTAATTAGGCAGCCGCCACACTCTGGGGCGTCGCTCACGTGTCCACACAAAGCGACATTGTCCGCGCACTCGTCAAGTGTGAGCTAAGTGTGTCGCGCAAGTGTGCCAGTGGCGCGGCTCCGCGGTATCGCGGGATCGCGCCAGTGTGCGCGTGCCTAAGCGCTCCGGTCACTGTCGCGGTACTCATAGATAAGCAGCGGAATTAGCTAAACAGGGCTTAGATTTATATTGATAGCACGAACTGGAGAATAGATACACTTTAGATATTTACATGAAATACGGTTTAGATGTAAACAGATAGTTGTAAAAGGGAAGCATAGTTTGGACTTGTATTGATAAGGAAAGCATCTAGGCATCACAGACTAACGGTGAAGGACAGTATCGAATGGAGGTCGGGTATGTACAGTTTCTGTGTATGTACAGTTTAATATCAGGCCATACAAAGCTAGTTATATTATAGCACCTAATCTGGTCTCGTGGAAGTATACGACCATGGTTTGGTTAAATAACCTATAGTGGCTAACTGCTAAGGACGGCGGGCTTTGCCAGATAAACTATTATCTATAACGTAACATACCATCACGCTAGGTCCCATGTAATAGGGAGCGAGTCTATTGCCATTAATCGGGCACAAATAAATCCTAACTCCGAGCTGCTACTGAGAATTTCAAAGAAAAACCCAATTACACTTTCTTGCTCGATCTGGTAATCGAACCCAAGATCTCTAGCGTAGTTCCACCACCTCGTTAGCCTAGTGGCTAACGAGGCAGTTTAGAGGCACCATCATCCATTACCCTCAAATCTTAATTACCATCTTTAATTTTTCTTTAGGAGTGTCAGACAAACCGCAGTACATTTAGCCTCCATCCTCCCACCTTAATAGTTGTATTTCTTCTGTTAATTGCTCCTAAGATCTAGAATGTAGCCTGCTCCACTTTCGTGTGTGGTGCGTGGGGTGAACGTGCCACTAGCTCTCCGACCAGAACCACCGTTAAACGAGCGTAAACCTTAATCATATGTAAATAACGTAACAAATACCGTAACAAGGCAAGTCGGTTTGTACAACATATTAGGCCTTTCCACAGATTATACACTGGAAGTACATAACAAGTACCTAACTGCTTACTAATATATACAAAACTGCATTGGAGCTAATGTAAAACAAAATAAGATGTAGTAACCATCCCCTATAACTAAATACATAATTAGTGACAGCTGACAGAAATGTACGCTAAACGATACGGCCACTGCATTTGATTCACACTGATGTGACGTTGGCTGGCCGCAATTATGGCTAACTATTTACTATTTATTTAAATTTTATACAACAAAATAAGTACAAAGGCGGACTTAATGACTTAGGTCTGTGCTTAGGCAGTCTCTACCAGTCAACCAAAGGTAATAAAGAGATAACATGGCAGGTGCAATTAATGTACGAGAGTAAATAAACTAACATAAATTATGTTAACTATTTTGTCATAATTATTGTTATTGTTCAGTACGTAGAGGTTGGTCTATGGATGGGTGACCAATTACCATAGCGAGTTTCCTCCGTGCCTCGGAAAGCACGTAAAGCCGTTGGCCCCGGCTGTCATTTGTAGATCTTTGACAGTCGTTACTGTTAGTCAGAAGCCAGAAAGTCTGACAACCAGTCTTACCAAGAGTATCGTATTACCCATTACTGGGTTGTGGAGGTCTGATAGGCAGTCGCTCCATGTAAAATACTGATATTCAGCTGCATCCGGTTCGACTGGAAGCCGACCCCAACATAGTTGGGAAAAGGCTAGGCAGATGATGTTCAGTACGTAGACTTTTAGAAAAGGTCTGCTGAATAAACTTATAGAGACAAAGTTCTACGTCGTTTTTGTCACAAGCAATCTCTTTCTAAACCACGATGTGTCAAATTAACCTCCGACGTAACTGTAGATAGATGCTTGTGTACCCACTATTCCCAGAATCACAATAAAATAACTCCGCCTCGGAATGATAATTATTTATTAGATGTAGACTATGAACCAGTGTGCGCAGACGCAGTGCCTCCCGTTAGCTATGAGCTGGCGTGACGAGCAGCCATTCATAACGTTACCTTAATGTTTCAATCTCACATGGGTTCCCATGAGACTTGCGGAGTTAGTGGTTACAGTCGCGTGTCAGTTCCTATCGTCACCTTGACACAATTCGCTGCTATTAAAGTTCTGTTTCGTCAGTCATCCCTTGAGAAACAACCCCTTTGAGAAACGTTGCGTTGCATATCACATACGGAGTGTATAAGGAGACAATGATACCCGTAACTACGAATACTGGTGCATTGAAGCTGAGAAAGGACTTTGGGACACATACAAAACATTACATTCACGATAAAATTTATATAGGACCACCTCACCTATCAAGCACAAAAAGAATCAATAAAATAATTGGCGGAATGATCGCGAAACAAACATGAAAAAAAAAAACAAAAATAATTGAATGAATATGCATATCCTTTTTAGAAGTCTGTTAAAAAAAGCGACGGGTTGCATTCCGGGAGTGCCGGCAGAAGTGAAAACGCTAAAGACAATAAATTCGTAAGATTTTCGACCAGGTCACGTGTCCTGACGCGAGTTTAAAATTTTTTACCCATTCCAAAACAAGTGCACAACGCCGCTTACTAATTTTCGATCAGGGTCACGTGTCCTGACGCGAGTTTAACATTTTTTACCCATTCCAAAAAAAAGTGCACAACGCCGCTAAAGAAGTTTTCACTTCAATAAACATTATGTAACTCAGTGCTTCGATGGGTATTTTTTTCAGGTTTTTCTTGGGGTGGCCGTTGTTATCATCGCAAAATTAAACCTACAGTTTTCATTCCCAGCACCCATCACAATCAACCATTAATTTGCCACGAGACTGACCAAGAACACAACACAGCATCAATCTAACATCAGTTCCCTTCTCTCTTCAGATCCTGTGCATCAGCACGCGGCTGGCGCTGCCGGAGCCGACCCAGCCCCCGACTGAGGCGACATCAGAGCCCCGGGAAGAGGCCCCAGGGGATACGGAGGAGCCTCCGGAGGGGTACTACGCGTTTGTAGAGTCGCCTAATGCCACCCCGCCAAGGTGAGATGTTTCGGTATAGCTGAGAGATTCCCCCTCAAGTGAAGACGTTACTGAGATCTTAACCAGCTTGTATATATATGTCACCGTAAAATTGTAAATACCGTTAGATTATAAACTATCTCGCGAGTTTGTAAACTGTCGAAAGATTGTGAACCTCAAAGTACTGCTTACAATTTAACGTATTATTATTCGGTAGATTGTAATCTATCGAAATGAAACCGTCAAATTACAATCTTAAAATTGAGAAATTGTCAACTGTCCAAAGGCTGTCCCTGATTGGTCGGCTTTATAGTAGACCGTTCTGTGTTCATAGAGTTAGGAATGAAACACAGGTATCAGTCAAATAAAATGAATGCACTTCAAGAATTGTGCCATCAAGTATTTTATCATTTTTAACCCCCGACGCAAAAAGAGGGGTGTTATAAGTTTCACGTGTCTGTCTGTCTGTCTGTGGCATCATAGCTTCCGAACGGATGAAGCGATTTCAATTTAGTTTTTTTTGTACGAAAGGTGACTTACGTACGAGTGTTCTTAGACATGTTTGATGAAATTCGGTTGAGCCGTTTAAAAGTTATGGGTGTGAAAGTGGGGAAGAAAAACTAAAAAATGATTTGTCATGTGGGTTATTAAATTATTAGGAACCCATGTACTTACAGCTTAACAAAATCGACATTATAATAAGTATGTACCTATAAAAAGTATAAAATAAAAATTAAATTAAAAATTTAAAAAACCCCCGACACAAAATCCTAAGTTCCCTTTAAAAAGTAAAAAAATAAAATACGTCGCGTTGGGGGACCGATGTTGCATTTAGGGTACGACCGTCCCAAGCGGTCCCCCAACGCGACGTATTTTATTTTTTTACTTTTTAAAGGGAACTTAGGATTTTGTGTCGGGGGTTTTTTAAATTTTTTTATTGGTGCAATTTACTTTCATATTTTTTATCTAATAGACAATTTTGTTACATTTTCGAAAACGTTAATATGTTTTTGATTTGCTTTTTAAATTTTGATTTCATTTTGTTATCGTTTTTTTCTAAGAGAAAAATTTATTATTTTTTCAATTTTAATTTGTGTTTGAGAAGAAAATATTGTTACCTTTCTGTTTTTTTTTTTATTTTGATACAACTTTTTCTTACCATGTGATGTCAGAATTATTGATTACCTACTAAGTAATGAATAAAACTTGATGTCACAATTCTTGAAGTGCATTCATTTTATTTGACTGATACCTGTGTTTCATTCCTAACTCTATGGACCCAGAACGGTCTACTATAAAGCCGACCAATCAGGGACAGCCTTTGGACAGTTGACAATTTCACAATTTTAAGATTGTAATTTGACGGTTTCATTTCGATAGATTACAATCTACCGAATAATAATACGTTAAATTGTAAGCAGTACGTTGAGGTTCACAATCTTTCGACAGTTTACAAACTCGCGAGATAGTTTATAATCTAACGGTATTTACAATTTTACGGTGACATATATATATAGTGGCTACGACCGCGATCGCTGGCCATGGCGACCTGGGTTCGATTTAGGTCCGGCAACGTGTTTTTCGGGTTATTTATCAGAAATTGGCAAGAGGCATCGCCCTACGGGATATGCACCACAATGATACCCACACCACAACCGATATGATTCCTTGCATGGTCTCGACAGCACACAGCCACGTCGCGTCGTCGATATCAGCGACAAGGTTAATGAGACACTTACTATGTGCCGGTACACTTGTGTGAGACCGCGACACTGCACCACAATGTTCCTCTTCAATGCCAATTTCCTGCACTTCGCTACTGACTGGTCCTGATTTCTAAACATAATGAAATAAATATTCTTATCTAGTCCTGCCCCCATCACCAAGTAGTTGAAAGATATCCACAAAAAAAATGTTGGTAGTGCCTCACCAAATAGGTATCCCGAGATGAAGAATCATGCGTTAAATGAATACCGGGCTCCCGACTCATTGTAGCAGGAGGATCCGTGGGTTTTAGTCAGTTCGACATAACCCTCCGCTCTCTTCTGACGAAAGGTATCCATGATGATTTTCCCACCAAAATAAAATGCAAAATAAAGATGAAGGTTGTGAGAAAACGTGAGATACGAGAGACACAGGACATTCGCTGAGATGCTAAATGTTAGATGCATAGAACCAATATTTTTCACAAACAAGTTATATGTATGAAGCTAGAATGTCTTATAAGGAGTCCGGGCGTGTTCTGAATACTCGTACATATTCCATCTATGAATCATAATTTCTCTCCTAGAACGTAGGTGTCGGATTGTAGGACGATGAAAGCCGCACACGACGGCACTTAGCTCTGACTAATGTCTGCCACTAACACCATCATATATAGCCTATAGCAGGGATGGCGAACCTTTATCGGTGATAGTGCCATTTTTTATAGAAAAATAATAATGTGACTATGGCGTGCCATATCAAAGAATCTTGGCTTAGTCATTGAATGGAGAAAAATACAACTAGAACCTGTTAACACTCTTTGTTTGCAACTAGTTTGTACAAGAATCGTAATATTTACTATTGTATGTTTATTTTAATATAAGGTTAGTGTGATTTCTGCTGTTGTAAATTGTTTTCGATCAAATACATATACAGTTGTCATATATTGGCGTGCCCGAATTATTTTGTCGCGTGCCACTACTGGCACGCGTGCCATTGGTTCGCCATCCCTGGCCTATAGTATGGACACTCATATGAAAAGGCATTTTATGGCTATTAATGGTGGTTTTAATTGGCTTGTTGCTCTCGTTGAGTGACTGCGGATCACGGGGTTCGCGGGTTTCAATCTCTTAAAATGCTATTAAGTTTATTAATTACAAAAATCTCAACAGGTACCTAGCAGTTTGAATAAAGCCCCTGGTAATAGTGATGTTAATAGACTCGTTCCCATTACATGGGACTTAAACATCATTGAATACAGTGAGTCGTGTGGTGTTACATATTTACTTTCTTCATTATATTATTATCATGTTGAATGGTAGAGAACGCGTTTTTATCTTAAAAGAGGTACCATTTTATTTGTTTGTAAGAGGAAAGTCTCAGGGAGTACATAGGTATACTACACTATAGTATTTGTATCGTGTACTGATAGGAAGCTGCACTGTGCCTGAAGATAATGTTTTATGTAATTATAGAATTAACTTCCATGTTAGTGTTGCGTAGAGTATAAACTAACAAATGATTATGTAACGATATACGACTGTCATCAATTTATTGCTAAAACATACGAGACAACAAGCTGACAGCCGCGTCGACTTTCAACCACCGTTCTCTACAAGGAAGACTACCGAACAATTCGCACATTTACAGCTTCCGTCGAACTTTCTCTTAGTAAGATGATTAGCAGTACATAATAGATACATAATGAAGTCACAATACATAATATTTGCATGATATTGCTCACACTTTCGTGGCGAGATCCGCGACGCATCGCGCTGAAGATCAAGATTGTAATAACTACACATTATCGTTACAACTAACGTACTTTACGCTTTCGTTTGATATGGCCGCCAGGCGAGCACAAACCAGCACAATAGATCATCTCACAATAGCTGGGGAACTCTTGAGATCCGTGTTGTGCCAATCCATGAAGGGTAAAGTAGAAACTTAGAGAAGTTATTACTAAACACTAGGTTTTGCCCGCGACTTGGAAACACAAAAATGGAATAAAAAATAACCGGTGTGTTAAGTACACTAGATTTTCATGTGTGTGCTGAATTTCAGCCAAATCCTTTCACCCGTTAAAGCGTGGAAGAGTAATGAACGTCCATCAATCCGTCGTCACAAACGTTCGCTTTTAATTTAGCTAGTATATTCCTTATATAATGCTATAGGCTAAGAATAGATGGTTGGAAAAATCTTTGCATGAACAATAATTTGTAAAATAAAAGAGCTCTTTCGCTACACCTTATTGTCACCACGTTTTTATGTTCTCTAGGTGTCACGTGGTTATAGGTTAACGGAGACAGAACAGAGTTCTCCCCTCGTTTACCCTTAATTAACATACTGCTCTGTATTTCAGAGTGCGCCCCCCTCCGTACCGGCAGGTGACGACGCCGTGCGCGGAGGCGGAGTCCAGCAAGCCGCACGTGTCCGCCAGCAACCTGTGCGGGGACCTCAACCGCGGCCTCATCCCCCGGAACCCCATGGGACAGAACCCCAACGGGGAGCCCTACCCCTTGTGAGTATTGTGACGTTACTACTACTACGCTACTACGCTACTACCCAGTTGTAAACAACCCTTTGGCCCAATTCTGTTCTGTATCCTGCTTGTTTGGAAGGAAGTGGAAATTATGTTTTTCTTACTCCTCCGCTAATCTCTTATCTGATTATTTTTTTTGCGGGATAGGTACAAGACAGTTGAATTGAATCGTTTCTCTGGAGACTCGTCCAGCTTTTCTTGCGGTCGCCACTGTTGATTCTGGCTTACAGGATTTGCAGTGGTTTGGAAATAGTGCGGCGTGCTTGCCCCATAAAAAAAATACTTCGAAAACCTTCCGTCAACTTACGGAAGCTGCGGCTTCTCTACAGAGGGGTGATTCTCAGAAATTCTATGAAACTGAATCATTTACCTACCTAATATAACTGATTTTTATTAAGGTGTCTACACAGGGGCGTAGCTACAGGGGCCCCGAACCCGTTTTGGCCAAATTTCCAAATACTATCCACTATCTCACTTAAACTCTTTGGCTGTACGCTAAACTTACCGGGATAAAATTTGGACCTCGCCGTAGTTAGGTAGCCTTCTACCTAACTACGGCGAGGTCCAAATTTTGTTGTTTTTTGTTATTTTGTTTGTTGTTTGTTGTTCCAAATTGGGGCCCCTTGGCCCCAATAAATTAGGATACGGGGCCCGTCTAAGGCAAACTACGCCCCTGTGTTTACACAAGACTTTCTTCTAATGAGTCCTTACATAATTGCTAATCCCGTGCTGTTGTGCGTCGGCAGCGAGTTGATCCGCAACCAGACGCTGCGCTTCCTGTCGCGCACGCTGCCCGTGCTGCGCGCCGACGACACGCTGCCGCGCGTCGCGCATCTCGCCGCGCCGCCCGTCGCCGACGTGCCGCACAACCGGTCAGTACTCGCTGAGTATCTGCTTATGTTGCACATCACGGACAGCGGTAACCATGTCAGAGGTGACCTCTGACACTAGGGTGTGTGGGGTCGGTAGAAGAAGTACCTGCTGCTCCACCTACCACTAAATTAGATAGCTACAGGAGGCCAGCTCCGTACATGGAGCGAAAGCACGCACACATACATACGTACGTACAAGTACGTATGGCATGGCAAGGTATTTTTTGGTGACAATCCTTAATATAACTGCCTCGGTAGCCTAGTGGTCCTAAGGGCTACTGCTACGCTGCTACGCTGTCTTGGGTTCGATTCCCAGGTCGACCAGTGTTATTGGGTTTTTCTATTAAATTCTCAGTAGCAACTCGGAGTTAATATTGTGCTCGGTTAATAGCAATAGGCTTGCCTCCTATTACATGGTACTTAAACATACCGGCGAACTCTGGGTGTACATTGGTACACCTCTGCCTTACCCTTCGGGAAAAACAGGTAATAATATTATTACAAAGTAATACAAAAACAGATGCTTTCGCATTGTGACCTCAGTGAATCCGAGAGCTAACATGTGTGATCGCTCCCTAGGCTAGAGGAGCGCAGCAAGCGCTCTGTATCGGAGGAGAGCCACGCGGTGGTGAGCGACAGTGACGTCATCCCGTCGTCCGCGCTGCGAGCCGAGCACCGCGCCGCCGACAAGCCGCGCGAGAGTCGCAAGTTCTGCGACAACGGCGGAGTGTGAGTACTGCTACTAGCTATACCCGCCAGGGCCGGATCTAGGTGTGGGCTTTATGGGCTGCAGCCTGGTGTCCTGCTCCAGAGGATATTAAGGGCCCCAAGCCCCTTTTGATGAAAACTCGTTTACTTTATTATGGAAAACAGGTAGGCCTCTTGGTCGCAAGCGCGACTGATGAGCGGTCCTGGGTTCGATTCCCAGGTGGACCTGGGAATCGAACCCAGGACCGATAAAAAAGTGATATTTGGTTTTCCCATTAGGATTATTTCAGTAGCAGCCCGGAGTTTGGAAGTTGCTGGAGTGTTATCCCCGTGGCTCGGAATGCACGTAAAGCTGTTGGTCCCGGCTATCATTCGCAGGTTTTAGACAGTCGTTGTAGATAGTCAGAGGCCGGAAAGTCTGTCAAGCACTCTTACCAAGAGGGATACCTCTTGGCAACGCGATAGTTGTTGTCCAGTAACCGGGTTGTTTAGGTTAGATAGGCAGTCTCTCCATGTAAAACATTGGTAGGCTGGAAGTCGACCCCAAGCTAGGCAGTTAGTTATTTGTCAAAATGACAACTACTTTGATTAATTAGGGCCCCAAGTAGTGTTAGCCCAGGACCCTACTTACGCTCCGTCCCTGTACCGAGGTACATCCGCGTCTCCTAACGTCTTTGGTTACTGCCGTATATTATATGTATAGATATGCTAGTTTTATTGCTTACTGTAACCAGCTCAAAAGCAGTTCTACGCTATTTCATAAAACTGCCATTTTCGTAGCACACGCGAGCTTTTAACTTCGCGCTACTGCTGTAATAACACTTTTTTTAAATCTCCGCAAAACTTTTTAAACCAATCATTTTTGTAAATGAATAAAATTCATTTTGACGGGCCTGTTGGTCTAGTGGTTAGCGGCCCTGACTGCTAAGCCGGAGGTCGTGGGTTCAATTCCCACCCAGGACAAACTTTGTGTGATGAGCATGATTGTTTGTTCTGTGTCTGGGTGTGATTTATCTATAATATGTATGTATTTATAAATTATATAAGTATGTATATCAGTTGTCTGGTTACCATAACACAAGCTCTGCTTAGCTTGGGATCAGATAGCCGTGTGTGAGTTGTCCCAAGATATTTATTTATTTATATATTCAACAACATTTGTCAAATTATTTATTTTCGTTTCAACAAATTAACAGTAATTGGTGTTCTATTTGTGTACAAAAATAAAAACATATGTTTTTATATTATGAATCTGTCTGTTCGGCGTCCTCTTGTTCCTGCGCTAACTCAACAACGTTATCACCATGTTCTCTAAAATGAAAGTCTAAAATACTGAACTTTTTGTAATTGGTATTTATTTTTTCTGCACTATTCTGGCAAATCACGTCTTATGATTGTTTCGTCGCATAAGCGTTTGGCATTACACTGTGGGCTCTATGACGCCCTCTTACTCAACAACTTAGCGCACTTGTATTATAATGTACTGTAACAATACTTACAAATAAGCACATGCCATTGACTACAACGCTCAAACGCCGCCATTGAAGGAGAATATTAATCAACACTTGGAAGTAGATCACACGCTCTTTTAAAACAGTACCATTTTAAATTCACTTGTTAGATTCTCAACTCAATCCAACAGTGCGCAAGACAAAGTAATATTTAATTAATATTGTATTAAGAGATGGCTGTTAGAATCCCGGCTTACTATCGTAGGCACTTTTAATAAGGTGAGCGTCAAAGTAACACGGCTACCGCTCGTGTGAACTACCTTTTATTCGAACATTTCATATTACAACTGTGTATAAAATATAAACCAGTATAGAAGTATATATTATTGCCGTCTCGTGTAAACACACATCTGTCATATAGAACTTTCTCACTCTTATAACATCTTCGATAAATAATATAATCTAGCCACACTAGGACTATGCGAACAGTTCATAAGGCGACTTGTGGCAAATGTAGATACTTACGATATTGAATATCTCTATAACTATTGCTTTCGTTACACAGACGTTAGGACACTAAGACTGTAAATTAAAACAATTGGTGAAACTTCATCGACGCTACTACCACACACCGTCAGTATTCATCATCCTTATGATTAGTTGTAGTTGAACTAGCTTTTAGGTGATCTATTATCCCAAGAGAACACATTACCGGCATAAAAAGTATCCTGTGTTATTACAGTCTAGCTAAGTGCTAATTTTCGTTCAAATCTGTTCAGCGGTTTACGCGAAACATGTTCACAAACGTTTACATTTGTAATATTAGTAGGATAGTATTAATATTTTATGTAAAGATCATCGTCCGTGCCTCCTGTGGTAGTAGCAGCTGCTTTAAATACAAGTTTAGGAAAGTATATTTCATTGTGTAAACTGGCGTGATTTGATATCGCTAGTACAGTCATTATATTGTATTATCTCTATATTAGTGTACTAATAGATACATGATTTTTTGATCAACGGCTTATTTCGTATGTAGGCACTGCATTTTTGTAAATAATTATTTTACAATAGCACAAAAGTGAAAATGTGAAATGACTCTTATTTCAATGCAACAAGAGTCACGTCGTCGTGAAATAAAACTTGTATACATATTTGTCTAAAACATTTATAAAATTACGTCGGTTTAGGCGACCATACTCTCTAATGCATAACTTTAATAGCCGCTCACAGTACGATCCAATGAGCGCGGGAATAAATACAAAACGATTGTCTAAAACAAAGAAAGATTTTAACTTGTAGAAACAAATCAGGCCGAGATTATGTCCTCTACAGGCCAACTCGCAACGTCCTCACTCGGTCACGCACGAGCTTGGGTACAATTCTCAACATTTGTTACAGGAATTACGACGCGTTATTTTTGCAGTAGTGAAGCTGTTGATCCCTGCTATCATTCGTAGATCTTTGACAGTTGTTACGGATAGTCAGAAGTCAGGAAGTCTGACAACCAGTCTAGCCAAGAGGTATCATGTTGCCCAGTTACTGGGTTGTGGAGGTCGGATAGGCAGTCGCTCCATGTAAAACATTGGTATTCAGCTGCATCCGGTTAGACTGGAAGCCGACCCCGATATAATTGAGGAAAGACTAAGCAGATGATGATGATTTTTTGTGGTGGTGACCCATTGAACGCGTACATTCTGTCGCCAAATTACAGCGACGTAATTTCGGCAGATGTGTTTCTACAGTTAAGCTTTACATTATGACTTAATTATAAAATGTATAAGGGGCAGTTCACACCGACACGCGACGCTACGCGCACATATTAAAAGAGCGACTCAAAATATAACTTCATTTACTACACAAAAAGATACACATTTCATTGTTTGAATTCAGAATACGTTGCACCTTCTCACAATGAAATGTGTGTCTTATCGACTAGTAAATAAGGTTATATGTTGAGTATCTGTATTAACAAGTCACGTCGCATGTGTGCGTGCAGTGCCGCAGCTGTTGCTGTGTGTCGCTAGGTGGTGAGCGCCCGTATGTCCGCCATGACTATCTCGAACGCGTTCCTCTCCGTGCCGTCGATCAGCTTCGCGCGCCCGTCGCGCTCGATCTGGAAATATTATATTGTACTGGTGAATATTATAACAAACACATTTCTTTTTATTTATACCACTGAAGGTGGCAATCAAGCTAACGGCCCGCCTGATGTTAAGCGGTCACCGCTGCCATTGGACACTTGCAACACCAGAGGCATCACTCGTGCGATGCGATCCCATATTTATTTGCATACACTGTCCATCGGGTAGATGACACCACTAATCAATTGACATACATTTTATGAGCTATCAAAACGCGATTCCTCATAGATTTTGTATGACAATACTAAACTATGACGCCACTTTTTTTTCATCTTAATTTTTTGTTTTCAAAGCAAATAAAATTCGAATTTTTTAGTTATTTAAAAGTTCATGGGGTTTACAGGGCTAAAATAAAGTGTTGTTTCAAAAAAGCTGTGTTTTAGAATTATAATTAAATGGTGTTCACTACCTAATTAGAAAGTGCCTGTAGATGGTGCAATTGTAATAAATGCTTCGAGTTTGAGTGTGATATAGTAGTGTAGTGTTACCTCTGCCCTGTACTTGATGTGCTCGGGCCACACGCACTGGTCGAAGTATCCCGCCACGTCGGGCGGGTCGTACAGACGGAACGAGCGACGCAGCGCGCACTCGCCGTACTCCAGCACGAAGTAGTACCTGCGGGCACACGCACACACACGATACTAACATTTCGAAATTTATACCAAAACAAAAACTATTAAAGACAAGTACAGTAAAGCGTCGATTATATCCGAAGTCATTGGGGAACATGGGTGTTTGGAAAACCGGTTTTTCGGATAACCAAAGTATATTGATTTGGCCATACATATTTAGATGTAATAATCCTAAATAACAAATATGAATACATTCATGTCAGACGCCCTGGAGGCGGTTTAGAAACTCTGACACTAGGGTGTGTGGGGTCTTTCGACCTTACTGCCCACACGATGAAGAAGAAGAATATGAATAAATAAAACAAGTGCAGACAGTCTTGTAATAAAACATGGTAACCCACCAAAGTACAAGTACAATTAACGCTTAAAAAAATCTTCAATCTTTGTTTGCCGAGGCAAGTCTGCCCCCTAGAAGGGCGAGCGTAGTAGTTCGGAGAAGCGGTCGTTTGGTTTATCAACTTTCGGATAACGGTAACATAAAAGCGAAAAACGTGGCTATCATTACAATTAATTTAATATTATTAATTATTCTGACTAACTGAGGAATACAGGCGTGATGGTGTGTATGTGTATTGTCTCCGTGACCACAGCGGAGTACTCACCTCAAGTCACACATGTCCATGATGGGCTTGTAGTTGAGCACGGTGAAGCCCTCCACGATGAGGAAGCTCTTGCCGCTCGCCGTGTACCGCGCGCCGCCCCCCGGGGGCCCGGCGTGCGCGTGTGTGTGTGCGAGCGCGCGCGTGACGTCACGCAGCATGGCGCGCATGTCGAGCGCGGTCAGCACGTCGTAGTTGTTGTGCGGCAGGCCGGCGCAGCGCACGTGCTGGGCGCTGTCGTCCGGGTAGAAGTACTGGTCCTGGTGCAGCACCTGCACCGGCCACAGCGTCTCCTTCAGCCGGTTGGCGAGCGACGTCTTGCCGCCGCACGTCACGCCCGATATGCCTGCCGGACATCGCCATATTTTTTTTATACCACTGAAAGCGGCAAATAAGCTAACGGCCCGCCTGATGTCAAGCTGCCTATGGACACTTGCAATACCAGAAGTATCACCTACCCCCATGGAAAAAGGCGTATGTATGAATGTGTAGAATATACCACACACGTACACTCAGGGAACTTGATCGCTGAGCAAATTGACAAACTACATACTCGTTCATATTTAAGTGAAGCCATTGCAAACGACACACAAAAAGTGAAACGACTAATTTGAATTAAACCAATACATGACATGATACATACCTATAATAATCCAATTACTTCGGTTAGGCTCCATGGTTACAGTAAGGAAGGTTGCGTGGAGCGAGCGGAGCGGGCGGGCGCGAGAGCGGAGCGAGCTCACAGGTGCGGGAGCAGGTGGTAGAGGGTGAACGACATCAAGCCACCGACGAACAGCAGGCCCCAGGCGCCGCAGCACAGCAGGAACCACTGTGGATCCGGGACCACGCTGTACACCTGCGAATCTGGAGCACACCACACACAAACCGGTTGAAAGGGATCACAGCTGGCGGATTCAAAAAAGTGCGAGTCGGATTTGTGCACAAAGGGTTCCATACCATTATCTATAAAAAAACCGGCCAAGTGCGAGTCGGACTCTCGCACGATGGGTCTCGTACCATTTTGAATAATAACGGCAATAAATCACGTTTGTTGTATGGGAGCCCCCTTAATATTTATTATATTCTGTTTTTTTTAGGATTTGTTGTATACCGGCAACAGAAATACATCATCGGTGAAAATATCAACTGTCTAACTCTTACATGAGATAAAGCCTGGTGACAGACGGACGGACAGCGAAGTCTTAGCAATAGGGTCCCGTTTTACCCTTAGGGTACGGAACCCTAAAAACCAGGTTATATAGAAAAGGATTGTGACTCACCTTCGTCTATAAAAGGGTAAGAGTTCACCCAGAAGGACAGCAGCACGAACACCGTGCTGGTTGTAACCAGGAGCAGTCGACCAATCAGCGCGTCAGATACGTCCATATATGTGTGCGCATCCACTTCACATTACAATTTCAACCTTAATCTACGACCAATTAAGCATAGACTCATCTGCAGTTTCCTTCTCAATTCTGTTACGCGATTTTCAGCCTTATTGTGTTAGGAGTAGTGGTTAGATTTTAACTGCAGAAGAGTTCCTTCTCGAAGTCTTCGAAGGTCTCGCCCTCAGGGAAGAGGATGGACTTGTGGTCGTCTCGCTTGAGCTCGATGGTGTCGGCGAGCGGCTTGCGCTTCACCGCGCGCTCCACGATCTGAGGACAGACACGCTTCATAAAATGGCGGCTTTCTTTACACACGACCGGACTCGCCTTGATAGCCTAATTAGCCTAGTGGTCCCAAGCGCGACTGCTACGCTTGAAGTCTTGGGCTCGAATTTGTGCCCGGTGAATGGCAATAGGCTCGCCCCCTACTACATGGCACCTAAACATACCGGCGAACTGTGAGTGTACCAAGACCTCTGCCTAACCCTTCAGGGAATACAGGCGTGATGGTATGTACTTGCCGTACTCCTAGTCCAGCTTTTTGCACATTATTCTCCATACGAAACTACCATTTGGAATGGGGAACGAGATTCAATATTATTTGCTCCAATTGAATTGAAATAAATGATTTGACTTTGACTTTGAACAGTGAAAGGTTATGTAATTAATACCAATAACGCGGGGCTGTGCTACTGATAACAATGCAATAAAAACCAGCAAATATAACGTTACGGTTGCGCAGACGCATTGCGTGAGTCATACGCGATTCCTAAATCTTACCGACCGTTACATGTAACCATAGCAACAAACAAATGCTTTCGTGTTTTCGCTGTTATTGAAGTTTATTTCTCAGCATACGTGTAGGGCTATATCCATAATTTTTGTAAACATTTCTTACATTCATAATTGTCGACAGAATTTTTACAAAGACTAGTCGAGCATTTAAAAGAATTACGACTGGTAAGATAAACTATCCGTTTTGCATTTGCATATAGGAACCGAGCATAACAGATAATACCATCACTTTAGTGTAGTGACAGCAACACGTGTTTCCCTCGGCTGATTTTAATATTTTTTTAGGTTCCGTAATGTAAAAGGGAAATAGTGGATCACTTATCAGATCACTTCTTGTTAGTCTGCCACAATGGGGAAATATTCATCTTTATTTACAACTAGCTTCTGCCCGCGACTTCGTCCGCGTGGCTTATTTCACCCGCGTTAAATTACGTGTTTGGTTATTGCTCCGCTCCCGTGGATCGTAGCATGATGTTCTACATATAGCCTATGTTACTTCCTGATAATTGACCCAGCTATTAGTGCAAAATGGTTATAATCGGTTCAGTAGTTTCGGAGCTTCTTTGGTACAAACAAACAAAAAATCTTTCCTCTTTACAATATTGGTATAGGTAGAAAGGTCGGTATTCGTAACCGACGTGCTTGTATGACCTGATGTATGTACGTGGAGGAGGCAAAAGGAGTATGCAAGGATCAAGTGCGAGGCAAGTGGCGTTCTGTGATTTCTGCTTACCCCTATAGGAAAAAAGCGTAAGTTTATGTATGCAGGAAATTAGCAAGACATAACATTGTATAATTAATGACGGCAGTTACATCACGTCTTACTTATCTGTATGTACTTACTATATAGTGTATGTACAGTGTAACATATAAAACTCGTAAGTAATGTCTTATCTACACTAATACATACATATGATAATGCAGAAGAGTATTTTGTTTGTTTGGTTAAACGTGCTAACGTCTTAAAGCACCAGTCGGATTGGAAAAAATATTTTTGTATAAGTAAATGACGAGCCAGATTCATGAGGAATAATATAGGCATCACGCTACGCGCCGAGGGAGCGGGGTAGTAACTAAGAACGTCATTCAACGCGGATGATACCGTGGGCCATAGCTAAACCCCGCGACTACTGCTTGACAACCACATAAGAAAAATCATCTATGCTATAGAACCATTACATAATATATTTCATAAGACTGCTTGTGCCTCGTGTCGGGTGCCATGTTACTGGGGTTCAGTGCAAACTGTTTACTCATACATTCACTATCATTCACTCCCATCCATTTCATTCAGATCATCCTACACACAATTCATCCATCTTCTCTTTATTGTTCCTCTACACCCACATTCATCAAAACTTATAAAACGAAAAGACTTGATTTATACAATCAATACTATGCTAATATATTTGTACTATATGTTCATACAACTGGTCTCTCCGCACAATATGAGAACGAGCTAATGTAACAATAAACACGGGGGCTCTAATGTGTTCCACAACTAATACATAGTGCTACAAGGTGAAGCTTTGTGAAGGGCATTTCACTGTCGAGTGCCTATTTTATTGTGGTCACTTTACTTTGCAATCTTCCTGTTGAAATGATAGTCATTATACTAATATTATAAAGAGGTACATTTTGTGCGGTTGTAGGGGGTAATCTCTGGATCTACTGAACTGATTTTAAAAATTCTTTTATCCATAAAAAGCCACGTTATTTGTGAGTGTCATCTAAATATATATAACTCAAAGGTGACTGACTGACTGACTGATTGACATAGTAATCTATCAACGCACAGCTCAATCCACTGGACGGATCGGGCTGAAATTTGGCATGCAGGTAGATGTTATGACGTAGGCATCCGCTAAGAAAGGATTTTGATCAACTCTACCCCCAAGGGGATAAAATAGGGGATGAAAGTTTGTTTGAAACTTTGTCAATTTTAAACCGATCGGGCTGAGACTTTGCATGTATAAAGCTACTATGATGTAGGCGGATGCCTACATGTTCTTAGGGGATCCTAAGAAAGGATTTTGATAAATTCCATCCCTAAGGGGATAAAATAGGGGATGAAAGTTTGTATAAATCTTCACTGATTTTAATGCGAGCGAAGCTGCGGGCATAAGCTAGTAGACTATACATATACGAGTAACATCACGCTACGACACACGAGAGCGGCGGAGTTACCCAAGACGTGACTTAACGCGGGTGAAATAAGCCAGTGTGAAGCAGCGAAGTGGCAGGTAGTTCGCTACTTTTAATATTTTTATTTGAGATGATTTTGTTCTTGACTGTAGTCTTGGTCAGAGGTGACAGACACTAAGTCGCTGATGGAGTGAGCTTACCCAGAAGAACCTGTTCACTCTAGCTTTAAAGGGATTAGGGTTGAATGTGTTCAGAAATACAGAAATAGGTAATGAGTTACACTTCAAAACTCCTGTAGTACAACTACTAGAAACTTGTTTTGTTTGTCATGGGTAGGACTTTCATCCCGGGACTCTCGGTCTCGGAAATTTCGAGAGTCTCGACGATTTTTTGGTATTTTCGAGAATCGAGACTGACGTCTTTGGTCGCGGGAATAACGAGACTTTTGAGACTTGAGTCATATATGACGGTATGAAATAATCTACTTAGCCAAATGGCAAAAAACGGAACCCTTATGGATTAGTCATGTCTGTATGTCTGTCCGTCCGTATGTCACACCCACTTTTTTCCGAAACTAAGAGATATACTGTTGAAACATGGTAAAAAGATGTAGGTATTCTATGAACCGCATTAAGATTTTCACACAAAAATATTAAAAAAAACAATAAATTTTGAGACACTTCCAAAGTGGTAAAATGGTTACATGGATATGGCAATGGCAAAACTGTAACTGTAACTGACGAAATGACAGTGTCTTTAAAAGAATTGTACGAAAAGTTAAATAAATCCACCACTGACAAATCTGACAGTTATACCGCAATACCAGATATTCAAATGATGCGACGATTGCGGAGCTCACAAGTTTAACTACAGAGGAACAGCTGGAATGTAAGCTTAATAATTTGTTAAACCCTCAAGAAGACCAAGGGCAGAATATATTTTCCATGTCTATCCATGACTTGCAAACAAAGCTGCTCATAGAAAAAATCTCTTTTTGAAAATGGGGGAGACGGAGGGGAGTACCTAAATTATTGCTACAATTATTTAATATCTATACTCCCCACTAACGTAAAAGCAGAGAGAGACCTTTTTTTAACGCGGGTTACTTTTCTAATAAAATTAGGTATCTCTGTCTGAAACCACATTAAACGCCCTTTGTTTTTTACGTGCCCACAACAAAAATGCAAAAGTTTCAACAAATATATATATTTTTTTTAATTTGCGTTTTTTTAATAGTATATTTGATTGGCATAGCTGGTTTTGACTGCCTAATAGCACAGCCTACAAGTAAGAAACCTAGTTTTGAAATAGTCTCGAAAGTCTCGTTTTTCCCGGGAATTTCGAGACCACATCGAGTCTCGTTTTTTTTTTCCCGGGAATCAGTAATGCATCGAGACTGAAAGCCCTAGTAGCGAGCATGAAAAGTGACTGTGATGATCACAAGGATAACACAATACTTTTTAGTGTCATTGTAAAATAAGTTTATACAGCAATTGCTGAGTTCCTTTTTGTGTGCTCACCTAAACACACTAAAATACAACACAGGAAACTGTATAATTTGTTATCTGCTGTAAATACTTATTGCAAATTTGCTTAAACTTTAACAACAAGGTCTCATTTACAGCACCCCATACATACTTGTACAATGATGTCACAATCACCGCACAGTTTCACCAACACAAGTACACCTCTCACTACTTCTGAGGCAAAAGAACACATGCACACATCGCCTGTGTGTACACACACTACGCACGCATACACACACTATCTTATCTGTGGAGCACATCACTCGGGACAACAATACTGAACTACAGTTTGTTTATAAAGCATAATGCTCTACTATTAGCTCTCTTACTCACTTTAATATTTCTGTCACTATTCAATAAACATATTCCAATTAAAACAGATTAATATAACCTTGATCTAATTATTACATTGATAGTTACATTATATTGGCCTGTATAGTTGTAAGGGATCCACAATCTATTTGTTGTTAAAATCTTGCCCACACTCCAATTTATTTGGGATTAGGGCAAATGATGCTCCTTCATAAATCTCTATTATCTGTCTTGTCAGTTGGTCCCTCCGGAAAGCCCCAGGGGTGACCATCAGTAGTGCACTTGTCTGAGTGAAAACTACTAACATTTGGTTCAAAAAATGGTTTTAAGTTTAATTAATACAGCTTATCACAACACCTAGACATAGACATGTAACAAATAATTTGCAAGTATAATGTGCAAGCTATTGATAGGGCTGTATGGAATGTTTAGGACAATACTACAAAGACATTGCCGTACCTTGTCAGCCACGGCGCGGGGCGCCACGGGCTTGCTGAGCTTCAGCAGCTTCTCCACGTTCTCCGCAGTGATCTGCTCCCGCGGCTTCACCGGCGCCGTCGCCTTCTTGCTCTTACTCTTGTACAAATGCCTGTCACCTGCACACAACACTCGTTACTAATAACAATAAATTGTTCAAGCGTGCAATGTGTCGCTTCTATTATATAAGATAATAAGAAAAGCACGTCAGTAATAAATTGGACAATAAAACTGGCGAGTGTAATCGTAGTAATGGGCGCAATAAACTCGCGGCCGTCCGCCGAGCGCCGTGACTCGTGACGTAGTGACGATATGTATTTCAATGGTAATAAGTCGGCGAAGTTTGGACGAACCTTGACCCTCGTGTCGCGGACGTTTTCTACGAGATCCACGCCTCGCCTCGCCGTTGTCTACGAAAGAACAACAAGATTACAAAAATACCCCCGAAATGTTATAGAATTGTGGCCAATACAGTATACTATTTACCTTCTTGATCAACGAATTCAAGAGCTTGTCGCACTAATGCAGAAGACATCTTAATGCAACAATGCTTTGAGAAATCATTTATGCATAGTTTTCACGTAACGTAAATATAATTCTAACCTATAAACATGAAGTGTGATACGTCATGTGTCACTGTCAAGTATCAACAACTGTGAATTGTCAGATACGTTTAGTTCCACTTACAAGCATGGAAATAGTACGTACTATTTCCAGCTGTAGTGACTATACAGCACGTTTGTTTAAAAAAATTAGGATCAAAATATTTATTTGTAAAACATGGCCTTCCCCCAGAAGTGAGAGACAGTAATAGCTAGCATTTATGTTATGATGTACTATTATTCTACAGTTTCTGCATGCTTTATCGTGCTATCAACGGCGACAGCGAATCGAGTGCGGGCGTGGAGCGACGCGAAGACCCTGGCCCACAGCCTCACGGCGCCGCCACGCCACACGCAGCGCACCACAGATATGAGGTACCTAAGCAGTTTTACCAGCAGCTGTTATCTGCAGTTTCAGAGTTCATAATGTAGGTACCAAGCAATTTAATTGAGTTTGCAAGAAGTTTTCGTCCGTTACATTACTATTACATGGGAAGTTCCATTACGGACTTCTATTACCTACAAAATGCAAAAGATCTTATCAATACATTTGTGTTTCAGAACAAAAAAAAATAAATTGTGTCTAGTTTATCCCTTCCAAGAGGTAGCTCCGCAGCGATTGTGAAAATTAAAAGAAATATTTAATATTTGATTGCTGTTTCAGGGTCCCCCGACGCCGTGTCCGGCGCGCGTTGAGTACGCCACCCCGGTGTTCGCGCGCAACTATCAGGGTGTGTGGCGCTACGTGGTGCAGATACCCTACGAGGGGTACTTCACGCAGACCGTTGAGGTTACCAGGTGGGCAAGACTGCTTTATTTTTATCATAAGCATTTAGCTAAAAACCAATATAGGCCTCCACCAGGCGTCGCCACATCAACCGGTCCTGTTGTACCTTGAATGGAAGGTAAGATGGGGGGGGGGGGGGGGGAGAGGCAGATTTTTGCCATATGTGACAATATAACAAGATACTTTCTACACCGCTTCGTCTTCGATATTTAAATAATAATAGCTCATGATAAATGTGTCCACCAGATGCATGCAGTCTCGCTGCCACTACTTGGACGGCGGCTGCCTGAGCTCGCCGCGCTGGGTGTCTCTGCTGGTGGCGGAGCTGCACTACCCTCCCAGGCAGAACAAACACGTACAGGTGACGTATTTTTTACGTTAAAAAAAAAAAAAAACTTTGCCCCACACTAGAAATTTTTCCTGTATCGTGGGTGCAAACATATAAACTCACATACACAATCAGCCAGACTGGAAACAACTATCTGTTGGTCATACAAATATTAGTTCCGTGCGGAAATCGAACCCGCGACCCGCAGCGCAGCAGTCGATCGGTCGGTCACTGCGCCAATCGTGTTGTCAAAATTATTATTTCAGCCTATAATATCATTGTCTTGCAACAGACCAGAAGACCAACTGGTCTGGTAGTCGAAAGCGCAACTGCTGCATATGGGGGTTCTGGGTCGATTACCAGATCGGAATCGAAAAAAAAACGTCACAGTAGTCGAAATATGGACTCATACCCGATTAATATCAATGGGCTCACTATCTATTACATGGGACTAAAACATATTGTGTCCACATTTTAAAAAGCTACATATCGCATGCTCCAATTGTGTATTAGGGTGGAGCGTTTTTAAAATTTTTGGATTTTAGAAATGGCGGGGTGCGGGAAAGTTGCGTCTTGATATCAGGTTTAAAAGTTATTATGGGGACAACTAAATTATATTAGCGGAAGTACTGCCCCAAGAGCTTTGAAGTTTTCAAAAATCAGGAAAAAACTACGTCAAAAGAAAAATAAAATAAAAATTCCTCGCAATACTTTTTAATTAAAATGGTGCAGTTTACTGTTAAACAAGATGTAAAGAAACTAAATAGACAAAAAAATATTATAATTAGAATTACTTCTTACGACACCGGAGTGACAAAAAAAAACAATATTTATTCAATTTTGTACTTTTTTTTTGTATTGAATGAAGATGCATTAGGCACACGACACAACACGAATCCAGCTTATTCCTAATCCAGCCTTCCCTTCTTACTGGTCCACAGGCTGTTGAGCAAGATTCTGCACTAATTTTATGCATCTTTCAGTTGCTTGAGTGTGACATGGGATTCCGCGAAAAAGTGATAAAATTTTGAAATGTACTTTTATGGTAATCTGATATTGCTTCTAAAATCACTTCGGTAAGAATAATTTTGGTAAGAGGCGGTGCCATAGGGTTTTCCCAATGTATGACATCCGTAAAATCTTGTGCACCAAAATTGAATCGTGGTCAATCAATCATACGCAAAGGAGTAAAGCCAGTAGAACTTTCAAAAATCTTTAAAATTCTTTAAAGGGTAAAAGGAGAGCCCTTTTGCCTTTGTAATGTGTTTTCGATCATCCGTTAACATGGCAATTAATATATGTTCACAGTGGCCAAAATACCCATTCTGCTGTATCACGGGATATATAACCAGATTGAGACTATCTGGCAGGTATCGTGACAGTTGAATTACTCGTATATCAAACAAATGTCTAGCTCCATTAATGCAATGCGTTTTTAATATGGAACCACACAGGAGGTTAGACTTTTACCAGGTATTCCGACAACATTTTCAGTTTATTAGATGGGTTTTTGGTCGAAACGTGAAACCTTGAGTGACATATTTTGCCAGGCTTACGTTTGGCCAAACTTTCGTGACACTGACCTTTATTGATTGCTTGGCACATATCGAAAAATATATAATTGGTTCGTGCTTGGATCGTAACGGGTCTTTGTTATGTCTGGTAAACAGCATGTTAACGCACTAAATGCTTTGACTGGTCTTCACTCACAATTATTTAGTGTGCAACTATTAGACTATTACAACTTTTTGGGCCCATGATTGTACCGCTTAAATGTCATAAAAGATATTTTAAAGTCAATTCAATTGCATGTAGTTGACATGCCAGCCATTGTAGTGGACGTCCCAGCTTGCTTTCGAGCAACCTTATAATTGCAGCTTTAGTACCAGTAGCAGGTTAAGTGCATCGCGTGAAGAGATTTATCGCGCCAAATATCGAGATTTTAGAAAATATTTTAGAAGCAAGTCGCAATCAAATAGGGTTTTTGATTATTGTAGATTAGGTTTTAAGTATATTTACTACTGATTGTACATTAAAAAGTTACGATAAGGTAATTAATTTATTTTATTATGAGTCATAAAAACTTCAAGATTTTTTTAATTTTTTGAAAAGTCGAAGGCCTGGGGGCAGTACTTCTAATAGCTTGTTTCGGAAAATATTTTACATACGTAATGTTTTAGTATATTGGCAACTTTTAATAACCCCGCAAAAAAGAAATTCCAGAAAAAAATTTTTTTCATACATTGAGCGCTCCACCCTATTGTGTATGGCTACAAATCTAACTTCCACCTCCTGTGGTGCATCATGATGAGTAGCAACTGTACTGCCTGACGTACATACACCCACACACACGTACATTTACACAACCACATGCACCCTCACATGCATGCACATAGCACATGGTCCTAGATTTAAGTTTAAATTACGTATTTTCTTTTAAATGTTTTCTTCAATTTTTTATTGTTCCTAGTATTAAAAAAGCGGGGTCTCCTAGCACAGGTATTTATCATACTTAAAAGGAGACCTCTATGTAAGAATTATTGTAGAATTTTGTAATGTGACAGAAATAAAATAAATGTATTAATTTATTTTGTGCGCAGGAGTACGAGCAGTACCAGCAGCCGGAGCCCGAGGCCAGCACCGACAAGCCGCCGCACTGCGACGGACACGACGAGATGGGCTGCTACCAGGTAACCACCACGCACTCGTGTCATGGTGATGACTTATACTTAACATGGATATTTTGGACAGCCGTCGCACCATGAAGTCATAGAGTCTGCAGTAAAGTGACTATCATCAGACTCCGGCCTTTTATCGGCTATTTTATTCAAATAGAATCGCAGCAGTACGATTTCTTCTTCTACAAAGCTGTATATTAGCGTTCATTCATGTCATAATTTACTGCCTTCTCATTTCTGCCGTCTTCCATAAATCCATCCATAATTTTTTTTGGCTGTCTTTAAAATAAACTGAAATATAGGTTTTTCGATGAAACTCTAGTAGCAGCTCGGAGTTAGGATTAGTGCCCGGTTGATGGCAATAAGCTCGCCCCGCCTATTGCAAGGGACCTAAACATACCGGCGCACACTGGTTTAAAAGGCCAATCTAGCTGGACAATATTATTTAAGGCATAAAATTAGATCTACATCTTCCATCTATTCATCGTTTGTAGTAATCCATATAAAGTATATAGATATTAACCCTATTTTCGACAAAAAAAAAATAACTAGTATTAGCTGACCTCTCTTTATAAATATTTGGTACGTGACGCGAGGTCAATTTAAATTGGATATTTCATTTCACAACTAGAATCTATTTCCTACAAAAGTGTGAATAAGTATTTTCATTAAATTCATGTGTAATTAGTAAAATTAAGCAGGTAAGTAATTAAAGTAAAATAATAAGTATGCACATAACACATTGTTTATTTATTTATTGAACTTACAATCCAATACATATAGCTATTGAGATTTTTTTAAAGTTTTGAATGCTAATCACATAGATTTATTGGCTAATCAGATTCATCGATGCTAGGCAAACTCACATTACCTAAACTCTCTTCATGTCGTACTTTTCTTATAACTCGCCTTCTCTTCGTCTTGTGCGATGCTTGGTCGAAATCAATCTTTGGGCGACCAGGTCCTGCAGTAGGTTTTATTGATGACGTAGATGGCATCAGGTAGTAAGTGACAACAAAGACGATATCTTCTCCATTCAGCCAGTTAATTCCCGTTGAAGTTTTCTCAAAACGGTCCCGTAATTTGCCACATTGATTCCACTTTTTAGCAACTGTTTTTGACAACCGGTTGATATTGTTCTTAATTTTTCGAATAGATTCTTTGGTTAATTCTCCCAAACAAAATCTATTCGAAATATATTGAAACAACTGTGTGTTTTGGTCCCTTTTGACGTGTTTAACCCATTCTTCAAAAAACTCCCTTCTTGATATGGATATCACACTTTCTGAAAAAAAATACAGAAGTGCAACTGTGCGCAGCTTACAACTTACATAATATTAAACTACAAGGATGACACTACATCATATCAAAGTTAAAGCCTGGGGTCAAGAGGGGGCAAGTTATTTCTACTCTGTTAATTATAAAATACTCATTAAAATGAGCGATTTATCGTTTTCAACTCCATTTTTTTTTAGGAAACAATATAGTATTTGTAATAATTAATAGGCTAGAAGAGTGTACATACCATCAACTTCACGATCCATCATTAAATATAAAATAATTTTGTTTACACTCGGTTTGCGATATTCCAACGTTAAATGCGAAATAGTGAATAATTTCGTTGAAAATTACCCTCATGTCTACATTTGGAAATTTATTTCTAATTATAGGAGGGTATTTGGATAAATTTATTACCTGCATAGTAACCTAGGGCTATTCAGCTATAGTTTTCGCTAGTACAGTGGAAGAAATGCGGTGACCCTTTTTGTCCAGCTAGATTAGGCTAATGAATCATAGTGCGGCGAACTGTGGCCGTACATTGATACACCTCAGCCTAATCCTTTGGAGAATACAGGAGTGACGGGATGTTGGTATGAAATATTTCCAAGGACAGAATTAGTCCTTTAGAATATTATAACCTTTTGAACGCCACAGTCGTGTAAAGTCGACAAGAAAACTGCATTTGTCGGCTATACACGACTGTGGCGTTCAAAGGGTAAAAAAGGGTGAGCCTTATTCGCTGATAGTATCACTCTGTGTGGAGACAGTTATCCTGTATGAGTATTGTGTGTGCAGGTGCGCCTGTACTACGACTGGTTCCTGGTGCCCGGCTCGTGCAAGTGCTGGCGGCCGGACTACTTCGCGCGCTACGTGCGCCGCCGCCAGAACAACGAGCTGTAAGCACACCGACACACTGCACGCGCTGTAATGTCAGTTAGATACACTAGCAGATACCCTACAAGAGTTCATTGATCTTACAGAGAACCTCATCTTAACATTTAATATTTTTCGTCAACGGATTAAACTTTTATATTTTGTAGAATAAAAAGTTTATTAAAACCTTTTGTTCTCTAAATTAAATTATGATTGTAATAAGGGTTAATTAGTTACTAGCTTCTGTTTTATTGGAAGCTGGTGACAAGCCCTGATCAACTCTATACCTAGTTTAATCTTTTAATTTTCCACACTTTGAAGTAATTATTATGTAAATTAATTATAGTTATAAATGTATTTATTCCTATAGCGTTATGTAATAGGTATAACGGGTGTAAGAAGACCTTTAACGAAGCTCTCTGTCGTTGCTTTTATTTTTTTGTCGTGGACCATGTGTGGAATTCTTTTGGTTACGGAGATATCGAAGGATATACCAACGTTTTAGAAACCAAACATTAAATACCCCTACGTTCCATATACTGTTGTATACACATGTAACCACATTGTTTTAATGTGTTACATACAAAATAGTTATTTTTCACATCACAAACAAAAGACGTTTCCCAGCAATTGTAGTTCAACGTTACCTACTTATTTTGTTGTAGAGCTTGTGTAGTTGTCGGCTTCGTGAGGTCTCTTTACACGTCGTGTTGTAAGTTTTGGTGCTATTGCTACTTAACGTTGTGACATTAAGACTGTATCTAAATAATTATATTACGTAAGTAGGTTTGTATGTGTACCAAAATATGTATTGTTAAGTAAATAGGCATGGGAGGCGAGATCTCTTATCGAGTTAGATAAACAGTAAGTTAGTGTTCAGTCAGCTTTTACAGTAATCACATTGTTTCATTAATTCAGATTCATACATGTTTGTACTCACTGAAAAATCATTGTTATTTATAATATCTCATTATCTCTCGATTTCACTTTTTGAAGCTATAACAATTAGACACAATAATTATAGGTAGATGACACCGCCATTAAACAGTGTTTTTTTAGTGAAGTTAGGTTTTGGAATTATTCCAAAACCTAACTTCACAAAAAAAAACACTTTATTTTAGCCCTGAAAACCTGATGAATTTTTAAATAACTAGAAAATTAGATTTGTGGTTGCTTTGAAATCAATAATTATAGTGAATTGAAATGTCAAAAAAGTGACGTCATAGTTTAGTATTGTCATCCAAAATCTATGGGGAATCGCGTTTTGACAGCTCATAAAAAGTATGCCAATTAATTAGTGGTGTCATCTGCCCAATTGTAATTTATTTAAGTTCTCCCTGTAGAAATACTCGTAAATAAGTAAGTACTTCATTAGTAATAGAGAGGATGTTTGAAGCTCAATTTGCATTTATAATTTGTAACTACCTATGTAAAGATTTAACACAACCATGCTCCCTTTGACTTACGATTTTTATTGAAATGACTGCATTTAGACCTTTCCTAAGCATTGTGCAGTTGGGGAATGAAGACAAGTTTGAGGGAGCATGGTTCTGATTTATATTATCGTATTAGTTTAGGTTAATGTTTATTAGTTATTATTTATTTAAACACTAGACATACTTGTTTTAGTTGTATTAATAAAGCACTTCGACTACTTCAGCTGTGTTTTTAAAGAAATCCACATTTCGGAGCCATACGTCATCACTGGCAACACACACTGGTCGAATACGGCACTGAGGTATATTTGACAAGAAAACGTGGCGCAGTTTTCCTAACGCTGCCCAGCCGGGTTGAGCTGAGCTCTTTCTTAAAGTTGGACTTTCTGGATTTCATTGAATTGTTTGAAATACTGATGCCAAACCCATAAATTAAGTGAAATGAATTAGCAGCTTTTGATTAAATAAAAATAATGTAGTAGTGTAGGTACAAGAATCAGTAACATGACGCAGGTATTAGTGGAACACCATATTTATTTGTTCAAGTAGTAAACATTACAGAGAGGCAGCTCACAGGTTACCTTTGGGTATTAAAGTATTAAGTTACACACTTACGCATTTGTATCTTATACATAGAAAGAAAGAATCAAAGAAAAGAAAGAATCTTATACATGAGGTCTTATACAATGTAACAGTCTCATTTATTATTTTATTTAAAACTTATAAACCTACACGCACACACTACCTATCACTATTTTGTCAGTTTTCTAAATTCACATCATAGAAGTATTATACAGGTGGAATTTTATAATGCTACCTGGAGGGAAAGTACTCTAAATAGGTACTTACTTAAGTTAGCAAATTTTACTCAAAGGAAACATTCCTTTATTTTTAAAAAGATACAAAACTGCATTTAAATAATTTTAAAAATACGCTTGCCACACCCAGGACTCGAATCGACTAAAATCCGAAAAAATAGCATCCTGTACTTTTATGGCATCAATCGATAGGGTCAATCATAAGGATCAAATCTCTGCAAACTCTTGAATGAATGTTTCCTTTCAGTAAAATTTGCTAACTTAAGTATTTAGAGTACTTTCCCTCCAGGTAGCATTATAAAATTCCACCCTGTATATACGTAGAATATCGTTCTTCGCCGACTCTGTCTCACTACTCTCACTACTTGCTTATTGAGTATTGACTATTACATAAATATACAAAATTAATAACGATACATTGTACTACAGAGTAGAATCACTCTTACTGCTGTTTGCTCAGAGCATACAGTTGCAGGTGTTATTACTATTCAGGTGTAAGCTCAGCGTCTCCACTATCCCGTCAGTAACGCTCATTCCGCTTACACCCCCGGGTTGACCAGCGGTGTTATTCTGCAAAACCCTCCTTCCGTGAAGTGAGCGTGTGGCGACCTGTCAATCCCTAGCATCGTATAGTGACAGCCCAGTTTTAGCTCACTCCACCTTAATTCACAGAGGGAGATTTCTTACAGAATAAGCCGGCAGTTCGCAGACAACGGGGCGATGTGTGTGTACTAGTGGCTCGACGTGCTTTATGTCGGTGTAGGACACGGAGGGGGCGCGGTAAGGCGGCGGCTTGCAGGCGGTGCGCACGCACTCGGAGTAGGGCGGCGGCGGGTCGTCGGACAGCGCGCCCGGCTGGCTGGCGGCGGGCGCGTCGGGCGAGCGCGTCATGGCGCCCAGCTCGGAGTCTCCGTCGTGGTCGCGGTGCACTAAAACATTGATGTTTAAAGAACAACTCCCGGCATGTATACGACATTTCCTTTTTATTAGGGTTCCGTAGCCAAATGGCAAAAAACGAAACCCTTATAGATTCGTCATGTCTGTCTGTCTGTCCGTCCGTAAAATGTGTGCCACCCCCCCCCCCCCTGTAACTTCTAAAATAAGAGAATGACAAAACTAAAAAAAAAATATGATGTAAACTACCACCAAAAATTGGTTTGAACGAGATGTAGTAAGTAGTTTTTTTTTCATTTTTGTACGGAACCCTCGGTGCGCGAGTCCCACTCGCACTTGGCCGGTTTTAATTCTGTTTGTTTAGCTATAAGTCTTCCATAGATCGTAAATAAATAAATTCTGTTGCTGTGTCACTTACATTATGTACATAGACTGTTAAACCCATCACCCTCTTTATTTCGCAAATAAAAGGTTTTTTTTACCGATGGGAAATCATAAAATGACTTCCCTCGCTCTGGGCGGGACGGGAGGGAGTGTCAGACTTTTACTTACTAAAACCCATCTATGTTCCTTCTTGCGCCCTTTGCGTTCCGGGGGCGCGGTATCTGTTTCGAATAACCCGCAGCCCTGGCAAATAAAAGGTTTGAGGTTTTATAATACTTACAGTTCCGACCATTGTGAGCAGCACGCGGTGAGCGGCGCGCGGGGGGCACGCGCGTCACTTGTCTTCTTTCTGGAATAAACATACATATTTATAAATACCTAGCGAACTGGCCGCGACTTCGCCCGCGTGACTTATTTCACACGCGTTAAGTTACGTTTTTCGTTATTGCTCCACTCCCGTGGCTCATAGCGTGATGTTATATAGCATATGTTACTCAGGAATTAATGTAGCTATATTTTAGTGAAAAATGGCTTTAATCGGTCCAGTAGTTTCGGAGCCTATTGGGTAGGGGAGACCGAGGTGAGTTGTAACAGAGGAGACTTGTGACAAAGTCGATTTCTCGGAACCTATGACCGTTAGCGAGCTGGCAACAGAGCACGATTGTTTCTTTAGAGACACGCTACTTGACGTAGTACGCGCAGTGTTGCCAATTTAGCATATTTTATGCTAAATTTAGCATATTTTTACGTTGGTTAGCATATTTTTTTGTTGTTTAGCATATAGCATATTTTTTAGCATAATAATATAACTATAAATATGTAATGAATATTTCTTTTTCGAGTTTCTAAGTCCCACTGTACGGCGCATAATTTTAACCTCTTTCGGAACGCAACCTTATATGTCAAAATTTTAAGGCCGCTTTCACATTTATAGGCGACTTTAGCAGCGCGACTGTCACCCCTCAGAATGTCATAATAAAAAAACAGAAGAGCTGTCGCCCACAGCATCTATTTTTTTTTAAATGAAGTACGTCATACTGACCTAAACGTTGATCTATTGAAATGGTGATAATGCGACCACACGGGAAGCACCAGCTTTCAAATAAAAAAAGAATCATGACAATCGTTTCACCCAGTCGGTAAATTTGAGGAAAAAAATACAGTCTATACTAGAAAGGTTTAGGTAGTTAACTAAAGGTAAACAAATCGTAGAAAAGGTTTTTTATAGTTGACACTACCTTGTTTAAAAATACGTTACAACAAAATCAATTCTAATTTCGATTTATGCGATACTTTTCTCTTTTAATAATGTTTGTTAAACTTTATCATTTATTCGTGAACTACTCTTCATAGATGTCATTGTTTGGACACCACTTTTTTGTTAGTTTTATAAAATAGTATAATATTTTGTAATCTGTCTATTGTAAAGAGCCTAAAAAGACAGGTTCCCAAAACCTTTTAGAAGATACGATGAATTAGGTAACGTCGCTAAATTGAAGAGTACACCCGTGATGTAGTATGGCAACTAAAATTGCAGGTATTACGTTTAGTCGATTAACCAGGCGCCTTTGAAAATTGCGAGTGTCATGTAATAAAACAAGAACAGAAAATGTTTAAATTAGATAAAATGATTGATTATACCACTGAACGTTTTATTATTAACGTGGCAGATAGTTCCTCAAATTCTGATATAGACTAGAGCCTATTATTATACGACTTTAAATAATACGATTTTAAAATTTGAAGTGAAAGGTTTAGCATCCATGAGTCACGTGGTTTGTTTTGTTTACATTTAGTTAACTACCGTGAAACCGGCCATCATTGCCCGCATTTTTACTTATTTTTGAGATTTTGCAAAAAATGATCACCGGAAATGCGTATAAAGTCGACTATAGTAGCAATTACTATTAAAGGCTTTATATTGCAAAATGTGGTGCTTCTAGCTATAACAGAATCCTAGAAAAAGGCGCTTAAATAGCCGGGCAAAATTATACGCACAACCGTCCAACATTGCTCACCCTTATTTTCTCAAAAACTTTCAGTTCTAAGGCTTTGGCAATAAGGTATGTTTTAGTGAATTATGCAAAGTTGCCATTTCTCATGATCAATATGTCAAACACGCTTATTTTCTTTATTTTTCTGAGGTGGGCAATGTTACAATACACAACAGCTACGTTTTCATACAAACTAAAACGGTGGGTTAGGGTTGATACACATACACATGGTTTGTGTCAATAAACTTTTTTCTTTCTTTCTTTCTTATTTATGTGATAAATAAAAATCTGTTTAAATATAAACTCTTTCATAATCAGTCAACTCCGATTTCTTCTTTTACAGGCTTTCCCATACTGCAAACAAACAGACTAAATGTAGCTAAGTATCTAAATAGCCATCCGCATTTATACTCATGCCTACTTAGAACTTTGGCCGTAACATGTTTCTCAGTCCTCTGTATCAAATGTTCATATCATGATTACCAATTTCTAATAGGTACCTAGGCATATAGAAATTTTTAATTTAAAAATACTATAATGGGTGCCAACCCTAACACTGTTTTTGCAGTTGGCAATGTTGTCACTCCTATGTTCACGTAAGTTCGGGAATCATTACCCACTTCATTATCTTGAAGATTTGATGTTCTAATGATCTCAAAATAGCATAGAAATGAAACATGTTACTTATTATTACTCTAATATTGAAATAACTTACCTGAGCGATGTCGTACGCTAACAATGTGTAAAAACGTAAAACAAGATTTTGGCACCACCTCACACTAGTCTTGCTTCCATCATGTCTCGCCGACGACTTAGTGAACTTAACAACATAACTAATATTTAGTGTAACTAGAAAAATAGTCTAATTTACCCTAAAAATTAAATAATGTTGTCAGCTATATAAATTTATTTACAATTCAAGATTTTAGTTATTTTTCGTGTTCGGGCAAAGATATCCGCTAAAGGCAATGTTGGCCGGTTTCACGGTACCTAAACCTTTCTAGTATAATTAATAACCTCCTCCTGTTTTTGAAGTCGGTTAAAAAATACAATAAAACATTTTAAAGGTTGTTAAAAAGACATTTTAGTGCTCGCACTATTCTTTAATTTGTCAATTTTTTGTTATTGAATATTCTGCAAGGAATATGGCGCAAGTACCTACACATAATAATATAAACAACCTAAAAAAAATTTCAAGTCATTCACTTCGAGAGTATTTATACTATAGTTTATCTTAACTACACACAAAAACCACTACTCAAGAATTAAAGTTGTTGGGCTAATTATTAAAGATTCAAAATTAAAAGCCGTTTTATTTCGCATTAAAGAATGTTAGCATAATATTTTAGCATAGTTTTATAGCATTTAGTATAATTTTGGCATAATTTTAATAGCAGTTTAGCATATTTGGTATTAGTCGTGTTGGCAACACTGAGTACGCGCCAAGGACACTCGACAAGCGGTTGCGTGAGTACGACGTCTGCATGGACAAAAACACAAAAGTAAGTTTTTTATTAAAATTTTGATTGTATTTATATCGTGACATATTACATTCACGTGGTTATTCTATTTTTGCTAATATTGTGTGGTTTTTGAAGTTTCAAAGTGTGGCATTGCCTTGCTGTGTTTGCATTGTGTTTCGAAATTACGAATTATTATTCTAACGAGGTCGTGATTTTTGGTACCTAGGAGAGTTGTGACACGCTGTCACAACTCTCCTATTTTTGTTTATTTTCTAGTTTGCTTATTTTACTTAATTTTTGCAATGTTCTTTTTCTGTTTACATGTATGTTTATTTATTTTAGTCAATTCTTGCAACCTAAGTTTGACAAAAAAAAGTATTCGGCAATTAAAGTCTGTCTAAAAATGGCATTTTTGTCAGGAACTTTATTGGGCATGTGGTTTGGTATTGCATGCTGAATTTCTTATTTTTTGTTTCAGAATACGTAACAATTATACACGAAAGACTGATAGGAGCGTGGCTAGTACTGATATTAATGAACTGGCCTTTGAAGAAGTTACGTTAAGAGGTCAAAGTCTTCGAAATGCAGCATCTTCCTCTTACAATCGGAATTACATGTCTTTGCATAGATATATTAAGAAGAAACAGGCTTTTCAAGATAATGCAACTGATGTGGCTACTTCTATGGGTTATGGCAGTCAGATGATATAATTATACAGAAGAGGAAGAAAATATATTATGCGAATATTTGCTGACATTTATGATTAAATATTTTATACTTGTTATGTTAATGTTTCATGTTACTGTAGTTCCTACAATTATGCCAAATGATAATAATTAAAGTACTTTTATGCAAAAGAAATAGTATTTTTTGTTTATAATTCCTATAAAATTATTGTATATTTCAAATATAGTCTAGATTTACAGCTGTCACAACTCACCTTGGTACCTGTCACAACTTACCTCGGTGTTAGGAGATTTGTGACAAAGGGAGTAGTTTCAGATTTCGTGGATTTTCTCAGAAACCTTATAACTTTTATTGATTCTGATGACTGTTTTCAAAAGAGTAAGAATTGGGCTACATTGAAGCAAAGAGTTCATAATCGTGGTATGTTTTTTTATTGAGATATGTTCTTTTAAGTAAAAATTGTCACAACCCTCCTCGGTCTCCCCTACCAACAAGCCAAAAACTCAAGCCGACGCCACACCAGGGTACTGTTTGTTGTTTGTGGAAACATACACACAAACATATTTCTTATATCTGTGTGGAATGCGCATGGTGCGTGAGATGCTGGCTGCTCCCGCCTGCGGGCCTGCGTGCGATGTTGAGCTGGATTGTTCATCGGTACACATGGCTTGATTCAGCGATGCTGGCTGAGCAACAATGGTCATATATTTCTGCAGTGTTGAGTTTGGGGTAACCCACAAAAATATAAAAAAAACTTTCTTATATCTGTGCTTGCTGCACTACGCGTACCTCTGCGACTAGGTGCCCCTATCTTCATGCAGATGGCTATGAGCAGCAGCACGGCGAAGCCCCCGAGCGCCACCCACAGCAGCTTCTCCAAGGTGGTGTGCTCGGAGTAGGCGGCGAGCGGCACGCGGGGGGGCGGCTCCGGCTGGGGAAGCTGAAATCATACATATGTAGCTAGTAATAAGGTAGGAACTGCCTCGTTAGCTTAGTGCTCCGAAGCGCGACTGCTACGCTAGAGCTCTTGGGTTATATTCCCAGGTCGAGCAGTGTTATTGGGTTTTTTATGAAATTCTCAGTAGCAGCTTGAAGTTAGGATTTGTGCCCGGTTAATGGCAATAGCCTCGTCCCCTATTACATGGGACCTAAAACATACCGGCGAAGCGTAGGTCGGTACATCTCTGTTAAACCCTTCGGGGAATACAGGCGTGATGGTATGCGTGTGCGTGGCTTGAAGATGTAATTACAGGCACATAAGTCATTTCAACTTTATCTCTGGGATGGCAACGCATTTGCAAGGTCTCTAGTATTGCCGATGTCTATAGGCAGCGGTGACCACTTAACATCAGGAGCGTGGGCCGTGGGCTTGTATACTTGTATGCCATCCAATAGCATAAAAAAACTGTGTTCTGAATTTCTAATGATTACAGATGAGACGGATAGTTAATTGGTCGGATACTGGAAACCAGATATATCTGAAAGCCAACATTGAACCCACTGGATATAAATCTACTACTTAGGTATTCGGTTGCTGAATATTTGTTTCGTGTAGGTCGGATATAATATTGCTGTAATAAGTGACGGAATTTCGTTTTCCTTCCGTCTGCGCATTTGTTTAATTAAATGTAGTAGGAACTTATTCCCCACGGAAATACCAGCGCCATGAGATAAAGCAACCACAAGACCACCGCGCACCGTCTACATAAGTAGTTACTACCTACTGCCTAAATGTCAAACAGTCAATAATATTTTTATTAGTATAATAATTAATATGTTAAAATAGAATATTCATTGTGTTATTGGATTTTTCTATGAAATCCTCAGAAGCAACTCGGTGTTAGGATTGGTGCCCGGTTAAGGCAATAAGCTCGCCCCCTATTACATATCTAAACATACCGGCGAACTGTGAGTGTACATCGGTACATCTCCGACTTAACCTTCGGGGAATATAGGCGTGATGATATGTTATGTTCGAAGATTCATTTATTTGGTCAGAATGTTGTGACAATATTAAGATCACATCAGATAAAATCCATTTCGCAGTGCATATGTCACCGTAAAATTGTAAATACCGTTAGATTATAAACTATCTCGCGAGTTTGTAAACTGTCGAAAGATTGTGAACCTCAACGTACTGATTACAATTTAACGTATTATTATTCGGTAGATTATAATCTATCGAAATGAAACCGTCAAATTACAATC
Source organism: Caradrina clavipalpis (assembly GCA_932526535.1). Classification (NCBI taxonomy): domain Eukaryota; kingdom Metazoa; phylum Arthropoda; class Insecta; order Lepidoptera; family Noctuidae; genus Caradrina; species Caradrina clavipalpis. The sequence continues at coordinate 12,954,322 of OW052111.1, forward strand.
TTAAAATTGTGAAATTGTCAACTGTCCAAAGGCTGTCCCTGATTGGTCGGCTTTATAGTAGACCGTTCTGTGTCCATAGAGTTAGGAATGAAACACACGTATCAGTCAAATAAAATGAATGCACTTCAAGAATTGTGACATCAAGTATTTATTCATTACTTAGTAGGGAATCAATAATTCTGACATCACATGGTAAGAAAAAGTTGTATCAAAATAATAAAAAAACAGAGAGGTAACAATATTTTCTTCTCAAACACAAATTAAAATTGAAAAAATAATGAATTTTTCTCTTAGAAAAAAACGATAACAAAATGAAATCAAAATTTAAAAAGCAAATCAAAAACATATTAACGTTTTTGAAAACGTAACAAAATTGTCTATTAGATAAAAAATATGAAAGTAAATTGTACCAATAAAAATGATAAAATACTTGATGGCACAAATCTTGAAGTGCATTCATTTTATTTGACTGATACCTGTGTTTCATTCCTAACTCTATGGACCCAGAACGGTCTACTATAAAGCCGACCAATCAGGGACAGCCTACGGACAGTTGACAATTTCACAATTTTAAGATTGTAATTTGACGGTTTAACTTCGATAGATTACAATCTACCGAATAATAATACGTTAAATTGTAAGCAGTACGTTGAGGTTCACAATCTTTCGATAGTTCACAATCTCGCGAGATAGATTATAATCTAACGGTATTTACAATTTTACGGTGACACATACACCTCTCCTAGCTTATTCCCATGCTTCTACTAGGGCCATGGCTGACATCCAGTCTCGAGCGTAATGACAAGCTCAGCTCACTAGCATCATAATGTACTATTATCAACTTGGCGTGTTTATAGTGGTCATTGAGGATACCTTGATAGCGGGCGGCTGCCACCGAGGCCAGTCGTCAGGGAGGTAGTAGTCGGGCGGTCTCATAGCAGGCCTGTGGTTGTCCAGCGGACTCCAGGGAGGCCTGGCGCCCATCGGGCTCCAGGTTGTGGCCTTGTCGAGCGGGCTGCTGGTGGTGGTCCTCGCACCGATCGGACCAACCGTAGGCCTCGCGTGAGTAGGTCTCAAGACAGGCCGGAACCTCGTGCCGGTGGGACTCCAGGGTGGCTCCGGGTCGAGTGGTCCTCCGGGAGGTGCGGGTCTGTCCGGCCGATACGTGAGCTCATTCAGGCTTAAACAAAAGTATTAAAACTGGTGATGTGCTATGTACGTCTCCCTCAGAAAGATGTGCAAGCGAACAGGCTCCATGTCGACATCCATTGCACCAGAATATCGTACTCAACTATATAGTGACTAAACGTTGCGGTTTATTTAGCAGTTTTAGTCATTGTATGGTGGCTACAAAGTTATGAACCAGCTAGACTTATATAGTTTTGCAAGTTACAGTAATCAGCATCTTTGGTCATTATTATCATCATGATCATATGATGATGGATATAGGCCTCCCCCGTAGAGTTCCAAAAGGACCGGTTGGAAGCGGCCTGCATCCAGCGCCTTCGTCAATCAGGTCTTCAGTCCACCTCGTGTGTGGACGTCCTACGCTACGCTTGCCGGTGCGTAGTCTCCATTCGAGAACTTTGCGGCCCCATCGGCGTTAGCTCTGCGTGTCATGTGCCCTGCCCACTGCCACTTCAACTTGCTGACTCGCTAGGTCATTACAGTTGAATACATTATTCTGGTGCAGTGGATGTAGACCTTTGGATGAAACTTGTTCACGTTCACATCTTTCTAAGGGCGCCTGTACTAATTGAACCCGTCACCAGAAAACAAGAAACGAAGTTACTCATTAATGAATTGTTGATATACTTACCCATTGTTAATGACTGCGTGGCGGGAGTGCCCGTGAGGACCGGACGAGCTCACCAGCATGTTGTCGAAGCGTATTTCCATTGCACAACTATTGCTCGTGTTGATTTATTTATAACTGATAAGTAGTTCGCGACTGTACAGCACATTGAACGACACACTACTGGAGGGACCTTCCTCATTTACTGATTGTTCAAGTATTTTTGTCCAATGATTTTCCTTAGTTAAATGCGTCTAATAATTCTCAGTTTGGGCTGTCAGGAACTAGTCAGCGGTCGCTCGGCATTTAAATAGATGTTTTCGCTGTTAGCGTCGGGCGGGCACCCCAAAGTCACAGCGCTCGCATGACGTGTAATGGAACACAAACAAACCACTTCAGCTCACCCGTCCGCTTCGGAGAGTGCAGGCGTGATGTTGTTATGTTATTATTGTCCTTATATACCGATATAGCCCAGCTTTGTACTATACATAGAATATTGCATTTACCGTAGTCGTGAGTCATTCGCCATTCGCGTCACACATATAATTAGGAGTTATATCCCACAGCCGTGAGACCTACGTCATTTCAGCATGCACGACATGTTGACAAGAGGTAGAGGTAGTACCTACTTCCATGTGGCTGGAAATCCCCGAATTTGTCTTAGTTTAAAAGGCGAGCGGGAGTCGTCCGGAAGGGCTATTAATAAATGTCCGGGTGAAACCCGGACACTTTTTGCGTCAGGAGAATTCCGATTAATTGAAAGACAAGCAATAAATCAAATGATGTCAACTCAATAATGTAAAAAAGTCTAATGTAATGATGTTTTTATTTTTATTTTAAAAGTATTTTTCTCTGGAGATCGGTAATCAATCACAATTTCTCACAATGCTACGGCAATTTAGCTAATGGCAGCCTTAGGTAGAAGGATACATAGTTAAGAAGGTGTGCGTACCACGAACGGTATTTTACTCACTTACGTTGTAGTGTGACGGGCGGGTTGCATTATATGGTTTACAAGAGTTACTCCACACGCTACAGAGTGAACCTATAAGACGGCTACCCACTGGAAGATACCCACTAAGTAGCGTCGCGTGAAGTTCACCGAGACACACGGAAACAACGAGGATCTATGTGAACATGACACATTCAACTTTGTTTCTGAGATGGCAACACATTTGCAAGGCCTCTGGTATTGTAGATGTCTACACGCAGCGGTGACCGCTTAACATTAGGTGGGCAATCGGCTTGTTTGTCATCCAACGACATTAAAATACAACCCGCAACAATAAAACAAAGCAATTATAAGTTAAAGTATATTTATTATAATTGTACCTAACTTGATTTGGAGACAATGTACTAGGAATACGTTACTACGGTTGTGAGTGCCGGGACTACGTATCTTACAGCTAGAGCACGGCTGCCGGGAGCCAGAGCGTACTATATAATTATGTACAGCAAGCGGGGACTATAAGAACTATAATGATACTTACAACACCATCCGGAAACTAACCGTTTCTGCCCGATTCCTAAAACTTACCGACCGGTACATGAAACCATAGTAACAAACATGTGCTTTCGTGTTTTCGCTGTTATTGAGGTTTATTGAACAGCAAATGGGTAAGTTTATATCCAGAATTTTTGTAAACATTTCTTACATTCAAAATTGTTACCAGAATGTACACATTCTATGTCCGGTCAAGCATTCAAAGTTCGACTGGTAAGATAAACCATACGTTTTACATATAGGAACCGAGCATTAATCAGCAAACAAAGGCGTTCAGTCGAAATTGTTGGCATTCCATGTTCAACATACAACGTGCAGCCTGCAGCAAGTACTGCTGAACACTTCACAACACCATCGTCTGCTTGCCCTCCATTATACACAAACATTAAGTACATCGTTAGATTCAATAAATCAAGTTTATTATTATTTAGTTTATTCCGAATCCGCGCTTGTTCGACAAGAGGTAAATAGTTGTAAACATTGAGAATTGTGTCGTCAAAGTGAGATCAAAAGCTACCGCTACACACATGTAGTTAGAGACTGAAACAGACTTATGGAAACATATCGTCCTCTCCGAACTACTAATCTAATTATTACAAGTCACCCACACTATCACTCGTCTGAGCTTGTCTACATCCACATAGAAGCGTCTCGTCGCTCTCTGCTGACTCTGTCTCACACACCTGCCTACTGAGTATTGACTTTTACATTTTATCGGGTGTAAGGGCCATCCATCCTTAAACTGAAACCATGAATTCTCTATAGCAACAAGATTTTTTTATAGGAAAACCATAAGTAAGGAGATATGAAGGTTTTCAATACCTTTCCGCTAAGTGAAAATTCGTTATTATTCCTTCTGTTAAAAAAATATTTGGCCCTTGTTTAGTCAACAAAAATCGTTATTGCCATTGGGACGACTACAACAGCAACAGGCCAATTTTTCAAACTAGATCTGCCGAAAAAAGGGAAAAAATTTAAAATTTTCCTGCAAGAAATTTCATTGTTCTGAAGTCAAAATAGTGTTCTGAGTGGGATCTTCTTTTTTTCTTTCCTCTTTATCGTGTGGGCAGTAAGGTGTACAGCCTGGTTGGCCTGGTGTCGGAGTTTCTGAACCGCCTCAAGGGCTTCTGATGATACGAGTTTACGGATAGGTGCCCCTTACACCCTGTATTATACAAAAATATTGACGCCTCCTCGTGCTACAGCCGCGCCACACTCCTAGTACTGCGTGCTCGGGGACGCGGGCGCGGCTACACGCGGATCGCGCTGTCAGGCGTGGCGTGTCCTGACGCGGTCTCGTCCAGGTACACCACTCTGTCTTTACAGTCTGCGTGTGTGCTCCTCTGCTCTACAGAGTCCTCCCCGGCCACTCCCGCCTCGCTACTATTACTATTGAGGTCTAAGCTCAGCCTCTCCACTACCCGACCGTTGTCGAACACGAACTCCGTCCTCACCGCAGGGTCGAGGTGCTCCCAGTCGAGAGGGCGCGTGTTGGCGGCGACCGACTCGCTCCTGAGCTCGTGCTCAATGAGGTTGTTCTGTTCGTTGTCACTGTGAGCAGTGCGCGCGCGCTCGTCTGGCGCGTGGCGGCGGATGTGCACCTGCGGGTCGGCGCCCTTGGGGCTGCAGTAGGCGACGTAGCAGGCGGAGTAGGGCGGCGGCGGCTCCTCGCGCTTGCCGGGCGAGGGCCGCGCGCACTCGGAGTACGGCGGCGGCATGTCGTCGCCGTGCGGCGCCGGCGGGGAGTCGCTCTCCATGTCCTCCAGCCGCGCCGAGCCCGCGTCCAGCTCGCGCTGCGCCAGCTGCGCTGTAATAGACAAGTGAATAGAACATTGAGATCAATTCACTACATTTCTTTCTACATAAATTGTTGAATAATATAACGAATATGTAAGTATAAACTGCTTCGTTCACCTTGCGGCCCTAAGCGCGACTACTTCGCAATGAATCGGGACCTGGGAATCGGTCTTTGGTTCGATTCCCAGGTCGAGCAAAGTGTTATTGGGTTTTCTATGAAATCCTCAGTAGCAGCTCGGAGTCAGGATTTGTGCCCGGTTAATGGCAATAGGCTCGTCCCCTATTACATTGGACCTAAACATACCGGTTAACTGTGGGTGTACATTGGTACTCTTCTGCCTAACCCATAATACAGGCGGCATGTTATACGATGCTATACACTTACCACTAGTGGCCGTCACGCTGGGCGTGCCCCACTCCTCCGACTCTTGTCTGCGGACTGTAACACACAACACAAACATTTGAAAGGCATGAAGGAATAATTAAAATTAAATGGACGCTCATAACGTTGTACACATGCTGAGGGAGTATCTAGGTGTGTTCTCGTAGAACCACGGGTCACTATGAATGTAAGTTGAAATAAACAATGTATGTATGTGTGTGTAACTGTGTATTACATGTTACATGGCACCTAAACATACCGGCGAACTGTGGGTGTAAATTAGCACACCTCTGCCTAACCCTCTGGTTCATACAGGCGTGATGGTATGTATGATAAACAATGTAAGTATGTGTGCGCGTTCTCGACAACTGTTCCAAACAGTACTGAGATCGATAAGGAGATGATACTGACTCTTAGGAACATGTCCCGATCATGCTGTATGACGATCTGATTGTCAATCGTCTGGGCGCGGCGTCTAGTGTCGTGATGGCCCAGTGGTTAAGGTGACGGCCTCTCAAGCACGACTTTTTCTAATTTCATATGTAGTTTCTAAGTTTATCTTGGACATCACTGACATCGGGATCCATGTCAGAGGAAACTCTGACACTAGCGTGTGTGGGGTCGTTTAGACCTTACTGCCCACACGATAAAGAAGAAGATCTGATAGCCTCTCCTACTCCTTGACTCTACACTTATTCCCTTAGATCGGTTCAAGTTGTGAATTAGTAAAGGTATCAGAATGGTGTCAAACCTCCTTGCAGCCGGTAATGTCCCGACATCATGTCTTGCTGCAGCTCCCCCGCGCCCACATCTGCACACAACACGCTCACGTTACCCACACCTCTACAGTGGCGCCTCAGTACACACACACACAGACATAGACAGTCGTCCTTACACTGAGTAGGAACCTTATGTCTCTAATCTCAAAAGTAAGACGAAAAGGTTTCGGATATGATCACAAAAGTTAATACTATTAACGCAAAAAATACGGATGGGTTGTACTTGTACGTGATATTTATTTTCATTGAGAACTATACCACAACTATACTGTGGTTGGCCTCAGAATGTATTCAGTACTGACAGTAATTAGTTAGTTATATAAATTATGATTAGTATAGATCAAAGTTTTCTCGCCTTCCCTAAATACTACAACAAGCTGTCGATCGAACACTCTACTACAGTCCGCGAGACGTAAGCTGAGCTTTGAATTTGTGTGAGTAATTACCAAAAGTAGAGAGTTTGGTTGATAACTGAAGTTTACTCACTAGTGTGCATGTAGATAGCCTTGAACAGCTTCTTGTGGAGGCAGTTCTCGGCCGCCCGCACGAGGATGACGAGCAGCGCGAGCAGCACGGCGCCGGCCGCCCAGCCGCGCGCGCCGTGCGACCAGCCGTGCGCCACGGGGCCGCCGACACGCGGGGACCCCCCGGCGCCCGCGCCGCCCGGCAGCACCACCGACACCGGCTCGTACGGACGGTAGCTTTGGAGGGTGTCGTGAAACTGTACCTGGATTGAGTTTACTGTCAGATAGTTCTTGTCCTAAGTGTAAAGACTACATGGGGAGATTATCTAAAGATAAACTCAAGCCTTTATCCCATGGGGGTAAGGTAAAAACCGCAGAACGCCACCTACGATCCTCAAATACTCTTTTCGCCTCGTCCACGGTCATACATCTGGTCAAACAAGTACGCAGGTTACGAGTACTGCACACACGACCGTTCTGAAGAACCTCACCAAAAAGGTCAGGTTAAGGCGTCTCCTCCCGGCGTTGCCAGTGCCACTCGCATCTGCCATATACTCGTAAATTCCTTTTGATAGTCGCCTTTTACTCATCCCCTCACCATTGGAAGGTTAATCTAAATAGATACATGTGCACCAAATCACTGTGACCAGTTGCGTGATTATGATCTGATCAAACAGATCCATTGATAAAAGAAAAGCTAAAAGCTTTAGACTCTAAAGCCTTCGGCTGACTTGTAATGCTGGCTCACCTTGACGTCGGCTGGGGCCCAGGGGCCCGTCGCGTCGTTATAGGGGTCCACGTGGAATGTGACGGACGCGCTGTTCTTCGGGTACTGCCGGTGTATCACCAGCCGAGTGTCCTTGCCGACGGGGTCCAGTCTGGAAGGAGAGCGGCAGCACTGTTATAGTATATCGTCATCACAGTAAGTGAACTATCTACAGCTGCTATGATTCAAGTGAGGCGAATGGCATAGCTGGCGAGGTATAATATGCGTTAGTCTTTTGAAAAGAAAAGAAGAAGCACAACACCAACACACCTCATCCGTCATGTGTACTTACAGGTTCTGAGAGATTCGGTACCTATTGTAGTGGACAACACTTCGCCAATGAAAGATGTCAATACGGGGGCCGTTTAAAAATATAAGAACTTTGACCTTCAATATCTTCATTACCAGAATGTTGCCAGGTACGATCCAAAACAAAATAGGCGCAATGATAGGACGAACAAGTAAGTTTGGGCTTCGTGTCATTTGGCACGTGTTCGTGATGCATACCTGACAAAGTGCTCGCCGTCCTTCCGGAGGCCGTAGAAGGCGAACTTGTCGTGGTCGCGCGCGCGCGCCGCCAGCAGGTCGCGCGAGCGCGCCAGCTCGCCGGCCGCGCGGGTGCGCGCGCGCCGCTCCCACGACGACACCCACGCCCACGGCGACAGCGTGGGCTGCATGGTGCTGCAACATTACGGTGAGAACAATGAGTACAGTGTAGCAGTCTTGCAAGACATCAACAACAAATGCAACATTATGTTTACGCGGAAACATAATGTGCTTGAACAAGTCAACCATACACTCGTTGTGTTCAGCCCCCTTTTGGAAATTGAAAGTTGACTCAGTTGGAGGTCGTGTTTCCAATCTATAACAACATTATAAAGAGGTAAAGTTTGTAAGGTTGTGTCGACGACGGTAATGTTTAGATCTACTGAATTGATTTTGAAAATTCTTCTACCCATAGAAAGCCACGTTATTTGTGAGTGTCTTAGGCTAGTATCGTCATGCTACGACTCACGGGAGTGGAGCAATAACCAAACACGTAACTTAACGTGGGTTAAACAAGCCACGCGGACCAAGTCGCGGGTAGAAGCTAGTCATCTGATAATTCTATTACTTAAATTAATAGTTGTAATCACTTGTTCGATGTGCTGTAACATGTGCGGCCCAGATGTTTCGCGTCACTGATCATATGTGCTACACACTGCAGCGGTGCGAGTTACACGCTGGCCTACTACTGCTGTGCTCGCGCGGTACATGTGTGTCCTCTATCCAGACCCCTCTTCTCCACTGGACACTCTGGGCAGGTGCCCAGGGCCCCGGGAATATCGGGGGCCCCAGCCTGCCCAAGCTTATGAAATATTAGTATTATTTCTTTTATATAATTTAATTAGGTTCAATTTAACAGTGAAAGAAATTTAATTTGGCAAATATGAACATACGTAAAACACACAGGGGCCCCGTAATTCTTGTGCCCAGGGCCCCCAATACGTTAAAGACGGCCCTGCCTCTATCAACAATTCAGCTGCCGCATTGGTCTGTCGAATGGCTGCGGATCATTAGGTCCCGGCCTTCATCAGTCTACTTGGCTATAGCCTTCGTTGAGATTGACAGTTGTAACTGAAATTCGGTCGGCAGAATATATTGATACATGTATGTAGCGGATGCATGTATCAACTTAGTCATAAATAACAATGAGTGTCTTCCATTTCCCTTTGTTCATCACACCAGGGTCACAAGTTGAGAGACAGGCATGAGGGTGAAAAACACTCATAAATAAAAAAATGAAATTCTCCAGACCGATTCCGGCCACGGCGGCTAACCTTAATGCAGACTAGCCACATACACAGGAGACATTATAGTGCACAAGTGTGTGCGCAAACACAGGTGCACTCCCTCTTCCCTAACTCTCATAGCCCGATGGGACGGCAATCCGACACGACCGGAGAGAGATCAGGCGCAGGACCAACGGCTTTACGTGTTTTCCGAGACACGGAGGGGTAGTTTCACCGACATCGTTTTTTGAGGTTCTTCGCGTGAAATCACTGTGTAAAATGTATATATAAGACCATTTTATATTTTTTCGTGTAATATGAAAACTAGCTCATATGAAGGCACTAGTATAAATAAAAATCTCTGAAATATAAATTAAAAAAAAAAAGAAATATGTCTGTTTCTCAATAACGGTGGTGTGTCCGCGATTAACTTTTAAGCGCATTTACCTCATTAAATACGTTGTGAAGGAAATTTAGTACTTAAATTGCACATTATTATGTTGGTCTATGCATAAAGCAACCATATTGATTACTTTCTTTACTTCTGTTATCATGCAGACATTAGAACCATTATGATAACGAATGTCCACGCGAAAAGTGCAATTTCGGTGTGTTTTGTTGAAATCGATCTATAACGTAAACAAGTCTATTCTAACGAACAATCTCCTTGCGCACACGTAGGTCCTGTCGTGCTCTTGCGTTCTCGCAGTAGTGAGGTGTCCGATCCTGTCGAGGTTTTGCGCCAATACCTAAGTACTTTTTTTTTCCAAGAGGGAATACGAAATTATGCAATCTCGGTGGGTTACTGTACGAATGAATGTTATTTTTTTACGGTACGGTACGCGAGTATGTTATGTGTTAATGGGTACCCTTAGCGACCATATATTTTAAATACCTAAAGCATAAATAATTTTGTTTTTATTTAATTTTTTCTTCATGTTTCTCATTTCGGTGGTGCAATATCGGTGGTTTCGGTGGTAAGTTTATTGCCACCGATATAGCATCAATACTAAAATGGCTGTGGGTTCATGTGACTTTGGTAAGATATTTTCTTCCAATTACCTAGGTAAATCGTAGTTACCTACCTAAAATGCCAGCAGTAAGCTCGTCACTGCTGCGTCGCTAAAACAGTGCAGTAAGTAAGTAATGCAGTAATGAAAATACATACTTACTGCACTGTTTTTTTCTTTAACCGATGTGAGGTTCTGTATTCGATGGATAGGATGGATGGGATCGATTAGAAAGAAAGAAAGAAAGAAAGAAAGAAAGAAAGAAAGAAAGAAAGAAAGAAAAACCATTTAGTTGTATCGGATGGATTTGATGCATCGGCTGGGTCTAATGCATGATGCATCTCGGATGAAACGGATTATCGAATGCATCTCGGACGGATCGGATGCATCCGATACATCCATAACGGATGTAACGGGTGAAACGGATGAATCGGATAAAACGAATGTACCGGATATCTCGGATGGATCAGATGCATAGGATTTTTTTATTTTTTATTTTTTGGATCGGATGCACCGGATGAATCGGATGAAACAGATATAATAAATAATAATAATGATAATAATAAAATTGACTTGGCTCGCGAGGTTGTCGACATGTGGGCTGTGGACTCAGCGATCATTGTGCCGATAGTCGTCTCAGCCAATGGCTTGATTGCCAAGAGCCTCGACCAACATCTTAGGAGGCTCTCGTTGGGCAGCTGGATCAAGGGCTTGATTCAGAAAGCGGTTCTCCTAGACACGGCGCGTATCGTTAGGAGATTCCTTTCTCAGGAGCCCTGACCACCGGTGGCTTGGACCCTGTTCCCGATGCCGGTGGGCTACTATATTTTATATTTTTAAATGTTTTTATATTTTGTACTAATATTTAAAAATGTAATTTGTATGTATTTTATTTGAATAAATGAGAATAATAATAATAATGCATCGGATGCACCGGATGAATTGGATGAAAGAGATGTATCGTATGCATCTCGGATGGATCGGATATATCTGATGCTCCGGATGCATCTCGAACGGATCAGTTGAATGATGAATGATTTTGTGTTGTAGTTGAAAGAAAAGCAGATTATGTACCTCGCTCGACGTGACTTCTTGTTGCATTCGTGTTATTAGAGCCCTCGCTGGCGCTCAGGCTCCAATCTCACACTCGGCGGGACAAGAAGTCACTTACTGCTCGGTGCGGTATTCTACTATTACACCTGAGAGGTATTACAATTAACTGGATAAACTTTGGAGGGTAGTATTGTGAGAGGTAGTACATATTTTAAAAATACGTACATATTCTAAAGTTAATTTAGTAAATGTGTTAAATGTGGTCTATGATCCATGTCAAAAGATGCAGTATCGAATACAGACAAATAAACTTATTTTACACCTGCTATACCCGCCTGTGCAGCCGCTACATAATGTTGACAACGGCTAAGTTGTTCTTTGTTTAATAACTGTCATGGTACAATACAAAAAAACCATTTTGGTGGGTGTTGCAATTTCGGTGAACAATTTACAATTTCGGTGGGTTGGAAATTTCGGTGGAAGTCATTTTTTCAAAACAACTACAGTTGTTTGTTTCTTACTAAAACATTTAGAATACTAATGTGTTCTAGAATAAAACAAGTTTATTTTTTCATCCGAAAACCTACAAATAAAAAAATCCACCGAAATTAGTAAAAAATTGAGCCTGCGTGAAATGACCCGGAGGTGTCACACCGCCAACTTCCGAACTCCGAGCTGCTACTGAAAAATTCCTAATGGAAAAACCTAATGACACTTTTTGCCTGACCTGGGAATCGAACCTAGGACCCTACGTTTAACCATTGCGTTTGCGACCACGATACCAACAGGCCAGTCGACACTAACAATAATATCTGACTCCTGACAGGTATCAACGACAAGTTAATACATCTAGTTAACTGCCACATTAAACATGATTATCTCTTTAACAATTTGAACAGTAATATATTGTCGATGAAGCACGACCAATAAATACCTCATTTTGTAATTAGGTAATTAGGCAGTTGACATTATTAAAATATTAGCTAATAATTCCAAGAAACAACTTTAAAAAGAAACCGCTTAAATTTAACCCTGAAAACCCAATTAATTTTTAGTTAATTGTAAAATAAAATAAATAAAATTAGATTTTTAGTTTCTTTGAAATCAATAAATAGTTTACCAATTGAGTTGGTAATTAAATGACGACACAGTTTGACATTATCGTACAAAAATCTATGGAGGAATCGCGTTTTCACAACTCATATAAAGTATAAGAAATACCAATAAATTGTACTAGAGTACACTATAAATACAAATATAGTGTTCCTTAATGTTATTAGAAAACTATATTTGTATATACCTATAGTGTACTCCGACAATACATTCATGAATGTGTCCGCAGCAGATGTACGTCAACACAGACTGCGCACTGAGCTGGTTAGGATGCACCCCACACTGGTTTATTACAAGACACAGACTACATCATTGACAAAATGTTAACGCAGAACCGAATCAAACTAGGAAGAGCTAACGTTAACGTGCGTGTTTACGTTGTATCGATTACCGGCGCCGCTACTACGACTTACATTAAACTACAAACTTACTACATACTATCATATACTATCACGGCACATTAACATAGAGTGTTGCAATAAGTTCGTCGTGTCAGGTCGCCGCGCCCCCCAGCAGTGTGCGGGGTGCGTCACGCGCGACCACTCACAAGGTACGTGTAGTAGCTTGGACATAATAACAGCTGTTCGATAACTGGTCGGCACGGTTGGCGCAGTGGCTAAGAGATCGGCTGCTGCGCTGCATGTGGCGGGTTCGATTACCGCGCGGAACAAATAGTTGTATGGCCTACCGGTAGTTGTTTCGGGTCTGGCTGTTTGTGTTTTTAAACGCACCCACGATACAGGACAAAATCCAAGTGTGGGACAACGATTCCAAAACAAAAGAACGTATTTGAAACTTTTTACTTAATTAAAGGGTTATTATGTTTAACATTGCATTGGAAAGTATCATTACGCTCCATGTTTGCAGTGAGGGTGAACACGTCACCATGACGACCTCCAGCAGGAGGTACACACAGAGGGGAGAGGTGACGCGCCGCGCATACTGCAGAGGGGCGCTTGTTGTCGTGAACTGAGTGCGCTCACCGGCAGCTCGCGCGAGGGACACTTGTACATAACAACGTGTTTAGCCAAGTTTGCTTTATATTCTTGCTTCTTCTTTATCTTTCTTTTTTTTATATTTATAATGGTACACCTTGTGTCGTCGTCTGTAGTGTCATGTGTCATTGAAGTAGCAGTTAGCAGGCACATGACACGCAGAACTAATGGCTGATGATGGGGTGCAAAGTCCTGCGCAGTCTCCACGCACCGGCTAGCGCAGCGTACCCACACGGTGGGCAGACGACCTGATCAAGGCCGCTTCCAACCGGACCTTTTGGAATGGAGGAGGCCTATGTCCATGGCCTATGTCCAGCAGTGAAGGTCCTACGGCTGATATGATGATGATGACCTGTCTTTTTGAGGAACTACTGAAGAACTTGATTTGTGTTCTATTCTCCATCATCCTGAGTAGCAGCTCGGAGACTGGTGTTACTCCGGTTTCAGATAAAGAGGCTCGCCCCGGGCGCGCGGCGCTCCCTCGCGCTGGCCATGCCTTACTAGTTACTACTCTATTTAACTTGTCGCGAAACACAATGAATGTGTTAAGTAAATATTCATTACATGAATACAAATACAATCGACCCTCATACATATCTGCACATATACAGTATAGGTAATGTATGCTACAGCGGTGTGCAACAAGTCATACTAAAGCGGTGCAAGTGTTGCAACACGCATGCACCGGTCGGTACCAAGCAGGGGAGTACAGTTCACCCACGAGCATACAGTGGTAAACCTATGTCCATCCACCAGGCATAGACCCCGGGCTACTACTGAGAAATTCAACAATTCTAAAGTCGCTTTGCGTAACCTGGAGATCGAACCTAGAACCTAATACTCAGTGACCGCTCCTGCGATTCCCGCGTATAATCTTTTTTTATTTGGGACAAGCCACTCCACACTACTCCCAACCACTGCAACTCCTGAAAGCCACAATCAACAGTGGAGACCGACAGAAAAGTGCCGAGGCAACGAAGCTCGACGAGTCCCGGAGAAACTGTCTTAGATCTCGCAACGAAATTAATTCCCGCGTTTAGTTTGGTTTCTTACTTATCATTTAAATTGTCTGTATAAAATACATATCTGTCAACCCGTGCACAACGCTTTCTAATCCCTGAGGACTATTCCCATAGGCTGACACACACACTCACACACCAGGAGTATATATCGCCGCAGTGTTGTAGCTTTACGCCAATTTATCTTTACACTTTAAAAACACTGTGGAACGTAACAAATGCTATGAACATAGTACAGCACCTGAGTACGTGTGCGGGCAGCCCGCCGGCGCCGCTCCACGGAACAGACGTACTTGCAAAATCCTTACAGTACTGTGTAGGTACAGGTGCGTGAGGCCTATTGCGTGCTATTTGTTGGTACCTGGTGAAGCCGCGAAACAATGCCCCAATCAGTGGCCAATGTTTGTTGTGTTGCACCAAATGTCTGACATCCCTCCCTCCATCGTGTGAAGGTCAATCAATTCTCTATGCCCAAGCAGTAGCAAACACTCACCGCAATGTCCGAACCGGAACTGACAAATCAATAGGTATCGCTCTCCTCACTCACATTTTAACAAGTTCACTGGAAACACAGCACTTTGTTAATTTATATTGAGTTGTATTTGATCCAATGTTTGCGGTGGTAACGCGTGAGGCGCGGCGGAACGTCGGCGGATAAATAAACAGCGGTCGAAGGGTGTGTCGCACGCATGCGCGCGCCGCCCGCCGCACTAGCGCCGCGCCGGCCCCGCGGCCCGGCCGGGAACTAGCGGGGAAAGTGTGCGAAGCTGCCGATAATGAATAGCACGCAGATTGATTGACCTACATGTTGAATGCGGTGGCGGGACTGGCTCGCTGGTGTGTCAACACATCCAGACCTGTCCTCTCTTGCTGGAGTACTCGCAATGCTGTACTTGACCACCACGCCAGCATTACCCGGTTCCTAAAACTTACCGACCGGTAAATATGACCACAGTAACAAACAAACGCTTTTGTATTTATTTCAGCATACGGGTAGGTTTTTATCTATATTTTTTGTAAACATCAAAATTACATCTTACATTCAAAATTAACAAACGACCAGTCAAGCATTCAAAGTCACTACGACTGGTTAGATAAACTCTAACCCCTCAACCTATACAGCAACAGAGAACAAACGAGTTGTGAGCACGCTCGTGTGTTGTACACCTCATCCATACGAGTCAGTTAGCTATAGTCGAGGTCAAGGGTGAGCGCTGTTGTAAACAGAGTCTGAGAGCGCCGCGATGTACCGGCCACAGCTGCTGCAAGTGGGTAGTTGAGTGCCCCTCACCAATACTTTGGAGAACGAGAAAAACTATAGCAATAATAATAGGGGCCCTATACATATACAAGCGGGCACCTTAACATAAATATTTCGTCAATACAAAGCACTAACGAAGCGTCTCTGAAGCACATTCAGTTCGCCGCACCGCTCTCACATTTAAACACGTAAAAAAATATTTGTATTATTTCAAAACATCGTTTTATAATTATTTGACATTGATGCCAGTTATGTTGACTTTTGACATTCTGTGAGGGTTTCTGGAGTTTGTTAGAAATAGAGCTATTCATCTGAATAATGTTCCGTTGTCTAGCTTCTGACGGTATACTAGGTCCTGTACCTATAGGGATGTTGGCAGAAATAGTGGTGTCTCTGCCACAACATCCACGCATGGAGAGACGAAGTTGAAATTGCTTTTATATTAAAGAGGTTTCATATTACACGCAATATGATTTGTTGTAACTTTCTTTAAAACATACATATAACATTGTATACGCGAGTACACAATGTTATATTATTCATATAACATTGTTATACACAATGTTATTCATATAACATTCGTCGGTTGCATCGGTGTTTCGTCGGTTCTACTAACTGTAGTTGGTTTGTTCGCGATGGGTAGCAGGTTCGATTCTTCGATCGTGTGCACGGTGAGCTCACACGGCTGCCGGCGCTGTCAGCGGGCGCGCTCTGCCTGCTCTCCACTGTATGCACTCTCATAGGTATCTGAGTGTGTGTTAGCGACACGGCGCAGTGCCAGCGAGTGCCTGTGACGTCACGCGCAGCGCTCACAACACTACAGGGTAACACGAGATCGTGTGACGTCATAACTCCGGCTAAGCCTTCAAATGTTCTATAACGTAACAAATCAGTCAAAGGAAAACAAGTACGGTAGCCACTGAGGTTACTGTAATGTCCTCCTTTATTACTTGTACGTACTTCTTCTGGATACTTCCGTAATGACACATAAAGATGCTTGTAATCAAAGTGTGAATTAAAGTTTCCTGTAAATAATGAGCACTTTTTTCTTAACTCGACATACCTCCTTAGTAGAAACATTTCCCTCGAATAGTTTCACAGATTCCCATACTGACTCGTCTCAACGGATCACCTGTGCATTAGCCATTCAGAACCTTATTATAAAAAATATCTATGTACCTATTATGTTCACAAAGAAATAAATGATTTGATTCAGCAAGAGTGGCACTTATGTACGACCCGCGACGGGGCAGTCATCAAAAACAATCAACCAAACGTGATCAAACGTCTACGACAACAACAATTTACTTTCACTGCGCTTGGATCACGTTACGCAAAAGAAAAACGCGAATAAATAGGACAGGTTCCCGGTGAAGTGACAACGGCGACGACACTAGCAGGTATCTAATACGCATGGAACTCGCAAACTATTACGACCATTATGAGGAAGCTTTAAGATAACAGTTTGTTTCATCTAAGTTTTTGCTCAATCGAAGGCTTGTAGCTCCAAGCTACGAACGCTACGAGTGCTACGGGTGCTACGATTACTACAGAGCCTACGAGTGCTACGGGAGCTACGATAGCTACGGGAGCTACGAGAGCTACGGGAGCTACGAGAGCTACGGATGCAACCTTGTTTACCACTATATATTTTTTTTACATCACGCCGGTATTCCCCGAAGGGTTAGGCAGAGGTGTACCAATGTACACCCACAGTTCGGCGGTATGTTTAGATCCCATGTAATAGGGGGCGAGCCTATTGGCTCCGAGCTGCTACTGTGAAATCCATAGAAAAACCCAATAACACTTACCTCGACCTGGGTATCGAACCCAAGACCTCTAGCGTAGCAGACGCGCTTAGGACCACTAGGCTGACGAGGCGGTTTGATAATCACTTATTGTGGTAAGAAAATCATTATTTGTAAGGCGATTGTCTTTTGTTTAATTCCCAGATAATTTCATATCAAGGGTGTATGTTTTTATCGTAGGCAAGTATTGCCGATATAATGGATCGCTCGGTGTCACGTAAGTAACTTGGCATGCGAGAGAAAGCCACAGTAACCCTTCAACATATTATATCAGTCCAGAATTGGCTATATAGGTAGTTAGGTTGCGGAGAAAAATAAGTGACGAATGCGCAACCTCCTTTTTTCAGCGTTCCGTACCGAAATGGTAAACAAATTACAATTATGGTGTGACTTCGCCTGCCTGACACAGTCGCTTTCGCAACAACTGCTAATGTTATCGACTTGCCTGTTTTTGATTGAATTATATCATCATTTTGATTGATAAAGTTATAAAAAATTTCAAGGGTAGCCGCTAAGAGGCCCTAATGTTTAAGTATGGTTACCGGATCAAGTGGAATATGTCATATTATTATGAAAGAGCTTCATCTGCACATTATAAGCACAACAAACTTCAATTTACGTGTTTAAATTCTAATGAAAAATAACGTTAAGATGCCATTTCTCCTAAGATCTTATCTAAAATCTGGAATAAACCTGAAATCTGAGTCGCAGTTTTGCCCGATTGGAGCAAGTTCCTGGTCCCAGTTAGTTAGAGGTGGCCACGGAACCCCCCGCGCCAGGCACACGGACACGCCACACGTGCCCGTGTGTGCGGAACGCGCGCGTGTGTGCGTGTGGCGGCGCAACAGGATCGATGCGCGCCGCCACTCCGGCGCCAGCCGCCGCCGCCGGGGCACACCGGGCGGCCGTACACATTATAGGAGAGTAATTTGTAATTTATTTTTTAATGTATAATTTTCCCCTGTTGGCCAAACCCGCCATACCAATAAAAAGCAATAAATACATTTTTATTTTTTATGGGTTTGCTATCGACTCTAGTTTAGGTCAGAGGTAACAAAAACTAAGTTAACGATGGAGTAAGCTTACCCAGAAGAAGCCTGTATGCACACAACATTCTACCTACCTATACTGTTTAAGTAAATACCTACTTTTTGATTGCGAAAGAAGTTGGTGATCTAATCACTATTTGACAGAGGAAGATTCTGAACAGGGACAAAAGTCTGCTGTCAGAATGGTAGGTCATTGATATCGCAATTGCTGATTTGGCAGATTCCGGCGTTGTAAATGACACTGATGCCGTAGTGAAGCTATTGTCAGATCTACTTGGGCGACTTGCCTTTTAGTAGCCTCACAACATCTTGAACATCGAGCCTCCGCTCAGTCGTCGCGTGAGAATATCTCGGTGTGTCCCCGGCGTGTGTTTTACTCTCATTTGTGAGAGTTTCGGCAGATGAGCCGCGCAGTGCCGCGCAGCGCCGCGCCGTCAGCAAGCCGCGCCGCTCCACGCGCGCCCACTCGCACCCCTTACTGCCGGACACACTGCTGCATACCATTCAATATATCAATTACCTCATTTAAATTAATTTGAAACAAGTGAACGTCGGTCACTACTGTACACCCTCCCCCCGCCCCCCCTCCACACACACACTCTGCGGCTGATCGACGAGTGACACAAGATGCTGTGAATGGTTCATGGAAAAGTTTGCAATAGATTGTAAAGTTCTACTTCTGTCGGATCATCAGGTATGTACTGTTCACATCTTGTTTAGAAGTAGATTTAATACTCACGAGTATATTTATGAATAATGCAGTGTTTATACTATTAATGTCATCCTAAACTTGTGTCGTAAATAATAGACAGCATGTTCAAGGGACGCTAAAATCTTTGACCCCTTTCGAAAACGAAATCGCAATACATAATTGAGCGGACAGACCATTACAGACACTTTCGTACTGGCAAGGATATGTATTGTTGAGCAGTTGCGCGGTGTGTTGTCATCAGGTGCGAGTTATCGGATAGTAAGTAATAGGGAAGGTAACTTGTAACCTTGCAGAGTTAGCTAGTGCTCGGGAGAGACCTGTGTACAGCAGGAAGTAGCGGTAGGCTTAGTCGGTTGGTATTTAAACAGTGGTTGGCTCCGCCTGGACATGAACTTCCATGGCCGATCTATCCGTCAGTAAATAAACTCTGAACTCGGGTCGGTCGGACCATCTTACCGCGTGCCCTGCGTGCCTTAACTGCTGCACGCAGATAGATTTAATGGCTGCTACTGACAACGCAGTCAAAGTAGCCAAATTGTACGACACAACAATATAATGTTAAAAGTATTGTATTATTTATTATAGTATAAGTTTGTCATCGATACGCTAAGAAGAAGTAGTTGTCTGTTGCTAACACATGATATGATGGTGCAGGTGCACTCCTCATGGGCGGCGGCGGGGGCGCGGGGCGGGGCGCGGGCGCGGTGGCGGCGGGGGGGCTGCTCGCCGTCGAGGTGTGCGCCCCGCTGCTGCTGCTGTGCTGGCTCTGCTGCTGGCCCGACGACGCCTCGGGTACGAGCATGCCAACTGATCACTGACATCCCACCGGTCTTCTTACTGGGGGATACCTACTGCGTATTGTAGTCCTCATGTGGAGGGGGGTGCAAGCTCTCTTATCCTCTCAATCTATGTGACTTGTACACAAAGTGATACAAACGTTCATCATATAATTTTAAAAGAATGGAATAACTAAAATTGCCAAAATAAATAGGAAGAAAGAGAGCCTACTTAGAACGTTTGTTTCTGTTTGATTGCAGACAGCACCTCCTGCAAGCACCCGCAGCGGCCGGTGCTCGCGCACGTTCACGGTGAGTCTGCTGAACACTGCTTTAATGCTTTACCGTTTATAAATTCCAAAACAAGGTATAAGAGAACAAAATACTTGACAATTAAATGGCGCCCAACGTGGGACCGCGACACATGTAGTATATCACGTAGACTTGTTTGTAATACACCTCACCGAAGTAAAGCTACCACCAGACCTTCCATACATAGCATCACTACTACAGATGCATAGCATCACACAGACTGGCGCCTGTGTAGCGGTGGCGCGGCGTATCAGGCACGAGAGAATGCCTCGCTTGGAACAGATTGTTACCGTTGGAATGGCAACGCGTCTGCAATGTTGATAATTGCAGATGTTCTGAGACAACTGATAAAATTTTCAACAAACCGTGCGCTAGTTTACACCCCACAGTGCAACGGACAATGCAACGAATCTGTCATCAATAACCGACGAAATGCGACGCTTCCACTCCGCATAGAAGTGCTGTGCTCACTGTACTGTGGAACATTTGTTGCAGAGTCGGGCGCTCGGCGCCGCTCCAGCGACTTGTTCGGCAGACGCATCGGCAGCAGCGCCGTGTCGCTGCACATGCCCAGCACCTCAGGTACTGTACTGTAATGTTCGTAACGCACGGCACATGTCTAGCCAGCCAGTGTTATGTTACACCACTCCATATATCAGGAGACCACAATAAGTGATGCTATATTTCGTTGTCTGACCAGCCCCCCTAGCCAAGTCACAAACGATAATCGTAAACGCTCGGTAGGTACCAATAGATTTTCAACTTAATACCCAAGAGCCTTAAGTTGAAAATCTATTAAAGATTTCTAAGCGTTAGCGACTGGA
Organism: Caradrina clavipalpis; assembly: GCA_932526535.1. Taxonomy (NCBI): domain Eukaryota; kingdom Metazoa; phylum Arthropoda; class Insecta; order Lepidoptera; family Noctuidae; genus Caradrina; species Caradrina clavipalpis. The sequence continues at coordinate 12,975,513 of OW052111.1, forward strand.
ACGAACAAAAACGCTATGCAATCTTCATTAGATCTTCAACTTAAAACCAAGCACATAAAGTTGAAGATCTATTAAAGCCTACTCAGCGTTTGCGTTTATCGTTTGTGACTTGGGGCAGTCTTCGAGATCATTGACCTCTCACTGTGAAGGACGATGCGAAATCCGATGCCTTGACCCACTTGCGGAGGGGTGTTGAAGCCGAGCCAAAAGCAATATCGTAAATGTGCTCCAAAAACGAATGTTATGTTGACTCTCAGTTTCTTACAATGCCAATAATTCAATCAGTATACGAATGTAATGATAATAACCCAACATTTCCAGGGTACAAGAAGTCTCTGTCAGCTCACCGCAGCCACGAGGAGATAGGCAGGCACCGCAAGCTGTCCGTGCACGAGGCGTGCGAGCCGGAGACGCGCTACCACTCGGCGCCCAGCGTCATCGACGAGGTGCTGCACCGCCGCGACTGGGAGCGCTCCGCCAAGGACCTGTACATCCCGCTGCGGCCCGAGCTCGAGCTGCGCTCCAGCGCCAGCTCCAGCCCTGACGCGCCGCGCGCCACGCCCGAGTCCTCCTCCGTGGAGGCCAGGAGCCAGGAGCAGCTCGCCAAGCCTTGCAAGAAGCACCACACCAACATCAAGTCTTCTAAACGAAAGAAGGAGACGCAGTCAACTGACATCAAAGACGACGACGCGACCGAGGCGTCCAGCTTCTACATCGGAGAGCACGAGCACAGCGGCTCCCCCATCCGCCACGTGGAGGAGAGGAGCGAGGACCTGCACACCAAGTCTATATACAAGGCCAAGGACGACAAGCAGTCGTTCAACGAGTCCATCAAGAGTAAGGATCGTCCGCGGCAGCTGGTGATGCTGGACGAGCCGCACCCGCGGGCGCTGGGCTTCTGCCTGGATGACGTCATCGAGCAGCTGGACCGGCTGGAGCCGCTGGACCGCTCGGGCGCCACGCACCACACCGTGGAGTCGCGGCTCAGCCTGTCTCACCGACACGTGTTCCCTCCGCCCTCCGTCGGTAAGTTGACATCTCTCACTGAGCTCGTGTTTGGTCTATTGTGACTTTACTTCTAAGGAACGCATGATAAATGTCTACTATTTACCTACATAACTAATCAATATTTTTTCTGTGCATCATGTACGTGTACTTACCTATATTGTAACCTTCTACTTCAAGCCGACGAAAACATCACCATTATTCACAATGTCCAAATGATCTATTGTGAAGCAGGTTGGACAACGCGCAAGGGAGCCGCTCCCTAAGTATTGCATTCTCCGCAGAATGAGTATTTCGACCACAGCATGAATGCACGAACTGCATCGCTTACTGCATTGTGTGTCGTGATATCCCCTGCAGCTTGTGTGGAGTGCTTGTTGTGTGTATACATGCGTGTAGAGCCGGTGGGCTACGAGGGCGGCGCGTGCTACCTCGCGGAGACGGGCGCGCTGGGCGAGCTGCGCGCCGGGGGCCGGGGCCCCGCCCGCGCGGCCCCGGGGGCCCTGCGCGCGCGACACGCCAGCGACGGAGACATACTGGCCCCGCACCACAGGCCCGAGTCTGGGGCCTTCTCAGGTGAGACGCACAGGTACAATTGGATTGCAGTTGATCCATGACCTTAACTGTCCAGCAGCCTGGCATCCATCGATCGACCATTGATTAAATAATATAACGAGGCGGCCAATGTAGCCGCGAGAGGTGCGCGCTCGCTTCGTGGATTTCAGTTCTAAGTAAAATGGTGTGAGATCCCCAAATCGCCGGATCGTAGTTAAGAAGGTGTTAGTTTCAATGAAGAGCCACTTTTAAGAATCCAGTACAAAAGGTACCTTACTTGTCACAGATAGTTACAAAACTTCATGGTGTTACTCCCTACCCCAGTACTTTTGTTTTTAGCCGGACATTCACATTAGCCCAATACGACTGACGTCCTCTTCGTAGTGCCAGACACCGCTAGTGCACGCCCCCTGTATCGCCCGCGTGTGTTGCAGAGAGCGACCTGGACCTGGAGCTGGAGGGCGCGGAGGAGCGGCCGCCCGCCTACCACGAGCTGCAGCACTACGCGCAGCCCGACTGTAAGGAGACCGCCATATGAGGACCTCGCCGGGGACACGTCCTCTCCTCCACGCAGCTTCTACAACTGTGATGGTCGCTTTCCAAAAATACCATTCAATGTATAACAATGGTACATCGGTACCATTGTTATACGGGGTGTGAAAGACAATTCACACAGCAGTTACCTACGCATACGTGCAGTAGTCGTATTTAACGGCGCATGTACGCACACAAACAAAACTAATATACATTCGTTCAACATTATTGCTGGTTATGGACGTTTGTTTTTGGTGCGAAAAACAGTGTTAAGTAAGTTAAGTTTCGGCTTTGTTAAATGTCTCGTGGCCTCTATCACAACATATACAGGATAAGTTTTTAACCAGTGCGTAATTTTTTTTTGGTAGTTCAGTGTCAGTAATAGAACACATTTCCGTGTTTAGTTAAAAAAAAAATTAAAAAAATTTCATCCTTATCCGAGTTTGAAATAAGCAAAACATGGACATAATCTATTCGCCATACTATCAATGACAACTCTTGGCCGCCGCCCGGGCGCATGGCTGGGGTGAGGGGGTGGGGAATGCGCTAGCGCCGAGTGACAATAAAATATGGTTTTTAAGTATACATGTTTCGTAAGCGATAACTTTTTTTTTTGTACTAAGACATATCAAAATAAAATATACGTGTTTAATAAAACGTGTTGAAGTTTATTATGGCAAAATTTACGCACTGGTTAAAAAATTTTCCTGTATACAGCTGCACGTATGAAGAATTAATGACTGCCATCGACAACGCAGTCAAAGTGGCCAAATTCTGTCCGCAACAGTATAATACCTATAATATTATAGTTTGTCACCGAAACGCTAAGCAGACGAAGTGTCGAGTGACACCCGTCACAGTGCCTACTCACACAGGGAACCATACTGTTCATAGTTAGAACATTGTTGTATGTTACACGTAGAGATAATATGATGCTTTACAATATTTTGATATATTATATTGAAGCTTAGCGTCGACTCAATGTGAAGCTTTCGATATTGACATGTTTAGAAATAAATAATTGTTGTACACACGGCGCGCAATTAATATTTGATCAATATTGTTCGCTGTGGACCAAAGAGAGTTAACGAACACCATTTAAAATGTTCCTGAATTAATACCATGAAGTGTCAAAACTATTACTGTTCCCTAAACTAAGAGTGTACTATTGGTCCATATCCCTATCTATCTTTTATATTGAAGTATAAATAGAAATATAAATGAGAAGAAGGTGGCAGCAGTGACACTCCCCACTGACCCACCCAAAGTAACACAGAGTTCAAAATAATGTTTTACAAGATAATTATATTTTATATGAATGACAAGTAGTGAGAGTAATTTATAAGAATATTATATCTAGCATTGTTAATTTAAAATATATACTCGCCAACTGCTAGAGAGACAGTAAGTCAGGGGAGCGAACTGTTTAGCAAGTTGACTACCTACTTCAATTATCCTGATATTCTGATGAGTACTATCATTCCTTACCTATGAAATGCCTGTAACACCGCTACGTAGTGTGTCAGTCTGCTAAACATTACATTTCCTTGACTGTACATACCTATTATTATAATGAATGCCTTACTATGATATGTGGCCGCCTCCATGTATACCTGCTTACGGGGTTGTCATCGCGAAGCGTCCACACTGAGCGTCTGCCCACACGACCGAGAATCGACTCGATATCGGGCCGTGTTGCAGTGGTTTCTTCTCGCCGGCGAAGCAATCTCAAAAATCGGGCCGGTTATCGGTCGTGGGGGCCGACCCTGATTGCTACTGGACAGGTCACTCGTATACACACCGACACCGTTCACCGTAATGATGATGTTGGCACTCAGTTGCGTTGCCAATCTGTCTTGCACTCACAAGGCAGTAGTGCCAACATCACGGCAGAGGACATCTTACGGTGAACGGTGTAGATCTCCTCTGTTAGTTAATGTCAATTAGATGTATTTTTGAAACAAAGTCTATTCTCTATTCCTGTCTGTCGTTAATGTTTATAAATATAAGTAATTGTAAGTGTTCGCTAGTGCTGCCGCTGTCGCTGCGAACTGCTTCACTGGTAAAGGCTTGTTTAGCAGATTGTACATTGTATTCTGATCACAAGTGACATTAGTTACCAGTCGTATAAAAGTCTGCTAAACAATACATTTCCCTGACTGTACATACGTTATTAAGTAAGTAGTTGTATAATAAACGCCAACAGTTTCGTGTTAATAAAGTTTATGTTACGAGTTGTGTGTGTTCCTTCCATCTTGACGAGAGTATTAACGGACAGTTGGCTATATATCTGACGAGCATTTCCCCAACTATGTCGGGGTCGGCTTCCAGTCTAACCTGATGCAGCTGAATACCAGAGTTTTACATGTAGGTCAGGTAGGCAGTCTACCTGACCTTTACAACCCAGTTACAGGGGCAACACGATACCTCTTAGTAAGACTGGTTGTCAGACTTCCTGGCTTCTGACTATCCGTAACTGACTGACTGACTGTCAAGGATCTAAGAATGACAGCCGGGACCAACAGCTTTACGAGTTTTTTTGAGACACGGGGGTGTCACGCCACCTACTTCTAATCTCCGGGCCGCTCCAATTCCTAACGGAAAAACTCAATAACACTTCTGCGTCCGCCCTGGGAATCGAACCCAGGACCCCACGCGCATCAGTCGCCTTTGTTGGTTCGGTACAGTTTATTGTACACAATAAAACAAGAGTGTTTCAGTTTCACATAAATATTTATTCAATTTATAAACAACAATACAAATTGATACAGACACCAAGCTCGAATCCAAAGCGATATCCAACATTCATTAGTTTACATTAATATATAGGAGTGTCGGGTGAGCCGACGCGCCCGGGAGTGCACTACTGGGCAACACGGACTACTAACACGACATCTTCTCCACACACTTGAGTTCGCAAAGCACAATTTTGAGAGTACAGTTTTTTGAAAGAAAAAAGCAAAATTCTTTTTAGTGAATAAAACCTACCACAATATTTCAGAATTTATTGCAGAAACAACCGGGCCTATTGGAAACCTATAGGGAGGCCTATGTGCAGCCGTGGACGTCCTGCAGTTGATATAATGATGATGAATCACTCTGTTTCTTGCTGTTCTTGTACCTTTCGCCACCTAATGGTACAATGTGGCTGAACTGTTTAATTGTATTTGACATCATGTGCTGTACGCGTATTTGCGAAATAAATAATCTAATCTTATCATAAAAGCTCGACCAAATGTAGGAACCTGCTGTGTGGCGATGTCACGGTGACACAATGTACAGGAGTATATGTCTCTCTCCCTCGCACGTCACTCGCTCACCAGAACACAACGTATGTTTCATTATAATTAATTGAGTATAAACGTACAAGAACTTGTAGACACCGTTACAACTTACCTAAGTAGTATAGCTAGTTAACTTAGTTATTAGTATGTTATCATTTGGCACACTTTATTATTATTATGAACAGCCAGTAGACAGCCACTCGCAGCTGTAGGGACGGATGCTGGACTTGTAGTCATTATATTTCTTGGTATTACATAAAATAATCCTCGTATCTTAATATAGGTTACAAACATTGCCATCATTCAATGAAGGACGGTTGGTTTACTGCTTTATTAATTACATTGAAAAATATTAAAAATATAATAAAAATATAAAAAGAGAATATAAAAAAAAATGGTGGCTCGGGCATAGATTTTATATTGCACACGTACTTAATAATAATACAGAAGAAGAAGAGGCAGTAGGGAATATGCAAAAATCAAGGAGAATAATTTGTTAATGAGAATCTTATTAGAGTGATGCTTTTCAAAAATAAGTAGGTAAGGTAATTAAATAAATAATTGACATCATTAGTTTTCCAAAAGTACCCCCCAGAAGGCTTAAAAGAATTTTAACGTACGGTCATTAGATCGACGACGAACTGTGGGTGTACATCGGCACACCTCTGCCCAACCCTTCGGAGAATACAGGCGTGATGGCGTGATGGTCATTAGATGTTGCGCAAATCACAATAGTAGAATGAAGGATCGTTATAGTTATAATGCAGTGAATACGCTGTCAAGGTGGATGACACGCGCGACAATAGACCGACATTGTAGACTCTGTGGCAGCAGTTACCAACAGGTAGGTAGTTCACGTCAACACAAGTGGAAGGTGCAGTGCTGCATGCTCGTCTACCAGGAGGCTGGCATGAAACACATCAATAATCGAATAAAATTAAAACACTTGCGAGCGGGTTCATCGCCCCACCTGCCTTTAGGCAGGCGGGCCGTGCTACCGTTTATTTTATTTCGACCATGCCAATTCGAAAACCACCTACTAAAAAGAAGACCGTTTATTCAATTCTGAATCAATCAATCAATCGTCTTCCCAATCATTAGGGAAGACGATTGATTGATTGATTGTATTGAGAATCACTAGCAAAGCGACCTACTTGACAGGGATGCAGCACTGCGCCTTGTATTGTGTGTACAAGTGTATGTACATAATACATGTCTATAATTACAATAAGTACCAAATTATTAGTTACTATGAGAAATATTATTAGATATATTTGTTGTTATATACAAATTACATATTTTAGTAGGGTTTTCGTAATTATGTTCCCTATTGATATATTTCATAACACCATAAAAAGCTTATTCAAGTATAATTAGATATAAATGCTTCTATCTAAGAACATTAATATTAACAAACAAATAATTTCTGTCGCAACATCAGTGTACGGTCAGCCGCACGTCAGTAACACTCCACCCGCACAGATTGTTCCTACTGCGATAATTTAATCACTTTCTAAGTTAGCTTGTTACCGCGGCGGCTGACTGTACCACATCGCTGGACGGCCGCGGTCATTCGGACGGTGCTAACTATTGTAACTGTTGAGCTACACATATGGTCCAGCACTCCACGAGACTCCTATGAAGACAATTGGTCAATACACATCATCAATTGTAAAGGTGTCTCAGTGCACACAAGGCGTGTCCGGGGGCGACCCACTACTCACAATAAGCTCTCATAAGTATTTTACGTAGAAAAGTTCATACCTAGATTGATAAAACTCAATATTAGATAAAAAGTGAATACATACGGTGTAATAAAAATAGCGCTGGAAAAGTGACCAAGTACTATAGTTTCTGAGGTAGGTAAAAGTAGGGTATATTATTGATATAAAATAGTTTGAGAAGCACTTGAGACTGATGTTGATACTGCATGTTAACTGTGAACACACCGACATTTAGGAGCTTCGCACACTGCCCCGCGCTACGCTCCGGGTGCGCGGCGACAGAGCTCTGGTGATCCGCAACACTGCGCGTGAACGTGTTTTGTGTGTGTCGCACTACGCGCGTTTTCTATACAGACACAGATACCTGCAAACAACGTGCTCCCGCGCCACGCTCCGTGATGCGCGGCAGTGTGCGCATCGCCTTAACAGCACTGCGCACGCGACTGTTAGGACGATTTTTAATTCCTTTACTTAGTCCTTATTTTGTAACAAACTTGAGCTTAGAACCGCAATGTCTGTGCCAGTCATGTATATACCAGTACCCCGACGCGTAGACGTCGGCATGTTGTGTGCCGTCTTACCGCGCGGGCACGTCGGGCGCGGCGCTGACGCACACGAGTGGCACGGGCGGCGGTTTGTCGGGCCGCGGCTCGCCTGCGGGCTGCGGGTCGCCGTCGGGCCGCGGGTCGCCGTCGGGCCGCGGGTCGCCTGCGGGTCTGTCCTCCGCCGTGGCGGGCGGGTCCGCCGGCGCGCCCTCCCCGGTGCTGGCCCGCAGCGCGGCCGGGCTGGTGGACGTCGGGAACACGGTGTCCCCCTTGCCGGCGGGCGGCACCTGCTTGCACAGCCTGGCCATCGCGCTCGCGCCCTCGCGGACCACTGCGGGGACACGGGAGTTGTACATAGCAGGGTGCGGAATGAGGAAATCATCACGGTGTATATGGCACAAGAACTCTGCATTATTTTATTAAGTACTTCACTGATACCGGTGAAGGAGAACATCGTAAGGAAACAGTGAATTTGTAATGGTTATAAGTCAGAAATCGCCAATGCGTCTTTATCAAGCGTAGTGCCTCGTGCCTTCTCTGTATGAGAGGAGGCATTTGCAGTGGGACAGTAATAGGCTGGTATTATTATGATCATGTGTGTGTTACTACCGATGTCTACCGCTTATTAGCGTCAGATAACTGAAACACAAACAAATAACGGACGGCTACCTGGCTGCACAGGATAGCCGGCGGCCGGCGGCCGGCTCGGCGCCGGGACCGGCGACAGCGCGTCCGACCGGCTCAGCTCTGCGGAGAGACAGTGCAATATGACATCAAGTACACACATTGTTGTTTGCATGTATTACATACGCCTGTATTCCCCGGAGGGTTAGGGGTTAGGCAGAGGTGTATCAATGTGCACCCACAGTTCGTCGGTATGTTTAGGTCCCATGTAATAGGGAGCGCTCCTATTGTCAGTGTGCGCCTCTAGTAGCGTAGCAGTCGCGCTTAGAACCACTGGCTGGCCAAGCAGTCCATGTGTATGCATGTATTGTTATGTAATGTTACTTATTGATTGGGCGGCGTACCTCTGACCTTCTTGATGAAGTAGTAGAAGAAGTAGAGGCACAGCATGATGAGCAGCGACAGGATGCCCACCAGCGCCACGTAGTACGCCACGTGGCTCGGCTTGCGCACGCCCTTCGGCACCGGCGCCGGCACGCCCATCGCGCACAGACACCACACGACAGACACTCACTGCACCACGTGGAACATTCAATATATTATAACAACTGTATTCTTACTCATTTAATTATTTTGACATTCGTCTGCATACTATATAACTAATCGTTGTGTACGATGCCCTTCTAGCGTTATGTTTTCATTACAATTAGCATTATCATATTTGTTGAATAATTACATTAAAAAATATAATGGACCACGTTCTCTCATCCCTTCAGGTTCATAGTGCTACGAGAAAGAGCTACGAGATGTGCTACGAGAGCTACGCAGCGCGTAGCGAGTGCTGTAGCACTGCTCAGGAGCTACGCTTGTTTGTTTTGTTTTGAAGCAACGTTTTTCAAAGGAAAAAATCTTTTCTGTTAGTAGTTTACTCCAAGCGTTGAGTATAATGTATGGCAATGAGGTTACCTGCAGAGGGGTCACGTGACCTCGTGCTCACCTAGCGACAAATACTTAGTTATTGTCCTTAAACAACCTTCAGTCCGTAGCTGCAGGTGAGGCTTACAATTTAGTGCATTTAAAATGTTATGCTGTTGATATAATCATCCACATGAGCCAGGGCTTCGCTGCGTACAGTGAGACACCCAACACGGCAGCTGCAGCTCACACAAACGAGCCATCACTGGAGGCTACAAGTGCCCGCACCGCACACACTGCTCCGCTCACCGCTACTGTCCGGTACACACGTTACATGCACTGAGCGCAGTTCTGCTGAGTCCGCACTTTCACTGCGCAGTAATCACATTAGCGTACGATGTGTAGACAGTGGTCAGCATACAGTGACGATGTTGTTCACACCGGATCAGTGCGCCGTCCCCAAACAGAGGACATTCCACCGACATGTCCACACAGCGCATTCCTGTGGGTTACACCGCCCACTACTTGCACTACTCTGAGAGCTCGCACACCTGGGATGTAATAGCTGCCCTTGTCGGGCGGCTAGCTCTCTGTCAGTGATGATTCAGAATAAGAAATTCCGATATAATTACATTAATTACTTCGTTATCGGGCAATAATGTGATGGAGGTCATAGTTAGTAACACAATGTAAGAGATAAGACGAAGATCGTAGGCGGTTGACTCACCATGGATGAACTCCGAGCACGCTGTTACCGCCGCTGCTTCTCTCGTGTCCTATCGCCTGCCTCCTCGTGTCATGGCAGCAGCAGGCGCGCTCACTGCTCCACACTCTCATACGATATGTTCACATACCTACTGTCACGGCGGTCAGTACAAAAGTGTAAAAGTACAAAACGTCTAGTGATAGAGATCCCGAGCAGATCATGTCCGGCGCGACGCGACGCTCACATTACAGTTGTGAGTCGTCGGGAGCCGGCACGGAGCGACACACTGCGACACTGTGTCGACACCAGCGGCGACAAGAGAAGGGTTACTGTCATGAAATGGGGGTGAGGGCCGCTGTGGTGACTAAGATTCTAGATGTGGTCACTACGGAGCGCCGCAGAGCTGTCGAGGATAAATAAAACAGACGCGTCAAATTAAAAACTTTGACAAACATTACGTTCAGTGGTTCTGCCCTAATGACAAAACAGACTGACAGACTTACTTTCACATCGGTAACAATTTTTTAATTTTTATTAAAATGTAGGTACACGTCGCGTCACAGGCGACCGTGACGCGAAGCGTACAGTCCGCGAGGCGTAAGCTTAGCTCAGCTCAGCTTACGCCTCGCGGACTGTACGCGTGTAGCTTCCAAATCAAGTGGGCCTTCTACTTGTGTTTGTCTAGTGATAGCTCAGGGTACTGTGTGGTAGTGAGTGTCACAGCACACACAATTCCTGTGCGCCAGTGTGTCTGTAGGTGGAACACGCGCGAGGTGCGCAGATGAGCGGCGCGACACGCAACAAGTGTCCGCGCCACTCTGGCGCCGCGCTCGCTCAGGGGTGACACAGCGTACACACATCCTACTTACCAACACCTAAGCGTCTCCGCACACGACTGATAACCGACCGATTGATAGATTTCTTCGTTAGCGAGAAGAAATCTGTCAAAAATCAGCAATAATAATTATGTGTGTGTCGTGTGCGGAGACGCTAATGGAGAGACTCTTCTTTAATAACTACTGATTATCTCTTAAGAGTATGTTCTTAGAGTGCTATGTGTTCCTATATTTCCATCGGCATACCTACCTCATTTTTGTTCTTAAACCCCCAAACAAAATACAAATTGTTATATGTTTACAACTTGGGATTCCCCTGTGACCGCCGCCGCGTACTGCACGAGTCACAGGTTCCAGCAAAGTGTCTCTCTCGGAATCTCTCGGTCGTGTTCAGATCCACTGAGCACGACCGCGCTCTATGACATGCAACTAAACAAACGTAACTAGTAATGTGGGGCTACTGAGCACTCAGCGCGACTGACGTTGTCTCCTCGTCATAGTAGCGACGGGAGCGGAGTGTTGGAATGTTTCCTTCCCCTGCAAGTAGTAAGAGCTGGTGTCAGCCCTGGCGGCGCGCTGCTGGCGGCGGCAGCGTGGCGCCGGCCCGCGCATGCGCACTCCGCCCTCCGCCTCACTACACTTGTCTCATAGAGGGATGACATCCGTCCCTTAGTGCTAACTACTTCTTTATACCAAGCGTCTTTATGTCGTAGCAGTAAGGGTGGTTTTCGAGTACAATGGTTTATTTATTTATTTGCTAACTTTTGCCCGCGACTTTGTCGGGTCAAATTTGATATATTATCCCGCGGGAACCGTACATTTTCCGGGATAGACTTTTTCCTAATATTCTATACTACAATCTATCTCAATTTAAAATTTTATCCAGATCTGTTCAACAGTTGGGTGGATGTTTGTTACTGTTTCACGCTTAGTGAAACAGTAACAAACATCCACCCAACCAATAATCTTGACAAACTTTCGCATTTATAAAAGGAGAGGATAATAAATAATAACAGGTAATAAACCAGGATATAAAATTATGCAACAATAGGTACAAAGATAGATTCAATGCGTCAGGCAATCTCTACTGGTCAACCAAACATGGTGACAACAGAACATAGCAGGTGCGAGCGTCCAATAACAAAATTAGATATTAAGTCACTACGTAAGTATATTTAGATAGTCAAAAATCTGCTTAGCCTTTTGCCAACTATGTTGGGGTCGGCTTCCAGTCAAAGATCTACGAATGACGGCCGGGACCAGCGGCTTTACGTGCTTTCCGAGCCCCGGGGGTGTCTCACCACCAACTTCTAAACTCCGGGTTATTACTGAGAAATTCCTAATGGAAAAACCCAATACTTAACACTTTTTGTCCGGCCAAAACTTTGTTTGTCGTGATTTCGAGGCAGTAAATATACACGCACTAATAAAAAAATTACCTGTTTACATACCACCATCCACCTGTATTCCCCGAAAGATTAGGCAGAGGTGTACCAATGTACACCCAGTTAACCGGTATGTTTAGGTCCCATGTAATAGGGGGCGATCCTACTGCCATTAACCGGGCACAAATCCTAACTCCGAGCTGCTACGAGAATTTTATAAAAAATCTCAATAACACGGCTCGACCTGGTGTTGGGAATCGAACCCAAGACCTCTAGCTAGTAATCGAGTTCAGGACTACTAGTCTAACGCGGCAGCACACATTATCAATTAAAGGCTATGTGTTGGACATTCTGACAGGTTTGCTATCGAATTTAGATTAAGTTGAAGTGGCTGTATTAATATCTTTATGTAGAAGGATAATATTTTATCTTGTACCGTATGGTTGAGCCTTTAGTGCTCACTTTTCATATTAAAATATACAACATTTAAGAAAACATTGAATGAAAAAGTTGAGCGTAATAGAAGTCCAGAAAATTCGCTAGATGGCGCTGGCATACATAATATCTCGAGACAATTGCTGCATTTAAAATTCTATAAACCGCTTATGTTCGTTCCGTGCTTTAAAACGATTATGTTCGTCATGTTTGAGCACTTGAATTAACCTCGGTTTTAATGAGTATCGACGCGCTGCGGACGCCTCATCGAGCCGCCGACAGCTAGCCTTTCCTGTTGTCTAATAGATGGGATTATAAGAAGACGTGTTCAAATAAAACCCACAAGGTCATGCGTTACGCAATTTATTTAATATATTTTTATATGAAAATTAAAATACACTTGGTGAAGACTTACAAACCTAAACTAAAAATATTATCATCATAACAAAATGCACCTTACTCATTACGAAATAAAGCTTATATTTTGGGGAAAAAATACAGTATGCTTATCATCTAAGGTAAATAATAGTAATCTGATACAATTTCGCAGTTGGATACGTTACATCTACTTATGTACCTACTCCGCTCACATATCACAATGTATACTTAACACTAACAGTTCCGCGTGAGTGTTCATATGTACAACAGTGAGCACTCTCCTGAATATTGGTCGTGCGTGGGGTGTTGCGACGTGTGCGACACGCTCTGCTGCGACACACGACGCGTCGCCAGCAACACTCGAGTAGTGAGGAACGTCGCTTGTGACATCACAACGAGTATTGCATTGTACTAACTACTTAATACGCTACATTAAGGCCTACGTAGACCGGGGCGGCATCGACAAATCAATCAATTGTGCAAGGGATTTAAAGCACAGCAATTTGTGACGTATCTCTATGACGATACGTTTGAATGTTCATTGGTAAAAATTGTAATCACTTGCCATGCCGTCCCGGTGTGCGTAGGCCTTTTACAATTGCATTTACTGGTGTTACTTGTAGTAACCGGCGTTAATATGACACGACGAGCTTAGAGAGAGACGCACAGTGTTGAGTGACAGAGATGGCGCTCTATGGAGTCGACTATTTACTAAGCGACGCTTCATATTGACAGCCGGCTGTACCGGCGCGCTTGTCACGTGACAGCTCCCATTCGGAACCTTATTCGTTTAAACAATAAACTTTTTAAAAAACCGTCGTTTTATATCCATAATGAGGATCATGGAAGGTGACAATAGGTAATCGATTGTATTAGTAATCGAATAGTCCTGAGTCGGGACGCTGTCACAGACGGTGTGACAAGCACAGTCGGAAGGCGCTCACTAGCGAACTATCGTATGACTTGGTACAACAGTACAATGGATATAATTGTCTACAAAATATGATCTATCTAACATTTTATAATTGATAACAGACATTTAAATATAATATTTAGCAGTGCATGAGCCTCAGAAATAACATGTAGATCCGAATAGAGGTGAGGTACCTTCGAGAACAGCGTCGCACCGCGCGACTCACAGTGGCGCGCTGCTCAGAAGCAAGTTAAGTACTTGTCCCGGCGACAGTACACGCTACTAAACAAGTGTACAACTAACGAGTTGATTGTTTGTAAAGATTCTACTCAAAACTGAGCATTCGCGGAACAACCGAACATTTCATAGAGAGAGTATTGACCAGCAAGTATTGTGGAACACATTGGTTTACATTCACTTCACGTGTATGATACACAGGCCACTACAGGTCGTGTTTATTACACTTGTATGACTCTTTACAGTTGGAGCTCTATTATTATCCTCATCGCGAAAGGGTCCGCGGCTGGGTCGGTCACTCGGGTGCAGTGTAGTGCACGCTAACACTACGACACACAGTGTACAGTCACCCCGGCCGCGTGCGTGTGTGCGTGCGCTCGCACACAGTGCCACCTGTTCCAACTACTTGCCTGATTACAACGACCCTGGTTAACCACCTTTTAAAATACATTTACTAATATCTAGAGATGCACCTACAACTTTAAAATCGACTAAATCCCTGCTTGTAATACCATTTAAAGGATGACTCAAGTACGAGTAGGTAACTAATGTCGACACATCTCTAGCATTTGCAATTTACTTAATCATTATGTACTATGTATGTAGATAGCAGTTGTAAATCTGATAATAAATCATTTTTTTACGATTTGAGATCTAATTTACTTCTTATATTCAAATAAAACTATTAAAAAAATATGTACCAAAAGTTTTCATAAGAAAAAGAACAATGTCCCTGTCAAAAATAATTCGGAAAATATACTTCATAAACAATCTCATAAGAAAATAGTAATAACCTTAACTTAACAGATACGAGCGAGTAACTTCAGTATACGTAGAACACGCGTGGCGAGCCCTGTGCACACGCGGTGCATCGAGCGACACGCCGCGTGTGCACAGGGCTCGTGTCACACCTGCAGTGCTCGGAGCAGCGGCTGCAGGTGACCGAATGTTTACAGTGTATCTAAGTACGAAACACATTTAATAGTGGTAATAGTGTAGTGTCCGTCCGACACGCTGCTTGCGCCGCGTCCTCGAGTCCTGTGACTAGGCGAGCGCCGCACTGCATTGTACTTGTAGTCGAGCTCGCACGACACGCGTGTCGTGCACCGCGCGATCCATCGCCGACTATCTTATGCTTACTTGGTTATTTTTTGTGATTACTTAATCTCATTACATATTATTTGTTTACACAATGTTTTTGTTCGTAATTAGTTTGTTGTTCTGTCGCCAGACGGCGCGGCTAGTGCGGCGCGTGCGGGTTGTAGGGCGGCTGCTTGTGCTGCTCGGCGCTCATCACCTGGTCGTAGGAGGGCGGGCACGCTGCAACACAACACACCATGAACTCACGCTACCTTACAGACATGTTACATATACTACGACACACTGCACTGAACATTGAGGTGGCACCGACGACTACTGCGCAACACACACGTCGAGCATTACAACACAGTCAACATAGTGAAGCAGTCTACACATACAGGGCACGTTGTAACTATGTACTACATTATTCTACAAACAGTATACTTGATTGTACAATGGTAAAAAAAATAGTGTTGAAATAGTAAAATAGCAGTAAGGGCACATGGTCGACCGCACGCTTGTCCGCACCAAACTTCATCTCGAGTGATTCGCTGAATGACTGTGATCTTGTTGTGAGTTATTTGGCGCGAACGACTAGAGGTCGAACATGCACAGCAGATGAGACAGAGGCTCAGCCCCACTATGAAGATGACAGCCCAGCTTTGAATAATTTGGTAGTTAGGAGTTAAAAGATCAAACGCAAGGAAGAACAACATCGGGCTCAAACTGTCGCCCTGGAGGACACCACGATCTATTCTTATCAGATTCGATGAAGCAGTAGCATCGCAGCGTTTCTAGCTCCCAGATGATGGAGAGCCGCGCTCCAGCGTCCCATACATGAGCTGAGGAGACCACTAATATCTCTAATATTATAAATTCTCAGTACTTATTTCAGCCATGTATGAGACACTTAATCATTAGCCTTCTTATAGTCGGGGCAGGCGATGGGGCGCACTTTCTATTTCGTCGAACGTAATGGCTAATGGGTTCTATGAGGACAAAGATCTTTGGTACCGCGGGCTCCCGCTTTTGATGCATTCTTATTTTATGTCTGTGGATGTGAGAGATCAGTTTGAACTTCAGGATGTGAGTTATGAAGTAAGTTTTAAATTGTTGGCACTAAAGTTATGAGTCTATAACGTCACGGGTCCGTGCTAATGCTCCGTGCGACTTTCAAGCAGATGAGTGACATCAGCAGTCATCCTGCAACCACGCCGCCACAAGCCCGTGAGAACAGCGACATCACTTCTTCCGAATATCATGCAATCCGTCAAGCCCCGGCCTTCTCCAGGGTGGGGCACGACGAATTGCACAACAGACATCCCTCTGTCATATTTCGATTTAAGGTATTGGCTCCACCACCTCCAACCACCACCACCAACAACAACCCAGTCCCCCCACCCGCCGATGGCTGACAGGCACCGACCACGTGCTACGCGTGCGCACTAGGCAGATGCATGGGAACCATTGGTTGTAGTGTATCTCTTTCTGTAGTAGTACTCCAGCTAATGAGCTAAGCATTTGTTGTGTGCGTCTGTGTGGCTACTGGACGGGGCGTGTCTGTATGAGTAGTGCGAGTGTGAGTAGTGCGACCCACCTTGCGAGCTCCAGCCCGGCGGCGCCACTCCATAGAAAGCTTCACGCCAAGCAAACAGAGACACGGGTTAGTGGTTACACTTACAACTATATTACACACTTAAACAACTAAAGGTGATGGCTAAACGACTGCCCCAGGGCAGTCAAGCACTTAAAATGTATAAGAATCTTACATAACCTCATGATATTTAAAAAATCATTCATGAATTATGTAGTGTTTTATACTTTCCTAGCACTTTCGTGAACTATTAAACATAATTAAGTATCTCAATTGCTTTTTAAGCTATTTTTATTTGACAGACCATATTTGACATTTCTCCACATTGGAAAAAGAATAAACAAACCGTTGCTAGGCAACTGATTTTTTGGCAGTTAGAGGCAGTTGTAAACAACCTTTTCCAGTCATGTGTTATTTCCATATACATTATTAAAACCTAACATGGCTAGTACGTGCTCTAAATGCGAGTTTGTTTCGTTGTTACTTTATCAGGTTATGTTATGAAGAAAAAGTCGTCAGAACCGTATAACTCGACCTAATTATATAGCCTCGTTTCGTTAGGAAAAGAAAAAAAAAATCTTGCTTTTTTAAAACCATAACACACAGAATTGTGTAAAAAGCATAATGCAATAATCTTAAAAATAAATCTTAAGTAATATTGCAAGTAAAAAAAAAAAAAAGGTATTTGTGTATGTTAACTTGATGAAACGAAACGTGGGTATAGCATTATAATAAAGCACGTAACACGCGATTGATTTTAAAAGTAAATTAACATGAAGTATGCTGTATTATAACTTATATCGATTTTATTTGAGAAGAAAATCTTAATTAGCAAATATGTTTTGAATACCTGAATTTTGTGATGAAAAACTTTTTTATCACAACCATTCGCATATAAATATACAACCTCATTTTCGTTTTCATTTTATTCTTTTTCGAAAATATCAAAGTGTCAGTTGGAGAAAATGATATACTGTCACACACAGCTTGTTTCCTTTTTAGGCAATATTATTTTACCATTTATTATTATTCCCTAAAAGTACCTGAAACTTGTTTTACATGAAATACTAATATTTAGCCATTTAGCATTACATTGTGCTAGGTACCATATTTATATATTACTGTGGGGCAGTGGGGCAGTGGTCGATACTTCCATTTAGCCATCTCCTTTGTACATTATGAATGAGTGTCGAGCAATGTTGTGCAACCTCTGTGTCTCGCTGATATCTACGCGGCCACGGGGCGAGTCACTTCACCTCTTCATCAATCTATCACATTTACTGACCACACGTTCAAAACCGGCGGATTGTCTAGTCATGCAAATCATTTCTTTCTTTCGCAACATGGGTAAATAGTTGAGGTACATAGATTTTTTCATTATAAAAATGTCTCATGGGTTTGCCAAATAATAATATTATTAGTAAAGTACTTTTGCCAAACTCGTGCGTTGCCGGAGTTTTCGACACCATTCAAACGTAATTCCAAGACACAACTACTTCATAAAAACAGTTTATGTTAGCCCTCTATCAACCTGATTATGTTAACATTTGGCAGTGAAATCAATAAACAGTCACGTCATACCCCACATTTAGATACGTTTGTATTATTTTAATATGAAAGAATGTGATGAATCGTAAGCGAGTGTGTTGTGATAAAGCACATTACAGTGTAGCTCACTATCACTGCGATGTGATAACGGGCGGAAACGCGCGGCACGTGCCTGCGTCTCACAGCGGTCACGTTTGACGAACTAACGCACTATTATTGCTATTATGTATGATTTACACCAACCGGGCAGCGCAGGAGCGCATTTCACACTGTGCTAAATAAAATTCAGACTTCTACATAATAATTAAGATGCATGTTTGCATTATATTGACTGGACCTCGGTTAGTTCCGCGCGTATGCATCCACGCAGTATAAATTCCATGCTAACATAATCCTTAATTATTATGTAGAAGACTGATTTTTTTTTAAGCACGTATGAAATGTGCTCCTGCGCCGCTCGTTTGGTGTAAATCTTACATTTCGTAGTGTAGTACTGCTGTGTTGTTGTTTTGAGTGTAGCAGCTCCCTAGTGACCGGCGTGACCGGTGTGCGTCGCGATATAAATACCGTAGCGCGGTGCATGAGCCGGCCTTCGGTGCGATCTGGCCGGTGCGATGACGTCATCCTATTTATTTTTCTTTTCCTTGTGTCTGGCGCATCGCACACAGCGGGTGTAGGAACACTTCGCGAAATATTCGTGTTGTTATCATCATCGTGATAATGTTATAGTTGTGGACGCTACGCGAGAGCCTTCTAGTTACGCACATAATATATATGAAGTGCAAAAGGTGTTCGGGTACGGTGTAGTGACGCAACGTCTAAATTAAAAAAATCCTCAGAGGTGAGCAAGGTGACGTCACCGTATCTACAATGTATGCAGTCGAATGTGATGCGTCCAAGTTGCTACTTGCGCTACTTTCTGTATAGTAAATTTCATTAATTTCAGTAATTTAATTTTTTTTAATTTAATTTTTATTAAATTTCTGTATATTTATATTGTTTCCATGTAATTACTTTTTCTGTTAGTTATGCTTCTGTATGAACTTCCCAAACAACATGACCGTCCTTCGGCGGCGGTTCGATGAAGTAACGTTACATTTCACCATATTATTATGAAGCAGTATACAATGGTCCTAGTTAGTTTAGTTAGGTATTATTCTCTCGACAGCCGTTTCGGCCACGGCGACCATCTTCAATAGTACGCCAAGTCCGCAGGGGTCCTCTCTCTTCCTCACTCTCATCCCTCGTCACTCGATCAGGGAAAGATCAGGCGAAGGCCCAACGACCAGTGTGCTCTCTGATGCAATGTTGTCTGCAACGCGCAGATAGTATGGAGCCCTATCCGGCGCGGGGTGCAACATGCACATTGCCAGTATACTTTGAACCGAGGCAGAGGTTGAAGCTGGTAGAACCTCACGACGCACAGCGCACCGGCTGCGCGGCTGATCACCGTGAACATTGATATCACTCTGGCCTCAGTGACTTGATATAAGTTATCGTGCTCAGAATACTGCGTATCCGAGGCAGAGGTTGAAGCTGGTAGAACCTCACGACGCACAGCGCACCGGCTGCGCGGCTGATCACCGTGAACATTGATATCACTCTGGCCTCAGTGACTTGATATAAGTTATCGTGCTCAGAATACTGCGTATCCGAGGCAGAGGTTGAAGCTGGTAGAACCTCACGACGCACAGCGCACCGGCTGCGCGGCTGATCACCGTGAACATTGATATCACTCTGGCCTCAGTGACTTGATATAAGTTATCGTGCTCAGAATACTGCGTATTAAAATACTAAGTGTTCTAAAGGACATTATCTTTTCACTGTGAAAGAGAGACGGAGCTACACCATATCTCATCGTAACCCTCTCGTAGGACAGCCTCCACCCTGCGTCCTACCAACGCTATCATCAGATGCAGAGATACCGATACCACGAGATAACTATACACTTGAAGAGATTATACGAGATGATATGACAGCCTGCAGCCTGGCACATGTGAGCGAGAGAGATGTGAGTGTACAGGCAGCGCACCGCGAGATACAGGCGAGCGTGACTCGCTGCGTTACGTTGCGCGCCATACAGCCTTATAATATAGGTTTAGTTGTAATCCGTGGAGCGGCTACGACAACACCGTATCGGTGACAGCACGACACTGCTTCTGTTGCCGACCGAGCGAGCTGTGCGATAGCACGGCTATGTGAGCCTAGCGGAACAATGGCATGAGCACCACAACTACTATTACCTATAATGATATGAAGTGACACACAAACGTCGCACACCCCACACATTGCTGCGCACCTACTCATCACCGTATTACTTTACCTCAACACGGATATTAGTATTAGGTACAGTCTGGTTAATGCTATGATGTTTGCAATGGCCGAGTGTTTCGGAGTTAAAGCATATACAGGCGAGCACGCAACATGCGCAACAGAGTAGCTGTGCAGCCGCTCTCCCCTCGCGAGCAGCGTCACTCACCGGTAGCATCGGGCGCGGTGGGCGCGGGCGCGGCCGGGTACGGCATGGCGGCCGCCGTCGGGTAGGGCGCGCTCGTCGGGTAGGGCGTCGCCGTCGGGTAGGGCGCGCCCCCCGGGTAGGGCGCGTGCGTCGGGTAGGGCGCGGGGGCGGGCGCGTGCGTCGGGTAGGGCGCCGCCACGGGGTACGGCGCGCCGCCCACCGGGTATGACGTCACTGTCGGCGCTGTGAACAACACGTCGACGGTCAGTACTGCGCCACACCGCGGAGAGGCACGCGACTCCACCAGCATGCTCGGCGGTGAGGTCTGAGCTGACGCGAACTGAAGTGTGCACATACGAGTAACCAATCGAAGTGAGAAGGAGAACCGTCTCTTTTATCAGAAGACGGTTAAAAACTGTTGCATGTCAGATTTAAGTAAGAAATAACAGTAATAGTGATACATGCGGTGTGGTCTCTCACCGGGGTATGCCGCCGGCGCGTACTGTTGCTGCGGGTAGGCCGCCGGCACGGACTCGTCGCGGGGGGGCGCTGAAACACAAGTGAGCGTTACCAGCGGCTCACGAGGAGCTACGTGTACTGTCTCGCGCCTCGCTCACGCCGCACGTAATGCTGCCAGGTGGACGGTGGCAGATCCGTTGTTTACTAGCAGTAAGGGCGGAGCATTCATTGAGTTGAATGAACGCAGCCATTAGGACATGCATTTGTTTAAAAGTTAAACGATACCTACGACACGAAGCCCAGTTGCTTCCCACAGACGCGAATGTATTGCGTAACATGCAGAAAGCGCTCGTCAGGTCGCGGCGGTGCGCGGTACCTACTAACTGTATGCGTCACGCGGGGAAACCCAAGCGCCCAAATGATACCGTCATAAACTTGTTTTGGATTGGCGAGACTCGTCGAGATGCTACACTTCCTTAACTTTTACAAGCGACTTTCCAAAATACCTTTATGAAGTGGGCAAAAAATATTTTTTTAAAGTGTGTCTGTTTGATAACTAAAAGAAAATATGTCCAACATTAATTCCCCAGAGCAAGGTAAAAGGCAGTGGTTAGTAAGGTGATGGGTACTCACGCGCTATGATCCTGCCGCGCGACTTGCTCCGGCAGCAGCAGCGGCAGATGACGGCCAGCAGGATGGACGTGACCACGGCCGCCGCCAGCCACAGCATCAGCTCCATGCTGCGCGACACCACTCTCTCCGGCACCGCGTGCTTCTGACACACAACACGTCTCGCGTTACACACACTGTACTCTACCAGAACACAGCTTTACACTACTCAAATTATAATTATCATTTAGCTAGACACATCATTCACTGGAGTCCACCAAAAACAAAGTATGCCTTCAGGATATCAAGCCCAGATAATGGCTCATACTATTATTATTATTATTCCAGCAGGAAAGGCTCATTCAACAGAGCAACATATCAATGATCTAGTTAGCACTAGCAACTGTGGAAGTGAACTAAAACAAAAATTTCAAGCGTGCGTGCAGTAGGCACTTATTTAATCTGTGGCACCATGCACTCAGCACATTACTCATGTTTCACAGAAACACTCTCATATCTTATTGTTATGAACTGCGCTATCAGTGGATACAATACTCTTTGTTGCCGGCAGGGGGCGAGCAGGGCGCTGTGCTGTGCCTTCCTGTTGCTGACTTACTATGACATCAAGTTTAGGTATATGTACAACAATGGTATATCTGCAGTGTTAGCACACTTCATTTGTAATTATAATCTCAATATTAATGTAGGCAACACTCAACAATCTTTGTGCCCTTACTCAGCATGGCCAATGACTTTTCTGCACTAACATAAAAACATATAAATGTAGATGCATCTATACAAATAGGCAATATACAATCTGTAACGGAAAAGGGTATATGTATATATACCCCCTTATAAACCAACAAATAGTAAACATTTGTTTGTAACATCATAATGTACTTTCAAAATTATAAAATCATATTCAGAACATGGAGTAGCTTTAAAAGTGTAAGTAAAAAGATAATTGTGAACAAATACTGATGTAACCTAACAAACAAGCTACACTGGTAATGTAAGTACCCTGTGAATGTGCACAACAGAAGATTGCTTGATAACACCCACTCTCAAGGTTATCTCATTAAAGTAAATGTTTGTGTTCCTACAGCAGCAGATAGCATCACTCTATCTACACATTCATCCGCTGAGCCCTATTTGTACTACTAAAGCCCATCACCGGATGCAGTATAATGTAACATCAACACCAGTTATCGGGCAACACAGTACCTGCAACCACTCTCAGCAGCCGTAAACTGAGGCACTATGTAGCACTGGAGCAAGCACTGTATTCACTGTAACACTGGGGATGCACCACCAAGCTCACAACTACACTCAGATGAGGAACACTGCCACGACACTGTCGCTCACACCTCTACCTGACACCTACGCTGATTACTGACTACTTAATCGAAATGTAATTAAGTAGACTGCTGATAAAGGAATGTGCATGATAACAATATCAGTTGCACAGTATGGGGCGGCCGCGTGTGACGACCGCTGCCGCGTGACGCTCCCACCTACCTTGAAAAACTCGTCGTCCTCGAACGCGTCGTAAATCTCATTCGACTCGAACATCACTTGCAAATTAAAAACAAATAACAAAGACACTGCTCATCGGTAGTCCACTTCACTGAGCCGCCTCCTCGCTACTGACAGCACTGACCCGCAGCATCACCCAGCGTTCAGACAACATATCGCGACGTATGAGTCACCCCTGCTGCTGACTGCGGACAGCACAACAGACACTCGATGCTCGGGATTTTCAGACTTTTTTACAAATAAAACAAGATACGTTAACTAAATTCCGTTTAAATATCGCTACTTAGGGCTACGGTTGTGTTCTTGCATCTAATAAAACGAAAATGTATTATTTAACGAATGCTTATATTACGAAATAAACATATTTAACAAACATAATTATATACAATACAAGAAAAACCCACAAAAACATAATATAATGACATTACCTTGTACTTCGGGCGTATCCACCAATACCAATCGAGCGAGTCGGAGTGAGGAAGTAATAAAACTAGTGAGGCGCCACAGCGCTAGTCATAGATTACAATACCATTTGTTATAATGATTATTACTTATTACTATCTACTTCAACCAACTTAAACAGGGCTACGCTTCGATCCAAATAGCAATGTAATGTAAAATGTATGATTTTATTTAAAAAAATACACATAAAGAATATAAAATGCGACTATTTGTAGTTGAAAAATAATGAAGTCTTAACAGCCATCTTCAAACCACAGCATCAAACCAGCAAGAATAATAAAAAAATTATGTAACGAATTTGATTCCGGATCTCTATTAGTCAGTGTATAACGTTATGTTTTACATTGTCTGTTAATAAAAAATCACATGTTTACTGCATGTACATAAGTGCCCAAAAATACATTTCCTGGAAGTTGTCTCGTCACGTTAGATAATATGGTGAAATAGTTTATTTTAATTGCATTGTTAAATGTGCATGTAACAACACTAGTGCTGTCACTTTGTCTGACAGCGACAATTGTGACAGCAGTCCAGTTTGAATTTGAATTTTAATGTTGTCTATTTCATTCATTCAATCATTGTCGAAAATAAATATAACCTCAATTTGTCCCATACATACTCCTCGTAATTATTAATTAATTAGTTGGATACAATGTTTTCTGGATTCCTAAGGACACTATTACCACTGCGACAGGCGTTCATCGCTCAGTCGTCACACTTGCACAGTACAGCCGCTGATTATGCTGCCGTCAAGAAAACCACATCCGCTGCAGGAGGTGCATTACTGATTATTTCAAAATTTCAATATGATAGTTCAATATGATGTACTATATGATTGTTTCAAAATTTCAATCATATTAAGGGCGATTCTACAAAAAGACCCTAAAATTACATATTTGTCGAAAATTCCAGTAAACCGTACGCAATATGCGCCAAGACGTGGGCTTGCGGACACCAGCCTATACTCGCATCTTAAACAAAACAATACAAACTTGAGTAGAATTTTGCAAAATCTAATATAAAAACACTTTGATGACGCATTAGCTATGAAAATATTTTGAATAAATTTCATAACGTATCGTTGTATGGATGCAACATAGGATTCTTCCTAAGGTGTACAGGTACAGATATTAAACTGAACAAGTTTAATTCCAGGTGTGATGGGTTTGGGCAAGGGCAAGAAGAAAATGGGCAAGCTCAGCACCATGGAGAAGAAGGAGATGCCGGTGGAGAGTGACCCCCACAAGCTGGTCAGCCAGGTCTGCGGCTCCAACATTTACATCACCGGGGAGGACGTCAAGGTGACTACTGCATATGCTCTGCTCTGAGTAGTCAGGTCAATGGCCGTGGTGGGCAAAGTCAACAGATTACTAATTATTGTTTTCCATGAAGGAGAAGGTGGGGTAATGCTTGTCCAGGGACACTGAGTAAGTTGTAAGTGGAGCCACTACTTGATGCGGCTCTTGTTCTAGTGTGTACCTGGTAATGTTCACTATCAATGTAACAGTAGTTATGGTGGGTCCACACGATACAGACTTTTGTATGTACAGATATCTGCACAGACTATAAAGTCTGAATAAAAATTTTTACTCAGAGGTCTTTACCAAATGTCTGTGCAGACTTTTCATCAGTTCAGACTTATTTTCATTAATAAATTAAGTAATTCAATAATCATGAGTTTTGCTCCGACAATCGTACAGACATGTACGCAGACTTCTGACTTTTCTGGTACACCAACATTTGTCTGTACTGATTTGTTGTACAGACAAAATTCAATAGAAGTCTGTGTTAACGTCTGTATTGTGTGTACCCACCATTAGTACCAGTACATAAGATGGATCACTTAAGCCTAGCAAACTCACATATCTAGCCGTTGTGTGTGAGACCAAGTAGCTCTAACTAAATGTAACAAAACATGTTCCAATGTAGCCTGCAGACAGAAACAAGGCTGTGCACATAACTCTCCAGTGTTCTATTGCATTGTATTAGCATGTGTAGTTAACATGAGATCTCTTGGTACAGCTGCAGGAAGACAGTGCATATCCTGAGTGGCTGTGGGGCCTGCACACGGGCCCCGCGCCGCGCCTGAGCGAGCTCGACCCGAGCACCAAGCGCTACTGGCTGCGCGTGCGAGCCGCCGGCATGCGACGCAACAACAAGCTGCGCTCCATGCGCCGGTTCTAGTGCACGCCGGCACTCACTGCGGCGCGTCTGTGTACTGCAGCATGCACACCAACTAGTAGGACGTCATGCCACCCACGCGGCGCAGTACAAGCCAGCCTAGTGGCTGCGTCTCGCCCGGTACTGCAGACAGTCGTCGCCATGCAGTTGGCAACCATTAGCAGAGAGACTAGTGTGTGTTACATGCAGTGGACAGGGGTAGTGTCACTCGTGGACTAAGTGTTTATAGTTATTAAATAATGTTAGATGTAACTATGTAGATATTAATTGTTAATCAATAAACAAGTTAAACAAAGAAAATATTTATTGAATTCACAAATAGACTTCATATCAAACTGTGCACAAAACGATTTTACGAAAAGATTTAGCTTCTTATATGATGCAAGTTACATGATTTATATGTCCGCATACTAGCTAGGTTCCGCTAAACGTATTGGACTCGACCGAGTATACACTCACTCCGCCCACGACACTAAGGACTCGCACGAGACACTACTACACGCTACCTCTATCTACAACACGATACGGTTCACGTGGGTCATTTTGCTAATGATTTGATTTCTAAGTTACAAGTTACGTCACTGGAC
This sequence comes from Caradrina clavipalpis, assembly GCA_932526535.1. Lineage (NCBI taxonomy): Eukaryota > Metazoa > Arthropoda > Insecta > Lepidoptera > Noctuidae > Caradrina > Caradrina clavipalpis. The sequence goes on from OW052111.1 coordinate 13,002,103, forward strand.
TGAACGATTTTTTTCTCATTTACTTTAACTCACACAGACATCACTTACATGTCATACGCATTAGAAATCTAACAGTGTTCGGGTAAGTTCGGTCGAGCGAACACCATACAGGTGTGGCTGCTGCCAGAGATGTAGATATGCTAGGTATTGTAGAGACAGTTGCTGCGAATGCTTCCCAACCCCGCCGCGCACACTAGCGCCGCCAGCCGGTCTACAGGCAGTCCATGGTGTCCTCCTTGACGATGAGCGGCGGCGCGTACGGGCCGTGCTGGATGCCGAACGAGTACGAGTACGGGTTCTGAAACATTACATTTGCCACCGGTACAAGCGAGCTCATAGTCTTGCTGCAGTTTGTGACGTACTGGTGACTGCACGAGTGGGCTACCTCGCACTCATGCATTCACCATTATTAGCCGGCGAATGCACTCCCTACTGTTCCAAACATTCGGGTCACAAACAGCCAAAGTACCTTTGACCGTTACTTATATAAAATGTCAAAATTATAATTATATTAAAGTTAGATGAGATAGGGAACATATTGTTCGTATAGGACAAATCGCAACTCATATAAGAAGAGAAGAACTGAGTTTGTTGAAGTTGGCCCTGTGAGTGGTGATCACAGACGGCCAAGTTCCGAGGAGATGATCGGGGTAGTAGTTACCTTCTTGGTGTTGTAGAGGTCGGGCGGGTAGGCGGCCGGGCCGGGCGTCTTGGTGGCCTTGCCGGCGCCGTCCAGCCGCGCGCCCAGCGAGTACACCGGTTGCCTGCGCACAGACACACACGTCACACGTTGTGCTAGCTCCCCACACCACGCACTCTACCGCTGTGCTCAGTGTGTTACCCGCAGAAAGAAGCGCAACTCCGCTTTCAAACATAACATGCCAAAACACTTTTTACAAAACAGACAACCGTTTTTAAAACTTTCGAGAGTCCACGGCTTTGGTTTTGTTTGTTATTTTGTATCGCCACAGTTTCGAAAGTAAAGTTATTTTTCACTTGGTAGTTTATGAAGGCGGATGTCTTTTTTATACAAATAGGTATAAAAAAAAACGCATTCTAAAAGGTTCTTTCGTATTATGGAGAAGAATAAGGCAAGCAACTCCACATTCAGGTATTATTAGGTACCTTCTCTTTTAAAATATTTTGTATACAGGATCATACCGGATTGCCAGTGAATACGATATAGGTACCTTGCATCCTTGTATGAAACTACTATATTAGAAATCTGTACAAAATATTAGATACAAATTAAGAATAGGTTAAACAATGTGGTTCAAAGATACATGGTGTTCGCGTGTTTAACAATACTGTAACTGTAAACGGCCACCACATTCACACAAACAATGAAATAGTGCGTGAGCCAGCGCTAGTGAGATGAAGTACAACTCAAGTACCTACCTAATAATAAATACATACGATGCAGATAAAAAAAACATTAAACAAATGAAGCAAGTGAAATAAGCAGATGAGTGTAAGACGGCATGAGTTATGACGAGTGGACGTGTTGAACGTGTACTCACTTGCACATGTACACGTTGGTGTCCCGCTGGAAGTAGACGGCGGGGCCCGGGGACTTGGCCTTAGCGTTGAAGCCCACGCGGGCCCCCATAGTGTAGGCCGGCGTGCCGGGGCCCATGCGCAGCGCGTACGCGTTCGGCGCGGGGCCCGGTCGCTTCAGCGCGAAGCCCAGCCGCGCGCCCATGGAATACACGGGGGCCCGCGGCTCGCGCATCGGCGGGCAGCGCTCGGGCGCGTGGGCCCCGGGCCCCGGCGTGCGCAGCGTGGAGCGCGTCGCGAAGCGCGCCCCGAAGCTCCACGCCGGGGACGTCATGTTGCCGTCGCGCGTCACGCGATCGATGCGGTAGGTGGGCCCCGGCCCCAACCCCTACGTAATCAACAATCGTTTCAGTACCTGTTCCAATAAGGGCCAACACACTAATATTAGCTGTGCAACAGATCGGCAACGCGCATCGACTTAAGTCGAGCCGTTCAGCACTATTTTTATGAAACTTGTTGCAGTGTGTGCATCGTTCACTTAGTTTCGTAACAGCATCGAAACGCCTCGGGATCAGCCGTGCGATTCTCTAACATATTTCAACGCTGCGCTCAACGTCGAGCTCGTCGACGACACTACTGTCAAATCAACTTTACGCACAACGTATAGAGTTGATTTTACCGAAGTTTCGTCAACCAGCTCGACGTCGAGCGCAGCGCTGAAATATGTTAGAGAATCGCACGGCAGCTACCGCCGAGCTCAAGGCGGAGTGCGCCTTGTCTGTCTCGTCGGGCTACGTAAAGGTGTGGGAAGATTAGCGCATCCCAAAAGACTCAGGGGTGCTGAGCCGATCCCGATACGTTCGTACGTTGGCTTGACGCCTAGTTGATGCCTGAACGGCGGCGGCAGCACTGTCAGATAGATGTACGTGCATAATAATAGTATTACACATAAATTAAACTGTGTCTTAAAGTTGCTTATGCAAACTATCTCAGTAAGGGGGTCAGAAACAATGGTAATTTGATAATTGAAAAACCATCTATGATATCTTTCCAGTCAAGTACGGAACCTTGGTTGTGCGAATCCAACTGGTTCTGTTTTGTTTTGAACACCGATGATTCTTAAACTCTTGGATTTTAAGGAACATAATGTATGTGTGTTGGGGTTTTCAGTATCTGTGGTGGGTACTATACCTTGACGCGGTAGCCTGCGTTGGTACCGAACGAGTACATGGGGTTCCGGTACCGCGACGGGTCGTGGGCCGGGAAGCCCACCGTCGTCGGCAGCCGGTACGCGCCCGGCCCGGGGCCTGCAACACACCACACAGCTCACATAGCGGGCGGCTTCACAATCTTAGTATTACATATGGCGGCACTTACCCATTCAGCTTATCTCGGTCATTGAGACACACACCAAAATTCACACTGTTTCGCTACTTAATCGATGTTTTTGTTCCTCGCAAAGTGAATAATTAGTACTTAGGAGGGTACCTTGGTGTCAAGTTGGCCAGTTGTAGTAACTTGTTTTTATTTGCTTCGCCATTAAACGACGCTGTACCTGGCGTACCCACACTCGCGCGCTGCGCCGGGGATACCCCGCCCGTGGAGATGCTACATTACATATTGAACTCCACTTTGCACTCCTATGGTACTATGTATTGTAGAAGATACACACTCACATCACATGCTCGAATCAGTTAGCGGAGTTGAATGGTGCAATTCACTAGTAACCTATAAGTTTCATGGCATTCCGGACACGAATTCAGACTTCACACTGCTTCTGTATAGATTCCGATGGAAAGCCAACAACACTGCCCGGCTTGGGGATCGAACTCGACACTCCACGCTAAGCAGTCGTGTGTGTCCGCTAGAGCCACGACTTACGAGGTAGCCGGCAACTTGTGGGAGTTAGGGCACGTTTCCACTGAGACGGAGTCCGGAGTCAGGAATGAGTGTGCGACTGTTCGGCGACTGAAGGGATTGCGATCCGTGTTCTGTGACGGAGTGTGAGCTCTCCGACACTCCAATGGTTTGATTGTTTACTGGTGGTGTTCAATAGGCTGCATCGCTGTGCCCATCTACTTATAGGTACTACCTAATTTGCGCGCCATTCATTTTTTTTTTTAAATAGCCTAGACCTTGAGCATCGGCTCACGAGCCACAGAGCTACTTCATCTCACGATCACTGTGACATGATAGCTGTCTACGTGTAGGTGTCGCCACTACGGTCGCTCGGAGCGCAAGAGTGGCGCCCAGCGCTCACTACGGCGGCGTATGAGAGTCACTCACCCAGCGGTTTGGAAGCCATTGTGTGTTGCTTGTTGCTCTAAGATTATATTTCACTGAAATTTAATAACATTGGATTAATTTACGATGTTTTAAACTACGGTAATTTTGACATGGATCCGTCGGCCACGACTGTTGACTACAAACAAATGAACTTTCAAACGTCGAAACGCCGCGTCAGCGCGACGCGCGCCGTCACCTCGCGACGAGGCCGGGCCGCGGAGGGCGCATGCCGGCGCGACCTGCAGCACCGCACCACTGGTCAGCTTGTTGTTCCTACCAGTATGAATTAGATTGTACAACTTTTTATAACGTATGTTTATAAATTTGTTTTTTACCAAAGTACTTTCGTTGTTGAAAATTGGAAGCGGCGTCGCCGGGAATTTTACCGCCCTCGGTAGCTATTACTAACCGAGGTTAGGACGATATATTAATATTCTTGTCCATGAATACAACCACACCGAAGTCAGTTGTAACATAGCACAGGTAGCGCTGAGCTTTCAGCCAGCGTTGCTACACCACATCCCACACCTTAGCACAGCAAGCTTTGTGGGAAGAAGTACCTAGTCCAATAATACCTAGGTAATGATTGTGTATGTTATTTTGTGATTTGATAAAATACTACCGCAACAGGAGGCATACATTATTTGCCGTCCCTGTGAGGCGCACAGTCGCCCATCGCGCGTGTTCTGTGGCAAGCCTGACCGTGAAGTGTTCGCGGACGAATGGAAGACGATCCTATCAGTATGATTGGAGTATTTTGAGATGGGCGTGTGTCGTTAAAAATGTAGGTATATATTTTTATGTCTTTAGCTAATGTAATTGGCCAACAGTCGTTCTATCTTAAAGTAAAAAATAAATTGTAAATAATATAGGTATCTACTTTAATTAAAGTAGGTCCCTATGTCAATATTTTTGCAGGTATCAAAGAAGCTTGGCAAGTTTTTTATTTATCAATTTTCTTTGTAGATATTGGTCTACACAACTATCAAGGTTGGAATGCCGCTGGCTGTTTGGTCACAAATCGATGAGCTTCATATTCGGGCGCTTTCTCCTACACTTGTATCTATGATATAAGAATCATATTATTATATATATCCCCGTATGTTTGTACACCCATCCTACAACTATTACAATAAACTGAGTGGTAAAGTACTAAGAAGAAGGAAATAATACGTGTGTAAGTAATCATGAAATGTATTTATTGTATAGTTTACAAGGGTATACCTCGTCACGGTAATATTATAATATTACCGTGACCTCGTCTTACAATATTAGCGTGGGCGACATGATCACACTGCCCCCTTTATGCGGGTGTCACCCAGTTGCTGGAACCTTTCTATAAACATTGCTTTAGTTAATGAATGACGTCCTGTTGAGCGGGTGAAGGTACATCGACAAAATATCCTATACTATGATATATCAAACAATGTTGTAAAACTGCCAACTTAATGAGCCTAGCACTGGTGCCACGTCGTGCAACATTATTTATTACAAGTTCTGATCCAACATTTCGTTAGTGCAATATAAAGGTGCATCAAAATGTCCTGCAGGTGCTTTGTGAGACGCGTTTCAAACACTATTAAAGACTGTTTCCACACCTGGGCGTTAGGTGCTAAGCAAAGCTTGGGTAATACATAAGTACATCATACTTCCAACATTGTTAACATAACATAACGCTTCCCAGTAGGTAGCAATGTAGTAATGTAGCAAGCGCAGAAAAAGGGCAACCGAGCTCACAAGGAGATACTAGCCCAGAAATAGGTGCACACAATGATCCTTAATCTACTCGCTTGAAATAATGGCAACGGCTAAGTTCATTACAAGTCTAGAAGCTAGAAGACGTCACGCAGTACGAGAGGGCGCTGCTGTCGCCACTAGTGCTGCGCCGGTAGTGCTGCGCCGCCGCTAGTGCTGCGCCGCCGCTAGTGCTGCGCCGCCGCTAGTGCTGCGCCGCTAGTTCTGGCGTCGCCGGCGAGTCGGCGAGCGCGCCGCCCTCCTCGTCGTCGTCGTCGTCGGGTGAGGTGGCGCCCCACTGTACACACGAGCACACGTCACTTACAACTGTGTGCAGCGCAGCAATACTCAGCATGCCACACGCACTGGCGGATTTACCAGCAGGCTGAGCAGGCTAGACCCTAAATTTAAGGGGCGGCATATTTGGAGCAGAATATTTTACTTTTTTACCCGACTGCGCCAGAAGGAGGGTTATATATATGCAGCCCGAATGGCTTGATGGATTTTAGCTTGAGAGGTGTCGTTAGATTCGTATTTACTGTGAGAGTGACACTGGGTAAATCAAAATAAAAAAAACAAGATGGCGGATTTTTGGTGCCAAATTGAAATGTTTGGATCGCTCTACAGCCTGAACCCCCTGTAATAGGCCTCTGCCCACACTTTGCATAAAACTTTTCTAAGAAACTTTCATAAATTGAAGTCTTGTTCTGACGATTGTAGAAGTAAAGTTAAAGTTAGGTTAAGGGCTAGGGCCAAGGGCTAGGGTTTAAGGTTAAGGGAGGCAACAATGTCAATGCCTATACTTGAGGAATGTGTAAATCCACCACTGGCCACACGTGAATTCCTGAATCAGTCGTAGTCGTCAACATTTTTATACAATTTAATGAAAACGAAACCTCCATGCTCAGTCAATTGTTCGGTGTCGCTACGAAGTGACAATTAGATCAAGTATGACCACTACATTGCCCCAGCTCAAACGGAACTACTTAGTTGTTTTCCCCTCTCTACCTTGCACTTGTAGCTTGAGAGCTGTGCAACAGTGACTAATGCTTAGCTTAGTAACGGTGGTTTATCTCCGCCTAGTGTGAGAGTGTGTGGCACCTGCTCGGAGAGGGGGTGGCGCGCAAGGGCGCGGTACAGGCTCGCCAGGTACAGCAGGTTGAGCACGCCCAGCGTGCGCAGCGCCGTCTCGAAGCCGACGCACCACGACACCGCGCCACCCACCACCGGACCTGCACCGTCATGTGAGTCAAGTGCGCTGTGCAGTAAGCAACGCCGGCAGCACAGGAGCAAGTGTTACCGAGCGCGTAGGCGGCGCTGGAGGCGGCCTGCAGCAGCGCGGCCACGTGCGGCGCATGCTTCGGGTGGCGCGCCAGCAGCGCCGGCACCAGCGCCGCGTCCGCCGCGCCCAGCCCGCAGCCCAGCAGCGCGTGCGGCAGCGCCAGCGCCGACACCTGCGCACGGCACACTGTCAGTACAGCCGCAGCGGGCGCGCGGGGCCAAGCGGGCGGCGGTACTCACGGAGGTGGCGTGCGGCACGGCCAGCGCGGCCAGCGCCACGCACAGCTGCCCCGCCAGCGCCACGCGCTCGGCACCCAGCCGCCGCGCCGCGCCGCCCAGCAGGCTGGCCGCCAGCAGGTAGCCCGCGCTATCCGGCACGAACACCGCGCCCGTCACCCAGCGCTGCAAGCAGCACGCGACGTGAGAGTGCGCCGCGTGTGTGTGTGCACGTCACATGACACACACACGCACGCACCTGCGGGTGGAACTTGTGCATGATCCACAGCGGCAGGCAGGGCTCGAGCGCCGCCATGACGCACGTGGTGAGAAGCACGGCGCCGGCGCACGCGCCCGCCGCGCCGCGCCGCGCCAGCGTCGCCACGCCGCCCCACGACACGCCGCCGCCCGCCATGCACGGCTGCGCACACAAATATATACATACACACTGCGGACAGCTTTCTGTCAGCAACGGCATTCAAATATAGAGCTCAAAAAGGTAAAATAAGTATTAATAAAGTAAAACCATCCTTGGTTCACTAACGTTCAAGACTAACACAACATACTTACGCGATTGAACTCCTCGTTATCCAGAAACTTGTATTGCAGGGCTGGAACCAACGACTGATTAATATTTGATTGTACGCAGGCGGCTGAGCAGAGAGAGGGGGGGGGGGCTGGATTACGTTGCCAAGTCGCTCTTAATGGTGACGGCCCTTCCAGGTGGGACACTCCTGTGGTTCGGTAGGCACGTGAAGTCACTGATGGTCCTGCGTCAGAACTCTCCCCGGCTGCGCTGCTGCTGCGGCGTGTCGGCTTGCTGTCTCATTGGACTATAACAGTGAGAGCGCAGCTTTGTGGTAGGTACCTACCACAAAGCTGCGCTTTATATAATCTCCTGCGTGCATAACTTAATGGCTAGTCTCCGTTGAGATTGCCCTCCGAAACCGAAATCATGTACATAGGTTACTTAAAAGAGCATACTTAACTTATACGTAAATACATGAGCGCTCGTCGGTTACCGAGGTTAGCGAGGAGCGCAGCGGCGATCAGCAGGAAGGGCGCGCCGCGCGACCACAGCGCGTACGTGGCGCCGCCGAACGGGTAGCCCACCAGCACGCCTGCAACAGCGCGCGGTGAGCGGGGCGCGTGTCGTGTGATGTGGTGTAGTGTGGGTGGTGTGTTACAGAGCGCGACGGTGCCCAGCGCCGCGCCCGCGCCGTGTGTGTTGCGTGTGGTGCGGTGTAGTGTAGTGTGGTGTGCTGTGCTGTGCTGTGGTGTGCTGTGGTGTGGGTGGTATGTTACCGAACGCGACGGCGCCCAACGCCGCGCCCGCGCCGTGTGTGTTGCGTGTGGTGCGGTGTAGTGTAGTGTGGTGTGCTGTGCTGTGCTGTGGTGTGCTGTGGTGTGGGTGGTATGTTACCGAACGCGACGGCGCCCAACGCCGCGCCCGCGCCGTGTGTGTTGCGTGTGGTGCGGTGTAGTGTAGTGTAATGTGGTGTGCTGTGGTGTGGTGTGGTGTGGTGTGGGTGGTATGTTACCGAGCGCGACGGCGCCCAACGCCGCGCCCGCGCCGTGTGTGTCGCGTGTGGTGTGGTGCGGTGTGGTGTGGGTGGTGTGGTGTGGTGTGGTGTGGGTGGTGTGGGTGGTGTGTTACCGAGCGCGACGGCGCCCAGCAGCGCGCCCACGGCGCGGTCGCGCTGCGGCGGCGGCACGGCCCGCGCCGCCAGCGCCAGCCCCGCCACGCCCGCCAGTGCCGCGCCCGCGCCGTGCGCCCCGCGCGCCACGCCCACGCACAGCGCCGCGCGCCATCCGCTGCGCCCGCTCACGCACGTGAACACTGCGCACACAACTACACGATACCTACTGCCTACCACGCGGTGACAGCAGATTACAACTAAAAAGCAAATATCTCAAATCCGTGAAAAGCGAACTAAAAATGAAACAAGATGGCGTAACAAGCAGGGGACTTGCTTACACATTTATGATTCATAATTATAATCATAGATTTATAGTTGCGACAAGTATAACTTAAATCGAATGCCACCGGCTTTCAGCACCTCGTTTCCATCTTTTCTACCCGACTGCGCGACGCGGTGTAATGTGTTTATCAGCCTGTGTACGTACATGAATGTCTGTTTGATCCTTTGTACGTGATGTTCTAGAGACCAAACCCGTGATCTGATTTTGGTGATAAAATAAAATGCCGCGATGCACCTTCAGCCCGTAAGTACTGTTAAAGGACAAAGTCAAACTCTCCAAGTCTCTATCTCAGGGTATTGTCCCTAAGCTCTGGAAACCCGCGTTTATTACACCCGTTCATAAAAAAGGACCTAAAACTGAAGTAACTAATTATAGGCCTATATCCAAGCTCTGCATTATTGCTAAAATATTTGAGCGGATCATCTACAACCAACTATATCCCGCCCTCGCTAACTCGTTCGCTCTTTCCAGCATGGTTTTTTGAGAGGACGGTCTACCACTTCTAACCTCATTTTATTTAATGATTATATTACTAATGCAATGGACGGCGGCAGGCAGGTCGATGTTGTTTACACTGACTATAGCAAAGCATTTGACCGGATTGACCATGACACCCTGTTAAAGAAATTAATGCACATAGGCATTCGTGGAGACCTACTGAGGTGGTTCGCATCTTATATCGATAATAGGTCGCAAGCAGTAGTACTTAACAATTACATGTCTGGATGGGTATCTGTGCCCAGCGGAGTGCCTCAAGGTTCGCTGCTCGGTCCCTTCTTATTTGTGGTCTATGTAAACGACATCGATCAATGTCTGCATTCATCTAGATTATTATGCTTCGCCGATGACATGAAAATATTTGCCGAGATATCATCGCTTGAAGATGAGTCAGCGCTTCAGGCTGACTTATATCGTCTTGAAGAGTATTGTCGGGCCAACAAGCTAGATCTTAATCCATTGAAGTGTTCGGTTATCACTTTCACTAGGAAACGTGCGGTCCTAGCTACCACTTACACTCTATCGGGCCAAAACTTGCCGAGGTGCGACACTATTCGTGACTTGGGTATCCACCAAGATAGTAAGTTAGTTTTTGACTCGCACATTGACGCCATTGTTAAAAAAGCCTCTAAATTGCTTGGGTTTATAATGCGTCTTTCTAAATGCTTTTTAGATGCTAAAACACAAAAAATTTTGTACTGCACTTTTGTCAGAAGTCAGTTAGAATATGCATCTCAGATTTGGAATCCACGTTATCACAGGTACATCGACCGAATTGAAAATATCCAAAGACGCTTTGTCAAATATCTTTGTTACCATCAAAAGATTCCTTACGATTCTACTGATTATATCCGTCTCTGTAAGAAGTTCCATTTGTTGCCACTTGAAGATAGACGTAAGATTGCTGACTGTCTGTTTTTGTTAAAGATATTCAACAATAATATTGACAGTCCCGAGCTTTTATCAAAATTTTATTTTAGTGTGCCAAATAAATCATTTCGTTTCAATCCGCCTTTATGTGTACCTCATACCTCTACCAATTATAGGCAGAATAGCTATATTGTGCGCGCAAGCAAGCAGTTCAATGAAATGTGTAAGCAACATGACTTAGATCGCTTTACGACTAGTGTGACGTCAGCTAGACGGTGCTTAAGCCTTAACTTTTTTAAATAGCTACCCCACATTATTCCCTTTTTTTATGATTTGATCCTCCTAAATTTTAAATCAAATAGTTTTCGACTAATGTGTAACGTTAATCAACACAACAATCTGTGTCTAATGTTTGCACACTTTTTTTTTTTTTTTTGTCAAATTCTACACGCGAAGACTTGTAATTGACTTCCTGTCATCTATAGTTTCTTTTCTATTTAGTTTGTTAGCTGTAAGTCTTCCATGCTGCGTTAAATAAATAAATAAATAAATAAAGCAAATGTAGTGCTGAGCCGGGTTAGTTCTCTGTTTAGACCACTGTAATCCCGGTGGTGTTAACTGCCTCAATGACAAGATAACATTGCGAAATTAACCGTCGTATAACTAAAAAGTGAGTAAGAACAGTAGTCTAAAAGACTGCCTGACTGACTTAGTTGTCGCGCAGTCGGCTACAATAGTTAAACACTCAACACATTAACAATAATGTTGTTGTTCAAGGCATCCCTTTCCATGCCCTCTACTCGCTGCTAGCGTGTGTGACTATGAGTACGGCATGCAGTGGTGCGTGGTGGTGTGGTACCGAGCGCGGCGCCGGCCAGCGTGGCGGTGGCGGCGCGCAGCACGGGCGCCGCGCCGCGCCGGCACACCGCCGCGCCCGCCAGCGGCGCCGCCAGCAGCTGCGCCGCCGCCTTCGCGCCCAGCACCGCGCCCACCAGCGCCGCCGACCCGCCGCCGCCTGCCATGACAACACCAGCTGGAGCTTACCACCTCGCAGCGTAACACGACGCCGATACACGACACGATATATAAAATATGTATTAGTTCATAGTTATTGTTTGTATGCTTATCTACGAGTATGTATTGCGTTTTATAGGCCTTATATAGTTGCCTGAAATAAAGGATTATTATTATGTTACATTTACTGCCGAGCTCACAGGGGGTGACAGTGGTCGTCACTAACAAACACGTAACAAACACTTTTCCGCTGAAGTATGATCAGGAGGTGCACGGTGCATTTTTGTAGCAAACAGCAGTTGATGTTCTTTGGACAACCTTTAAAAATAAGTAGAGAAAAGGAGGGACATTGTTTGTATAAAAAATGTAATTCCACGGAGTCACTAATTTGAAATTGACACGAATACGTCGTAGTAACTGGCGCGAATTATAACGTGAGACGACTATCCCTTACAGGGGATTTAGATGGGTTCCAGATTGTTTGTAACAATCTAGACGCGCGATTCAATGAATTTGATACTCGGTAAGAACTAATCTTGACAAATAACAGCGCTGGATGGCACTTGGCGGCGGTGCTCACCGCCGTCGGTGTCGGCGATGTGGCGCACGGTGTGGTTGAGCAGGCTGGCCAGCGGCGCGTCCTGCGCGCTCCACAGCGCCAGCGCCTCACCGCGCACCCAGTCCGGGATGATGGGCACTGCACACACAACGCACGTGAGAGCACACACTCAGCCGCACTCGGCGCCGCGGGGCCTGGTGTACTCACCTAGCACGGTGAGCAACACGTTGTCCAGGAAGAACGTGAAGTAGATGAGCGCGAACGCGACGGCGCCGGACGAGCGCCCCGCCGCCTGCATGGTGCCCGCACGAGTGGCGCGCCAGCCGCCCGCCAGGAGAGTGACGCGGCCTGCTCGCCGCGATAGCGACTACGCGCGATACATTTCCAATCAGCGCGCGGCAGCGCGTGTGCGCTTCCTCATTCAATTTTCTGGTCCGCGCACTGTAATGGCGCCCAACGTGGGACTAGCTGATTGTGTGCCCATTGCCGATAAACAAGTAGAGCGCGAGCACTCGACAGCGCAGGGCCCCTTCTCACGAGTAGCGAGCATTGTTCGCCGAGCACCGCTCGCCACGGCGAGTCACTGCTACGTGCACTACGTGACACTCACGTGATCGCGAGGGTGGCTTCAGATCTCTTACACGTGTAAAAGGACAATTAACGAAGTCTAAAGTAAATGCTCTTTTTTGTTCTGGTTTTTAGCTCAAAGGTACTAGTTTGATGGGCAGTACACGCAGTCTGCGGCTGTGTCGTGGCTTGTTGTTATCTATCCGTCGACATCAGTCCGCAATTTCAAAGTTGAACTTACGTATACATCCATGTACGATGATCGTTTATTAAAAGTTGCTCGGTGGTTCCGAGGCGGGCGCGGCAGCTCACTCGCGCTCGCTGTCTATGCCCCGGCGAGCTACCGGCTCGTACCGAAGTGTAACAATTGAATTTAAATGTGGTTTAAATTGAAACATCTCGTCAAAGCCATCAGGAGCACATCTGCGCCCTGGCTGTACCCCGCCCCGCCCCCCGGCGCCCGCCTCGCTCCACTAGATGCTACCTCGTACTCGTAGCCATTGTCGTTACCAACGCGCACAGTTTCCTCTTGAGCTTGACTAACGTCTGAAATGTATGTACAATAATTAAAAAAAAAAAAAACCTTTATTTCGGACAACTAACATCCATAGTGGGTTAGGAGGGTGGTGGTGGGTTTTATTAAAGCCATCAACCACAACTCGCCGTGTGTCTGGCAGCCGCGCGCAACATGTCTCTGGAGTGGAGGACTCGCACGGCACCACTTGTGTGCTGTGCCATAAAGTGAGGAGAACGGACTAGGCTAAAGATTGTTTGCGACTTCATTATTTTGTTATGGTTTCGTTTCGTCTCCTGGTTGACATTAAGCCCTAAAAAACCGCATTAATTATTATAAGAGTTCATATCTCAGTTCTCCCGCATCTTTGCTGCTTATTGCCATAATATAAAATGGAGTATCAGCTATAAGCTTTCTTATGAAATATATTCCAATGCAATGTGGTTTAACGCCCATTATGTCCAAGATTCTTTATAAAATTTCATTAAATTTTCCTCACTGGTGTGTTGAAAAACGTCGAAACGCGTGAGTATTTATTATGTAAGTATTACAGTTTTCACTTCATTACGCCCTCATCGTAGTTTGACAAGGATGCAAGTCTTCACCTTGTTTAAACTGAATGTGACCAATACACATTATTTTATCAATTTATTGATGTTTGTCAATAAATTAACAGTAGGTAGGTAATTTATGTTCTATGTATAAACACCAATGTTCCGTTTTTTGAAGCTCAGCCAACCGCCGATGGTAACCAAGGAATGGTCATGTCATGTTGTACCTACACCGTGCCGTGCCGTAGCCGTACGCCACACGTATCTACTCAAGCTGGAAGGAAATGTACCTACTTAACCAACATTAATTGCTCTACATTTTTTTTTTTTTTAAAGGCGGAAAATCCTCATATAACTTCCCCCGCCCTGGGCGGGGCGGGAGGGAGTGTCAGACTTTTACTGACTAAAACCCGTCTATGTTCCTTCATGTGCCCTTAGCGTTCCGGGGGCGCGGTATCTCTTTCGAACAACCCGCAGCCCCGGCAGGCATCGGCCCTCAGTGGCCCCATCCAATTTTGCTGACATCTCTTTGAGGCGCGCGTGGAACACGAACGCGCCGTCGACACGGTCTGTCGTTATTCAGTGAACGTACAGACGCGGGACGGTGAGCTACCCATTGCTCACCGTCCACAGACCCGCGTCTACGGTGGCCGGGAGTCGTCTCGCGGCTCCCGACGCCCGGAGCGTCTACCGCGGCGGCCGCCTGGGACGGGGGATTCTTCTTTCCCTCTCCCGTCCCGCAATTGCTCTACATGGTCCTCACATTCACAATTAATTGATTTAAATAGTACCTAATGTCTAATGACATCGTGTATGCTTACAAAAATAAAATGTTCTTTATTTACATGGCATATCATTCTTTTATTAATTACTAGCTGTACCCCGCTCGCGGTTTGACCCGCGTTACGTTAGGTTTTTGGTTACTGATCCGTTCCCGTGTCTACGGAATATCACGCAGAGTCAGTATTTTGCTGCGAAGTTAGGGCCTCCGCCCACGACCGATTTTTTTGGACCGATAATCGGGCAGAAAAACGGGCCCGTTTTTTCAAAAATTTCAACGCCCACGACCGTGTTTTTGTCGGTGACTTTCGAGGGAGGAGCTTAAATAGCGGTCAAATTTTATATCGCAACTTTTATTTGACAGAGTTACCGATAGTATAAAAATAACGTTAATAGATTTAAGGTTATTTAAGTTACAATTTATCGTTAAATAGTTTATTGACGATATTTTTATCGTTTTTTTTAAACAATTGATCCTTCTAAGATGGAAGTAGCGCAGCACGGAGTTGTGGCGGGTCGCCCACCTTAGCGTCGCGCTAATGTAGTGCCTAACAATACTTTGCCCGATTCTTACGAATGAGAATTATACACGCTTACTTTTACATCGTTCTGAAATCAAAAGCCATGAGATCCATCATAGTACCTAATAGAAGCTATTGGCACTATTATTTTCGATAAATAACAAAAATAAATAAAATAACTCAAACATTTGTGAAATAGTAAGAACGCGAAGTAACGCTTCCTTGCAGTCAAGGCATATTTAAAAAAAAAAAAAAAAAAAAAAAAAAAAATTGTTTATTTCATTAACATATTACATTACACGATTTATAAATAGGAGAACCCCTTTTAAGCAAAGAATTGCTTGTGATAGGGGACTCCGCTCTTCCCACTTAATTGTCTATCAATATGTACAATGAAACAAAACAAAACAGTAAACTAATATTACGAGTATTATATTATTTCGAGTAAAACAAAAAATTAGCTCTAAATAAAAAAAGAGGAATAAAAGAAAAAGGAATAAAAGATTAAAATTAAAAAATAAATTATAAGTATACCAGACTACATAAGACGTCGCGCATTGTGTGATGTGATGAGTGTACGTGTGAATGTGTGAAAGGTGTGTAGGTTGTGTTGGTATTTATGTGTTTTATTTTAGTATTGAGAGGCTATTAATTCGCAACTACTATGGACTCAATTTCATCATAAGTTTTAGTCTTTAGCCAATTGGTTATAACTTTCTTACATTCTCGTAGGTTCAACGAGTATATGCATAATTCTTTATTTAAAAGGTTGTACAGACGAGAAGATTGTTTAATGAATTGCCTTTTAGCGAAAGCGGATCTAACCGCAACAGTAGGGGCAACTGTATCGTTCCTTCTGCCTCTTGGTTTAGAAGGATCATACGGGAGAGAAGCATGTTTCCTCAAAACGAGTTGCAGCAGGTAGAGCTTTCTTACTGAAAGAACGTCAGAATCCGAATAAAGTTCTTGTGTGGGGAATCTAAAAGGCTTGAAAAGCATGACTTTAAGTAGAGACCTCTGGGCTCTCTCAAGTTCTAAAAATTTTATTTTTGTAGTCCCCCCCCAGCAAGGTAAACAATAAGTGAGGATCGATTGAGCTAAGCTTACATAAATCTGCCGCAGTAAGATCTTTGAAGACACGTGGCGCAGAGTTTTTATTTGTGTGAAAACCTTATCGACTATACATGCGTAAGGTAGCCTTTAAAGAATACATTAATCGATCAGACAGGAGCGCTACTAACATTTAACTCGAACAATAATAACTATTACTCGACTGGAGTTTCAGTGTTTCAGCTGCAGAACGATGTAAAAGTAACCGTATATGTTATTATTAGACCTGGTAATCGAACCCACGACTTCACGCTGATCAGACGCGCTTTGCGACTACAAGCCCAATATAGTTAGTCAGTGACAATTAATATAAACGTACAAAACGGCAACTTACCTAATTTAACGGTAAAAATAACGATTAATTCATATTCTATATTAATGTTAATTAACATTATATTACTGGTAATGTTATCAAATAACGTTTTTATAAAGTTACTTTTTTCAAAATTTTCGAGTTCATGGAAATTAACGTTACGTAACGATTATTATTTTTTGATTTCATAACGTTAACAAGCCCTGGATTTAAGTCATTACATATTTAGCAAGCTTAGTCGTTGAAAACGAATGTTATTTTCATTCTTAAGAATTTATTAAATTCGTTTGATTATATATTATTTTTTTAATCCATTAACGTTATTTTTATATTAACGGTAACTCTGTCAAAGGTAATTTTATAAATATTTACCGGTATTTAAAACCCTGCGTAAATCAACACAATATTATTTACTTTTTGAAATCACAGACGATTAATTTAGAAAAAAAATGATTTACCATATTCAGTTCAGTGCGATGCGCGCTCGGATACGGACGTGTTACCACAGTGCGAATAATTAGTACACGTGTAGCGCGGCATCAGCCGTTGCCCGCCATTGAGCTATGGGTTCACAGCAGCTTATAGCCAACGAGTTGTTGGCATTCATACAACATGCTATCGATACCATGGACGAAGTGAGCATCTTGCAGATATGCAAGTCGAGCTTCAAAGAAGATGAAGTCAGCAGTAGCAAGTTGCTGCTATTCCAAACGCTTGGAAAGATCGAGGAGATGCCATCTCGCAGGAGGGATGGGACGGAGAAGAGTATCCAGGACATCATCACCTTGTTGAAGGTCACTGACCCGGACGACGTGCCCGCTTTCGTGGCAAAGGACCTGCATAAGCTGCCCCCTGTCACATTCGACCACGTTGACGTCACCAGGCTGTTGAAGGACATCACATTCCTGAAAGCCAGGCTGGCCGAGCTGCAGTCTAAGTTGGAGGCGTCGGATAACACCATAGGTGAATTGCGAGCCGATTTAGTGTTGTTACGCAAGGCTGCTTCTGTAAGTAGGACACCTGACGCTTCCAACGTGAACACGCGTCGCGGGGCGCAAAATGCTTCCTTCGGCAGTTTTGAATCGGTGAAATGTGATGCGTCACCGGCTGCAGATATTGTGTGCGATGCATCGTGTCCCGTCGCCGCCGTGCCCGCCTCAACACCACCTGAGGTAACGACATGCGTAGGTACGTTGACCCCTAAACGTGCCTACGCTGCAATAGTGGCTGCAAACAAGCCAGCTGTGTCGCAAGTCAAGCGGCATGAAGTTAAAGGGGGTAAGCAGAGGCGCTGTGATACTGCTCTCAAGGATCTGGCACAGCGTAAAACCGAGCAAGATACGTGCGATAAAGATGGCTTTATCAAGGTGCAGAAGAAAAAGAGGAAGCCAGCTTGTCGCAACCAGTGCGGTACTGCACCGAGCGGGCCGAACTTCCTGCTGCGTCCTGCTGTACCAGTGACGCCACTGTACGTGTCCCGATTGCATCACCTACAAAGGTCGCGGAGATTGTAGAGTACATCAGCATCAAGACCAAGTTCACTCTGAGGGTCGAGCGGTTGGAATCTCACCACGGCGTGAGTTTCAATTCCTTCGTGGTGAGGGTGCCAACTCAACATCTGTCGACTTTCATGAAGGAGGAATTTTGGCCGAGAGGTGTAGTGTTCCGGCGATTCCGAGGCCGGATACCCGACACCGCGCGACACACGACGCCAACTTTACGTGTCAATTAGTTTTTAATTATGTTTTTAATATGTATTAGTTTATTAATGTATAAGATTATTTTGTGTATTTTATCTATGGGCCTCAGTTGCCTGACAATAAAATGATTTATTTATTTATTTATTTATATTATTAATAAATAAATAAGCTTTTTAATAATAAATTATTGTTATTATTCAAATGCTTCAAACTCATAAGTACAAACTTAACATAACACCAAAATTATACACTTAATTCGCAATAACTGCTTTTGACTTTAGACTTTTGACTTTAGCAATGACACAACGTTCTTCCCTAGTAAATCCATGACGGATAGGGTAAGTGCCCCAGTGAATGAACACACCCCAGTGAATTAACAAATCCGAGTATTTTCCAAAAAATAATAAACTAAGATATTACCTTCTACCCAACGCAGTATTTTTTTTTGTAATTGCTGCTCTTTATTCTAGCATAGTAACAACATTCATGTATTGCGATACTGTTCGTTTTAAAATGACGAGCGTTTAAAGTTGGCAGTGCTGGTGTAAATTTTCTTTGTTCGGGCAAGAATTTAGGACTTGGGTCAGACGCAAATTTTTTGATATCACTTTGCAGCCGTAATTAAAGTATGTACTATAAGTTATTTATAAATTCGAGTAATGGGTAGTTATAATATATGTATCAAATCAATTTCATTGCAATTTTAGCTAGTTTTAAGTAAATTATTGAGTGTTCCAGCATTGGCATTAAAAAACGTTTGAAATCCAGTGAATAAACGACCGTTAATTCACTGACCAATCGTTAATTTCATGAAATCTAGTGAATGAACTATAACATTTTCATCATGTTAAAATATAAGCTTTCGTCATAAAAATGTAACCAATAAATAAATGAATACCACATTTTGAGTTAGTAATCATCATTTTAGAGAACGGAGAACTAACAAATAGATCAAAGCTCTGAGACTCTAACTCCCAAGCTCATAAAGGAAAGACGGGAACGGAACGGGCAGTCTTCAGTGGGTGCAGGTTCAGTCGGAATAAGCTCGGCTTATAAGGCAGATCCTGAAATCCATCAAACGCGACACACCTCAAATGCTGACGAAGCTGGAGACTAACGATGGCAGGATCATCTTGTCTAAACTAGAGCTTTTAAGGGAGGTAGAGAAGTTCTAAAAACCCGTCTCTAGTCCAACAAAAGACCCAAGAGCTAGACTGACCTGACACTACACCGATGAGTTCCCGGACGTCAGCCTATATGAGATAAATATGGCTTCTTAACAACTTAAGGACAACAAGGTGCCGGGGAAGACGGAATCACTTCTGTACTACTGAAGAGGCCTATGTCCAGCAGTGGACATCGTTCGGCTCATATCATGATGAATTGATTGTTGACGTTGGCTAGGCTTATGAAGGTATATAATGATTAAGTAAAAGATTGAAGGCTTACACTTTGTTAAAAAAAAAAAATGATTGTAGCAGATTTAGAGGCTAAGGATTTATGTTCATTTATTTATTCCATTTTGAACTGCATTTGATATAATAATAAGGATTTTTTGTAACTATTAATTAAAAAAAAAACTTGTGTTCATTCACTGGTTCTAATGCTGTACATTTACTGGAAAATTTCATTCATTCACTGGGGTTTTAGGGTATTTTTCAATATATTGCCAAATATATAAAAAAGTATACAGGTTATGTCGTAAAACCAAGTTAAAAAATATTCTTTAGTAGACATAGATTACCAAAATATAAAACCGCATACTTTAGAGGCAACATAATGTAATGATTTTTTGAAGTCTGAAGATTGCTTAAGTGTTCATTCACTGGAGCATTTACCCTATTTTCTATTTTTCACCGATAATCGGCGGCCAGGATGCGTAGATTTTGTTTTTGGACCGTTTTTTTCTCGGCCGTGGGCGTTGATGTACTAGAATCCATACGTTCCATTCTCGCCGAGAAAAAATCGGCCGTAAAAAATCGGTCGTGGGCGGAGGCCCTTATTTTAAAACTGTGATATCTCCTAAAATATTCATTGAAGTTAAATGATGTAAAGGGCAATTTTGTTCAAAATTAAACACTTGTGATGAATAACGTATTTATGTTGATAAGGATTAATACTTTGTTCATAAAAACACCTTCGCAAATAATGCATTATTTTAAAACAAATTTTCTGGCCATAAAAATGGCTACAGTGAGTCAACCTTACAAGTTAGGCATTTACTACCGCGGATTTTTTTTAATGTTGTAACGTTGGGGTTCCTAAAGGGTGGTTTCAAGGAAACGACCGCATCTGTTAAGTACTATTTATTGACTAAAAGAACAATTATAAAAAAAACTTTTTTTTTTTTTTTTAATTTTTACAAAAAAAAAACAACCGCCTTCAAAAACTAAAAAGAGAAAAATAACTTTAGCTTTGGAAGTCGGCGGCTTTCGTTCTGTTTGTTGTTTTGTATTGCCGCCGACTTCCAAAGCTAAAGTTTTCGGTATTACCTTGTTTTCCATAAAATAATTTGTACTAATATTGTTTTCCATAATCGTCCCCACTCATAATATTTATTTGCACTAATATCATTTATACTAATGACGCTTGTCAAATCAACTTATTAGCCATAACTTTTATTTTCCATAAAATCAGTTTCCATAATAACATGTGTTATAATCATTAGTTGCCATAAGTAACACATTACATAATCGACATAAATAACCTTTAATATAATTTAGAAAAGTTTATTTTAGTTTTAGACTCTTCGCCGACGGGGCTCCGGGGAGATCACCAAAGTTTAGATTCCTCACTAATCTGCAATACCTTAATTATAATATCTATTCTTTATAAATATAAACTATTGGATGAAAGAGCAAGCGAAGCGACCTGGGGAACCCCAATTTATAATAAATGTTGTAGTCCTAAGGCTAGCCGCACACACGCAATAATATTGACAATAAAGTACGTATTGTCAATAATATTGTGTATGTGCGGCCTGTATTGCGGTATTGTTCTATATATCTTGAAATTCTGACAATATTGGATTGTCAATATTATTGTGTGTGTGCGGCTAGCCTAAAACTTTTGCTAAAAATTAAGTTTAAGTGACAGAAACGAATCGGTGCAAAACCGACTCCACGTAGTCTTGTCTGCCCTACCCCTAGAGTGTAATTTAAAATCGCGTAGGCGTGGAGGGGCGAGGCGGCCCGCGAGCTGAGGAGCAGGTGGTTTTAACACTCGCCGCCACGGCTGAGGCTGGCCGGCGAAGCCGGCCAGCAAGCTGAAGCCACGGTGGTGAGCGTGAAACCATCTGCGACGATAAGCTCGAATGGGACCGCCGGAGCCCCGCAACGCCGGAGCCGTGACAGAAACCATGCTTGTTGCATGCTTGCTTGCATGCTGCATGCTTGCTTGCTTGCTTGCTTGTATACTGCATGCTTGCTTGCATGCTGCATGCTTGCTTGCTTGCATGCTGCATGCTTGCATGCTTGTATACTGCATGCTTGCTTGCATGCTGCGGTGGATAGGTGACACAATAGAGAACCATTGTTTTGCTAGTAACGGCAAATTAATATCATGGTAAATAAATGTTATGGAAAACGACATTATTGAAAATGAAAAATATGGCAAATAAATTTATGGAATCAAATTATTATGACACTTGATAGATTATGACCAATGAAATTAGTGAAAATGATTTTATGTCAATTCACGATTATGGCAACTGAAGCGTTATTTCTAATGAAATGATGGCAAATAAAATTATGGTAAGTATATAAAATTATGGCATTTTAAATTATGGCAAACATTAGTAAACCAAAAAGTTATTATTTCTCTCGCTCTGAGAATTTCTGTGGCAATAACAAAACGCAAAGCTCTGTCAATAGATAGACTAGGTGGTACCTAGTAAGGTAGTACTAATTTTCTGCGAACTTTTAGTGATATGCTTACCATCCAACATTAATCTATAGATCAAAACTACCTGGGTTAACCTCTGGGATCGATAACTTACGTGTATAATGAAGAGATACTGTTTGTTTGTTTTTATTGCTTAAAAGACCCTCTGGATGTAGGTACTTACAAAAAATTTGAAATCCAAACTATTATCGAGCGCCATAGGATGTTTAATGATATAATGATGCTTGAGTTCCGCGCAGACGAAGTCGTGAGCAAAAGCTTGTCTTTCATAACTACCTATAAACTATCTACTTGTGTACAGTCACGAGCAGAAACATGTATACCACTTGGCAAAAATGAAAAGCAATTTTCTCGTGAATGAACAATTGCAACGTTGAGATAAGATCGATTTCATAGTAATATAGGATCCAGAATAATTATGATATTCGTAACACCACTATATTTTAATCGATCCTTTGGGCAGAAACTGCTTTAGAATGTCGCTAAGTGTATACATGTTGATGCTCGTGACTGTACTTACGACTAATTTCTCAAAAGCAACTTATCAAAGACATTAATAGGTTCATTGTACCAAAACATTTCAATAGGACGCCAAATAAAAAACATAATACGATTTATTGTGTCCTATTCACACAATAAATCGTTTTAAGTTTTTTTTTTTTAACTAAAACCCGTCTACAAAAAAATCGCGTTCTAAAAAGTATGAAACAAGAAAACATTCTCATCTGAAAGCCGTGGCCATTTTTCGAGTGTGCTAGTCACCCCCTGCCATTTTATCTGTGTCATAAAAACATTGATTGGCAGGGGCCATAGTCCTTCTATAGTGTCAGAAAACCAGTCCATTCAAGCAACCCAAACCCATAGCCCTATTTACCCGACTGCGACAGAAGGAGGGTTATGTTTTTCGAAGGTATGTTTGTATGTATGTATGTATGTTTGTAATTGTATGTATAATTGTTTGGCACGCTCTGCAGGCTGAACGGCTCGATGGATTTTTAACCCCCGACGCAAAAAGAGGGGTGTTATAAGATTGACGTGTCTGTCTGTCTGTCTGTCGGTGTGTCTGTCTGTGGCACCATAGCTGCCGAACGGATGAAGCGATTTCAATTTAGTTTTTTTTGTATTAAAGGTGACCTATGTACGAGTGTTCTTAGACATGTTTGATGAAAATCGGTTGAGCCGTTTAAAAGTTGTGGGGGTGAAAGTAGGGAAGAAAAACCGAATGTCTGTAAATATACTCGAGTGGGGTCTCAAACTTAACAAAATCGACATTATAATAAATAGGTACCTATAAAAAGTACAAAATAAAAAATTAAATTAAAAATTTAAAAAACCCCCAACACAAAAACCTAAGTTCCCTTTAAAAAGTAAAAAAATAACAAAAAAAATACGTCACGTTGGGGGACCGATGTTGCATTTAGGATACGATCGTCCCGAGCGGTCCCCCAACGTGACGTATTTTTTTTGTTATTTTTTTACTTTTAAAGGGAACTTAGGTTTTTGCGTTGGGGGTTTTTTAAATTTTTAATTTTAGCTTGAGAGGTGTCGTTAGGTTCGTATTTACTGTGAGAGTGACACTGGGTATATATATAAAAAAAAAAAAAAAATGGCGGATTTTTGGCGCCTAATTCAAATTTTTGGATCGCTCTGCAGCCTGAACGGCTCGATGGATTTATCTTGAGAGGTGTCATTAGATTCGTATTTACTGTGAAAGTGACAATGGGTAAATTAAAAATAAAAAAAGTAAAAAATAAAAAACGGTACCTAATTTAAAAAACTAAAAAACCCGACTGCTTTTCTAAGTATTTATGAAAAAGCCCTAAAACAAGAAAGTCGTTGTAGGTACCCGATTGCACATAAAATTGTAGCAGTCGCGACCCATTCTAGAAATGGAGGCTTAGTGAATTGAGATCACAAACCGATATTACATTGCAGATGGTCCCGTAAGTACTTATTTTAATACTTTTGTGCAAGTTACGGCCTTGTGGCAGTTGAAAAATCCGTTATTACAAACACTTCGATGACAGACACGACAAAAGCTTCAAACTTATAACGCATCTTTTGTTTTATCGAGCTTTCATAATCGATATCTATAATTATTATATCGATAACGACAGATTCGAATCCTTTAAGTGCGTAAAACTACATCACATCCGCGTCCGTCACTTTAGCAGTGTTGCCAGCATTATGGAATTTCAACAAAAAC
This sequence comes from Caradrina clavipalpis, assembly GCA_932526535.1. Classification (NCBI taxonomy): domain Eukaryota; kingdom Metazoa; phylum Arthropoda; class Insecta; order Lepidoptera; family Noctuidae; genus Caradrina; species Caradrina clavipalpis. The sequence goes on from OW052111.1 coordinate 13,026,206, forward strand.
TTGTGGCGCATGTGTAGTCATTCCGGGAGAGAATTTTTGCTTTCAGCAGCTGTAGATTTATTCCAGTGATTTAAACATGGCAGTCAACTACTAAAATATTAACTTATTGTTTGTCTGAAACCTCAACGAATAATTTTTATGCTTTATTTTTTAAATACGTTGTAGTTCAGATATTCTTGCTTAAATTCTAAAGAAATCTATTTAATCAATTCTAATAAAAAAATGGAAAGACTCTTTGACATGTTAGATATGGTAAAGTCTAAAAAAACCGGCCAAGTGCGAGTCGGACTCGCGCATGAAGGGTTCGTACCATTATGTCTAAAAACAGCGGTATTTTGGTATGGCAGGACCCCTTAAATATTTGTTTTATTCTGTTTTTTAGTATTTTTGTTGTTATAGCGGTAAGAGAAATACATCATCTGTGAAAATGTCAACTGTCTAACTATCACGGTTCGTGAGATACAGCCTGGTGACAGACAAACAGACAGTAATCGAAGTCTTAGTAATAGGGTCCAGTTTTACCTTTTGGGTACGGAACCCTAAAAAGCAGCTGAATAAAGCTAGAACTTCTAACTTTATTTCTTATGGTTAGATCTGGTTTAACACGTGAAAGCAAACAGGTATGTACAGTCAGCAAAAGAGATAAGTAACCAGGGTCCCCTAATGAAATCAAAGTTTTACAAAAACCGATGGGAGTTTTTTAATGAATATATGATAAAAGTTTATTTAAAAATGACCACAGGTTTTAAAGAAAACTTCAAGTATATTAGACGGTCTGGTAAGGTTTCTTATCTCTTTTGTTGACTGTACCTACTGTCAAAACCACAACATTTTTTGATTAGATTTATACTACAAAAAATATAAAAGCGATTCTTAGGGAGATGACTTTCTGTGATTTTTACTTGTGTTTGTCACTAGCTTTTGCTTGTAGCTTCGCCTGCATCCCACGGCAGCATTGAATCCGGACAAAAAGTTCTGCATCTTGATCAACGATCTCTTTAAAAAATTGATATTTATAACATTGTAGATAGTTCTGAAATAATAACATTGGAACTTTGGAAGAAGAACTATTTTGTATGTTCGCCCGTTCACACCTTAAACTTATACGTCCCTTTCCAGAATCGCTTAAAGTCAATTTTGATTCATCAGCTGGCAACACCAGTCCCGAATGTCGGTCAGTCAGGGAGCAGGGACTCGCCTAACGTCACTGGGTCAATCACTCTCATTCTCAGCTCTGAGCTCAGTCTTCTAGCCGTTTTGCTTTGTGTAAGTCGTCTGTCGTGTCATCGTCGATGTCGGGTCGATCGTCGAATAGGTAGCTGAGAAAGTGGCCAAAGTGACGAAGCCGTGTGTGTGAGCTGCGCTGTGCAGTGGAGGCGTGCGGAGCGAGGCCAGGCTCGCCAGCGACGCGCGCTCATGAGCTCGGGCGCCGCCAGTCGCTACCCGCCCTGCCCAGTGCTGACTTGCCGCAGCCCAGTGCCCGGCGCCCTGCGCGAGTGCGCTAGCTGCCTGCCAACTATCATGGTAAGGTAACCATACCATTACCTCATTGTTCTCTTTCATTTGGCATGTCCTGCGTCCGCTGCTCGATCAACTTATCCAAATGTCAGAGTACCAAAATATTGCTAACAGAAACAGTGTTTACCTAAGTCGAGTTAATGAAAGCATAAAGGGGAGTGTTTTGTCGTGGCATTGTTTAGTGCGTCGCACCAGTCGGAGGCCGGCGCTCCTCCAGTCGCGGGGCGCGCGGCGCCGGGCACCGGTCGTGTCGCCAGTGCGCGCTCACTGCAACTCCGACGAGCACGTCGAAACTGCGACGCTGCACCGCGCGTGTTTACACAACACTGCTGCCAAAGTTATAGTCAATAGATGTTAACGCAGCACTGGCCCTTTGTTTGGTGCAGTCAGCCGCATATTATGTTGTGACTTTTATAAACAGCGGTCTGCAAGTTTTATAATAAGACTTGGCAGAGGCGCATGAGTGGAGAGTGCAGTGTGAGTGTTATATGTAGTGCATGGAACATAAACAGTGCTTCTAGCCAGATGTCAGTGGACAGGAGAGTGACACAGCCCAGCACTGACTGGTGAGCATGCTGCGTACGCATCACTTCAGTGATGTGATCTGTTGTACACTCCGTGCTCCCTATAGGCGGCTACAGAGACTGCAACACTTTACCCACCGACCACCTGGCAGGGCATTGTGTCGCCCGCGCTGTGACCTGAGGCCTACACATATTTTATTGGTGTGTTCTTCCATTCTGTACAATGCAATTAATGATAGCTATTAGGAGGGAGGCCTTAGCCCAGGAGTGGAACAGAAAAAAATAACAAAAACAATGTATATTGGGCATAGGTTTATTATTTAATGTTTGGCATTAAGGCTAGAGTAATTAGTGTCGCCCCCTGCACACAGACAATGTGCACCCATCACTCAAGCTAAGTAGCTATTGTTGCTAGCTAGTGTATAAACAATACCACTCATTGAATACATAGCTCACATATAATACTGCTTTATTTACATAATACTTACTGTGGCAGCGGGAGCAGTACACTGTCAACGTGCTGCTCGTGCTACGGCTGCAGCACTCGTGCTACTGTGTGCATCATTGAGTGCCTCGGACTGCACCACCTGGCCTTTTCCAATTTTTTCTCTAGTCTATATTCTGTTTCATACATTGCATCGCCAACATTTCTTATTTATTTGAAAAAGTATACTATCTGTATGTTCCAGATTTAATAGTGTGTACATCTGCAGAGGTAGATAATAATAAACTGCTCAATAATTAATGACACATACATATATTGGGTGTTGCTAATATTGTACCAAACATCAAAGAAAATAGCTGCTTAGTTAAGTAACTAGGCATAATTAATTGATCATAGGCTATCAAGCTACCCCGTGGAACTCGCCACTCATGAACAGTACATGTGCCACACACACACAGTGCTGAAGAAACCGTTGTTCATTAGGCTTGCATTTCTTTAGGGAGTTATGCAGTAAAAATATTTTTTTTTCCTTGTTTATGATGCAATCTGTCCATTTACTAACATTCAGCATCTATTTTGTTAAGCTTCTGTTTACTCATGCTTGGTATGCGCCCAGTGCTGCATCCACGTCAATCAGTTCTCTGGTGTCCGCTGTCATAGTATCAGGTCTTGTGGGGTTTGTCTTTTAAGCCTCTTGAATGTCTTGGTTTTCATCAAGTTTGATGCCAGTTACAATATCTAAAAATATATCTTTTTGGGAGACAAAGTACCTAACACTTTATTTAAACAAATCGTAAATTACCAATTTATTTATAGGTATCATATTGTTTTATACAAGGTAAATGAGGCTGAGGACAAGTGTTCACCACTCTTGTGATTCATAATGCAAGTACTGGCAGGCAGGCACCTACACACTGCACACCTCTGCACAGTGTGCTAGTGTTCAACAATAACATGAACATGTCATTGTAATACAGACCTACATTATTGTATGCATATAGTGTAATGTTCCATGCTGGTACAATTGTTTACAAATTGAATGTTGAGCTGCAGCCGACAGATGAGTATAACTAATCATAATGATGTATTACATTACTCAACATTAGGCGACCTGTGTACTTACAACACGCGGCGAGGTGGTAACCACCTGCGTCATCAGCGGTGTGCGTGTGTGTGTGTGTACAGAGGTACTATACAACTAATAACTTTTAATATAATAAAACAGGGGAGGCTGGAGGACTTTTATTTTGGCACTTTAAAAGCATTAAAGTTTTATTATCACACTAATATTATAAAGGCGAAAGTTTGTGTGTTTGTCTATTGTTCACGCTCAAACTGCTGAACGGATCTGGATGAAATTTGGCGCTGTAGTGTAGAATAACACATAGGACACGTTTTATCCCGGAAAAAATTACTATACTTTATAATATGTTTTATATTATATTTCTTACCATTAAATCGTTACCGTTCTTTATTTGTTTAATTATCTAACTCTAACATATCAACTAGGACTCGCATCTGATGTATTAAAAATACAAAATAATAATATTTTCACAACTCTACGCGGTTGGCGCGGTGGCCGAGGGATTGGCTGCCGAGTTGCGTGTCGCGGATTCGATTCCCAAACGGAACAAATATTTATATGGACTACAGGTCCAGGTCCTACAGGACTACAGTTGTTCCGAGTCTGGTTGTTTGTATACGTGAGTTTATATGTTTGTAAATGCACACACGATAAATAAAAATATCAGTCATTTGTACAATTAGTCATTCATGGAATTGTACATTTCAAGTATTTATAGACATTTATAAACAAGTATTTATGGTCTTTATAGACTCTGTAGGTGATTTCGCGAATTAGTCATTATTCCACTAAACCTTTTATAGATTGAGATCACAATCTAAATCTATAAACTTTTATTTTAAGGACAACCTAATTCTTTTCCACAAGCTCTGGTGTAGGCAAGGTTTCTTTAGTAAATCAATTGAATTAATGGAAAGTGTCGTCATATAGGAAGTTAGTGTGAAATGTAGCCACAGACATAATATACAAAGTAGTATTAGTTCAAGAAGCTTAACATACGACCTTGTTAATAGTGACCTATCGTTTTATTAATAATTAATTCATCGTAGAAAGTATGTAGAATGGACACCTACTTTATATCTCAACTATGTTGAAATCGGCGTCTCCAAGTAAGTAATAGTTACGTTATATCGACTGTTACTTTACATCTATCTAGAAAATGAAAGGCTCAATGTGTGTTGTAAACAACGGCTGGAACTATTCGGCAATATTTTATCTCAAAATAAATTCTTTTAAATCCAATAAAGGTTCTTATGAAAATAAATATTTAAAAAAATCTCCGAAAAAATGTCAAAATCGATAATAACTGCGCGTTTTCTTTCCTGTGGGATTTTTGTATGACCATAAGAATTTAGAGACGACACGACAATGGTGACGATTCTCTTATTACCAAACTAACCTAAATTTAAGTTATGTGCATCTTTCTCTTTCCATTTCATTACGAAAAGGACAGAAGATAAAATGTTAGTTAAGTTCTGTAAAATTTAGATACTCCATAGATAATTTAGACGCTATTAAAAACGTAGCGACTAGAAACACGCCAATTTTCTTCAAGCGCTGTCTAATTTGCCAGGAATATGTATCTTCTGCCTTTTCTTTAAGAAATCGGAAGAGAAAGATGCATTTAACTTATATTTAGTTAAGTTTGTGAACAAGAGAATCAGCACCAATGTCTGTCGGGTCAACTAATATTTAATGCAAATAATAAAAAATGCAAATACAATTATTTTGATAATATTTCAATTCATCTTTCTAGGTTTATCTTGGACTTCCCTGACGTCGGTCAAAGATAGGGTTGCCATTACCTAAATTGCCGAGGCCGGGCAAAAACGTGAAATTTAGTTTTTTTTCCCGGACATCCTAGGATTTTTATTACTTAAGTATTATTTTATTTATCTGATTATCTTTCTATTAATTGGGATTCCTCTGACACTAAAAGTGTCCGGGTTCCATCCGGACATTTTTGACAACCCCCCCCGGACGTCCCCCGGACGCCCTCTAAACTAGGACAAATCCGGACGGATGGCAGCCCTAGTCAAAGATAACATTCGCCCGGGTGACCACCCCAGGATGGTCTTGTGCCCACCCCAGGCTGTAGGGCTCACCTTCCGCCTGACCGAATTGCATCGCATCGGCCATGGCATCTTAGGGGCCAGGCCCCCCCTGAAAACTAACTCTAGATACGCCAATGCATTCGCGGGCAGTTCGCTCAAAATTTATTTAAATTATGAAATTACGCTGATTTAACTGTTACGCTAGAGGTCCTGGGTTCGATTCCCAGGTCGAACAAAAAGTGTTATTTGGTTTTTCTATGAAATTCTCAGTAGCAGCTCGGAGTCTGGATTTGTGCCCGGTTAATGGCAATAAGTTCGCCCCTTTTACATGGGACCTAAAAACATACCGGCGAACTGTGGGTGTACATTGGTACACCTCTGCCTAACCCTTCGGGAATACAGGCGTGATGGTATTTATATTATGAAATTCCCATTCCCCTAAGCGTGTTGATCAATGGTCGTGCCTTCTCCGTATGACAAGAGGCCCTTGCCCTGCAGTGGAACAACTTTACCCTATAGATTGCTAGTTACTTGAACGAAAAACACATCAAGTGTGTTTTACTGCAGTCCCCGAGGAGAACCCGCCCCGGAGTATCGTGCGGCGGCCGTCTGCTGGGTGTTCGGAATACTTCAGCTATATCGGAAGACGCTGGGTACTTAGTTGAGTGTACCTATATGTTAGATTAGTATTAGTGAAGGCGTGTGCCTGGTCGCGCAGAGCTGTTGATGTCGTTGTCAATCGCGAGTGTCGCACCGCTGCTGCAGACGCGCTACGTGCGGCGTTAGTGCGGCCGCGACCACGTGACCTACTGTGAGCCACACTCCTGTACAGAAGAGCTTCCACGACTCACGGCGACAACAGGATACCGTATAAGCGCCCGCCGCAAGTATGCTTCGCAGTCGAACACGCCGGAGAGGTGACAGCGCCGGCGAGTCACATGCGCGATATCTATACCACTGCCAAATCAATCAGTTTTCAAAAATATAATAGATGCCAGATAACCTTTCAGCCCGCCGTGATAAGAGAGGCCGCGAGCGGGCGGCGCCCCCGCAGTCGCGACCCGGTGCGGCGCCGGCACCAGCTCTACGCGCTGCTTGTCCCGCGTGTAGTGCGCTCGGCGCTGTATGTCCGGCTCTTTCTCCCGGTCAGCTAGATTTTTAGTATTACTTAGTTGATCATCTAATGACAATGATGATGATGATCGTGTCTTTTGTTTTCCTCTGCTGCTAATCGTCACGTACACCAATGTGTTCGCAGCCTAACACTTGCTGGATGAGCACGGTGGTGAGGTTCACCGAGCCGCAGCTCGGGTATAGATATATACGGATAGTGGCCATACACAGACACACTTATGAAAATTTCTTTACGGTCACAAATTACAGCCCTTTGACAGACAGCGGAGTGTTAGTAGGTACGGAACCTTAAAAATGACACAATTTTAACCAATGTTCATGATAATGTTAATATAAATCATAATTATAACAGATATATAATGTACTTGTACTTACAGTCCACAGTCGACTGGCTGCAGATATATTATAAAACGTTCGTGACACCCTCGTTAGCGCCGACTATTGTGCCGCGACTCAAAGCCTCCGGCGGTGGCGCGCGGAGCAGCGCGTCTGCTGGCTTCGACGCGACGTGCTCGGCCGGTGCCAACAACGGCGTGGCATGTTAGAAGGAAACGTGGTGGCCGCTGTGCGAACACTAGCTGTGCATGTACGACATAGCGTGCACGCTGCACTCGGACGCAGAGTGAACTAGTGCGCGCGCACGTAACCGGAGAGAGCCGCGCAAGGTCCCCGTCGCCTCCCGCGCCGGCCTGCTGCCTCACTGCTCCTAGAGACAGCAGCAGTGCGAGTGGTGCAGTCGTCGCACACGGTGCAGGCGGCTGTAGTGTCGCTCGCGCCTCATGGACAAGCTCACGTAGGTAGCGCGCTTGTGTCTGCCTGTCTGTTTGCAAGCCGTGAATGCGCATTACGAGATTCATTCACCAACATTGTATTTTTTTTTCTTGAAGTTTTTTGAATTTTGGTGTTCTGGCAGTCGTTGCAGTGTATGTAGTGTTTGTGCCGTGCGCATGCGCACACCTATTCTGTTCACAAAGCGAGCGCGTCCAGTGTGTCGAAACCAGTTTGTGTGTGATTCATGATCGATGGCCGGCGTCAAGTAATGCGTCGTGACTCGTGCACGGAGGTGGTGGCGGTCACTTGTCGGCGTGACGTAACACGTGTGTGTCGGATGAGTACAATCACAAGCCGCCGCGACTACCCGCCGACTGGCGCCGACGATGGGAGACACGGCGGCAACGATCAGTGTCGGAGTGGTCGGTGCTGCTGCAGGTATCGTCCGCAGTGGAACGATCAGTTCGTGGGCGAGATCCCTCGATGTGGACACGAGTAGTCTAGCGCGCTTCCTTGTGTACGTTGTGCTGGATGCCTCCCCGAGCCGCGCGCCACTCCCCCGGCGACCACGAACACGATATTAGCCGAGCAGCTGTGTACACGACCAGTACGTAATAGTTCCTTTAATCATTGTTTGAAACATAAATACCTACAAGATGTTAGGAAGTACCTGCCTTGCAACAAAAGGTGCGGTTCCTGTGACGCCGAGCGTAGATACGTAGATATAACCTGCATAAGTAATGAGTAGTGTGGAGATCAGGCAGGGCACCCACTACAGAGCCGGCCGATCAGCGAGCACTGCTGCGTTACGCGGCCAGGGCTGACGTGTTCCCCGAGCTGCCCGACAGGGACACGCCGACTTGTTTATACGAAGTCAGGTCCCTGTTGACATGTGTGCAGCTGTGAACTGATGCAATGTCTCGGAGACCTAGAGCAGGCATGTCCGGTACTGATGACAGGTGACGATAAGGCTCTCGCCAGAAGGAGAGAGGCTCTGAGTGGTCAGAGGTCGCGTGCACTCCTCACTGTTTCACCGCTAATCGAGCGCGATGCGCGGTGTGTCACCGCAGGGGGGGCGGAGGGGAGAGCGCATGCGGCTTGCAGCCTTGTGCGCGCGAGTGTGCGCGGGGTGAACCACCGGCCGGCGCTGCGTCACAAGATGTATAGCTAGAGAAGGCCGGCTCCCGCCGAGCGGAGCCATTCGTTGCCCGAGTTGTGTGCTGTGCGCTGAACGACAGTTACTCAGTCAGTGCATACACCTGCCATGAGTTCTGGAAAAAAGACCGATTTCATGTTGGCTCGACAACCGCATTTGATTTGCTTTTCCTTATTTAGCTGTCTAAGCTGCTGTTGTCTAAGTGCACTGCGAATGGGTGAACTCCTCGATGTGACAGCCGCGGGCGCGCTCGCCCTGCACTCTGCTCGAACTTCCGTATTTATCTATTTGGTGGCGACGCATTCCCACGCACACGCACGCACTCGCCTGCCTCTCGCGAATACTGACCTGGCATCCGATGCGTGTGTGTGCGTGGAGGAAGCTCGCCACTGTTTTCCATACCTCACGAGTCACGCCGCTACCTTCCTAACGGCGAGACCATGAGAAACAAACTAATTAGGGACAAGTGATACCTGTCGCGTCGGAGACGTGCAGCAGCATTCTTGCTGCTCATTATTACATTCAGAACGCTTTCCCATAGTAAAGGCCTATTCAGACCTAAGCGGTATTCGCTACCGCCTGCGGCAGAGAAAACCCAGTGGGTATGCGGTAATATTACTGTTCAGACCTAAGCGGTATTCGCTACCGTTCGTAACCCGCGCGGTATGTACCTCTACCCACAGCGGCAGCGAATATCGCTCAGGTCGCTGTAGCCGCGGTACTTGATACTAAATACCTGAGCGAAACCCGCGCGGTATGTACCTCTACCCACAGCGGCAGCGAATATCGCTCAGGTTTGAATAGGCCTTAACAGCTAAGAAGAGGCGCACTTATAAATGACTAGCTTCGCCCCGCGACTTCGCCCGCGTCTAATGTGATGTACATATTATTCCACACTACAATCTATCTCAGTGCCAATTTCATTCGTTCAGCCGTTTAAGCGATAAAGACTAGCAAACATTCATCCATCCATCCTCAAAAGCTTTCGCATTTATAATAGTAGGAGTTAGTAGGATAGATCCGTTCGGCGCGAGCAGGCGTTGCTGCGCATTGGATAGCTCCAAGCTGTGAACACAATCTAGACTGGGCCACGAGCTGAGCGCGAGTCTGTGCTGCTCGCCGCCAGTCGGCTCACTGGCGCCGCACTGGTACGCGCAGCTAACACATTGTCGTCTGTCGCCCACTACTACAGCTATAGCAGGCTCAATGCTCGCTCCGGCCAATCGTCACTTCCAATTGTCCGGAGCAATAGGCTGTTAACACTACTATGAACAGTAGCGGGGCACTATGAGTGTGAGCTGTAACAAGTGCGTGTAGATACACCCACGCCGGCACAAGTTCACGGGCGTGCTTATCTTATCGCGCGCGGCGACAGCAGGTGAGCGTGCCTCCGGGCACCGACACATCGCTACACACGCCGGGCCTGCACTCCCGCCGCGCTGGACGTGCTCGCCAGCTGACAGCGCGGTACATCGTTCACACAGTACGCTACTCTCACAGACTAACTACTAGAATATCCTACATCTTGACGCGACCAGTGTTGATTGAAAGATTGCGGGGCTTATCAAATACCAATGCCAACCCAATTAGCAGTAAAAGCAAACTATCGTCATTGCCATTAGCGAGTACACGTAGCGTTGCGTTCAGTACACATTGCACAGCGCGCGCTGCTCGCGCTGGTGCAACGCGACCTTCGCGCCGCTCCGCACTGTTCTATTGTTTGTTTGCTTGCTGCGATGCCAAAACTGATCACGTATGACTATAGGCTTTACTGGTACCAATGACACTGCTACGTATGTTAGGTGCATCCGAGCTAAACAACAGCAAACGCGCCGGTGCCCACTGCCGCCGAGTGCCTCCTAGCACATGCGCAATGTCGCGGACGCCTTGCCAATCCCGCAGGCGGGAACGTAGCGTGCTGCTTGCTGCCGAAATATATATTTCATGGCGTTAGTGAGTCGCATAGTGGTGACTATTACTTGTCTACCTGTTGTTGGCTACGGCATACTCAGACACTTGATTATACTTATTAATGAAGTCACAACGCGGCCCCACTGGCCACCCTAGTTCGGGGCGCGACCTCTGCGGCGCTCGTTAGCGAAGGCACGACGTGGTCGTGACGGGCGAGGGCCGCACGTGACGCAACACGCGGAACTGCTCAATGAAGCGCAGACCTTCACTTGCGTTTACTTAACTGGCAGGTGAGGTTACATCACGGCCGCGACGATCCTCCTCGCCGGCAGGCTGCGCGCGCTGCGGGCTGTCGCGCCACACGCGCTGGTGGCGGCGCGCTGCAGCTCGCAGCACACGCGGCCGCGCCACGTGTTCGTCGTGCTTGACGTGCTGTTTACCTCTCACTGGTCTATTCGCGTCACGGATACTCTGTGCTTACTATAGTATATAGCATAGTACCGTGCTGTATGTCACAACGGCGATTTAGCATGCGACCGCTGTGTAGTGTGTACAGTACCGTGTGCTAATGTGCAACACGTTTGTGCTCGCATTCAAGTACAATATATTTAAAAAGTCTAGCATTTATCACGATAAAGCCATTTATAGGCACTTACTTGAATTATTAACAAGTCGGCTAGTTGTTCAGAAAGTCGATGCTTGTTGCTCGTTCCAAAACGTGGGCTCCAAACTAGTTTCCGCGGAAACTGTTTCATTCAGGTTTTTATAAAGTTACGTTATTATTACGAGCTACTTAAATATTTGATAATAATGCAAATAAAATATATATGTATAATAACAACGATAACAGTTGCAAGAACAGAGATGTGAGGCGCGGTAGTTACTACATCACCAGATCAGCAGATGTCACAGTTAGCGACCGCTGATGTATCCCATCCCGTTCACGCAGGACCATAATTTTGTAGGAGCCCTGTGGGCCTTCTTCTCAACAGTGATGACACCAATGTCATATGAAAGCTCTTAAGGTACACTTCATTTAATGCTATGGCAGCTAAGTTCGAATCCAGCACGAGTATGGTATTCTGGTACTTGTGTGGACCCTGGAGGCAGCAGACTCGTATGAAGTACAGTGACGCACTCGCGAGGGCAGCACGCACGCTCTCGCCACGCCTCGCGCTCTGCGACGAGAGCATTCAGCAGCTAGTAGTGTGAGTCGAGGTGAGCCGACACTCCGTACGATACGTCATTGTTTGGAAGATCCGTTGGTTATATCGGCTAAACTTATTTACAGATCAGTCTGTGAGCGCACGCGAGCGCGGTGTCTGTGCTTTACAAATTGTAATGTTTACATTTTAACTATCAAAGTATTGTAATGACTCGGTGGTTAACATCGAAAGTATTATCATATAAGTACGAGCGATTGTTAACACTACAACTACCAGTGTTCAAGTACAGATGTTAGCAGCGCGGAGAGCTGAAGCTATGTGTGGCTGGTTGCAGGTGTGAGGTGGGCATCGGCGGTGAGCGTGCTCCCCCCATGCTGGGCATCGTGCGGCGCTCGCACTGCGCCGCGCTCGGCGCGCTCGCCGCGCTGCTGCTGCTGCTGCTGGCGCGCCTGCCGCCCGCGCCCCCGCCGCCGCGCGCCCCCCGCCCCGCGCCCACCCCGCCCGCGCCCACCCCGCGCGCGCCCGCCTCCGCCGCGCCGCTCGCCGCCAACCGCACCGCGCCGCCGTCCGCGAACGCGGGCGCGCTGCCTGCCACCACGCCGTCTGCCAGCACGCGGCGTCGCGGGCCGCGCGCCATGCTGGTGCGCGACGTGTACGTGGCGGGCCACGAGCGGCCGCACGCCGAGCTGTGCCCGGCGCTGGGCGCGCACCTGCGCCTGCTGGTGCTGGTGACGTCCGCCCCCGCGCACGCGGCGGCGCGCGACGCCGTGCGCCTCACGTGGGGGCACTACGCGGCGCGCGCGGACGTGGCGCTGGGCTTCGTGCTGGGCGCGCCCCCGCCCGCACTGCGCGCCGCGGTGGACGCGGAGGACGCGCTGTACGGCGACGTGATCCTGGCGCGCTTCGTGGACTCGTACGCTAACCTGACCCTCAAGACGCTGTCCATGCTGGAGTGGACGGACACGTACTGCCCGCGCGCGCCGCGCCTGCTCAAGACGGACGACGACATGTTCATCAACATCCCGCGCCTGCTGCAGTTCGCGGCCGCGCCCGCGCGCGCCAACGCCACGCTCACCATCTGGGGCCGGGTAAGTCGCTGTGTGTGTGCTCACTGACTGGGCCTCGTGTCCCTCTGTGTCTGTACCTCGCTTGCTCACAGCCGTGTCGTGTCGCAGGTGATGCGGCGCGCGCAGCCGCAGCGCACCACCAAGTCCAAGTACTACCTGTCGCCGCTGCAGTTCCCGGGCCGCGTGTTCCCCGACTTCGCGACGGGCCCCGCGTACCTGATGACGCGCGACTGCGTGCGCGGGCTGCTCGCCGCCGCGCCGCCCGAGCGCTACGTGGGGCTGGAGGACGTGTTCGTGACGGGCGTGCTGGCGGCGCGGCTGGGCGTGACGCGCGCGCACGCGCCCGAGTTCTACAACAAGCGCATGGCGGCGCACCCCTGCGCCGTCCAGCGCGGCGTGGCGCTGCACATGGTGCGCTTCCACGAGCAGTTCGACCTGTGGCGCAAGCTGCTGGACGGCAAGACCAAGTGCGCCAGCTAGCCAAGCACACGACTTTTTTTATTGCTTTTAATTTTTTATGGAACTATATTTTGTATAATCCGTCCCCGGCGGCCGCGCTATTGCGTCGAGCCGCGCGGGGGACGCGGAACGATCTCGCAATCATGCATGTACCTACTTTTTTTTTGTATATAAAGTACAAAGCGTCAATGACTCGCCACCCGCCGGCGCGCCGAGTGCCTCGCTCCGCGGCCCGGGCTCCCGGCACCCGGGCCCCCGAGTGACGCGCTCCGCGGCCCGGGCTCCCGGCACCCGGGCCCCCGAGTGACGCGCTCCGCGGCCCGGGCTCCCGGCACCCGGGCCCCCGAGTGACGCGCTCTGCGGCTCGGGCCCCCGGCACCCGGGCCCCCGAGTGACGCGTCGGCAGTCGCGATACTCTGTAATCGATACACAATGTACACATATATTATATTCGTTGAATTGTGCGTGCAGGTCGTACCAGATGTAAATACATAGTATAAACGTTGTATCATGTTGTTTTATTGTACCTCCTCTTCGCCCCTGCTCGAACCACCACTACGTCAGTAACACACCCGAGCCAAACGACGTGGCTAGCTGGAGCTGCCGATGCGCTGTCATTAGGAGAGAGTAACCAAATATGGGCTACCATTTTTTTTTTGCCTCAAAAATAAAAAAAATACCATTTATTGACGTCAAAATAATCACACATACATTTTTAAAGAGCTAAGTAACAATCTTTAATACCTGTTATAATATATTTTGGAAACTCTTTTCTGTTCAATGACGTTGTCTATGGTAGGTCTAGAAAAGGCGGTTAATAATGTATGTCAAGTCAAGCATCTGTCATTTTTTAGGATCTGGCATTTTTTTTTAGGAATAATTGTTGGCGCGACTTGTGAATTGTTGCAATTATGATTTGAATTACCTGTAAGTTTATGATGTATTGGTCGTATAACTGATTGGTGTTTTATGTTTCATTAAGGTTGTGTAAAAGTCTAGCTTATTGAGGTTATTCCTTTGTAACTTTTATTTTGAAACATGTACGGTAATTGTACTTTTCTAATGATTTCTGTTTCTGAATCCTAAATATATATTATTAAATTGAGCATTAAACAAAATATCAAAATAGACGCTAAATAGGTATGGAGCAGGTCCTTAAATATATGGGCTACAAATTGAAACTTATACCTACATAGGTATTATCTTGTACGAAAATAACAATTATAAATATTTATCTTATAAGAGGTCAAATTACTTTGGTAGATGGAAGATATTACTTACAGGCACTCGCCGCGTACCTACATAATCACCGGTTCTATGACCGCGCTATAAATGACTGATGACATCTGGGTGAAGGCCCCAGCTGATCTTGGCCGCTCTCAGCAGCTGCTCGTATACCTACAACATTATAATTAGTACCTACCTACCTATATGCGAAACCTGAATATGGTTTTTGCAAAATAAGTACCTCACTGAATCGATTCCAATAATTTTTATACCATAATTATATTTTGTCCCAAAAATATTAAAAAAAGTGTTCAAGTTGGACACCGAGCGACACTACACTACGTACCTATTCGCAATCATACGCACGCGCGCAACACACGGCAGGTCACACAGCGCACCCGCACGAGGCGAGCGACGTGGGCGCACAGCGGGGGTAAAACATCATCATCCCCGTCGGCCGTCCCACCCCGTCCCGTCCTGTCTCGTCTTCCAGTGCTGCCACCTTAGCGCTTTCGGAGTTAGATCTAGCGCTTTTTTGGGGCAATTAGCGCTGAAATTTTAATATTAACTCCTAGCGGAAAATATAGCGCGTTTTTATGACAGAACAAACTTAACAGTAATCACGTCGCATTCTCGGCAAAAAGTAAGAAGTAAGCAGCAACACCGATTCTATAGCTTCCGTGGAACTCAAAAAGGCTAGATCCCAAAGCTGTTTTGTTTCTGGTCGTTGGTTTTACAATGTGCCTTTATGCGGTAAGAATAAAGTAGAATTTAGAATGTCAAATAATTTTGTCTTTTGTGACTATTTATGTCTATAAATATTAGATTTAAGATGATGAATACAATTTGTATTGAAATAAATAAAAACTTCTTACTATTACGCCTTTTTTGTGTTCATGCAAGCTAGCAGATTCTAGCGCTATTTTTTGTTTTTGCAATCTAGCGGAATCTAGCGCTATTTTCAAGCGCTTTTAGCGCTTATTGGCCTCAGAGAGGTGGCAGCACTGTCGTCTTCCCGTCAGTCGCCCGGATGCTACAGGATAATGCGAACGCGTCACGCTCCTGCTTACGTTAACGCGATCGCGAGCGTGTGTTGTTAATTGTGTTTCGGTTGATCGTGTGTAAAAACCATGTCTTTCCAATAAACAAACGGCCGGTATACAGAAATGGTACGTGCGTGTACATAGTGTGTGATACTGGTAACGTATCCCTGGCAGTGCGGCGGTACGAGGCGCATCATCTACTTTGAACCTTAAGTGGTTGACATAAGGTACAACAAACTGTATTAACCACATTAATTTGTCTCCTAAGTCTACCTACATCTATACTAATATTATAAAGCTGAAGAGTTTGTTTGTTTGTTCGCGCTAATCTCAGGAACTACCGGTCCGATTTGAAAAATCTGTTTGTGTTGGATAGCCCATTTATAGGTTATGGGCTATATAACATCACGCTATCTACGACCAATTGGAGCGGAACAACCAGTGAAAAATGTGGCAAAAACGGGGAAAAATATTCCTTTTGAGGGCTTTCGTTGCGTAAACGAAGAAAGTTACGCCAAAATAATGTATGAGAGAATTGTTCCTCTTAAAATATACAAAAAAAAAGTCCGCGGTGAGTCAACCTTAAAAGTTAGGCATGTAGGTACCTACATGCCTAACTTTTAAGGTTGACTCACTATAGCCATTTTTATGGCCAGAAAATTTGTTTTAAAATACTTAATGCATTATTTGCGAAAGTGTTTTTTTATGAACATAGTATTAATCCTTATCATCATAAATACGTTATTCATCACAAGTGTTTAGTTTTGAACAAAATTGCCCTTTACATCATTTTCAATGAATATACATATTAGGAGATATCACGGTTTTAAAATACCTTCGCGGCAAAATAATGACTGCGAGATATTCCGTAGCTTATACCTTAGAACAGGGATGGCGAACCAATAGCACAATAATAAATATATAATAAATAATTCGGGCACGCCAATATATGACAACTGTATATGTATTTGATCGAAAACAATTTACAACAGCAGAAATCACACTAACCTTTTATTAAAAAAATTGGTTGCCTGTAAAGTCGGTATAAGGGCGAAAGTTTTACGTGACAACGACTTTGAGTGGTAAAATAATTTTAATGTGAATATTCATTCGTATAGTAGTGCCTTTCACTTTTTATGTCTGTCTCTCTCGCTCTTAGGCGGGCTAACCATGCCCGAGTGGAAGGGACGCGTGCCTCTCACTCGCTCTCATTGTGAGCGCATAACGTGAGCGGAGCGTAACGCAGTTTCTTGAAGTGTCACCCGACAAACCAATTTATAAGACGTTGTCACGTCAATAAACATAAAATAGTAAATATTACGATTCTTGTACAAACTAGTTGCAAACAAAGAGTGTTAACAGCTTCTAGTTGTATTTTTCTCCATTCAATGACTAAACCAAGATTCTTTGATGGCACGTCATAGTCACATTATTATTTTTCTATAAAAAACGGCACTATCACCGATAAAGGTTCGCCATCCCTGCCTTAGAATAACAGATTAACCCTGCAGTGGTCGCGTCTTAAAAAGTCACGTGAGTGGTCGCGCGGCTACATTTATGTAGTCCAATTTGTTTTGTAGTTTTTTAAATGAAATTCAATTGTATTATTTTTGAAGTGAAAACTTCTTAATGGGTAAAACATTTTAAACACGCGTCAGAACACGTGACCTGATCGAAAATCTTACGAATTTATCAATAAATAAATAAAAAAAAAAAAAAAAAAAAAAAAAAATAAGTATTGTATTATACCACATAAATGATAGTACTTTTATACTGATAATTAAAGCAATTCGTGCAAAATTATTCCCTAACCATTCCAAAATATCAAAAATGCACAAAGTTAATATTCAAGTTTTCACTTCTGCCGGCACTCCCGGAGTGCTACCCGTCGTTTTTTTTTCTTATTAAAATATGACAAATTAACTCCTCCTAAATATAAGTAATTAAAACAAAAAACAAAAATAAATTTTCAATGGTCTTGTATCAGCTATGAAAAAAAAGTACGTAAAAAAAGTACTTACCTATCCCATCAACCTACAACCCACATACTTACTCTACCTACCTAACTGCCTACCTACCAACGGGATAAAAAGTAACCTACCCTACCCCTAGATACCTACTTACCTATCTACCTACTTACAGTGGCGTGCACAGAGTTTTTAGACAGGGTAGACAGAAAATTTACCTAGCAAAAACACCTAATACATGTTGGTTTTGGTTCGTCGCCTTGTCGATTAAATAATGATGTATATGATTTTCGACCTCAAATATCTATAGATTGGCTGATATTATAAACATATCAATTTGCGGATATTTGAAGTGGCCTTTTGGCTGTTGTTCTGTATGTATTTGCAAAGACGACCCACTGACCGAGTAAACAGTCCCTTCGGCTCGGGATAGGTATAGCTTACGCGCATGATAAAAAGAACGTCTTCAAACTGTCACATACCTATACGTAATCAAAGCATAACACCAAAGTAACAATATTACCTACCTTTATAACCTATAACACTTTCGTCATACCATAATACAAACGCAGAACTAACCAAAGCTCTACTGTATACAGAAGTAGGTAACTACATAGTTACAAGAATAATCGGTTTTGAAACTAGGTAGTTAGGTAGGTACCTACTCATATCCACGAAACTACGTACAATATGCCCAAAACACGTTACGACTCACGTCTGGACATGAAAAACAATATAATCAATTGCTATGTAAACAACCCGTGAGCCAGTCTTAAGATTCATTATTGTTTTATATTGAATTTACGATTGATTATACCTTTAGTTTGTATTCACTGCAAATCTGGTGTATAACGGCCTTGGGCGATCAACATTTTTTATCACTTTATGATAGCTTTGAAAACGCATAATTTAATATTTTCTGCACATACACACACCTGAACAATTTTAACGCATCACAATCTAATTTTAGCGTAAACACAACAGTTTACAGTCGTACAAAATGAATCAACAATGGCCGCTCATAAGTCACGTCAACATAAAAACATATTATGACAAAAAGTAAACGTGATTCATTTAACGCTAATAAAATCAAACGTACTACTTATTATAATAATGACATGACATAACTAACTTCGCAAAACCCCCGCAAACGTCAAACTATAAAAATTAGCCAAAGTCTATTTGTACGTTTGTGAGCGTTATTTTGACATTGTGTGTCGAGTTTTTATAGTAAACGCACACTATTGTAGACGCGTGCCTACGAGTCTGTCATGAGGCACACATTGAAACACCCAGCCGCAATGTTTTGTGTCTTCCCGTTACTCGCGCGAAGCGATTTATCGACGAGACTCCACCGTTACCCGATAGATGGAGCTGATTTAAGTTTTAATATATTATGTTTTTTATTTTAACGATAGGTGGAGCTGATTTAAGATTTATTTTTATTTTAACGATAGTAGTTACTCGTGGATACAATAAAAGATATTTAATATAAGATAAATACGTATTTTATAGGGTAGCCAATGTCTATTTGCCTATATGGACCGCACGCCACTGCCTACTTAGCAACGGGATAAAAATATCCTATGTCCGTCTCCTAGTTCTTAGCTACCTCCTTAACAATTTTCACCCAAATCGGTTCAGCCGCAGAAAAATAACTAGCTTTGGAAGTCGGCGGCTTTGGTTCTGTTAGTTGTTTTGTATTGCCGCCGACTTCCAAAGCTAAAGTTATTTTTCTCTTTTTAGTTTTTGAAGGCAGTTGTCTTTTTTTGTAAAAAAGTTTTTATTTCTCGCTTTTTAGTATTAATTTTTCATTTTATCCAAACCCATGAAAGAACTGTCATGTCATGTAAATTAACATGACACCGCTAAAAAAAAGTCATAAGAAAGCAGAATACGCGATTTCGTTTACTTAGATGAGAAATTTTCAAATATTACTGTAAGTATACATCTGTGTAACTTTTTCGAGTGTACAGGCGCGATGTTATGTTGTGTATTTGCGTAAACAATGCATATTTATGCGATAGCAGCAATCGCGGTTGATTTGCTGTAATTTTTTGAAGAGTTCCGTTGTCTGTCTCCGGAATCCATCATCAGATCTATATGAAATTTAAATGGGACCATTTGGGAAGTTTACCCTTTCCAACAAAAAAAGAATAATCAAAATCGGTTCATAAACGACGAAGTTATCCGCGAACAAACATAATATAATAAAAAGTCCCTATCTCAAAAACTACTGAACCGATTTTGATGAAACTTGCAGTATTCCCTAAGTTGAACAATACCTAGTACAACAAAGAATTACTTAAATCGGACTTGTAGTTACGGAGATATGCGCGAACAAACATAAAACATACATACATACACTGTTGAAATTTGGCACATTTGTTCAGACGCTGATATAGACTAACATGATACGAAAACTGGGCAATTTTGGCAAAATTGTATGTAATATTGCCAGAATTGTCTGAATTGAATACGGGTCGAATTGATAACCTCCTTTTTTTTTGAAGTCGGTTAAAAATATTCTGTGAACTGGCCGCGGTCGAAGGGGACAAGGGGAGTCTGGTCATAGACCCTCACCCTTAGCGCTCAGATTAAGTTCGCTCAGGTTAGGTTCGCTCAGGTTAGGTTCGCTCAGGTTAGGTTCGCTCAGGTTAGGTTCGGTCAGGTTAGGTTCGGTCAGGTTAGGTTCGGTCAGGTTAGGTTCGCTCAGGTTAGGTTCGCTCAGGTTAGGTTCGCTCAGGTTAGGTTCGCTCAGGTTAGGTTTTTTTTTTTTTTTTTTTTTTTTTTTTAAAGTTGTTCAGTTCTCCACTCCCTACCTTGAGCAGGGGCGTTGTTAATCAGGTTTTTGTTTCTAGTCGTGATTGTATAATTTTTGTTTTGTTTGTTAGTGTTTCTTTTAATATTTGTTGCATTTGTTTTGTCTGTACTTTCTCCAAAAAATTTGGGTATGTGTCCATTCGCTTGGTTTTCCTGTGTTTTATGTTTGTGTGTTTTTTATTTTGCTTACGCATTGTTTTTAGTTTGCTTCATATTTAATTTGTATCTTGTTATTTATTATTAGGTTTTGTTTTTGATTTTGTTTGTGTTTTGCTTTATTATTTATTGTTACATTTTGTTTTACGTATGTTGTGTTTCGTATGTTATTTATACACCTTGTACATATATACCGTTTGTTTTATTTCATTCTGCCTGTCTTTTACTTGCATCTTGTTTTGTTTACTCTCTCCCGCCTGTTTGTTGTCTGAGCATTTTTGTTATTATTACTTTTTGTAACTGCTGTATTGGATGTGTTTGTATCAATATGAATAGATAAATAGTTTTGTATATATATAAATATGTTTGTGTATACATCTGTACAAATTTATTATTAGATATATTATGTTCTTGATAATTGTTTGTAATATATATATTCTATTATGTGTATTTCTTTCCTTTCTCAAGGGTGGCGCAACTCTTGATGTCAATCAATTACTTGCGCCATCTTGAGCCCATCTTTGGTGTTTATGTGTGTATATAATATGTTTATGATGTATTATATATGTGTCCATATTGTTTGGTGTGTATCTCGCTTCTTTCTCAAGGGTCGCACAAACTCTTAACATTTGTCAATACATTGTGCGACCTTGAACCCATCTGTAAGATATACTTTCCGCTATAATCAATTAGTCGATATATTGTGTGTTTAGATATGTATTCATATATAAGATATTGGTTATTGTATGTGCTTATATAATTTATTATGTATAATTATGTTTGTTTTAAGTGTGTGTGATTGTTTTATTATAATATTCAGCTCAGGTTAGGTTCGCTCAGGTTAGGTTCGCTCAGGTTAGGTTCGCTCAGGTTATGTTCGCTCAGGTTAGGTTCGCTCAGGTTAGGTTCGCTCAGGTTAGGTTCGCTCAGGTTAGGTTCGCTCAGGTTAGGTTCGCTCAGGTTAGGTTCGCTCAGGTTAGGTTCGCTCAGGTTAGGTTCGCTCAGGTTAGGTTCGCTCAGGTTAGGTTCGCTCAGGTTAGGTTCGCTCAGGTTAGGTTCGCTCAGGTTAGGTTCGCTCAGGTTAGGTTCGCTCAGGTTTTTTTTTTTTTTTTTTTTTTTTTTAAATATAATGACAATCGCCTCTAACATGGTCAGAGCTCTTTTTATTACTGATAGCTTTAGCATCGGCAGGGGAAAATCCTCATAGGACGCCTGGGAAGGGAGGACCCAGGCAGTGCCGGACTTTTACCGGCTAAAAACCCCTCCCGAAGCTTTACATACATGTTTGATTACTTTTATTTTTTGAAAGGAATTACAATTTTTATATTATATACGCGTTTTGACTTTGTTTTGCTTCATTTGTTTACCTATTTTTTTACTACTTTATACTTTACTAATTTTTGAATATCCACGGTGATAACTTTATCATATGTATTATTATAATACATGTAAAATTATCTTTATTTTTCTTTTAAACTTTATTTCTTTTTATAACTTGGGCGGCTATTTTTTGACAATACTCTAAAAATTGTTCTCTTAGTTTCTTATTTCTTATGATGGCCGGTATGTTCTCTAAGCTAAGTTTTACGTCTGCCTTTGATTCGAATTTTAATTTTTCGTTTGCGAATATGGGACAGTCCATGAGAATGTGAGGCACATCTTCCTCAACTCCAGGCTCGCAGGCGCACGATGGGTCCTCCTTACACCTGAAGCGTTTCAAGTATGCGGAGAATCCACCGTGCCCCGTAAATACTTGAGTGGTGATGCCAGAGTGCTCCATTTTTCGGACCGTGGTATACGCCGCGATCGCGTCGGGGAAAAACATTTTTGTGACAGAGGCTGTGTCACCCATGCCGTACCTTCTGTTCCATTCGCCAAGCGTCTCGGAACGAATAATACGCCTGACGAATGACACGGGACACAAGTCATAGTCAGGTCGCCCTTTCGACCGCAGGGCGGCCTCCTTCGCCAGATGATCGGCCCTCTCGTTTCCCTCCAGTCCTGCGTGGGCCTTTATCCAAAATAAGGAGACACACTTATTTTGCACGTTGCAGCGTTGTAACATGTCTCTTGTTTCCACGGCCAGGGGGTGGGGGGAGCATGGGCTAGCGATGGTTTGGAGGGCCGCCCTTGAGTCGCTGAAAATGCCGAACGTGGTCTCTTCCCGCTTGAGGACTTCTCCTGCTGCTTTGCATAGAGCCAGGAGCTCTGCCTGATAGACGGTGCAAAAAGACGACAGTGTCAGTTTGAGGGCTTTGATTTCCGTGGCACCATTCCAAAGGGAAATCGCCGCGCCAACCCTGCCCTCAATTTTGCTGCCGTCTGTGAATATTCGCACATCAAATTTGTGGTTTTTATAATCGTCCTCGTCTATCAGGTTGCCGAACTCCAGGCTCGTTTGCTCTGCCGGGTGTGGGGCCTCCAACGCCGAAGCCATCCGCTCGATCTCCCGGTCCCCCAGCGCTGGCAAGGGCTTTCCCCTTTTGGCCTCATATAGCGAGGCCATTTCGCGAATGCGTAGGTCGAGGGGGAGGATTCCAGCCAATATCAGCGCTGAGTTCAGGGAGACCGTGCGGTAGGCTCTGCATAATTTTTGAGCAAAACCTCTTTGCACCACGTTCAGCTGCTTCTGCACTCCTAACTTTCCCGCGGCTGGAGCCCATGCGCTCGCGGCGTATAGCACGGTTGGTTCAACGGCTGCTGTGTAGATGACCCTTTGCACTTCCGGGTGCAGCCCCCAACTGATTCGTGCAGTTCTGGCCAGCTGTTTGTATCGGGCTATGGCTTTTTTACAGACGCCAGCCACGTGGGTGTTAAACGTCAGCTTGGCGTCTATAGTGAGCCCCAATATTTTGACGTCCTTGGACATGCCGATGTCGATCCCTCCCATGGTCAGACGTGGGGTATCGTACTTTAGTTTCCGCGTCATTACCATCGCGCAAGTTTTGTGCGGTGCGAATTTCAACTTATTTTGGTCCGAACTAGTAAGGCCTTCATCCACCCGCCAGCTGTCCACCAGAGGAAGCATATCATTCGAACAAGCCGTAATGTCCACGAAGCTGGTGTACCTGTTTCCACCCCTAATGGTATCAAAAGTGGGGGTGTTTCCCACGTTTAGCACATTCAGTCCCAGTTCACCCAGGGCTCCACAGATTTGTTTTCCCCTGCTATCTTCGTTGCAGCTGCCCCACCACGGGCTCTTGGCATTGGCATCGCCACCTATAATTATTTTTGAGTTCCCTGTATCGCGGCTTATTTTTCTTAGGGTCTCTAGGTAGGGCTCCAGGGGTTGGTTCGGCTCGAAGTAATAAGATACCAGGGTGATTCTCCAGGCTCTGGTTTGAACTCCCACCACGACGATGTTTTTTGTGGTGAGCTGTGGGTGCTGTATTATGTCGAGGTCATTGTCAAAAACAGCAATTGCCGCCTTTACAGTCCCTTCTTCAGTTTCAGAGCCCTGGTAAATTCGTACACCCTGGTATCCACGCATTCTTTTCACCCCTCCAACATATGGCTCCTGGAGGAGCGCTATGGTGACTTTACGCTTTGCAGCTTCCAGGAGCAGTTCGGTGGTCGCCAGCTGCATTCGCTGTAGGTTGGCCTGTATAATTTTACAGCCAGGGGTATGCACTGGGACAACCTCAGCAATATGCCACGGTGGCTCGGGCTAATGCGTCCCACTTTCTCCGGACTGGGCAATCGATGCTAAATGCGTTATGTGCGCGATTCTGGTTATTTGCAAGGATGCAATTTCTACATGCTGGAGGCTCGTCAACCAGTCTCTCCGGGCACTCGATTCTTAGATGCGGGCCACCGCAGTGACTGCACAGGTCTGCGGCTTCTTTGCAGAAACGCCTGCCATGACCGTATCCCAGGCAACGGGTGCATTGCACAAGTGGCGACTGGTCCTCTACGTGGACGTTTTGGAGATCTATTTTCATTTTCTTGGCGTCAATGGCCCTTCTCCAAATCTTTGGGGAGACGCTTAGGACAATGTGACAGTTGTGTAAATTTCGTGCCTTTTTTCTGTATCTTATAACCATCCTATTATCCGCGTCGTCGAGGCACTGGAAAACACCACGGTTTTGATTCCTTACTGCTCTAAGGATGTCTTCATCGGTGTGTACCACCAAGACGTCCTTTAGGATCAGAAGAGGGTCCTTGTTCGCCACTTCCTCGACGACGAGGTGCTCTCCCACAGCTTCCAGCCTTTCTTTTATTTTTCTTCGCTCTTCCTGCGTCTTGCACCCCATAATAACCTTCCTATCCTTCGCTTTCCTCACTCTTTCAACTTGTACCCATCCTTCCTTCGCATCCACTGCCTTTCTGACCCTTTCTAAAATATCTTCCCCAGTTTCTCCCTCGTTCTTTGAGGAGACAACAACGGAGTGCAGCGCAGCTCGGTTACCCGCCGCTGCACTCGCATAGGTTGCTGGCTTTCCGACTTGGTTTTGCTGTTCCTCCATCGTCGCCCGTAGTCTCCTCATCTCCTCGCCGCTCTCCTTCACCAACGCGCTATGCTCCGCTAGTGAAGTGAGCAGCGAGTCGATGGCTGGAGAGATCTCCGAAGGCACAGTTGTCTTACTGGCGGCCACTTCGACTACCACCCCTTTCGTCGAAGCGGCGGCCGCCGCCTCGTCCTTCACCAGCTGGTACAGCCGCTCCACAGCCTGGGTGATACCAGCTTTCAGGTCGGCTCGGAGGTTTCGTGAGTCACCCAAGTGCGACTTCGCACGGAGCAGGCAGTTCCGTGCCTCGGTGACCCGGTCGGTGGGCTTTTGGGGCTGTTTTTGGCTCGTTCCCGGCGATCCTCCCGCCGTCCCGACGGATGTTCTGCGCAGCACGACTTTACAGTCCGAGGGTTGCGCAGGCTTCCTGGTAGGCTGCGAGAGGGCCGCCGTGACCGGGGCCGCCTTCTTGGGTGACCGAGCGGCTGATGATGAAGGGGGCTGGCTTACTGATGTTTTACCATTCTCCCACTCTCCGACGCTACGCCTCACGTTTGAGGAAGCCGTGGGAGATGGGGCCTTTGTTTCAGTCGTTGGAGAGACAACGGGGCTGGTGGGGGTCTTTTTAGCGGGGGTTCGAGCGAGGTACATTATTAGGGAGTATTAACGAGCACTAGATTAAAGTACGGCGCAATAAAATAAAATTGTCAGTACAAAACTGGTATAAATATAATATAAAATAATGTATAATTTTTTACAGTGTGTATAATATATTTAAAAGATACTAATCACACGCTGCACAAGGGCGTGTGGGTCAGTATGCACTTTGGGTGCACGGTCCTATCTCAATAAAACCCGGGGCAGTCAATTTCGGGTATAGAAGCCAAAATGTCTAATAAAAATACAGCAATATATGTATATATGGGGTTGTCGTGGCCCCCGTCGTCGATTTAGATGAAAAAAATTTTTTCGTTTGTATAAAAAATCAATTAAGGGTGGGCATGGGCGGGCACGAATTTTTGTGATTTGGACAGTTTTTTACTGTCGGGTGGTCAATTTTTGTATGGGCGGCTCTGTTTTGAGGGTGCACACGCGTTGCCTGCGCGGGGTCCCGTCTACTGTGAAGATTTGAACCCGTTCGCACAACAGGAACGGGAGTTATTCGCCAGGGAAGGGCTTAAAAACGCAAAAATTCCGAAAAAAATACCAAAAAACTATTGTATTTAAAAAACTAACAATTGTATCCCTTTTTGTTTTTCAGGACTCGGGTGGAGCAACTTCAGGCGCGTCCAGCGGCGTCCCTAGATTTATTGTATGACTAAAAATGACAAAGTTATTAAATTTTAAAGTTTGTAAAAATTTGGAAAAGTGTTTTTCTTTAATAAAAATTTTCCCTTTTGAGATTTTCCAGAAATATTTACGGGAGTGTACAGGGCTCGCGGAGCCGCGTCTAACGGTGTATTGCACTTGTATATACGGTACCAAATAAGGGTGTAACAACGTTGACAAAGATTTTTAAAGTGCTTAGGAAGGTAAACTTTTGCAACCTACCTATATATAGATATATGCGTATATGTACGGTGATTTTACTAAAATTGCTTGTTTCTACACCAATTCCCACGGGATTTTTGCGGATATCGCTGCGGTTTCACTCCTGGGAGTTCGACCGATGCGCTGGAGCCAGTGACGTGGAATGATCCTTGGACAATTGGCGAAAAACGGGATAAACGGTAACTAAACGGGCAAAATTTTTGTGATTTGGACAGTTTTTTACTGTCGGGTGGTCAATTTTTGTATGGGCGGCTCTGTTTTGAGGGTGCACACGCGTTGCCTGCGCGAGGTCCCGTCTACTGTGAAGATTTGAACCCGTTCGCACAACAGGAACGGGAGTTATTCGCCAGGGAAGGGCTTAAAAACGCAAAAATTCCGAAAAAAATACCAAAAAACTATTGTATTTAAAAAACTAACAATTGTATCCCTTTTTGTTTTTCAGGACTCGGGTGGAGCAACTTCAGGCGCGTCCAGCGGCGTCCCTAGATTTATTGTATGACTAAAAATGACAAAGTTATTAAATTTTAAAGTTTGTAAAAATTTGGAAAAGTGTTTTTCTTTAATAAAAATTTTCCCTTTTGAGATTTTCCAGAAATATTTACGGGAGTGTACAGGGCTCGCGGAGCCGCGTCTAACGGTGTATTGCACTTGTATATACGGTACCAAATAAGGGTGTAACAACGTTGACAAAGATTTTTAAAGTGCTTAGGAAGGTAAACTTTTGCAACCTACCTATATATAGATATATGCGTATATGTACGGTGATTTTACTAAAATTGCTTGTTTCTACACCAATTCCCACGGGATTTTTGCGGATATCGCTGCGGTTTCACTCCTGGGAGTTCGACCGATGCGCTGGAGCCAGTGACGTGGAATGATCCTTGGACAATTGGCGAAAAACGGGATAAACGGTAACTAAACGGGCAAAATTTTTGTGATTTGGACAGTTTTTTACTGTCGGGTGGTCAATTTTTGTATGGGCGGCTCTGTTTTGAGGGTGCACACGCGTTGCCTGCGCGGGGTCCCGTCTACTGTGAAGATTTGAACCCGTTCGCACAACAGGAACGGGAGTTATTCGCCAGGGAAGGGCTTAAAAACGCAAAAATTCCGAAAAAAATACCAAAAAACTATTGTATTTAAAAAACTAACAATTGTATCCCTTTTTGTTTTTCAGGACTCGGGTGGAGCAACTTCAGGCGCGTCCAGCGGCGTCCCTAGATTTATTGTATGACTAAAAATGACAAAGTTATTAAATTTTAAAGTTTGTAAAAATTTGGAAAAGTGTTTTTCTTTAATAAAAATTTTCCCTTTTGAGATTTTCCAGAAATATTTACGGGAGTGTACAGGGCTCGCGGAGCCGCGTCTAACGGTGTATTGCACTTGTATATACGGTACCAAATAAGGGTGTAACAACGTTGACAAAGATTTTTAAAGTGCTTAGGAAGGTAAACTTTTGCAACCTACCTATATATAGATATATGCGTATATGTACGGTGATTTTACTAAAATTGCTTGTTTCTACACCAATTCCCACGGGATTTTTGCGGATATCGCTGCGGTTTCACTCCTGGGAGTTCGACCGATGCGCTGGAGCCAGTGACGTGGAATGATCCTTGGACAATTGGCGAAAAACGGGATAAACGGTAACTAAACGGGCAAAATTTTTGTGATTTGGACAGTTTTTTACTGTCGGGTGGTCAATTTTTGTATGGGCGGCTCTGTTTTGAGGGTGCACACGCGTTGCCTGCGCGGGGTCCCGTCTACTGTGAAGATTTGAACCCGTTCGCACAACAGGAACGGGAGTTATTCGCCAGGGAAGGGCTTAAAAACGCAAAAATTCCGAAAAAAATACCAAAAAACTATTGTATTTAAAAAACTAACAATTGTATCCCTTTTTGTTTTTCAGGACTCGGGTGGAGCAACTTCAGGCGCGTCCAGCGGCGTCCCTAGATTTATTGTATGACTAAAAATGACAAAGTTATTAAATTTTAAAGTTTGTAAAAATTTGGAAAAGTGTTTTTCTTTAATAAAAATTTTCCCTTTTGAGATTTTCCAGAAATATTTACGGGAGTGTACAGGGCTCGCGGAGCCGCGTCTAACGGTGTATTGCACTTGTATATACGGTACCAAATAAGGGTGTAACAACGTTGACAAAGATTTTTAAAGTGCTTAGGAAGGTAAACTTTTGCAACCTACCTATATATAGATATATGCGTATATGTACGGTGATTTTACTAAAATTGCTTGTTTCTACACCAATTCCCACGGGATTTTTGCGGATATCGCTGCGGTTTCACTCCTGGGAGTTCGACCGATGCGCTGGAGCCAGTGACGTGGAATGATCCTTGGACAATTGGCGAAAAACGGGATAAACGGTAACTAAACGGGCAAAATTTTTGTGATTTGGACAGTTTTTTACTGTCGGGTGGTCAATTTTTGTATGGGCGGCTCTGTTTTGAGGGTGCACACGCGTTGCCTGCGCGGGGTCCCGTCTACTGTGAAGATTTGAACCCGTTCGCACAACAGGAACGGGAGTTATTCGCCAGGGAAGGGCTTAAAAACGCAAAAATTCCGAAAAAAATACCAAAAAACTATTGTATTTAAAAAACTAACAATTGTATCCCTTTTTGTTTTTCAGGACTCGGGTGGAGCAACTTCAGGCGCGTCCAGCGGCGTCCCTAGATTTATTGTATGACTAAAAATGACAAAGTTATTAAATTTTAAAGTTTGTAAAAATTTGGAAAAGTGTTTTTCTTTAATAAAAATTTTCCCTTTTGAGATTTTCCAGAAATATTTACGGGAGTGTACAGGGCTCGCGGAGCCGCGTCTAACGGTGTATTGCACTTGTATATACGGTACCAAATAAGGGTGTAACAACGTTGACAAAGATTTTTAAAGTGCTTAGGAAGGTAAACTTTTGCAACCTACCTATATATAGATATATGCGTATATGTACGGTGATTTTACTAAAATTGCTTGTTTCTACACCAATTCCCACGGGATTTTTGCGGATATCGCTGCGGTTTCACTCCTGGGAGTTCGACCGATGCGCTGGAGCCAGTGACGTGGAATGATCCTTGGACAATTGGCGAAAAACGGGATAAACGGTAACTAAACGGGCAAAATTTTTGTGATTTGGACAGTTTTTTACTGTCGGGTGGTCAATTTTTGTATGGGCGGCTCTGTTTTGAGGGTGCACACGCGTTGCCTGCGCGGGGTCCCGTCTACTGTGAAGATTTGAACCCGTTCGCACAACAGGAACGGGAGTTATTCGCCAGGGAAGGGCTTAAAAACGCAAAAATTCCGAAAAAAATACCAAAAAACTATTGTATTTAAAAAACTAACAATTGTATCCCTTTTTGTTTTTCAGGACTCGGGTGGAGCAACTTCAGGCGCGTCCAGCGGCGTCCCTAGATTTATTGTATGACTAAAAATGACAAAGTTATTAAATTTTAAAGTTTGTAAAAATTTGGAAAAGTGTTTTTCTTTAATAAAAATTTTCCCTTTTGAGATTTTCCAGAAATATTTACGGGAGTGTACAGGGCTCGCGGAGCCGCGTCTAACGGTGTATTGCACTTGTATATACGGTACCAAATAAGGGTGTAACAACGTTGACGGTTCGCTCAGGTTAGGTTCGCTCAGGTTAGGTTCGCTCAGGTTAGGTTCGCTCAGGTTAGGTTCGCTCAGGTTAGGTTCGCTCAGGTTAGGTTAGGTTAGGTTAGGTTAGGTTAGGTTAGGTTAGGTTAGGTTAGGTTAGGTTAGGTTAGGTTAGGTTAGGTTAGGTTAGGTTAGGTTAGGTTAGGTTAGGTTAGGTTAGGTTAGGTTAGGTTAGGTTAGGTTAGGTTAGGTTAGGTTAGGTTAGGTTAGGTTAGGTTAGGTTAGGTTAGGTTAGGTTTTTTTTTTTTTTTTTTTTTTTTTTTTTTTTTTAAATATAATGACAATCGCCTCTAACATGGTCAGAGCTCTTTTTATTACTGATAGCTTTAGCATCGGCAGGGGAAAATCCTCATAGGACGCCTGGGAAGGGAGGACCCAGGCAGTGCCGGACTTTTACCGGCTAAAAACCCCTCCCGAAGCTTTACATACATGTTTGATTACTTTTATTTTTGAAAGGAATTACAATTTTTATATTATATACGCGTTTTGACTTTGTTTTGCTTCATTTGTTTACCTATTTTTTTACTACTTTATACTTTACTAATTTTTGAATATCCACGGTGATAACTTTATCATATGTATTATTATAATACATGTAAAATTATCTTTATTTTTCTTTTAAACTTTATTTCTTTTTATAACTTGGGCGGCTATTTTTTGACAATACTCTAAAAATTGTTCTCTTAGTTTCTTATTACTTATGATGGCCGGTATGTTCTCTAAGCTAAGTTTTACGTCTGCCTTTGATTCGAATTTTAATTTTTCGTTTGCGAATATGGGACAGTCCATGAGAATGTGAGGCACATCTTCCCCAACTCCAGGCTCGCAGGCGCACGATGGGTCCTCCTTACACCTGAAGCGTTTCAAGTATGCGGAGAATCCACCGTGCCCCGTAAATACTTGAGTGGTGATGCCAGAGTGCTCCATTTTTCGGACCGTGGTATACGCCGCGATCGCGTCGGGGAAAAACATTTTTGTGACAGAGGCTGTGTCACCCATGCCGTACCTTCTGTTCCATTCGCCAAGCGTCTCGGAACGAATAATACGCCTGACGAATGACACGGGACACAAGTCATAGTCAGGTCGCCCTTTCGACCGCAGGGCGGCCTCCTTCGCCAGATGATCGGCCCTCTCGTTTCCCTCCAGTCCTGCGTGGGCCTTTATCCAAAATAAGGAGACACACTTATTTTGCACGTTGCAGCGTTGTAACATGTCTCTTGTTTCCACGGCCAGGGGGTGGGGGGAGCATGGGCTAGCGATGGTTTGGAGGGCCGCCCTTGAGTCGCTGAAAATGCCGAACGTGGTCTCTTCCCGCTTGAGGACTTCTCCTGCTGCTTTGCATAGAGCCAGGAGCTCTGCCTGATAGACGGTGCAAAAAGACGACAGTGTCAGTTTGAGGGCTTTGATTTCCGTGGCACCATTCCAAAGGGAAATCGCCGCGCCAACCCTGCCCTCAATTTTGCTGCCGTCTGTGAATATTCGCACATCAAATTTGTGGTTTTTATAATCGTCCTCGTCTATCAGGTTGCCGAACTCCAGGCTCGTTTGCTCTGCCGGGTGTGGGGCCTCCAACGCCGAAGCCATCCGCTCGATCTCCCGGTCCCCCAGCGCTGGCAAGGGCTTTCCCCTTTTGGCCTCATATAGCGAGGCCATTTCGCGAATGCGTAGGTCGAGGGGGAGGATTCCAGCCAATATCAGCGCTGAGTTCAGGGAGACCGTGCGGTAGGCTCTGCATAATTTTTGAGCAAAACCTCTTTGCACCACGTTCAGCTGCTTCTGCACTCCTAACTTTCCCGCGGCTGGAGCCCATGCGCTCGCGGCGTATAGCACGGTTGGTTCAACGGCTGCTGTGTAGATGACCCTTTGCACTTCCGGGTGCAGCCCCCAACTGATTCGTGCAGTTCTGGCCAGCTGTTTGTATCGGGCTATGGCTTTTTTACAGACGCCAGCCACGTGGGTGTTAAACGTCAGCTTGGCGTCTATAGTGAGCCCCAATATTTTGACGTCCTTGGACATGCCGATGTCGATCCCTCCCATGGTCAGACGTGGAGTATCGTACTTTAGTTTCCGCGTCATTACCATCGCGCAAGTTTTGTGCGGTGCGAATTTCAACTTATTTTGGACACCCCACGTCCGCACATGTTCGAGAGCGGCATTGGCCTGCCCCTCTATCTCTCCAGCTGTATCTCCATGGAACACTAGCACCACGTCGTCGGCAAAGGCCTGGCAGTATTCGCCTCTCCTTTCAAGCTGTTTGAGGATTGGGTCCAAGAGCAGATTCCATAAAATGGGCCCGCCGATCGATCCCTGAACGCAGCCCTTGCTGGTGGTCCCGCTGTACTCTTCCCCGGCATACCGCACCCCCACGGTCCGGTCACTAAGGTAGCTGTCGATTACCCGTCTCAAATTCACTGGACATTTTTCCTCAGCCAGACGTGTTTTTATAACAGGCCACCAAGCGCTATCGAAGGCCCCCTCTATATCTAGTGATACTAGGACAAGGATTTTCTTTTGGTCCAACTTTGTGCGGATGTGCTGCATGAGAGTATAGAGGGAGTCCTCGGTGCTTCTTTGGGGCATAAAACCGTATTGGCGAGTACTAATCCTTGGAAGCAAGTGAAACTTGAGACGAGCAACCAACATCTTCTCATAAATCTTACCCAGGACAGGCAAAAGCCCAATCGGCCTGTAAGACTTGGGAAGTGCGTACGAATCCTTGCCCGGCTTCCTGAGCACAACTATTGTTGCCCTCTTCCAGATCTTAGGGAAGTACCCGTGGGTCAAACACTTATTTAGAACAGCCAGGAAAAACTTCGGAGCGCAGGATATGGCTTGGGCACAGATATCTGCGGTGAAACCGTCAGCTCCCGGTGCTTTTTTGGGGTTAAAAGACGACACGCTTCTGTTTAGCTCGCCTAAGGTAAACGCTGGGTCATGCATCTCATCATGTCTCCAGTCATTTATCGTCTCTGCCTGTTGCCTTATTTGACAGTGTTCCGCGTTGTCGTCCTCCTGTTTATCTTCGGGATAAAAGGTTTCGGCCAATAGCCTCACCGAGCCCTCCGCGTCGAGGGGTACTCCGTCTGTTGACAGCGGTTGGTCCTCTTCTCTTGTCGAGACTCTTCCCATCACCCTATAAAGGCTCTCCCAGACTCCTTCCCTGTCTTGTTTCCCACAGAACTCCTTCCAGCTGTCAGTTTGGGCTTTCTTCTCAGCTAATTCGTATTCCTCTTTCTTTTTCAGATACGAGTCGACGACCTGGGATCTACGGACCGGCGCTGCGTTCCTGATTCTACGTCTGCTGGTGGCAACGGACTGTTTCATCCTGGCAAGTTCCTTGGTCCACCACGGCATGGTGAGTATTTCAATTTTCTTTTTTAAAGGTATGGTTTCTTTACATATTTTTGTTATTGATTCTGTGTATTTATTTACTAATGATTCTAATGTTTCAGTACTATTTAAATTTTCTAGACAATTCTCGAATTCTTTATCTTGCACAATTTGGGTAAATTTCTCACGAAATTGACCCCAATTAGCTTTCTTTGTGTTAAAAATTCGTGTGGTCCTTTCAATTTTGGTTCCCTTAGACTTTTCTAATTTTATTGTAAAAGTTATGCCGTTATGGTCCGAACTAGTAAGGCCTTCATCCACCCGCCAGCTGTCCACCAGAGGAAGCATATCATTCGAACAAGCCGTAATGTCCACGAAGCTGGTGTACCTGTTTCCACCCCTAATGGTATCAAAAGTGGGGGTGTTTCCCACGTTTAGCACATTCAGTCCCAGTTCACCCAGGGCTCCACAGATTTGTTTTCCCCTGCTATCTTCGTTGCAGCTGCCCCACCACGGGCTCTTGGCATTGGCATCGCCACCTATAATTATTTTTGAGTTCCCTGTATCGCGGCTTATTTTTCTTAGGGTCTCTAGGTAGGGCTCCAGGGGTTGGTTCGGCTCGAAGTAATAAGATACCAGGGTGATTCTCCAGGCTCTGGTTTGAACTCCCACCACGACGATGTTTTTTGTGGTGAGCTGTGGGTGCTGTATTATGTCGAGGTCATTGTCAAAAACAGCAATTGCCGCCTTTACAGTCCCTTCTTCAGTTTCAGAGCCCTGGTAAATTCGTACACCCTGGTATCCGCGCATTCTTTTCACCCCTCCAACATATGGCTCCTGGAGGAGCGCTATGGTGACTTTACGCTTTACAGCTTCCAGGAGCAGTTCGGTGGTCGCCAGCTGCATTCGCTGTAGGTTGGCCTGTATAATTTTACAGCCAGGGGTATGCACTGGGACAACCTCAGCAATATGCCACGGTGGCTCGGGCTAATGCGTCCCACCTTCTCCGGACTGGGCAATCGATGCTAAATGCGTTATGTGCGCGATTCTGGTTATTTGCAAGGATGCAATTTCTACATGCTGGAGGCTCGTCAACCAGTCTCTCCGGGCACTCGATTCTTAGATGCGGGCCACCGCAGTGACTGCACAGGTCTGCGGCTTCTTTGCAGAAACGCCTGCCATGACCGTATCCCAGGCAACGGGTGCATTGCACAAGTGGCGACTGGTCCTCTACGTGGACGTTTTGGAGATCTATTTTCATTTTCTTGGCGTCAATGGCCCTTCTCCAAATCTTTGGGGAGACGCTTAGGACAATGTGGCAGTTGTGTAAATTTCGTGCCTTTTTTCTGTATCTTATAACCATCCTATTATCCGCGTCGTCGAGGCACTGGAAAACACCACGGTTTTGATTCCTTACTGCTCTAAGGATGTCTTCATCGGTGTGTACCACCAAGACGTCCTTTAGGATCAGAAGAGGGTCCTTGTTCGCCACTTCCTCGACGACGAGGTGCTCTCCCACAGCTTCCAGCCTTTCTTTTATTTTTCTTCGCTCTTCCTGCGTCTTGCACCCCATAATAACCTTCCTATCCTTCGCTTTCCTCACTCTTTCAACTTGTACCCATCCTTCCTTCGCATCCACTGCCTTTCTGACCCTTTCTAAAATATCTTCCCCAGTTTCTCCCTCGTTCTTTGAGGAGACAACAACGGAGTGCAGCGCAGCTCGGTTACCCGCCGCTGCACTCGCATAGGTTGCTGGCTTTCCGACTTGGTTTTGCTGTTCCTCCATCGTCGCCCGTAGTCTCCTCATCTCCTCGCCGCTCTCCTTCACCAACGCGCTATGCTCCGCTAGTGAAGTGAGCAGCGAGTCGATGGCTGGAGAGATCTCCGAAGGCACAGTTGTCTTACTGGCGGCCACTTCGACTACCACCCCTTTCGTCGAAGCGGCGGCCGCCGCCTCGTCCTTCACCAGCTGGTACAGCCGCTCCACCGCCTGGGTGATACCAGCTTTCAGGTCGGCTCGGAGGTTTCGTGAGTCACCCAAGTGCGACTTCGCACGGAGCAGGCAGTTCCGTGCCTCGGTGACCCGGTCGGTGGGCTTTTGGGGCTGTTTTTGGCTCGTTCCCGGCGATCCTCCCGCCGTCCCGACGGATGTTCTGCGCAGCACGACTTTACAGTCCGAGGGTTGCGCAGGCTTCCTGGTAGGCTGCGAGAGGGCCGCCGTGACCGGGGCCGCCTTCTTGGGTGACCGAGCGGCTGATGATGAAGGGGGCTGGCTTACTGATGTTTTACCATTCTCCCACTCTCCGACGCTACGCCTCACGTTTGAGTAAGCCGTGGGAGATGGGGCCTTTGTTTCAGTCGTTGGGGAGACAACGGGGCTGGTGGGGGTCTTTTTAGCGGGGGTTCGAGCGAGGTACATTATTAGGGAGTATTAACGAGCACTAGATTAAAGTACGGCGCAATAAAATAAAATTGTCAGTACAAAACTGGTATATAATATAAAATAATGTATAATTTTTACAGTGTGTATAATATATTTAAAAGATACTAATCACACGCTGCACAAGGGCGTGTGGGTCAGTATGCACTTTGGGTGCACGGTCCTACCTCAATAAAACCCGGGGCAGTCAATTTCGGGTATAGAAGCCAAAATGTCTAATAAAAATACAGCAATATATGTATATATCGGGTTGTCGTGGCCCCCGTCGTCGATTTAGATGAAAAAAATTTTTTCGTTTGTATAAAAAATCAATTAAGGGTGGGCATGGGCGGGCACGAATTTTTGTGATTTGGACAGTTTTTTACTGTCGGGTGGTCAATTTTTGTATGGGCGGCTCTGTTTTGAGGGTGCACACGCGTTGCCTGCGCGGGGTCCCGTCTACTGTGAAGATTTGAAACCGTTCGCACAACAGGAACGGGAGTTATTCGCCAGGGAAGGGCTTAAAAACGCAAAAATTTCGAAAAAAATACCAAAAAACTATTATATTTAAAAAACTAACAATTGTATCCCTTTTTGTTTTTCAGGACTCGGGTGGAGCAACTTCAGGCGCGTCCAGCGGCGTCCCTAGATTTATTGTATGACTAAAAATGACAAAGTTATTAAATTTTAAAGTTTGTAAAAATTTGGAAAAGTGTTTTTCTTTAATAAAAATTTTCCCTTTTGAGATTTTCCAGAAATATTTACGGGAGTGTACAGGGCTCGCGGAGCCGCGTCTAACGGTGTATTGCACTTGTATATACGGTACCTTATAAGGGTGTAAAAATTACGTCAAAGTTTTTTTTTTCGGTTAGGTTAGGTTAGGTTAGGTTAGGTTAGGTTAGGTTAGGTTAGGTTAGGTTAGGTTAGGTTAGGTTAGGTTAGGTTAGGTTAGGTTAGGTTAGGTTAGGTTAGGTTAGGTTAGGTTAGGTTAGGTTAGGTTAGGTTAGGTTAGGTTAGGTTTTTTTTTTTTTTTTTTTTTTTTTGTTGTTGTTCAGTTCTCCACTCCCTACCTTGAGCAGGGGCGTTGTTAATCAGGTTTTTGTTTCTAGTCGTGATTGTATAATTTTTGTTTTGTTTGTTAGTGTTTCTTTTAATATTTGTTGCATTTGTTTTGTCTGTACTTTCTCCAAAAACTTTGGGTATGCCTTCATTCGCTTGGTTTTCCTGTGTTTTATGTTTGTGTGTTTTTTTTTTTTATTTTGCTTACGCATTGTTTTTAGTTTGCTTCATATTTAATTTGTATCTTATTATTTATTATTAGATTTTGTTTTTGATTTTGTTTGTGTTTTGCTTTATTATTTATTGTTACATTTTGTTTTTGTTTTTGTTTGTGTTTTGCTTTATTATTTATTGTTAGATTTTGTTTGTATTTTGCTATTTTGTTTTATTTACTTTGTTTGGTTTGTATATTGTTTGGTTATAGATTGTTCCTTTGATTTTTTCACCTTTTGCCTGTTACTTTTCCGTTCGTCATTGTTCGTATG
The DNA here is from genome assembly GCA_932526535.1 of Caradrina clavipalpis. Lineage (NCBI taxonomy): Eukaryota > Metazoa > Arthropoda > Insecta > Lepidoptera > Noctuidae > Caradrina > Caradrina clavipalpis. The sequence goes on from OW052111.1 coordinate 13,063,660, forward strand.
TTGTTTATGCACTTTGTACGTATATATTTATTATTTATTTTGCTTCCTAATTTTCGTATTTTATTTGTATCCTACGAGTATTATGTTATTTCCTCTTACTTATTTTTATTATTATTATTACTTTTTGTAACTGCTGTATTGGATATGTATATATATCAATATGAATAGATAAATAGTTGAGTATATAGATAAATGTGTTTGTGTATACATCTGTACGAATTTATTATTAGATATGTGTTCTTGGTAATTGTCTGTAATATATATATTCTATTGCGTGTATTTCTTTCCTTTCTCAAGGGTGGCGCAACTCTTGATGTCAATCAATTACTTGCGCCATCTTGAGCCCATCTTTGGTATTTATGTGTGTATATATTATTACTTTTATATGTTAATGATGTATTATAATGTGTCCATATTGTTTGGTGTGTGTCTCGTTCCTTTCTCAAGGGTCGCACAAACTCTTAACATCTGTCAATACATTGTGCGGCCTTGAACCCATCTGTAAGATATAATACTTTCCGCTATAATAAATTGGTAAACATTGTGTGTTCAGATATATATTTATATATAATATATTGGTTATTTTATATGCTTATATAATTATGTTTATTGTTTATGTATATGTTTATTTTGTGTGTGTGTGTGTTTGTATTATTATAATATTCGTAGTTGTTTCTTCTAAGTGAAGATTGAAAATTGAAAAGCTTTAAAGACATTCCCCACTTGTGCTCCTCATGATCCCCACGTATTATTCCTCTTCCATGCAGGTTCCTGTCAATCACCCCTGCCTTTACGAGGAGGCCGCGCGACTTATTTGTCTCTTCCTGGTGGAACTTCTCTTCACTTCTTCACTCTCGGACCGTAACAGCAAGGTGAGCGTGTGTGTGTTGAGCAGTACCAGTAGTGTGTGTTCAGTGCATGTTTTGTGTATGTGTGTGCTTATAGTCTTTCTGGGTTGTTGAGTGTAGCTGATTGGTGTGACGTCCGACGGGCTGATGCGTTGTTCTGGGCTAATCTGGGCTAGTTTCTCATGAAGTTCACTCCAGTTAGAGTAGAAAAACCTCGTCGTCCGTTTTGTATGTATGCACGCCCACCTCTCTGCAACTTCACGTTGAAGGTTAGCGTTGCGGTCCGAGATCGTGATACCCCGGTCTGTCTTCCAGCTTTCCACCAGGTCAAGGATAGCCATCGTGCTCGTGGTTTCATGGTAGTGGCTAAGGTACGATACGCCCCCTCGCATAGTCTCGGAGGTCGGGGTGTCGCCGACATCTGGTACCTGCTTGTTTCCCTGGTCGATGGTTTTGCCCCGGGGGGGAGCTAGTGTGGTCACGTTGTTCGCGGTGGCGCCTTTAGCAATATGCGACGGTGGAGCGTGCTATTGCGTCCCACCGCCGGCGCAACGGGCAGTCCAGGCTGAAGCCGTTGTGAGCCAGATTGTCATGGCCGGCTTTTTTGCAATTACAGCATTTGGGGGGCTCACCGGCTAGGTGCGACGGGCAGTCGGCTCTCAGGTGAGCGTCGCCGCAATGCGAGCAGAGGTCCTCCGCCCCGGTGCAGTGTTTCCGGCCGTGGCCGAAACCAAGGCATTTCGTGCACTGCACAAGGGGAGTCTGGTCATAGACCCTCACCCTTTGCAGGTCGATGTGTGCACGGCCTGCCTTGGTCAGGATCTGCCACACCGGGGGGGAGACCTGCACGACCACGTGGCTCTCGTGCGGGTTGCGTGCTCGCTTCCGATATTTTACGGCGACCCTCACCTCGTCCTTTTTGAGCTCGCCCAGGAGATGCTGATTCTGTTTCAGGATCGCCCTGGTGATGTCCTCGTCCTTGTTGTAGGACAGCACGTCTGTAAGCACCACCAGGGGATCCCTGTTGACAGCTTCCTCTACCTTTAGCCCTGCCGCTGAGCCCCCCAGTCTGCTCTTGACTGCCTCCAGCTCACCGCGGGTCCGGCACCCTATAACGACCTTCTGGTCTCTTGTCTTCCGGACCTTGTCGACCCGGATGCCCGTCTCCCTTGCGTCCACCGCGATTCTTATTTTGTCGACGACGGCACTGCTGGTATCATTGTCGTCGTCGGAGCTCACTATAAGCGAGTGCAGCGGCGGCGGCGGCACATACTGCTTACCCGCCGCTGCACTCGCATAGGTTGCCGGCTTTCCAACGTGTTCCCGCTGTCCCTCCATTGCCGCTCGGAGTCTCCTCATCTCCTCGCCGCTCTCCTTCACCAGCGCGCTATGCTCCGCTAGTGAAGCGAGCAGCGAGTCAACAGCTGGAGAGGTTTCCGGGGGCGGGGTCACCTTACTGGCGGCCACTTCGACTACCACCCCTTTTGTCGAAGCGGCGGCCGCCGCCTCCTCCTTAACCAATTGATACAGCCGCTCCACGGCCTGGGTGATCCCGGCTTTGAGGTCGGCCCGAAGGTTTCGGGAGTCACCCAAGTGCGACTTTGCGCGGAGCAGGCAGTTCCGCGCCTCGGTGACCCGGTCAGTGGGTTTTAGGGGCTGTTTTTGTCCCGTTCCCGGCGATCCTCCCGCCGTCTCGACGGATGTTCTGCGCAACGCGACTTTGCAGTCCATGGGTTGCGCAGGCCTCTTAGCAGGCTGCGAGAGGGCCGCCGCGACTGGGGCCGCCTTCTTGGGTGACCGAGCGGCTGATGATGAAGGGGGCTGGCTCGACGATGGTTTTGCGTTTTCCCACTCCCCGACACTCCGCCTCACGTTTGAGGAAGCCGTGGGAGAGGGGACGCTTGCTTCGGCCGGTGGAGAGACAACAGGACTGGTGGGGGTCTTTTTGGCGGGCGTTCTTGCCAAGTACATCTTGAGAGGAGTATTAAATAGCAATTAAATTAAATAAAGTGCAGCCGTGTAAAAGATCAAATGTTGGTATTATAATAATGTACAAGGTATATAAGTGTATAAGTAAGGTGTAAATTGTATATGTCAAAATAAGGTAGAAGTAAGATATGCTAATCACACGCTGTATAGGGGCGTGTGAGTCAATATGCGCTTTGAGTGCACGATTCTGTCTTTATAAATGCCCGGGGCGGTCAATTTTGGCTATAGAAGCCAAAATGTCGCTTTAAAATACAGCAAAATGTATATATAAATGATTGTCGTGGCCCTCGTCGTCGATTAAGCCAATAAAAATTTTTCGTACCGTATAAAAAATCAATTAAGGGTGGGCATGGGCGGGCACGAATTTTTGTGATTTGGACAGTTTTTTACTGTCGGGTGGTCAATTTTTGTATGGGCGGCTCTGTTTTGAGGGTGCACACGCGTTGCCTGCGCGGGGTCCCGTCTACTGTGAAGATTTGAACCCGTTCGCACAACAGGAACGGGAGTTATTCGCCAGGGAAGGGCTTAAAAACGCAAAAATTCCGAAAAAAATACCAAAAAACTATTGTATTTAAAAAACTAACAATTGTATCCCTTTTTGTTTTTCAGGACTCGGGTGGAGCAACTTCAGGCGCGTCCAGCGGCGTCCCTAGATTTATTGTATGACTAAAAATGACAAAGTTATTAAATTTTAAAGTTTGTAAAAATTTGGAAAAGTGTTTTTCTTTAATAAAAATTTTCCCTTTTGAGATTTTCCAGAAATATTTACGGGAGTGTACAGGGCTCGCGGAGCCGCGTCTAACGGTGTATTGCACTTGTATATACGGTACCAAATAAGGGTGTAACAACGTTGACAAAGATTTTTAAAGTGCTTAGGAAGGTAAACTTTTGCAACCTACCTATATATAGATATATGCGTATATGTACGGTGATTTTACTAAAATTGCTTGTTTCTACACCAATTCCCACGGGATTTTTGCGGATATCGCTGCGGTTTCACTCCTGGGAGTTCGACCGATGCGCTGGAGCCAGTGACGTGGAATGATCCTTGGACAATTGGCGAAAAACGGGATAAACGGTAACTAAACGGGCAAAATTTTTGTGATTTGGACAGTTTTTTACTGTCGGGTGGTCAATTTTTGTATGGGCGGCTCTGTTTTGAGGGTGCACACGCGTTGCCTGCGCGGGGTCCCGTCTACTGTGAAGATTTGAACCCGTTCGCACAACAGGAACGGGAGTTATTCGCCAGGGAAGGGCTTAAAAACGCAAAAATTCCGAAAAAAATACCAAAAAACTATTGTATTTAAAAAACTAACAATTGTATCCCTTTTTGTTTTTCAGGACTCGGGTGGAGCAACTTCAGGCGCGTCCAGCGGCGTCCCTAGATTTATTGTATGACTAAAAATGACAAAGTTATTAAATTTTAAAGTTTGTAAAAATTTGGAAAAGTGTTTTTCTTTAATAAAAATTTTCCCTTTTGAGATTTTCCAGAAATATTTACGGGAGTGTACAGGGCTCGCGGAGCCGCGTCTAACGGTGTATTGCACTTGTATATACGGTACCAAATAAGGGTGTAACAACGTTGACAAAGATTTTTAAAGTGCTTAGGAAGGTAAACTTTTGCAACCTACCTATATATAGATATATGCGTATATGTACGGTGATTTTACTAAAATTGCTTGTTTCTACACCAATTCCCACGGGATTTTTGCGGATATCGCTGCGGTTTCACTCCTGGGAGTTCGACCGATGCGCTGGAGCCAGTGACGTGGAATGATCCTTGGACAATTGGCGAAAAACGGGATAAACGGTAACTAAACGGGCAAAATTTTTGTGATTTGGACAGTTTTTTACTGTCGGGTGGTCAATTTTTGTATGGGCGGCTCTGTTTTGAGGGTGCACACGCGTTGCCTGCGCGGGGTCCCGTCTACTGTGAAGATTTGAACCCGTTCGCACAACAGGAACGGGAGTTATTCGCCAGGGAAGGGCTTAAAAACGCAAAAATTCCGAAAAAAATACCAAAAAACTATTGTATTTAAAAAACTAACAATTGTATCCCTTTTTGTTTTTCAGGACTCGGGTGGAGCAACTTCAGGCGCGTCCAGCGGCGTCCCTAGATTTATTGTATGACTAAAAATGACAAAGTTATTAAATTTTAAAGTTTGTAAAAATTTGGAAAAGTGTTTTTCTTTAATAAAAATTTTCCCTTTTGAGATTTTCCAGAAATATTTACGGGAGTGTACAGGGCTCGCGGAGCCGCGTCTAACGGTGTATTGCACTTGTATATACGGTACCAAATAAGGGTGTAACAACGTTGACAAAGATTTTTAAAGTGCTTAGGAAGGTAAACTTTTGCAACCTACCTATATATAGATATATGCGTATATGTACGGTGATTTTACTAAAATTGCTTGTTTCTACACCAATTCCCACGGGATTTTTGCGGATATCGCTGCGGTTTCACTCCTGGGAGTTCGACCGATGCGCTGGAGCCAGTGACGTGGAATGATCCTTGGACAATTGGCGAAAAACGGGATAAACGGTAACTAAACGGGCAAAATTTTTGTGATTTGGACAGTTTTTTACTGTCGGGTGGTCAATTTTTGTATGGGCGGCTCTGTTTTGAGGGTGCACACGCGTTGCCTGCGCGGGGTCCCGTCTACTGTGAAGATTTGAACCCGTTCGCACAACAGGAACGGGAGTTATTCGCCAGGGAAGGGCTTAAAAACGCAAAAATTCCGAAAAAAATACCAAAAAACTATTGTATTTAAAAAACTAACAATTGTATCCCTTTTTGTTTTTCAGGACTCGGGTGGAGCAACTTCAGGCGCGTCCAGCGGCGTCCCTAGATTTATTGTATGACTAAAAATGACAAAGTTATTAAATTTTAAAGTTTGTAAAAATTTGGAAAAGTGTTTTTCTTTAATAAAAATTTTCCCTTTTGAGATTTTCCAGAAATATTTACGGGAGTGTACAGGGCTCGCGGAGCCGCGTCTAACGGTGTATTGCACTTGTATATACGGTACCAAATAAGGGTGTAACAACGTTGACAAAGATTTTTAAAGTGCTTAGGAAGGTAAACTTTTGCAACCTACCTATATATAGATATATGCGTATATGTACGGTGATTTTACTAAAATTGCTTGTTTCTACACCAATTCCCACGGGATTTTTGCGGATATCGCTGCGGTTTCACTCCTGGGAGTTCGACCGATGCGCTGGAGCCAGTGACGTGGAATGATCCTTGGACAATTGGCGAAAAACGGGATAAACGGTAACTAAACGGGCAAAATTTTTGTGATTTGGACAGTTTTTTACTGTCGGGTGGTCAATTTTTGTATGGGCGGCTCTGTTTTGAGGGTGCACACGCGTTGCCTGCGCGGGGTCCCGTCTACTGTGAAGATTTGAACCCGTTCGCACAACAGGAACGGGAGTTATTCGCCAGGGAAGGGCTTAAAAACGCAAAAATTCCGAAAAAAATACCAAAAAACTATTGTATTTAAAAAACTAACAATTGTATCCCTTTTTGTTTTTCAGGACTCGGGTGGAGCAACTTCAGGCGCGTCCAGCGGCGTCCCTAGATTTATTGTATGACTAAAAATGACAAAGTTATTAAATTTTAAAGTTTGTAAAAATTTGGAAAAGTGTTTTTCTTTAATAAAAATTTTCCCTTTTGAGATTTTCCAGAAATATTTACGGGAGTGTACAGGGCTCGCGGAGCCGCGTCTAACGGTGTATTGCACTTGTATATACGGTACCAAATAAGGGTGTAACAACGTTGACAAAGATTTTTAAAGTGCTTAGGAAGGTAAACTTTTGCAACCTACCTATATATAGATATATGCGTATATGTACGGTGATTTTACTAAAATTGCTTGTTTCTACACCAATTCCCACGGGATTTTTGCGGATATCGCTGCGGTTTCACTCCTGGGAGTTCGACCGATGCGCTGGAGCCAGTGACGTGGAATGATCCTTGGACAATTGGCGAAAAACGGGATAAACGGTAACTAAACGGGCAAAATTTTTGTGATTTGGACAGTTTTTTACTGTCGGGTGGTCAATTTTTGTATGGGCGGCTCTGTTTTGAGGGTGCACACGCGTTGCCTGCGCGGGGTCCCGTCTACTGTGAAGATTTGAACCCGTTCGCACAACAGGAACGGGAGTTATTCGCCAGGGAAGGGCTTAAAAACGCAAAAATTCCGAAAAAAATACCAAAAAACTATTGTATTTAAAAAACTAACAATTGTATCCCTTTTTGTTTTTCAGGACTCGGGTGGAGCAACTTCAGGCGCGTCCAGCGGCGTCCCTAGATTTATTGTATGACTAAAAATGACAAAGTTATTAAATTTTAAAGTTTGTAAAAATTTGGAAAAGTGTTTTTCTTTAATAAAAATTTTCCCTTTTGAGATTTTCCAGAAATATTTACGGGAGTGTACAGGGCTCGCGGAGCCGCGTCTAACGGTGTATTGCACTTGTATATACGGTACCAAATAAGGGTGTAACAACGTTGACAAAGATTTTTAAAGTGCTTAGGAAGGTAAACTTTTGCAACCTACCTATATATAGATATATGCGTATATGTACGGTGATTTTACTAAAATTGCTTGTTTCTACACCAATTCCCACGGGATTTTTGCGGATATCGCTGCGGTTTCACTCCTGGGAGTTCGACCGATGCGCTGGAGCCAGTGACGTGGAATGATCCTTGGACAATTGGCGAAAAACGGGATAAACGGTAACTAAACGGGCAAAATTTTTGTGATTTGGACAGTTTTTTACTGTCGGGTGGTCAATTTTTGTATGGGCGGCTCTGTTTTGAGGGTGCACACGCGTTGCCTGCGCGGGGTCCCGTCTACTGTGAAGATTTGAACCCGTTCGCACAACAGGAACGGGAGTTATTCGCCAGGGAAGGGCTTAAAAACGCAAAAATTCCGAAAAAAATACCAAAAAACTATTGTATTTAAAAAACTAACAATTGTATCCCTTTTTGTTTTTCAGGACTCGGGTGGAGCAACTTCAGGCGCGTCCAGCGGCGTCCCTAGATTTATTGTATGACTAAAAATGACAAAGTTATTAAATTTTAAAGTTTGTAAAAATTTGGAAAAGTGTTTTTCTTTAATAAAAATTTTCCCTTTTGAGATTTTCCAGAAATATTTACGGGAGTGTACAGGGCTCGCGGAGCCGCGTCTAACGGTGTATTGCACTTGTATATACGGTACCAAATAAGGGTGTAACAACGTTGACAAAGATTTTTAAAGTGCTTAGGAAGGTAAACTTTTGCAACCTACCTATATATAGATATATGCGTATATGTACGGTGATTTTACTAAAATTGCTTGTTTCTACACCAATTCCCACGGGATTTTTGCGGATATCGCTGCGGTTTCACTCCTGGGAGTTCGACCGATGCGCTGGAGCCAGTGACGTGGAATGATCCTTGGACAATTGGCGAAAAACGGGATAAACGGTAACTAAACGGGCAAAATTTTTGTGATTTGGACAGTTTTTTACTGTCGGGTGGTCAATTTTTGTATGGGCGGCTCTGTTTTGAGGGTGCACACGCGTTGCCTGCGCGGGGTCCCGTCTACTGTGAAGATTTGAACCCGTTCGCACAACAGGAACGGGAGTTATTCGCCAGGGAAGGGCTTAAAAACGCAAAAATTCCGAAAAAAATACCAAAAAACTATTGTATTTAAAAAACTAACAATTGTATCCCTTTTTGTTTTTCAGGACTCGGGTGGAGCAACTTCAGGCGCGTCCAGCGGCGTCCCTAGATTTATTGTATGACTAAAAATGACAAAGTTATTAAATTTTAAAGTTTGTAAAAATTTGGAAAAGTGTTTTTCTTTAATAAAAATTTTCCCTTTTGAGATTTTCCAGAAATATTTACGGGAGTGTACAGGGCTCGCGGAGCCGCGTCTAACGGTGTATTGCACTTGTATATACGGTACCAAATAAGGGTGTAACAACGTTGACAAAGATTTTTAAAGTGCTTAGGAAGGTAAACTTTTGCAACCTACCTATATATAGATATATGCGTATATGTACGGTGATTTTACTAAAATTGCTTGTTTCTACACCAATTCCCACGGGATTTTTGCGGATATCGCTGCGGTTTCACTCCTGGGAGTTCGACCGATGCGCTGGAGCCAGTGACGTGGAATGATCCTTGGACAATTGGCGAAAAACGGGATAAACGGTAACTAAACGGGCAAAATTTTTGTGATTTGGACAGTTTTTTACTGTCGGGTGGTCAATTTTTGTATGGGCGGCTCTGTTTTGAGGGTGCACACGCGTTGCCTGCGCGGGGTCCCGTCTACTGTGAAGATTTGAACCCGTTCGCACAACAGGAACGGGAGTTATTCGCCAGGGAAGGGCTTAAAAACGCAAAAATTCCGAAAAAAATACCAAAAAACTATTGTATTTAAAAAACTAACAATTGTATCCCTTTTTGTTTTTCAGGACTCGGGTGGAGCAACTTCAGGCGCGTCCAGCGGCGTCCCTAGATTTATTGTATGACTAAAAATGACAAAGTTATTAAATTTTAAAGTTTGTAAAAATTTGGAAAAGTGTTTTTCTTTAATAAAAATTTTCCCTTTTGAGATTTTCCAGAAATATTTACGGGAGTGTACAGGGCTCGCGGAGCCGCGTCTAACGGTGTATTGCACTTGTATATACGGTACCAAATAAGGGTGTAACAACGTTGGGTTAGGTTAGGTTAGGTTTTTTTTTTTTTTTTTTTTTTTTTTTTTTTGTGTTTTATTCAGTTCTCCACTCCCTACCTTGAGCAGGGGCGTTGTTAATCAGTTTTTGTTTCTTATCGTAATTGTGTATAGTTTTTTGATTTTGTTTGTTTGTTGCCTTTCTGTTATTTGTTTCATTTGTTTTGTTTGTACTTTTTCCAAAAATTGGATATGGGTTTGTTCCTTTGATTTTTTCGGTCTACTATGTTTGTTATTTATTTTATTTTGCTTCTGTATTATTAGTAGATTGTGTTTTATATTGTTATGATTTTCATATTATTATGTTTTTGTAATAATCAAATTTGTGTTTTGTTTGCATTGTCCTTTATGTTTTGTTTGTGTTTGTTTATTGTTCGGAATTAGATTTTTATTTTATTTGTTTCACTTCTGTACTGTTTACTTTTTTGGGTGTCTATGGTATGTTTGTTATTTATATTTTACTAGGAAATTGTTTTGCATATAATTCGCTTCATTTGTATCATTATCTGCTTGACTGTTTGTAGTACTTTTAAACTATTTGTTCATTTGGCTATGTTTTTGAAGTGTTTATTTATAATATATAGATGGATAGATGTAAATATATTTATATTAATATACTTTATTATTAAATACTTTTTATTTGTATGTGTGCTTTTATTTTTTATTATAGACATATTGTCTATAATATATATATACATATATATATATATGTGTGTCCTTTTGTGTGTTTTGCTTTCTTTGCTCAAGGATAGCGCAACCCTTGACGTCAGTCAATCCCATGCGCTATCTTGAGCCCATCCATTTTCTTGCTATCCGGTTATCTAGTCAATATAATTCAATATATTGCGTGTGTTTAGATATTTTTATTATATATATTGTATGTTATATGTGTTTGTGTCTGTATGCGTCTGTAATACGTGGTAACATGTGTCGACTCCTTCCTTTCTCAAGGGTCGCGCAAACCCTTGGTATCCACCAATACTCTGCGCTTTCTTGAGCCCTTTTTAGTCGATATGTTAATATCAATATATAAATATTATGTTACGTTTATATATTTAGTTTGTGTAATATATAATAGATAATTTAAAAATGTGTATATTTTGGCGCCTTTTTTCAAAAGAAGACCATCCATCCTACTTGCTTACACCTGGAACACCCTCCTATGCTCCCCACAGCCTACCCCGGAGTATTTCACTATTTATGCAGGTCTATCCATCTATCACCCCGGCCTTAACGAGAGGGCCGCGCGACGTATTTGTCTCTTCCTGGTGGAACTTCCCTCATCAGGGTAGCTAATTCCTCGGACCACAACGGCAAGGTGAGCGCGTGTATGTTTTAAGGAGTTGTGTGGGTTCAGTGCATGTTATGTGTATGTGTGTGTGTGTGTGTTCATAGTCTTTTCAAGTTGTTGAGTGTTGCTGATTGGAGTGACGTCCGACGGGCTGATGCGTGGTTCTGAGCTAATCTGGGCTGGTTTCTCATGAAATTGGCTCCAGTTAGAGAAGTGAAGCCTCGTCGTCCGTTATGTGTGTATGTACGCTCACCTCTCTGCAACTTCACGTTGAAGGTAGTAGCGCTGCGGTCCGGGGTCGTCGTTCCCTGTCCTATCTTCCAGCTTTCCACCAGGTCGAGGATAGCCAACGTGCGCGCGGTTCCATATGAGTGGCTAGAGTATGATATGCCCCCTCGCATAGTCTTGAAGGTCAAGGTGTCGCCGATATTTGGTACCTGCACATTTAACCAGTTTGGAGGCTTCTTCCGAGGGGGAACAAATGTAGACACGTCGGTCGCGGTGGCGCCATTAGCAATATGCGACAGTGGAGCGCGCTATTGCGTCCCACCGCCGGCGCAACGGACAGTCCAGGCTAAACCCGTTGTGAGCTAGATGGTCATGACCGGCTTTTTTGCAATTACGGCATTTGGGGGGCTCACCGGCTAGATGCGATGGGCATTCCGCTCTCAGGTGAGCGTCGCCGCAATGCGAGCAGAGGTCCTCCGTCCCGGTGCAGTGTTTCCGGCCGTGGCCGAAACCAAGGCATTTCGTGCACTGCACGAGGGGAGTCTGGTCGTAGACCCTCACCCTTTGCAGGTCGATGTGTGCACGGCCTGCCTTGGTCAGGATCTGCCACACCGGGGGGGAGACCTGCACGACCACGTGGCTCTCGTGCGGGTTGCGTGCTCGCTTCCGATATTTAACGGCGACCCTCACCTCGTCCTTTTTGAGCTCGCCCAGGAGATGCTGATTCTGCTTGAGGATCGCCCTGGTGATGTCGTCGTCCGTGTTGTAAGACAGAACGTCCGTCAGCACCACCAGGGGATCCCTGTTAACAGCCTCCTCTACTTTTAGCCCTGCCGTTGAGCCCCCCAGTCTGTTCTTGACTGCCTCCAGCTCACCCCGGGTCCGGCAACCTATTACGACCTTCTGGTCTCGGGTCTTCCGGACCTTATCGACCCGGATGCCTGTCTCCCTGGCGTCCACCGCTATTCTAATTTTGTCGACGACGGCACTGCTGGTGTCATTGTCGTCGTCGGAGCTCACTATGAGCGAGTGCAGCGGTGACGGCGGCACATACTGCTTACCGGCCGCTGCACTCGCATAAGTTACTGGCTTCTCAATACGATCCCGCTGTCCCTCCATCGTCGCCCGTAGTCTCCTCATCTCCTCGCCGCTCTCCTTCACCAACGCGCTATGCTCCGCTAGTGAAGCGAGCAGCGAGTCGACAGCTGGAGAGGTTTCCGGGGGGGGAGTCGCTTTACTAGCGGCCGCTTCGACCACCACCCCTTTTGTCGAAGCGGCAGCCGCCGCCTCTTCCTTCACCAGTTGGTACAGCCGCTCCACGGCCTGGGTGATCCCGGCTTTGAGATCAGCCCGAAGGTTCCGTGAGTCACCCAAGTGTGACTTCGCACGGAGCAGGCAGTTCCGCGCTTCAGTGACCCGGTCGGTGGGCTTTTGGGGCTGCTTTTGGGACGTTCCCGGCGATCCTCCCGCCGCCTCAACGGACGTTCTGCGTAGCGCCACTTTGCAGTCAATAGGCTGTGCCGTCTTCCTAGTAGGCTGCGAGAGGGCCGCCGCGATCGGGGCCGCCCTCTTAGGCGACCGAGCGGCTGATGATGAAGGGGGCTGGCTGGCTGTCGGTTTGGCGTTCTCCCACTCTCCGACGCTACGCCTCACGTTTGAGGAAGCCGTGGGAGAGGGGACCTTCGCTTCGGTCGTTGGTGAGACAACGGGGCTGGTGGGGGCCTTTTTAGCGGGGGTTCGGGCGAGGTACATGTTGAGGGAGTGTTAAAATATAATAAGGTAAATTTAAATGTGGCCCAGTAAAATAAAAATATCAGTACAAAAGTGATGTATAATATAAAATAAGGTATTAAAATGTAAAGTGTATAATATATTTAAAAGATGCTAATCACACGCTGTATAAGGGCGTGTGAGTCAAAATGCACTTTGAGTGCACGATCCTGTCTTTATATTGCCCGGGGCAGTCAATTTTGGCTATAGAGGCCAAAATGTCAATAAAAAGTACAGTGATATTTATATATATCTGTTTGTCGTGGCCCCCGTCGTCGATTTAGACGATAAAAATTTTTCGGTCCGTATAAAAAATCAATTAAGGGTGGGCATGGGCGGGCACGATTTTTTGTGATTTGGACAGTTTTTTACTGTCGGGTGGTAAATTTTTGTATGGGCGGCTCTGTTTTGAGGGTGCACACGCGTTGCCTGCGCGGGGTCCCGTCTACTGTGAAGATTTGAACCCGTTCGCACAACAGGAACGGGAGTTATTCGCCAGGGAAGGGCTTAAAAACGCAAAAATTTCGAAAAAAAATACCAAAAAACTATTATATTTAAAAAACTAACAATTGTATCCCTTTTTGTTTTTCAGGACTCGGGTGGAGCAACTTCAGGCGCGTCCAGCGGCGTCCCTGGTTAGGTTAGGTTAGGTTAGGTTAGGTTAGGTTAGGTTAGGTTAGGTTAGGTTAGGTTTTTTTTTTTTTTTTTTTTTTTTTTTTTTTTTGTTTTGTTCAGTTCTCCACTCCCTACCTTGAGCAGGGGCGTTGTTAATCAGGTTTTTGTTTCTAATCGTGATTGTATAATTTTTGTTTTGTTTGTTAGTGTTTCCTTTGTTATTTGTTGCATTTGTTTTGTCTGTACTTTCTCCAAAAATAATTTTGGGTATGTGTTTATTTGCTTGGTTTTCTTGTGTTTTATATTTGTGGGTTTTTTATTTGGCTTGCGCATTGTTTTTTAGTTTGCTTCGTATTTTGTTTGTATCTTATTATTTATTATTAGGTTTTGTTTTTGATTTTGTTTGTGTTTTGCTTTATTATTTATTATTACGTTTTGTTTTTCGTATGTTGTGTTTCGTATGTTATTTATACACCTTGTACTTATATACCGTTTGTTTTATTTCATTCTGCCTGTCTTTTACTTGCATCTTGTTTTGTTTACTCTCTCCCGCCTATTTGTTGTCTGAGCATTTTTGTTATTAGTACTTTTTGTGACTACAGTATTGGTTATGTTTGTGTTTATATAAATAGATCATAATTACATAGATAAATAATTATGTTTGTGTATACTTATGTAACAATTTTTATTAGATATATTTTTATTTATTGTCTATAATATATATATTCTACTGTGTGTGTTCCTTTCATTCTCAAGGGAGGCGCAACTCTTGACGTCAATCAATTACTTGCGCCATCTTGAGCCCATCTTTTGTATTAATGTGCGTATATATTATTACTATTATACGTTTATGATATACTATAATATGTGTTTATGTTATAAGGTGTGTAGCTCGCTCATTACTCAAAGGTCGCGCAAACTCTTGACGTCTGTCAATACATTGCGCGACCCTGAGCCCATCTGTTTGATGTACTTTCCAATATAGTTTTTTAGTAGATGTGTGTTTGGATGTGTATTCATATTATTATATATATTGTTGATTGTATGTGCTTATATATGTTTATAGTTTATTATAGTATGTTTATTTTGTGTGTGTGTTGGTTTTGTTATAATATTCATAGTTGTTTTGTATTTAAAAGTTTAAAATTAAAAGTTGAAAAGTGAAAAAGCGCCATGCTGCTTTTCCATGCAGGTACCCGTCAATCGCCCCAGCCTTAGTCGAGGGGGCTCGCGCGCAACGTTTTTCGTCTCTTCCTGGTGGAACTTCCCTCATCAGGGTAGCTACTTCCTCGGACCACAACGACAAGGTGAGCGTTGTGTATGTTTTCATGAGTGGTATGTGTTCTGTGCATGTTATGTGTTTGTGTATGTGTTGATAGTGTTTTTTTTTTTTTTTTTTTTTTTTTTTTTTTTTTTTTGAGCGTTTGAGTGTTTCTGATTCGTGTATCGTCCGACAGGCTAATGTGTTGTTCTGTGCTAAGCTGTGCCGTTTTCTCATGAAACAGACCTCAGTTAGTGAAGAAGGGCCTCGTCGTCCGTTTTGTGTGTATGTACGCTCATCTCTCTGCAGCTTCACGTTGAAGGATATGGCGCTGTGGTCCGAGCACGTCGTACACCGATCTGTCTTCCAGCTTTCCACCAGGTCGAGGATAACCATCGTGCGCGCGGTTTCATGAAGGTGGCTAGAATACAATATGCCCCCTCGCACAGTCTCGGAGGTTGGGGTGTCGCCGACATCTGGTACCTGCATGTTTGCCTGGTCGATAGTTTCGTCCCGGGGCGCAAGTGTGGTCTTGTTGTTCGCGGTGGCGTCTTTAGCAATACGCGACGGTGGATCGCGCTATTGCGTCCCACCGCCGGCGCAACGGGCAGTCCAGGCTAAACCCGTTGTGAGCCAGATTGTCATGGCCGGCTTTTCTGCAATTGCAGCATTTGGGGGGCTCACCGGCTCGGTGCGATGGGCATTCCGCTCTCAAATGAGGGTCGCCGCAATGCGAGCAAAGGTCCTCCGTCCCGGTGCAGTGTTTCCGGCCGTGGCCGAAACCAAGGCATTTCGTGCACTGCACAAGGGGAGTCTGGTCATAGACCCTCACCCTTTGCAGGTCGATATGTGCACGGCCTGCCTTGGTCAGGATCTGCCACACCGGGGGGGAGACCTGCACGACCACGTGGCTCTCGTGCGGGTTGCGTGCTCGCTTCCGATATTTTACGGCGACCCTCACCTCGTCCTTTTTCAGCTCGCCCAGGAGATGCTGATTCTGTTTCAGGATCGCCCTGGTGATGTCCTCGTCCGTGTTGTAGGACAGCACGTCCGTGAGCACCACCAGGGGATCCCTGTTGACAGCTTCCTCTACCTTTAGCCCTGCCGCTGAGCCCCCCAGTCTGCTCTTGACTGCCTCCAGCTCACCCCGGGTCTGGCACCCTATAACGACCTTCTGGTCTCGGGTCTTTCGGACCTTATCAACCCGGATGCCCGTCTCCTTTGCGTCCACCGCGATTCTTATTTTGTCGACGACGGCACTGCTGGTATCGTTGCCGTCGTCGGAGCTCACTATGAGCGAGTGCAGCGGCGGCGGCGGCACGTACTGCTTACCGGCCACCGCACTCGCATAGGTTGCCGGCTTTTCAGCGTGCTCCCGGTGTCCCTCCATCGCCGCTCGGAGTCTCCTCATCTCCTCGCCGCTCTCCTTCACCAACGCGCTATGCTCCGCTAGTGAAGCGAGCAGCGAGTCCACAGCTGGAGAGGTTTCCGGGGGCGGAGTCGCCTTACTAGCGGCCGCCTCGACCGCCACCCCTTTTGTCGAAGCGGCGGCCGCCGCCTCCTCCTTAACCAGTTGATACAGCCGCTCCACGGCCTGGGTGATCCCGGCTTTGAGGTCAGCCCGAAGGTTCCGTGAGTCACCCAAGTGTGACTTCGCACGGAGCAGGCAGTTCCGTGCCTCGGTGACCCGGTCGGTGGGCTTTTGGGGCTGCTTTTGGGACGTTCCCGGCGATCCTCCCGCCGCCTCAACAGACGTTCTGCGTAGCGCGACTTTGCAGTCAATAGGCTGCGCCGTCTTCCTAGTAGGCTGCGAGAGGGCCGCCGCGATCGGGGCCGCCCTCTTGGGTGACCGAGCGGCTGATGATAAAGGGGGCTGGCTAGATGTTGGTTTGGCGTTCTCCCACTCTCCAACGCTCCGCCTCACGTTTGAGGAAGAAGAGGGGGAGGGGACCCTAGCCTCGTTTGGTGGAGAGACAACGGGGCTGGTGGATGTCTTCTTGGCGGGGGTTCGAGCGAGGTACATGTTGAGGGAGTATTAGAATATAATAAATCAAATTAAAATGTGGAGCGGTAAAAATTTAAGATATCAGTATATAAGTGATGTGTATTGTAATTGATGTATAAAATAAGGTGTTTGAAGTATATATATATAAAAGATGCTGATCACACGCTGTATAGGGGCGTGTGAGTCAATATGCACTTTGGGTGCACGATCCTGTCTCAATAATGCCCGGGGCAGTCAATTTTGGCTATAGAAGCCAAAATGTCGATTAAAAATACAGTGATATTTGTATATATCGGCTTGTCGTGGTCCCCGTCGTCGATTTAGATGAAAAAAAAAAAATTTCGTTTCTATAAAAAATCAATTTAGGGTGGGCATGGGCGGGCACGAATTTTTGTGATTTGGACAGTTTTTTACTGTCGGGTGGTCAATTTTTGTATGGGCGGCTCTGTTTTGAGGGTGCACACGCGTAGCCTGCGCGGAGTCCCGTCTACTGTGAAGATTTGAACCCGTTCGCGCAACAGGAACGGGAGTTATTCGCCAGGGAAGGGCTTAAAAACGCAAAAATTTCGAAAAAATACTACAAAAACTATTATATTTAAAAAACTAACAATTGTATCCCTTTTTGTTTTTCAGGACTCGGGTGGAGCAACTTCAGGCGCGTCCAGCGGCGTCCCTAGATTTATTGTATGACTAAAAATGACAAAGTTATTAAATTTTAAAGTTTGTAAAAATTTGGAAAAGTGTTTTTCTTTAATAAAAATTTTCCCTTTTGAGATTTTCCAGAAATATTTACGGGAGTGTACAGGGCTCGCGGAGCCGCGTCTAACGGTGTATTGCACTTGTATATACGGTACCAAATAAGGGTGTAAAAATTACGTCAAAGTTTTCGGTTAGGTTAGGTTAGGTTAGGTTAGGTTAGGTTAGGTTAGGTTAGGTTAGGTTAGGTTAGGTTAGGTTAGGTTAGGTTAGGTTAGGTTAGGTTAGGTTAGGTTAGGTTAGGTTAGGTTAGGTTAGGTTAGGTTAGGTTAGGTTAGGTTAGGTTAGGTTAGGTTAGGTTAGGTTAGGTTAGGTTAGGTTAGGTTAGGTTAGGTTAGGTTAGGTTAGGTTAGGTTAGGTTAGGTTAGGTTAGGTTAGGTTAGGTTAGGTTAGGTTAGGTTAGGTTAGGTTAGGTTAGGTTAGGTTAGGTTAGGTTAGGTTAGGTTAGGTTAGGTTAGGTTAGGTTAGGTTAGGTTAGGTTAGGTTAGGTTAGGTTAGGTTAGGTTAGGTTAGGTTAGGTTAGGTTAGGTTAGGTTTTTTTTTTTTTTTTTTTTATAAATTCTGTTCTCCATTCCCTGCCATGAGCAGGGGCGTTTTTAATCATTTTTAGTTGTTGTCAGTTTTGCTGTTTAATTATTCTTTTGTATGTTGTTTTTATATATTGGTTATTATATACTTTCGTTTATTTACCGCTTACTTTGTTTCTGTTGTTTTTGTCTGTATTTATATTGTGTATAATGGTTTTGTATGTTGAAATCATATTGTTTAGCTTGTACTTAAATAAATAAATAAATAAATAAATAAATAAGGATATACTCTGTGGTGTGTTATGCTTTCCATTCTCAAGGGTCGCGCAAACTCTTGATGTCCGTCAATACATTGCGCGACCTTGAGCCCATCAATTTACTATCCATCCGTCTGGTTTCGTTCTTTTTGTGTATTTTGTGTATTTTTAATAAGTGTGTTTGAGTGTATGTTTGTTAATTAAGTAGTTTGTAGTCTGTCTTATGTTACCTTTTTCATACCTTTAAATAGTGTAGGCGCCACATTTTAACATATATTTTTATTTCCTGTTTTATTATTTAATTGTGTGGATTTTCGGTTTGCAGTCGTGGCTGGCCGGGCCTTGCAGTGCAATAGTCGCTATCTGTTTCCAGCCGCCACGACCTCCACCACCTTCCTGGCAAATTTTAGAAATGTTTCCCTCCTTTTCTTTTCTGTCATAATTTCCCACAAGGTTTCCTTGTCGTACCTGTCCCCTTGTTCCTGTTCACTGTCATATCTTGCTCGACCGAAGATTGGGCAGTCGAGCAAGACATGCAGGGCTGTTTCTGCTACCCCCGGGGAACATGTGCACGATGGGTCCTCCTTAAGCTTAAACCTTGTCAGGTATTCGGAGAAGCCACCGTGCCCCGTCAGTACCTGCGCAGTTATACCGTCCATGGGGATTTTTCTGACTATTCTGTGGCCGGCAATGGCGTCGGGGAAGAAGGCCTTGGTTGTCCCGGCTGTTTCTCCCGACTGATACCTTCGGTTCCATTCGCCAAGGGACCCCCGTCTGATGAGCCCCTTGACGAATGAGACCGGGCATTTGTTGTAGTCGGGAGAGCGTTTGAGATGGAGGGCGGCCATTTTGGCCAGGCAGTCGGCGCGTTCGTTGCCCGCAAGGCCCGCGTGGGCCTTCAGCCAGAACAGAGACACAGCTTTGCCCTGGCCGAAGGCAGTGCGGAGGTTTTTGCGGGCCTCGACCGCCAGGGGATGCGGGGAACCATTGTTGACTATCACATCCAGCGCAGATCTGGAATCGCTGTAAATCGCGAAGCTCTGCTGAGCACCCCGAACAATGTCCTCCGTGGCTCTGCATATGGCCAGGAGCTCGGCCTGATAGACCGTGCCGTACGATGGCAGCTTAAACTTGACGGCCTTTATCTCCGCAGTACCCTCCCAGAATGAGGCTGCGGCGCCCACCTTGCCGTCAATTTTGCTGCCATCTGTGAATATTTGGACTGCATAGTCACTGTTGGCATCCAGTTCTTGTTGGTCTATCAGGCTTTTGAACTCCAGGTGCATATGCGTTGCCGGATGTCCATTTTCGGCGTGCCCCGCCCTTCGCTCGATCTCCGCGCCCGCGAGGTCCGGTCTGGGTACTCCCCTCTTGGCCTCGTACAGCGCTGCTGCCTCCTGTACGCGAATGTCGAGGGGCAGTATCCCAGCCAGAAGCAGCGCTGCGTTCAGGGAGACCGTGCGGTAGGCTTTGCAGAGCTTCTGCGCGAATCCGCGTTGGATGGAGGCAAGCTGTTTCCTGGCTCCCATTTTCCCCACTGCCGGCGCCCAGGCGCTCGCCGCGTACATAGCCACCGGTTCTATGACCGCACTGTATATGACTCTAATGACATCTGCGTGAAGGCCCCAGCTGATCTTGGCCGCTCTCGACAGCTGCCCGTAAATATTAACAATTTTTTTGCATATATTAAATATATGTTTATTGAATGTCAGGCAGCTGTCGATAGTGAGGCCAAGGATTTTAATTTCTTTGGTTAGGTTAGGTTAGGTTAGGTTAGGTTAGGTTAGGTTAGGTTAGGTTAGGTTAGGTTAGGTTAGGTTAGGTTAGGTTAGGTTAGGTTAGGTTAGGTTAGGTTAGGTTAGGTTAGGTTAGGTTAGGTTAGGTTAGGTTAGGTTAGGTTAGGTTAGGTTAGGTTAGGTTAGGTTAGGTTAGGTTTTTTTTTTTTTTTTTTTTTTTTTTTTTTTTTTTTTTTTTTTTTTTTTTTAAAAAAGCCGCGTCTAACGGTGTATTGCACTTGTATATACGGTACCTAATAAGGGTGTAACAATGTTGCTCAGGTTAGGTTAGCTCAGGTTAGGTTAGCTCAGGTTAGGTTAGCTCAGGTTAGGTTAGCTCAGGTTAGGTTAGCTCAGGTTAGGTTAGCTCAGGTTAGGTTAGCTCAGGTTAGGTTAGGTTTTTTTTTTTTTTTTTTTTTTTTTTTTTTTTTATATTTGTTCAGTACTTCACTCCCTACCTTGAGCAGGGGCGTTGTTAATCAAGTCTTTGTTTCTTATCGTAATTGTGTATAGTTTTTAATTTTGGGTGTTTGTTGTTCCTTTGTTATTCGTTGCATTTGTTTTGTTTGTACTTTCTCCAAGAATTTGGTGTGTTCGTTCGCTTGGTTTTACTGCCTTTTTTGTTTGTATGTAATTTGTTTTGCTTGCGCATTGTTTTTAGTTTGCTTCGTATTTTATTTGTATCTTATTATTTATTTTTAAAATTTTGTTTTTGAGTTTGTTTTTGTTTGTGTTTTGCCTTGTTATTTGTTATTAAATTTTGTTTTTGAATTTGTTTGTGTTTTGCTTTATTATTTATTATTAGGTTTTGTTATTGAGTTTGTTTGTTTGTTTGTGTTTTGCTTTATTATTAGATTTTGTTTTTTTAGTTTGCTTGTTTGTGTTTTACTTTATTATTTGTTATTAGATTTTGATTTTGTTTGTGTTTCAGTCGTTTTCTTTACCTTTCATTTCTTTGGTTTATGTCTACCGCTTTTTCAGTTTTTATAAATATAATGTTTGTTTATCTGTACTTCGGTTTTGTTTTTATTGGTTTGTTGTTTAGCTTTTATTTGTTAATTGCTTGCTCACCACTAATTTGTTCCTGTGACTAGTTTCTATATTTTTGGAAATATATAATTATAACTAAATGTATAAATGTGTGTTTTTGTTCTGTGTTTAATATATATAATACTTTTTATCAATAATGTGCCATTTTATATACTATTGTTGTTATAATAATTGTGTATCATTTAGACGTGTGCCGTTGCTTTTCTTGCTCAAGGGTCGCGCAACTCTTGATGTTACTCAATATTTTTGCGCTACCTTGAGCCCATCTGCGTGCCTTCCTTTCAAACATATATAAATAATTAATAAATAATGTTTATACATTATTGGCTATTTTGGAATATATATGTGTGTAGTTTGCTATTATTATATATTGTGTATTTTTGCCAACGCGTTCCATCTCAGGGGTGGCGCAAACCCTTAGCAATTGCCAATATATTGCGCTGCCCTGAGCCCTTCTTTCGGTCAAAAATTTGTTGTGTATTTGTAATGAGTAAATAATAAATATAAGATGAAACTAGAGCCCTAATGCACCTCGTGTTCCCCACGGTCTCCCCAAAATGATCCTCCTTTCTTATACAGGACCTGTAGTCACCCCGGCCTTTTTTGGGAGGGGCTGCGCGACGCCGTCATTCACTCCTGGCGGCAGACTCGGTCTTCGGGGCAGCTAACTCCCCGGACCACAACGCAACGTAAGGTGAGCGATGTGTGTGTTTTGGTGAGTGGAGTGTGTTCAGTGCATGTTATGTGTATGTTGTTTGTGTATGTGTTTATAGTGTTTTGGAGTAGTTGAGTGTTCCTGATTGGTGTAGCGTCCGACGGGCTGCTGTGTTAATCTTCATTAACTGGGCCAGTTTCTCATGAGACTGGTTCCAGTTAGCCTTTTTTGAGAGCCTCGTCGTCCGTTGTGTGTGTGTTCGCTCACCTTCCTGCAGCTTCACGTTGAAGGTAGTGGCAGTGCGGCCCGAGGCCGTTGTACTCCGACCTATGTCCCAGGTTTCCGCCAGGTTGAGGACAAACATCGGGCGCGCGGCTTTATAAACGAAAGTCGGGGTATCGCGGACGTCTGGCGGCTGTACAATTGCCCTGTACAGAGTTTTGGCCCAGGTGGGATCTGATGTGGGCGCGTTAATCGCGGTGGCGCCTTTAGCAGTACGCGACGGTGGACCGCGCTATTGCGTCCCACCGCCTGCGTAACGGGCAATCCCGGCTAAACCCATTGTGAGCCAGGTTGTCGTGTCCGGCTTTCTTGCAATTGCAGCATTTGGGGGGCTCACCGGCTAGGTGCGATGGGCATTCCGCTCTCAGATGAGAGTCGCCGCAGTGCGAGCAGAGGTCCTCCGCCCCGGTGCAGTGTTTCCGGCCGTGGCCGAAACCAAGGCATTTCGTGCACTGCACAAGGGGAGTCTGGTCATAGACCCTCACCCTTTGCAGGTCTATGTGTGCACGGCCTGCCCTGGTTAGGATCTGCCACACCGGGGGGGAGACCTGCAAGACCACATGGCACTCGAGAGGGTTTCGTGCTCGCTTCCGGTACTTTACGGCGACCCTCACCTCGTCTTTCTTAAGCTCGCCCAGGAGGTGCTGATTTTGTTTCAGGATCGCCCTGGCGACGTCGTCGTCCGTGTTGTAAGATAACACGTCCGCTAGCATCACCAGGGGATCCCTATTAACGGCCTCCTCTACCTTAAGCCCTGCCGCTGAGCCCCCCAGTCTGTTCTTGACAGCCTCTAGCTCACTCCGGGTTCGGCAGCCTACGACGACCTTCTGGTCCCCGGTTTTCCGGACCTTGTCGACCCGGATGCCCGTTTCTTTCGCGTCCACCGCGATTCTAATTTTGTCGACGACGGCACTGCTGGTATCGTTGCCGTCGTCGGAACTAACTATGAGCGAGTGCAGTGGTGGCGGCGGTACATACTGCCTACCCGCCGTCGCGCTCGCATATGTTGCTGGCTTTTCCACGTGCTCCCGCTGTCCCTCCATCGCCGCTCGGAGTCTCCTCATCTCCTCGCCGCTCTCCTTCACCAGCGCGCTATGCTCCGCTAGTGAAGCGAGCAGCGAGTCAACAGCTGGAGAGGTTTCCGGGGGCGGAGTCGCCTTACTGGCGGCCACTTCGACCACTACCCCTTTTGTCGAAGCGGCGGCCGCCGCCTCTTCCTTAACCAGTTGATACAACCGCTCCACGGCCTGGGTGATCCCGGCTTTGAGGTCAGCCCGAAGGTTTCGTGAGTCGCCTAGGTGCGACTTTGCGCGGAGCAGGCAGTTCCGCGCCTCGGTGACCCGGTCTGTGGGTTTTTGGGGCTGTTTTGGTCCCGTTCCCGGCGATCCTCCCGCCGTCTCGACGGATGTTCTGCGCAACGCGACTTTGCAGTCCATGGGTTGCGCAGTCCTCTTAGTAGGCTGCGAGAGGGCCGCCGCGACCGGGGCCGCCTTCCTGGGCGACCGAGCGGCTGATGATGAAGGGGGCTGGCTAGCCGTTGCTTTAGCATTCTCCCACTCTCCGACGCTACGCCTCACGTTTGAGGAAGCCGTGGGGGAGGGGGCTTTTGCTTCGTCCGTTGGAGAGACAACGGGGCTGGTGGGGGCCTTCTTGGCGGGGGTACGAGCAAGATACATTATTAGGGAGTATTAGTGAGCAATAAATTAAAAAACGGCGCAATAAAATAAAATTGTCAATATAAAAGTGGTTTATAATATAAAAATTGTCACTATATAAATGGTATATAATAAAAATAAAGTTTAAAAGCTGTAAAGTGTGTATAATATATTCAAAGGATGTTAATCACACGCTGTATAAGGGCGTGTGAGTCAAAATGCACTTTGAGTGCACGACCCTGTCTTTATAATGCCCTGGGGTAGTCAAATTTGGCTATAGAAACCAAAGTGTCAACAAAAAGTACAGCGATATATGTATATATCGGATAGTCGTGGCCCCCGTCGTCGATTTAGACAGTAAAAATTTTTCGGTCCGTATAAAAAATTAATTAAGGGTGGGCATGGGCGGGCACGAATTTTTGTGATTTCGACAGTTTTTTACTGTCGGGTGGTCAATTTTTGTATGGGCGGCTCTGTTTTGAGGGTGCACACGCGTTGCCTGCGCGGAGTCCCGTCTACTGTGAAGATTTGAACCCGTTCGCGCAACAGGAACGGGAGTTATTCGCCAGGGAAGGGCTTAAAAACGCAAAAATTTCGAAAAAAATACCAAAAAACTATTATATTTAAAAAACTAACAATTGTATCCCTTTTTGTTTTTCAGGACTCGGGTGGAGCAACTTCAGGCGCGTCCAGCGGCGTCCCTAGATTTATTGTATGACTAAAAATGACAAAGTTATTAAATTTTAAAGTTTGTAAAAATTTGGAAAAGTGTTTTTCTTTAATAAAAAATTTCCCTATTGAGATTTTCCAGAAATATTTACGGGAGTGTACAGGGCTCGCGGAGCCGCGTCTAACGGTGTATTGCACTTGTATGTACGGTACCTAATAAGGGTGTAAAAATGTCGACAAAGATTTTACAAAGATTTTTCAAGTGCTCACTAAGGTAAACTTTTGCAACCTACCTAGGTATAGGTATATGCGTAGTTGTACTGTGATTTTTAACAAAAATGCTTGTTTCTACACCAATTCCCACGGGATTTTTGCGGATATCGCTGTGGTTTCACTCCTGGGAGTTCGACCGATGCGCTGGAGCCAGTGACGTGGAAATTACCTTGGAAAATTGGCGAAAAACGGGATAAACACTAAATAAACGGGCAGAATTTTTGTGATTTCGACAGTTTTTTACTGTCGGGTGGTCAATTTTTGTATGGGCGGCTCTGTTTTGAGGGTGCACACGCGTTGCCTGCGCGGAGTCCCGTCTACTGTGAAGATTTGAACCCGTTCGCGCAACAGGAACGGGAGTTATTCGCCAGGGAAGGGCTTAAAAACGCAAAAATTTCGAAAAAAATACCAAAAAACTATTATATTTAAAAAACTAACAATTGTATCCCTTTTTGTTTTTCAGGACTCGGGTGGAGCAACTTCAGGCGCGTCCAGCGGCGTCCCTAGATTTATTGTATGACTAAAAATGACAAAGTTATTAAATTTTAAAGTTTGTAAAAATTTGGAAAAGTGTTTTTCTTTAATAAAAAATTTCCCTATTGAGATTTTCCAGAAATATTTACGGGAGTGTACAGGGCTCGCGGAGCCGCGTCTAACGGTGTATTGCACTTGTATGTACGGTACCTAATAAGGGTGTAAAAATGTCGACAAAGATTTTACAAAGATTTTTCAAGTGCTCACTAAGGTAAACTTTTGCAACCTACCTAGGTATAGGTATATGCGTAGTTGTACTGTGATTTTTAACAAAAATGCTTGTTTCTACACCAATTCCCACGGGATTTTTGCGGATATCGCTGTGGTTTCACTCCTGGGAGTTCGACCGATGCGCTGGAGCCAGTGACGTGGAAATTACCTTGGAAAATTGGCGAAAAACGGGATAAACACTAAATAAACGGGCAGAATTTTTGTGATTTCGACAGTTTTTTACTGTCGGGTGGTCAATTTTTGTATGGGCGGCTCTGTTTTGAGGGTGCACACGCGTTGCCTGCGCGGAGTCCCGTCTACTGTGAAGATTTGAACCCGTTCGCGCAACAGGAACGGGAGTTATTCGCCAGGGAAGGGCTTAAAAACGCAAAAATTTCGAAAAAAATACCAAAAAACTATTATATTTAAAAAACTAACAATTGTATCCCTTTTTGTTTTTCAGGACTCGGGTGGAGCAACTTCAGGCGCGTCCAGCGGCGTCCCTAGATTTATTGTATGACTAAAAATGACAAAGTTATTAAATTTTAAAGTTTGTAAAAATTTGGAAAAGTGTTTTTCTTTAATAAAAAATTTCCCTATTGAGATTTTCCAGAAATATTTACGGGAGTGTACAGGGCTCGCGGAGCCGCGTCTAACGGTGTATTGCACTTGTATGTACGGTACCTAATAAGGGTGTAAAAATGTCGACAAAGATTTTACAAAGATTTTTCAAGTCGGTTAGGTTAGGTTAGGTTAGGTTAGGTTAGGTTAGGTTAGGTTAGGTTAGGTTAGGTTAGGTTAGGTTAGGTTAGGTTAGGTTAGGTTAGGTTAGGTTAGGTTAGGTTAGGTTAGGTTAGGTTAGGTTAGGTTAGGTTAGGTTAGGTTAGGTTAGGTTAGGTTAGGTTAGGTTAGGTTAGGTTAGGTTAGGTTAGGTTAGGTTAGGTTAGGTTAGGTTAGGTTAGGTTAGGTTAGGTTAGGTTAGGTTAGGTTAGGTTAGGTTAGGTTAGGTTAGGTTAGGTTAGGTTAGGTTAGGTTAGGTTAGGTTAGGTTAGGTTAGGTTAGGTTAGGTTAGGTTAGGTTAGGTTAGGTTAGGTTAGGTTAGGTTAGGTTAGGTTAGGTTAGGTTAGGTTAGGTTAGGTTAGGTTAGGTTAGGTTAGGTTAGGTTAGGTTAGGTTAGGTTAGGTTAGGTTAGGTTAGGTTAGGTTAGGTTAGGTTTTTTTTTTTTTTTTTTTTTTTCTTTTATTTGTTTTTCAGTTCTCCACTCCCTACCTTGAGCAGGGGCGTTGTTAATCAGGTTTTTGTTTCTAGGCGTGATTGTATAATTTTGTTTTTTGTTTGTTAGTTGTTCCTTTGATATTTTTTTTGCATTTGTTTTGTCTGTACTTTCTCCAAAAAATTGGGTATGTGTTCATTGGCTCGGTTTTCCTGTGTTTTATGTTTTTGTGATTTTTTATTTTGTTTACGTGTTGTTTTTAGTTTGCTTCGTATTTTATTTATATCTTATTGTTTGTTATTAGGTTTGTTTTTGATTTTGTTTGTGTTTTGCTTTATTATTTATTATTAGGTTTTGTTTTTGATTTTGTTTGTGTTTTGCTTTATTATTTATTGTTAGATTTTGTTTGTATTTTGCTATTGGTTTGTATATTGTTTGGTTATAGATTGTTCCTTTGATTTTTTCACCTTTTGCCTGTTACTTTTCCGTTCGTCATTGTTGGTATGTTGTTTATGCACTTTGTACGTATATATTTATTATTTATTTTGCTTTCTTATTTTCGTATTTTATTTGTATCTTACGAGTATTATGTTATTTCCTCTTACTTATTTTTATTATTATTATTACTTTTTGTAGCTGCTGTATTGGATGTGTATATATATCAATATGAATAGATAAATAGTTGAGTATATAGATAAATATGTTTGTGTATACATCTGTACGAATTTATTATTAGATATATGTTCTTGGTAATTGTCTGTAATATATATATTCTATTGTGTGTATTTCTTTCCTTTCTCAAGGGTGGCGCAACTCTTGATGTCAATCAATTACTTGCGCCATCTTGAGCCCATCTTTGGTATTTATGTATGTATATATTCTTACTTTTATATGTTAATGATGTATTATAATATGTGTCCATATTGTTTGGTGTGTATCTCGCTCCTTTCTCAAGGGTCGCACAAACTCTTAACATCTGTCAATACATTGTGCGGCCTTGAACCCATCTGTAAGATATAATACTTTCCGCTATAATAAATTGGTATACATTGTGTGTTCAGATATATATTTATATATACTATATTGGTTATTTTATATGCTTATATAATTATGTTTATTGTTTATGTATATGTTTATTTTGTGTGTGTGTGTGTGTTTGTATTATTATAATATTCGTAGTTGTTTCTTCTAAGTGAAGATTGAAAATTGAGAAGCTTTAAAGACATTCCCCACTTGTGCTCCTCATGATCCCCACGTATTATTCCTCTTCCATGCAGGTTCCTGTCAGTCACCCCTGCCTTTACGAGGGGGCCGCGCGACTTATTTGTCTCTTCCTGGTGGAACTTCTCTTCACTTCTTCACTCTCGGACCGTGACGGCAAGGTGAGCGCGTGTGTGTTGAGCAGTAGCAGTAGTGTGTGTTCAGTGCATGTTTTGTGTATGTGTGTGTGTGCTTATAGTCTTTCTGGGTTGTTGAGTGTAGCTGATTGGTGTGACGTCCGACGGGCTGATGCGTTGTTCTGGGCTAATCTGGGCTAGTTTCTCATGAAGTTCACTCCAGTTAGAATAGAAAAACCTCGTCGTCCGTTTTGTATGTATGCACGCCCACCTCTCTGCAACTTCACGTTGAAGGTTACCGTTGCGGTCCGAGATCGTGATACCCCGGTCTGTCTTCCAGCTTTCCACCAGGTCAAGGATAGCCATCGTGCTCGTGGTTTCATGGTAGTGGCTAAGGTACGATACGCCCCCTCGCATAGTCTCGGAGGTCGGGGTGTCGCCGACATCTGGTACCTGCTTGTTTCCCTGGTCGATGGTTTTGTCCCGGGGGGGAGCAAGTGTGGTCACGTTGTTCGCGGTGGCGCCTTTAGCAATATGCGACGGTGGAGCGCGCTATTGCGTCCCACCGCCGGCGCAACGGGCAGTCCAGGCTGAAGCCGTTGTGAGCCAGATTGTCATGGCCGGCTTTTTTGCAATTACAGCATTTGGGGGGCTCACCGGCTAGGTGCGACGGGCAGTCGGCTCTCAGGTGAGCGTCGCCGCAATGCGAGCAGAGGTCCTCCGCCCCGGTGCAGTGTTTCCGGCCGTGGCCGAAACCAAGGCATTTCGTGCACTGCACAAGGGGAGTCTGGTCATAGACCCTCACCCTTTGCAGGTCGATGTGTGCACGGCCTGCCTTGGTCAGGATCTGCCACACCGGGGGGGAGACCTGCACGACCACGTGGCTCTCGTGCGGGTTGCGTGCTCGCTTCCGATATTTTACGGCGACCCTCACCTCGTCCCTCTTGAGCTCGCCCAGGAGATGTTGATTCTGTTTCAGGATCGCCCTGGTGATGTCGTCGTCCGTGTTGTAAGACAGAACGTCCGTCAGCACCACCAGGGGATCCCTGTTAACAGCCTCCTCTACTTTTAGCCCTGCCGTTGAGCCCCCCAGTCTGTTCTTGACAGCCTCTAGCTCACTCCGGGTCCGGCACCCCACGACGACCTTCTGGTCTCTGGTCTTCCGGACCTTATCGACCCGGATGCCCGTCTCCCTGGCGTCCACCGCGATTCTAATTTTGTCGACGACGGCACTGCTGGTATCGTTGCCGTCGTCGGAGCTCACTATGAGCGAGTGCAGCGGCGGCGGCGGCACATACTGCTTGCCGGCCGCAGCGCTCGCGTAAGTTGCCGGCTTTTCGGCGCGTTCCTGCTGTCCCTCCATCGTCGCCCGGAGTCTCCTCATTTCCTCGCCGCTCTCCTTCACCAACGCGCTGTGCTCCGCTAGTGAAGCGAGCAGCGAGTCGACAGCTGGAGAGGTTTCCGGGAGGGGAGTCGCTTTACTAGCGGCCGCTTCGACCACCACCCCTTTTGTCGAAGCGGCAGCCGCCGCCTCTTCCTTCACCAGTTGGTATAGCCGCTCCACGGCCTGGGTGATCCCGGCTTTGAGATCAGCCCGAAGGTTCCGGGAGTCACCCAGGTGTGACTTCGCACGGAGCAGGCAGTTTCGTGCTTCGGTGACCCGGTCGGTGGGCTTTTGGGGCTGCTTTTGGGACGTTCCCGGCGATCCTCCCGCCGCCTCAACGGACGTTCTGCGTAGCGCGACTTTGCCGTCAATAGGCTGCGCCGTCTTCCTAGTAGGCTGCGAGAGGGCCGCCGCGATCGGGGCCGCCCTCTTGGGCGACCGAGCGGCTGATGATGAAGGGGGCTGGCTGGCTGTCGGTTTGGCGTTCTCCCACTCTCCAACGCTCCGCCTCACATTTGAGGAAGCCGTAGGAGAGGGGACGCTTGCTTCGGCCGGTGGAGAGACAACAGGACTTGTGGGGGTCTTTTTGGCGGGCGTTCTTGCTAAGTACATGTTGAGAGATGTATTAACAAGCAAATAATTTAAATACAGTGCAGTCGGGTAAAAGGTCAAAATATGTCGGTATTATAATAATGTACAAAGTATATAAGTGTAAAAAAGGTGTAAATTGTATATGCGTTAAAATAAAATAAAAGTAAATATGCTAATCACACGCTGTATAAGGGCGTGTGAGTCAAAATGCACTTTGAGTGCACGATCCTGTCCTTATAATGCCCTAGGGCAGTCAATTTTGGATATAAAAGCCAAAATGTCGATAAAAAGTACAGTGATATATGTATATATCCGATTGTCGTGGCCCCCGTCGTCGATTTAGACAGTAAAAATTTTTCGGTCCGTATAAAAAATCAATTAAGGGTGGGCATGGGCGGGCACGATTTTTTGTGATTTGGACAGTTTTTTACTGTCGGGTGGTCAATTTTTGTATGGGCGGCTCTGTTTTGAGGGTGCACACGCGTTGCCTGCGCGGGGTCCCGTCTACTGTGAAGATTTGAACCCGTTCGCACAACAGGAACGGGAGTTATTCGCCAGGGAAGGGCTTAAAAACGCAAAAATTTCGAAAAAAATACCAAAAAACTATTATATTTAAAAAACTAACAATTGTATCCCTTTTTGTTTTTCAGGACTCGGGTGGAGCAACTTCAGGCGCGTCCAGCGGCGTCCCTAGATTTATTGTATGACTAAAAATGACAAAGTTATTAAATTTTAAAGTTTGTAAAAATTTGGAAAAGTGTTTTTCTTTAATAAAAATTTTCCCTTTTGAGATTTTCCAGAAATATTTACGGGAGTGTACAGGGCTCGCGGAGCCGCGTCTAACGGTGTATTGCACTTGTATATACGGTACCTTATAAGGGTGTAAAAATTACGTCAAAGTTTCAACAAAGTATTTTCAAGTGCTCACTAAGGTAAACTTTTGCAACCTACCTATATATAGATATATGCGTATATGTACGGTGATTTTACTAAAATTGCTTGTTTCTACACCAATTCCCACGGGATTTTTGCGGATATCGCTGCGGTTTCACTCCTGGGAGTTCGACCGATGCGCTGGAGCCAGTGACGTGGAAATTACCTTGGAAAATTGGCGAAAAACGGGATAAACACTAAATAAACGGGCAGAATTTTTGTGATTTGGACAGTTTTTTACTGTCGGGTGGTCAATTTTTGTATGGGCGGCTCTGTTTTGAGGGTGCACACGCGTTGCCTGCGCGGGGTCCCGTCTACTGTGAAGATTTGAACCCGTTCGCACAACAGGAACGGGAGTTATTCGCCAGGGAAGGGCTTAAAAACGCAAAAATTTCGAAAAAAATACCAAAAAACTATTATATTTAAAAAACTAACAATTGTATCCCTTTTTGTTTTTCAGGACTCGGGTGGAGCAACTTCAGGCGCGTCCAGCGGCGTCCCTAGATTTATTGTATGACTAAAAATGACAAAGTTATTAAATTTTAAAGTTTGTAAAAATTTGGAAAAGTGTTTTTCTTTAATAAAAATTTTCCCTTTTGAGATTTTCCAGAAATATTTACGGGAGTGTACAGGGCTCGCGGAGCCGCGTCTAACGGTGTATTGCACTTGTATATACGGTACCTTATAAGGGTGTAAAAATTACGTCAAAGTTTCAACAAAGTATTTTCAAGTGCTCACTAAGGTAAACTTTTGCAACCTACCTATATATAGATATATGCGTATATGTACGGTGATTTTACTAAAATTGCTTGTTTCTACACCAATTCCCACGGGATTTTTGCGGATATCGCTGCGGTTTCACTCCTGGGAGTTCGACCGATGCGCTGGAGCCAGTGACGTGGAAATTACCTTGGAAAATTGGCGAAAAACGGGATAAACACTAAATAAACGGGCAGAATTTTTGTGATTTGGACAGTTTTTTACTGTCGGGTGGTCAATTTTTGTATGGGCGGCTCTGTTTTGAGGGTGCACACGCGTTGCCTGCGCGGGGTCCCGTCTACTGTGAAGATTTGAACCCGTTCGCACAACAGGAACGGGAGTTATTCGCCAGGGAAGGGCTTAAAAACGCAAAAATTTCGAAAAAAATACCAAAAAACTATTATATTTAAAAAACTAACAATTGTATCCCTTTTTGTTTTTCAGGACTCGGGTGGAGCAACTTCAGGCGCGTCCAGCGGCGTCCCTAGATTTATTGTATGACTAAAAATGACAAAGTTATTAAATTTTAAAGTTTGTAAAAATTTGGAAAAGTGTTTTTCTTTAATAAAAATTTTCCCTTTTGAGATTTTCCAGAAATATTTACGGGAGTGTACAGGGCTCGCGGAGCCGCGTCTAACGGTGTATTGCACTTGTATATACGGTACCTTATAAGGGTGTAAAAATTACGTCAAAGTTTCAACAAAGTATTTTCAAGTGCTCACTAAGGTAAACTTTTGCAACCTACCTATATATAGATATATGCGTATATGTACGGTGATTTTACTAAAATTGCTTGTTTCTACACCAATTCCCACGGGATTTTTGCGGATATCGCTGCGGTTTCACTCCTGGGAGTTCGACCGATGCGCTGGAGCCAGTGACGTGGAAATTACCTTGGAAAATTGGCGAAAAACGGGATAAACACTAAATAAACGGGCAGAATTTTTGTGATTTGGACAGTTTTTTACTGTCGGGTGGTCAATTTTTGTATGGGCGGCTCTGTTTTGAGGGTGCACACGCGTTGCCTGCGCGGGGTCCCGTCTACTGTGAAGATTTGAACCCGTTCGCACAACAGGAACGGGAGTTATTCGCCAGGGAAGGGCTTAAAAACGCAAAAATTTCGAAAAAAATACCAAAAAACTATTATATTTAAAAAACTAACAATTGTATCCCTTTTTGTTTTTCAGGACTCGGGTGGAGCAACTTCAGGCGCGTCCAGCGGCGTCCCTAGATTTATTGTATGACTAAAAATGACAAAGTTATTAAATT
This sequence comes from Caradrina clavipalpis, assembly GCA_932526535.1. Lineage (NCBI taxonomy): Eukaryota > Metazoa > Arthropoda > Insecta > Lepidoptera > Noctuidae > Caradrina > Caradrina clavipalpis. The sequence continues at coordinate 13,096,521 of OW052111.1, forward strand.
TTAAAGTTTGTAAAAATTTGGAAAAGTGTTTTTCTTTAATAAAAATTTTCCCTTTTGAGATTTTCCAGAAATATTTACGGGAGTGTACAGGGCTCGCGGAGCCGCGTCTAACGGTGTATTGCACTTGTATATACGGTACCTTATAAGGGTGTAAAAATTACGTCAAAGTTTCAACCGGTTAGGTTAGGTTAGGTTAGGTTAGGTTAGGTTAGGTTAGGTTAGGTTAGGTTAGGTTAGGTTAGGTTAGGTTAGGTTAGGTTAGGTTAGGTTAGGTTAGGTTAGGTTAGGTTAGGTTAGGTTAGGTTAGGTTAGGTTAGGTTAGGTTAGGTTAGGTTAGGTTAGGTTAGGTTAGGTTAGGTTAGGTTAGGTTAGGTTAGGTTAGGTTAGGTTAGGTTAGGTTAGGTTAGGTTAGGTTAGGTTAGGTTAGGTTAGGTTAGGTTAGGTTAGGTTAGGTTAGGTTAGGTTAGGTTAGGTTAGGTTAGGTTAGGTTAGGTTAGGTTAGGTTAGGTTAGGTTAGGTTAGGTTAGGTTAGGTTAGGTTTTTTTTTTTTTTTTTTTTTTTTTTTTTTATTAATTTCAATCGCCTCTAACATGGTCAGAGCTCTTTTTATTACTTGTAGCTTTAGCATCGGAAGGGGAAAATCCTCATAGGACGCCTGGGAAGGGAGGACCCAGGCAGTGCCGGACTTTTACCGGCTAAAAACCCCTCCCGAAACTTTCCGTAAATGTTTGATTTCTTTAATTTTTGAAGAGAATTACAATTTTTATATATAAACGCGTTTCTACTTTGTTTTGCTTCTCATTTGTTTAGCTTTTATTTACTACTTTATGTTTTAATTTTGAATATCCACGGTGATAACTTTGTCATATGTATTATTATAATACATGTAAAATTATCTTTATTTTTCTTTTTAAACTTTATTTCTTTTTATAACTTGGGCGGCTATTTTTTGACAATACTCTAAAAATTGTTTTCTTAATTTATTATTATTTATGATGACCGGTATGTTCTCTAAGCTAAGTTTTACGTCTGCCTTTGATTCGAATTTTAATTTTTCTTTTGCGAATATAGGACAGTCCATGAGAATGTGAGGCACATCTTCCTCAACTCCAGGCTCGCAGGCGCACGATGGGTCCTCCTTACACCTGAAGCGTTTCAAGTATGCGGAGAATCCACCGTGCCCCGTAAATACTTGAGTGGTGATGCCAGAGTGCTCCATTTTTCGGACCGTGGTATACGCCGCGATCGCGTCGGGGAAAAACATTTTTGTGACAGAGGCTGTGTCACCCATGCCGTACCTTCTGTTCCATTCGCCAAGCGTCTCGGAACGAATAATACGCCTGACGAATGACACGGGACACAAGTCATAGTCAGGTCGCCCTTTCGACCGCAGGGCGGCCTCCTTCGCCAGATGATCGGCCCTCTCGTTTCCCTCCAGTCCTGCGTGGGCCTTTATCCAAAATAAGGAGACACACTTATTTTGCACGTTGCAGCGTTGTAACATGTCTCTTGTTTCCACGGCCAGGGGGTGGGGGGAGCATGGGCTAGCGATGGTTTGGAGGGCCGCCCTTGAGTCGCTGAAAATGCCGAACGTGGTCTCTTCCCGCTTGAGGACTTCTCCTGCTGCTTTGCATAGAGCCAGGAGCTCTGCCTGATAGACGGTGCAAAAAGACGACAGTGTCAGTTTGAGGGCTTTGATTTCCGTGGCACCATTCCAAAGGGAAATCGCCGCGCCAACCCTGCCCTCAATTTTGCTGCCGTCTGTGAATATTCGCACATCAAATTTGTGGTTTTTATAATCGTCCTCGTCTATCAGGTTGCCGAACTCCAGGCTCGTTTGCTCTGCCGGGTGTGGGGCCTCCAACGCCGAAGCCATCCGCTCGATCTCCCGGTCCCCCAGCGCTGGCAAGGGCTTTCCCCTTTTGGCCTCATATAGCGAGGCCATTTCGCGAATGCGTAGGTCGAGGGGGAGGATTCCAGCCAATATCAGCGCTGAGTTCAGGGAGACCGTGCGGTAGGCTCTGCATAATTTTTGAGCAAAACCTCTTTGCACCACGTTCAGCTGCTTCTGCACTCCTAACTTTCCCGCGGCTGGAGCCCATGCGCTCGCGGCGTATAGCACGGTTGGTTCAACGGCTGCTGTGTAGATGACCCTTTGCACTTCCGGGTGCAGCCCCCAACTGATTCGTGCAGTTCTGGCCAGCTGTTTGTATCGGGCTATGGCTTTTTTACAGACGCCAGCCACGTGGGTGTTAAACGTCAGCTTGGCGTCTATAGTGAGCCCCAATATTTTGACGTCCTTGGACATGCCGATGTCGATCCCTCCCATGGTCAGACGTGGAGTATCGTACTTTAGTTTCCGCGTCATTACCATCGCGCAAGTTTTGTGCGGTGCGAATTTCAACTTATTTTGGACACCCCACGTCCGCACATGTTCGAGAGCGGCATTGGCCTGCCCCTGGTTAGGTTAGGTTAGGTTAGGTTAGGTTAGGTTAGGTTAGGTTAGGTTAGGTTAGGTTAGGTTAGGTTAGGTTAGGTTAGGTTAGGTTAGGTTAGGTTAGGTTAGGTTAGGTTAGGTTAGGTTAGGTTAGGTTAGGTTAGGTTAGGTTAGGTTAGGTTAGGTTAGGTTAGGTTAGGTTAGGTTAGGTTAGGTTAGGTTAGGTTAGGTTAGGTTAGGTTAGGTTAGGTTAGGTTAGGTTAGGTTAGGTTAGGTTAGGTTAGGTTAGGTTAGGTTAGGTTAGGTTAGGTTAGGTTAGGTTAGGTTAGGTTAGGTTAGGTTAGGTTAGGTTAGGTTAGGTTAGGTTAGGTTAGGTTAGGTTAGGTTAGGTTAGGTTAGGTTAGGTTAGGTTAGGTTAGGTTAGGTTAGGTTAGGTTAGGTTAGGTTAGGTTAGGTTAGGTTAGGTTAGGTTAGGTTAGGTTAGGTTAGGTTAGGTTAGGTTAGGTTAGGTTAGGTTAGGTTAGGTTAGGTTAGGTTAGGTTAGGTTAG